>OY743173.1:18756114-20165281 GCA_963555705.1 Ligustrum vulgare | reverse complement strand
AATTAAAAACATACCTAAATATGCAAAGATAGTGCAACAAGCAATAGAGTTTTAACATCCAAAAATGTAAAACCCTCAAACAGGTTACCTATCATGCATTTATCTAAAATTCAGCAAATAAATAAATTATAAAAGCGTAATAAATAAAAGGGAAGAAGGGTTGGGTTGCCTCCCAACAAGCGCTCCGTTTTAAGTCTAAAGCCCGACTTTCAAGGAACTTTAAAGAGAGCTTTTGATGACCGTCTTTGTTTGTGACGGTCAAATTTGCTCCACGGTACATTTAAGCTCAAAAATTGTACCTTGCCCATGTCATAAGTCTTAACATCTACACTCGATTCAACTTTCAAAATGTAGACTTCAATTATTTCTTCATCACAAATGATGAAATCAATTCTTGCCCAATCATTGAATTTGGAGGATTGCATTGCAACTTCGGCACCCTTAAGTGTCTGTTTTTCTGTGATCAACTCCTCTTTCTTCACTTGTTCTTCCTCTTTGATTGAAGTCTCCTCGAGCTCGATGTCCTGATTCTGCATTGTTGACAATTGGACAAAGATATGTTCATGGCAGCTATTTTCTTCTGGTTGATCCACTCTTTCAAGTTCTTCTTTTTCTTCAACTGTTTCAACCAATTTTTCTGGATCCTCTGATCTTTGCACCTGAATTTCTGGTAATGGCAATGGCTGACTCTCTGTCATGCTTACTGTCCACTGCTCCATCAACTTTTTAATTTCAGCTTGTTGTTTTTGCATTTCTTGATTTATCAAATCTTCATTGTCAAAATATTCAGTTTCAGCTTGAACTGCATGTATTGGTGGACACTCCTCTGGTGGTCTTTCTGTTTTGCTAACTGCCAACTGTTCCATCTGATCTCTCATTTCATTCAATTCAGCCCGTTGATCTTGGAGTAGCTGTAGTAGCGAATCTTCGTTGGATATACATTCTTTGACTTGTTGTTTCCCAACTTGCTGATAGTGGAAATCTGTCTGTAGTTCTTGAAAATTTTCTTGTTGATCTTCTAGCAACTGTAATAATAAATCTCTTTTGCAATCACTTTGCTGTTGTTGTTGCTGTTGGAAAATTTGCAGGCTATGGATACTCTGATTATTTGACCCTGAGAAATTTGGTTGCTCGTTCCAGTAAGGATTATAAGCTTGAAAATATGAACTCCTCTGCTGCATGTGACTATTCCCCCAATAATTATCCTGATCAATTTCTGGCTGAGCCTGATGTGCGAAAGGACAATCTTGGATGCCATGATTTTCACAGCAGAAGTCACAAATCTGATAAGTTTGAACTGCAACTTGATCATGGAGCCATTGATAAAGGTTCGCTGCCATCTTACTGTGTTGTCTCCAACTATCTCAATATTCATTCAATACCCGAGAAGGAGACAATTCACAACTTTTAAAAAACACAAAAAATAATAATAATAAAAAATTAAAAAAAATACAAATATAAATTCAAACTAAATCAAGAACTAATTAGTATCAATATTAATTAACAGTACCCGATAACGGCGCCAAAAACTTGTTCACTAATATCTCGCGATGCGAGATATCCCCGCAAGTGTACGGGTCGTGAGAAGTAATAAAGTGAACCTAAGAATCCGGATTATCGTCCCACGAGGACTGCTATTAATTATCGAAATATTTTAGTTCTACACTTTATTTGAACAAACAAATGAATTTGATGTTTTAAATTAAAACTAAGAAGATGAATTAAATAATTAAATTATGAAATTGTTTTGTTTTAAAAGATGATTGTAAAGTGGTTGGGATTCACGATTTCACCTAGCCAATTAAATTAATTCCAATTCCAGATTTTATTTTCTAAATATGTGATCGATCGAATTCACTGATTCAAATTGAGATTCCTCTCTCGAGTTTAAATCAATCATACCTAAATAAGTCAACATTGTATCTCTACAGAGGGTCCGAATATTCCTTATCTAGATGCATTACACACAATTCACACACGACCGCAATAATTACAAGAGTATATCTCTATCTCTCGTTCAATTACCGGATTTATTACCTAGATCTATGTTATTAACTCACATCTCGGATTATGGAAATAACACATAAAATCATGAATAAGTGGCCAGTACATTCACGCATTAAATGCAATAATAAATCAACACATGCATCAAAGCGTTAAAACAAGGAATATGGAATTAAAATAATATGACTAGGTTACATCGTTCATCCCAACGTTAAATTTAGTTACACATCATGATTGTAGAACAAAAACAATAAAATATAACGTTCATTGAAAATAACAAAGAAGAATGGAAAGATTGCACCAATTATCAATTCTTCAAGTATCTTCAATTCACGCCCCTCTGCGATACTTGAATCTCCAAGAATTTTAATTAAAATATCTGTTGTGGCTCATTCTATGGAGAGGCAAAGGTCTAGATCTCGTGCCCTTATGTTGTATATATAGGTTTTGGAGAAATTCTAGGTCAAAAAGCCCAAAGTCTGTTAAAAATTGCTAGAAAAATCTGATCTGCGGCCCAGCCGAAAAGCCACGCGATCACGTGGTTAACACCCTAGCGATCGCCTGCTTGACCCTAAAACTCTCGGGTTAAGATTTTGCACCATCTCGCGATCGCTTGGTACATAACCAGTGATCGCGACTTCGCTCTTTTCTCGTCTGTACAAGTTAGTCCCTGACTTTTAATTGCACCTTCAGTCCTCAACTTTCAATTGTTGCAATTTAGTCCACAAACTTTATCTTCTTCTCGATTTTCCCATTTAAGCTCTTAATTCATTCAATTAGGTCCTCCAACCTCTGATTCGTTCATTTTGACACATTGCATCTTTCCGGTTGACGTCACACACTTATCAATTGCTCGTTTTAGCCCCAATCAACATTCAATTATGCATTTTCTCATCAATTACTTCATTCTTCATCTTTTGGGATATTTTCTTCAAAGTAAACAGATAAACACAAATTAAATAGCATATATTCTAAAATGATAATAATTTATTCGAATTTAGACGTACAAATAAGTGTATAAAACACACTTATCAGGGAGTGTTTATGGGGTAAGGGCGTTTGCTACAGATGCGGGAAGTCGGGTCACATGGCCAAGGACTGTCGCGCCGGGTCAGCTGGGAACAATGAGCAGACAGGAAAGGCCAGGGTATTCTCTATGATCTATGACGACGCCAATCGAGATTTTGTTGCGAGCTGAGGTATACTATCAGCATCCCTATATTTTCATAAAAAAAAAAAAAAAACTTTGATGAAGCATAATTTTCTGAAGCATGCCTAGTTAGTTCGAAACTAGTTATATTTTGAGATTTGTATGTCATCCAAAGGAACGATTGATACCGATCTAGTATCTAGAAAGATACTAATAGATTTCGGTGGTATAATCTTGGGAGTAGACTTACATGTAAGTGAGATGATTGATTATGATGCTAAGAAAAGTCCATGTCCTTAGAAATCGAAAGATTCATTTAGTCAAAGTCCAATGAGATAGATATAATAAAGTTGAGGTCACCTGGGGAAAGGAAGAAGATATTTTGCCAAATACCCAAACCTCCCAGAAGAAATTAGTTAAATTTCGAGTACAAAACTAATTTAATAGCGCCCTCGTCTAGTTATATTAGTTATTTCAAGACTTTAAGAAAGAAATTTAAATTCATTTAAATCTTTAAGTCCAAATTTCGATTTTAATTTTTTTTTTTTTTTTTTTTTTACCTCTGTTTCATTATTTATTTCAAAAGGTCAACGGGGTAGACATGGTAGTGACGAAGCCACCTTGAAAAGAAATTTTTTTTGATCTAGAATCCAAATATTTTGAATCAAGAAATTTTAAATTTCGAGGACGAAATTATTTTAAGGGGGAAGGATTGTAGTGACCGAGATTTTCATGACTTATTTAAATGAATATTTTAGTCTAAATCGCGTCGCTACGATTTTCTCCATTTATTTTAAACACGTAGGCGTATAGCCAATGAAGTGAAATTAAATTAAATTAATTCTAAATTTATCCTATTCCAATTCCAAAATTTATTATATGATGTCCAAGCCCATTATTTATTTTAAAGTCAAATTTTCAACTAATTGGATTCAAATTATTTTGAGCCCACAATTTTAAGTATAATAGTTCCAACTCCTTAAGCCCATTTAAAATCCAATAAATCATCTTTGGCCCAAAATTTTGACAGAAAGATTTAAGATTTCCTAGTTTAACAGATTTTAGTTCCAAAATTCTTCAACAATGTTCGTCCAAACCAACCACTGCCTCAATCAGTTTCTTAACCAAATTTGCTGCCTCCACCACTGTTATCGCCAACGCCACCAACCTCATCACCACCCAAATTTTCACAGCCAACATAGGCTGCACCCAAACCTCCCACAACCGCCACACAACATCAATCAGACCACCACCACGTTCCCTCACTGTCGGAATCATCACCGACCAACACCGCCACGACGAAACACCAATCACCACCACATGAACCGCCACCGCCAACACCGAGCTCCAAATCGCCCACTGCCCAAAGTCAAGAAGAAAAAACCCAAAATCAAACCTAAAATCCCAAGAGTCAGGCTAACTCATAACTTACCTCAATAATGGCCGGAGTTCTTCGCCGGAAACCCCACAAACCCGAGCTCCACAGCCTCGGTTGCCTTCATTCCCGCACCCAAAAAACCACCTCCGTCGCCGCCAAGGGATGGCGGAAGTACCGCTGGCAACTCGTCGGCGCAAAAGCGCCGACAGCTTGATCGCGGATGACTTCCGTCGGAGGGGCACTGTCGCCCCTCTTCTCCAATCTCTCTCTCTCTCTCTCCCTCTCCCAAACGAGTTTAGTGAGAGAGAGAGTTGAGAGATATAGATACATATATTTTTATATGTTTTTGGAAAATTTACCAATTAAGTCCCTTACGTTTCAAAAATCTTTTATTTCAGTCCCTCACATTTAAAAACGTTTTATCTCAGCCTCGCGATTTTTGAAAAACTATGAATTAGTCCTTTCATTTTGAAAAAAGAAACCTCTTTAATTCAGTCCCTAATTCCAAAATTTCATAATTGCACGAACAGTCCCTAGTTTTTCCAATTTTCACGATTTAGTCCCTAAAGTTCTTAAAACTCTATTTTCTTTTACAAAAATCTACTTTTAAAGGTTTCTTTATCTAAAAGTCTAATATTAGTCATTTATTTATAGGGCTAGACAAGGCGTGAGAGAGTTAGAAGTATTATTCCCGTTTGCTCAATACTCGAGAAATTAAGGTAGACTCTGATTTACAAATTTACATTTCAAAAGTGCGCATCAATAATTAATTTGATTATAAGTTTAGCATGTGTGATTGTGTTTATGAGAATTACTTGCTTTCTAAGCATGAGACTATGTTACGAGGATTTACTTGCTTAAATGCATGAGACTTGAACTTGTATGTTATTTACTTGTTCATGAGAATACTGGTGATCGTTAGACACCTGAGATTTGAATATCATGATTATGTGTTTTAATTTATGATGTGAAATGATTATTGTGCTCGAGTCTACTGAGTATTTCTCTGAAATACTCACGTTTTCCAAAATAAAATTTTGCAGATGATGGAGTTGTCGGCGAGGCGTGCGATGATGGCCATTATTGAGATTTTAGAAAAAATTTATTTGAAATTGAAACTTATTTATTTCATGTTTGTTCCAAATTTATTTTTTTTCAAGTTATTTCAATATTCGAATTGTTGACCATTTGAGTCAAACTGTATAAAATTATGGAATTGATATTTCAGTTATTTTTCGCTTAATTATCGTTTTGAAAGTTAGACGATGAAGTAGCGTCCCGGGTGTTCAGAACTCGGGGCGTTACAATAGGTATACAAAAAACCAATCTTCTCCTGTTGTATGTTGTTAGTACTTTTATGTACAAAAGGTTTCTAACGAAATAAAGGAGTTGTTCTGGACCTCCATAATTAAACTTGTTTTACATTGTAGATGAATTTAGCTGTAGCTAGAAAGAGTACTGGAAATGCTGGTGAAAGAGCTTTTTGTGTTAAGAAATGTTTATTTATTCAATGATCTTTTTTAATTCTTATTTATGACCAACTTCAGACAAGTCCATTTGAAAACAAGCTTAATTTGAATTCAAAATTTTTTATGTTTTTGTTTGATAATATGAATTAATTTTAAATTTTATTTTGGTTTAGATACTCAAATTTGTTATAGGTGTAACTTTGAAGATATCTTTTGGAGATAGACCGAATTTTGCGATCTAAATGTGCAGTTATATTGCGGGATGAAGTTGATGTTCCCGCAGTAAAATATTTCTTTTGTCAAATGATGATTTTCTTTTGCGAATTTGTTTAACATTATCAACACTTTCTTTCGTGGATTTGTTATTATGTAATGTGGATTTGTTAAAATTATCAAGACTTTATTTTGTATGGATTTGAAAATTCATAATGAATTTACTTTTGTTTTTTGTTTAAAGTTCCATTTTAATGAAGTAATTAGAAAAATTTGGGTTTTATAAATAATTTGTTCAATAATATTTAAAAAAGAAAACATATACCAGCGTTTAAAAAACGTTGCAAAATGGTTTACGGCAACACTCAATAAATGTTGCAAAAGGTTGGATTAAAATTTTTGTAACACTTAAAAAACGTTGCAAAAGAGTTTACAGAAACACTCAATAAACGTTGCAGAAGGTTGGGTTAAAAGTTTTTGCAACACTGAAAAAGCGTTGCAAAAGGGTCTACGACAACACTTAAAAAACGTTGCAAAAGGGTTTACTACAACACTTTAAAAACGTTGCAAAAGAGTTTATGACAACACTTAATAAATGTTGCAAAAGGTCTATTACAACGTTTATTTCAGTCTTTTGCAACGTTCAAAATACGCTGCAAAAGGATTTTTCTCTACGGAAACACTGTGATTTGCAACACTTGCCAAACGTTGCAAAAGCCTTTTAGCAACATTTTTTGAACGTTGCAAAATGCTATTTTTGTTGTAGTGACAATGGTCTTTAATTTTTTGTACTTCTTCTTCTTTATCTTTGGACCATGGTGTCCATCTAATTTTTCCTTTTAGTCTTTTTGTAATGGAATTAAATGTTTTGCTAAGTTAGGTACATATTTCCCAGTCTGATTCACAGTTCCTAAAAAGCTTTGTAATTAAATTTTTTCTTTTATATGATCGTCAAATTCTTGTATTTTATATCTATGTGTTTTTGGAGTTTAATTCCTTCTTGACTAATTATAGTTCCTAAAAATTCTATATTTTCTTTAGTTATTTTCATTTTTGTAGCTAATAAAATTTTTCCGTTATTTTTTACAATATCTGTAAAAATATTAAGATGTTTTATATGATTTTTTCTAGTTTCAGAATAAATAAGAATATCATCAATATATACTATAATAAAATGGTAAAAGTCTTTAAATATTTTATCCATGTATCTTTGAAATTTTCCTGAACTATTTTTAAATCCAAATCGTAAAACATTTCATTCATAAAATCCTTGTGGTACTGTAAAAGTTGTTAAATGTCTAAATTCTTCAGTTAACATAATATGATAAAATCTTGATTTTAGATCAAATTTAGAGAAATAATTCTTTCCTCTAATTTGGTTAAATAATACCTGTTGATTTGAAATTGGATAACTTATCTTTTGTATAATTGTTTAACCTTTTATAGTTAATTACCATTTTAGATTGTCCTCTTTTTTTGTTCTCAATGTTTCATTACTATGAAAGGTGGACTATTATTTTTACTATTAGATTCTCTAATACATTTCTTTTATGTGCATTTCAAATTCAGGTAATTCTTTTGGTGTATGTTTAATTGGTTTTACACTAATAATCTTAGTATCGTCTTCTAATATAATTTATGTCGTAGGGTTATTTATGTGTCATTTTTCTAAAGGATTATCTCCTGATAATTTTAATAATTCTTCTGTAATTTTTTTTATTGCTATTTGATCAAAATTTTCTTGTACTAGGTTTATCCTATTTTTATTAGGTATAAATTGTATTGTTTATGTTAATTTTTATCTATCTTCATCACGTTGAGCTGCTATATGAGATATTTTTTCTCTACAAGAAGGATCATTAATTCTAATTGCTATTTCTATATGATGATAAAGGGTAGATAAAAGTATAACTTTTTCATTAATAGTTATTGGATAGTATTGTTTTATGAAATTATTTCCTAATAATATATACCCTGACATATCATCAAATTTATATACATAAGGTATTTATAGTTCATATTTTCCTATTTGTATTTTAACATTCCTTGCTACTTTAATAATTAGATTTATACTTCCATCGAATCTTGCTAGTATGACTCTTTTTCATTATCTTTTTTATTACTCCACATTTTTGGGGGTAATACATTTTCTTCAAATAAACAGGATAATGCTCCTGTATTAAACAAGGCATGATAATTTCTACTGAGATATCCATTGTAATTCATTTTAGTTAATATATAGATATGTTCTCTTTCTCCTTGTATTTTATTCATAATAACCTTGGTATAACTAGATTCTCATTTTGTACTGTTAATGACATTCTATCATCTTTTATGTAATATGGTTTTATTTATTCTAAGAAATCCGTTCCTAATAACAATTCTGTATTTACCTTTCTTGTATGTTCTACATACAGATTTATGATTATTTCATTTCTTTTATTTATTCTAATTGGTAATTTTACATAGGTATCCATCGGATGAATATTTTCAAAATAATCTTATATTTGGATTGGATTATCAATTTATTTGTTACTTTAAGTTCTAAATTTCCTATTATATTTTCTTTTATATGGGATATAGTTGCTCTAGTATCTATTAATACTTTCTGCTCTTTCCATTCCCCATTAATTTTAATTTCTATCATAACTTCAAATTGCTTTGTGTCATTTCTTTTAGATAGATTCATTCTAGGTATGTTCCTATATATTTTTGTTATTTTTTGTTTTTCTGAATTTCTATTTTCTATTTTAGATAACTTTGTACTATTATTTCTTCTTAGGCTAATTAATCTTCTTCCAAGTTCTATTTGTGGTTTATCCATATTTACGAATTGTCTAACTTGATTAAAATTTATTTCTATATCTTCTAGTATAGTCATTCTTGGATTTTCTTTAACTGATTTTTATTCTAATAAATTTTTAAATATGAGTTCTATTATGTGTGTTTTTCTAGGATTCTTAATTTTTACTTCATATTTATTAGTAAAAGCATATATTGTTCTAATAGTTAAACTTATAGTTTTACTTCCTGGTTCCATATCAATTCCTCTTAATTTGTAATATAATGTTAATGCTTTATTTTTATTTTGTTCTCCCATACTTATACTAAAGTTTGGTCTTATTGTAAATTTTACTTTTTGGTATATTAATTTCTTGTTACAATTCCTATTAAAACATCTTGAACCGAACTTACAATTCTATCATCCATAATATATAATTATATAGGTGTATCAATCCTTTCTCTAAAATAGGTTTTTGCAATAATTTGTACAACTCCTAAATATATGGTTTTTATTTTTCCTTTTAATTCAGGATTCAATAGATTTATTTCTTGTTTTATAATTTTTTCATTTATTATAGGTATTAATGTATTTCATGTAGTATCTCTGATGTCTATAAGGTGATTATGGTTTCTTGCTACATATGCTATTTCCCTTTTTTTCTGCCAAAATGGTAAATAAAATATTTCTTTCGGTTCTATATCTAATTTTGATTTTAAGATTTTTTTCATATATTTTTGGATTAAATATTAATCTTTCATTCAGTTGTTCTTCATTTTCTTCTAATTGGTATTCGTATTCTTTAGATGTACCTTCTTCACTTATTTGTTTAATCATATTTATATATAAATATTCTTCTTCGCTAGATTCAGAAGATTCACTTTCTTCACTTTCTGAATATTCTATTTTCACAATTGAATTTATTACTTCATGTTCTTTTCTAGTTCATAAATTTCGTCATCTTAAGAAATTTCTCCCCATTCTTCTTCTTGTTCTATAGGTAGTAAGTTGTAATTTTCTTTTTCTATTAATGAAATACGCATCATATTTTTCTTTTTATCCTTTTTAGGACATTTTGGTGATATATGTCCTACTTCTCCACATGAATAACATTTAAATTTTTTTAGGATTCTTAGGGTATTTTCTAGTTTTATTTTGTTTTTGTCTTAGATACCTTTTATATGGTACTCTATACCTTTTAAATGTTTTATTATATAGTTTTTATATTTATTAAATTTTTTAAATTTGTCTCTAAATTTATCTTCTCTATAATATTTCTTTTTCTTATATTTTCTTTGTAGATGGCATCTCCGTTGTGTTGGTTTATATTATAATTTATCACAGTATAATGATTTTTTACTTGCTTTGTGAAATTTCATCATATTATTTGCTTGCATACATTTTTCTTTCTGTTGCATTTCTATAAATTGTATTCTTGCTCCTAGACTATTATTACTTAATAGTATTTCTAATTTTTCTCATTGTCTAAATAATTCTAAATTCCATGGGTTTGATAGTTTAAAAAATATTTTGTTTATAATCTCCATACTATATGTTTCGTAGTTATATTCCGCCTTTATAAAATATTCTCTAAATTTACATGCAAATTATTTAAAGTAACACGTTTCACATATTGATAAATTTTCAAATAAATATATATTTCTTGGTTTTGAACTACTTTTAGATCTCTATCTAATACTAACGTATATTCTTTTTTTAATGCATCTTCATATCTGTCAAGTATATTTTCCATTTCATCTTGATCATTTCCTCAAACTTGTTCTATATAAGTTTCTATTAAATTTCCTCACCATCTTGCAGTAGTTCCTATAAATGTATTTTCTAACATTAATTGAAATTGTTTTCCTGTTAATTATCTAGTATAGGTCATCATAGCCATATATCTCATCCTTAATTCTTATTCATGATCTACATCTTGTACACATCCTAAATCTAACCATCTTCCTTTTGAACTAATTTGTATTTCCATACTTCTTCATGGTGTATATTCTACAAGATAATTTTTATTTGGCTTAGTGTAATATTTTTTTTGTAGTATAAAATTATTAATTCTAAAATTTTGATTTTGTCTTTGATTCATATAAATTTCTGATGTATTTTGTGAGTTAGTATTACTTGTAGTTTCTCTTTTAACTTAGTTAGTTCCTGATTGTTGTATATATTGTGGTGGATTTTGTCCTGCTGGTACTAAAGTTAATTGTTGTTCATTCATTTTTATTTCTTATATTTTAAGATTTTTAAATTTTTCTATATAATCTTATTCTGTTATGTAGTCTTCTTCACCGTCTTCTTTAGGATTTCAATAAATTTTTCTATTTGTTCAATAATCATATTTATTCCTAACTATTGATAGCTTTAAATTTTTCATCAGTTATTTTTCTTTTAGGTTTTCTTTTTTCCATTTTGTCATAAATTTTTGTCATATTTTGATTTATAATATCAATAGTTTGTTATTAATTATTTAGTCTTTTGTGTAAATCATTTTTCCCTATTTCTTCTTCTTTATTTGTTCTAAAATAGTTTTTTATTCTGTAATTTCTATTGGATTTTCATATACTCCTACCATATTTTCTATTTTATTTATTTTATCAGTTATTTGTTTAATTTGATTTTCTAAGGTTATTAATTGTTTTGATAGGTTATTTACACTTTGTTTTACTTCTAATATTTGTGTTATATTTTTGTTTATATATTTATAATCTTTAGTTATTTTTATCATTTGTCTTATTTCTAATGGTAAATTGATAATTTCTTGAACTTGTTCTGAATTTTTAGCTTGTTTAAAATTTTGTTCTGTAATTTTATCTAAACTTATTCTTAATTTATTTAGTAAAAATAAATTTGTCGAATTTAATTATTTGTGCTCTCCATATCCTCTTTCTCCTAACAGTATAAATGGTATAAATTTTTCGTATGTTTCAGTTATTAAGGGCCAATGACTATTATTAGGTAAATCTTTAGATGTATAATTATATACTCTAGGTTCGATTATTTGTAATTTTTTAGACATTTTTAATAAATTAATAAGTATAATTACTCACTCTGATGCTGGCTCTGATACCACATTAGATCGGATCGTGAAATTCAATTTTACAGAATTATACATAATTATAGTCTTCTTCTAACTCTTCTTAAGGCTCTTTCTCTATATTCATTCATACTTCTGTTTCATTCTTGTCTACTTTCAATTATTTCTATTAATCTAAGATATTCGTTATGTTATCTTACTAATATTCTAGTTTCATCATTTATTTCTATAGCTTTTGTACTTAAACCTCTTCCAGATCTATCTAATTCTAAATATTCATTATCTAAACTTATAATTAAATCTTTTCCTTTTTCGTGAAATATATGAGGGTCTTAAACAGGCATAGATTAAATATAATTAATTTATTATTTGTAAATATTATTATGTATAAGATTTAAATAAATTCTATGTAACATAAGACTTTAATTTATATTTAACTCAATAAGGGATATTATGGTAATCTTCTCACCAATTGTCAACTAGATTGTGGACTACCTTGTGAAAATAGCATTATCATTACAAAAATTGAAAAAGTAATGGATTTTGTCTTTTGGATGGGATCGGGGTGAGAATGTGTTATGGTATTCAACGATGACATGATGTTGACACATGTTTCAATATTATTTTTAGTGGGACACGTATAGCATCTTGTTCATGATAGACATCATAACATATGCCCACTATGTGTACCATATCCTTGATCTCTGATCCAAGCCAGATTGAGAATTTAAGGGGCCGTTCTCTTTGTATTTCGATTTTGGATTTTGAGTTTTGGATTTTGTTTTGAATTTTGGATTTTGGTTGTTTGTTTTGAGATTGCTGAAAGCATGTTCTCTTTGTAATTTTGGAAAACTGTTTTCAAAAATAGAAAACTGAAAAATGAGTTTACTTTGTAATTTTTTGATATATTTATTTTGTGATATTTTATATATAAAAAATGGTTGATTTGTTGAATTACATTAATGTTAATGTTAATAAATCAATTAGTTCTCTATGTTAATAAATTCATCATTAATATTGATTCAACTAAATAAAAATTTAATCACATGCCAAAAAAATCTTAACATGGATCTATATATAATGGTAAAATAACATAAGAACTTCAAGTGAAGGAAGTGTCTTACTTTTACAAAATAATAATAATAATAATAAATAAATAAATAATTTACAAAAAAAAAATAATCTTAAAATAGATCTATATATAATGGCAAAATAACATAAGAACTTCAAGTGAATAAAGTGTCTCACTTTTACCAAAAAAAAAAAAAAATAATAAATAAAAAAAAAAAAAAAAAAAAACTTAGCATGGATCTATATATATAATGACAAAATAATATAAGAACTTCAAGTGAAAGAAGTGTCTCACTTTTACAAAAAAAAATAATAATAATAATAATAACTTGCAAAAAAAATCTTAATATGAATCTATATATAATGACAAAATAATAGAAGAACTTCAAGTGAAGGAAGTGTCTCACATTTAAAAAAAAAAAAAAAAAAAAAAAAAAATCTTAACATGGATCTATATATAATAACAAAATAATATAAGAATTTCAAGTAAAATAAGTGTCTCACATTTACAAAAAAAAAAAAAAAAAAAAAATCCAAAACTCGCGTTTTGGTCGTTTTGGATTTTTTAACAAAAAATATCCAAAACGCAATAAACTCGTTTTGAGTTTTATTTGTATTTTTTTTTTTTTATGTTTTGAAAAACTCGTTTCTGAAAATGGGCAAAGTGAATGCGTTTTCGATATTTTCAAAAATCGAAAACTCAAAACGGGCTCAAAACAGTAAAGAGACCAGAGCCTAGGGCCGTTCTCTTTGTGTTTCGATTTAGGATTTTGAGTTTTGAATTTTGAATTTTGGTTGTTTGTTTTGGGATTGTTTAAAACATATTCTCTTTGTGATTTTGGGAAACTGTTTTCAAAAATAGAAAACTGAAAAATGCGTTTAGTTTGTAATTTTTTGATATATTTATTTTATATGTAAAAAATGATTGATTTGTTGAATATCATTAATTTTAATGTTAATAAATTAGTTAATTTTCTATGTCAATAAATTCATCATTAATATTGTTTCCACTAAACAAAAATTTAACCACATACCAACAAAATCTTAACATGGATCTATATATAATGACAAAATAACATAAGAATTTCAAGTGAAGGAAGTGTCTCACGTTTACAAATAATAATAATAATAAATTACAAAAACAAAAAATTTAACAAGGATCTATATAATGACAAAATAACATAAGAACTTCAGGTGAAGGAAGTGTTTCACTTTTACAAAAAAAATAAAATAATAAATAAAATAAAATAAAATAAAAATCTTAAAATGGATCTATATATAATGAAAAAATAATATAAGAACTTCAAGTGAATGAAGTGTCTCACTTTTACAAAAAAAAAATCTTAACATGATCTATATATAATGACAAAATAACATAAGAACTTCAAGTGAAGGAAGTATCTTTCATTTTGACAAAAAAAAATAATAATAATAATAATAATTTACAAAAAAAAAAAAAAAAAAAAAAAAAAAATCTTAACATGGATCTATATATAATGACAAAATAACATAAGAACTTCAAGTGAAGGAAGTGTCTCACATTTAAAAATAATAATAATAATAAATAAAAAATTAAAAAAAAAATCTTAATATATATATAATGGCAAAATAATATAAGAACTTCAAGTGAAGGAAGTGTCTCACATTTACAAAAAAAAAAAAAAAAAAAAAAAAAATTCAAAACACGCGTTTTGATCGTTTTGGACTTTTTAACACAAAATATCCAAAACGTAATAAACTCGTTTTGAGTTTCCTTTGTAATTTTTTTGGTGTTTTGAAAAACTCGTTTCTGAAAATGGGCAAAGTGAACGCGTTTTCGATATTTCCAAAAATCGAAAACTCAAAACGGACTCAAAACAGCAAAGAGAACAGGGCCTAAAAGTTTGAACTAGGATAGTCCCAAATTTGACAAATGCCAGAGGAAGCAAAGGAAAACCTGTTCTACACACTTGTTACGCGATCTATCGCCCCCAGGGCAAATCTCCCAGTGGCAAAGGGGAGGGGTGGTAAGTGCTCAGTGCGGCAGTGTGCTTAGTTCGATTACCCGCAAGGTGGAATTGACTTTGTTGCAAGCGGGAGTTATTGATAATTGCTCATGCTTACACAATCCTCTCCACCCTGGTCATTGACTCACTGGGAGGTATAACCTGGATTTACTATCTCGAACCAATGACTTTGGGCGTTGTCGGTTCGGGCCCTCAAGGTGTGGAATACACCTTTGTTACTTGATCTATCATACTATGTGTTCAATTATAGTGACATTCGTGATGTGATCGTTTACAGTACATGGTCCATTATGATGATAGGACGTAATGAACTTCTAGATAAGATATTCACTCATGAAGCACGTGTGTTCAACGGATGATTGAATCCATACATAAAGCAAGGATCAATCAAAGACTTTCATTCCCTTTATTTGAACAAATAACATTTTTTTTTTTCATTTTATGGAACTCAAAATTACTGCAATAAAGAAGCAATTTGCTAATATCGAATTGCTTGTCTCGATTTTTGCCTCCAGCATGAAATAGGATTGAACGATGCACATTTCTTTGAACGCTTCTTTACGCATTCCACTAACATCTATCTATACATATATAATAATAGTATATCTTTACATACATATATAATAATAGGATAACCGTCACCATTTTACGCACATAGTTAATAATTTTCCACCCATTTTCACCTGTCATTTTTGGAAATTTCTTATTTTTATCAAATTATTTTAATATATGAATTAGGTTAGTTCAATTAATGCATGTAATAAATGATTTATGGATTTGTGAAAAAAAATATCTGTAAAAAGTCAAATTATAAATTATTTTTTTTTCTTTTGATAATTATTACATTATTTTGAAGTCGAAAAATATGTAATATTGGTGTCAAATCCAATATCTCAACGAGAAATTTAATACAAATAAAGAAATGAGAACAAACTCTAAACATATCATTCTTAAAATCTTTTTAAATACTAAATGTAAAAGTTTTATTTATACATTTTACTTTTTCCAAAATTCAATCTTTTTAATTTATCTCATTTAATCTATATAATAGGATATATATACATAAATATATAATAATAGGATAACCGTCACCATTTTACGCACATAGTTAATAGCTTTCCACCCATTTTCGCCTGTCATTTTAGAAAATTTCTTATTTTTATCAATTTATTTTAATATATGAATTAGGAAAGTTCAATTAATATATGTAATAAATGATTTATGGATTTGTGAAAAAAAAATATCTGTAAAAAGTCAAATTATAGATTATTATTTTTTTCTTTTGATAATTATTAATTACATTATTTTGAAGTCGAAAAATATGTAATATTGGTGCCAAATCCAATATCTCAACGAGAAATTTAACAAAAACAAAGAAATGAGAACAAACTCTAAACATATCATTCGTAAAATCATTTTAAATACTAAATGTAAAAGTTTTATTTATACTTTTTACTTTTTCCAAAATTTAATCTTTTTAATTTATCTCATTTAATCTATACATATGTAATAATAAGATAACCGTCATCATTTTACGCACATAGTTTCTCGCCCATTTTCACCTGTCATTTTAGGGAAGTTATTTTTTTATCAATTTATTTTAATACATGAATTAGGAAAGTTCAATTAATGCATTTAATAAATGATTTATGGATTTGTTAAAAAAATATCTGTAGAAGTCAAATTATAGATTTTTTTTCTTTTGATAATTATTGCAGTATTTTGAAGTTGAAAAATATGCAATAAAGTTGTAAAATCTAAGATCTCAACGAGAAGTTTAATACGAATTAAGAAATGAGAGCAAATTCTAAACATATCATTTGTAAAATCGTTTTAAATATTAAATGTAAAAGTTTTACTTATGTTTTTTACATTTTTCAATATCCAATCTTTTTAATTTATATCATTTAAGTCCTAAAATAATGCCTATCATTTCTTACCTAAATTCAATTTAACCTATATGATTAATTTTGAATATTTTTCTTGTCAAATTGAAAGAAATAATAGATATTCGATCTTTCTAAATAAATTCAATTAAATCATTTCATTCTCTACAACTTTAGGTTCCAATAAACTCATTGGTTCATCAATTTGTAAAATAGAAGATGTTAGCAAAATCATTCTGTTGACCACAAAATCCGGCTGGACCTTGGACCAACACGTCTCAGCTCCTCCGTCTTGAACACGTGGATCTCCTGCGCACTGTGACAAACAATCAGTTTGCAAATGGGGTCGAGGTGGCTTCCGTTTGCACTCCGATGTCAAAGTCAGTTCTCATTTGAAGAAAATATAAATTGAGTGCGGGAAATATAAGTGTGTAAAAGAGAGAAAGGGGAGTGAGAGTAAAATATTCAGTTAAGAGTATGAAAATGCTAACCCCTTTTGAGGTCGAATGAGTGTTCTATTTATAGGGAAAATTATAATTTTGGATGGAGATACGTGGTGGAATTTACACGTGTATTTACCCTAACCGTTGGAGAGAAAGATCTTACTTTTTGACAGTAATCATTACTACGTTTGGTAGGGGATGGACGCATGTCACTTTTTTATAAAGGCGGCGTCACATCTGTGACTACATCAATTGTCCCATCACTCATCTGAGGTGTCATCATGGAGTACCTCGGCTAAACATAATCGGCTAGATATAAATCAGTTCGGCTAAAGAAGTCCATGTGCTGTTCCACCTCGGCAGTCGGTCGGCCCAGGGAGATATCCTAAGCTTTAGTCATGGGCCAAGGTCCATTGGGTCTCTATAGGGCTTTGATTGGTGGTTCACAGTACTCCATTTTGGGCACGGTCTCAACACTAGTCCCTCAAATCCGATGTGGTCATTTATGGGCGGATCGAATTTGTCAGAGGTTCGAAGCACCAATCTTGTTATGATAACGTTCTGCAATTAGATAGCCACAGGATTGCAGTTTTGCCCTAATTTCTCTATCTATTATACACAGCATTTTATAATTGCTCTGCCATCCATCAGCTGGGAATCACTGTATAGCGTTGTTCTTTAGGGGAGGCTCGGATTCAAGGAAAAGTCGACTTCCCATTCCTGCTTTTCCTCCCATGCCAAAGTTGGGATTATACTAGCATATCTCTTAGGCGGCGCATTTAATATAAGGAGGCTGCTGATATTGGTTCCCAAGAAATATGAAAGGGATGGGGGGTGACATCTTGCCGCGCGTGGTAAACACTTTGGTAACTGAAAGGTTTCTTCCCTTCCTCCGACAGCTGGCGCTTTGATTAGCCATCCCCCCAAGAGACGCGGGTTACCCGCATCAATCATGCGGCTCAAAAATCAAGGGTTTTGGGTTATTGGGTTCCCTATAAAGCCCCCTTCTTCCCATCATTTCCCCTTTACCGTTTTCTAAGAATTTTTGTAGTAACTCTTTCGCAAGAAGTTGTGGCATTTTTTCCTTTCTTGCAAGTATTTTAGCATCCCTTCGAGGGTTTTCCACCCAGCAAACCGTCTCTACCGTTCAACATCTTCAATTGGCGTGTTTTTCACTTCGAGCACACAACTTCGAACGTTCGTTTTTTCTTTTGAAGGTAAATTTCTTTTCCTTTGCATATGCAAAACTTTTTCATTTCTAATCTTCAAGTGTGGGTTTGAAAATTTTTGTTTTGCATTTTGTTTTCCTCTTGGTGAGTCTAGCCTATTTTTAAGAAAAAAATGGAAAGAGTTGGGGGAACGGGTTCACAGGAAATGTTGGCAATGACGATTCCTGTCAGAGGTTTCTGTCCATTATCTTTATCGATTTTTAGTTCCCGCTTCTTTAAGGAGCAGATTAAGAGGAGGAATAGGAAATGCATTGGTATAATTTATTTGGATGATTCTGACAGCGAAGAAGAGAAGAACCAGATCTACATGGCTCATCTGTCATTCGACGAAGAGGCCTCTTTGCGGGAGCTTCGAAGCAAGCGGGATAGGGACTTGGAGAGAGGAGAGGCAGTGGGCTCTTCTTCTGGTCATCAGGACCTCGAATTAAGTATTAGGGGCCCATTTAGGGCACATAGGGAAGAGTTAGGGTTATCTGAGGAGGAAATAGCCCAGGTTGAAGGTTGGGTGGACCTGGTGAATAAAGTGTCAGGGTATCATGTGAACCCTGATCCGAACCCAGAATCTTGGAAAAGCAGTGAGATTGCCACGGAAATCCAAGGAGTTGATTTGGCCGGAGTATCGGCGAAATTCAGGATACCAGAAGGGGTTCGATTGGTGCACCCTACACCTTCTTGCTGACCCTCTAGCCCTCCCCCAGGTCAAGTGGCCGTATGCTATGATACTTTATCTTGCGGGATGAGGCTGCCCCTGCACTCCTTTTTAGGGCACTGCTTAGGAGTTACAACTTATGCCCCTACTAGTTGGCCCCTAACTTCTGGACGCATGCCGTGGGTACTTAGCTGGTGTGGCAAGAGGTCAACCCTGACTATTCCCTCTCGTTGTACATCATCCACACCTTATATACTTTGAAGAAGTCCGTTAGAAGGGATAAGGATGTGAGGTCGAATGTCAAGGACTGGTACTACTTGTCCCCCAGAGGCTCATATCCTTCTATTATCACTGGTCATCCACCTTCAATAAAGAACTAGAGGAACCAGTGGTTCTGGGTTGCGGGGGAGTGGTAGAGCTCGCCTTGGGAGCATAGTCCAGAAATCACCGTTTCCCGAACTCTTTCCTCACCTAGTGAGTCTTGCATTTGCTTTCGCGTCCTTAAGTGTCGTGTGTCATTCACTTTTCATTTTTGTCCATCTCTCTTTATTTGTTTTCATACGTTATTGGCTTATAACGGGGGACACTTTTTCCTACCTTCTCTCCGACGCGGATTTAGCGGCAGTACGGCCAGTGTTCGCTTACCGGGGCATTTTTCAGGAGGTCATCCAACAGAACAAGCTTTTTGTCAAGCATGGCCTTATGCGAGCTATGAGTGAGTTTTTTTTCTTACTACCTTCCTAGATTATGCCTCAATCACTCATAGCCTTATTCTTCTCTCTTTGTTGCTAGGTTCCAAGGACTTCCTGAAGATTTCCTTGAAGGGCCTTATGATCAAGAAGATACCTCCTACCCTTCGCCACAGCAGGGAGATTGAGAGGAGGCAGAAAGCATGCTTGCTAATCTGCAAGTAGGGATGGCAAAAGAGGTATCTGAAACGTCCACTGCCCAACTTGAAGGTCCTCTTCCCGCATTGCTGTCGCCACCCAGTCTGTTGCCAGTAGGCCCCCAATAGCCTAGCTTGGAAAAAGAGGCTGAACTCAGGAGGGTCACAGTAACGGGGAAGGAAAAGAGGTCAGATAGGGGTGGCTCTAAGAGGGAAAGGGAGTCTAAGAATGTCTCGGTGCCATCTCCCCTATCCGAGGATATCTCCGAGCCTATATCCGAGGAGGAACCCGCCCCTTTAAAGAGGCTCAGGAGGGGAAATGATACCACCTTTGCTCCTCCGCCACCAAAGACCCAAGACTTGGAGGACGAGCCTTCCGTGTCTATCCCAGGCCTGGCTTATGAAGTGACACTTGCGGGGGCAGAAGAGCTCAAACAGATTAAAGCTAGTGTCTTCCCCAGGGACGTCACCTTCAATCCCACTTTGTTTGACTCCCCCGAGCAATTTTGGACAGAGGGTTGGTCTGCCTTCTGTTCCAGTGCCACTCCATTCCGGAAGCTACTTGCTGCCAAAGCTATGAACGCTAGAGCACTGGCTCTTATTGATGAGGTGGAATCTTCAGTGGAGGAGGCGCAGCGGGACAAGAAAGATGCTGAGGCTGCACTCCGTCATGCGGACAACATGCTGAAGGAGATTAATGATCTTAAAACTCAGCTGTCCATAGCCCGCAAATCTTCCTTAGGGGAGAGGGCTCAAGCGAAGCGCCTCCAGGAAGATAACGAGAAACTGAAGCATGACCTCCCGGCCTCTGAATCAGATGTGGCGACTTTGTGCAAGAAGCTTGACGACTCCAACCATGCGCAATCCATCAAAGCTGAAGCCTTAGCAGAAGCAAACTCCACGAAGGCCAAGCTAGCAGCTGAGGTGGCAGAAGTCACCTCTAAGCTACAAGGGGAGGTAGAGGCTAGGAAGAAGGCTGAGGAGGATTATGCCTCCCTGAAGAAACATATTGACTCCAGAATTGCTGAGGCCTTGGAGCTCACTATTGCAGCCGGGGTGAAGGAGGTTTTGAGGGCCGAAGTGTCGAAGGCAGTTCAGAATTTCAAGGATACTTTTGAAGAGACCCTGAGTATGAAGCTATGCAGAGGGTTTTTGGGAACATTGGGGCTAGGATGGCCTTGTGAGATTTAAAAGAGGCTTTCCCAGATTTGGACATTTCCCAGATCGAAGCCCTATATCCAGAGTCACAACATTTAGGGGAAGATCCTCCTACTGATGTTCCCTCTGACTCCTTCCAAAGACCCCCCCCCCCCCCGATGAACGTGGCAATAGAATGTGGTTGTGGCTAGTTAGCTTTTAGTTTATTTCTCGAATTTTAAATCGTAAATGTAATGACACTTTGAATTGTAAATACTTTGAATTGTAAACGTAATGATTTATTTAGCTCAATGTTTTGATCATTTTATGAAGTTCGACAGTTTTGTATACAAGTTTTGGTTTGTACAACGTCATTTGTTTCATTGTGAATGCTTCTAAAAGCAAACGTCTTCTAAACGCATTGTATCAAGATAGTCCCTCAGATCTAAGTAGCTTAAGGCATTCATGTTTACTGGTTAGATCTGATTTTGACAAACATTTGAATATATTTGAATTATACTTCGTAACACCTGCGATTCTTCCTCCTTACGATTATTAGTTTGGACAAGCTCCTACTGATGATGTTAACACGTTCGACCAATACGCAGTGATCGTAGTACGGGCTTATAAGAGTCCCTTGTTTTAACAAAGTTCAAGTATAATGGAGTTGTACTCTCCTATAAACAAAATAATTCAGGCATTTTTAATATCCGCCATGTTTACCGAATAGCACTTGATGCAATCCTGAACATAACCCACTTCAGATTTTCATTAAATTACATGGAGACGTTGCAATCATTGAAGAGGAATTCGATTTTATTGGAAATAGCGACGAAGGTGATCCGTTTTCAAAGGATTACACAAAGGTACCCCAAATAGGTCTTCGATCATGTACGTACCGGGTACCACCTCGGTGGTGACTTTGTAAGGGTCTTCCCAATTAGGACCTAAAGTCCTTACTCCTGGTTCTTGAGTAGAAGGAAGGACCTTTTTAAGGACTAAATCCCTAATGTTAAAGTGCCGACCCTTTACCCTTTTGTTGTAGTAGCGGGCCATTTTTTCTTGGTACTTGGCCATTACTATTTGAGAGTCACTCCGTTTTTCCAGGAGGAAATCCAAGTTTGTCCTTTTTGCTTCTTCGTTTCCCTCCTCGTCATAATGGATTTGACGAAGAGAAGGCACCCCGATTTCAACTAGACATACCGCCTCGGATCCATACGCCAGGGAGAAAGGCATTTCACCAGTCGCGGTGTGCGAGGTGGTCCGAAGTGCCCATAATACTTGTAGGAGTTCATCTACCCATGCGCCTTTTTTGGATTCCAACTTCCTCTTTAGGGTGTTTTTTATGGTCTTGTTCACGGCTTCTACCTGCCCATTGGCTTGTGGATGATACGGGGACGAAAATAATTTCTTAATTCCCAAATCGTCGCATAATTCATCAATGCTTCTGTTTTTAAACTGTTTTGCATTATTACTAACCAACGAGTGCGTTATTCCAAATCTGTATATAATATTCTTTCAGGTGAACTTGGTGGTGTTGGCCTCGGTAATCCTCATCAAGGGTTCTGCCTCGACCCACTTGGTGAAGTAGTCAATTGCCACTATTGCAAAACAATTGTTACCAGCACCTTTGGGTATAGGACCAATAATGTCAATCCCCCACTTCGCGAAAGGCCAATGGCTAGTTACCACAGTCAATTCGTGATGCGGCTGATGCGGTATGGTTGCATGCCTCTGACATTTATCGCACTTGCGGATGAAGTTATGGGAATCTTTTCGCATAATTGGTAAAAAATATCCCTGTTTGAGGGCTTTCCGAGCCAGTGATAACGCCCCAGCGTGGTTGCCGCATATGCCCTCGTGGATTTCTTTCATTATGTATTGTCCTTCCTCCAGCCCAACACATCGCAACAAAGGAGAGGTGTAGCTCCGTTTATAAAGCAGATCATCCAAGAGTACAAAATTTGCAGCATATCTTTGCAATCTCCGAGCTGCTTCCGGCTCGTCTGGCGTTGTTTGATGCTTCAAGTATGCCAGTATAGGACTTATCCAGGATCCTTCTTCTTCTATTGCCAAAATTTCCGTCCCTGGCTCAATGGAAGAGGTCGACAAATGCTCAATGGGAACCATATTGTGGAACTCGGAATCGTTACTGCTTGCTAGTTTAGATAAAGCATCTGCATTGGAATTCTCAATTCTGGGAATATGATGTAACTCCATTTTTCCGAAGTGCACGGCTAAATCTTTCACTTTCTTCAAGTAAGCAACCATGGCCGGCTCTTTGGAAGAAAATTGTCCATTAAACTGGCTTATAACAAGATGCGAGTCACTATTTGCACTACAGACTTAATCTTTAGAGCTTTCGCAAGCCTTAGTCCAGCTAAGAGCGCCTCGTACTCTGCAATGTTGTTTGAGGCTTTAAAGCCAAAGTGGATCGCACTGTGCAGTTTGTATCCTTCTGGGCTCACTAGTACTATCCCCGCCCCGGATCTTCCTTACGCCGAGGACCCGTCAACGAACAATTTCCACTCACGGCTATTCTCCGTGTTATCAATCATCTCCACCTCGGGCGAATGCGTGAACTCAACTATGAAATCTGCTAATTCTTGACCCGTTATAGCTGTCTGAGGTTCATAGTGCAGGTCGCATTGGCTGAATTCTATCGCCCACTTCATTAACCTCCCAGATACGTCTGATTTCTGCAATACTTGTCTCATAGGAAAATTTGTGAGAATATGTATAGAGTGCTACTGAAAGTAGGGGCGAAGCTTGCGAGCTACCTAATCAACGCGAGAGCAAGTTTTTCCATTTCTGGGTAACGTGTTTCTGCATCCAACATGGCTTTGCTTACATAATACACTCGGTACTGATTCTCATCCTCCTCTCTGACCAATATTGAGCTAACAACCTCTTTTGATACGGCTAAATACAGGGAGAGTGGTTCGCCAGTCTTTGATTTTGATAATAGTGGGGCCTGCCCCAAGAATGATTTCAGGTCGGTAAAGGCTTGCTCACAGTCCGGGGTACATTGAAATCGCTTCCCTCCATTTAAGATTTTAAAAAATGGCAAGCATTTATCTGTGGACTTAGAAACGAACCGACTTCAAGCCGCAATTCTTCCCGTTAAACTTTGCACTTCTTTTGGGCTACGTGGAGAGCGCATGTCTAGTAGAGCTTTGATCTTGTCCGGATTGGCTTCAATTCCTCTTCGGTTCACCATGAATCCAAGAAATTTTCCTGAAGCTACCCCAAAAGCGAGTTTCGCGGGATTGAGCTTCATCCTATATCTTCTCAGGATGTCAAAGGCCTCTGACAGATGATGGACATGCTCTGTGGCGACCATACTTTTGACCAGCATGTCATCGACATACACTTCCATGGTGTTTCCCAGCTGTTTCGAAAACATACGATTTACCAACCTTTGGTTGGTGGCTCCGAAATTTTTGAAACCAAACGGCATGGCTTCATAACAATAGAGTCCCCTATTCATGATAAACAAGGTGTGCTCCTCATCCGATTCATGCATGGGGATCTGATTGTATCCGGAGTATGCATCTATAAAACTCAGCATCTCATGTCCCGCTGTAGAATCGACTAATTGATCAATTCGTGGCAGGGGTACACTGTCTTTAGGGCATGCCTGGTTTAAATTTGAGAATTCAATACATACTCTCAATTTCCCATTCTGCTTTGGGACCAAAACAGGGTTAGATACCCACTTCAGATATCGGGACTCTTTGATAAAGCCATTTTTCATTAGCTTCGTCACCTTTTCTTTCAAGGCCTCATATTTATCAGAGCTCGTCGGTCTTCTTTTTTCCTGTGCCCAGGACTTCTTGGACCAAGCTGGAGTCTGTGACAGGAAACTCCAGGATCAATTCCGATCATGTCATCAAGTTTCCATGCAAATACGTCGATGTTCTCAAGTAAGAAGCTTTTTAGCTAGTTTTTATATTAAACCGACGAATCCAATCCAATCTGAAACTCCTTGATTGGATCAAGTGGATCAACACGGAAGCACTCCAGCTTTTCAGCTGGGGTAGAGAAATTGTCCCCGACCATTCTTGGGTCTAGGTCTGCTAGATCCTCTTCCGGTGTCATTGTAACGTCTTCACTTTCTAAGGGCCCTTCACCCAGTCTTTCAAGGTTTGGAACAGCCTCGGTCATTGCCACGTCACTAATCATGTTCAAGCTCCGGTCTTGAAATTTCTGAATTACGTTTGTATAACAGGCCCGTGATTCAGTTTGGCTCCCCCTGACAGTTGCTACACCATGCTCCGTGGGGGAATTTCATGCAAATTTATTTGGTATGCGTTGCAGTCCCCAAGTCAATAAGACCCGGCCTCCCAATTGAACCATGATAAGAGGAGATTTTGTCTATAATCAAAAATTCCATGGGAATTTTGGAGAAAGTTGGTGCTTGCCCTACCTCAGTTATAAGTGTTATGGATCATCTAGGAGTTATATTGTCCTCATTGAATCCATATATTGGATCTGGGACTGGGATGAGTGGGGTGCTAATCCCCATTTTATCAAAGTTACTCCGTAGATCATGTTTACCGAGGTACCATCATTCGTGACAATCCATTCCGAGCTACCACTACCTATATAACCAACACGTCATTATGCGGGAAATGCACCCCAATAGCGTCATCCTGGGTAAATGTGATAGATTCCGTCTGAGGCATCCCAACAGAATGCGAATGGATGTGATAATTCATGTTGGCGGGCTGCTTGGCCTCTCTAATATACCGCTTCTGGAAGTTATTTGTGCTTCCACCTGGATGGGGGCCTCCCAATATTGTGTCAATTTCGTGAATCGGCGGATCATTTGTAGGCATAGGTGGTTCCCTCGTATCTTTAGCATGTGCCGATGAGTTATCCTGACCCTTGCCCCGGTCTCTTTGACGACCGTCAATCCTTTCCTTCGTTGGGCTCTTCCATGGAGCTCTCCTGTCAGCTAGGTTAAAATTTTGGTTACCTGGCTTTTGCGTCTTTCCTTTATCAGGAGAGAAGTCACCCCCTTCTTCTGTGTACCTTTTGGTCCGCTAACATGTGGATTTCCCTACAATCTTTCATCGCGTGGCCATAATACCTATGATACGCGCAGTAAGCCCCAATCATAGGTTGCTTTCCACTTCGGCTAACTTCCATTCTTCCATAAGCTGTGGGGGGATTCGAGGCGGGAGCATTGGAGTGCAAGTTAGGAATAGTCTCCGTGATCTCCGCTGCATAACTAGACCCGGTTTCGGGAAAGGGACGTGGCGCTCCACTTTGGTTACTGCCGAACCTGTCCTTATTACTTCATTTCCTATGGTTCGCTTCATTGGAGTATCCAAGATTATATCTCCCTTGAGGGTGGTTGTCTCTGGCCCTAGCCATCTCTTCTGAGATGATCTCTTCCTTCATCAGATCTACTAGGGAATTGTAATCCCTCGGCTTTATGCTTCGGACGTCCCTCCAAAACATGCTCGTCATGTCTAGGCCCCCCTTCAATGCGGAAAACATCTCCGCCTCGGTGATGTTCTCACAAATGTGCATCTCTTCCGTAAACCGAGCTAGGTAGCTTTTCAAAGATTCCTCCCTTCCTTGCCTTAAGTCTTGAAGACGCTGGAGTGGGAGCTGGCCGGGCCTGGAGGAAACAAAGCCATTTTTGAAGGTTGTCTTCAAATCTCTCCAACTGTGGATGCTACCAGGAGGGAGTTTTTTATACCATCGTATTGCACTTCTCTCAAGGGTCAAAGCAAAGGCTTTGCACTTTAGTGCTGGAGTGGCTCCGGCTATTTCCATGCTAGCGTGATAGTTTAACAGGTGATCATCGGGGTCACCTCGGCCAGAATACTTTGTTATTTCTGGCATTTCAAAGTCATAGGGCACTGGGTACTTTCGGATACCCTCCGTATAGGGGCTTATTTCCTCTTCATCATCCAACTCGTATGACGGTAATTCACTGTTTTCACCATGGTCGGAGTGCATCGGATCATGGTATTGGTCATAGGGCCGTTGAGCATAATCCTGCCCTCGTGGTGGCAAAACCCGGCCGTAGTTTGGCCTTTCAAAGGCCGGAAGGCCATCATGAGATTTGGTCCGAGCTGCTTCTGCCCTTCTTTCCCGCCTGTTCCTAGGCTCATGTGCGGGGACCAATTTTTTTGCCTCTGTATCATACCGGTCTCTATGCATTGAGCTCCGTGACAGGGCTTCTTCAGCTCGTCGCTCTTGCCTATTTCTAGGCTTAGTTGCATTGCGCCGACCTTGATCAGATCGGCCCCCTCGCTTGCCCTTGAATAACCCTCCTATTCGACTAAAAACACTACCAGATTTTGAGGGCGAAACCTCCCTGTGGTTAATTGGGGGTTGGCCTTGTTCTCTTGGTACTTCATGCACCGGCCGTTCTTCGTAGAGAGGCACAGACCCCACCTCATCATATGCCTACGGGTCTTGATAGTAGTAAGAGGTAGTAGCAGCATCAGACGGTGAGTAATGTGGCTGCGAGTATTGTGGGGGCATCATGGGTTCATTTATAACATACCCTCTAGCCATATAGGCATTCATCGTAGCATTTTGTTCTATCTTCTGTTTCTGCATTTCCAACATCTGGACTGCCATGCGAGTCATATCTCGCAGCATGCATTGGTCATTTTTACCCCATGTGAGTCATATCTCGCAGCATTCATCGCAGAAGTTTGTGTTCTCACGAGGCCTCTGGGGAGCCTCTTCCTCGCTGTGTTGGTCATTTTTACCCCTGCGAGGGTTAACATCATCATCACTTTCATTCATGTTCAGAACGGTTTCTTGGTTTTATCTTTTCTTTCAAAGATAGGTGAACTTTTATCTCAAAGCTCTAAACCTCTTTCAAGGTCATTAAACTTATATTCCAAAGTTTTACGACTTTTTCAAGGTTAATAAAATTATGTTTCAAAGTTCTACACCTTTTTCAAGGTTAATAAACTTATGTTTCAAAATTCTTGTAGTTCTTCGCTCTTTTGCAAGAGGTTACTCGCCTTTTTTCAAGGTTTCTTCTTTTTTTCTGCGCGGCTTTTTACCATGCGTTTTCGTGGTTAGCAGTATGGTTTCCCACAGATGGCGCCAAAATGTTGACCACAAAATCCGTCTGGACCTTGGACCAACACATCTTAGCTCCTCCATCTTGAACACGTGGATCTCCTGCGCAATGTGACAAATAATCGGTTTGCAAAGGGGGCCGAGGTGGCTCCCGTTTGCACTCCGATGTCAAATTCGGTGCTCATTTGAAGCAAATATAAATTGAGTGCGGGAAATATAAGTGATGTGATCCGGGATAGGAGCTCAAAGGAGAAGTCAAGTCACGGACGACGCAACAACATTCGACATAGGAAAATGAACAATTTCCATGTTGGAAGCTAGTCGAGACGACGAGTGGATCAACCTCATTCAATGCGTCGAAGAAAATTGTGAAATCACAAATTCACGGCCGTAACATACACTACTCACGGCCGTAACATACACTACTCACGGTCGTAACTTACAGTGTCACGGCCGTAATGCAGTCTCTGCCAAATTATGAATTTCCGGGGAAAAAGGATTTACGGCCGTAAATAAAGTCTCACGGCCGTAACTAAGAATCAGAAAGCTTCTTACGGCCGTAAGGGAGTTAGTCACGGCCGTAAAGGCCAATACGCGTGAATTTTAGGGTTTTATTTATTTCCTTATTTTTAGGTAGTTGTTTCATTGTTTAATTAGAACTCTTAACCTAAATTTTGACCCTATTTATAGGGATGTAATTTTCATTATTAAACAGACAACTTTGATATTATAATAGAGAGGCTATTTTGCTTTCATATTCTTATTCTTCATTGAATAAAATCCGAACTTGCGAGTTAATCTTGTTTGTTCAAATCTTGGGTGAGATTTACTTTTATTGTGATCAAGAGGTCAGCATATCTATTGATTGTGTTGGTTGCTTGGTTCAATTAATTTGAATCAATCTCTAAATCGTGGTTCTTTGGCGTTCTTGGGTCGATTCCAATAATTTGTGGGTTGCGTAGCTACAATTGCTACGTGGTTTGCATCATCTACTCACGTCCGTGAGTAGTGTATGTTACGGCCGTGAATTTGTGATTTCACAATTTTCTTCGACGCATTGAATGAGGTTGATCCACTCGTCGTCTCGACTAGCTTCCAATATGGAAATTGTTCATTTTCCTATGTCGAATGTTGTTGCGTCGTCCGTGACTTGACTTCTCCTTTGAGCTCCTATCCCGGATCACATCAATAAGTGTGTAAAAGAGAGAAATGGGAGTGAGAGTAAAATATTCAGTTAAGAGTATGAAAATGCTAACCCCTTTTGAGGTGGAAGGAGTGTTCTATTTATAGGGGAAGTTATAATTTTGGATGATGACACGTGGTGGACTTTACACGTGTATTTACCCTAACTGTTGGAGAGAAAGATCTTACTTTTTGACAGTAATCATTACTACGTTTGGTAGGGGATTGGCGCCTGTCACTATTTTGATAAAGGCGACGTCACATCTCTGACTCCATCAATTGTCACATCACTCATCTGAGGCGTCATCATGGAGTACCTCGGCTAAACATAAAACACATCGGCTAAAGAAATTCATGTGCTGTTCCACCTCGGAAGTCGGCCCAGGGAGATATCCTAAGCTTTAGTCATGGGCCAAGGTCCATTGGGCCTCTATAGGGCCTTCGCTGGTGGTTCACTGTACTCCATTTTGGGCACGGTCTCAACACATTCTATTTATAAATAGAATATGGTCAACACATTTATTTAGCATGCACAAAAATAATATGTGCAATTGTGAAAAATGAGTTTTAAAGAATGTGTGGTTGAGAATGAACATTAAAATAATTTATTTTCAAGGAATCAATTCTATACGAATAAGTGATAGAGTCTTATATCTTGTGGGTTAAACTCTATTTATAAATTGAGATATATAGATGATTTTTTGTATATAAAGTTAATTATATTTGTAATATTCATTCAATAAAATTTAATTAAAATTTGTATTTCATATTATTTATTTGTTACATTCATTTAAATATAGGATTGTGTATAATTTTGTCACAAGTAAATTTAACAAATTGCAACAATTAATTTAAGTTTGAGCAATTTTTTATTTTTTAAAATGCTTGGTAAATTTTGTTCGTAATGATTTACTTTTTTACATGTAATGAAATAAAATATTTGTTTAATATATTTAAATATCAATTATTTTATTAACATAATTATTACAAATTCGTATACTACTATACGGAGAGTCGATAAATTAATTCAATTTTTAGAAATCAAAAAATCATAAGCTCAATTTCAGTCATCAAATCAAAATTGTAAAGTATAGAATAAGTCGCATATCTATATCTTGCTTTGCCTAAATAGACAAAGAAAACTAGATAATGAATAATTAGTTGTTAAAAGAAATATACAAGTCACAATTTTATATTTTACTTTTTTGAGTATTTTTCATTATATATGAATGCACAATTTATGTCGGGAGTTGTACTTTTACAATTTATTCAATAAATAATTGACAATTATATTTTCCGTGCATCACACGAGTGCGATTACTATTTTATATTATAATGGGAAAGCCCCACAATACACATTTCTTTGAGCATTTCTTCATGCATTCCACTAATCTAGATAGTAAGAGTCTGTTTGGTAATGTGAAATTTTTTTGCTTTTTGTGATTTTTTTTTTTTTTTTTTTTTTTATGGATGTGTGGTTTAAAAATGCTTGAAAAGTTAAAAATTGTGTGCTTGACTAAGAATGAATAAATGAATGAGATTGAATTTGAAAAGTTGAGATAAAAAATTTTCCGTTACCAAACGAGATCTAAATTGAATAAGTCGAAGCAAGTATTTTCACCTAACATTTTTCACTCAAAAGACTAATCTTGCACTTTTCACTTTCGTTTTTCTTCATGAATTTTTACTGATAAATTTTGCAAGCACTTAGCATATGTTAATCAACAGTACTTAGTGTTGACAACCATGATGTAATGTGACTATAAATGATAAGACCCCGTCTCGAATCACCCTGTGTGGACCCTTAGACGTGGCGTGCGCCGATGATGAATGCCAACTAGATACTGGACCCACCATCAAGGCTACTGAAACTATTCAAATTCTATAAATCTTCTCGTATTACCCCCTGATTTTAAAAAAAATCGACAAAGTTCCTTTTAAATATTGGATATAACCTCCCTATAACAAAATCAACAAATCCTCAAACAACCACATGTAAAATATTAGGGATTCATATCCCTTCTCATCATCATATCGCAAGTCAAAAGAGCTCATGCCTGCCCATCTAGTTATTACTACATATCATCCATTCCACTTATATATGATACATCAACAGATCATTCTAATCAACTAATTACTTGTCAAAACAATAACTCGAGAGTGGACCGAGTTAAATATATATACATGGATCACAAAAGAATGATGAAAACTAGAAACATACAACTAAATGATATTGTAGCTCTTTGGCAGGCTTTCTAACGTCCTCTCAAAAGTATTCTGGTAAGGAAAATGTTACAAAAATATGAGATTTTAACTCAGTGAATGGAGGGTTAAAAACTAGTCATACTTTTCTCGTTTATAATTCTTTATAAAATCACAATTTGGTTTGTAACTATAACTTTTGATTGACATAAGAAAAGATTTTACTTATCTGAAAAACACATCTAGCTGAAATGAGAATTTATAAATACTGAAACCATGGCATAAATTGTGATAACTGTCTGATAATACTAAATATTCGTTGAACTGTACTGAGAAGCTGATATATTTTTCTATGAATAAATATATCATACTGTACTGAAAAGAATCACATCAAAGTGTACCCAATGAACAACTTTACTCAAGTACAGAGTACTCTCGATGTACAAGGCAAAGCCATTTAAATCTGATAAGCTGATAATCTGATAAACTGTGTCATATACGCATAGACTGCCCCAAAGGCTAAAGCACCCTAGTACACGGCCCAAAGCCTATATGTGTACAAGAGTGGGTCCCAAAGACCTCTGATAATCTGATAATATGGTCATACACTGTGGAAACGAATTCACATCAGTGCAGAACGGGTAATATCACCTGGGTACTTTCTGATGGTTTTTCACAATAATAATTTACATGTAACAAATTCTTTTATAGAATAATGTACTAAATTTATAATTTGATTAACTTGGAATTTTAAAAGAAGAAGTCTAAAATCATGCTTCTAAACTTGTATTTGCAAAAAGTAGTAATTTCCGTAACTTGGCTCCTTAATTGAAAGCATGAATCGTATGAAAAATTTATGCCATTAAATATTAAAATTTAATTTTAAGGAAAAATAAGTTTCTCCACTCACAGAGATTGTGACTGAAACCTAGTTTGGCTGATAGGCCTGGCCAATCTCCGTGTCGCCCCCTGAAAATTAAATTAAAACCTTGGATCAACTCAAATAATTACAAATATTTAACAAATGCCCAAAATGAAATAACATCCTATACAATAACCACAAATTTCATATGCCTCCAACATTACATCCAACCAACATTCTCTTATGTGAAATATAGCTTCATTATAACTCATATATCCTTTATTTAACCAATACCTCAATGAAATGCTCATAGACACCAAAACCCCTTTCCAAGAAACTAGTAATGGACTAATTCTTCAACTTAATTACATGGGTAATTTAATCTCCAAATAAACATCACCAATTTTAGCATTTAAGCGTGAAATAATTTAACATAGGCTTCAATAACTTAATCTTGCCCAAATCATGAATTTAATCCACTATTATTACAAACTCTAGCATGTAACCATAAAGTATTCAACCAAACTTGAATATTTAGCTCAATATCTTCAAATAAACTATAAATCCATCCAAAATCTAGCATTTAACTCAAAAATCAAAACCCTAAAATCAATACCATATCTCAAATAAATGGGTATTGCCTTACCTCTTAAAGGTGAAAATGAAATCTTGAAGGTTGAATGAAAATTCCCTTTTTTCCTTCTCTTTTCTTCCTTCCTTTTTCTTTTCTTTCTTCCTTTTTCCCTTTTTTTTTCTTTCTCTGCGTAACCTCTCTCCCTCTCTGGTAATGAAAATGTGTGAGTGGAGTGTTTGGTGGTTGAATTGTTTTGTCTACTAATGTCAAGACAAATTTAAGTTTGGTAGAAATTGCATGTTGGGTCCTTAATCTATCATTCCAATAAAATCCCAAATATAAATGATAATAAGTTAAGTCCCCCAACTTATAACCAAATTTAAATGATCCTCAAAATATCCACTCATTTAAATTGGTTTCCACTTGGACTAAATTGGTCAAAAATAAATGTTGACTTGATAAAATAATTATTTGACTAGTAAAATTAAAGTGGGTTGTGACAATAAATATGTGTCACTGTAAACGTCACAACGAAGACTATCTTATTGAAATATTAATTTCAATTAATACAGACCTAAAATAGAGAAAAAAATAATGGTTTTGTTCAATCTACTAAGAATATGAAATAAAAAATAATAATTACAAAAGCAATTTGCAAACAAGTTTACAAGGATCAAATTTTGATTTACTTACAAGAGTGGCGCTACTTGTACATGGTTGGCTTACAGGGAGGTGCATGTATAGATAGCGCGGATAAAATATAAGTTTAAGTCAAGTCAAAATCAATAAATTCATTCCATTTACTTATCTTTCATTGCAAAAAATTGCGAAAAAGCATAACGGGGAAAAATAGTTCATCATATTTAAAAAACAGTGAATCAAAGTTCTTGCAATATGGTCCTAAAAATGGGAGGAACACAAAGTGTCCACTCCATCAAAAAATTAATCACCATTGATCACTTGCAAAAAACTATCTTCAAGAGTCTTTCTTATCTCGTCTATGGATGCTATCTGCTGCTAATATCTTTTGTCTGTGCTTCTTCCAATGTGACGTTATAATGTCCAAAGAAACTTTAAAGTTCATATGTCTAGCTCAGAGGTCAATTAACTGATTTTATCTTCAAATGAAGAACACAGAATCGTCCACTTCTATCTGGATATTCAAAATTTTCAACTGCTTAGACTTTTATTCTATGGTCGGGCACTCCAAATGTTGCTTTCTTTCAGATAAATAAATGTCGACTTCTTTTAGAGACACATCCAGCCACTTCATCAATTGTGCTGGAACAACAAGAAAAAAGTTGGTAATCACATTTTGGATAATTAACTTATTCTCGTCCCACCAAGACCGAATATTAGAAAAGGCATGCTTCAAAATGTCTTTGAAACACTTCTGAAGATAGTTACTCATGGCTTCTTGAAAATCAGCCCTTACGCATGGAGACTCTTGAGTAATTTCAGGTGGAGGACAAAACATGAAAGAACCAATGTGTTGGTCCCAGTTACCACTAAAAATATGAAATAAACTCGCAAGAATGTAAACAAAGAAAAAGTAATACAAGACTTTTTGGCCTAAGCCCCGAGGTTCGGTATAAACACCTACGTCCCCCGTTGAGCATCCACAAAGAATATTGCTCGAAAACACTAAATTTGCCCCCAGAATAAGAGGCTCAAAGTTACAAAGTCAAATGAACACCAATAGTTCACAAATCAGTCCTAAATCACTAATTTCCACAGAAACTACACAAAACAGAGCAATCACTATTGATTAGTGATCCTCTAAACGTTTCACAAACGAAACTAACAATAGCTCTCAAAATCTAAACAAAATCAGAAAGAAGGAAGGAAAGAAAGAAGAGAGAGAGAGAGAGAGAGAGAAATGTTGGAATTATATATGCCCATAGAGTATAATTCACGACATTCGAAATAAAATGTTTATTGATTGTATTAATATACAGTTGCGTTTGTCTACGGGTCGATTTGATATTACAAATTGAGTGTTTAAGTTGTTAAACACAGGAAGATTCAATTTGTGATTCGATCTAAAAATTAACGTTCACGATCAGTAAATAAATATGGACAATTTATTTTGATAAGATCGTCTCGATTTTATTAAAGTCTATCTTTGACTTTGGTAATAAAATTGAGAGTACGTTTGGAACGTATTGGACGGGACCACGTGAAATTAATTTGTGACATTGACCATACAAATTTAATTTCACTTGATTATTGTACGTGGAACCTTAATCCTAATCGGATAATGGACCTCGATTACTAACTTGAAGTTCTTTGAGGTATCAATGGGTGAGATCAAATTGCTGATCAATATCTCGGTACTTTGAGAATTAAAGTGAAATAACGAGGAACATATATTCGTATTATGGAATCCGTCACCTTTTAGGTATGATCATAATCTCACTGGTTCTTCTAGTGGACAGTTGAATCTGAGCTCAGTAATTCGACAGTGACTGTTGAATTCTATGATGTGATGGGATCACATCGAACTGTCAGACAGAAGATGAGAGTTGAGAATTTATGAATATTCGAAGAAGGGCATTTTGGTCATTTTAACTTGCTCCGAATATTCGAGTTGATCGACGGGGGTAACATGTAAGAACGATAAGTCAGATGATATAATTATTGATTAATTGTTTCAGTAATTTCAATTTTACTAAGAGTGCAATCTCGTTCTTTTAGTGGAATAGAACGTGATTAATAAATTAATTTTGACTGATCAAGAGTTGATCGGGTCATAATTAATTTATTGGAGCTTAGTTTAATTGGGTCCGATCAGGTTCCCTCGGTGGCTTCACTATAATGGGTTTATACAGGCTTATTACCTGTATTGGGTTGTGTAGAAATGGACCTGGGTTATGGTACTAGGCCTGGTAGGGTTTTGGAGTGTAAAGAGGTTACAAACAGTCTCCCAAGACTATTTTTCTTAACCTAATAGGAAAAGTGGCGAAACACACACTAAAGTGTGTAGTGTGTGTTTCCTCTTTACAAAGAAACCCTAAACCTAGTTTAACCTAGATCTTGAGAAATGTGACCACACACCTGTACAAATGCCATTGGAGAACACCGAGGAAAGCTTGAGGGTTTGAAGCTTTGGTGAAATCAAGAAGCAGCGAAAAGAGATTATTGTAAAGCACGCTACAAGGGTAATATATCTCTTTCTTTTTGTTTGCACAAAATTATTTATTCCAAGTTAAATATATAGAACAGAAAATCCTGTAACGGGATGATCTATCACAAGAAATCAATTTTTGTGAGTAGAACAACCCGGGTTCCCAACAATTGGTATCAGAGCGTCAGGTTTTTTATACTGTTTTGTGTATTTAGGAATAAATATTTTTGTCTATGCATGTGTTAGTTGAGCGGTGTTAGGTTTTATGTGATTTGATTGTTATTGGATGAATGATGTTTGATTGAACTAATTTATGGCCTTAGATTTTATTTTGTAAAATCTTGTATTGTATTATCGAGTCATGTAACAAAAGGGGTGGATTACGACTCCATATTTTCCCTTTTGATTTTTGATTTGCAATAGAATTAGGTTTTGTGTAATTCCCGTTGTAATTGAAAAAAATCAGAGGACCAGATCTGCAATTTCATATATAGGGACCAATTATGCAATTTCGGATTCATGGACTGCTGTTGCAAAATTCGGAGGACCATTGATGCAATTTCAGTATATGGACTAAACTCTATCATCTCCATATAATAAGGACCTGCAGTGCAATATCACAAGAAATTAGGCAGCAGCATCGTGGGTGATGCCGCTGCGATCGACGACGCTGATTGTGCGACTACATATGAAGAGGGCGACACGGTGTCGCTGTCGCCATATGTGCGACGCGGCAGCGCTCCAAACGCCGTCGATGTGCGGTCGTGGCGGCAGTGGTGGCATCATGGGAGTCTCCGATTCCTCGTGTTCCAAGATCTTCTCTCTGACGAATGGCTAAGAAGGCGAAGGCAGCGGAGCCGCAGCATCACTGCGTTTTTTTTTTTTTTTTTTTGACGTCGCGCCCGTGCGTGGCCCGGTGGGAGCCGCAGACTCCTTTCTGTCCATTTCCGGCGAGTGCGTGGCGAGGTTGCTGCACGGTGAAGGCGGCAGCAGCGGTGGTTCATGAAGCTGCTGTTTGGCCACAGTGGTTGCAGCATTTTCCGGCGATGGCATTGATGAAGATGGCAGCTGCGTTTCTGATGGCATTGTGAAGATGGAAGCTGCGTTTGTTTTGAATTTTGCTAGGTTACTGCCATGAAATTGTCGAGAGGAAAATGGGTCCAATGGATTGGGCCAGTATTTGTGTTGGTCCAATGGATTGGGCCAGTATTTGTGTTATCTTCAAGTTGGGCCAGATTCTAGTTTTGGACTAAAATGCTCAATATTCATTTGGGCCAGATTTTGATGAAATTAAATATGGCCCAGAAATTGTAAAATCGATTCATTTTGATTAATTGCATTGTGGGCTAAATTGTTTAGCTGGACCATTGCAATATGGGTTGAATTTTACAATGGGCTAGAATATTTAATTGGATCACTGCATTTGGAATCTGGCATTTGGGCTGAAGATTGTAGCTTTGCAGATTGGACCAGTTTGATAATGGGCTGAGGAATATTATTTGAGGAGTTCAAGTAATGGGCTGGACACTTGCAAATAGAAATTGAAGAATTGGGCCGGCTTGTGGCTCAATAGACTCTTTAATTTATTTGTAATTTTTTGTCTCTAGGTTTGGCCATAAATTATGTTCTTATTTGTTTTATTATCGCATTTATTTATTGCTTTAATAATTTGTGAATGAATGTCATTAAATAACATGTCATGTAGATCGCATAAACACCGCTCTAGGTACTATACTGTCATGCATTGTTTTATATTTTATTTTCTTTTCTAAATGTTAGATTAGAAAATAAATATATTTATTAATAATTAAATTGATTTTAAGAGTTAAAATTGATTGGTAATTATTAAATTAAAACCCAACAGTTCAAGATATTAAGTGAGTGAGGGTGCAAAATATTTTGAACCCACGGCCTCCCCTATTAGCCTATTAGTAAAAATTTGTGTATGCCTCGTGCTAATCTAATTAGTCTCCCTACAGGAGGGATGCACTATTTTTGGTTACTAGATTGGGCCCAATTAGGTGATGATTTTTAAGTGTGAATTAATCATGATTACCCTATAGGTGACATAATTAATTTGGTACTTAAAATATTATCAATATAGGGGTTATACACTTAAATCAAGGACATTGCGAGGACTTCCTATAGAATATCCAAACAATGTCAATGATGGCCAAATTTTAACGACTATAAATTAAATATTGCATGAGATGCTAGATATATTTAATTTAGTGGGAGGGTCCCAACCTAGCCATAAATCACATTTATTTCTCCTATAGAGAAATGTGTTTAAGATTTTGGGGTTTTAGGTTGTCATCATATTATAGTAGTTTTGGGTCTACTTGTGCATAATTTTTTATTCATGCATCATATATGAAAGTATTCATCATTTATACAACTCGTGTTTAATACATTTATTTTATTTGAATGTCGTATTTCCACAACTAGTTATATGTTTAGACATCACTAACTAATTTTCAAAAACTGTAATATGTTTCGTTATAATTCTTTCCACTTATAACATTTGTTTGGACTAGGCGATCCTTGTTCAATAGTAATCATAAATCTTCCAATGAAAATGGTATTATTTTGATGAGATGGTTTATTGCATAGTTTTGATTCTCATATCAAGTACTTTGCAATAAAAACATCAAAATAGGATACCATGTTTATTTTCTCGATGGAAAGGTATTTATGATAATTTGAACATTTTAATTATGGAGTTATACAAAATATGCTGTCAAGCTATATTATATCTCTACTTATGAACCGATGACGTTTTTATAAGAGACCATTTGGTAAAACATGATTGGTCACTTTAACGTGGTGGAGGTTCCACTTGCAAACATTGATTCAGGTGACATAATGCTTGAGAAATCTTTTAAGATGATCTCTTGCGGTTCAGTGTGGAATATATTCACCAGGATGAACGTGTCCCTGAAAGGTTCAATGTAAGCTATTCGTAATGAAGAGATTATTTTAAAGCAACAGATAGTATGGTAGGCCCTCTAACCTTTTTTGCTTTTGAGCAAAGGTAGGATTAATGAGGAAGTAGCCTTTCCTGGAAACTCTATAATGGAGTACGACTCTATTCATTGTGTTATGGTTAGTAATTGAGTCTATCTTGATTATAGATTGTAGAGTAACTAATCACTATTGCAAGTTGTTGCAATATGGTCCTAGGTGACCAAATGACACAATGAGATAGAGTATACTATAAGGATAAGCACGGGTACGGTAATATGGAAAGAGTCGTTGGGCTTTTATGTTTGCGAAACAATTTGATTGTTATTTTGTCTCTTTATTATTTGAGCGGAATTATTTAGCGCTTAATCTCCAGTCATTAGTTGGAATTAAGTTAAATAATGCTCTTATTGTTGCGAGACAAATGGTTAACAATCTCAAAGCCTTGTAAATGGTTCTAAGTGTAATATTACTACAAGTGATAAGGGATAGATGACTCCTTGTATTAATGAACTCTTTGATAAGATCTTAAGATAATCATATTTATCTAAATAAGATTGAAAGACTAGTAAAGATAACCTCTAAGTATTTTGGAGGTGGAATCTATGTGGGCTTTTGAATTTTATTTAGAGGGTAAAATGATTAAGATTTTAGGCTTGGTTACACTTATCCAAAACTCGATTCTAATACTAGTAAGGGATGGACCTCAAAAGGATCTGAGGTGGAATCTATACTATTTTTCTGAATCTTGTTTAGAGGATTATATAACCAAGAGTCCTTATACATTATATGGACTTAAGAGTTTGAGGATTAATACACTTCGATATGAATGGATTCTTTTGTGCTCAAGATTTGAGAGAGTACGAGTAATTCATCACTTTTATTGATGATCACTCCAGATCTTGATTATATACTTAATATCTCATTAATCCGAAATGTTGAAGAAATTCTAGAATTTTGGATAGAAGTTGAGAAGTAATTAAGAGAATCGAAATACTTCGATTTGATCGAGGTTTGTGTATCTCTCATATGAGTTTAGGAACCATTTATCGGAAAAGGAGAACAAGGTAATACCAAATCAATGATGAGTTATCCTCGTTACTAGTTTCATTTTGGAATGTATACCGGAGATAGTCAGGTTCCTTCATAGCCTAGTACCATTGATTCGTTTCCTGAAATACCCCTAGAGTTGTGGCATGGGTGCAAGCTCAGTTTACCCCACATTCAGATTTGGGGACTTTTGGCACACAAGCTGAAAGCCAGGATTGACGAGATGGAGGCAACAATGAAGGTTTGATTATAAGGTATGCAGCGAAACTAGAAATTATTTCTTCTATAGTCCTCTGGTCAAGAAAGTATTTGTTCAGTACAAATGTAACTCTCTTAGAGGATAAGGCATATAGAAGAATACAAATCCACAAGTAAAATTCTATTGGATAAGATGTTAGAACGTGGTTCAAACAACTTGATTCCAGGTTTCCGCATAGAATTAATCTTGATGATTTGGGACTTCCTACGGAACCGATGGTTGCTGATCCTAGTGGGAGAAATAGGCAAGTGTTTCAACCACTATTTTTGCCTGGTGAACCCAATGGACAGGGAAAAACCAAAGGTTGTAGTCGAAGTTGTTCTCACTGTTCTGCCTCTTCTTTATGTTCATAAAGAGGTAGTGAAGAGGTTGATCCCAATTAGGGATATAACCAAGTAGTGGGAGGAGAGGAAGGGACTCTGTTTGGACATAATGGAAATACACTTCCAGCGACTAATTGGAGTGGGAGGGTTGTAAGACCACCTTCTTGACGCTTATTCTACGGAGAGTCTTCTTAGACAGTCTCTACTGAAATAAGAGAAGGACTCCTCATTTAGGGAAGTGGTAGAAGTTATGGAATTGAAATCATGGAAGGTGAACGAGAACTCGGAATTGAATTCCTTGTACTACACTAGGGTTTGGATATTTGTAGACACACCTAATGGGGTCAAACCTATAGGGTGTGATGATTTTTAAGATGATAGGAGAATGGTAGATGAGAAGGTTGATGCCTTCAGCGCAAGGCTTATGGCTGTGGGTTTTTGAAACCCTTCTCGCCAATTGCCATGTGAAAGCTTACCTGGATCTTTTATCCATTGTCGTTCATTATGAAAATGAGGTACGACAGATGGATGTCAAGAAGTTGTTTCTTGAATGCATCTTGAGGAAATCATTTACAAAGTTTAACCTGATGAGTTCATACTAAAGACCATGAAAGTAAAGTTCATGACTTACAAGTTTCCAACTTTGGATTTGGGTATTTGTTCAAGATATAGAACATAGAATTTGATCGAACGATTGTGATACATGTTCTTGATCAAAATCTTGATTTATCTTAAGTATACTCATGTATCAGAAAGATGAGACAGTTTTCGCGACTATTTATTTGGATGACACTCTACTTATGTGTGAGAGTATTTTCATTAAATAGTAGTTGGTACCAGCAATTAGACTTGAAGGACTTGTAGATGACTGTCTATTTTTCTAGACATCCGTACTTTTCGGAGTGGGAGAAGAATGAAATAGAATAGTCTCAAGTTTCATGTAATAATAAGATACTATCTATATTTGCAATATTGAAGTCTTGAAAGAAATAATGTTCTTTGTGGACTTTATCTATCTTATGAGTATTCTCCTAAGACTCGTGGTGGTAAGATAGAGAAGGTTCCTTATGCTCCGGCTATAGGAAGCCTTACTTTGCACTAGATAGGTCATATCTTATGCTGGGGATATTGTTGGTGATTATTAGTTTGATCCATGATCAGATCATTGAATAGAGGTAAAGCATTTACTAAAGCGTTTTCGGAAAACGAGTAAATATTTGCTTATCTATTCAGTTTGTGATCTGATGGATTAAAACTAATTGAGATCTGATTTGACTAGGACTCTCGAGAGTCGTCAAAATTGGAATCTAGTTGGGAGATATTGTGGTTAATTGGTTGGGTATAACATAATCTTGGATTATTTGTTATACAACCATGACTTACATCGAAAGGAGTTACTATCTTGGTTGATGACATAATCATTAGTGTAATGATGGTGTTGACAAGATGGATGATTCGATGTTTCACGTATACTCTAAGGGCAAGTGGGAGATTGTTGGAATTATATATGCCCATAGAGTATAATTCACTACATTCGAAATAAAATGTTTATTGATTGTATTAATATAAAGTTGCGTTTGTCCACGGGTCGATTTGATATTACAAATTTAGTGTTTAAGTTGTTAAACACAGGAAGATTTAATTTGTGATTCGATCTAAAAATTAACGTTCACGATCAGTAAATAAATATGGACAATTTATTTTGATAAGATCGTCTCGATTTTATTAAAGTCTATCTTTGACTTTGGTAATAAAATTGAGAGTACGTTTGGAACGTATTGGACGGGACCACGTGAAATTAATTTGTGACATTGACCATACAAATTTAATTTCACTTGATTATCGTACGTGGGACCTTAATCCTAATCGGATAATGGACTTCGATTACTAACTTGAAGTTCTTTGAGGTATCAATGGGTGAGATCAAATTGCTGATCAATATCTCGGTACTTTGGGAATTAAAGTGAACTAACGAGGAACATATATTCGTATTATGGAATCCGTCACCTTTTAGGTATGATCATAATCTCACTGGTTCTTCTAGTGGACAGTTGAATCTGAGCTCAGTAATTCGACAGTGACTGTTGAATTCTATGATGTGATGGGATCACATCGAACTGTCAGACAGAAGATGAGAGTTGAGAATTTATGAATATTCGAAGAAGGGCATTTTGGTCATTTTAACTTGCTCCGAATATTCGAGTTGATCGACGGGGGTAACATGTAAGAACGATAAGTCAGATGATATAATTATTGATTAATTGTTTCAGTAATTTCAATTTTACTAAGAGTGCAATCTCGTTCTTTTAGTGGAATAGAACGTGATTAATAAATTAATTTTGACTGATCAAGAGTTGATCGGGTCATAATTAATTTATTGGAGCTTAGTTTAATTGGGTCCGATCAGGTTTCCTCGGTGGCTTCACTATAATGGGTTTATACAGGCTTATTACCTGTATTGGGTTGTGCAGAAATGGGCCTGGGTTATGGTACTAGGCCTGGTAGGGTTTTGGAGTGTAAAGAGGTTACAAATAGTCTCCCAAGACTATTTTTCTTAACCTAATAGGAAAAGTGGCGAAACACACACTAAAATGTGTAGTGTGTGTTTCCTCTTTACAAAGAAACCCTAAACCTAGTTTAACCTAGATCTTGAGAAATGTGACCACACACCTGTACAAATGCCATTGGAGAACACCGAGGAAAGCTTGAGGGTTTGAAGCTTTGGTGAAATCAAGAAGCAGCGAAAAGAGATTATTGTAAAGCACGCTACAAGGGTAATATATCTCTTTCTTTTTGTGTGCACAAAATTATTTATTCCAAGTTAAATATATAGAACAGAAAATCCTGTAACGGGATGATCTATCACAAGAAATCAATTTTTGTGAGTAGAACAACCCGGGTTCCCAACAAGAGAGAGACTTCATAATGATCCCAAAGGTCACAAAATATCCGATAAGTCCAAAACCAATTTTCCGGGAATCCAACGGTATAGGGCTGATCAGATCAACGGTCCAGAGAGAACCAGAATAGAAACGCGTTTAACAAAACATGCTTTTCAGTTTCCAGATGATTCTTCTTAGCGGGCTGGATGTTGGGCAGGGTAAGGCCCAGTTTATGTTGGGCAATGTTACTTCCAATTTCAGCACCAAATATTGAGTCCAAATTCTAACAATCTCCATCTTACTGTAATTGGAAGTAGTGGATTCGAACACCATTGTTTCATTTTCTTAGAACACCTGCAAAAATAAAAACACAAAGTTAGAACAATTCGAGATTAATTAATCTCAAAGAGTCCTGAAATTTTGAAAGATGAATAACATTTGTACCTGCATCAGCTGGATTAACTTTGGTAGGAATCTTAACAAGTTTAAAATCACCATTATCTATTACATTTCTAATAAAATGAAACTTAACATCGATATGTTTTGTTCTGTCATGAAAGATGGGATTTTTGCGTAAAGATATGGCACTTTGATTATCAGTGCAAAGCTCCACCTGGTTTTCTATAAAACCAAACTCAGTTAAAATACCTTTCAACCTCAGTAGCAGGAATGTATTTTGCTTCAATGAAAGATAATGCAACAAGTTTCTGAAGTTGAGACTTCCAGCTAATGCGAGTTTATAACATAAAAATATGCAGTTGTAGACTTTCTATTATCATAGTTCCCAACAAAATCTGAGTCAACAAAACCTTTTAAGGACACCCCATTTTTATCAGATTTAAACATTATAATTAAGTGTTTAGTGCCCTTCAGATACTTGAGCAGGTTTTTCATGGCTTCACAATGCAGATCTCCTGAGTTACCCATAAATCTGCTAAGTTCACTCATAGCATAGGCTATATCAAGTCTGGTACGGATCATGATATACATCACTGAACCCACATCATTATAGTAAGGTACATTTTGCATTCTTTTCAATTTAGAATCATTTTTAGGTGATTGTTCAACGGATAATTTCACAAAACCAGTCAAAGGAAGACTAACAGATTTAGCATCATGGAAAGAGAACTTCTTAACTACTTTACTAATAAAGGATTCTTAAGTTAAAAACAGTTTTTCACTCTGTCTATCTCTTTTAATTTCCATTCTTAAAATTTTTTGAGCTGAACCAAATCTTTCATTTCAAACTCAGACTTTAGCTTTAACTAGTATATACCCGTGTGATGTACGGATGACATTATCATTATGAAAAAATTTGTTCCAATTTTAATTATTTTAAAACAGGAACAAATCACAATATGAGCAACATTGAACTACCCGCTTGCCGTAAAATTTGCCAACCACCGAAACTAAATAGGAACTATATTTCTCTGTAATTGGTCACCGATCGACCAAAGCAAGTCGAGCTACTTTCAATCTATTTTTTTAACAAGGCTCAAAAAACAACTAAATGGATTAGATTAACAAATCATGCTTTTCATACCAAACAAAATTCTTGAAACATTCATGTCGTAGAGGAAAAATATAATTTGATAAAATAGGTTACTCAACAATGTTGCATTTAGCTTATTAATCAAAATAATGACTCAAATTTAAGTAAGCTTCGACTACTTTTTCTTTGAGAAAAATCAATATAGTATCCCATTCCAACTTCTAGACCCTCTTCCTTAGCATGCTGCTCAATTTGAACTTGAACTATATTGCTTTCTCGAAATCAATTCCATAATAAACATAAGCTATTGATCAAAAAAGCTACATGACTGATAAGTTGGAACTCGTCAAAGCCTGAGGGAAAAGCTGTGTACAAATTGGTATGCTTTCATCAAATGAAAAGGAAACGAAAGGTGTAACCTTGGAATTGAGGTGCTACAGACTTATTATAAGGTTTATCCAGTATATCTAAAGTCATGTTTCGCCAAGTTTGAACACTCAATTCCAACCCACGACCCCTTCCCCTGATAGAAATAAGCCTTAAAAGAAAGAAAGAAATGAAGTTGTGATATTTGGCAGTACCTTCTCACGAGAATCAACATACATATGATCCTGAAATTGTGGAAAATAAGCGACAAAACTTTTGTGAATCATGGACAGGCAGTATTAATTCAATTTTCAAAGCAAATAAACACAAGGTCCAAAACTCATTAGGCTTACAAGTTGAAAACATAAATATAAATATAAAATAGAACACCCTCTAATATGAAAATGAAATAGGGAACAAACAACTCCATATCTAAAAAGCCAAGAATATCTAATAATGCAAGAAAAATCGGAGGATCGATTTAAATTCCTGATCTAAACATAAGTTCAGACTCAACATTGACCTGAAGAACGGAAAGAGAACAATGGGATAGATAGTTTTACACAAAGTACAATCTCACCAAAATCAAGGTTGCAAGGGTAAACCATTGATAGAGAGAGGAAAACTAATAATTGCATGTTTTGTTTGTATTATTGAGAGCGATGTACAAAAGGAAGAGGATGGGTTTCCATCTGTGTTGGAAAATTGTGTTTCCAAATGGTTGTTCAAATATTTAAAGATGATAAAATGAAGTACACAATTGAATCAATACAAAGAGGTATTGATAAGGAAGACAAAAGAATGAGAAAAAATCGGACCAAATACAACTGGTCCGGACCGGACTTAAAGGTCCGGTTAGAATGAAGAACCACGCGATCGCGTGGTTGGTGGTCCGGAGATCACGTGGTTGAACGGATTTGAATCTGTTCAAAATAAAGAGGCATCACGCGATCGCGTGAGCCTTGTACCGGCGATCGCGTGGTGGTTCCGAAAGGCACCTTTTGGTGCCTAAGTTGGTTTTTTGCACCAAAAGGTGCCATTTTGTCTAAGAAGTGTGTACTTTCGTAAAAGGTGGATTAATCTCTATATAAAGGATGTTATATTGATAAATTCAAGATATATGAAATATGAGTGAGAACATCCATGCAATATAGAAGCCATTTTCCACCAAAAACAAATACTCATTTTCCAATTGTTTTTTGTTCCTTTTCCATGGATTATTAGTGCTTAATAAATACATGGTTTGAATGCTTGATTAATTCGCTAAAGTATTTGCCATCTAACCCTTTAAGCATCTCAAACGAGAGGGGGCAAATGTACTTTTAGGACAACGTGTAATCACGTGTTTAAGCCTCTCGTTTGATTCCATAATTCGGTGTTCTTCAATTCATATCATGATTTCAAGTGGTGTTTCCATGTGTTTTGGCTTATGATTCTTCAAGTGGCATTCAATGATTTCGTCTTCAACCTTTCAAGGTAAGTTCATTTCTTGATAACAATCTAAAAGTACATTTTGACCAATGGAGTCGAAATTATTCTTGAAAATTTTTCCAAATTTTTTTTTTTTTGAATATGGTCCGTGCATGAAAAATCACAATGTTTGATTCAATAATTATACTTTTGAATTTAGTAAGGATGTGTGCAAAATATGTGTAATTATATTTATTGCAAGATGGCACTAATCAGTGAAAGATTTGTGTTTAATCTTTCTTAACATTTACTTTGATTGCAAAAGGATGTGCCTACTCATAAAACCAATGCACTATAACAGATAATTTATGTCCTTTCAATTTAAAATTGATTCCAACGGTTTCTTGTCAACATTCATTTTATTTGAGTACAAGAATTTGAAACAATGCATATTTTTAATTGCCAACTTCCACGTTATTTGGGAAAAGCATGATAAAATGAAAAGGTGTGTCTATTCATCTCATGTTGGCGGTTATCAAGTGAAAGAATGTAATGTTTCATTATGTTTACATTAATTGAAAAAGTGCCTATTCATGAAAGTCAAGGTACCATGACAGTTATATTTTGTGTCCTTTCAAGGTACCATGAAATTAGTATGCATAACGCTTTGTAAGTTATTAAATTGTTGATTCATAGATGCATAATATAATATTATGAATTATGCAATTTAATCATTATTTTATCATGAGATATGATGATATTTTATTGTGCAAGTTTTCATGAAAATTTTCCATGATAGTGGAAATTTTAAAGTATATGCTCTTTCAATAATATTTTTCCATTTGATTCATTTATGAGAAGTGTATTTCTCTTTTACATTATGCAAGTACATTGATTGATGTATGAATCAACTGGACTCTTGAAAATGGCATGAGAATTTTATAAATTGGTGAATAAAATTATGCTTATTTGTGATACCATTTTATTTTATGGAAAATAGAGTTCCTTAAATATTGAGGCATGCAAGTATGAGTATTTGCACAAGTTGCTTTAACAATATTTAATCAAATATGTGGAGAAAGTAAATATGATAGTTTACTTCAATTATCTCATGACATGTTTGCTAATAATGTTATTAGTATTAATAAAGTGACAATTTTCAATGGTAAATTGGAGACTACCACTTGCATTAAAAATGCCCATTGTTGGCTTAAATGTGGTAGTGAAAATCTTGATACTTATTGTTGTATTAAGAAATATGAAATGACTCTACATCGAATTATGGAGATGCCATATTTTGCTTGTGAAAGCAATGTTATTTTCCTAATTAAGGAATTATGGGGTGAGATCAAACTAAGATCAAGAAGATCATTAATGAATATTGAGATTTATCATATTATTTATCTCTTTTGAAATAAAATACTTATATGAAGTATTTTTATGAATGCATAGAGATGCATAACAATTATTGAAAATTTGTGAATTTTCATTGAGAATACATGAGATTGGATTTGTCTATACTTATTGTGATTATTACAATGGTCATGTGAAAAGTGATAAATATTTACACATTTGGATGATGAGATCACAAAAATGATTTTATCATGACCATTGAATAACATTGATATTTGTTTTGTAAAACAAATTTGGTCATATCTCGAAAAACGTAGTCTTTCAATGAGTGAAAGAATTACAAATTTGTTTCTTTCAAATGAAGTGAAAGAATTAAGAAACTTGTGCTTATTCCAAATATGTGGGGATAAGGCGTATTACAAAAGAAAATTATATTGTGCTCATAGTGGAGACAATAATCTTTTGCAAATATCAATAAAACAATTGAGGTTTTATTACAAAATGTTTCTTTCAATTGAGTTGAAAGATTGTACATAAAAATTGAATTTAGCCCAAAATGTAGAGTGACATTTTGGTAAAAGATTCAAACTATAATTTTTGAAATTAGCATTGTGATTGTGATCAAATATCCTAGCAGAAACTTTGACAAGTTTAAAGGATATTAAAATATAAACAAGTGATTAAGTTGGATCACATAAACAAAATTATCAATACTTCTAAAAGAGAGAAGTATGAATTAATAAAGTGATTGAGTCACTTTATGTATTTGACAATAAAATGTATTGTAAATTCATTCTTTTTGCGAAAAAGAATATTGAATTAATTTTGTTATACTTCAAATGTGGGGGTAATATGATTAAGTCCTAAAAGAGACTTTTAAAAGTTACGAGGGGATGGATACAAGCAGTGAAGGAAGAAAAATCATAGAGTGCAGTAACAAAGGTAAGTAAGTTGTAATGCTTTATAAATTTATGTAATATATTCTATGCATGGAATGCATGTCAAATTTGCAATATAGAATACTATATTGTTATACTATAACATATCATTGAAATTGGATTTAGTCATTAACTACCATATTTAATAATCTTGTTGGTGTATTGATTATGTGAGAATCTATCTTGATTATTGCATATCGCTTATTGAAAGTTATGAAATATATGATTTTCAAGCTTTAAATTATGAAATTAGAGTTTCATGAATGCATGAGATTTTAATAACCTTAGTGGTTTCCTTAAATTCTCATTTTTGATAAGTATGTTACTCTTTATAACAACATGATATAAATGTTGAATCATGTAAATTTCATTTGCTTGGACTCTTTGAGGAATAAATATATGCTACATTTATTCATAGTATAAATTGCAACATGCTAAATTGATTTGGTATATGAGATAATTATAAGGCATTGATATGAGGCAAATGATAAACATTTATCACGCAACAATAAATTATTTTTTTCTTAAAACATGTGAATCATTTGCAAATACTTATGTGAAGTATTTATTATCGATTTGTCTTGTTTGAGAAATTTGAACAAATAGAAGTTTATTTACTATACATAAATACATTTTATAAAATCTTTGTTCAAATTGTTATCATCTTATTTCATACTATTGTGTATAATCAAGTTTGATTATTATATAATTTGAGAAAGTATGCAAGATGATATGATAGAATGAGTCTATCTAATTGATATTGATATCAATGGTTGATATCATATGTGAAAAGCATTATTACTAATGGAGAGTAATAATATGAAACATACAAGTGAATATGGATTATTGTTGAACATTGTGGTTCACAAAGAGAATCATTCACTTAAATGAAATTGAGAAATTTGAAGATTATCCCAAAGTATGGGGGTAACACTCAAACAAATATTGTAAAATATTTATTGTACTCGTTGAGGAGACAATTAAATTATTAATAGAACAATTGTGTTCATGGAATTACGATTCAATTTCTTTCAATTGAGTGAAAGAATTGCGAAAAACAATTTATTTTATGAAGTAAATAAATTGTAATATAAAGTTACATTCTTTCATTGAGTGAAAGAATAATTTTTAAGTCTACCCTATAATTGTGGGGGTAGTACAACTAAACTTTAAATAAAGTTTAAAGTAATATTATTTTGAAGTCTATAAAGTGCACAAAATAGACTACAAAATATTGTGAAATATTTGACAAGTGTTGTCAAATAATTGAGAAGTGATCACATTTAAATATTCTAAAGAAGTCTAGACATAAATTGAATCAAAGAGTGATTCAATAACTTGTGAAAAAGTTAAGTTAAAACTTGACTTTATATCTTATGTAAAATCATAAGAACATAATCGAGTAGGATGAGGTGAAACTCCTTTATAAAAGATCCGCCAATGACGGCAACCCTACCTGTCATTACGAAATGAGTAATTCACGGGTTCAAAGGGTAACAACAAGTCATTCAATATGTGGATAGTTTCAACACTTTATCAACACATACCTCATTCTAGATTAAAAGTGTTGGTTGTTACAGTTAGAGGGCTGAGTTTTAAAACTCTTAATGAAGTTCAGAATTACAAGTATCTCTAAATGTAACAAAGATGCTGGAAGAACTTCACCTATATGAACTTAGAAGTGGTGCCGCTTCAAGGAAAGTTTGGAGTTACTTTCTGAAAAGTTCACGAATCGGATAGGCGCAAGGCCATTAACGCGCTAAAGCAAAAACTTGTGTGGAACAAAAGACTTTGAGTGTTGTGTGTGTGATGTTGCCGGTATTGTCACATGGAATAACGGGTTCAAAGCTAAGGCTACCCGGGATTTCGATAATACTTTGCGAAGTTTACACTAAGGTAAGGTTCAAATCGAAAGATACCTTACTTTATGCATAACACCGTTATAAAATGAGTTGGTGAAAATATTTGAACAAGTGGGGGATTGTTGGAAAATTGTGTTTCCAAATGGTTGTTCAAATATTTAAAGATGATAAAATGAAGTACACAATTGAATCAATACAAAGAGGTATTGATAAGGAGGACAAAAGAATGAGAAAAAACCGGACCAAATACAACTGGTCCGGACCGGACCTAAAGGTCCGGCCAGAATGAAGAACCACGCGATCGCGTGGTTGGTGGTCCAGCGATCGCGTGGTTGAACGGATTTGAATCTGTTCAAAATAAAGAGGCATCACGCGATCGCGTGAGCCTTGTACCGGCGATCGCGTGGTGGTTCCGAAAGGCACCTTTTGGTGCCTAAGTTGGTTTTTTGCACCAAAAGGTGCCATTTTGTCTAAGAGGTGTGTACTTTCGTAAAAGGTGGATTAATCTCTATATAAAGGATGTTATATTGATAAATTCAAGATATATGAAATATGAGTAAGAACATCCATGCAATATAGAAGCCATTTTCCACCAAAAACAAATACTCATTTTCCAATTGTTTTTTGTTCCTTTTCCATGGATTATTAGTGCTTAATAAATACATGGTTTGAAGGCTTGATTAATCCGCTAAAGTATTTTCCATCTAACCTTTTAAGCATCTCGAACGAGAGGGGGTAAATGTACTTTTAGGACAACGTGTAATCACGTGTTTAAGCCTCTCGTTTGATTCCATAATTCGGTTCTTCAATTCATATCATGATTTCAAGTGGTGTTTCCATGTGTTTTGGCTTATGATTCTTCAAGTGGCATTCAATGATTTCGTCTTCAACCTCTCAAGGTAAGTTCATTTCTTGATAACACTGATCTTACCTCCTCTTGATACTTTTCATCTAGTCTGCTAAGATATCCACTGATTTCTTCATCTCCAATTTGTGCCAAATCAGGCTGATCAAAAGGCATTACAATCACAACAATGCATATAACTCACACTAAGCCTGTGAAAATATAACTTATTGATTGCTTATTGAAATAAAAATAAACGTACCATTAAATCTGGGTAAAGTCCAATACTATGAATCTCCACGACAAGTCTTTCATTTATTGACATTTTATTGTACTGATATTCAGAACATTCTACAGCAGGCATCATCTGGTCTGGAAGTAAACCATTTTCCTTGAGCTACAAATACACTGCATAAACAACCGAAAAATTACTATGTAGGGTGTGAGAGAGCCTATATTGAACAGAGAGACGTTCAATTATTTATCACCACCAACATTCGTGAATTCAAATGATTCTACAACTAATACTCCTTATTCTTGGGGATTCAGTTATTAGTTGGTGGGTGTCTAAGGGGCAAGTTACCCTTTATTGAAGAACCCATCCGTCTATCCTCAAATCCCTGCGGTCATGTCTTAAGTACAGTATTACAGTAAGAGAAAAACACAGAATGGGAAGAGTTAATTTACCACTGGTAAGACCATAACAGCAATCATCCAATGGCTGATCTCATAAAATGATGACATAGCACAGCAAAAAGTACATTATGACTAGAGGTATCAATTCGGGTGGTCCGAACTGGATCGGCCTGCCAACATTAAAGCCAGATAACGGCCCACTTGAAAAAAAAGCCCACCCGCTATGTGTTCCAGGTCAGCCCACAATTTTCGAACTATAGCCCAAGGCCACCCGCTGCCCCATTCGGGTCGAGCCATGCAGGTCGCAGTTCGTTTTGATTTGGCCCGTATGAATCAAAACATATATTTTTTCATATTTATAACAATTTTTTGTCAAATTTCTAAATACAAAATGATTAAAATGATGAATTCATATTTAAATAAAACATAAACAAATCATAATTAAATGCTAAATGTATTTCTAATTATTATTATCAAAGAACATGACATTTCTTAGCTATTAGGGAGAGAAAAAAAAGATTTTGACTTAAAAGTTGTACTAGAGTTTGTAGAAGAAGGAAGATTTTTTGATCGTGCGACTGCACGGTTCAATTTTGAACTGTAATTTCCATCTTTTAAATGTTACAAGTTGGTCCATGTCTTTTAATTGCATAGCAAGTCCTCCAACTTTCGATTGTTGCAATTTAACCCCTGAACTTCTGATTTCTTCCAAATTTGATTTCTTCTTCAAATTGGCCATTTGATTGACTACATCAATTCTTGATTTGCTTACTTTGACACTTTTTACATCAAATTGCTCGATTTTGGCTTCAATTCCATTGTTTTCACGACTTTTGCGTTACTCCTGAAATATAAACAAATGACATAGAATAAATAACAAATATTCTTGAATAAACAATTAAAATCCTACTTTTTGAATAGAAATAAGTGTATAAAATACACTTATCAACACCCCCAAACTAGAACTATTGTTCGTCCTCGAACAAAAATAAAACTAAACTATAAAAATAAAATTGCAAATTAAAAAATGTTTTTGTTTTTGTTAATTCATTTACCAAGTGCTTCAACAATCTAAATTGACGATTCACTTTAGAGAAGAAATATGAACAACATAAAATAATTTCACTCATCCGATGCTCAACTTCATTGTGTGTGTGTGTGAATAGCCAGAATCAAATGCAAACTTATGCAAAAATAAACTTGACAATGTGTGAATTTTTATGCAAAAGTAAGCCCGAATCCCATGTGGTCAACAATGATTTTCTTTTGATTTTCCTTACCCTCTCATGGATGATCACAACCTTATTGCTTTTCTCTCATATCTCGAGGTCTTTCATATTGATGTGGTTTCTCAACATGTATAAATTGCATTTTTCCACACAAGGCAGTTAGGACTAGAAAAGTATGTACGACAGACCAAGAATAATTAACAAAGTGTCAGGAATTTCAATCAACAAAACTTATCCCATTTTATTCCCTTTTTTTTATATGGACGACTTTTTCTTTTAATATCCTTGTCTTTTACCATCTTTGTGCAATACTTTTCATACTTACTTTCTATATGACCCCTGTAGCGACCTTTAGGTCGGCAGCTCCCAACTCAATTGAGCTTAGGGTACCAGGTTCAGAGAACCTCTCAGACTTAATTACCCGAGTCATAAAGGCTTAAACAGAAAAGTTAAAGATGTTTTAGCGTCTTATGAGTAAGTCCACTCTCTGTACTTGCTTTCTAGTTGACCCCTGTAGCGAGCTTTAGATGCCAGCTCCCAACTTAGTTGAACTTAGGGTACCAGATTCAGAGAACCCCTCAGACTTACTTGCTCGAGTCAAAAAGGCATTTGAAGAGTAGAATAAGACCTTCAGCATTTTTCTATTTTTATGCTGGTTATTATGTTTTATACTTGTTGATCAAAACTCCTTACACTAAATATGCACAATTAAAACTTCAGATTATCAATTCATCAATGCATACTCATACTAACCTTCCCACCCCCAAACTGCTTCTTGAGCAGTTTGGTTCTACATTTCAGGTCGAGATCTAGTTTTCTTAAGGTTTTGAATTTTACAGTCAGTTCTATGTTCAAAATGCACAAGTTTACCCCACAAATATCAAGCATCTCCCTACACAAGTTTTTATTCGAAAGTGGCTATATACTCAAATTTGATGAAAGTCTTACATGGATGAACGTTAAGAAAAATTTTAGTTCACATGTTGTCCAATTTTCTAAAGAAAGCACAAAAGTCAATCCAAATGATGTCATACCAATAAATAAATCAACAAAAATCTTCAAATTTTCCATTTTTTATGATTTTTTCAATTTTTTTCTTCAAGTTTTTTTGAATTTTCTACCCAAAATCGAATGAATGTGTATATGAAAGCACATGAATGAGATTCTCACCCCCAAATTAGAATCATACATTGTTCTCAATGTATTCGAAACAAATAAAGAAAATAAATACAGAAATAACAAAGAGGGTTAATGTACTTCCTGAGTTTGGAGAGTTGGTGTTCCCATTTTTGAAGCTTTGACTTGAATGTTTTGTTGGATGAAATGACCCCTTACTTCCTTTTTCATGTTTGGCGTGAATTGTCCCATGATGATATGTTCCTCGCAAATAAACATTAATGATCATTAGAAGCATAATTATCACATAGAAATTAAAGAAAATCAACACAACACACCCAAACTAGGACTTTGAAAAATTTTGAAATTTTTGATAAGTGGTCGACCACTGATTTTCAACCCTTGACGTCGCCTCGAAAAAGTGAAAATTTCTCTAGACATGTCCCGGGCATATGAAAGTACATGACTTGGTATACAACATATCAAAAATTTGGAGTTCATTTGGGTCATGAAAAGATGTGACAAAGTAGGTGCAGTGAAGCTGAAAATATGGGCTGTGATGCATTGGTGCCTGCAATGGCCTTGCAATGAGGGGCTATGTAGTGCAATGATGTTCAAGTTGAGTTTCATGGATTAAACCAGTGTAAATAATGATTGAATGATACAAAAATGATGTATGACATGTATTGAAGGTGATCATCCAAAAAGAATTGCAAAAACTCAACGAAACATTCATTGTAACATTTAATCGAGCACCTAGCATGCATATGAAGAAATCAATGAAAATCATAGAGTTGAAGACTTAAATCAAACCAAAAATTTTCACCTAATAAGCACAATTCAATACCCCCATCAACTATCCTAAATCCATCTCCATTCATCCACAATTCACAAATCACAAAAAGAATGAAGAACAAGAAGTATATGCATGATTTTGTGAAATTGTATAGAAAGTTCATACATTTTAATGTTTTGAATGCAATGTAAGGCATGACTTTGAGTTAAAATGATGTGAAAATAATGGGGAATGAATTTGGACTAGATGCATGATGATTTGGGGGAAGAAGATTGGTTTTAAAGTGGTTAAAATGAAAGAAGATTGCAAGAATCTTCCGGTTCTGCCCAGTTTATAATCGTGCGACCGCACGGTAGCTTTTGGCAGAGAGGCCTGTGATTTTTTCATTTTTGAGTTTTGGACCCCATTTTCAACCCCTAATGCTTTCAAATGCATGTAACCAACTTCTAAACAATATGTTCATGTCCTAAGCTAGGTGATCAAGTGGAAGATTGTGAAAAAAAGCAACAGAACAAATAGAAAATAAGTAGATCCTAAAAATGCTAAAACATGCAAAATGGAATAATAGAATGACTTAAAACACATAAAAAATCAATGTATGCATTCTAAACATGCGAGTGCTCCTAAAATGCAGTTTCAAGTTCTAAAACAAATATGAAATAATTAAATCAAGAGCAACTAAGTAAAGCAACTAAAGAAAATGTTTGAAAGGTTGGGTTGCCTCCCAACAAACACTTCATTTATAGTCTATAGCTAGACTTTTTGGCAAACATATTCAAGGTGGCTTTAAATTTGATGGTGAGGCTTCTTCATTATATCCCACCCTATACTCATACCTCTCCCAGCATCTAATGGCCATTTCCACATCAATCCTGGAACAATTTTCAATTTGTGGATTGTGGGTGTTAAATTGCATCATACTGAAAGTTACCTCCTGATTTTCAGCACGTAGCACTACATCTCCCTTCTCTACATCAATTAGTGCTCATGCAGTGGCTAGGAATGGTCTACCAAGTATCAGAGGGACTTTTTCATCTTCCTCCATGTCTAAGATGATAAAGTCAGCTGGAAATATGAACTTGTGAGTTTTAACCAGCACATCTTCCACAACTCCATAAAGGTAACAAATTGACCTATCTGCCAATTGTAAAATGATATTGCTACCCTTTGGTTCACCCAATCCTAACTTCTTGTACACAGACAGGGGCATCAGATTTATACTTGCACCTAGGTCGCATAAGACCTTGTTGAATTTTAAATCACCTATAATGCAAGGTATTGAAAAGCTCCCTGGGTCTTTGAGCTTAGGTAGCAGCTTGTTTTGCAGAATTGCGCTGCATTCTTCATTCAAAGTGACCTCCTCAAGTTCTTCAAGCTTTTTCTTGCTAGACATCATCTTCTTTAGTAGCTTAGCATAACTTGGGATCTGTGTAATGGCTTCCAAGAAAGGAATATTTATGTGCAGTTTTCTAAGCATATTCACAAATTTACTAAACTGTTTATCCTCTCTTGTTTTCTTCAGCCTTTGTGGAAATGGAATAGGAGACTCATGAGGCTTAATTGTTGATTTCACCTCATGGTCATCTTCTTTTTCAGTCATTTTCTCACTACTTTCCACAAGCTTTTCAGGAACTTTCGCTGGCTTTTTGACTTGTATTTCAGAAAGTTGCACACCACTACGCGTAGTGATTGCATTTATCTCATTTTGTACTACACTTATAGCCATGAGCTGTTCCTTTGGATTTACCTCAGTATTTGCAGGTAATGTACCCTGGGCTCTGGTTGCGATAAGTTGTGCTATCTGCCCCACTTGATGTTCCAGATTTTTGATTGATGCCTGCTGATTTTGGAATGTGGATTCAGTTTTTCTCATAAATTGATCTGTTTTAGCCATGAACTATTCAGTTCTTTCCACAAAATTCCCAATCATCTCTTCCAGAGCAGGCTTCTTTTCCTCTATATTGAATTGGGGTGCAATGTGTCCATTTGAGTGATCTTTTCAAGACAAATTAGGATGATTGCGCCAACCTGGGTTATAGGTATTCGAGTATGGATTATTTTGGCGTTGACCCCCTTGTACATAGTCAACTTGCTCCACTAGACAAGCCAGAATAGGGCAATCTGTAGTAGCATGGTTTGCACCACACTCATCACAAGTCACTTTAGCACTTTTAGATGAATGATTCACCAGTGCTATGCCCTCTACTTTTGCAGCCAAAGAGTCAATCTTTGCTGATATGGCAGTGTACGCATCCACTTCATAGACTCCCAAGTGTCTTCTTCGGAACCACCCTGTCCGATCCCCACATGGCATTTGTATTTGCTATCCTTTCAAAGAGCTCCAATGCCTATCCAATGGTCTTTGTTCCCAAAGCACCATTTGATGAGAAGTCAACCATGTTTTTAAAATGAGGAAGTAATCCTTCATAGAAGAACTTCACTTGATCGCCTCTAGCGATCCCATGGTTTGGACACTTCCTCAGCATATCCTTAAATCTGTTCCACGCATCATCAAAAGATTCAGCATCATTCTGTTGGAACACTGTGATTTCATGTCTCAGTGTGGAAACCTTCGTTGGAGGTATGAATTTAGTGCAAAACTTTTGAACTAAGTCGTTCCAGGTGGTTATACTCGCAGCGGGGCGAGAATCTAACCAGTCAACAGCTCTATCTTTTAGAGTGTAAGGAAATAACCTGAGTCTGATAACATCATCATACACGCCCTGATATTGATAGTGTTGGCACATGTCTAAAAATTTAGAAACATGTGTGTGTGGGTTTTCATCAGGTCTCCCATGAGATTGTTGTCCGTTTTGGAACATATTAATGACATTGGTTTTTAGTTAGAAGTTTTCCTGCCCAAATGGTGGATAATCTATACTGGATTGACTTTGAACCATTTGAGGTGTCATGAAGTCACCCACCAACATGTCAACTTCATTTATTGGATCAGCAGGGGGTAGAAGATTATTGTTGTTTGCCATTTGAATATTTTGATTTTTTGATTTATCTAGTTCTCTAACCTCTCTTAATCTACGATGTAACGTACGTTCTATTTCCGGGTCAGCTTCAAAAAGATCCCCGTTTTTCGAACGTAGCATATACAACTACAAGAAATTTGAGAAACTAGTGACTAACCTAAAATTAAAAATAAAAATCCTAAGATAAAAATAAAAATAAAATAAAATAAAATAAAACAAGTAAAAGTCCGAATTAGTGAAATTAATCTAAAAATAAATTTAAAGAACAATCCCCTGCAACGGCGCCAAAAACTTGTTCGTTCGGCAAGTGCATGATTCGCGCAAGTAATAAAATGGACGTGAGTCCAAGTATCGATCCCACAGAGATTGTTTTAAATTGTATTTTAAACTATTACCTTAACCGGAACAAGAAATTTGTTTGAGTTTGAAAATTTAGATTTTGAAAATTAAAATAAAGATTAAACTAAAAAAATTGACAAATTTGATTTTAAACGAATGAATATAAATGCGTTAGAATTATGAATCCATTATAATTCTATCATCCATATCTTAACCAAATTATGTAAATACAATTCACGGGTTTTGAAAATTCATATTCCTAATGTTGTTAAAACTCCCTTTCGGACAAGCAATAACGCCTATTCCCACACACGACCCAACTATATTTCTATATTGAATACGAATGTGCAAGAAAGCATTAAAAGAAATATGAATATTATATCAGATAACACAAAGCATAGGGGTATATTTTTATCCCCTATCGGACTTTGTGGCAATCGAAACAAGTCTAATGAAATCCTAATCTCTCGAACTTAAGAATCACAACCTAAATCATACAACTAGTGATCAAGTAATTGCATGATAGAAAAAATACAATTCAATTGCTCAAAACCATGAATTGCATAAATTAAATAATAGATTAAAATATGGAGTCAAGAAATCAAAACTTTATCACAATTCCAACACAATTAACAGGGCCTAGAAACATAATAGAAAATAAATAACAAGAGATATGAAAAGATGTAACCCAATTCATCTCCTTCCAATTGTATCTTCAATCTTGATCTTGGCGTGGCATGGATCCCTCGGCACTTCGACAGCGTTTTGGTATGAATTGAGCAAGTTGGGAACCCCTAATTTCGTGTCCCAAGTCTGGTATTTATAGATGTATTCGAGAATTAGGTTACTTGGGGATAAATGATGCTGATTTCAGCGTAAAAAGTCTAGTTGTAGCCCAGAATTTCTACCGTGCGACCTCACGATTCAAAAGTGCGCGATCGCACGACTCTGCAGGTAATCTTCAGTCGCGGATTTTTCTGACCGTGCGACCGCACGGTTCAATTCTGAACTGTAATTTCCATCTTTTAAATGTTACAAGTTGGTCCCTATCTTTTAATTGCATAGAAAGTCCTCCAACTTTCGATTGTTGCAATTTAGCCCCTAAACTTCTGATTTCTTCCAAATTTGATTTTTTCTTCAAATTGGTCATTTGATTGACTGCATCAATTCTTGATTTGCTTACTTTGACACTTTTTACATCCAATTGCTCGATTTTGGCTTCAATTCCATTGTTTTCACGACTTTTGGGTTACTCCTGAAATATAAACATTTGACATAGAATAAATAGCAAATATTCTTGAATAAACAATTAAAATTCTACTTTTAGGATAGAAATAAGTGTATAAAATACACTTATCAGACATGAATGGGGTGTGCCTGCAAAGGTATCAGGAACTTAAAATTAGCTTAGCTAATGATGTAGAAGGGACCAATAGTATCATCATCAGTTACATTATTATGCTCATTGTGTTAGGAATGTTGATGACTGGCTACATGCATACAAAGACACAAAAACATACAATGACCCAATGTGAAGTAATAAAAAATAACAGTTGCTAATCTATAGATATTAGTCAAGTGAGAAAAAAAGATGTAGTTTCGTGATATATTAAAATGGAAAATTAGATGCTAACTTTATACTCATATAGTGATTCATATAAGCAGAATTACTATAAAATCTTGGTTCAATGGCTGCTAGAAAGAGTATTTTCCCAAGAAATTGTTTTTACAGTTAAAGTACTGTATTTGCAATTGAGAAGCCAAAATTCTCTATTGATAGATTTTGATCTCTGTTCTCATGGATCAATTGTATCTTAAGTAAGCACCCACCCATTACCAACTGACACCTACAAAAAGGAAACATGATACAGAGAAATATAATAATGCAAGGTTTCGAAAATGTAGTTCATAGGCTCAATCTGAATAACCAAAAAACTATTTTCAAACTCATCATACATAGATATGCCTCTTACATCTATCAATCGATCCAAGAAAGGAAATCTTAAGGTTAAAACATTGCAAGATATTGCTTCCATTAGGACTTGTAGCAAAGCATACATCTCATCAGCCGCAACATAATCGTGTTGTTGGATATACAATACGCAACATAGTAATCTAATATTACATTTAACAATTCAATTGATAAAAATAGATTCCAGGCAACATCTATAATGGGAGCTCCCTTAATCAAAAGAATAAAATACATCAAACAATTTGTCTAAGTATTCTCAAGAAACCTAATTAAAGATAACAAACCAAATTTACCTGCTTCATTGACATGGGAAAAGTGAGTAATCCACATTCTTCAAAAGTCTTTACAACTTCCTTTGCAACTTCTCTCCATGACATACAAATCCCAACACAAGCAACCACATCCCTCTGAATTTAGAAAATGTACTACCTAGAAAATATAATGGTTGTGTTCCACTATCAACTTACCTGAAAATGGTGTAGGCAAAAAAATAGAAATGCTAATTGGAATATAAAATAGTAGACGAGCTGAAATCTCTTCATATGCACTAAGTGAGGTTGTTTCTTGTCAGTCAATTTGACAGAAATCCAAGTGTAAAAGCTCTGTCAAAGATAGATGGAGTTTTAATTGAGGTTTACCTTGGGACGTGCACAACTCAATTTTTTATTGCAAAGATTAAATCTTAGGCGACCCTTTGTTTGCTTGGAAGTCTGCCACCATGATTCTCAGCCCTCACTCCCTCTTTTGATATTTGCATCTTTGCTCACACGTTACTGCACTTCTGCTGAAAACAATGCACAATGAGGAGATGATGGTCATTCTAGAAATCAAATTCTAAATCACATAAAGCTATATAAATTTATAATTTACATCATATTTCCAAAATCAAATAACATTTTGAAAGTCAAATAATCTAATATCTAAATCAAAAATTCACAATAATCTAAAATTGACAAAACCAAGCCAAATTATATTATGCAATCACATTTTCAAATGCAAAAATTCAAAATCACATTAACAAAGTCAATATCAAATTAAATGACATTGCACTAAGCCACTAACCTTGTAGGTAGGAGCGGATCCTTGGTCGACTGGTCACTGGAGTCTAGGGAAATCAACAGAAGAAGTTCCGGCGTAGATCCGATAGAGAAGAAAGTTACATCCCAGAAAAACCTAGTAAATCCTAAAATCCGAAGTTCCGGCTTAGACCCAATAAATGTGTACAAAAAAATACACAACGAACATATTACGAGGTAAAAAAAATCAGAAGGAAAAAAGAATTAAAAGAAAGGAAAAGGCGAAAAAGTGAGAAATGTACACAGTAAAATGATATCTCCACGGAATGGGACCGTCAACATACAAGCAGCTTGCTTCAGTCGTCGTCGGTACGGAGCAGTCGAAGGGCAACGACATTTTTTTATTTTCGTCGTCGCTGGTGTGGAGCAATCGAAGGCCAGCGAATTTTTTAATTTTAGAGGGGAGAGAGCTGAGAGCGTATAGAAGGAAAAACAATTTGTGAAGGCAATGTGGGGGACCAGTGGATAAGTGTGCAAAGCAAGCTTCCTATAGAATTTGAGTGGGATTTTAAACTACAGTTCTAGGCGGGAGAATAATGCAAACTTTATTATTTTTGTATCCCACTATCTTTAAAAGGGGCAAAGCATTTTCTACTATTCATAACATGTTCAACTTGCCTCAGCGGTCAGCGCATCTCCCTTTAAAGTTGCCTTCACTTCATGTCAAGGGTTCGATTCAAATTTGCTTATTTCTACCCATCTCATTTTTAATACGACCTGTCTGTTTTATTTTTCTCTTTTATTATCTTTTCCACTTTTAGCCTACCATAATCTAATGTCCTAATCCCTTTCTATTTCCTCTCCTTTAGCTTTAGGTCCACATCAGATCTTCTTCTCTGGTACTCCGGCATTGCATCTTCAACAGCAACATGTCCGACACGACAACCGGTTGATGACGGTACTTGTTCAACTCACGAGTTTTCCTTAGTTTGCAAAATATATCTCTTCTTATATCTACCAGAAGCCCTAAATTAACCTTTGATGGAAGAATCGACATCAGTTGCAAGCTAAATACAAGATCTAGGTTTTTGACACATCCACAGATTTCTCTCCACTAACCACCACTTCTCCACATCATCGACTCACCACCAGCACACTACACAATCGTCACAGTATTCTAATAGTTTCCTTTCCTTTTCTACAGGTTCGAGTCCCCTTGTTGAGAAATTGTATCGAAGAATGAGGGCTTATTGCTGACCCAGTAAAAAGATCAAGATTTACTTCAAATTTTTTTAATTCCTGAAGGAGTTTAGGGCTTTTACTGTTGAACACGAAGGTTCTCGTTTCCCTGGAGATGGCGATATTCATGATGGTATTTACACTATCTTATTTTTAATGCACTCTGGATTTTAAAATAAGAAGTATTTTTCAAAACTGGAACTTAAACTTCATCTTGCCAATCGTCAGTTGTGGGCTTGTAAAATAAAAGTTGGGTCTATGTGGTTGAAGAGGATGAAGAAGAACTGCAAATTCAGAGTAGTAGTTTCCCTAATTTTTAGGGCAGAGTTGGGGCAAAGTTGAACCAAATGGAGAAAAAAGATCCAAGTAGTACATCTTTCACTTAACTCCTCAATCTAAGGAAATCTCCAATTGACAATTATTACATTCTGCATTCCATTGTAAATATGGTTAATAGTAGACTGGACCATAATACACTTTACTATTTCTATTTTAATTTCTCTATCTACTTGGAAATTTGAAACCCATTATTTGGATTAATAAATTATGCAATAGTAATTGTTAGCCCTTACCATTAATAAGGTGTATTTATGTTAAATAATGAGACTGTGAATTTCTTCTAAGAGATTGGTTCATACAGATTTTAGCTGATAATGTTATTGAATACCTTCCAATGAATCTGGGGAAGCTTCAATATTTAAAAGTGATGACACTCTATGGAAATCAAGTTACCACATTCCTTGATGGGTGTAAGTTCTTTTTTTTTTTTTTTCTAAGTTAGAGAATTTAGTATCAACTGTAGTTGAACCTCTGGGTTAAATTTTCTCTTGCTCAAACTTAAAGGGTTATATTAATTATAGCACACCATATCTTTTTTTTATATATAATGATTTTTTTTAATTTTATTTTGGTCGGCCAATTGGAAACTAGAGCGACTGTCAATAGCTGAAAATTTTCTACTGAAATTACTGAAACTATCGGAAGCTTACACATCGTAAGTAATTAACACCTACTTTTTTATGAATCTTTCATCTTAAGAGTTTGTGAGTTTCCATCAAATTTTTTCTGTGTATGTCAAATATAGTTCCTGGTTCCAATTTTATATTACTAATGTTGAGTGCTTGATGGGTTTTATTGAAATAAATCTGACTTTGGCATAGTTCACATTTTCCCTGGCTTTTGGTGCAAACTTGTGATTTTGTGCTTGACACCAAGTTGTTTGCTTAAATTGTGCAGTCATTGTTTGGCATTACCAACTTCAGTCATTTTATGTTATTTGAATTTTTTTCACACCTGTTACAATGTCTTGTCGCTTTGTGAAGTTTCTTAGGTTTGGTAAAAGGGGTACCTGTGACGACCCGAATTCTCGACCATTCGAGTGCCACTAAAAGTGACTCATATCATATTATCGAGACTTAAAATAGTAATGTAAAATTATTCAAAAGAATAATTAGAATCCCATAATTTTATTTGTGAATAAAAATAGAACATAATTTTCTTACATAAAGTTCAACATAATTATCTCATCAATCTTAACCACTTTTGCCACTTCCATGTTGACCGCCTCGAACCTTCAATTATCTGAAAATGGTAAATATCGTGGAGTGAGATTTATAAAATCTCAGTAAGTATACCAAGCATAATTTTCTTTTGAAAGCATATGGATCATTTTCATCATAACATAGGATAGGATCGAAATCCTCATAAACATAGAGAGACACAAGAATTTTACCGAACTTAGATGGCAAGAATTCTTATGTGTAGCGCTACTAAACTCCGGTCCCCTTAGCATAATCATAAACATATCATATGGGACCTATAGCAATCTTGTGAGATTGATTTCATAGCAATGATCCAAACATTTTCGTAAAAACATAAGGTATATTTACTTTTCATAAAAACATACTTACTTTTTTTAAAAACATAAGGTGTATTTACCTTTCATAAAAACATACTTACTTTTCATAAAAACATAAGGTAATACCTTTCATAAAAACATACTTACTTTTCATAAAAACATAAGGTATATTTATCTTTCATAAAAACATACTTACTTTTCATAAAAACATAAGATATACTTACCTTTTAAAAGATTAAAATGAAGTGTAGTAGTAAATGGACCAAAACTTTCTTGACCACCTTGAATTTCTCTTACTTGTGGATTTTGTCAAGAGATTGGAAATAAGTGTATATGTGTAGAGTTGTGTGTAAAAGAGATGGATTTATATAGATGTGTAAAGTTGGCATAATGTAAACATCATCATTCAATTCTATTAATTTTAACACATCCTTTTCTTAAAGTAAAGCACCATTCATATACTTTTCCATATTTATACAAATATTATGCTCTTCATGATTACATATAATGGAGTCTTATCAACCATTCATATACTTTTCCATATTTATACAAATATTATGCTCTTCATGATTACATATAATGGAATCTTATCAACCATTCATATACTTTTCCATATTTATACAAATATTATGCTCTTCATGATTACATATAATGGAGTCTTATCAACCATTCATATACTTTTCCATATTTATACAAATATTATGCTCTTCATGATTACATATAATGGAGTCTTATCAACCATTCATATACTTTTCCATATTATTAAATTAAGATTCTCATAATTATTATATATAATGGAACCTCTCATGCTTGCATATATTTTCTTAATTTCAATAATAAAAATAATTTTTGTATAAATAAATATTGGGATAACATTGAATTAAGTACTTGGACTTAATATACTTTAAATCAAGAGAATGGAGTTATTTTTAGAAATTCGGAATTTAATTTAAAATCGAACGATCTCGATTATTTCTTGACTTGGCTATACGAATACGTCGCGGCGTTAACTTAATAAAAATGGGTGAAATAGTAGCGACACGATTTTCTATTAAAATAATTATTAATCGCGTAAAAATTCTTGGTCGCTACAAACTTACCCCCTTAAAATAATTTCGTCCTCGAAATTAAACTTACTTGATCTTATGATTTCTGAACACTTAATCAGAATCTCTTCTCTTCTTTCTTTCTCTTAGTAATCTCATCATTATAATATCTAACCCACTGGACTTTTACTAAATGCATCTCTTTGTTTTCTTAAGAACATGTACTTTTCTTGTCAATAATAGACATATGTGTCTACTCATAAATTCTGACTCAAAATGAAAATTTCCAATCGTATGTGATATTTCATCATATCTTGTAGTACTCATGTAACCTGTCACTTATCATCGTATCATGTAACCTCAAATATTCGTATTAATATCTCTAAAATTTCAATAAATCTTTACTAACATATCATACCATAATAATTTGTCATTTCTTCTTATCACCAAATATCCCAAAACAATTAAAACGATTACCTGAATATTCTCTATGTAATATACCCAAACATGTTATTCACATATCAACATAATCATCAGTTTATCTTTACAATATTTGTAACCCAAAATTTCTGCAAAATTCAATAAACAAATATCTCCCAAATAATTAAAATTCTTAACTCAAATATCATAACATTTCCTGTAAGGTATTCCTTTCACTTGCACAAACTTATTAATCCTGATTCAATACAGTCCTTATTTCACTTTCACGTATCCCCGTATTATTTCTATACCTTGATTATTATATCAAAATATCAGTACCCAAAATCCAAGAAAATATTCCATATCTCAAATCCCGTCATCATCAAATCTTCCTTTTATCAAGAAAGTAAACGGCGCATAAACTCTTGTTCCCTCTTTTCCATTATTCTATTCCGCGCTTTCTTGCTGGAATCAATATCACGCGGATTCCCTCCGATCCTTAATGCTTTTAAATAGTTCATGCTGGGAAGAGGTTAGATCCATCAAAAACATGGATATCATTCTTACAAACATTCGCAAGTACTATTCCAGTCTTCCAATGAATGATCTGAGGAAAATTTATCGAATAAGACTCGAAAGATTGCGATTGCTAATGGCTCATGGTGTTTCAGAAGATGTTCGCTGGTTGATCGAAGCAAAGGTTCGACTATCTGGTGAATTACCTATGACATTTCCAAAGCACATGCCTGGTTTAGGCAAAAGCACCTTCGCAAAGAAACGAAGAGCAAAAAGGCTGAATGGTTGCTACAAATGTGCTCGTTGGAACTGTGATACTCGTTGCAAAACAGTAGGATATTCTTCTACTAATCGGGATGATAAAATCAAATTCATAAAGGGTGGACTGAGTAAGGAGTCTTTGGATGATATTCAACTGACTCTTGAGACGCACCCAAGTGGTTATGTGCAACGTGAACTTCTCTCCTTATACGCTCAGTTTAACGAGGACAAAAATCGTTATAGTCTCCAAAATATAATAGCAAAAGATCCTGTTTGCCAGTCTGTTTTACAAAATGAGGCTTCTGGCAGTTCAGCAATGATATAAGGTAAATCTCTTGATACACATTTAAAATATTTTGCTGTTTTCTTTCACGCGTTTTGGAAATAAAATATATTTTCCTTTCTCGAGTTTTGATAAAGCTGAAAATAAATATATTTTCCTTTCTCGAGGTTTGATAAAGCTGGAAATAAATCACCGAAAGGTGATATCTTTGGTAAAACAGTCAAAAGTTGGCCGATTTTGTCAAAAGTAAATCTTTACTTTTTCAGAATCAATCAAAAACAGTAAATTTTTCCGACTTTAAATAGCCAAACATATTTCATAGTTCAGGCATCCCAAAATCACATCTTCTTCGTAAGTTTTCCCTTCTTTACTATCAAAGATGGAAGCACCAAAACTTCGACAGATCAAAACTATTTGTGTATTTTGTGGATCAAAAGTGGGGAAAGGCTTCAGTTATCTAGAAGCGGCCGTAGATCTTGGAAAGAAACTGGGGGAAAAAGGTATCACTCTTGTGTATGGGGGTGGTAGCAGTGGTCTAATGGGTTGTGTTTCCCAATCTGCTCTTGCAGAGAAATCAAAAGTAATCGGTGTCATACATGTCCCTTTGGTAGATGTTGCAGGCAAAACACGAGGGCATGAAGTTCAAACCTTATCCATCCATGAACGCATAACTTGTATGCTATATGGTTCTGATGCCTTTATAGCCCTGCCCGGAGGTTTTGGTACCTTAGAAGAAATCTTTAACATTACCTCGTGGGCTCAACTAGATCTCCATACTAAACCTATTGGGCTTCTGAATGTTAACAATTTCTTTGATGGTTTGTTAACCTTTCTTGATTATGCTGTGGAACAGGGATTCATCTCTCCATTTTCCAGAAGGCTCCTTATTTCTGCTCCTACTATTGATGAACTACTGGATAAGCTGCAGTCATATATCTCAATACAAGATCCAGCAGGGGTTAAGATAGATTGGTCGCAAGGAAGGGGAATCAAGCGAAAATGGAGTCCGGTTAATGTAAACTTAACTTTATGAATCTTAGAATAGGTGGGGGTAGAGTACGGAGTATTCTTACTCTCGAGACACCCCTCTAATTTCCTAGGATTTCCTTAATGTTTAAATCTTGTGTGTACCTCAAAGGTTCCAGGGGGTAGATTACGGAGTATTCTTACTCTCGAAACACACCTCTTTGAAGGTTTATTTATTTCCTCAAAAGGTCAGAGGTGGTAGGATACGGCTACTCCGGAAACACATCTCTCAATTTGAGGAATTTCCCATGTTGCTTTCTTTTGCTTTTGCGTGTTTCGTGTATTTCTTTTCCAGTGTGACTCTTTGTGTGTTCTCCTTATGAGAAAATAATAAAATCTCTGCTATCATCTACTAAATCTCGTTTGTGATGTAAATGAACTTGCATGTCTAACCTTAATTCCTTTAGTGGATGCTTATCATATCATGCTCTTAATTCCAAATGATAAAATTCTGGACATAGTCTCCCTTGTAATTTGGACTTATCCCAAACCATAAGCATACTTCATAACTCACAATAATAAATAACTCCACATTTGATCACAACGATCTAAAAATATTGAAAACGATTCCAACACTTCAATATCATCAAAAAATATCCCATAATTCAATTCATAATTCCTCAACATAACAATTTCAAATCATATTTTTCAATATCACAATATCACTTCCTTCCATACCTTAATTGGCTCAAAAGATTACTCATACTTATATTTATAAGTCATAAATCATATTCCCAAAATTTAATCACAAGGCTAAAGTTCATAATAAATTTCTCTTCAATATAGAGTCATAATTCACTTACTCAACATAATATCCATTACTTAATTCCCAATAACCAAATCTTTAAATCTCTAACTTCATAATGCTTCTCATAAAAGTCTCATTAAAATCATATCACTTATAATCTTAACATCTCATAAAACTTCATAAAATTGGCTCGCTATTTCTCATTAAATCTAAATGATAGATAATCTGAACATATTTCTAATCATTTCTGTTGACTTCTCATACTTAGTGCCATGTCTAAAATCAATTATGCAAAGTCCATTTAAGGTTCATCATTTCTAAACTCGAGGACAACAATTATTTTGAAAATCATTCTTAAGTCATATTATTCCCATTATGCTTAACACCCGTTCTCTTTCTTTCTTTTCTTTCCGAATTTTTTTTTTTTTTTCAGAATTGAAACTTGAAGAGTGGTACCAATAATCATCCACAGTTTTTCCTTGCTTTTAAGCAAAGGTAGTGATAAAGGGATAAATTATTGAACCGAAAATTGAAACTTGAAGAGGAAGTACTAATAACCATCCACAGTTTTTCCCTTGTTTTTACACAAAGGTAGTGATAAAGGGATAAATTATTGTACGAATTCATTATTAATTTTGTTTGTTTAATATATTATTCCATATACTTTTTGGCAAAAGTTACGAACCAACTTATTTTTCTAATTTAGTCAGTCTTACTAAGCTTAATATTAACCAAAATTCATATCAATATCCTCTATGTCTCATGATTCTACATTAAAAGGAATAAATTAAAATTCAGGCTTCTATCAATTCATATCATACTCAACATGTATATTTCACTTAAAGATTCATAACATATGAAGATTTCATACTTAACATGTCTTAATAAAATCGTAAATGACTTGCAAAGCATATAACATACCTGGTTCGAGGAGTCAATACGTGGAGAGTGACATAGTAGAGTGATGAGTTAAAATATTTCATATAATCTTATTTTCCTTTAATCAACAATAATTTAATGTGGTTGTATCCAAATCAACATTTTCTTGAATCATAATTCCTAATTAATCACAGTCTTCAAAACAAATCCAATATCGATATAGTAATTATCTCCCCATCAATAATTAATAACTTAACCCAAATAAAATTTATCGTCAAATCTTATTTTCCTTTAGTCCCCGAACTTCTAGAAATTTATCAAAGACATCAATATAAACATCATATCACTAACTAATTATATTCCATAAAATTTTCAGGACATTACAAACTCCCCTGCTTAAAATGAATTTTGTCCTTGAAATTCGCACATCAAATTTCATCATGCTTTTCAAAATCATAACCATACTTGACATGTGAAAATTCAACTTTTCTTATCATAAAGCAAGCTTTTAAAGTCATGCCAATAGACTAACTTTTCATTTCATCACATGTGTAAAAAAAAAAATGTGCAAATCTTTACATTGTTTTAAACTCATAAATCTTATAAAATAATTAACCCAACTAAAATTTCAAGGTCAAATACATTAAAGAAGAAACTAAACTCTAGAAAATTTTGAAAATATGTCTTTGAAAAATAATTTCCCAGATTTTTTTTTTTTTATATAATGAATAGTGATTTCGTTCACTGTTCATCATGAATAGCACGTCGTTTTACTGTTCACGTGAATAGTGATTTTTTTTTTTTTTAAAGAAATAAAATTTCAAAATTTACAGAATCGTTTTTAAAACTCTTTGCTCTGATACCAACTGTGACGACCCGAATTCTCGACCATTCGAGTGCCACTAAAAGTGACTCATATCATATTATCGAGACTTAAAATAGTAATGTAAAATTATTCAAAAGAATAATTAGAATCCCATAATTTTATTTGTGAATAAAAATAGAACATAATTTTCTTACATAAAGTTCAACATAATTATCTCATCAATCTTAACCACTTTTGCCACTTCCATGTTGACCGCCTCGAACCTTCAATTATCTGAAAATGGTAAATATCGTGGAGTGAGATTTATAAAATCTCAGTAAGTATACCAAGCATAATTTTCTTTTGAAAGCATATGGATCATTTTCATCATAACATAGGATAGGATCGAAATCCTCATAAACATAGAGAGACACAAGAATTTTACCGAACTTAGATGGCAAGAATTCTTATGTGTAGCGCTACTAAACTCCGGTCCCCTTAGCATAATCATAAACATATCATATGGGACCTATAGCAATCTTGTGAGATTGATTTCATAGCAATGATCCAAACATTTTCGTAAAAACATAAGGTATATTTACTTTTCATAAAAACATACTTACTTTTTTTAAAAACATAAGGTGTATTTACCTTTCATAAAAACATACTTACTTTTCATAAAAACATAAGGTAATACCTTTCATAAAAACATACTTACTTTTCATAAAAACATAAGGTATATTTATCTTTCATAAAAACATACTTACTTTTCATAAAAACATAAGATATACTTACCTTTTAAAAGATTAAAATGAAGTGTAGTAGTAAATGGACCAAAACTTTCTTGACCACCTTGAATTTCTCTTACTTGTGGATTTTGTCAAGAGATTGGAAATAAGTGTATATGTGTAGAGTTGTGTGTAAAAGAGATGGATTTATATAGATGTGTAAAGTTGGCATAATGTAAACATCATCATTCAATTCTATTAATTTTAACACATCCTTTTCTTAAAGTAAAGCACCATTCATATACTTTTCCATATTTATACAAATATTATGCTCTTCATGATTACATATAATGGAGTCTTATCAACCATTCATATACTTTTCCATATTTATACAAATATTATGCTCTTCATGATTACATATAATGGAATCTTATCAACCATTCATATACTTTTCCATATTTATACAAATATTATGCTCTTCATGATTACATATAATGGAGTCTTATCAACCATTCATATACTTTTCCATATTTATACAAATATTATGCTCTTCATGATTACATATAATGGAGTCTTATCAACCATTCATATACTTTTCCATATTATTAAATTAAGATTCTCATAATTATTATATATAATGGAACCTCTCATGCTTGCATATATTTTCTTAATTTCAATAATAAAAATAATTTTTGTATAAATAAATATTGGGATAACATTGAATTAAGTACTTGGACTTAATATACTTTAAATCAAGAGAATGGAGTTATTTTTAGAAATTCGGAATTTAATTTAAAATCGAACGATCTCGATTATTTCTTGACTTGGCTATACGAATACGTCGCGGCGTTAACTTAATAAAAATGGGTGAAATAGTAGCGACACGATTTTCTATTAAAATAATTATTAATCGCGTAAAAATTCTTGGTCGCTACAGTACCTTTCTCTTATATTCCTTTTGCATCAAATGCATGATTATTCTTTATGATTTGAAGTTGAAGGTAGATTACTTATTATTTTGTATAGGCTCGTAGTGACTAGAGGTGTAGAAGTGGATCTTGACTGAACCACTTGCGTAGTATAGTCAATGGTATATGCTGTAGAGTTACTATTTGCAAGAATATGAAAGCCCGATGTATTCGTAATGGAACTAGATTTGCATCTGCCTGCACATCAAATCATTTATAATACAAGATTCACATTGACTTCATAATAGGAGTCATTCACATTTGTAATTTGAAGGATGCAGAAATTGATAAGGAAGAAGAGATTTTGAGTTAGCCGAAAAATTTGTTGATTTTTTAAGGAAAGAAGTAAGTGAGATTTAAATTTATTCATGATAATGCTATTTAGTTATCTAGCATTTTATGCAACCTGCATGAATATACGCATGAACATGTCTCACACCCAATTCCAAAATTGGACATTTCTGGGAAATGGTTATGTATATACCCTCAATTTTCTCTACTCAAAGAGGAAAAATAATATTCAATTTTAGAGTTTGAAAGGGGTAAACAATTTTGTAACCCAATTGATGAAACATTATTGGGAAAAAATTGAGTGCAGAGCTAGTGTTGAAACTCGAGCTCTTGACTTCAAAGTATGTATAAAGTTCTCCGATAAGTGGAACTACCGAATATGGGTACTTAAAATTTGCTAAGAAATAGCCTATGCCGATTGACATTTTATAAGTCATTCAAATTAATTTACTAATTCATAAGTGCATACCAAAGAATGTATATATCTGCTGGCTCTTGCATACAAAGCCATTCATCAACTTCAAGATCATCAAATGGAAGTCTTCCAGCTACATTCCAAGTGCCTATCATTACTTTACATAAAAAAATTAACCAATAAAATGATTAGTGAATCATCAAGAACAACATAAATTCACTGAAGATTCATTGCCACCATAGTTAAAACCAAAAGTCATAATAGTTAAATGAGTCCTTTTATTTCTAGGTTTAAAGGCAAGCTTCAAATTTAGTTAATATGGGGTTTACATGCTCTTCTAGAAAATCAATATTAGACTTATCAGAATGCTTGAGAGGTAACAAGTAAGCAGCAAATATTAATAAATTACACACGTGATATTTGTATACAAATTTAAGAAAGCAATGGCATAGGAATTGTTCCTTTCTGTACCCGACTTCTGAACATGAGAATAAAGTCGCATAAATGCACAATATAAAGAAACCACCAAAAGATTGAGAAACTACAAATTCAGATTTTGATTTATACATTCACTCGGTGGGTTTGGAGAGTATCCAAAATCTGGCACCTGTGAAAAAAAGAAGAAGACAATTTCGAAATTGTATTCATGCCAACTTTGCTTCTTTCTTTATTAGTGGAAATCACGTGTGAATATCTTTGTGATTATTATGTAAATATTCCCTAGTCTAGGCTATGTTAAGATGAGTTGTATGATTGATATAATTTCCTAACTTAGCTTATTTGCTACCTAGTTTAGCTTCTACCTGTACGAGGAAAGATAGATTTAGCATTGATTATATCCCAAGGCTACGGCCAAAATTAAAGGAGAGGAAAAATCATTTCCACAAAACTCTTCATGGTATCAGAGCCATCTCAAGAACAGGTGATCTAGTCCCAACCGATGACATATTTTTTAATCATTCTCCAACGATTGAAAACTTCAACCTTCAAACAGGAAATCCGACTCTCGACACCTCGTCATGGATGATGACAAGTCCACAAAACCCCTCGACTCCACATCTCCATACTACCTCCATCCCTTTGACGGACCATAAATCACAATATGTCCAATTGTGTTACGTGGTGAGAACTACAATGAATGGGTTCGTTCGATGCGTAATAATTTCCGTGCAAAGAACAAGGTAGGCTTCCTCGATGGAACCATAGCCAAGCTGACGAAAGGAACTCCAGAAGAATCCTTATGGGTGAGATTAATTCCACACTCGTGGGATGGATTTATAATACCCTTGATCCAGTCCTACGCTCATCTGTCCCCCAACTTGACGATGTGAAAGACATGTGGGATGATAATCGACAACGTTTCTCGATAGGAAACAGTCCAAGAATCCGTGAGTTGAAGAAACTTTTAAGTGATTGCAAGAAGCGCGGCCACCCGGTGGTGAATTAATACAACGAATTTCGGAAGATATGGGATGAACTTGCTGGATATTCTACTATCCCTATATGTACTTGTGCCACTGCTACTGAATTTGCTAAAGAAAAGGAGAATGAAAAGGTGCATGACTTTCTTGTTGGTTTGGATTCTACTCTTCATGGGAATGCCGTTTCAAATATTTTGATGATGGAACCTTTTCCGAGCTTAAACACGGCCTTTGCTAAAATCGTGACTTAAGAACGTCACCAAATTGTCGCTCGAGCCTAGGAAACCAAATCTGATGTTGTCGATTTCACGCCACAAGGGGCTGCTAGGGGTGGAATCTTGCTCGTGGTAGTGAGCGTCCTCGAACCAATGGTGTCTGCTCTCATTGCTCCAAACCTGGACATGACCAAGTAAATTGTTTTCAACTAATTGGCTTCCCGGATTGGTGGTATTCAGAAAATCGCACTAGTGGAGGCAAGGTAGAGGCGGAGATAGGTCTGGATGAGGGGGAGGAAGGAGTGCAGGTAGAGGCGGTCGTGGACAGGTAGCACACGCAGCAACCACCTCGAAGCTTGCTGCCAGTACAGGCTATACTCAGGCACCCGAATAGGAGTCAGATCGCAGCGGTATTCCCGATCTCTCGGATGATCAGTGGGCTACACTTGTGAACATGCTCCACACTTCAAGAGGGCAGTTTTCTTAGACCAAAAAGTTGAGTGGTAAGTTTGATTTTCCCAATCAATGGATCATCGATACCGGATGCTCGAACCACGTGACTGGTAATGCTAGATTATTTAGCAAATTGATTGATGTTTCTCCTACTTCTGTTGGGCTGCCTAATGGAAAACAAATCATCGCTACTAAGGAAGGCACGATAACTTTGAGCAAAAATATGGTGCTAAATAATGTATTATATGTTCTAGATCTTACTTGTAATTTGCTGTCGGTGCCTCACTTGCTTGTCGATTTACATTATTCTGTCACTTTTACTGATACGCTTTGCATCATACAGGACTGCACTTTGAGGACTCTGATTGGAGCGGGTGAACAATGTGACGGGGTTTACTGGTTTCAACCTCTACGACAACTTCGGGCTTATCAAGCAACTGTGGGAGACAAACGAGAATTGGGGCATCAAAGGCTAGGACACCCCTCTCAGAAAGTAAAATTTCTTTTGCCTGATATTATTAGGAGTAATGGAAATAAGGATGTTAGTGTTGTCCATGAACCATGTGATATTTGTTTAAGAGCCAAGCAAACTAGAAGTATGTTTCCTTTGAGTAATAATAAACCAAAAGATGTTTTTCATTTAATCAATTGTGATATATGGGGTGCGTATACTTTGCCTGCTAGTTGTGGTGCTCATTATTTTTTAACCATTTTTTATGACTGTTCTCGAGCCGTATGGGTTTATTTGATGTCTGCAAAATCTTAGGTGCCTCAACTTATTAAGGATTTTTGTAGAATGGTTAAAACCCAATTTGATAACCATGTTAAAATTCTAAGAAGTGATAATGGAAGGGAATATACATGTCTTCATCGGTTTTATGCTGACAATGGTATTATTCATCAAACCTCTTGTGTCGACACTCCACAACAAAATGGGAGGGTAGAACGTAAACATAGGCATATTCTTAATGTGGCTCAGGCATTACTTTTTCAAGCAAATCTTCCCATTTCTTTTTGGGGGGAGAGTATAATGACGGCTTCCTATGTAATAAACTGAACCCCTACCCCATTGCGCAATGGAAAAACACCTCACGAAATTCTCTTTGGTTCACCTCCTAAGTATGATGCACTTTGTGTATTTGGTTGTCTTTGTTTCGTCAAAAATCAACCTCGTGTGAAGGATAAGTTTGGTACTCACTCTCATCAATGTGTATTAGTGGGGTATCCATTTGGTAAAAAGGGGTGGCGTTTGTATTACTTAGAGAAAAATGTGTTCTTTATATCTCGAGATGTTGTCTTTTGTGAAAAACAATTCCCTTTTGCTAGTGAAACCAATTTGAATAATATTGATGATGTGTTTGACAATGAGGAGTATTATGACACTGTGACTTATTTTGAGGATACTCCCTTAGCAAGGGGGAGTTAGGAGCACTCGGTTGTGGCAAGAGGACTTGATGGCGGGGTTGAGGCGGTTAAGCTGGTTGTTAGATTATCGGAGCCTGGTGGCTGGGCTATGGAGGTTGGGCAACCCGTCACACCACCTATAGGTGGCGACTTGGAGGCTATCCAGCAGCTTGGTGTTGGTGCAACTTCGAATAATGGGGAGGTTGTGATTAATGAAGCAAATGTTCAGCAAGAAATTGGTCGAGGTCATTAAATAAAGAAACCTTCTAGTAAACTCAAGGGCTTCATCACCAACACTGTTCGAGTTATAAACCCTGTCACATCACCTACAAATGCTCCGTCAAAATCCTCAGGTACTCCTTTTCCCATTCCTTATTATGTAAATTGTGATAAGTTTTCTGTGAGACACACCCATTTTTTGGCAGCAATTACTACAGGCACTGAACCCACATCCTTTAAAGAATCTGTTAAGGACCCTGGTTGGCAGAAAGCAATGCAAGAAGAAATAGATGCTCTTGAGATAAATGGAACTTGGACTTTAGAGGACCTTCCACCCGAGAAGAAGGCAATCGGGTGTAAGTGGGTATATAAAGTCAAGTACCGATCTGATGGTACGGTTGAACGATTAAAGTGGCACCTAGTAGTGTACGGGAATTGGCAAGTTGCAGGAATTGACTTTAATGAAACATTTTCCCCTGTAGCTAAATTGGTCACGATTCGAACATTTTTGGCTATAGCGGTGGTGAGAAAGTGAATTGCACCAGATGGATGTGCATAACGCCTTTCCACATGGAGATCTTGATGAGGAGGTATATATGTAACTACCTCCTGGATTTAATTCTGATGCTCTGGGTAAAGTGTGTCGATTACGTAAGTCATTGTATGGACTCCGGCAAGCACCTCGGAATTGGTTTGCTAAGCTCTCGACTGCTTTGAAGGATATTGGTTTTAAACAATCTTATACTGATTAATTATTGTTTAGTTATTCCAAGGGTGATGTTGCTTTACATGTTCTTGTGTATGTGGATGACATTATTATCACATGCTCTTCTTCTTTGGCAATCGAAAAAATCAAGCAACAACTAAGTGAGAGATTTCATATGAAAGACTTGGGCGTTCTCAAGAATTTTCTCGGCATTGAAGTAGCATGTGGAAAGGACGGTTTGTTCTTTCACAACGCAAATATGTTCTTGACATTGTGAGTTAGGCCGGATTACTTGGAGTACGCCCTGCTTCTACACCCATGGAACAAAACCTCCATCTTGCCATCACCAATGGCGCGGTCTTTGATGATCCGGAGAAGTACAGGTGACTTGTAGGGAACCTAATCTACTTGACGATTACACGGCCTGAATTGTATTACTCCGTACATATATTAGCTCAGTTTATGGGTGATCCTCGAGTTGAACAATGGGACGTAGCTTTGAGAGTTTTGTGGTATTTGAAAGGTTGTCCTAGACAGGGTATTTTGCTACGCGGGAGAGTAATTTTCAACTCTATGCCTTCTTTGATAGTGACTCTGCAAGTTGCCCTTTGACTCGGAGATCATTGACTAGTTACTTTATTTTATTAGGATCTTCTCCTGTCTCTTGGAAAACGAAAAAATAGCCAACAGTTTCCCGATCTTCTGCGGAGGTCGAGTATAGGTCTATGGCCACTACTACATGTGAGTTAAAGTGGTTGAAATCCCTTTTGGCTTGTTTTGGGGTACAACATGTGCGTCCCATGCGATTTTTTTGTGATAGTCAAGCTGCTCTCTATATAGCGGATAATCCGGTCTTTCATGAAAGAACGAAACATATAGAAATGGATTGTCACTTTGTTCGTGATGCCTTGCAAGATGGAACAATTTCTACATCTCATATTCGAACCGATGCACAGCTAGCAGATATTTTGACCAAGGCTCTTGGTAAATCACAATTTTATTTACTCCTTTGCAAGTTGGGCATTTGCAATCTCCATGCTCCAACTTAAGAGGGAGTATTAGTGGAAATCACGTGTGAATGTCTTTGTTATTATTCTGTAAATATTTCCTAGGCTAGGCTATGTTAAGATGAGTTGTATGATTGATATACTTTCCTAACTTAGCTTATTTGCTACTAGTTTAGCTTCTAGCTGTACAAGGAAAGATAGATTTAGCTTTGTATATATCCCAAGGCTACGGCCAAAATTAAAGGAGAGGAAAAATCACTTCCACAAAACTCTTTATTCTTTACTTTCCTTTTTCAAAATTTTCTTTTGTAACTGGAAAACAAATCGATTGGAACAACATTTTGTTCCATTTCCTAAAAATAAAAGATGAAATAAATAAATAAATGAAAAAACAATTTCAACCAGCCTTTGTCTAATAATTATATTGTTCTCTTACTCGTGATTCATTTATCAGAATTAAGGATCTCCTAATAATGGTAGATACTTGACAAGCTACCATTCCTTGTTCTCAGGTAACAAACTTTCCCCTTATTATCATGCTCCTTATTGCTTTTCTTTTTTTCTTTTTTTTTTGCAACTCATCTAGCTATTCTGTCTATAATCTGTGTATGCATATGCTTGAGCATAAGCATGGATATTCCTCTCTTGTACTATCTCATTCATAGTGTAATTTATTTAGGGCCATAATAGGCTCGTATAATCTGTCACGTGCTTGGAACTAAGACAAGACCTTGTATTGATATTTTTATTCTGCTAGGCCTTCTATTTGTGAAAGTTGAAATTCTTCATTCCAAATGTTGAAGTCTACGTTTGTCCAGGTTTGTACAGTTTATTTGTTTAATTATTGTTTTGATTGTGAAAATGAAATAATTTCCATTCGAGTACAGCCAAGTCCTAATTTTGAATGAAAATAAATCAATAGTTAGAGCTTGGATATATAGCCTATTCTATTTTGGTAGTTTGATTATGGAATTTATTTTTTTCAGTATTCCCTCTATGTTAATTTTCTATAGTTTATTGAAACTAATTTTACGTGTCTTAAAGATCCTTTTCCCCTTTTTTTTGTCTTACATAAATTGACTTAAGGAGCTTCCTTGAGATTCATGTGTACTAACAGCTGGCTTTTCAGTGGCAGGATACCATAATTATAAAACCTTCCAAAAAATCTCCAACTTTGTTAAAAGTGATAGTCTTAGTGGTTTGTGATAGCGTGTGGTCTTTATATTTGCTCAATCTGTCTAATGCAATCTAATTTTAGCACTAGGTCTAAATCTCCAAATGATGAAATAATCGAGATGTATTGTGATTATGGTATTTATAAGTTGATCCTCATTAATGTCTGATCGAGTTCAATATGTTTTCTATATTCCAGGGTTGAATGTGTTTGTAATCCTGTACGGCTCCTTGCTTGTAATCTTGTACGGCTCATTGTTATCAAAATTGACACGGGATGATGTATCGTGCAACACACGACTTTCACTAGTAGTAATAAATAGATTTGATATTATTCAAGGTGATAAAGTTATGTCCAGCTAAAAGAATGTCATTAACATATAGAAGTAAAAATAAAATTTCAGAGTTGTCATTTTTAAAATAAAAGCAAGAATCATATTCAGATTTCCTAAAGACTAAACCTTGTATGAAAGAATCAAATCTTTTATATCATTGCCTAGGTGCCTATTTTAATCCATACCAAGATTTATTTAGCAAGCATACATATTCCTTTTTATTATGATTTACAAAGCCTTCAGGTTGTGTCATATATATAGTTTCATCCAGAAAACCATAAAGAAAGGAAGTTCTAACATCAAGTTCTTCTAAATCTAAGTCAAATTGAGCAACTAGAGCAAGAAAAATTCTGATAGAAGTGCATTTCACAACAGGGGAAAAAATCTCATTATAATCTATGCCTTCCTTTTGTGTGAATCCTTTACCTACTAACCTAGCTTTGTATCTTCTATTTTCAGATTTCCCATCACCCTCTTTTATTTTATAAATTGATTTGCACCCTAGTAGTTTATAGTCTGTAGGTTTCTTAACAAGTGTCCAAGTCTGATTCTTATTCAAAGAACTCATTTCATCATGCATAGCTACAAGTCATCTTGTAGAATTTGTACAGGTAATGGCTTCATTATAGGCTTCAGGTTCTAAGTCAAAAGGTTTATTTTCAAACAATGCAGATGCAAAATCTGCCTGTTGATATCTTAAAGGAAGCCAAATTTGTCTCCTCTCTCTATCTCTAAACAATTGGTAGTTCTACAGGTCTTAAGCAGGTTTCTGATCATCATTTTCTGTAATGGTATCATTCTCAGTTTCAAGGGGAGGTTCAAGTTGAGGTGTCTCCACCTCAATCTGAACAGGTTCATCACTATCAATTTCATCAAATTTTATTTTAGTGGCAACAAAATCATTTTTGCCAAGTTTCTCTATGGTTTTACCCAAAGTCTATACACCTTAATACCTTCACCATACCCAAGAAAGACACATTTAATAGACTTAGGATCAAGTTTACATTCAGTCTAATGTGCAAATGTAGCACAACCAAAGGTTCTTAGGTAGGAATAATCAGGAACATTGTTGCACCAGACCTGATCATGAATTTTATATCCAATGGCACTGGAAGGACACTTATTAGTCAGGTGGCAAACTATCTTGACAGCTTCTTCCCAGAAAATTTTGGGCAATCCAGATGTAATCAACATACATCTAGTTCTTTCAAGGACAATTCTGTTCATCCTCTCAACAGTGCCATTCTGCTGAGGAGTATAAGTCACAGTTTTGTGCCTCAAAATGCCTTGACTGCAACAATACTGATCACACTCAGTATTACAAAATTCAAGCTCATTGTCTGTCCTTAGAGTCTTTATTTTCTTACCATTTTGATTCTTATTTAATGTCTTCCAGTCTTTAAAAGTTTTGAAAGTGTTTGATTTAGATTTTAGCAAAAGGATCCCAGACTTTCTAGAGAAATCATCTATGATCAAAGGTAGTATTTGTACCCTAAAGCTGTTAAGACAGGTGCAGGTCCCCATAAGTCACTGTGAATATATTCCAAGATTTGTTTGGACTTATGAGTACCTATACCAAAAGGAAGTCTGTTTTGTTTTCCCAAAATGCACTATTCACAGAAAGTTAGGTGGCGTTCTGTTTGTATTTTATTTTGTATTTTCATTTTCGAAAATGTTTTGTGTTTTCATTTTTGTTTTCAAATTTGCTGAAAACGCGTTTGGTTTGTCATTTTTGAAAACTGTTTTTGAAAATGAAAAGCTGAAAAACACGTTCTGTTTGAAATTTTGCAGAACACTATTTAAACTATTTTTAATTAATTTGTTTGCAGAATACTACTAACTCCAACTCAAATTTCCTTTCACAATACACTAAAAATATGGTTACATGCAACACACTAATGTGAGCATTAAGAGTCTATATTAACACAGCTTAGTCAGGTTCGGGACTTGAGAAAGCTCTACTTATATTAAAATCCAGAAAATACAAATTCTTTCAAAACCACCAGAGTCTATTTATCATTGCATTTTTTGAAATATAACAACAAGAATTCTCATTTAATTTTTTTTTTTAATGTTGATATTGAATTCAATAAAACTTTATGTAAACTAAGTTCCAAGTTAGGATAATTCTCAAAAAAAAAAAAAAAAATCTTTATTTAGGTTTAGTTCCAAGTTAGGATAATTCTTAAAAAAATTATAAAAAAATAAAAAATAAATAAAAACTTTATATTAAGCTTATTTCTAAGTTAAGATAATTCTATAATAAAAAAATTAAAAAAAAAAAATTTCCCAAAACGCGTTTTCCGCGTTTTGGACATTTTTTGTCGAAATACACACAAAACGCCCAAAACGATGTTTCGGGCGTTTTCCGTTTTGTGTACAATTTTTTTTTTTTTGTTTTCCAAAATGCGTTTTCGAGAATGGTAAAGAGAACGCGTTTTTAGCGTTTTCGAAAATAAAAACAGAAAACGACCTCAAAACAGCAAAGAGAACAGGGGCTTAGGTTTTGAACGATGTCCTTTCCAAAAGCACCATCTTTAGATAGGAGTTTAAGTCCCTTTTAACCAAGGTGACCTAACCATTTATGCCAAAAATCTTATCTATCATTTTCAGATATCAGATTGGAGGCCTTGGATGGTGTAACAACTTCAGCAGATACAACATATATTCCATTTGTCTTAGGGGTATTAACAATTACATTCTGATTTCTTTTTCAGATTAGCTCTATCCACTTGTAATAAGCCCTGTTAAAGGTATTAATATTATTATTAAAATTGCTCCCTTTATTTCTGAACATTTTCTTGTTATGGTTTTGATCGTTATTAGATCTCTGATTGTAATTAAGATTGTTCTTAACAGGTTTCTTAGAAGTGACAGACAAGTTCTCAACACGGAGAACTTCTTTATGTTCATATTTTAATTCAAGTTCTCAGTTCAATAGAGATTCTTGAATAATTTCAATGGTCAGATCTTCTCTGCCATATATAAGAGCATTTTTTATATCCTTATGTTTCTCACATAGGGCATTAAGGAGACATACAACTTTTTGATAAGATGAGACCTTCTCACAACAGTTGATGAGTTTCTGTGTTATGATATTAAATTTATCCATGTTAGACTCTATGTCAAAACTAGGATCAGATTTGAAATTAAAAAATTGTCTCCAAAGAAAACATTTATTAGGCATAGTCTTTGTAAAGTAGTGTGTTTCAAGAATTTTCCAAGGGTCCATGGCATTATCAGAATTACCTACCTTTCTGATTACAGAATTAGAAAGATGTAGGAATAATGTACTCCAGGCTAACTCATTTTGCTCAGTTCTTTTAGCAGCAGGTAAGTCTTCAGGCCGCGTTTCATCAATGGCCTTAACACATTTTAGTTGCATTAATAAGGCTTTCATTTTCTTCCTCCAAAGTGCAAAATCCCCTTTTCCATCCCAAAAATCTACATCTACTTTTGTAGACATGGTATAAAGAGTTGTGCAAAGCAAGACAGTAACAAGAAACTAGACAAGTTTGCAGCAGGCAACCAAATGTGAACAAAATCACACTATAAACACTTATTTCCCAAGAATAAGGTATGCAGTAGTCAAAGAGGCAATGAATTATCATACATGAGAATATACAAAAATAATCTCAAAGTATGCAAGAAACTTTCAACAAGGAAATAGCAAATATAAGAAATCTAAAAAAAAATATCAGGTAACTTTAGAATTTAACAAGTAAAACCTTAGATCGAAATCCTAATTTCCTCATATTCTAGGGGTTTCAAGAAACCCTAGACAAAGGTAAATTTAGGAGAGGTTTTCAGGGATCTAATTGTAACGACCCGGGTCCCACTTAACGGGTTGTCCCGGCTGTTAGATAACGGCGTACTGTTCCCACAGTACCAACACTAATCTTTTCAGCATGTTTTGTCCTCACTTGCACGCTTCTCGAGAAAAATTTTCAGGATGTCACCCATCCCAGAATTGCTCCAGGACAAGCACGCTTAACTGTAAAATTTCTAACGATGGACTTCCGGAAAAGAATGTGCACCTTGTTGATATGAGTAGTACCTATCATTTCTTTTAAGCTTTCTTGGTCGGGGTATTACACTAATCCTAAAGAGTATAGAGAGGTTCAAGAAAGTGTTACCCAAAAAAGCATTACCCAAAAAAGTGTTTTACAAACCAGTGGTTTGAAAATAAATCGAAAGTAACTAGAAAGTTTCACCACGTCAGATCTATCACCACCGGATATGGATCTGAATATGCCTCTTATGCAAAGATTATAGTAAACCATCAATTATGTCAAAGAAACTCAAAAATATTAGATCCAAAAATACTTATAAAAATTTAAAAGAAATTTATCGTTAGATCTAGTCAGATTTATTACTTTTATCAAAGAATCTTTTATGAAAAATAAGATCTGTAAATTTTTATCAAAGATTATTAGTTTTTTTTAAAAAAAAAAACCAGATCCAAGATTTGAAACGATTTGAGAAGTTTTAGTGGCTCTCATACCACTGTTGGTCCCAGTTACCACTAAAAATATGAAATAAACTCTCAAGAATCTAAACAAAGAAAAAGGAACACAAGATTTTTCGTCCTAAGCCTCGGAGGTTCGGTGTAAACACCTACGTCCCCCGTTGAACATCCACAAAAGGATATTTCTTGAATCCACTAAATTTTCTCCCATAATCAGAGGCTCAAAGTTACAAAGTCAGATGAACACCAACGGTTCACAAATCAACCCTAAATCACTAGTTTCCACATAAACTACACAAAACAGAGCAATCACTATTGATTAGTGATCCTCTAAATGTTTCACAAAAGAAACCAACAACAACTCTCAAAATCTGAACAAAATCAGAAAGGAAGAAGAAGGATGAGAGGTGAATCGAGAGAGAGAGAGAGTGAGAGAGTGAACCCAAAGGTCACAACCCATCCGGATAAGTCCAAAACCAATCTTCAGGCAATCCAACAGTACAAGGCTGATCAGATCAATGGTCCAGAGAGAACCAGAATAGAAATGCGTTTAATAAAATACGCTTTTTCAATGATAAATAGCATTACTCCAAGAAGAAACATAGGCCTATAAATAATTACTGTCTGAGACTCATTTTTCACTTAGCTCTCAAAACATTCATTCTTGTATTCTCTAAATGAGATTCAAAATTCTTGATTCTTGATTTGGATGCCCACACAGCACTCGAGTCTGAACTTTGAAGAATATTGAGAAGATTCAAGTCTTGGAAGAATCAAGGATCATTCGTCAGATTTTACAGTCAAAATTAATCACTAAATATGTAATTATGGTTTAAACATTTATGTGATTAATTAGGAGAAATTATAACCCCGTATCTAGTCTTTTTAGGTTAAACTTTTATTTTTACTAATTTCCAGAAACTAGTATACGACAATTACTAAGAAAAATATAGCGTGTACTAAGTTATTATGGAATGAACTCAGAGCATGTTCGGTTTAGATACAAGTTTTTTCGTAGTTTTTGATAATAAAAAAAAATTGTTAAAATATGAGAATGAAAAGTTGGTAAAAGTTGCAGGTTTTATGAAATATGTGCTTCACAATGAGTCAAAAAAAGGGAATAATACATAAATAAGGTAATTATAAATGCAAATTTCAGAATTGAAATGAAACTTGTATAATTTCAAAAATCAGGTTGTAATTAAGATTAATTAATTAAATTAAGTAACTAAAAATATTTTATTAATTATATATATTAAGGTCCTAAAATACAAATATTTTAGGTTACAAAATAATGTCAAAATTACAAATTATCAAAATTGTAGGTCACAAATTGAACTTAACTTTAGGTCATAATAATAAATTTTTCACTTCCCAACTAATTTCGAGGTCACAAATTATAAAATCAATAGGTCACAAAAATGTCAATTTTGTTGAACGCGACTAATTTTTAGGTCATGACTTATCGAATTATTAGGTCACAAAAATGAATATAGGCATCAACACTCTTACTATTATCCTTTTTCTACTCAATCTCCTGATTGAAACCATTACCCTATTACTCAATGTTTGCTAACCATAAACAACACCGTCAGCATAGCAGGTGCAATCTCAAAACCACAACCAACCATCGCCTAATCTTGACAGATCGGCGTCGGTTCTTTAGTGCCTGAAATCAATCAACTTTTACAATTATTACAGATCTCAATAACCAAAATTTCACTATTTAACTAAAAAAAACTACAGATTCAGACACCTTTTGGCTTTTACAATATTGATCCATCAACTCCAAAATCTTGAAACGCAGTCACGGTATTTTTTTTCTCACAACCCCATCAAGAAATTTTGTAAGAAAATCTTGAAAGAAAAAATTACCTCTCCATCAAACACATCAAGAAGTGAGGCTGCTAGCAGCGGTGCCAGCTGTCTTGCCGGTGGAGGTGTTCTATGTTTGAGAGTGGATGTAGATTGAAGGTAGATATATAGAGAGAAATTGATTAGGGCAGGTAAGGTTAGTATTTTAGAATATTATTATTTTAATTTCTTAATTAACTATTTATTAATTACAATCTGAATTTTGAATTATATAAGTTTAATCTCATTCATGAATTTGGATCTTTAAAAGTAGGTGTGGGGGTAATTTCCACTAAAAAATAGAGACAAACAAGGCTAAATATGTCCATTGGAACCAACTTTGCTCGTGGACTAAAGTCAAAGTTTTCCCTTAAATTTGTGAGAAAACAAATTATAACGATTAGTTCTGCAAAAACTTACAAGACAAGAAAAGTTCATGAGAGACACAAATCAAACCCAATAAATAGATAATTAAGTGATGTAAATCACGTAACAATTGTAGTCACGCAATCCATAAAAGATTGAAACGAACCCAAGAACGCCAAAACAATCACGATTTAGGGATTGAATTAATAATTAATTGAATTAAGCAACCAACACAATCAATTGATATGTCGACCTCTTAATCACAATCTCACCTAAGTTTGAACACTACAAGAATTAATCTCCCAAGTTCGGATTTTATTCAATGAAGAATAAGTTTTGAAAGTAAATAGCCTCACAATAATATCTCAAAGTTGTGTTGAATAATAATGAACAAGCCTATATATAAGCAAAGAAATAAAATCATGTTCTAATTATGAAACTAAATAAATAACCTAATCTAATTGAAGAGTAATAAAGTTATTTCCTAATATCATTAGGAATATAACAAGATAAAATCCCTTTCATAACAATAAAGGTGAAAATTAAAAGTTACCAAAAACTAGACTTTTAATTGAACTAAAATGGAATAAAACTTAAAATTCGCAATTTTCTGCCTCGGTGGAAATAGAACCACAGTTATGGCCATGGAACCCTTGTTACGGTCGTAACCCTTACGCAGGGAATGAGTTATGGTTGTAAGTGACTCAATTACGGCTGTAATTGAGTCTCGTTTTTGGCTCCTTGAAAGACATTGATCACTTGGTTTCTCAGCTCGACTGCAACATGCGACTTGCTTCTTTAGTTGCCAAGAATGTGTTTTCATCCATTGTTGCTTGAAGACTTGTATTTGGGCTCTGGATCACATCATTATTTCCATCTTCATGATGATTTGGGACGAATCATAGATTGGTTCATGGTGTTTCAGTGCACTGCCTGGATCAAAAGAAAAGTTCTTGCCTCCATTACATAGGATCAACCAATAGTAGACCAATACTTGGATTGCATGGACGAGTCAAAATATGAACTTCCTTTGCCATACGTGGTGTGGATCAAGCTTCCAAGTATATTCAAATTGTAAGAAAGATTTAAGCAAAATAGGGTGGGGAATGTTAGTTTCACCAAGTACAAGATAGGGATCCTTGTACTCATGACATATTATCTCCACCTCCTCCTTTCGAACCACGAGGCTCTTCTCATCACCTCTTTCAATTTTTCACTCTCTTGCAGAATCACCACTTCTAATTTTTTTGCTCAACCACCTCTTCTAATTTTGCATTTTCATGCTCTTAATTCTCTTCTTCAATAATTCATGTTCATGCACCTCCTCATCACTACTCACATTTTGATCTTCCACTTTAATGTTCAAATTTTGAACTTTTACTTCTTTATTCAACTCACGTCCTTCTTCTCAACATTCATATCCCAAAGCTCTACTTGCAACTCAATCACTGCCTTTCTTTATAACCTTTTGTAATTCGACTGTATTTTTACATTTTCGTGCAATCATATCCTCTTCTAGAAGTTTTAATAGATAATTCAATCTAGATAACAGATTAATCTTTTTCTTCACCTCCTTTTGATCGTCAAGTGCTTGTTCTAGTGTTAAACCAGCTAGGGTGATTGATTTCCCATCCTTAAGAAGCCTGTACCGGTTCCTACCTTTATCATAAATTTCTTTCTTCTTATGCTTCCATGGTCTACCCAAAAATATATGACAAGACTCTAGAGGCACCACATCACATAATACTTCATTACTATATCTCTCAAGGGTGAAATAAACTATGACTTGCTTGGTCACTTTGAACTAAATTTCTCAACCACATTGATACTAGCCAAATTAGAAATATACTTTATATCAATAACTAAACTGCAGAACTTATCACCCACATAAATCCAGTTATGAAGATAGAACCTGGATCACCATCCATCACTTTATATGGATTTCAAGAATTCAAGAAAACTCAAGAATAACATGATTTAATCATCGATTAACAAAGAAGGAATTTATTTTTGTGACTCGATAAAATAGGCGGAAGAAAAGGAATTTCAAGAACGATCAAGAATTTAAATAAATTCAAGAAAGTGGTTCTTAAATTTTTGGATTTTTTTCCTGAATTTAACTATAACAGCAGCAAAACAAACGAAATTTAATTTGAACGCTCAACGAATAAGATAACGACTTCTATATTTTTTTTGGAATACTTTCCTGAATCAAAGACTCAAGAATACGAAAAATGCGAAGAAAAAAAAAATAAAAACTCAAGAATGAAAAGAAATATATAACCTTAATTTTTTTTGGAGTCTAAGTTATGATACCAACTGATGCAAATCACGTAGCGATTGTAGCCACGCAACTCAAACAAGATTGACAGAAACCCAAGAAAGTTAGTAGATCAAAGTTTTGAGATGATTCAAAATTATTGAACCAAGCAACAAACACAATCAATGAGATATGCTGACATCTTGATCACAAAATTATAAATCTCACCCCAATTGTTTGAACACCACAAGAATTAAACTTGCAAAGCTTAGAATTAGTTCAACGAAGAACAAAATTGTGTTGAATAATACAAAGAACAAGCATATATATAGACAAAGAAATAAAATCATATTCTAATTAGGAAATTAAATAAATAAGCTAATCTAATTGAAGAGCAATAAAGTTATTTTCTAATATTATTAGAAATATAACAAGATAAAATCCCTTTTAAAACAATACGGGTGAAAATTAAAAGTTACCAAAACCTAGACTTCTAATTGAACTAAAACGGAATAAAACTTAAAATTCGCAATTTTCTGCCTCGGTGGAAACAGAACCACAGTTACAGCCGTGGAACCCTTGTTGAGGTCGTAACCCTTATGCAGAGAATCATTTATAGCCGTAAGTGACTCGGTTACGGCTGTAACTGAGTCTCGGTTTCGGCTCCTTCAATGACAATAATCCACTTTGTTTATCGGCTCGACTCCAACATGAGATTTGCTTCTTTAGTTGCCAAGAATGAGTTTTCATCCATTGTTACTTGAAGACTAGTATTCTGACTCTAGATCACACCATTGAGGAACCAATAAAATTTGTGCAATGTAGAATTATGTGAGAAGCAATTGACCATTTGTCAATACAAAATTACATCTTTTAATTTGACCATTCTTACAACATGTTTGGTTATATTTTTAAGCTTAAAAGGTACTTTAGCAAAACATGACAATCTAGCAGACCAGATATTTTTCAAAATCGATCGAGTTTACCCAATTAATTTCAACACTAATTATCAAGGGAAACTAACCTTACCATATGACATCCGAGATAGAAATTTCAATCCGAATTTCGAGTTATGATGCCATGCGTAGGGATAAATTGGATGCTATACAAATATAAATATAAGAAAGTTTTGAATTCATAAAAATTTAGGTAGTGTTTGATAGGTCATTTTACCATTGAACTTGGAAAGTGTTTTCCATTTTTAAAAAATAAAAATAAAAAAAATTATACCCTTTATTGGTGTTTGATACATTAACTTTGCCTTGAAAAATCATTTCCTACTTTAGTAATGATCATTGTACCTTGTCTTGTTTTGGTGGAAAATCAATTCTTAAACGCTTCGGTGATAAATAGTTTTCAACTTTATATGACAAACATTAAACGACTCGATTGATCATTTTTGTTATTGTTAATTGACTTATTTTTTTCTTGAAATTAACATTATCATTATCATTATCAAGTATAAATGTATTTATAAAAAAAATGATTAAAATAACTAAATTTTGTTTGATTTGTCATAAAAAAATAATGTAAATCGAACAACAAAACTTGAAAATCCCACTATTCTATCTACAAAATTAAATCAATCAAACATACATATTAAACTTTCAATTTCAAGGAAATCAATTCTCATGAATTCAATTCCCTAAAATTCGTTTTCTTTCCACTCAAATTTCACTATCATTATCAAACGGATCCTAATGAAATTTAAAATGGAGAAGAGATTAGATCCACTCACAATCTGTGTTTTCCTAGGAGAGAAAAATATAAAAGAGAATAAATATTAAAGTTATATATCTTTATAATTTATTATCACAAAACTACGAGGGTCCGTATATACATGTGATGGGGTTGCACGATAACATTATCTTATTATCTTATAGTTCTAGTGGAGTGTCGGTTTGGACCATATTCCCTTTTCAATTTTTATTCAGTTTGTATTAATTATACTCAGTATTCTAAAAAGCATGAAGCTTGATAAAGCGTTGAGTTCGAGAGTCAAGCTTTTGAAACTTAAGCGGGAGTAGGCGTTAAAAAGTATTTTTCAATTCCTAGATATTTAATTTAAATTTTATCCATACTTGAACAAGTAAAAAAAAAAAAAGGAAAAAAAAAAAAAGAAGAAAAAAAAACAGGAGTGCGCTTCGAACGCGCTTGAGCGCGCTTTGTGCGCGCTTTTTAGATAAAAAAATTTTAAAATACTTTTTTCGCGCTTTTTGCCAAAGCGACGCGCAAGAGGCGTGCACCGCACTGTGCGCGCGTTTTAGAATACTGATTATTATATTAATAATAACAATTGAATAGTATTACGAGCAACCACTATACGTATAAATTAAGCTCGACACCAATTATTTAAAAAAAAAAAATTCTACGGTACTCATTTTTAACCACAGATTCACACAATAAAATATTTTGTACATAAATTCAAAAATTTTCCTACATTTTAACAACATATTTTCTTAAAACTCACAATTCAAAAAATAAATTTTCACAAATAATAAGTATAAAACAGGGGTTAAATAAAGATAATAGACAAGATTAACCTATACGAATGTAATATATAATTTATATTTGTTACAATTGTTCGATGTTTGAGTTGAAAAGAACTTCTTGTCATGGTTAGCGTCGTGTCCCAGCTGACATGGAGGTCAATTTTTTCTCTTCATGACTCACATGGATAATTAACACTAACAATCTGGACAGGGTTATTTCAGATCTCCACGAACCGAACTAGAATTTTACGTATGAGAACCTGAACTTCTGACCTGCACATTATCCTTTAAATGAAATGGGAGAAGACTCTCGTGTGAGGAATTAGGAAGTGGCTCGAGATAAAATAACTCTGCAAATTTGTCTAGGTATCGTTCAGACCTATCGTTTTTGAACATAGTATCAAATAATAGTAATAATTATGTCTCCACCCCTTCTTATTATAAATAGGGGACTTAAACGTTCATTTAATGGTATGAAAAAAATTAGACAAATAATTCTCTCTCTTGATTTTTCAATTCTCTATCCACTGCCACGTCTTACATTTTGTTGATTTTAACTCCCTAAGATTTTAGACGTCAACACTTGGCTAAAATAATTATTGATGTGTAATTTGTACAAGTAATATATTGATATAGACCATGTTTGACATTAATTAAAAACAAGATTTTAATCTAAATCAACATTTAATTTTAATCATACATTTCACATAACTTACAATTTTTCAATCATATATTTTATAATCTTCTATCGAATTTTATTAAAAATTCAATTTTAATCTTCACCAAATAAGGGCATAAAATGAATGCAATAAATAAAAATATATTTTCGCAGAATATAATATATGTTGAGTCTTGGAGTCTTTCATGTATTTGCTTAATATTGGAAATGGGATTATATTTAAAAACTCTTCATATATTTGGTTAGAATTAATCTAAGTGCACAATTGTGGTTACAATGTAGATGACAATTTGATGATGTGGAGGAGTTATTGTTGTTGATTAAAAAGATAATGTGATGTGTGGAAAGAGGAGATTGCGCCATGTAGGCAAATTGTGATCCTTATTGTGACCCTAATTGTGAATGTAGCAAAACTGATTTGGTTAACGTTGGAAATGGGATTATGATTAGCCGTTAGACCCAAGGGGCAGGCAGCTGAGTTGGTAGGTCCCAAACCCTTACCAAATTTCGCACCTGGGTTCAAATCTTATGGGGACGGGGGTTGGGATTTTCATGTAAATAAATGATTAAAAAAGAAATGAGATTATTCTTTTAAGGTGTGTTTGATTACGAGAGTGAAAATAGGTGGAAAAAAATATTTTTAAAGGAATTGATTTGTCTGAAAATTATTTTTGTTGAAAATATCAATTGAAAGTGTTTGATTAATTTCTAGATGGAAAATGTGGTGAATTTTTCAAGTTTTGTTATTTAATTGACATTATTTTTCATGACAAATAAAGTAAAATTTAGTTATTTTAATAAAAAAAAATTATTTTTGACACATTTGTACTTGATAATAATGATAATAATAATAATAACAATTTTTGAAAAAAAAATAAGTCAATTAACATCAATAAAAATGATCAAAAAACGCAAAAATATTAATAAAGCAAGTTGGAAAAGGTTTTCCCATCTAAACCTCGAGAAAATCTTTTCCTCAAGATTGTGGAAAATTAGGAGAGTGAACACTTTCAAGGAAAAAAAATTCATATCCAAATACGAGCAAATGAGCAATCAAACACCTGGAAAAGATGAAAGTAAAAAAATGATTGCATTTTCCATGAAGAAATTTGTCCAATCAAACCGGGCCTTGGATGATTTTCTATATAACTAGTGGTAAGACATGCGTTGCACGATTCAACGTCAAGTGTAAGTATTGATAATATTGTCCGAACTTGTACTTAAGTGAAAGTATACATAATGTTTATATTTTGAGTATATCTATATAATATATAAAGCCAACTGAGATTCTGAAATCTTCTTCCCTTCAGAATCTCAATTACCATAATATTTTTTTCTTAAAGTTGCATTTAAACCACCCACTACCAGCCACACAATTGCACCACTTTCAAAATAAACAGTCGAATTTGAATCACAATAACTGCCCAAATACGTTCTAACCCCCAAAACTCCCAATCTCTAATCAGAACTCTCCCAAACTCACCCCACATCTGAAATCAAAAATTGAAGCTGAGAACTTCTAAAGAACAATGTAGACGAGTCTGTTCTTCATGGTTTTTGCATTGAATTGACTTCGGTTGGTTTTTGTTACATTTATCTCTATTATCCACCTTAAACTTACTTGATTTTGCTCATTTCCTCCTATTGTGGATCTATTCGCGACTTAGAGTTCTCGTGCACTATTCATCCGAAATTTGTTTTTCGATTGGGTAGAAATTTTCTTCGAATTTCTTGGTTCAAGACAATGGGTTAACTTACTTACCTCTCGATTCAGTTGTAGTTGAAGATTTTTTCACCTCAATGGCGACTTTTTGAGCTAGAAGTGACGGTGTATTGTTCAACCGTGTGTTCTTCTTCTTCTTCAATGTGGTGATTTATTGAAATTTCTTAAGTTTAGGTACTGAGCTCTCTCCATTTTATCTAGATTTAACATTATTTCATGCTTTTACCACATTGTGGAGGACCAATCGAGTGGGAAGGTACGGTCTACTGTTCTTAAATTTGAAATCTGTTGGGTTTTAGGCCTTCGGCTTTTAAGGATTTCTCTTGGCTTTGCTGGTAGTTGTGTTCTTGGACTTCATTTGGGGTTTCGTTGCTATCTTCCTGGGTTTTCTCAACAACATTGCTCTGTTTGCTTGATTTTTTATACTTTATAGACGAAGTTGATGAGCTTATGGAACTCATTAAAAAAAACTTGGGGGATCCTAGGCCTGAACCAAATGCTACACAATCTTTGTTCAACCAAGTCTTGGTTGGGTTTTTGGTAGTCGTCAGAACATCAAGCAAGAAGAAAATGAAGAGGATTTTGAAATGGCTTCATGAGCTATTGTCAAAGAACTACCTAGAGGCAACAATCGTAAGTGTAAATATTCAAGTTTTATACTACCCAATCATAGTTTCATTCTTTGTATGCAGCTAAAGTTGAAAGTTGAGTCTTCTTTCTTTATCTGTATTTGTTTTATGATTGTGTTGGCTCTTCTCTCTCTTAGTTCCCATTTCATACATGTATGATTAAAAAAAGTTGGAAAGAGAAATAAATAATATTAAGCCATAAATCTCCTATTCTATTTGGTTTACATAATTTTGTTGTTAGACTCTTTAGGAATGCCATAACCTATATGCAGAGAATACATTTTTTGATGATCCCTCCTCTTCTCATAGCCACCTCTCTATACAACGTCACTCGTGATTACTATTTTTCATTTACTGTTTAGCAATATCTCTCCAGGCTTTCCTATAGTATGTTTTAATTCCATTTATTATACTTTAAGTTGATACATATCCAAGTATTTACTTCTAGAACTAACTTCTGCATCGCACCAGTTGTGACTATTATTTTTTTATTATAGTTGTAGATCTCCCGTGATCATTTGAATTAATTTTGTCCATCTAATTCTTTCATTCTTCATATTATTTTGTGTTACTACTCTAGATGTAATTATTTTCATCTTCACAAATTTTAGTATCAATGTATTCTTCCTGTTGTTCTGTATTCAGAGTGCTGAGGAAAGATCAAAAGGATTTCTCCAACTGGTGTGCAGAGTACCAACGCGAGAAGAAAGAAAGGAAACACCAATCTGTTGTTGCCTTTGCCGAGCTGGTAAACTTAAAATATAAAATGAAGGGAGACGTGAGGCTCAAGTGGATGGAGGTGGGGGATTAGATTTGAGGTTGCACAAAGAGGTGAATCTTATTAGGAGAATTGGGGATGGAAGTAGTTGGAAGGCAGTAGCGGAGATGCGTGCCTCAATTGTGTTAGGGAGGGGTTTAAACACAATCTATATATTCGTGAAAGGCATTATGCAATTGTTTTTATGTCCTTTGATTTGCATTTAAATTGCACTTATTAAAGTTTATGAAAGTTGATGTTCCTCTTAACGACTTCGATGGATTGATTCAGAGCAATTTGAAAAGGTTCTTTGTTACATGAGATTTGGCGTTAAGAGCAGTGCTACCCTTGAATGTGGAGTCGAGAGAGTCGGGTCCGAAGGTTTCTTTATTCAGCTACTGTATTTTCAAATGTCGAGGTACTCCATATTCCTCTTCTACAAGCAGATAAAAGGTGTTAAATATCTGTAATGCATTGAATTTTTACATTTCTAATGAATCAAGATAATAGGTTAATAGCACAAGAGGAGATTTTTGGCCCTGTGGAGACCATCTTAACATTCATAAATCAATTAAGTTTATGAATTTTCACCTATTCTCCCAAGTTATTCAGCTTTATGACTTCAAACCAAGACAGTCAGTGGCAGTGCGTTAATAATAACTTAGCCAACTCAAAACAAGAAGAAGATGTTTTGGAATATTTAGGCCATGTTCTTTTTACTGTTTTGAGGTCATTTTCTATTTTTATTTTTGAAAACACTAAAAATGCGTTCTCTTTATTATTTTCGAAAACGCATTTTGAAAAACAAAAAAAAAAAATTATATACAAAACGCAAAATGCTCAAAACCTCGTTTAAGTGTATTTCAACAAAAAAATGTTCAAAATGCGAAAAACGCATTTTGGGGTTTTTTTTTTTTTTTTTTTAAATCATCCTAACTTAGAACTAAGCTTAAAATAAAGTTTGTTTGTGTTTTTTTTTTTTTTTTTTTTTTTTGAAGAATTATCCTAGATTAGAACTAAGCTTCAATAAAGTTTTTTTTTTTTTTTTAAGAAATAACCTAACTTGAAACAAAACCTAAAATAAAGTTTTATTAAATTCAATATCAACATTACAAAAAAAATTAATTGGGAATTCTTGTTATATTTCAAAAAATGTCTTGATAAATGGACTATGGTTGTTTTGAAATAATTTGCATTTTCTGGATTTTAATAGAATCAGAGCATCCTCAAATCCCGAACCTGACTAAGCTGTGTTAATATAGACTCTTAGTGCTCACGTTAGTGTTTTGCATGTAATCATGTTTTCAGTGTATTGTGAAAGGAAATTTGAGTTTTAGCTAATAGTATTCTGCAAGCAAATTAATTAAAAATAGTTTAAATAATTTTTTGCAAAATTTCAAATAGAACGTATTTTTCAGCTTTTCATTTTCAAAAAATAGTTTTCAGAAATGACAAATCAAACGCGTTTTCTGCAAATTTGAAAACAAAAATAAAAACAAGAAACATAAAATATTTTCGAAAATGAAAATACAAAATAAAATACAAACAAAACGTCATTTTAACTTTTCACTTTATTTCAGTGACAATGATGAAGTGATAAAAAGTGGTAACATGACACAACACGATCTAGCAGCAGGTGTTTTCACAAGTCAATTTGTGTTTCATTTTTTTCTTTCTATTTTGTGGTTTAGTTTTTTATTTGAAAATTAAGTTGGTTTGAGAATGTTCAATAATTTGATGAACCTTTTGTTTGTGAATTTCTGCATTTTCTTTTTGCTTTTATGTAGGTATTGTTTATTGTGTGTTTTCTCTTGTATCTATTGATTACTTTTGCAAATTATACTTACTTAATAATCAAGTAGTTTTGCTTTCAATTTTGAGTATGTTTTTTGTTCGAATTGGACATGCAAGGAGGCATGAAGAAACGATAGAAGATAAATATCTTTTTAGAAATTTTCATTGTTCTTGGCTTCCCTAATGTTCATTCGCAAGTACTAAAATTAAGTCTTAAATTATTTATTTAATTTACAGGTGAATCGAGGAGTAAATGGTCCAAAATAATTAGATCACCACTCTTTATTCCCGATGTTATTATCATGTGGACATTTTGGGTGTAGTATGCTTCTTAAGCTTGATGAAATTGACAATAAGAGAAACTGCTAACAACTCCACATCACCGATTTTATGTCCACAATCCATGGCAGTTACCGCTGAAACTCCACCATAATCCACCAATATTAATACTAGTACAATGACATCACAGTGCACAATTGTGAAAATAATCGTTAATTAATTGAAAAAGTTTCGTACAGAATCATCAGGTCCCAATGTGTTAGTTTGTACGATCTATATAATATATAAAAGTAGCTGAGTCAACCCCAGTCAACTTCACTGTTTCCCTCCAAAACTCATGTGCAGATTTTATTTATTTATTTATATATTTTTCAATTTTTGAGGACTTCAATAGTTATCATGTTCACACTATTCATATCCCTCATCCAATAATCAACTTCAAAACCCACTTTAAAAATAGTTGGGTCTTCAATATTTATTTATTATTTTTAAAATTGCTGACGTCTACTTACAGTTTTCAATATTTATTGTGTTTACATGACTTCTATTTTCCGCCGTCTAATTATACTAAAAAGTCAATTATTTTCTTTTTTTTTTTTTCATTTTTCGCTTTTTCAGAATTTGTTTCATTTTTTTCCCGTTTTTCAAAATCTGATTATTTATTTTTGTTTTCTATATCCCTTTTTTTTCCATTTCCCTATATACAACCTCTTTCATTTCTGTTATATATAATTATTATGAAGATATACACAATAATAAAATATTCAATTAAAGGGTTATTTCTTTGAAAAAATGTATACTGTTTAACATGACCGCTCCACTCCACCTTCTATTTATCACGTTTTATGATTCAAGATTTCTGGTGCGGTGGTAATGCTTATTGGTTATTAATATTACAAACCAGTTGAAAAAAAAAATCGTAAATTATTTTTTGAAAAAGTAAAAATAATTGGCACTATTCTTTTCTTCAAGACCTATGATATTTTGAGTCGTGGACCATAAATTTGGATTTTTGAAAAAAAAAAAAATTAAAACAATAATATTGTAGAGAAAGCTCCGAAAAAAATATAGATTGCAAAATTATTTTGGACTAATAAAAGGATTTGTTAATAGTCTATTTATATTATGTTCTAAATTTCTCTGTTGGGGTTACAATGTGTTAACTAATGTTGGGCTATTTAGAATAGTTTTGAGTTGGATAGATATGTTAATGGTTTTGGCCGTTGAGTGAAGAAAAAAACATATTATTCATCGGTCAGTATATATATTTGATGAAATTGTATATCACATTGTATAAAAAATAATAAAAACAAGAAACTAGAATTATAATTTTTTTAAAATTTGCTTTTACCGGGAAGTTGTTTTTTATTTTTTATGATATAAGAACGATAATTTGTTTGATTTTACTTATTTATATTTGACTTTTTTGTGTCAAAACATCTCTTTTCATTAAAAAAAAATGTGTTCTTCTAACGTTTTCAATCTTACAAATAAATATTTGTGTTCAATTATACAAATTCAAAGTAAAATTTTCAGTTAAAAATTATATCGAAATTTTATTATTAGATTATACTCTCTCTGTCCTACAAAGATAGTCCACAATTTCTTTTTTGTCTGTATCAAAAAGATAGTCTAATTTATTTTTTAAGAGTGAAATTAATATTTTATATTCCATTTTGTCCTTAATCTGTATGAAAATGAGTAGAGGACTATCTTTATGGGACGGAGTGAGTACTATATTATAAATCACATCATACATATAGTTTTTTTTTTTTTATAAATAATCTTATTTTTAGTTATTTAGTATTAGTATATCTAAAAATTGGAGCTCTTTTTTATAGCGTGTTATTAAATTATTAAATATTTTTATAGATAATTACATTTAATATGTAATTAATTTCTTATAATAATTGTGATATTTTATTGGTCTTAATTTTATGGATAAATATTTGGTTTAGTCATACAGATCCAATGTCAAATTCTCAATTAAAATTATATCTAAAATTTATACACATTCGTATTTTTATAAATCACGTTGTATTAAAAATTTTATAACTAAATCCTATTTTTAAGTTATTTATTACATATACATACTAAAGTTATTTCCTATATTGCATTATTTATCAAAATTATTTTAATGACAATTACATTCAATTCTTAATTAATTTTTTATTCCAAAAAGTCTCATATCACATTTTTTAACATTAATGGTTAACAAATTTATCTATATTGTTTGAAATGATATAGTTATTAATGGTTTTTGTCATAACTGTTAATTTTAGAATTTCAAAAAGTAATTAACCATACCAAGATATTCTTTGCTGCATTTTAATTCAAATTTTATGATATTTTTTCACAATAATATATAAATTGTCTCCCAATTTACTTAACTAAAAATTGAGATGATCAATACTAAATTATAATTTCAATCAGAAAATAATTACGTTGTATAAATATTGAAAACCTAAAATATCATAAATTTGATGTAATATTTTTGTCAACCTCGAAATTATTATTATTATTATTATTATTATTATTATTATTATTATTATTATTATTATTATTATTATTATACATGTTGTTTTTCATTGTCAATGATCAAAATATTGATGTTTATACATAAAACTAATAAATGATGAACTTATCTCTAATTTTTTAATGTTATTTATTTTGTTTAAGGATTCAATTAATTTTGAATAGGATTATTTTTATTTAGGCGTTTCTTTCCGTGCATCGCACGGGATTATTCACTAGTATGCCTTAAAGAATACCACTTTGAAGAGAAAATTAAATATATATAACTCAATGTGGACATTATTTTCATTCTGATTGTATTGATCAGTGGTTACAAAAGAGCCAGACATGTCCAGTTTGTAGGACTTCTCTTTCTCATGTAAATTGATCTCTCAATATATTATTATTTACTTGAAGATACACTTACAAATTATTCAGCGACAAATAATAAACTCAAAGATTTATTTGGGATAATGTATCGAGATATGTTTGATATATAAAAAGTTGATGCTGCCAATAGCAATGGGAGAAAAGTACTAAGACTGCGTTTGATTGGTGTCATTTTTCTTGCAAATTTTTCATATCTTTGTGTTTGATTGTACAAAAATGACATGGAATTCAATTTCCATAAAGTTGGGCACATGACCCATTTTGGTTTCTTGCCAAAATGGTAGGTTTTATTTCCTAGGTAACTTGAAAAATTACCGGTGGGACTTATGACAAGATTCAAGGCAAAAGAGGTCCAAGAGTCGATGGAAGGACTCATTTTGAAACTCCGAAATCAAATTCACATGGAAGAGAGCAAGATTGAGGTCAATTGTTTATTTTTGGAAGCTCAAGAAATTTCGGTCGACCGAAACTCTGCAGATATCTTAGAGGTAGCCTCAGTCGGGTTATGCTGAACTTCGTACGACCAAAAGTGCCATTTCAATCGACCCTATGTTCGAACAAAATATTTTCGGTCGACCGGTTCGTTCGAAAGAAAGTTCCCCGATTCAAAAAATGGGATTTCTTGTGCAATTTTTCAAACTTCTTACTTTCACTTTTGTATTACTAATTGTAAATTGGCTTCAACCTTATTTTAGTTTTTGACGTTTGAGAACACTCCTTGGAGAGCTTTTAGAGAGGTAAAATCCTTTATTCACTTGTACCTACCTTTGGAATTTTCTTCAACTTATATATTGAGAATTTGTCTTGTGTATTTATTGTTGTTTATTCCACAAAATCTTGATATTTGTCTTAATCTTTTCATTGGGTTAGGGTTCATCTTCCTAGAATTTTGGTTTGATTAAACTTGGGTCAAGATTATCCTTTTATTACCATTTTAAGCTTTCTTGGGTTGATACAAAAATTATTGTGAGAATTTTTGGTTTAAACACCAAGGGAGTTCACATCATTTGGTATCAGAGCTTGACTCTAAAAATTGGTAGTCCTATCTTTAAATTTCTTGTTGTTCTTGTTATTCTCCATATCAAAAAAAAATGTTTCAACAACAATTGGAGAAAATTCGAAGCCCACGAATATTTCTTGAATTATACATATTGGGTATTATTGTTGTTATCAATTTGAAATTTGTTGGGGGTTACATATGAACAAACACTTGAAAATCATAAACTACTCAAGTTTGCATCACAAGTATTTGACAAAATGTCTCTAATAGTGTTTACATATTGAAATCCTACCTTTCATTTACCAAACACATTCCTAGTTGATTCCTTGTGTCTTTTAACAAGCTTATTGTGACTATACCCTTGAAAACTTTGTTAATCAAGTTCAATTCCTTACTTTCTTGTATAATAGCAAACAAATAAATTATACTTGTTATTGTGTCAATCCTTCCTTTGCTTCCTTGTTGTTTGTGAAAATTATGCTACACAAGAATTGAATTCTCAGTCTAGTTGAACAAACACTTGAAAATCATAAACTACTCAAGTTTACATCACAAGTATTTGACAAAATGTCTCAAATAGTATTTACATGTTGAAATCCTACCTTTCATTTACCAAACATGTTCCTAGTTGATTCCTTGTGTCTTTTTAACAAGCTTATTGTGACTATAGCCTTAAAAACTTTGTTAATCAAGTTCAATTCCTTACTTTCTTGTATAATAGCAAACAAAATAATTATACTTGCTATTGTGTCAATCCTTCCTTTGCTTCCTTGTTGTTTGTGAAAATTGTGCTCCACAAGAATTGAATTCTCAGTCTAGTTGAATTACGTTCCTTGGAGAGTTTGGGTAAGAAAATTTGGAGTGGTAAAAGACAAGAATGGTGAGCTCATTAGAGGGGAAAAGCCTATTTGAGTGAAACACGATCGAAAATATCTTGTGAAGACACTTGCACACTTACACTCCATGGCTAATACACATACTTCAAGTGGACAAGATTCCAATGCACAAACTCAAGAGTTGAAGGATATGATACAAGGTCTCACGGTTACCATGGCGGATATGGGAGGAAGATTGGAGAGGAGGTTAGGAAGGTTGGAGACTAGGAGGAAAATTCCACCCCAATGGATGATAATGTTAGGAGGGGTGATAGGAGAAGGGCTAGAGATGAGTACGAGGATGATGATGTTGATGATGATGATGAATTGGAAAGTGAAGGGGGTAGTGACCAAAATTGGAACATGGGTATGAATAGAAAATGTAGGAATGTGAGGGGAGTTGGTCAAGGTCATGGGAGGAACCATAGAGGTAGAGACGGAGTGGATGGTAATCTTGGAAGCATAAAGATGAAAATTCCTTCTTTCCATGGGAAGAGTGATTCGGATGCCTACTTATAATGGGAAAGAAAAATGGAATTGATTTTTGAATGCCATAAGTACTCCGAAGATAAAAAGGTTAAGTTAGCGGTAGTAGAGTTTGCCAACTATGCCTTAGCTTGGTGGGAAAATTTATTGCTCGCTAGGAGAAGGAACCTAGAGGGTAGTGTAGATACTTGGGATGAGTTGAAGAGCCTTATGAGGAGAAGTTTTGTACCTAGTCACTACTATAGGGGGCTCTATCAAAAATTACAAACTCTTACTCAAGGATCTAAGGGGGTCGAAGATTATTACAAGGAGTTGGAGAAAGTCTTGATGAGGGCTAATATAAAGGAGGATAGAGAGGCCACCATGGCTCGATTTATGAGTGGATTGAATAGGGAGATAGTCAATGTAGTGGAATTACACCATTATGTGGAAATGGAGGAGTTGGTGCACATGACTATCAAAGTTGAGGCTCAATTAAAAAAGAAGGAGCAATTTAAAAAGAAGGGACAAGACAAAATTTTGAGGAATCCTAGTTCCTCTTGGAAGTCTAAGTGGGGGAGTGATAAGGTTGATAAAACGTCACTTAAGGAGAACATTGAAACATCCAAGTGGAAGGAAGTTGACTTCGTCAAGGATAAGTCCAAGGTTGTTCCTACCACTTCTAGGAGTCGGAATATTGAATGCTTCAAATGTAGGGGACGGGGGCATTATTCTCGAGAGTACCCTAACAATATGGTGATGTTTATTAAGAATGGGGAGTGGTACTCGGAAGATGAAGAGGATGAAGAGAGAGTGCAAGTTGGGAATGATAGTAATGGTGAGGAAGAGGTGGAGGGAGTTGTTAGTCCACCCAAGTCCTTGGTCACCATTAGGTCTCTCAATACCCAAACCAAGGTGGATGAGACGGCTAAGCAAAGAGAAAATATTTTCCACACTAGGTGTCTTGTGAGGGGCAAAGCTTGTAGTCTCATCATTGATGGGGGAAGTTACACCAATGTAGCTAGCACTAGCATGGTAGAGAGGTTGTGATTACCCTTAATGCCACATCCTAGTCCTTATAAGTTACAATAGTTGTGTGATTATGGTGAGTTTAAGGTAAGCAAGTAAGTACTTCTTACTTTCAACATTGGGACATATGAAGATCAAGTACTTTGTGATGTGGTTCCCATGCAAGTTACACATATATTATTGGGTAGGTCATGGCAATATAATAGGAGAATATTGCATGATGGGAGGAAAAATAGGTATAGCTTCCAAATGAATGGGAAGCCCGTAACACTACTACCTTTAAGTTTGGAAGAGTTTATAAATACCAATCGAAACTCAAGAGGGAGGAGGAAGAGGAAAAAGAAAGAAGAAAAAAAAGATGGAGTTGAGTGGGGCACAAAAAGAGAATGAAAAAAAGAGAGAGAAAAGTGGTGAAAAAAATGAGGGGGTGAAAGAGAAAAGAAAGAGTGCAAAAGATGTTGAGAAAAAAATGAATTTTTATACTAGTAAGGGAGACGTGGAGAGAGCGTTAAAATAAAAGCATCACATCCTTTTGATGGTGTATAAGGAGTCTCTCCTTACACTTGATGAACATCACACTTCCCTCCCCACTTTAGCTACTTCTTTGTTACAGGAGTTTGAAGATGTCTTCTCGGATGATATGCCTAGTGGACTTCCACTCATTAGGGGCATCGAGCATCAAATTGACTTCATTCCCGGAGCCGTCATCCCAAATAGACCGGCATACCGAAGTAACCCGAAAGAGACCAAGGAACTCCAAAAGCAAGTCAAAGAGTTGATGAGCAAAGAATATGTTCGTGAGAGCATGAGTCCTTGTGCCGTTCCCGCGCTACTAGTGCTCAAGAAGGATGAGACCTATAGAATGTGCGTCGATTTTCGAGTCATCAACATAATGGTAAAGTATCGACACCCCATTACTAGGTTAGATGATATGCTAGATGAGTTGCATGGTTCTTGCATTTTTAGCAAAATTGATTTGGGGAGTGGATACCACCAAATTAGGATGAGAGAAGGAGATGAATGAAAAACCCGCTTTTAAAACAAAATATGGGTTATATGAGTGGTTGGTTATGCCCTTCAGTCTCACTAATGCACCGAGCACTTTTATGAAATTAATGAATTATGTTTTGCGTGCATTCATTGGAAAATTTGCGATAGTTTACTTCGATGATATTTTGATTTATAGCAAGAATTTGAATGAGCATATTGAACACTTGAGAAGTGTACTTTTGGTTTTAAAAGAAGAAAAATTGTATGCAAATCTTAAAAAGTGTAATTTTTGCATGGAGAGTGTTGTCTTTCTTGGATTTGTAGTTAATATTAAGGGGATAGAGGTTGATGAGGAGAAGATCAAAGCCATTAAGGAATGGCCCACTCCCACAAGTGTCACCAAGGTAAGAAGTTTTCATGTGTTAGCTAGTTTTTACCGTCGTTTTGTCAAGGATTTTAGTACACTATCTTCACCACTTACCGAGGTTGTCAAAAAGAATGTTGATTTTAAATGGGGGAGGCACAAGAAAATGTGTTTAATGAAATAAAGGAAAGGTTGTGCACCGCCCCGATTTTATCTTTGCCTAACTTTGACAAAACTTTTGAGATTGAATGATATATTCTTCAAGCACAGATATTGGAGCAGTTTTGATGCAGGAAAAAAAGCAGTTTGCCTACTTTAGCGAGAAGCTCAATGGAGCTGCCTTGAACTACCCCACCTATAACAAGGAGCTCTATGCGTTGGTGAGAGCATTAGAGACATGGCACCACTACTTGTGGTCTAGGGAGTTCGTCATCCACACCGACCATGAATCGTTGAAGCACTGAAAAGAGTAAAGGAAGTTGAGCAAGAGGCATGCCAAATGGGTAGAGTACGTGGAAACATTTTCCTATGTCATCAAATATAAACAAGCTAAGGAGAATGGGGTAGCAGACGCCCTCTCTAGAAGGTATGCCCTTATTACTACCTTGAGTGCCAAATTGTTGGGTTTTGAGAGTATTAAAGACTTGTATGTGCATGATGTGAATTTTGCAAGTATATTTATTTCATGTGAAAGAGTTGCATGTGATAAATATTATAGGCATGAAGGGTTTTTATTTCGTGAAGGTAAACTTTGTTTGTCAAATTGCTCATTGAGGGAGTTGATGGTGAGGGAGGTTTAATGGGTCACTTTGGGATGAGGAGGACCTTGGAAATCTTGCAAGAACACTTCTTTTGGCCTAAAATGAAGAGGGACGTTGGGATAATTTGGTCTAGGTGCATAACTTGTAGGAAGGACACGTCCAAGGTAGCACCGCATGTGTTATATACACCCCTACCCGTTCCTAGTGAACTATGGACCGATATTTCTATGAACTTTATTTTAGGTCTACCTAGATCTAAGAAGGGGAACGATTCCATCTTTGTGATAGTTGATCGATTTAGTTAAATGACACACTTTCTTGCTTGTCATAAAACCGATAATGTCACTCACATAACCGACCTATTCTTTAAGGAGATAGTGAGACTCCACGAGGTCCCTAGGAGCATTATGTTGAATAGGGATGTCAAATTTCTTAGTCACTTTTGGAAGGTTTTGTGGGAAAAATAAGGGACTAAACTTTTATTTTTCACGACTTGTCACCCCCAAATCGATGGCCAAACCAAAGTGGTTAATAGAACATTAACACAAATCCTTCGCACTATCCTTAGGGGCAATTTAAAGAATTGGGAAGAGTGTCTACATTTTGTTGAATTTGCGTATAATCGAATTGTTCATTCTACGACTTCTTTTTCTCCATTTGAGATTGTTTATGGCTTTAAACCATTTACTCATTTGGATTTAATTCCTTTGCCTATTGATGAAAGAAGTAGTTAGATGGGAAGAGAAAAGCGGATCTAGTCAAATCTCTCCATGAGAAGGTCAAACTCCAAATCAAAAAGAAGAATGAACAGTATGCCTCAAGTGCCAACAAAGGTAGAAAGCGAGTGTCATTCGAGCCCGGTGATTGGGTGTGGTTACATTTGAGGAAGGAGCGGTTCCCAAATCAAAGATAATTAAAATTGCAACCACGTAGTGATGGCCCCTTTCAAATCATCGGGAAGATTAATGGCAATGCCTGCAAACTTGACCTCCCGAGTGAGTAAAATGTATCGAATTTTTTAATGTTTTTGACTTATCCCCTTTTGATGCAGGTAAAGATTCGAGGTTGAATCATTTTTATGAAGGAGGGGATGATGAGAATTAAGGGAGTCAACCAAGTCAAAGTCAAATAAGTCAACCATCGATAAGAATACCGGTGAGGCCTATGCCAAGATTCAAGGCCAAAGAGGTCCAAGAGTTGATGGCAGGACACTTTTTCAAGCACCAAAATCAAATTCACGTGGAAGAGAGCAAGATTGAGGTCAATTGCTTATTTTTGGAAGTTCAGGAAATTTCAGTCGACCGAAAGTCACTTCGGTCGATCGAAACTCTGCAGAGATCTTAAAGGTAGACTCAGTCGGGTTCGACTGAGCTTCATACGATCGAAAGTGCCATTTCGATCGACCCTATGTTCGATCGAAATATTTTCCATCGACCGGTTCTGTTGACCGAAAGTTCCCCGATTCAAAAAAGGGATTTTTTGTGCAATTTTCAGACTTCTCACTTTCACTTTTGTATTACAAATTGTAAATTGACTTCAATCCTAGTTTAGTTTTTGACATTTGAGAACTGTCCTTGGAGAGCTTTTAGAGAGGTAAAATCCTTTCTTCACTTGTAACTATCTTTGGAATCTTCTTCAACTTATATATTGAGAATTTGTCTTGTATATTTGTTGTTGTTTATTCCACAGAATCTTGGTATTTGTCTTAATCTTTCCATTAGGCTAAGATTCATCTTCCTAGAATTTTGGTTCAGTTAAACTTGGATCAAGATTATTCTTTTATTACAATTTTTAGCTTTCTTGGGTTGATACAAAAATTATTGTGGGGGTTTTTTGTTTAAACACCAAAGGAGTTCACATCAATTTCCATGAGATCTTTGTATAGAATGTCTTGAGGGCGATTCAATTATCATAGCACCCCATATGATAAGTGCTTCATTAGCACTTATTTAGTCCACTTGTTATCCTATTTTGTTATTTGTTTGATCCTATTTAAGTAGTGTTTAATGCATCTTTATGTGTTGTGTTATACAGGATCGCAAAGAACAAAAAGAAAGGAAAAAAGACCAAAATGATGTGAATCAAGGGCATATTCAAAGAGTTACAAATCAATAATGACATGTGGGAAGAAGATTAGAGGCAAAAACTATGGTCAAATAAGGTTTGGGGTCAAGTTATAAATCAAAAGCCCGCAAGGATTGTGATCATGAATTTTAGTCAGAGATTGAAGCTCAATTTTGTCATAGAATACTTTCGAATTTGGGAAAAGATATTTCAAAAAGAATTGTAGATATTTGAGGTTTCTTTCCAACGCAACTTGAATCACCACAATCGGACATTAGGAGAGAAACTTATTACCAAAAAACATCGAGCACAGGCGCTTCTCGGCAGAGATGCACTTATGGCCGTAAATGACAAAGTTACGACCGTAACTTCCAAATTCCTAAAATTTTCAGTAGCTCACTCACGGCGGTAAATGACAAAGTTACGAATTTCTCGCGAAGTAATTTCCTAATCTGGTTCAAGGTCTATCTTTGGTACATCTTGTGGGTAAAGTTATGACACGATTTTGGGAGTATTAAATGAGCAAAATCACCAAAAAAATGAGGCTGGACATTGAGGAAAATTGAGAGCAAAATATAGAGCATTCTTGAGAGATTTTCGAGTACAAGAATATCAACAACAATAAAATTAATGGAGCAACTTAAAGAATCTACCACAATTATGCTAGACTAAATTCTATATCTTGTTCAAAAGGGAAGTTGTGTCAATTTAATTATGTTATTTTCTTTTCCTACAAATTAGTAGCGTGAATTTACTCCTTTATTTCAATTGTTGAATTATTATGTTTTGAATGTTCATTGAGTTTATTTGATTAATAGTTTAATTTGGCCAATTGGATTATTGATCTTTGGATTCATGAATATGCTATGTTTAGATTCTTGATCCGTAATTGTCACTGAATCTTTACTTTAGTAGCAAATAAATCTCGTGCAGGTTTAGTAATAATTCAACTTGAATTGATTAATTCGAGCTTGTAAAATTAACGATCCAATTCAATCTATTCTTCTAAATTTTCATACTAGTCGTGCATTAAATCCTAAGAGTTTGTTTAGGATTGTCCGTGACTAGAATTGGTTCAAAGAGCTTATTTTGAATCAATACACATAAAGAAGAATTTAAATAATCAGAGCTTGTTGATTATTTATGATTGATAATTGAATTAGAGATAGAAACACGTTACAAAGAAAGGTATAACATTAATTAAGGGCAAACCTAACCCGAGAACAAGATTTCTTCTCATATTATTTCTCTAGTCATATTTAATTGTTTATTTTTATGCATATTTTTTATTCAAGCAATTTTAAACAACAAACCCCTCATTCCATTCTAATTGATCGTACAACTAAAATTAGTTTCCGTTCCTCGTGGGATCGACCATTACTCTCCCTACTACATTATTAATTAATATTTAGCGAGTAAGGAATTATTTATTATTTTGGTGCATCGCGACACGCATTACCATACCATACCTACAATAATGTAGACACGATCAAATAATATATAGCATTTAAATGAAGCAAAAACTTATATGGACCAAACACATTAAGAAATCCAAACTTTGCAGCATCTTATGAGAATCATCTTAAAAATTGATTTTTTGCGAGTTTAAGCAAAATACTTCCTCAAAATCATTTGATATCATGAAAAAAGGGAGTGGAGATGTCACATGCAGGAAGGAGAAAGTCATCATACTTGGAAAGGAATAGTCTCCAAAAATGGAAGAGTCCACTTGATTGTTATTGAAAGAAATACCAGATTGCATCTAATCACTTGGATAGACTGCTAGTATTGTTGATCTAAAAATTTTGAACCTATGTTGCTTATTCGATAAAATATGTAGGAAAATGCGATAAGAACATGAGTGCCTCTATTAAGTTGTCTGCCATTATAAGAAACTAGTAATCGCACTCGTGCGATGCACGGAATAAATAATATTTATTGAATAAGTTGTAAAAATACAATGCCCGATAAAAATAATACAATAAAAAAATAATAATAATATCTTGTATCCACAAATTGTGAATAATTTGTAATTTTATTTCTCCTTGTTAGATTTCTCACTTTAATGCATAAATTGTATATTCAATATACAATCAAAAAAGAAAAAGAAAAAAAAAAGTTATGAATTGCATTTTTTTTAACAGTTAATTGGTCATTCTCTAATTTTCTTAATTTATTTATTCATATAGAATTGATTATTCAATTTTTTTTTTTTTTATGTTCATTCACAACCACATTATTTAAAACTATTTTTTCACAATTGCACATACTACTTTTTAACCACACATTCTAAAAAAAGAAAATCAATTTTCAACCACTCAATTGATTGATTTGACAATTATTTTATTTTTTATACTACATTCTTTCACTTTCAATCATGCATTTAAAACTATTTCTATAGTCTATATCAAACTTACTCTTATTCAATGGTTTCAAATACAACGTGACATTTTATTTTTCATCAAGTATTAAAAATGATCATGTTACACACACACACAAAAAAACTATTTTTTGTACATGTTAAATAACTGTATTGACCATATTTTATTTTTAAATAGAATAAGTTTGATAAAACCTTATATTTTTGTTTTCTGTAGAATTCAATGAATTAATTATTAAAGTCTGTAGTATATATTTTACAAATTTATGTTATTTTAAATTTATAAAAATTAAAAAATAGATAAATGAACAAAATGAGTAAATTTATAAAATTAATTTCAAAATTACCAAAGAGTTTATCGAAACCTAAAGTTGTAAAAATTAAAATGATTCAATTGAATTCACTTAGAAAGATCGAATATCTATTATTTCTTTTCATTTGATAAGAAAAAAGATTTGAAATTAATCATTTATGTCAAATTGAAGTTAGGTAAGAAATAATAGATATCATTTTATGACTTAAATGAGATAAATTAAAAAGATTGGATATTGAAAAAAGTAAAAAGTATAAGTAAAATTTTTACCTTTATTATTTGAGACAATTTTATGAATGATATATTTAGAGTTTGCTTTCATTTGTTAGCTTATATTGAACTTCTCGTTAAGATCTTGAATTTGACACCTATATTGCATATTTTTTTACTTCAAAATATTACAATAATTATCAAAAGAATAAAAATAATATACAATTTGACATTTTTATATTTTTTTTATTTTTTACAAATCAATAAGTCATTTATTACATGTCACCTATAATTAATTTTGCATTAATTGAAGTTTCTTAATTCAATTATTAAAATAATTAATAAAACTACAAAGTTTCCTAAAATAGCAGGTAAAAATGGCGGGAAACTATGTGCGAATTTATGTGACGGCTATATTGTTATTATATATATTAAGATTAAGATGAGTGTCCAACTTTTATGGTGTCACCAGCCAACTAATTATTGATTCTTACATTTTAATCCTAATGAATCAAAATCATGTTAAGCTTATTGAAGCTAGGGATGTCACCGAGCCGAGCCGGCTCGCGAGCCGAAGATCAAGGCTCGAACTTTTAGGGGTCGAGCTTTTGGTTCGAGCCGAGCCGAGCTAAAGCTCGTCCCAAAAAATAAGACTCAACCCGAGCTTTAGCTCAAGCTTTTTTCGAGCCGAGCCGAGCCAAGTCCCGAGCTTTTAATTTAATTTAATTTTTATAGCAAAAATTCATAAATTTTATTGAAAATGTATATTTATAGCAAGTTGAGCCGAGCTCGTGATCGAAATTCATTGATCAAGCTTCAATCGAGCTTTTCTTAGCAGGCTTTTTTTGGCTCGAGCCGAACCAAGCCAAAGCCCGTCTCTTAAAAAAAATCTCGGCTCGAGCTTTGGCTCGAAATCTCGAGCCCCGAGCCGAGCTTAACCCGAGCTTTTTTCGAGCCGAGCCCGAGTCGCTCGAGCCAACGAGCCGTTTTGCCATCCCTAATTGAAGCTGCTTGCTATAGTAGCAAATTACTCCAGTGACACCTATCTTTGTGTCGTGAGATGTCATGGAAATCTCCTGGCAAAAATTAGATAAGAGATTACTCAAATATTCTCATCAGTTAATAGCAAGTTATGAGTTATTTTCTTTTGAGAATTTTTTAACTTTAAACAAGATATATATGCCATTTGATGGTAGGACAGAAGGTGATGAAATAATATCACAAAAAAAGGGAAGAAATCATAATAGTCATGACTTAGTCTCTGCTTCTCCATGACCAATTAATGTGGACATGAGAGTTCAGAATAGAATAAATAAATTCATAAGAGAAGCCATATTTATTTATATTCATAATGAACTTAAAATGAACACAAACTATAATTGATTCCCAAGTAAGAAGGATAACAAGACAACAATTGAATTTTGCCTTGAGAGCTAAATCTAATAATAAACTTGATTATCATGCAGAGACATGGAGTAATATGCAACTGTAACCATCACAACTCTGTTGAAACAGGACATAACCTAAGCAATGATAAGTGTGTTTTATACATACACTTATATGTACGTCTAAATTAGAATAAATTATTATCATTTTAGAATATATGCTATTTAATTTGTGTTTATCTGTTTACTTTGCAGAAAATATCCCAAAAGATGAAGAATTGAGTAATTGATGAGAAAAATGCATAATTGGATATTGATTGGAGCTAAAACGAGCAATTGATAAGTTTGTGATGTCAACCGGAAAAATGCAATGTGCCAAAATGAACGAATCAGAGGTTGGAGGACCTAATTGAATGAATTAAGAGCTTAAATGGGCAAATCGAGAAGAAGATAAAGTTTGGAGACTAAATTGCAACAATTGAAAGTTGATGACTGAAGGTGCAATTAAAAGTCAAGGACTAACTTGTACAGCCGAGAAAAGAGCGAAGTCGCGATCGCTGGTTACATACCAAGCGATCGCGAGATGGTGCAAATTCTTAACCCGAGAGTTTTTAACGTCTACCACGCGATCGCTAGGGTTTCTACCACGCGATCGCGCGGTTATCCGACTGGGCCGCAGATCAGATTTTTCTCGCGATTTTTAACAGGCTTCGGGCTTTTTGACCTAGGGTTTCTCCAAAACCTATAAATACAACACATGAGGCACGAAAATGAGACATTTGCCACTCCATAGAACGAGCCACAACAGAGATTTTAATTAAAATTCTTGGAGATTCAAGCATCGCGGAGGAGCGTGAATTGAAGATACCTGAAAAATTGATAATTGGTGCAATCTTTTCATTCTTCGTTGTTATTTTCAATGAACGTCATTATATTTTGTTTTTGCTATTTAAATATGATGTGTAGCTAAATTTGATGTTGGGATGAACAATGTAGCCTAGTTAATTATTTTAATTCCATATTCCGTGTTTTAACGCTTTAATGCATGTGTTGATTTATTATTGCGTTTAATGCGTGAATGAACTGGCCACTTATTCATGATTTTATGTGTTATTTCCATAATCCGAGAGGTGAGTTAATAACACAGATCTAGGTAATAAATCTGGTAATTGAACGAGAGATAGACATATACTTTTGTAATTATTGCGGTCGTGTGTGAATTCTTGTGTGTAATGCATTTAGATAAGGAATATTCGGACCCTCTATAGAAATACAAGGTTGACTTATTTAGGTAGGATTGATTTAAACTCGAGAGAGGAATCTCAATTTGAATCGGTGAATTCGATCGATCACATATTTAGAAAATAAAATCTGGAATTGGAATTAATTTAATTGGTTAGGTGAAATCGTGAATCCCAACCACTTTACAATCATTTTTTTAAAACAAAACAATTTCACAATTTAATTATTTAATTCATATTCTTAGTTTTAATTTAAAACATCAAATTCATTTGTTCGTTCAAATAAAGTGTAGAACTAAAATATTTCGATAATTAATAGCAGTCCTCGTGAGACGATAATCCGAAATCCTAGGTCCACTTTATTACTTCTCACGACCCGTGCACTTGGGGTATCGCGAGCTATCAGTGAACAAGTTTTTGGCGCCGTTTCCAAGAACTGTTAATTAATATCGATACTCATTAGTTCTTATTTTACTTTGAACTTTATTTTGCTTATTTTTATTTTTATATTAATTTTCAGTTTTTGCTTTTAATTTTTGTTTTCTTTAATTTATGTTAAGAATGACTAAGTCATTTTATTTGCTCCCTTTTGATACAGAAATTGAATGCATCTTTCGACAGAGGCGTAGACAACAGTTGGAAGCGAATCAACAAACAGACTTAGCCATGGCAGATGACATAATTCAAGATAATCAGGGAAATCAACAAAATCTGCCAGCAGCTGTGAATGGACAGCAACAACATCATGGAAGGCGCGTTTTGCGAGATTACATGATTCCACCTGTGGGAAACATTGGAACCTGCATTGTACCTCCTGCAATCCGAGCTAATAATTTTGAGATCAAGACTTCCTTGATATCCTCGATCTAAAACTCATGTGTTTTTCATGGACTGCCATCTGAGGATCCTCATGCCCATCTTTGGACATTTTTGGAACTGTGTGATATGCAACGCATGAAAGGAGTTTCAGATGACGCCGTGAAATTAAAGCTCTTCTCATTCTCTTTAGCGGACAAGGAAAAAGCCTGGTTTTACTCTTTGCCCCCCTACACAATATCACCACATTTGAAGTTATGAGCCAGAAATTTGTAGATAAATTTTTCCCACATGGCCGCATGTCAAAGCTAAGGCGTGAAATTTTATCATTCAGTCAACAGCCTGGGGAATCCATTTTTGAGGCTTGGGAAAGGTTCAATGAGCTTATCAGACAGTGTCCTACTGACGCAATCCCGGTCGGGGAATCTCGTCGACACGCGGAATAACGAAAATTAAAACCTAGGAAAGATCTAAATCAGATCGACACAAGACAAACAACGAAAAATAAGGATAGAATGACGGTAAAGCCTTGACCTGACAATCACGACGCAATTTATGACGATGCGGATTGAAGAACCAAGATTGGTGAACGCCACAAGGACTTGTCAATTTCCTTGATAAGTATCGAATTTGCAAACGCCACAAATATTCTTGCGAATATTTGATAAGTTTGCTGGAAGAACGCCACAAAGATCGGATCTTTGATAAGTTCAAGAAAAAGGGAATAAACTCAACCTCTCAATTTTGGAGAATCCTCTCACAAATTTTATTAATCAACTCAAACTTGTCTAATGTTTACAATGATGAAAAGAAATATAAATAAGCAAGAAAACCTAGCATCTAATTACTCAAAATAGAATCCTAATTATACTAAAATTCTAAAATAGGAAAATAACCTAAAATAATAAAAGGAAACTAAATACTTTGAAAATTCCGGAAAATCTTGAATTACGGCCGTGAATATCTAGCTTACGGCCGTAACGAACATTCTGTCTCAAATTTCAATCAGGTGTTACGGCCGTGATCAACATGTTACGGCCGTAAAATATTTCAATTTCATTTTTACGGCTGTGATAAACTTCTTACGGCCGTAATCAACGTTCTGCCTGTTTCTGCCTTAAGGATGTTACGACCGTAAAATGGAGGTTATGGCCGTGAATCAGTTTCTGCCTTATTGTTTGATTTCCTGCCTCGGCTCAATCCTTTCGCCTTCTCGGCTCGACCCCAACACGGAACTTGCTCCATTTTGCACGTAGATCACTATCATATTGCCGATGGCTCGACTTCGCCCTTCGATGCCTGGTCCGGATCACATCATACTCCCTCTCTTGAAAAGGATTCGACCTCGAATCCATTTTTGGTCGGCTTTTCAAGCTCCTCCTGCTTTCCTGGGCTCGATGATTATTTTTAAGCGTCATGCAATCCTTTAGACTCTTGGGCTGCTTATTTTGGCCAATAACTTTCTTTCCCGCTTTACGTTCATGGCTTGATTTATGTCCCTGCAAAACAGATTTAATAGAACTGGGGAGGGATGCGGTAGCAAATGCAAATAAACTCATTTTTGTGGTGGACTCTCTTTTCTTTTTCTTTTCACTCTCAAGCTCACCTTTTTCTGAGGTCGTGGCCTCAACTCTCTTGTTTTCAATTTTCACACCCTCTCCTTTTTCTGAGGTCGTTGCCTCAACGCTCTTATTTCTTTTTTCAAACTCACTTTTGATTTTCAATTGATCATTTTGAGCTTCTTTTGGAGATAACGGAATAAGTGTAAATTTCTTCTCACCCTTCACAAATGAATATTGATTCTTAAACCCATCATGCACTACCCTCCTGTCATGTTACCAGGGTTGCCCCAACAATATATGACCAACATGCATAGGTACCACGTCACAGACCACCTCATCCTTATAACCCCCGATGGCAAAATTGACCCTAGCCTACTTATTTACCTTAATCTCTCCCGACTCGGTCAGCCATTGCAACTTATAAGGGTTCGGATGTTTTATCAAGCTTAAACCTAATTTATCAACCAACATTGTACTAACCACATTAGTACAACTTCCCCCGTCAATCACCATACCACAAGCCTTTTTGCCCACCAAGCACCTAGTATGAAAAAGATTATCTCTTTGCTCACCAATTTCATCCACCCTAGCCCTAGCGCTAAGGACACGCCGATTAACAAATGATTCTTTTTCAGGATAGGTCAATCCTTCCTCGTCACTACTACTAGCTCCAACATCCACTAACTTAGGCATTCCCTTAAATTCATCCTCAGAACTAATTTCACCATTATCACACAAGAGCATTACCCTTTTATTTGGACACTGTGATGCTATATGGCCCATCCCCAAACACTTAAAGTACTTAATATTTCTATCCCTAGTAGGTTGAGAATCAGAAATATTTTTACCTTTAGTAATAAGTTCCTCCTTTCCCTTCGGGACGTGCTCATCATTGTGATCCTTCCTCGGTTGTGATGTAGGATAAGTTCCCGGTGATTGTTTAGATGTTCCCTTTCGCCTTAATTGCCTTTCAACCTTCATTGCCATATGCACCATATCTTCTAACTCCACATAGTGTTGCAGCTCAATGACATTGGCAATGTCTCTATTCAGCCTACTCAGAAACCTAGCCATCGTAGCTTCCCGATCCTCCACCACATTAGCCCGAATCATCGCTACCTCCATATCCTTGTGATAATCCTCTACACTCCTCGATCCCTGAGTCATACCCTGCAGCCTATGGTAAATATCCCTATAATAATGAGTCGGCACAAACCGCTTCCTCATTATGGTTTTTAATTCACCCCAAGTCTCCACCGGCTCCTCAAGGTTCCTCCTCCTACCCGTAACTAGTTGATCCCACCAAATATTTGCGTAATCGGTGAATTCAATCACGGCTAATTTCACCTTCTTTTTTCTGAATAATTATTACAATCAAAAAGCCGTTCGACCTTTGTCTCCCAATCCAGGTATGCCTCCGGATCACTCCTACCTTGGAACGATGGTAATTTCACCTTAATTTTCTCAAGGTCGTCATCAACATCATCTCTACCCCTACGATACCTCCTAGCATCACGACGCTCCCTATCATGCCTCCTTTCATTCCTATCTCCTCTATCCCTCCTTCGGATACTACCCAAAGATATACTTCCACTTTCACTTCCCATATCCTCATCACCCATACCAACCTCACGCCTATTACCTCTCCTAACCCGAGAACCATCATGAGATTGATCCCGCTCGGCACCCCGATTTTCCATCTGTGCCATAAGCCTCTCAAACTGCGCCCTCATTGCTGCCATATCATTGTTACCCTGTTCATTCCTTCTGTTCACACCACTGGGCTGTTTTCTGTCTCCAATAGAAGATGAAGATGTGGAAACCTCTCTATCAGACATTTTTAGACAAAAACAAGAAAATTTGGAATATTTGGGAATATTTGAAAATTTTCGGAATTTTTTTTTTATAATCTGCCAAAGAATTGGACTACGAGTATGACAGAAAAAACGGAACTGGATTTGGACGAGAAACGAAGAAGAAAAACACTTTTGAATTTTTGGGACTGACTCTTATGGATCAAACTGGAAAAATTTATGATTGACACGAAGAACGCGAAGAACAAGAAAAAAAATCAAGAAACGCAAGAATCTGAAATAGATCCAAGCTCTGATACCAGATGACGCGATCCCGGTTGGGGAATCTCGTCGACGCGCGGAATAACGACAATTAAAACCTAGGAAAGATCTAAATCAGATCGACACAAGACAAATAACGAAAAATAAGGATAGAATGACGGTAAAGCCTTGACCCGACAATCACGACGCAATTTATGACGATGCGGATTGAAGAACCAAGATTGGTGAACGCCACAAGGACTTGTCATTTTCCTTGATAAGTATCGAATTTGGAAACGCCACAAATATTCTTGCGAATATTTGATAAGTTTGCTGGAAGAACGCCACAAAGATCGGATCTTTGATAAGTTCAAGAAAAAGGGAATAAACTCAACCTCTCAATTTTGGAGAATCCTCTCACAAATTTTATTAATCAACTCAAACTTGTCTAATGTTTACAATGATGAAAAGAAATATAAATAAGCAAGAAAACCTAGCATCTAATTACTCAAAATAGAATCCTAATTATACTAAAATTCTAAAATAGGAAAATAACCTAAAATAATAAAAGGAAACTAAATACTTTGAGAATTCCGGAAAATCTTGAATTACGGCCGTGAATATCTAGCTTACGGCCGTAACGAACATTCTGTCTCAAATTTCAATCAGGTGTTACGGCCGTGATCAACATGTTACGGCCGTAAAATATTTCAATTTCATTTTTACGGCTGTGATAAACTTCTTACGGCCGTAATCAACGTTCTGCCTGTTTCTGCCTTAAGGATGTTACGACCGTAAAATGGAGGTTATGGCCGTGAATCAGTTTTCTGCCTTATTGTTTGATTTCTTGCCTCGGCTCGATCCTTTCGCCTTCTCGGCTCGACCCCAACACGGAACTTGCTCCGTTTTGCACGTAGATCACTATCATATTGCCGATGGCTCGACTTCGCCCTTCGATGCCTGGTCCGGATCACATCACCTACCCATGGAATCGCAGATTGGATCTTAGTTCAGACATTCTATAATGGGTTGACAAATGAAAATAAGAAGCACGCAGACTCAGCAGCTGGGGGTTCAGTAATGGATATGACTTATGAAGAAGCATCTGAGATCTTTGAGAAAATGGCTGCGAACAGTTACCAGTGGTACTCAGAAAGATCTACACCAAAATCTGGAGGAATTGCTGCAGTTAGTGGAATTACATCATTAAATGCTAAATTGGATGCGTTGACGAAGAAAATTGACAGTATGGGTGTGCAGACAGTCAATTCAATTCAAACAGCGCTCTGTGATTTTTGTTTTGAAAATCACGCTATAAATTTCTGCCCACTTCAACAAAATCAAACAAGTTCAGAACAAGTCAATTTCATGGGCAACAGGCAACAGGGTGGTCCTTATTCACAAACCTACAATCCAGAATGGAAGAACCACCCCCAATTTCTCCTGGACTAATAATCAAAATGTTCAGCGTCAGTCTGATTTTCAACAACAGCAGCAACAACAATCTCATAAAACCATGGCAGAAAACATGGAGATGTTAATCCAGCTAGTTAAGAGTCAGAATGGTAAAATTATGAATCAAGCAGCTGAGATTAAGAATTTGAAGAGACAAGTGGGAGAGTTGGCAGCTAGAAGTTCCACAAGGTAGCCATAACAGTTACCGAGCAATACTAAAACAAACCCTCGTGAGCATGTTAATGCAATAACAACAAGGAGCGGGGTTCAGCTATCTGAAGTGACTGTAGAGGAATATGAGAAGCAGTAGAACCAAAAGAAAGATGTGGTGGAAGAACAGGAAAGTGAGAAAGAACAGAGGTCGACTCCTGAAATTCAATAAAAAGCCGAAGAAGACGTTCGAGTTAGACCTCCAGTCAAGGCATATGTACCTCCAGTTTCATATTCACAAAGACTGATAAAGCATCAGTTGGAGCAGCATTTAGGAAATTTTTTGGAAATATTTAAGAAACTGCACATAAATATCCCATTTGCAGAAGCTTTAGCTCAAATGCCCCTCTACTTAAAGTTTATGAAGGAGATGCTGTCAAACAAAAGAAAGTTGGTTGATTTTGAGACAGTAGCACTGAGTGAGGAGTGCAGCGCCATACTTCAAAAGAAATTACCACAAAAATTGACTGATCCAGGGAGTTTCTCTATCCCTTGCACTATTGGTAATTTCACTTTTGATAATGTATTGTGTGACTTAGGGGCTAGTGTTAATCTAATGCCTTTGTCTGTATATAGGAAACTTGGTTTGGGGGAGCCTAAATCAACCAATATCACACTAAAGCTTGCTAACAGGTCTTTACAGTATTCATATGGGATAGTAGAGAACATGATTGTGAAAGTGGGCAAGTTCTTTCCAGTTGACTTTGTGATCCTTGATATGGAAGAGGACTCTCAGATGCCCCTGATATCTGGAAGACCATTTCTTGCTACAGGACGAGCTCTCATAGACATCGAAAAAGGGGAAATCATCTTTAGGGTCGAGAAGGAATAAGTCACTTTCAGTATCAAGCCAAGGCAAGACCTTGAAGTTCTAAAAGAAAGTTGCTTCAAGGTGGAGTGAGTGGTCCAGAAACCAGAAGTGAAGATGAAGCAAGGTATTAAGTTGGAGAAGTTTCCAATCACAAAATATGAGTTTCTGAAGGTAAAAGATAAAAGAAGAGATAAAAAGGAAGAAAAGCCGAACATCCCTCAACAAACAGTAAAAAGTGAGGCTTTGAAATTCAAAAAAGTGAGAAAACAGTTGGAGATATGCAAAGCAGGAAATTGCAAAGTGTGCAGGGTTTCAAAAGGATCTTTCAAACCTCCATGATTTCTATATGCAAAATTCAGGCTTAAGACTCAAAACGGAGCGCTTGTTGGGAGGCAACCCAACTTTTCTTCCCTTTTACTTATTACTATTTCATTATTTACTTTATTATTGAAATTTTAGATATATGCATGGTAGGAAATATGTTTGAGTATTTTGCATGTTTCATGTTAAGAGCACTTGTGCATAATAGTCTATTATTGCATATTTATGTATGTTTTTGATTTTGCATGTTTACTTTAGGCTAAGTTTTTATCGTCATTCCAAACTCACAAACACACTAGTAGATCATGAAGTTAATACTTGGAAAATCATTTGTATAGATCATGAAGTGATTAAGGGACTAAACACGATTTTGAAAATCAAAAATAGGAAAAATTTTCACTACTGCCGTGAACTAAGCGATCGCGTGCCAATAGGCTATGGCGATCGCGAGTTTGCATGTAAAAATCAACAGATTCTTAAACCTTGAACCACGCGATCGCTAGCACTCCAGCCAGGCGATCGCGTGGCTGTACTGAGACCAAAATCGACAGTTTAAGTGTTGTGCCTCATGTTTTCAATTTCAAACATTATAAACTCTTTTTTCTCTCCCCTAATCACCTCATATTTGATCTTCCATTTTGTGTGCATGTCATCAACACCTAGTTGCACCAAATTCATTGCTATTTTCACATCCAAATCAATGAAATGTATGAAATTGTTCACTTAAATCCATGTTTACTCAAATTTTTGAAATTTTCTTTGAGTTCTTGGATTTTGAAATTGTGAATGGTGAAGAATGCGCTTAGGTTAGTGATTGGAGATTGCGATTTGTAGTTTAGTAGACAAAAATTTTGGGTTCATTCATGCCTCCAACCCTATGCATATCCATTGATTTTTGCAATGCCCATTAAGTGTTTGATGAAATGCCACAAAGACATTCTTGTGCTAATTTTAGAAATTCATTCGAGCATTTAACTTCATGACATGTTCATCATTGATTGTGTGTATTTAGTTCAAGAATTAGTTCACTACATTGCATGAAAATCATGAAAACCAACATTACATCAAGGCAGCCCCATTGCAAGGCCACTGCAGGCCATTGCACCCAGAAACTGTCTCACGTCACCTACTTCTCCACATTGTTGCATGACCCTATTGACCTTCAAATGAGCTGAATTTTTAATATATTGTTGATCATGCTGTGAACTTTAAAGTATCAAAAGATGGCTCGAAAAAATTTATGTTTTTCTAGGCGATGTCAAGGCTTAAATGTGTGTGGTTGACCAATTTTGAAAATTCAAAATTTTGCTTTGACTTTAGTTTGGGGGTGTGGTACTGAACTTCCATTATTTTTTAGTAGTGTTTATGATTTCTAATGTTACTTATCTCTTAATTGCAAGGTAAACACCAATCAAGACACATCCAATTAAGTTGGGCAGAGCAAGAATATGGTCATATTTATCCAACATCATTTCAAATGGAAGCATCAAGGCAACAAAGCATCCACATTTCACCTGGGAAGTTCTCGTTCTCTCTTCGTTGTCTTATATTACATTTTTAGATCTTTTTGACAAACATTGATGACAATGTTTCTTTCTAGTTTGGGGGTGAAAAATCTCACACTTTAAAAAAATTGCTTCCATATTCATGATATTCATTCTATGCTTCCATTCGATTTTATTGGAAAAAAAAAATTGAAAAATTGAAAACGTGTTAACATATTTATTGCCTAGGATATAGTATGAATCAATGTGTGCTTAGACTTGAAAATTGGACAACATGAAAGTATGAACTTATGTTGAACTAGTTATGTTTTGCTAGATTCATATTTATTGCGCACATAGCCAGCGTTGGATAATTGCTTGTGTAAGGGATTTTGTTTAATACATGTGGGGAAAATTTATGCAATTTGAACTTAGGAATGACTCGAAAATCCCTGAACTTAGATCATAAGATATCACATCCCTAAATTAGAACCAATCATGCTAAAAGGCAAGTTTGGGGGTAAAATGGTTGGAATTTGTGTGTATTGACGGGTTGGAGGTCTGTGGTTCTTGGTTTTTCACTTTAGTCATTACAGTTTGGTCAACTGGTATAAACCATTTCCAGCATGAAAACAGAAAAATGCTGAAGGTCTTATTCTGCTCTTCAAATGCCTTTTTGACTCGAGTAATTAAGTCCGAGGGGTCTTTCAAACATGGTGCTCTAAAGCCAACTGGCTTGGGAGTCATCGACCTAAAGCTCACTACAGGGGTCAATTAGAAAGCAAGTACGGAGAGCGAACTTACACATAAGACATTATAACATCTTTAACTTTTCTGTTTAAGCCTTTATGACTCGGGCAAGTAAGTCTGAGGGGTTCTTACAACACATGATGCACGAAAATGAGACATTTGTCACTCCATAGAACGAGCCACAACAGGGATTTTAATTAAAATTCTTGGAGATTCAAGTATCGCAGAGGAGCGTGAATTGAAGATACCTGAAAAATTGATAATTGGTGCAATCTTTCCATTCTTCGTTGTTATTTTCAATGAACGTCGTTATATTTTGTTTTTGCTATTTAAATATGATGTGTAGCTAAATTTGATGTTGGGATGAACGATGTAGCCTAGTTAATTATTTTAATTCCATATTCCGTGTTTTAAAGCTTTAATACATGTGTTGATTTATTATTGCGTTTAATGCGTGAATGAATTGGTCACTTATTCATGATTTTATGTGTTATTTCCATAATCCGAGAGGTGAGTTAATGTAGCTTACCCGATCCTCAAGGGCTGCCGGCCGTCTACTCATGGTCTTTCCACTCCCCCCTTGGTCATCCTGGTCCTCAAGGGCTGCCAGCCTCGTTTCCAAGAAGTGGATTTTTGCCTTCCGCAGGGATCGAACCTTGTACCTAGGGGTTAAGTACAATGATTCTTAGAATCCTGCTACCATTAGACCACGTGGTAGCAGGATTCTAAGAATCATTGTACTAAACCCCTAGGTACATGGTTCGAATCCTGCGGGAGGCAAAAATCCACTTCTGGAGAAGGCCCCATCGAGGGAGACAGGGGGGAGTGAAAAGACCATGAGTAGACGGCCGGCATCCCTTGAGGACCGGGTACGCTACAAGGTATAATGGTAGTGGGTTTCTAAGAATCTTTGTACTTAACCCCTAGGTACAAGGTTCGAAACCCATGGAAGGCAAAAATCCACTTCCTGGAGACGAGGCTGCCAGCCCTTGAGGAGCAGGACGACCAGGGGGAGTGGAAAGACCATGAGTAAACGGCCGGCAGCCCTTGAGGACCGGGTACGCTACAGTTAATAACATAGATCTAAGTAATAAATCCGATAATTGAACGAGAGATTGACATATACTTTTGTAATTATTGCGGTCGTGTGTGAATTCTTGTGTGTAATGTATCTAGATAAGGAATATTCCGACCATCTGTAGAGATACAAGATTGACTTATTTAGGTAGGATTGATTTAAACTCGAAAGAGGAATCTCAATTTGAATCAGTGAATTCGATCGATCACATATTTAGAAAATAAAATCTGAAATTGGAATTAATTTAATTGGTTAGGTGAAATCGTGAATCTCAACCACTTTACAATCATTTTTTTAAAACAAAACAATTTCACAATTTAATTATTTAATTCATTTTCTTAGTTTTAATTTAAAACATCAAATTCATTTGTTCGTTCAAAAAAAGTGTAGAACTAAAATATTTCGATAATTAATAACAATCCTCGTGGGACGATAATCCAGACTCATATGTCCACTTTATTACTTCTCACGACCCGTGCACTTGCGGGGATATCTCGCATCGCGAGATATCAGTGAACAAGCAACTTCAACATTATTTATTTTCTTATCAAACTATGAAAATGGACTTGTAATAATCATGATAGAAAAATAGTAACACTTGTAATCTATATAATATATAAAAGTAGCTGAGTTTTGGCGAGAAAACTCAGCTTTTATTGTGTTCACACTTCAAAATTCAGCTTTTATTGTGTTCACACTATTACTTCAACTTAAGTATTTTTATGGAGAGTTTTTTTCACTTATTTATATTTGGTTATTTGTGTTTAAACCACTCTTTTCATAAAATTATTCTAATCTTTTAATGTTTTGAATTTTACAAATAAGTATTTGTGTGCACTCATACAAATTCAATGTAAAATTTTCAGTTCAAAATTATATCGAAGTTGTATTATGCATCTAATGTTAAATAAATATTATCGTATAAAACTTTTTATAAATAATCTTATTTTTTTAGTTATTTAGTACATCTAAAAATTCGAACTCCTTTGTATTGCGTTCTAATTAGTATTTTTATAGAAAGTTACATTTAATGCGTAAATAATTTTTTACAATAATTGTGATGTGTTATTGGTCTCAATCTTATAAATGAATAATTTCGTTCGGTCATACAAATCTAATGTCGAATTTTCATTTTCATTTATGTCAAATATTTAATCAAGTTATATTAAATTTTGTTTTAAATAGTCATACTTTTAAGTTCTTTGTTACATATACATAATAACCTTCTTTTCTATATCAGATTATTTATCAAAATAATTTTATTTACAATTACATTTAATTTTTCATTCCATAAAGTCTCATATCACATTTTTTAACATTAACGATTAACAAATTTATTTATATTGTTTTGAAATTATATAGTTATTAATGATTTTTTTGTCATAACCGTTAAGTCTAAATTTTAAAAAATAATTAAATATGACATGATATTAATTGTTATATTTTAATTCAATATTTATGATACTTAAATTTCTACAACAATAATTAAATTGTCTCCCAATTTACTTAACTGAAAATTAAGATGATCAATGTTATATTATAATTTTCATGAAAAAACAATTACGTTATATAAATATTGTAAAAACATATAATACCAAGAATTTGATGCATCTTTGTCAAGTTCAAAATTTTAGTTTTTTTTTTCTTTTTCTATGATTATCGAATACGTTTCTTATACGTGTTATCTTGGATGATGATTATGAATTGTATGAACAAGAATTATTTCCAAATGATTGTACATTTGAACAAATTAATATTTGACTCCTTAATTTTGATTTGTTGACAGTAAAAAGTGAGTTGCATTTTTTTTAATTGAATGTTTGTCTTTATTTTTATTTTAATTTTATTTTTTTAAAATTTGGAGGGTTGACTGTTTGAAATCGTGGTTTTGACAATTGAAACCTAAACCAAATCGTTTAATGCGGTTTGGAATTTTTCCAAACCGAACCAAACTAAATCATTTGTTGTGGTTTAATTCTATTTCACGATTTATTTGTTCACCCCTACTTTGTTGTATTTAAGAGAAAGTGAAGATCCTTCTTATGGAAGATCATTCTCTTATTTTGAAAGATTTGTTATATGGTAGGGACGACAGGATTAAGAATTTCGTTGAGAACATTCGGACATATAACATAATGTTTTCGTTCACTTTTATGGGGAGATTAAATAATGGGCGAAATGATGGTGGAGGGCCTCCCGTCTTCAGATTACACAGTCAAAATTATAATAAGATTGAAAGTCTGTTGCCTGATGACGGTTCAACTCTACAATTTGCTCGCTTTACATTGTTGACAATGTGAATAAGGTTGAAAGCAGAAAAAGGGTCATGGGGTACGTATTATGTATTTATTGCTTTTATATTTATATTGTTTACAAATAATTTTGTTGTTATAGACTGAAATTTAATTTATATCTTTTAATGTCCCTTGATAGGAGTGAATCATGCGATTCAATGTTGCGTGATTGTATAGTTTTTGATTTGAAAAATATGCTAGACAAATACAACAAATTGTTAAGACAATTTAGGTCGGTTTGAGAAAAGATGATTGAGGAAAACATTTCAAAAATAAGACTTATACTTATTGGTCGTTGGGCAACCGATGGTAGCCAATATGATTTTCCTATTTCCGATGAAATTGGTGAATTGATTGTCGGTGAATTTTGATATACGACTTGAACACAGAGATATCTTTATTGCGCAACGTGGTGGACCATTGCATCGGATAAGTGAAGGACACAAGTTCTTTTTGAGAAATATTGATCATACACAGGGATTGTACAATGGAACAAGGTTGATAGTTACAAAACTTGGCGACCATGTTCTAGAAGGTCAAGTTCTTTCTAACATCAATGCAGGACACATGTTCTTTATTTCAATGATATCGTTGAGTCCTTCTGATTCTAGAAATCCTATTAGATTTCAAAGAAGACAATTTCCATTGATGGCGTCTTATGTCATGATTATCAATAAGAGTCAGGAACAATCATTTTCGCATGTGGGACTTCTTCTTAAATGACTGATATTTACATATGGACAACATTATGTTGCAACCAATTAATAATGATATCTCTTATTTGCGGAATTTATTTATTTTATCTAAATGATTCATCTAATTTCACATTGAATTATTTTTATCAAGACGTTTCTTCCCGTGCATCGCACGGGTGATTCACTAGTAATAGTGAAACTACAAGGCGGACTTCATTTTAGTATAAAAAAATAAATATAAGACAAATATAATTTGTCTTAGATCAATAATGTATAGAACTCTTTGGCCAATTCTAATATCATTATTAGCATAAAGAAAATCAAATTATCATTTAATCTAGGAACCCGCACATCATTTACCAATGTGAAAATGAACATCCACTGCTTCAGTGATAAGTCAACAATGTGAAAGCAAGTGCAACGAAACTTGATAGTCCATGCATTCTTCCTACTCTTCAAGATTTGACCAAACTAAAGGCCATAAATAAGATTTCAGCAATTGCAAACTCAGGTAATATCTTTTAATCTTTTCAAGAAGCACCAAAATGTTTAATGACAAGTCAAACCCATTACTTTAAGCATCGTTCAAAGTCTCAAAAATGCAGTTCTATCTTTCCAATACAAAATAATTCCTTCAAGATTCCAAAATGGTGAACTTTGCTTCAAATTTCTAAGTCGAAAAATGAAAGCACGGAGAAAATCAAGTATTTTCATCAAAAGAAATGAATTTCAATGGGTTTCTCAAACAAAAGCCAAACAATATTTACAATGGAGAGAGAGAGAGAGAGAGAGAGAGAGAGCACTCAACAATTGAATAAGAGAATATCATAAACTTTGCAAATAAAATAAAATGAAATGAAATATATATTTTATTTTAATAGATTATGTGTGTATAATTTGAGTATGATTATGTTAATTTTTATTAATTAGCACTTATGGTAAGTAGAAATAAAAATTAAATTTATGCGAACTAATAATAGCTCACAACAAACCTCAATGCTCGACCTCTCGCTTCTTCCCTTTTGCAACTGCAATAATATCATAAAGAAAAAAGGCTAGTTTTCTCTAAAATAGATGCTACCAGAAACTAAAGAAGAATAAAATCAAATGGTTCACATTGTCTCCATCATCTTCATCCATCATTTTTTGACTACTACATAAAATTATTAACTGAACACGTGATATTTCCAGAACCCAGTTATTCAAACCCTATGATTCTGAAAATGTTAGTAGGCTCCTCAGATGTTTAGAACATAAGATACTGTGCCTAATGATTGTTAACCATGGCAATTCCTAGGAAGTTTTTGGAAGGATTTTCAAGCATCACTTTCGAAATATAGAGGGCTTAATGAGTGGTCAGCAAACTATATGAGAGTAATTTGCAATCAACTGCTTTACACATTTCTTAAATGAGTTTTCAATAGTAAATTATAAAAAAATAACATCATACCACAATTGCATGGTCACACTTCATATCCACATCACGTGCTCAAGACATTAGAACTAACGGGTTCAAACTTTTCCCTCAAAGAGGAATTAAAGACCAGTTTGGTTGTTGGAATTTCATCAAATAAACAGTCAATATATCACAAGAATTGCCAAATCCCCCTAAAATGCTGCACAAATATCGACCAAATCCACCAAGGGTACACCTCTCACCATAGACCTCAAGTTTGGCAACAAACCAGAAACCTTCATAAACATTATTTAAGTTAAAATCACCAAAATAGGCGGACATGTTCTCTCAAAATACTTCATTTTAAATTTAAAAAAAAATAATGAAAAAAATGCCCTAACTAAGTTTATTGCTTTCGATAAAATAGCAACAAAACATTACCAATCCGGCATCAATTAAGACCCCTAAATTTCCCAAAACATGAATCCCCAAAAAAATCACCATCTTCCATTAAAAAAAACCCTTTCAAACTTGTCAAACTTACAAAAATCAGTAAAAAAACACTTTCAAACTTGTCAAACTTACAAAAATCAGTAGTTCTAAACTAAATAAAAAAAAATACAAAACTAACTATTTCAAGAAAATAATCTAACTCAAACCTTCAAAGACCCGTAGCTGATGGAGTATAGAAAAAGAAATAAAAATACTCTCGGAACGAAGCTTGGGCAAGGCGGCCGGAGGCGGCGATGGACTAGTAATCGATGGAGGCAGCGGGCAGCGGCCTTAATGGTGTAGGGTTTTACTTTTCGACGAAGAGGAGAGAGCTGCATAAAGAGGAATGAAGGTTGGGCATGGTGGCGGAGGCGGCGGTGGACCAGTAGTCGATGGAGGCAGTGACCTTAATGGTGTAGAGTTTTATTTTTGGACGAAGAGGAGAGAGCTGAGCCAAGAGGAGCTGTGCATTGAGTCTCGATGGTGCAGGGTTGACAAAACACGTTTTGAGCCAAACACTAAATACAGCTGCGACTAAAAGCACTTGGCTCGAAAAAATTTGTAGGATCGACTTAGGAACAATAATAAATCCCTTCTCCATTTTAAGGTAGTAGGAAGAGGAATGAAGGTTGGGCATGGTGGCGGAGGCGGCGGTGGACCAGTAGTCGATGGAGGCAGTGACCTTAATGGTGTAGAGTTTTATTTTTGGACGAAGAGGAGAGAGCTGAGCCGAGAGGAGCTGTTACAATTCTCACTTTTCATTATTCTCTCATTTTTTCATCTGTTTGTTCTCCATACGCAGATAAATTATTCTCTCATTTTTTATCTGCTTGTGCTAAAAAAAATCCGCAAAAAATATACAAATCTCAACTAAAAGATTTCATTCGCTAATTCTTATCGGTAAGTTGATTTAGCAATATTTATTATATTGTATTTAATTTTGTTCTCGTTGTGTTAAACTTATTCAACAGATCTATAATTTCAGTAACCAAAAATTAACGAAAAATTCATAAATTGTTAATTTTTTTAGTTAATAATAATTATAAATCTATAATTATGTAGACTAAACAATGAAAATTAATATGGTGAAGTGTGATTTTTATCAGTTTATTAACAAAATCGGAAAAATTAAACATTAGAGCGGAAAAAAATTGTCCGGGCGGACCCTGCATTGGTTCGGCCAGACCAATGCATTGAGCGGCCGGACCAATGCATTGGTCCGGCCAGGCCGTTGAACGGTTCGACCGGACCAATTTCAAAAATAATTATTTTAACTTATTTTTTTACATTATAAATAAATTATAAAATTCTAAATAATTTTTTTATTCTTAATATTATTTATCATATGTTACAAAAATAATTTCATTACTAAATAATGTCATAATTTGTTAATAATAATTACAAAATAAGATATGTAATTATAATTTCATAATAAAAATGAATTAATAATTTCATAATAATTAGAAATAAGATGATGTGTAATTATAATTTCAAAATAAATATAATTATAATAATTAAATAATGTTCAATTTTCCTACTTGTTCATTTACGTGAGGTAGTTTACAATGTAGAATGGTTAAATATTGTGGAAGTATGGTCCGGGCGGACCGAGGCTCCGGCCCGACAACTACTTTTTTTATAATCAGTTACTCTGATTTTCCTTAACTTGTTGTTTTGAAATTTTATTATTTTTAATTAATGCAGATATGGCTTTCATACCAGTTTCTTATTTTGGTGAATTCGTGGTTGATGAAAATCTGCGATGGTCATGAAAATATACAAGTGATCAAAACATTTCTGTAATTTTGTTAACTCCAGGCATGTCATTTATCGACATGTACAGCAAACTACAAGATCAACTCGAAGTTAATCCATCTGAATATGATATGAAATTTTGATTTCTATATAACTCTAATTCTACTGTTGCATTGTCACCCTTGTTTGTTACTTCTGATGTGCAAATTACGTGGTTAATTGAGGCGAATAAAAAGGAAATTATTCCTCTCTGTGTAACTTTAGTACGAAAGGATACCCCCGATAATCAGAATGAAGAATTCGATGGTGGGGATCAGAATGTGAATGATATTTGGGACACATTAGAAATAGTTCGTGAGGATGATGATGTTATCCCTGATACAGTTGCTATACTTCATGATCCTCTTATCACCCATAGAGGTCACGATGTAGTCGAAGACAATCAAGAGGACATTCCATTTACAAACAATGATCTGATTAATTTATCCACACGTCAACATGAGCACTTCGAGAACTCACAAGCTGGGCCAAGTTCACAATCGACTAATTGTTCACGTGTGGTTCCAGATGATGAAGATTTGGAAGTCCAGCAATTATTTAATACCAAGCAAGATCTCCAAAAAGCGGTGCACAGTATTGCACTTAAGCACAATTTCGAGTTTAAAGTGAAGAAGTCAGACAGGAGTACCTACACAATTGTCTGTGTAGATGATAATTGTAGTTGGCGTCTGCGAGCAACGAGGATGGACACAAATCAATTCTTCGTAGTTCGCAAGTATGCACGAGAGCATACTTGTCAAATGGGCATTCGTCGAAATGATCACAGACAAGCTCGTTCATGGTTTATAGGACGACAGATAATGCATAAGTTTGATGACCCAGGACTATTTACAGACCCAGAGACATCATTAACGATGTGCAGAGAGATTTTGGGGTGACCATGAGCTACCAGAAGGCCTGGAAGGCTAGAGAATGTGCGTTAGAGGATTTAATGGGTTCACCCGAGGATAGTTATGCGAAATTAGCCAGGTATTGTCATAACATGTCGAGAACTAATCCTGGTTCGACATTCTTTATTGAGGCTGACGATGACAATCGCTTCAAGTATTTTTTTTCATGGCTCTTGGACAATATATAAATGGATTTAGAAGATCGATGCGACCTCTAATTCTAGTAGATGGTACAACATTGAAAGCTAGATATGAAGGGAAGTTAATTATTGCTACATGTCAAGATGCCAACATTCAAATATACCCTCTTGCGTTCGGCATAGTGGATAGCGAAATGATCTAGCGATGAATTGGTTTTCTCAAAGTTGAGGGAAGTAATTGGAGATGTCCATGAGCTTGCTTTTATAACTGATCGCGAAAATTCTACCATAAATGGTATAGCTGAAGTTTTTCCTGAGGCACACCACGGTTATTGCATGTACCATATACAAGGAAATTTGAAGACGACGTACCGTGGTACTGGGATCGTTTCCTTGTTTAAGAGAGCGGCAGAGGCTTACACTTTTGAAAATTATAATAAGTTCATGATCGAAATAGATAACAAGAGTGAGAAAGCCTCGGAGTACTTAATAGATAAATTGGGGATTCAACATTGGGCACGGTGTCAATTTCCAGGACGTCGATACAATATGATGACGTCAAATAATGTGGAGTCTTTGAATGCATTATTTAAGAAGGATCGAGAGTTACCAATTCTGGCAATGATTGAGAACATTTGGGAGAAGTTACAGGCTTGGTTTCACGATAGACGCGAGGAATCTCAATCATGCACATCTTATCTCACTCCTGCCATGGAAACCAAACTCTTCAAGCCATTAGACCTGGCTAGAAGGTTGGGCGTGGAGCCACTGGATCAGTTTAGATTCAACGTTGTATGCGGACGTAATGTTGGTTATGTTGTGGACTTGAATGACAACACGTGCACGTGTAGACAGTTTCAGCTTGAGCGCTTTCCATGCGCTCATGCAGTTTCAGTTGCTAGACATAGGGGCTTTTCACCACAGTCATTATCAACTGAGTACTATACCACCGCTTTGTGGAGAGAGAAGCATATGGTGAAACTATATTTCCTCTACCAAATGAGGGTGAGTGGGAACTTCCCGAACACTTGCTCCCGCTTGATAATTTACTGCCACCGAATGTCCGAAGACGTACTCCTGGACGTGTACGTACGTCTAGAATACCATCTACTGGAGAGTTTCCCAGACCACGAAAGTGCGGCAGGTGCGGCGCAGTCGGTCATACTCGCCAAACTTGTACTAGTCAGATTCCCTTGAATAATTAATTTTATCACTATTAAAACTTTTACTGTAATTGTAGTGTTGTTGATAATAAATTATCTTATTTTTTCTATGTTAATAAAGTTCGTGAATTGCTTATTATATGATGAAAGATGATAAATGTTTCTTGGGGAAAAAAAAAGATATTTTAGGGTTTAGGGTATAGTTTTCTATTTTGGTGTTTGGGGTTTAGGGTTTAGGGTTTATATATATATATACTATTTTTTTATTCCAAAAAATATATTGTTATCTATACTTGTGAGGCAATTTATTCAACTAAAGAAATTGACAAATAAAAACTATAATAAATAAATTGACGGTAATAAAGAAATTGACAAATAAATATATATAAACAATTACATATAAAAACTATATTTTTACATTTCTAAATCTTATGGATCACAATTGTAGGTAAATAAATCAGTAGCCAACTTTATTCTCCACTTCTGTATATGTTCTTGATTGATCATCTTGACATCTCGTCCGATGCTCAAGAACTCAATATATTTTATTGCAAAAATCCCGCAATCTCCACTGTAAGTTAAAAAAAACTTTAGTGAAATAAATGAATATAGTTAAGAATTTAATTAAATACTAGAATACGAGTATAAGAAAATTTACCTGACACCTTGTTTGGAAATCCCCTTGATCCTCTCAATGGCTAATACATCATCGACATGAATTCCAGCACGCTTAGCCATTAGAGGAACAATGAATGTCAAGGGCATTAGAGTTTCTTGGAGCTGGGTCTCTGTGAAACAACCATGTTCGGAGTCGTACACATACATTTTCGATTCGGTGAACACGACCTCAACAGCAATGATGTGCGAGTTCCCGATCATCGGAATATAGATATGTGTACAACCCGTCCACGACTGGCCACACACGGGCTTTGCCCCTACCACGTAGTCCAACATGTAATCTGGCAGCTCGTACGAGGTAGGGTTGCTTTAGAACATTGAGTACTCAATGTCGACAGCGTTTTTAAAGCCGCAACACAAGATCACTCGCCCAGGAAAGCCCAACGATTTCGGGTACCTACTAGCCCGATCGTGCAGCAACTCCATCGCAAGATCAACATGCTACAACATAAAATATAAGCGAATTAAATATTATTTAATCAACAAATAATATAGTGAGTTCACATAATTACGATTAGCACTCACATCGTCGGCAAGCCAAGCTCCGCTTCTGAGGACTATTGCGAACCAATCTTTGGCATCCGATATTGTTGTCTTCCCAATGGCGAAGCGAAACCTGAATGAATAAATAATTAGATATTCATATATAATCATTTTAACAGTTAAGAAATAAATAAATAAACAAAAACATAACAAACTTACTTCGACTTAAGTTGAGAGTACCACATATCGAACACCTTTTGCTTCGCTGGATCGACTTCGCGGAATAAGTTGACATAATTGCCGTCCACGAATGTCCTCTTCTTCGCCTCGGCCGTGAAGGGAGAAAGAACATGCTGTGAGGGTTGTCTTGTCCTTTTACTTATAATATGCTCCTTCACCTCGACAGTACGTTTTCGTCCCCTCTTCTCGACCATATCCGTCAGCTGCTCAGTCGAATCATCCTCCGGCACCTCCGACACCTGAGGCACCTCCTCCGCCTCCCGATGCACCTCGACCTCCCGATGCACCTCCTCCACCCGAGGCACCTCCTCCTCCGCCCCCCGAGTCACCTCCTCCTCCGCCTCGCTAGGCACCTCCTCCGCCCCCCGAGTCACCTCCTCCTCCGCCCCCCGAGTCACCACCTCCTCCGCCCCCCGAGTCACCTCCTCCTCCGCCCCCTGAGGCACCACCTCCTCCACCCGAAGCCCCTCCTCCTCCGCCTCCCGAGGCACCTCCTCCTCCGTCGCCCCCCGAGGCACCTCCTCCTCCGTCGCCCCCCGAGGCACCTCCTCCTCCATCCGAGGCACCCCCTCAGTCGGCACCCCGTAAAAATCTTGCTCCGTCATCCGAGCTATCATATCATCCAGCTCATCATGCTCTGGCATCATATATGAGGCTCCATGCCCACCTCGGAGCTCATCCCTAAGGGTGTCGACCTTACCTCCGAGGGCGTCGACCTTCACTTCGAGGGCGTCGACCTTACCTCGGAGCTCATCCCCAAGGGCATGCATCTCATCACGAATGACCCCCACCAGACGCTCAAACAAATCATCAAACTGAGGTACTGGGCGCTGAAAACAAAAATGACAATTGATTATTTAACTCAAATATTATAACATGTAAATGTGATCATTAAAATACTATTGTTTATTGAAAACTGAATCCATTAACATACCGGGGGAGTGGGGGTGCGTAAAGGTCTGCGAGATGCCCCCGGTGAATGAGATCTCATGAGCGGCGGGGACATGTCTCGTATTGAACTGCGTTGATCCTAGATATAACAAAATTAGAAATTAAATGTTGAATATTGTTTATTTAAGATTCTACAAAATTTTCGACAGAGTCTCCCCTTAAAATTGGACTTAGCCACGTTATAAAGGGACATCGAAATGTCATAATAAAGCAAAAACATTCAACCACTCAACCACGACAATTCAAAACACCAACCACAACTCAATAATACTCCCATATCACCGACTGCTCCAAAAATAATTCTCAACTCAAAAACTTATCAAATTCAAATTATAAACTCCAAATAATATAATAGGAAATAAACTAACCCCCAGTAAAATATTATAGCTTATTGAATCCATGAACATACCGGAGGAGTGGAGGAGCGTAAAGGTCCTCGAGATGCCCCCGGTGAATGAGATCTCATGAGCGGCGGGGACATGTCTCGTACTGGACTGCGTTGATCCCAGATATAACAAAATTGAAGATTAATTATTTAAACCAAAAGGTAAAATAACAATCTAAAATTACATTACATATCAGTTCATGCATGTAGTCCTGCTCCTCCTCTACGGTCGAAGCCGTCAACGCATGAAGGACTTCGAGCTAATATATTAACATTCAAACAATTTATAAATCATGTGTCAAATATTATATTACATTAATAATAATTTATAAACGCTCACGTCAGGATCATCGAGTATAGCCGAAAGCTTCCTAGAACTTGGCGCCTCCGTTGCTATCCAATTTAACATCCGAGGAAATCGCATCCCCGTCTTAACTGCCCACATGTCACCTAAGGCGGGATTTACCTCATATGCCCATATCTGTGAAACTTACAATTATTATGACGATGAAAAACATAATAAACTAATTCAAAATGAAAAGTTTAAAAGTATTACCTGCAGAGCAAAAGGGAAGCCGTACGCATCATACTTCCGGGGGTCCTTATTCACCTTGGGCATCGAATGAGTTTTCTTAAATATGTTAACGGTATCGACATAAATTATAGACCCCCATGGATAGTTGTTGAAGGCTTCAATATCATCAACAAGTTCCAAACCATATAAGTCGATACCATTCTTTGCTTGCTTGCCCTTCACGAAGCTCTCAAGAATATAGACCATGCATAATTACAATCTGTCCAACATATTGGGAGAAGTCTTTATAGTATTCCAGAGCTCCTCCCTGTAAATGGCCCTTTGTTCTTCAAAGTTTTTCAGATGAAGCCTCGATTTTGAACGTAATTCGGGCGTTTTTTTAATTTCGCGATCACACTTTAATCCCGTGATGAGGGAAAACTCAAATCTCGAGAATGTGACTATCTTGTCATCCCCGAAGCAAAAACTATATGCACCACCGTCTACTGGCTTTAGAAGTCGAAGTACATCTATAATCTGAGCCGCAAATTGCATCTTGGTCAATTCCTTGAATCGCCATAGAATAATCGCTTCAAGATATCTTGATGATACTCATCAAGAGTCTTTAGAACTTCGTCGAATTCACATTCCCTGTACTGGGAAACTTTAGCCGGAAGCCCTCTCAGTTCAAGACCAATAGCATACTCCATTCTACAATAATTTCAAATGTTAAAATCAAAGTTCAAAAAAGTATGACACAATATTTAACCATTCAACATTGTAAACTACCGCACTTAAAAATGAACAAGTAGGAAAATTAAACATTACAGGAAAAACTTTATTATTATGGTTTATATATAAACATTATTAATTATTATTGTATTATTATTTTTTTTATTAAAGTTGTGTAATTATAATTATAATTATTAATGTTATGAAACTATTGTATATATTTTTACATTTATGAAATTATAGTTCATATTTATTATTTCTAATTATTATGAAAAATATTAATAATTTTTTATCAACAATATTTAATTATTATAATTATATTTAATATTTATTTTGATATTATTAATAAATTTCTTATTTGCATGATGAAATTATAATTACATATCTTATTTCTAATTATTGTGAAATTATAAATTCATTTTTATTAAGAAATTATGAAATTGTAATTACATATCTTATTTGTAATTATTATTAACAAATTATGACATTATAATTACATTTTCCAACATTGTGAAATTATTAGATTTTTGTTACAATTATGAAATCATAGTTGGCCATTTGTTAATTCTAATTATATTTAGTAATGATTTTTTTTTGTTATAAATATAAATTATATTAAGAATAAAAAAATTATTTAGAATTTTATAATTTATTTATAATGTAAAAAAAGATGTCGTCAAAAACTTTATTATTATTATTTTTATTATTATGGTTTATATATAAACAATATTAATTATTATTGTATTATTATTTTTTTTATTAAAGTTGTGTAATTATAATTATTAATGTTATGAAACTATAATATATATTTTTACATTTATGAAATTATAGTTCATATTTATTATTTCTAATTATTATGAAAAATATTAATAATTTTTTATCAACAATATTTAATTATTATAATTATATTTATTTTGATATTATTAATAAATTTCTTATTTGCATTATCAAATTATAATTACATATCTTATTTCTAATTATTATGAAATTATTAATTCATTTTTATTAAGAAATTATGAAATTGTAATTACATATCTTATTTGTTATTATTCTAATTATATTTAGTAATGAATTTTTTTTGTAATAAATGATAAATAATATTAAGAATAAAATAATTATTTAGAATTTTAATATTTATTTATAATGTAAAAAAAGATGTACTCAGAACAGTCCGGCCGGAATAATTTCAAAATTGGTCCGGCCGGACCATTTTGGTCCAGCAGGACCTTTTGTCTTGCCGGACCAAATCTGGTCCGGCAGATTATGTCCTACCAGACCAAATATGGTCCGGTCTGACCAAATAATCTGTCGGACCAAACAAAAGGTCCGGCCGGACCTTTTTAAAAAGGTCGTCGACGACTTCATCTTCTTCCAAGCTTTTCAACAATGGTAGATCAAGAAAAATAACCCAAACTCGATTTACATAAGAAAATTTTCAAACTTCAAGCTATAAATCTGGGAATCAAAGCTAAAAAAGTAATCTAACCTTGTCTAAAGTTTGAATCTTGAACAATCCGGAGTGAAGTTCTTCTTCTTTGCAACGACCGAACGAGGAGACTGAGGAATTTCGCCGGACCTGAACAATACAAATGGTGAGGAGCCGGACTCTTTTGAATACTTATAAGGATATTTTAGACTTTGTAAATAATAAATCTATTTCGCTTTTTCTTTTTAACTTACAAATGGGTCAAAGGGTATTTTGAAAAATGGGTTGGAGGATCCGGCTATTGGCCACTAATTCCTCGATGGTGCAGGGTTGACAAAACACGTTTTGAGCAAAAAACTAAATACAGCTGCGACTAAAAGCACTTGGCTCGTAAAAATTTGTAGGATCGACTTAGGAACAATAATAAATCCCTTCTCCATTTTAAGGTAGTAGGAAGAGGAATGAAGGTTGGGCATGGTGGCGGAGGCGGCGATGGACCAGTAATCGATGGAGGCAATGACCTTAAAGGTATAGAGTTTTATTTTTGGACGAAGAGGAGAGAGCCGAGCCAAGAGGAGAGAGCTGTGCATTTCCAACACTAAAATCAGCTGGGACTTAAAGGTATAGAGTTTTATTTTTGGACGAAGAGGAGAGAGCTGAGCCAAGAGGAGAGAGCTGTGCATTTCCAACACTAAAATTAGCTGGGACTAAAAGCACTGAGCTCGACTTGTAGAAATTTGTAAGATCGGCTTAGGAACAGTAATAAACCCCTTCTCCCTTTTAAGGTAGTGTGTATATATATATATATATATATATAAGTAAGTAGGATAGGATGAGCCCAACACTAAAAACTGCTGGGACTAAAAGCACTCAGCTCGGCTCATAGAAATTTGTAGGATCGGCTTAGGAACAGTAATAAACCCTTCTCCCTTTTAAGTTAGTAGAAAGAGGAGAGGGCTAGGCCAAGAGGAGATTTTGGATGAAGAAGAGAGAGCGGTGCATTGAGTCTTAATAGCGTAGGGTTTGACAAAACACGTTTTGAGCCCAACACTAAAAATAGTTGGGACTAGAAACACGCAGCTCGACTCGTAGAAATTTGTAAGATCGGCTTAGGAAGAGTAATAAACCCCTTCTCCCTTTTACGGTAAGTAGGATAGGATAGGAAATATAGCCATTATTTTTTGAAATTTAATGTCAGTCACATATATTTTCAATAGCATAATTTTTTACATGAACTCATAACTATGTCTCCGTTTGGCGGCTATCAAATCAAGAAATTTGATTTATAATGTGATTTATTTAGTTTTCTAGATAAGATGTAGGATTAAAAATTAAAGAGAAAATGTATGTGGTTAAAAGTGTTATGAAAATTATACACATTAATTTTTTGTTTTAGGGTCTGTTCGGCGGCGGGAGGGGGAATTTAATTTATTTTATTGATTTATTTGTATTTTTTATGTAAGATGTGTGGTTAAAAAGTGATTTGAGAAATTGTGTAATTGGAGAGAGAAAATATAGATGGTTAAAAAGTGATTTGAAAAATTGTGTAAATTAAATTTGTTGTCTTTTTTGTCTTTTAGTGTATTAAAATGACAATTTAATTCAAAACCGAACGGAGGCTTAAATGGGTTACCGATCGGACTCTATTTTATATATACCCTTGTTCCTTATTTTGTAGAAATTTTAATATAAGTTAAAGTTAATAATTAATTTCAACTACATATTTCATGGATCCTACAATTTTTTAACCGCACATTTAATCAGTTTTTATCAAAATTCGCAAAAAAATCCAATTTTAATTCCCATATATATAATGTCTTTATCAAATGTTATCCCTGTTTGGTACTCATTATTCAAAATTTCATTTTTTTTCATAATTCATTTTCAACATCATTCTATTATTAAAATAATTTACACATAAATTCAAAAAGATTTCCTATTTTTTAATTATACATTCTTTAAAAATTTATTATTACAAATCACATTAATGGAAATAATGGATGCCTCAGTTTGTTAAAATTTTTTTGTTTAAAAATGTGTTTTTTATATTTTTTAGGTAAAATGTGTGATTGAAAAATGAAGAGAGAAAACGTGTGTAGTTAAAAAATAATTTAGAGAATTGTGTAAGAAAAAAATATGTTTAAAAACATGTTTGTCAAACACAACTTGGTTTAATCACTTGTTGACGTAGTGGTTTTACCTTTTTGGGATGAAAAGTCAATTCGTCAATCAGTTTTTCTCGACGTCTCAAATTGGTCACTATTCACTTTCTTTGCGATTAGACAGTGCTGTGGCCATGTTTGATTCAATGAATTTTTTGTAGGAAAATCCAAATATTTTCCTAATTTCCTAGTTTTCTTATTTGATGGCAAAAATTTTCAGTGGAAAATGTTTTCCACCTCAAGAATCACTCGCTCTATTTCCCTTAGTTTGATGGAAAATGTTTTCTCCAGCTTCTTGCAAGAATTTATTTTCCATGTTAGATGAAAAATAATTTTGCGTCACGTTTGATCAATTTTGATGTTATTAATTAATTTATTTTATTTTTCAAAAAATAACATTGTTATTATCGAGTACAAATGTGTTGAATTTTTTTATTAAAATAGGTAAAATTTATTTTATTTGCCATGAAAAATAATATATCAATCAAATAAAAAAATTTGAAAAATTTTCCACTTTTTTTCACTTAGAAAATTAAATTATCAAACACTTCAATTGACATTTTGCAGGAAAATAATTTCTAAGCAAAATCATTTTCTTGAAAAATATTTTCATTCTACCAATTTTCTACCTTCGCAATCAAACGCAAATGTTATAAAATTGTATTCGACCACATCCTTCTATTAATTTATTCGTAAAATTAACGCATATATTTTATAATAACATATGGCCTAACTTATGTGGAACCTCCTTAGCTTTATTCAAAATTATTTCTTTCCATGTCGTATCTGAAACCATTAGAAAACAATAAAATTCATCATCTAATTTAGAGAGGGGGAAATTAAACTCCATTTGATATAGGATATTTTGAAAGAAATTTGAATTTTTGAGAAAATGTATAATTAAAAAGAGGTTGAAAAAATATAAAAAAGATAGATCCCAAAAAAATATGTTGTTAAAAATGAGTTTTAGAAGAAAATTGTCAAAAAACTCTGGAACCAAACATGGGCTAAGTGTCATTTTGAGAAATAATATTTGATAAATTATTTACAGTTAATTTTTAGAAAAGTAAAATTTAGAAATGTCAAATTGCGTTTTGTGTTTGATTTGCTGATGTTTCACGAAAAAAATATCAAATTAAAAAAAATATTTTTCATATTTCGTGTTTGATTGCTATGCCTAATATTTGTATTAGATACAAGTTTTTAATGTATATTACTTAATTTGTGGGCAAATGAGAAAATAGAAGATGGATCTTTTACCAAACGCACAATAAAATTGACGATGCAAACTGATCAATATACTATCAATCTTCAATCCCCATCTGGCATCCCAAAATATCTTTTATCATGGGTCGAGATAATTTTCTGTCTAATCTCCTAAGACCATCTCCAAGAGCACCCCAAATTTAAATTTGGAATTTTATCCCATATTAAAAAATTTTCATCTCCAATCACACCCCTTTTCCTATCCCAAATTTGGGATAATGAATAGTGCTATCCCAAATTTTGAATAGTGCTATTCAAAATTTGGGATAGCACTATTCCCTATCCCAAATTTGGGAAAAAGCTTTTATTACAAAAATGTCATTAATTTATTTACAAAAATGCCATTTTTTATTTTTTTTCATTAACTTCATTTATCTATTTAATTAATCAATTTTTGTTGTTATTATTATTATTATTGTTGTTGTTGTTGTTGTTTTTTTATTTATTATTTTGTATTTTAATTATTATTGTTTTTGTTATTGTTAATTTTTGTTATTTTCGCATATGATAATGTTATATAAGGGATACTAGTAACAAGAACGGTAGTTCGAATTATAATTGGAATGATCGAAATTTAATTTCTGAAAAGTGGTACAAAGACAATAATTCTCAACATGGAAATTGAATATTTTAATAATTTAGTTTTTTACGTCCACAATATTGACATTTTTTTAGGCACTTCAAAATCTTTAACTACTAATTAAAAATAAAATTAAACCAATTAAATAGATAATAAATACATATGTTAATTTATAGAATTAGAAATAATAATAAAAAAAATAAATAAAAAACAATTTATCCCAAATTTGGGATAAACTGTTGGAGAAGAAAAAGAGTTCGAACCAAATTTGGTACGGACTTTGTCCCAAATTTGGTCCGAACCCTTGGAGATGCTCTAAGTTCCTTCAAATATTATTTAAATAAACACCATGTGTTTGGTAAATTAAATGAATTATTAATTTATAATTTATACATTTACTCAAATTAATTTTTAAACATACACATTTTGTTTCTTCAATTTTTAACATTTACCTTTTATCTTAAAATCATAATTATAAATCAAACAGTTGAATTGAAAATTGTCTGTGAGATGATGTTTCGCAGAAACTTCCACCATGTTGATGCCGGCCCCTCGAAGTCATTCATTTGTATTCAGTATATTCGACCATCCACCTCAAGAACACAGACTTATCTCCAAATCTGTCGAATAAAATTTCCCTCTGTCTATACTTCTTCCACTACTCTCTACACGTACATGTATATCTAGGAATTTATCTTAAGATAACTTTTAATAATTTGCTGGGTTCAAAATTTTGGATCGTTAAAAGCGAGAATCGTTATTTACTTCAAAAAGGTAGAGCTTTCGACATGTTAACCGCTACTCTTTTCTGTTTTTTTTTTTTTTTTTCTCCGAGTTCCACTAAGTTCTGTTTGAAAGAATCTTTGATCTGGGTTTGTGTGTATACGTTGGATTTTATGCTTCTTTAATAGCAGTTATCAAATGCTTGGGATTCAGGTTTGATATACTTTTTCTGTAAGTTTAGTTGATTCTTGAATTGATCTGGGACATTGCTTGTTATACATTTCCATTTCTTTGTTGGACTTCGATTGGAAAAGATTTCCGCATTTTTCATTACTATATCAGTTTGACCCTACGGTCATTTTTCAAATCTCAACGCTAGTAAAGTTTATCTGGTTTGGATCTCAGTGTTCCTGTTTTCTATCAGAGGCTTTATGCGCTTTTAAGATCATAAATTAGTTTTAAGGTCGAATGTTTGTTGTCTGATGGGCTGATTTCGAACTTCCTTTGCAGCTGAAGTGGTACTCTAATCTTCATGGTCAAGCATTAATATCATTACATTGAGGTGAGTGGATCTATTTGATGTCCTAATATGTTATATGAATTCGTGTTTAAATGTCTTGTACAAATTTCGTTTTATCAAGGAAATTGCCTGGGTTTATGGATATGGGAGCCATCGAGGAAAAGGTGGACCTTGAATCTGAGGAGGAGGTCCCATTTAACCCAACTCAGCCAACAAACAAAAGGCAATCTTTCAATTTTGAGGCAAGCCATGCTATTTCACCCTCAAGAGTTTCCTCTTCATCGGTCTTAAGAAAGATGCAGCGGATCAGTCTGCTTAGGAGTATTTACCTTGTCTTAATCAAAGCAAAGATAAATGTTTTGCTTCCATTCGGGCCTGTTGCAATAATGCTGCACTATCTTAGCAAGAAACATGTAAGAACTTTAAAATTCCCCTAGTAATTTTATTTCTCTGTCCTATAATCTATTCATTAGGAAAAGGGTTATGATGAGAACTTTTTGATACATTCCCTCTAGACATCAGATGTGTAACTTTTAGACATTGTTTATTTTAGGGATTGGTCTTCTTCTTCAGCTTAGTGGGCATTACTCCTTTGGCGGAGCGTCTTGGTTATGTGACTGAGTAAGTGTTATGAAGTGGAGTTTAGGCTTTCGCGTGACATTTTTCATTTTCTTTTCTCTTTGAAGCGAACTAATATTCCTGTGCATACCATTGTGTTGCAGACAGCTTGCATTTTATACGGGGCCTACAGGTACTGTTATCTACATATATTTTCTTTATTCCTTAAAGTTCTTAGTAAATTACCTTCAAAGATGCCCATCAATGCGCAAAATCTCCCGGTTAGACCGTGACCAGTTTTTGAAGTTACAAAATCATGAGGGAAATATCTTTTGAAGGAACAAATGTTTTATATTTGCTTCATTTTCCCCATGAACTGTCATCCAATTGTGTACATGGTTGCTTATGGCAGATGTATTTTCAAACTTTAGACTGAAATGCAGTTGGGATGGCTCCTTGCCAACTGTATTTTGGAAATATTGCACCTTAATGGTGCGATGTGTCGACCATTTTCCTCCAGCTATAGCAGGACTTCTTAAAAGCATAATGGTTGAAAAAATTTATTAATTATCTTGAGATAGAGAAAGATAAAGGCGGAAAAGAATTTGAAGAGTATTTTGACGGTGAAGATTAGTACAGGTATAGAATTCTTAAGTGATAATCATTGGATTTTTATTTTTCAAAGCTAAGAAACCTACTTGTATTGTCATTATTGTTGGTGGAGGCAGGATTGAGGAAATCACTAAATATTCATTAGGGTTACAAGTTGTATTAAATGAGTAGTTCACATAAGTGTTGATTTCAGAGCATATTTTTGAAGGATGTTATTGGTATGTTAACAAGTATATTTACTGCTGCTCTGGCAACTTGAAATGGTCCATTACGGAACTGGTGGAAGAAAGCTTCAGGTGGATGTAACAAGTTATACTCTCAAAGCACTTTTGTAACAAAAGCTGCGTCATATTTTTCTCTTATAAATCTTTGGGTCAGCTGCTTCCATCAACCAATTGAATTTGGCGATAGATTCAGTGAGGCAATAAACGTGTCCCTTTGTGGTGTACGAATAAGGTTTTGATGACGATTCTACTTGACCGGCACAATCACACTGTCAGATCCAGGACTCAAATATTAGCAAAGTTGTTTGCATCCCTTGTTCATATGAAGTGAGTCCCACGTGAAGAAAAGCTTGGAGGATATGCAGAAAACCTTATTTGTTCAATGGATTTCTGGAGAAGTTGGAGTAGATGCAAAATTGAGTTGCAATGCAAGTTGCATACTTTTGCCCCTAGATGGTGGACACTAATTTGGTGGAGGCAATATTTTTAATTTTTGTTTGTTTCGGGGGAAGGGGGTTGTAAAATGGAACCTCACCCGGCTTTATCTCACCTCATTTGCCGCTGAGTATTGTGTAGTTGGCACTGATTAATTATATCCTACGTTGACAGATTATTTGAAGTTCATTAAAGAAAAATTCTTTCTAAGCAAGGAAACAGAAGTGGAGTTGGTCACCTTTCTTTTCTTCATTTCTTGTTGAATCAATTCGACTCTGTTGACTGAGCAGGTGAAAAAAAAAGATTGTTAAAAGTCTATACTAAGATATCGATCTAAGAGATACAAAATATTCATAACAGAAGTGGAGTTGGTCACCTTTCTTTTCTTCATTTCTTGTTGAATCAATTCGACTCTGTTGACTGAGCAGGTGAAAAAATAAGATTGTCAAAAGTCTATACTAAGATATTGATCTAAGATATACCAAATATTCATGTTGAAGTTGGTAAAAAAAGGATGTTTTGAGATTGGTTCTTGTTAGTTATGCTAGATTATTTCAATTTGCTTATTGGGCTCCATTCGTCTCTTATTTACCAAATTGAATGTAGTTTGACTTGGAAAATGAATGCTTAATGTATGATAGAAATCAACTTGTGTCACATCATTCATTACGGCCACATCTCATAATTTTTGCATATGTTTCAACAAAAAACTTACAGTAGGATGATTATGCATTTTTTGACATACACACACTGTCACCTGACTGTGATTACAAACAGATGATTGATAGCCTCTGTTTGGTAAAAGTTTTTTGTTTATAAACAAAGAATTTGATGTTTTGGAGGAGAAAAATGTGGTTGAAAAGTGGCTTAGGGAAATGTGAGTGGTTAAAAAGTACTTTGGGGGAATGTGTTGTTTATAAACTTGTTTATAAAAAAGTTTACCAAATGGAGTCTATATTAAGACTAGTAAATTTCACTTCATCATGAATACTTTTTTGTTGAAACTGCAGTGGGAGGCCTCCTAAATGCAACCTTTGGCAATGCTACAGAGATGATAATTTCAATATATGCATTGAAGAATGGGATGATAAGGGTCGTTCAGCAGTCATTACTGGGTTCCATCTTGTCCAATATGCTTCTGGTGCTAGGATGTGCCTTCTTCTGCGGTGGGGTGGTTCATCGCCAGAAAGTACAGCATTTCAATAAGGTGGTGGATCATGCTATTCTGACTAAATACATTAATGACAGAAATCTCGATGGAGTGAACACTTTCTTTTTTATTTTTTTTTTACTTTGTTCATGAGAGCAGAATCCACTGGGCCTGTTAATGTTGTTCCCCTAGCCTGAGTACCAAAATGGTAATATGTGTCAAAATGTTTCAGGCAGCTGCCCTGGTGAATTCAGGTTTGTTATTAATGGCCGTCATGGGTTTATTATTTCCGGCAGTTCTGCACTTTACTCATACAGAAGTGCATAAAGGAAAGTCAGAGCTAGCTCTTTCGCGATTTAGCAGCTGCATAATGCTGATTGCATATGCAAGCTATCTTTTCTTTCAGCTCAAGAGTCAACCAAATCTGTATAGTTCTCTTGATGAGGTGAGTATATATTTTTTATTCTTCGTTGAAACAGATAGCGTGTAGTGTTCTGTAACATTATTGCATAATTAATCCTGCATATTTTTGAATTTGTTTGCACATGCATGCATTTGCAAAATATTTATTTGGACCATGGATTTGATTTACCTGATTAAATTTCTCTGGCACTAGTCACAGCCGAGGGAGAGTAATGAAGATTCAGATGAAGATGAGGCTCCTGAGATTACCCAGTGGGATGCAATTGGGTGGCTTGCTATATTGACTCTGTGGATATCAGTTTTGTCTGGGTATCTTGTCGATGCCATACAGGTCATATACCACATTCCCTCCCAAACTCCCACCCACCAAAAGAAGAAGAAAGAAAAAAATGGATGAACATTGAAAGGGAAAAAAAAGACTCGTACTTTACATTGAATTAAAACATAAACTTTTTTTGCTAATTTTTCTGAAATATTATAAAACTTCTTAGCAGAAAGTTAATTGATAATTTGCTCCCATGTAGCTTCCTCTTCACTGCATTCATTGATTTGAGAGGACTGATTCTTAAAATGGACATGCAATAGAGATAAAACTAAAAAAATAATGCATTTTTTCTTTAATAAATTGAGACGTAAGTTTGAGCCTATGTTCTTTAACGCATTCATTACAATTTATAAACTAATTTATAAAACTCAATTTCCAAAAAAAAAAAATAAAAAAAAATAAAAATTTAACCACACATTTTATCTCTCCACTTACTAATCACACATTTTACATTAAAAACATAAATAAATCAATTTATAATTGCTACAGTGTTGCTGAACATAGTAAAAATGTAGTTAAAATATGCATTAAACGGGCTAGGTAGTAGTCTTTAAATCAACATATATGTTACACATAATAGTACCTATAAGAGAGGGAGAGAGGTTGAGAATGTTCAGATAGAAGATCTTTGCTACACAGCCCTCTATTCCCTTGTTATAAAAGCCTTTATTTGTCTCCAGCTCTTCTCAGAAGCTCCGCCTAACCATTCACTCACCCGGTCAAGCCGATGCACTAACAGCCTTCATACAATTAGTGAATTAAGAATTCTGATGCCAAATTGTTGTTCGCCACCATAAGAATTAATTTTGTGGGAGACTGATGAAAATCATAAAATGAGTGCACATCTTTCTTTTTCTCAATTTTTTTTATCATTATTTTGATAGCAGAATATCTATTTTTTCTCAGTTGAGTGTTCATCATTTTTAAAATAATATTTGAATGGTTGTACAGAAGCATTGCTAATTTGGATGGGTTTTCTGACCTTACTAGAGATTATTAATTGGGAAGCTTCAATTCAATGTCTGGGAAAAGGAAAATGAAACATTTCACTAATATTTAATCAAGATTTATTACCAATATCCATTCTGCATTACTTACTTTAGTCATCCACATAAAATCCGAACTTTTAGTTCTCTAGACTTTTTACCTGCAAAAGGTTTTCAAACTGCATTCTGCACTACACCTCCACCTTTTATATTTATTTTTGAAGAGTTCTTTTGTATTGTCATCTAAATTATGGGTGATAATCAGTTTGTTTGAACAGCTGATCTGACTATGTTGTTGGTAATTTTTCAGGGAGCATCTGACTCAATGAACATGCCAGTGTCTTTTATTAGTGTCATTTTGCTTCCAATTGTGGGTAATGCCGCAGAGCATGCAAGTGCTATCATGTTTGCCATGAAGGACAAGCTTGTGAGTTGGAAAAAAAGAACGGCTGCCCAAACAATTTCTTCTTTGTGGTTCAACTCAATTAACTCTTCATTTTACAGGATATCACACTTGGAGTTGCAATTGGATCATCTACACAGATATCAATGTTTGTGGTAATGCCTTGTATCTATTTTGATCATCATTGTTAATGTTCAATTTTTGAATGGTTTAGCAGGCTTTTATTCTCGTAAATGCAGATACCATTCTGTGTAATTGTTGGATGGATAATGGGGAAGCCTATGGACTTGAATTTCCAACTATTTGAAACTGCTTCACTATTTATCACGGTGTTAGTTGTGGCATTTATGCTTCAGGTTTGATTCCTCCCTTTTCGATCTTTGAGTTGATGGGGGTAGTTCAATCAAATTATCATCCAATGTTATTGTATTTTCTCAATACCTCCTGTTAAAATGTACCTTGTAAGATGAGTTATACATCTAGTGCATATATTAAGGCCCCTTCTGATTCCAATTTTCTCAAAACTCTTTTTTTTTTCATACTCACTTTCAACCACACATTCAGACAATAAAATATTCTACACGTAAACCCAAAACTTTTCTTTACTTTTCAACCACATTCTCCGAAAAATAACTATTTAAAAAACCACTTGCTGTTCAAAATGGACATCAAATAGGGGGCTAAGAAATGAAATGGGACTTTTTTATTGATTACTCAATCACTCTTGTTTATGTTAATGCAGGAAGGACAATCAAACTATTTCAAAGGTTTTATGCTTATTCTATGCTATCTCATTGTTGCTGCAAGTTTCTTTGTACACATAGATCCATCAAACGGTGAGCAAGTTAACTTTCTATTGTGCATGGAGTCTTATGTAACTTTTCTTTATTGATTTTCCTGGGTACATAAAGGACTGGCTACTGCAACCTGGTGTTGATCTGGTTATACTAAAACTGTGGCCAGGAGTTGACCTGAATTTGGGGTGTGGGTTAAGTAACATAGCTGGAATGATTAACCACATATTTTACCTCAAAAACAACCATAAACCATTTATAAATAAACAAAAGTCAGCCGAATAGAGCCTAGATTACTTTTGGAAGGATAATCACATGCTCAATTTTGGACTCTCGTGTAAGTTATCATCAAGTTATATATGAATCTTATTTGTATCCTTCAAGACCTTTCAAATACCCTTTTCAACTCTTGCTAGCACACTAATTCCGCTTATTGGTAATGCTTTATAATGATCGACGGAAATTGCAAAATTTCCGTTCCCTGTTTACTTGGCCTTGCTAATATGAACTAGAGCCACTAAAGTAGATCTTTTCATTTTCTCAATATTTATAGATGGAATATAAAGCTTTGACTTATAGACTTTATATTCGACTATCCTGTGCCTTTCAGAGATATCTTGCTCTTTTGTTCTACGCAATTTAAAACAGAATTGTCAACTTCTCCAAATACTGTTGTAGAGCATGTTTGGGTGTGCTGCCAAAAAAAAAAGCACGCCCAAACATGCTCTTAGTTTGAACTCAAATTGGATTTAATGTTTAATTCATTTGGAATTTGTTCAGATGATGATTAAAATAGTAGAAAGAAGGCTTGTTTCATTTGTGTGGAGTTGGAGCAACAAGCAGCTAGAGCTGTGGTACTCTCTTTATACAAAGCCTTAGCAGAATTCGTCCCTATACAAGAGGAAATGCCAGCAGAAGAGTGCCTTTTTTAACCGGTAGATTTTGAGTCTTGTATATTCATCTGTTGTTTGATCGATAAACAAAATTGAGTAGAATCGACAATTACCAGCGTTACAGGAAGCTATTTTTTGGTTCTTGGTATGGTATGAAAAAGAAAATAAATAAATTGGAGCATGTAATCTTTGATATATTTGGTCATTCTTTAAGAATTATTTGTTATGAAAGGCATCCCTGTTATTCATGCTTTCTTGGTTCATTTTTTTGTCCAAGTTCAGTTTGAATAAATCATTTGACTAGTCAGATTTGAGTAATTTGTTCAATTTATAATTGTTTGGTAGCAGCCTAATGAAATTTATGAATTAAAAAGTTTATTTAGATTGTCTTCATTAGTCACCCCTTGTAGTTGCCAACTGGTAAGAATATGAAAATCAGACCAAGATCTGTACCAACCATATATTTATGTTTCTTAGATTTGTTTACCAAAGACAATGAAGTTCACATTAAGCCCCTGTTTGGTAGCACTTAAAATTTGGATTTTAATCAAATTCAATATCAATGTTTAATCTTAATCACGTATTTTATGAGATTCACAATTTTTCAATTATATATCTCATCATCAATACCAAACAGGGGTTAAATATGCGAATCCTACTTCAAGGCGAGTCCAACTTGGCTTGTGTGTGCGGAGAGAAGGTGAAAGGGACCAAGAGGGAGTACCGAGTAGATGTGTCAATTCGGGTGGTCCGGGTCGGGTCGGCTGCTAACATATGACCTTGATAACGGCCCGCGTAGAAAAAAGCCAGCCCACTGTGGGTTTACGGGTTGATCTGTGTCGGCCCACAAATTTTGGAGTACAACCCAGATCCGCCCACTGACCCATCCGGGTCAAGTCTATCCAGGTCACGATTCGTTCCGGTTTGACCCATATGAATAAAAACATAGGATTTTTCATATTCATTACAATTTTTTTGTTGTATTGCTCAATATGAAATGAACAAAATGATAAATTCATATTTATTAAAAAAAATTACATAGAATTCAAATTTATATCTTATATTATATGACTTACTTCTAATTTTACAAAGTTAAATACAATATAAACAAATACCGACTAAGCATCCATTTTGTAAACAAAATAAATTAGTTATATAAATACATTTTCTCTTTCCAATTTTCAACCACTACTTTTTACCTTAAAATCATAAATAAACCAGTTTATAAATCAAATAGTGTTACCAAACAAAGACTAAATTGCATTTCTAATTACTACTGTCAAATATTTATAATTTAAGTACATTTCAACTAGATTGACACTTATTTAATTATAATTTAGTTGTTCAAATTTTATTTTTTTTTAAAATTTTTAATAATTTTTTTTATTATTTCACGGGTTAACGTGTTAACCTAGGCCCATGAAGGTGCAACTCACGAAGCCCGTGGTTCACACATTCTTGACTCATAAACCGCTCGCTCGGATCGCAAGTTGGACTGCTGTTTCGGATCGATTCGGACCAGTTTTCAAGGGTCTGATCAGCTCGCCCTTTTAGACACCCCTAGTACCGAGTATGAGCAGTTGATAGAGGAAAAGTGTGCAAATAATGGAAAATTAGGTTTGAGCTCCTTAACTTTTTACTTAGTATGATTTTGGCTATTCAACTTTTAAAAGAGAGTTTTTGGGTCCCAATCTATTGAAATATGCGGATGTGGCTGCACTTGAATTAATCCATCCAAGTGGATGCTAAAACTTAAAATATGTGAATGCGAGTCTCCAATATTCAATCTTTGAAGGTTTTACCTCCAATTTTAAGTCACGTAAGTATAGCATGCGAGTTCGACGTGTATATTATCAATTTTTAATTTATTACAACACGATAATCCATATTCACATATTTATCTTGATTAAGAATTCAAGACCTTACATTTTTGAAAGATGGGGAGTTAAAGCAAGGAAAAGCTCAAAGATTAGTTATAAGGAAAGATTGAATTCCATATGTGAAAGCTAAGAACCAAGCTAATTCAATAAAGGGAAAACCCCTGCTAAAGCTTGGAATTGGAGTTGAAGAATTAACCCGAAGTGGGTTTGGATTGAGAAAGATATATAATGATGAAGAAAGGTAGTTTAATAGTATAAACAGTACGAGGTCATGGTAAATATTTTTCTGCTTACAATGGGCAAGAGTATAATGCCCACTCGTTGATGTGACTAGTGGTTATTGGTCCAACACATTTCACTTATGTGATTAAATGTATTGGATCAATACCCATATACCACATCAGCATGTGGGCAACATAACTCTTGTCCACCATAAACAGGGGAACAGATAGCCTTGATGATGAGGTCATGAGATTATAAAATTATAAGTACCAATAATTTTCAATTTCTCTCTCCAACTTGATCCTTAGAAACTTGTTCCTCAAAAACATTATTGGCTTTGTGACTATATACAAGCAACTTAGAGACTAACATTTTATAAAGCCTCACGCGGGTCATCGTGCATTATCTAGTTTGGATATGTATGGTGTAGATTTAAAGATCTCTCTATTTATAAGAATGACGTTTTTTCAGTATAATACATTAGACAATGAACAAATTGTCAAAACTAATATGAATTATTTTAATTATTAAGAATTTAGTTACTTTGAATCTTTTAGAAAGAGTAAGAGTAAAAATGACCCAAACTCAGATTATTCGAGAATAATGCCTATTGTTTGTAAATGGATTCCAATATTTTGTTATATAATCATAAAAGTAGTCATAGCTTATTGAAAATCTAGAGGGGAATCATAATTGACTTTGAACAAGTGGTGTTAAATTGATGAGTATTAGTGCAATTGGCCGACCATTGCTCGGTAAATGACCGGTGAAATGATGGGTGAATATTTTAGCAAATAAGTGACATTTTTATATTATATAATATATAATGATAATGCTCTAAAGAGCCAAGCATCATCCAAAGTTTTGGGTTGGGTTAGATACGTTCTTACTTTCTTGATATCAAATTTTGTTAAAATAATATATATATATATATATATATATATTTATGTATGATTATTTATTTCGCACTATCTTTTTTCTCACGATGCTTGACATAAAACACGTGTACGGTACAATATGGTACAATATTATACGACTCAACTTGCATTTTGAGTTTTGATTAACGAGAATGTTAATGATTTAGAAAAACTTTAAACGAAGGTCGCTTGAATTATAAATTTGTTTCATGTTGGTCATTCAACATTGATATGTTTTAATTTGATCAGTTAAATTTTACTTTTATTCTATTTGACTATTCATTTGCAAACACGACCAAAAGAATGCGTGACTTGGCACTTGTTTGATGTTAAATCAATAATAATTTGTCACAAGTTCTTAATTCATACAATTTTTTTCCAAAAGCTATTGATTAACGTCGAACTGGCTACTATTTATAATTATCAAATTGAAAGAAAAACAAAAGTTGAGTAGTCAATTGAAATGTAATTAAAGATGGATGACCATCATGGAACGAACCTGTCAATTGTTTGTGATCAATAAATCATTCTCACGTGTACTTAGTCAACTATGATTAATGATGCCTCGAAATAGTTTATCTTTCATTTATTTGAGTTTACAATTTTTGATTTATTTGATAACGTGAATTGTGATATATTGAATAATCATAATTGTATTGTCAAACATTTAATACTTAGTATCAAATATAATGTCAACGTCTTTGCTTGAATTGTATAAATAAATTGCCCAAAATGCTTCATCCACATCTCAGCAATCAATTTTGTTATTTGTACAAGTAGCTTCACGTACAGGTTAACAAATAAGTGACGTGGAAGTATGATGATTATTGATTAAAAAGACGATTTAATGTTTAAAAAATAGGATTGTACCGCATATATATATTTATGTCAACTTGTAGGTGAATCTGCATGTACATGTAGCAAGATTGGTAAACTAATATATAAGCTAGAGCTTATCTACAAATCACAAGGTCAATATTTTCTAAACCTACTATTGGTAAACTATTGGTCCTTCTATGATAGCGGCACGGAGATGACAAATATCATTTGTATTAAACGAAGTTTAATAAATATTTTAATTTAAAAATGAAAACTATTTAGTATCATCTAATAGTACGCACCAAACATACCCTTAAAATTAACAATCATAACCCATAATCCAAATTTTGATTATTTGGTACATGCATCAGTAATTGTATTTGTTTGTGACATTCAAGAAAAATGTTTTTTATTTTTATATTTCATATAATGTAGTAGAAAGTTTATTTGGCGGGTCAACGGAGTAATAGTACGTGTACATACGTAGGAGACCAAATAGGATATTCTTTGATATACGACATGTCATGTGCAAATGGCCATTACATTACTGAAAATGTCAGCCCATCACGTTTATTTCATATATATATATATATATATATATATATATAACATATTGTATCTCTTGTCAACAAAAAGGAAAAATGAAAATACCACATAATGCATCCCAAAGAACCTCTCCATGGCTCCATCACATTGAATAGGCTTTTCCAATTAATTTAAAAAATTATGATAAATTATAAGTACTAAATATGATCAATAGTTTTACCATTCAACGCTCCAAACAAGTCATTTTCAAAAAGAGATATTTCACAACAAAAAGAAAAATAGTTTGTAAAACTTATATTTTTACAAACGTATTGTTAATATCAGAATGAATATTTTATCTTGAGAGTCCTTTGTGGACGGCACAATTTGAGGACTATTTTCAATAAAAGATTGATTTTGTTGGATTAACCAGTATCAATCTTGAAAAGGGTTGAGTCGTCGTCAGTGAAAATTTAAGAGAAATTAACTTAAGATTTTAAATGTCAAAAGTGGTGTAGCATTTGAACAAATTTGATTCCAAATAATCAACGTATAAAGTAATTTTCATTTTACAATATGTACGGTTATTTAATATTTTGTACGCAGCAGCAGTCACAACCACCATAATAATCTTTTTGTTTGATACTCACAAGTGGTCACTACAATAGTTTTATACATAGAAAAAGATATTCAACAAGTAAGTGGCCATGGGAGCCCGTGAAATTTCCCCTGCACCCACCCACGTAAATACACGCTTTCTCCTCTTTTACTTCTTTCGTCCCACAAAAAAAAGTTCATTATTCATTTTTTTGTTCATTTTACAAAGATAGTTTACCTTTTTTTTTAAAAGTGAAGTTAATATTTTATATCCTATTTTGCCCTTATTTAATGTATTTTTAATTAGTCTAAATAAATTTATACACTTTCAATTTTATGAAAAATTATATAAATTTATTATAGGTATATTAGGAAAATTAGTAAAATTTTTGTTTTCAATAAAATTAATTGACATTTTTTAATCTGTGCAAATATGGGTAGGAGACGATCTTTTTGGGACGAATAAAGTATAAAATATATATTCAGGATGGTCGAATTAATAAAGTAGGTGAGCAAGAAGACCTTTAATCACGAGTTCGATCCTCCTATCAACACCTTCTCGATCAAGCCTGTCGCACCGAGCTTGCCTAGTACAAGTTACCTGACTCACGTGGTTTGCAGGCTATTGCATCAGCCCGAAAATTTAAACAGAACACACCCAATATATATATATAACGTTAAAATTTAACCATCTTATCTAAAATTCAACACTAGGTCATTATCGCTCATGCTGCTCGAACCCTGATCAAAACTCTTATACAACTTGTAAAATCGAACTACCTCATCTGAAAGCCAATTATATATATATATATATATATATATATGCACAGCATAACATAAAGAAAGTCCACCAGCCAGCCGTCCCAAAAGTAAACGCTTTTTTTGATAATTTAGACTCAACTTTTAATATTGCTCCATGTCAACATCATCCACTCTATCTTCCTCTATACCCCTCTCTCTCCTCTTTGGTGGGTAGAAGAGTAAAGCCTGCACAAACTTGGATGAGAAAACTGGACGAAGAGCCACATGATTGATTGGAATATCTTTGGTACCTTCATCTGTCTTCATCTTCTGTTGTTTTCCTAACAATCATCAACACAATAAACCCATCTTGAATCAAATCCTACACATACTCATCAACTTATTTCAGCCATGCTCTTTTCTCCATTCCATTCTTCTTCTTCCTCGTCCTATTGGTGTTTCTTGGATGCGCTGTTAATAGCAGTAGTGGTGATTCTTTCTTGTTCTGTATATACCTGCCGTGGCTCATGTAATGAACAAGATCGAAACTCTTTATCATCATTCAATCTGAGTATAAGTACTTCATCTCCTTTGAATTGGTCACTTTCTTTTGATTGCTGCAGCTGGGAAGGAGTTGGATGTGATGAGAGAGACAGGGTAAACAGTCTATTGCTACCTTCGAAGGGGCTAGCTGGAACCATATCTCCTTCTATTGTAAACCTCACCAGTCTCACTCAAGTTAACTTGTCGCAGAATTTGCTCTCTGGTCCTATCCCGGATGGATTTTTTACGGCCTTGAACAGCCTGGTAATCATTGATATGAGCCACAATCGTCTCACTGGACAGTTCTCAGATTCTGATAAGCTGATGAGTTCTGTCACAACAGTGGATTTATCCAGCAACCGCTTTTATGGGACAATCCAATCTTCATTTCTCCAGCCAGCATTGAATTTGCAAAGATTCGATGTCAGCAATAACAGCTTCTCTGGTTTAATCCCTTCATCGGTATGCAGATTTTCACCCTCAATTGTGCATCTTGATTTCTCCATTAATGACTTTGTAGGCCCGATTTCACAAGGTTTTGGCCAGTGTGCCAATCTATTGAGACTACGAGCTGGATTCAATAACATTTCGGGTGCCATTCCCAGTGATATTTACCTGGTTTCAGCACTGCAAGAACTGTACTTGCCTGTCAATAAGCTCTCTGGAGGGATACATGGAAGCATTGCTAACCTCATTAACCTTAGAAACCTCTCTCTCTATGGTAATGAATTGACAGGAATGATTCCTCAAGATATTGGGAGGCTCTCCAACTTGGAAATGTTGTGGCTTCACATAAATAAACTAAATGGAACTCTGCCCCAAGCTCTTACGAAGTGTACGAGACTTACAACGCTGAATTTAAGGGTCAACCTCCTTGAAGGTGAACTTTCTGCTTTTGATTTCTCCAAATTCATTCAGCTTAGATCAGTTGACCTTGGGAATAATTTCTTCAGAGGTAGATTGCCATCGAGCCTCTTTTTATGCAAGAATTTGACAGCAATTCGCTTGGCTACTAATAGTTTAAATGGAGAGGTTTTGCCTGACATAATGGCATTACAATCTCTATCCTTCCTATCCCTTTCTAATAATAGCCTAAACAATATCACCAGTGCTATGCGCATCCTAAGAGGGTGCAAGAACCTTAGCACTTTAATCCTCTCAAAAAACTTTTACAATGAACCACTGCCTGGAGATGAAAACTTGATTACAGCTGGCGAGTTCCAAAATCTTCAAGTCCTGGGTTTAGGTGGCTGTGGATTCACAGGTCAAATTCCAATTTGGATGTCTAGACTAAATAAGCTGGAGGTTCTAGACTTATCGCTTAACAACATTACAGGCTTCGTCCCAGGATGGTTTGGGAATCTTCCAAACCTTTTCTACTTGGATTTGTCCCAAAACCTTCTATCAGGAAACTTCACCATGGAACTTATAAAACTGAGAAGACTAGCAACACAACAGACGTCAGATCAAGTAGACCAGAGTTATTTAGAATTGCCTGTCTTTGTTCAGCCCAATAATGCCTCCAATCTGCAATACAACCAACTCTCCAACCTGCCACCAGCAATATACCTCAGGAGTAACAGTATCAGTGGTACCATCCCAACTGAGATTGGACAATTGAAGTTTATTGTTGCCCTGGATCTCAGCGACAACAATTTCTCTGGCAGCATTCCAGACACAATATCTGATCTCACTGACTTGGAAAAACTGGACCTCTCCAGCAACAATCTTTCTGGTCAAATTCCTCCATCGCTCAAAAATCTCCACTTTCTGTCCTTTTTCAACGTTGCAAACAACAATCTTGAAGGCCCTATACCTGTAGGAGGTCAGTTTGACACATTTCCCAATTCAAGCTTTGATGGAAATCCACTTTTGTGTGGTAAAAATTTGCAGCGCGCTTGCAGTAGTCAACCGGAAACTACCCATCAGTTAGCACAAAGGAAAGGATCAAATAGAAAAGTCATTGTACTCATTCTGGTGATTTGTTCTGGCATTTTCACTTTTTCTCTGCTTATATATTGGGTATTTTCCAAGAGGAGGATCCTACCAAAAAGGGATGCTGAGAAAACTGATATGGATATGGTATCCTTCAACTCTTCTGGAGTATTTAATGAAGTTGCAAATGATACCAGCCTTGTCATATTGTTTCCTAACAATACAAATAAACCAATGGATCTAACAATCGCTGAAATCTTGAAAGCCACAGATAATTTCAATCAGTCAAACATAATTGGGTGTGGGGGCTTTGGTTTGGTATATAAAGCAACTTTAGCAGATGGTACCAAGCTGGCAGTTAAGAAACTCTCTGGAGATATGGGTCTGATGGAAAGAGAATTCAAAGCTGAGGTTGAAGCTTTATCCACTGCCCAACATGAGAATCTGGTTACTCTGCAGGGTTACTGTGTTCATGATGGCTATAGATTGCTAATATATTCCTATATGGAGAATGGGAGCCTGGATTACTGGTTGCATGAAAAGCCTGATGGAGCATCCCAACTCGGTTGGCCAACTCGACTGAAGATTGCTCAAGGGACAAGTTATGGGGTGGCTTATATGCACCAGATTTGCGAACCACATATTGTGCATCGTGACCTAAAGTCCAGTAACATACTTCTGGATGATAACTTTGAAGCACATGTAGCAGATTTTGGGTTGGCAAGGCTGATTCTTCCTTATCATACTCACGTAACCACTGAACTAGTTGGTACGCTTGGTTACATTCCACCAGAATACAGTCAATCATGGATAGCCACATTGAGAGGGGATGTCTACAGTTTTGGGGTTGTTATGCTCGAACTATTAACTGGAAAGAGGCCCGTAGAACTATTTAAAGCGAAGATGGCAAGAGAATTGGTTGCATGGGTACAGCAAATGAGGAACGAAGGAAAACAAGAAGAGATCTTCGATCCACTCTTGAGAGGCAAAAACTTTGAAGAAGAGATGCTGCAAGTGCTTGATGTGGCTTGCATGTGTGTCAACCAGAACCCTGTCAAGAGGCCGACTATACAAGAAGTTGTTGATTGGCTCAGAGATGTAGGGTGCAACAGTGAGGCAGCAGCATAAAGGAAACGAGCTACATAAAGGATTGTACATATAAACATCAGTGCCAAATTACATCTACAATCAGTTTGCCGTTCAGGCAATTCTTTTTCCTTAAAAATAAAAAATAAAAAAAATAGAGGTTTATGTAATGAGTATGCGAACTTGTACAAAGAAAAAATTTTGCTGCCAAAGAAAATCAAGTATGCATGTGTACATACACAACTACACAACAAACAGACGTATATTTATTAAACATAAATTTGGTATGCTGTCAATGCAGTTTTATACAGAAGTAATTTCAAGGTTCATATGAGTAACACTATTTTATCAACATTCAACAGGAATTAAACTACCATTGTACTGCATTTACATGGCTGTCGTGCCAAGTAAATTTCAGATCCTCTACCCATAAAAATGAATGTTAGGGGAAAAAAAAAACCCCTACTTAGCCTTTTCCATATGTTGTAGAATCATGTTCACACAGAAGGCATAGAGGCGTGAGCAAGTTAAATGCAATCTGCCCTAATCGTGTCAGACATTTTCTATTTCATGGAGGTCAAAAGAAATTACTAAAGAACTGCAGTATGTTTCATATCAATTGATCGAACAGCAAGGCTTTCTAACACATTGCAGAACGATTTACGATAGCTTTGCTGAGCTGAAATTACCCAAAAAATAAATATTAATAAAATAATAATCAATCACAAGTTCACAACTCTCAAATTCAAGTTCCTTTAAGAATCAATTCCAAATAAATCCTTTGCTAATCAAATCATAAAAAGTTTGATCAAACCCAAAAGTTGATATTCCCCTTCTTGTATTTGTTATCCTAGTTATGAAGGAATTCAAAAGCTACCTTTTCAGCACCTACAAAATCCTCTAACGCCATATTGGCTGTTCGTGTCACCTTTGGAAAAGTGAATCTACTGTAAAACTTAGTTACTATTTTGCCTCTTTCTGTGAATCTCAACACCTTTCTAAAGCTCAGACAATTCACCTTTCATAAATTAAAGAATAAAAAGCCAGTATATGTCATTTGAGGTTATACTATCCTGTTTTCAGTACCTGATTAGACTTGAAACTAAAATGATCCAAGATTTTAATTTAAAGCCACGCCAACTGCACAGCTCATAACATATTAATAGGAACTATATGTCCTGAGATATCTCAATAAATTATTAGCTCCTTAACATCATAATGGAAAAATCAGAGAGAAAAAAAAAAAAAGGCCTACGGAAGTGAAACAGTTGCTTGTAAGTTGTAAAGATAGGCCAATTTATTTTAAAAAAGTAGTTTCCACTTGCGTAAAAATTATCAAATTAAAATGCTTGGGAACTTTAAAAAATATATTCAAAATTATATATATTTCAAAACATTACAAAGTCAGATATATATTTTCTAAGATGACATCAAATCGTTGTAGTTAACATGCCTCTCACGTCATAAGTACTAGTTGAAATGTAGAACATAAAGTCCGAGACTTTACAATTCTTCATAATGTCGTGAATTCTCCCCTTAGTTCCGGCCAAATGAATGAACCAATTTGGTTTAGATATTTCCACAAGCAGTTGCCACTCCAGGCACTATTAATAAGCCATGAAATCGAAACAATAATGCAATACAATCAAAATCTAGAGTTAAATTAAATCCGATCGTTTTTCTTATAATCAACATTCAATTTTGATTTAGTTAATAGAAAAAGGAAATAAGATAAATCACGCGCGATCAAAATAAATGATAACCTCAAATATCAACACAGAATGAACCGCGATCCCTTCTCTTTGTTGGAAATATTGGCGTTTAATTAGGGTTCCGTTGGTTTGATTTTGAAAAGAAATATGGAGGGAAGGAAGAGCAGAAGAACCAAAAAAGCGCACTGCGAAAAACAGGCAAAGTCCGCATGGATCCTCCAAACCAGGGCCGGAAACCAAGATTCGAATCGAGCTCGACTCGTTTCGGTTCTCATATAACTAGTTTGAATTTTCTTGGAATGAATAGTGTTTTTAAAAAAATGGATTGTTGAAATTTAATTGAAAAATCAAATATTGTCGATTTGAATTTTAAAAGATGGTTGAGATCAAAACGATAGGAAAAAAAAAAGAAAATTTTAATGTAAATCAAACAAGGATTAAATTACAAAAAAAAAAAAGGACACTTAAAAAAAAGTAGTAAAAGCTACAAAAATTCAGTACCAATTTAATAATAATGATAATTCTGTTATCAAGAGTTACAAATTTTGAAAAATCTCATCGTCGCATTTGTTGAGTTTTCATCGTCATCGCACATCAATATCTTCACCAGCAAGATTTGTAACATTCGACACTACTACATATAACTTCACATGACTAAATGCTAATTTTTATAGAAATAGTCTCACATTCGAAAGTGATTGAATTTGACTCTTATTGATAGTTATAACATATGACATAATGTGGAATTGCTCATTGAAACAAGAATTTAGTAAAAATATAGTACAGTAAACAAAATCTATAAACCATATGAAGATAACTTTGTATTATTTGACAAATAAATAGAAATAGAATTCTTTATTTACATCAAGATAAAACTGATAAAAATAATTTGAGCACACCTTAAAATATTTGCGCATTCTTTACAACTAGATCTATCACTCGTGCGATGGACAGTATTAGATAGATACAAAATATTTGAAGTAAAATGTAAAAAAAATTAAATTTGCAAAGAAAAAGCTAAATTCTAACTACGAAATATTCCTCACAAATGTACATATGAGAAGTATAAATTAAAAGGGACAAATGTAACTAATTTTGAGAAGTAAAATATTACATGAAGCAGAAACTATTATCTACAAAATGGAACGCTATCAATGCTAATCCGAGCAATATAAGCGAATTAAAAGAATAACAAAATAGCTAATATTCCAAAATATTATAACAAATGAAAATATAGTTTCTAAGACAAAATACATTAGTTTGGAAATGAGAAAACCTTACACCATCCTTGGAACACCAATAATGAGGTTTCACGACAATTCACTTTGCAATCCACATCCAAGCTTCAACCAAATCTGATAAGGGTGGAATTGAAATAAGATGTAAGGAACAAATTACAGACATCAGCTTGATTTCTTTGGTAACAGCCCATATATGCAATAAACATAATATTAACATATCAAAAAAACTAATGCTTTGGCTAGCTTTGAGCATGTTCAAAGGCGATCTTCCTACCATCTAAGGCATATGTCATTGAATTCAAATGATATTTTAATTTCTTGCACTCCCCACCCTCTTCAAGATCATCCCCTATTCATTCCAACCAAATGAGAAAATATACATCATATAGCTCACAAGTTGTTGAAGGAATTTTCTAAATGAATAATATATACAATGATTGAAGAAAATGTAGAAAAATGAATGACAAATCAAATCAAAAAGTAAATCAAAACATTTTGGCCAGGCATAGCAATGCTGTCGCATGGGACCGTTGGACAGATTTTTGAACTTGATATTTTTTGCACCTTTTCATATATTACATGGTTTTTGGTCAAAAGTTGGAACCATGAAGAGTTGTATCATTTGTAAAGGTTGTATCTACTAAATGAGTAATGCTATTTTCATAATGTCATCCACATTGTGGATGACATTGTGATTGTAGCATTGTTGCTATTAAATATACAACTCTTGATGATCTATAAAAGGATTCATTGTTGGTTTTTGAGGACACTTGAAATCCTCCTCTTCTCTACTCATATTATCTTCCTACATATAAAATAGCATTGATCTTTGCATTGAAAACTCTTGTCTAGTATTCATTTACGATAGCTTTGAATACTAGACTCTCTTGGGTGAATTTATATAGTCCTTGTGTTCGGATTTGTTTCCGGATATTGCATGTTCTTCATCCAAAAAAAAATGTTGAATCCATTGTATCTTGGAGGATTATTTGAATCCCTCGTGCATAATATTTGGTGGGACAAATAAAGTATAAAGGAAAGCGAGTTCATTACAAAGTTTAGTCATCACACCACCAATATTGTTTCAACAATCTTTAGACTTTATTTGACATGATTATTGTGATGACTCCTACAATTCTTCGCTTTGTGATCTTTCCATAGACTTTTTGAAGTTAGAAAGATTTGAAGGCTCAAACTTTAGGCGTTGGCAAAACAAGTTACATTTCCTACTTACTGCTCTCGACGTGGTTTATATTCTTACTACTCCAAAATTGGAAGAAACCGAAGATGAAAGCTTAGCAAATACAAGGGCAAGGCAAAAATAGGAACAAGATGACTACATATGCAAAGGCCATATATGCAATGCCATGTCAGATGCTTTGTTTGATCAATACCATGAAAAAAGAAGTGCAAAAGAAATTTGGGTTGCATTGGAAGCAAAATACATGTCAAAAGATGCTACAAGTAAGAAATTTCTTGCCTCTAAATTTCATCTATATCGTTGGTGGATAATAGGAAGGTAATTGAACAATTCCATGAAATAGTTCATATATATAATCAATTTCAACAAGATGACATGAATATGGGTGAATCCTTTGTTGTCTCATTTATAATCGACAAACTTCCCCTAAGTAGGAGAGATTACAAGAAGAATCTCAAGCGTAGAAAGAATAACCTTTCTCTTGAAGATTTGGGCCAGCATCTTCGTATTGACGAAGACTTTAGAGTGAACAACTCCGAAGAAAATAATGGTCAATCTTCTAATGTCCATGTGGTGGAGAAAGGGAAAGACACCAACAAAGAATACTAACAAAAACTCTCAAAGAAAATCAAAAAGAGGAAATTTAACTCCAAATACAAAGACAAGAAGAAGAAGGGACCATGTTTCAATTGTGGTAACGTGTGACATCTCAAAAGGGATTGTTGTCTTACAAAGAAAAAGAAACAAGATGGGAACTCCAACTTCGTGGCTATGATAAGTGAAGTGAACATGGTGGAGGAAAATAATGAGTGGTGGATCGATTTCGGTGCCACAAGGCGTGTTTATAAGGATCAAAATATTTTCACCACTTATGAATCCGTTGAAGATAGAAAAATTCTCTACATGGGAAATTCTACCACCACAAATGTTCTTGGCAAAGGGAACATTAATTTGGAATTTGCTTTCAGGAAAACTCTCACTTTAAAGGATGTTTATCATGTTTTGGATGTTCGAAAGAACCTTGTGTCCAAAGGTCTCCTAAATAAGTTTGGTTTCAAACTTGTATTTGAGTCAAATAAGTTAGTATTACTTAAAGGAGGAGTCTTTGTTGGAAAATGGTTCATGTATGATGGAATGTTTAAACTTAATATCGTGAATAAAAATTCAAATTCCATTTACATTGTTGTTGATTCCTTACCTATGTGGCATTCACGTTTAGGACATATAAACACTAGAAAAATTCATGACATGAGTATGGTTGGATTTAATCCTAATTGCAGTCATGACTTAGAAGGAAATTATAAAGTATGTGCTCAAACTAAAATCACAAAAACTCTTTTTCCTAAAATTGAAAGAAATAGTTCTTTACTTGAACTTATTCATAGTGATGTATGTGATATAGTTAGCACACCTAGTAGAGGAGTAAAACTTTACTTTGTGACTTTCATTGATGATTTCTCAAAATTTTGTTATGTATACTTAATGTGTTCTAAGGATGAAGTTTTGGCTAAATTTAAAATATTTAAAAATGAAGTTGAAAACTTGTGCAACGCTAAGATTAAATATCTTAGAAGTGATATGTGTTGTGAATATCATTTTCCCACATATTGTAAAGATGTTGGAATCATTCATGAAACATCTATTGCATATACCCTTCAACAAAATGGTATAGCTGAAAGGAAAAATAGGGCATTAACTGAAATGGTTAATGCTATGTTGAGTAACTCGGGTTTAAGTAAAATATATTGGGGTGAAGCTTTGCTCACTTCATGTCATATTCTAAATCGAGTTCCGATTAAAGGTAACAAAGATATTCTATATGAACTTTGAAAAAAGCTAAAACCTAACTTGTCTTATCTACGTGTTTGGGGATGTAGAGCAATAGTTAGATTGCCCGATTCATAGATTAAAAAATTAGGAGAAAAAGGAATAAAGTGCATATTTTTGGGATATGCGGTACATAGTAAAGGTTATAGGTTTCTAGTAATAGAATCTAATGACTCTGTTGAAGTTAATTCTATGATAGAATCTAGAGGTGCTATATTCTATGAAAATAACTTCAACACTATTCCTAGACCTACTAATCCAAATTCTATTGAATTGGAGGTAATCAAAGATAATAAAAGAAAAGTAGATGAAGAACTTCCGGAAATTAGGAGTAAAAGGGCTAAAAAAGAGAAAACTCTTGGGCCCGACTTCATTATGTATCTAGTGGAAGGCACTAGAAATTCAAAAATAAAACAAATCGTAGTAACTCAATCTATTGAGTTAGATCCTCTCACTTATGAAGAGGCTATGAAATCGAATGATTCAGCCTTTTGGAAAGAAGCTATAGATGATGAAAATGTCATCTATTATGAATAACAAAACTCGAAAACTTGTAGACCTTCCTCTGAGTAGTAGACCTATTATGTAAGACCGCTTTTTATTTTTACGTGCAATTTTAAATTTCACGTAATATTCATGTGAATGTTATTATAAATTATAAACTTATGATCTTTAATGTCTATAATTTTAATTATTTTGCAGTGGAAGAACTTGGATGCCGTCTCGATCAATGTACAATTTAAGTCTTATAAATTGTTTCTCAGTCAAATTGTTTACTTTAATTGTTAAGATTGCAAATTCTATAATTATTTATTTGTAAGTGACGTGAATTGCATTCATTGAAATTTGGGGGTAAAGTCTTTAATACATTTTAGTAATTTATAGAGGGTGTTACACTAAATTTCGAAACTTAAGAGAGTTGAGGGACTAAATTGCAACTTTTCGAAAGTTTTGAATTATAACCTACACGACCCTCTCCTCCCTCATTTCTCATCCCTCACGCTCTGCTCTCTCTCTCTCTCTCTTCGCATATCTCACCCTCGGCCTCTCTCTCTACCGCTCGTCTCTCGCCACAGCAGCCGCTGCTCTCTCACCGTCTGTTCCTCGCGCACCGCCGGCGGTAGGGTTCCTCTTCCTCTTCCCCTTCTCTTTCTACGCACACACCGAAACAATCCCCACACCCGCAAGCACACACTGTCGGACCCACACTCACAACACACATTGAATGGTTGTATGTATATGGAATTGAAGGTATATATTGATGTATATATGGAATGAATGTTTGTATATATGTTAAGATTTTCAAAATTTCAGATTTCAACTCATGTAGATTTCGAATTTTAAAGGCTAATTTTGGGGTTTGAGTAATGTTCACACATGTATGCATAGAGGTAAATATGTGTATATTTAATTGTTTGGTTTAAATGCCGTTTTACAATGGTTATTTTCATATTGGAATTTATGTGTGTAATTTTCAGATTTATGAGTTCATAGAATTGATTAGGTTAGTTAAATTTCTAGCTGAATTGGAATTGTAATGTATTTTCAGATTTAGGAAATTTAGTCTTAATTAGTTTAACTGAAAATTTGATTTTTGGTTAGTTAATATGATGTTATCTTTGTAATTTCAAAATTTAGAGTGAAATTATGTAAATGTGTACTAATTTAGAATTTCAAGTAATGAGGTGATTTTTAATTCAATTTTAGTGTTTATGTTTGACTTATAGTACTATTTTCAGACTTTCGAAATTTATGAAAATTGTAGTTTAATTAACTGTTCGGGTAAAGTTGATTAAATGGTGATTTTTAAATTTACGAATAGTTAGAATGCTAATTGGATTTGTCTTTGTGAAATTCAAGTTGTGATGAAGTTTCCATAACTTTAACCTTGGTATAAATTGATAAGTTAGATTTCAATTTCGGTATTTAAGTGAATCTCTTGTTCCGAATGTAGTATAATCTGTAATTGACATAGTTTAAGATTCCATTTGATTTGAATTGTAAGTCACATGAAAGTATATGTTTTGGGAATTCAAAAGTATGAAAGGAAATTCTTTAGTTTTATGTGCTTTAGTATCGATGTAAGATCACATGTGAGTTAAATTGAAGTTTAATTTCAGTTAATGTTTGATTGAGTATTAAAATGAATAACGAATTTAATTGTCAACTAAAAGTTATATTTTGTTAATGAATGAGAAAAAAATAGGACTTTTGGTACATTGACGTCACGGGGCAACCGAGACTTTTCCACCTGCAAATCCAGACAGTGGTAAATACTAAGGACGTCAAGTAAGTAAACTTCCCCTATTTTCATGAAAGTAGAAAGTTAATGTGAAATTAATGTGCGTAAGTGATTTCGTGTTAATTACCAAATGTTGATGTATTTGATTTGCGATATGCAAGTATGTGTATTTAAGGAAATGTTCAAGCATGCACGTTATCATGTCATTGCATCATTAAGCATGCATTGGCATCGAAATGGGGAAGTCAAATGTTTTAATGAAATGAATGTGTCAAAGTGCAAAGTTTGTTCAAAAAATTATGTATTCCAAGGTTTTAGAAAGAATGGATGTACTTCTATGCCATGAAAGGTGCGAGTGGGAAATGGGGTGCAAGGGACCGGCGTGCCCGAATTAAACCGCTTTGCGGTGACGATTGCTAAATCGCTTGGCGGTGGCAAATATTAAACCGCTTTGCAGTGACGATTGCTAAACCGCTTGGCGGTGGCAAAAATTAAACCGCTTTGCGGTGACGATTGCTAAACCGCTTGACGGTGGCAAATATTAAACCGCTTTGCGGTGACGATTGCTAAACCGCTTGGCGGTGGCAAATATTAAACCGCTTTGCGGTGACGATTGCTAAACCGCTTGGCGGTGGCAAATATTAAACCGCTTTGCGGTGACGATTGCTAAACCGCTTGACGGTGGCAAATATTAAACCGCTTTGCGGTGACGATTGCTAAACCGCTTGATGGTGGCAAATATTAAACCGATTTGCGGTGACGATTGCTAAGCCGCTTGGCGGTGGCAAATATTAAACCGCTTTGCGGTGACGATTGCAAAACCGCTTGGCGGTGGCAAATTTTAAACTGCTATGCGGTGGAAAAGTGATAACCTGGTTTAAATAAGGGAAATTGCCCACTGCATTGTGATTGGCTAGAAGATACACTAATTACGCTCACGATGGAAATGAGGTGAAAGTATTGAAATGAAGTAAAAGTCTTGAAATGATGTGAAAGTCTTGAAATGAAAGTCTTGAAATGAAGTTAAAGTTTTGGAAATATTTAAGTGAAAGTTGGAAAGTCTGAAATCTTGAAAAGTAAAGTAAATGGGGATAATTACTTTGAATGGTCTAAGGCATTGCATAAAATGAGCATGCATCACGTGCATAAAGTTTACTTACTGAGCTTTAGCTCACCCCAATCCCTTTCCAATATATTTCAGGTAATGAAAGCTAGATGAGACGAGGAGAGCAATTGGTGGCAGACTCAGGATATACTCACTTCAACCTTTTAAATAAAGTCAAATTAGAATTTATTTCAATGTCTCATTAATTATTCTTTAATTTATTTATAATTGATAATTGCTTGGTTGGAGTTAGTTTCGAATAAGTATGAGTATCGTATTTGAGGTTAAATTGCCTCTTGTTGTATTTGTTAAAGTTTATTATTTGGAATTATATTGTTGTGGAGTTTGGGATTCTTTTTGTAAAGGGATTGAATGAGTTGAGATGTGTGTTTGAAAATGGTTATGATGCCTCTCTACAGGTTGGCTAAGTCCAATTTATAGAGGAGACTTTGTCGAAATTTCCGTAAAATTTTATAATAGAAACGAAAATGTTAAGGTTTTGAAGGATTTCTTTTCCGCATTTAAGTAAAGAAAAGTTAACACTCCTAAGTTTAAGATTTCGAACTTGGGGTGTTACATATTAGTTGTAAATGGATCTTCAAGAAGAAGATGAAAGTGGATGGAACAATAGACAAGTTCAAAGCAAGATTAGTGGCGAAAGACTTTACACAAAAATAAGGCCTTGATTATTTTGATATCTATGTACCGTTTGCTCGAATTGCTACTACTAGGACTTTAATTGCTTTGGCATCCATCTATAAGTTTTAAATTCATCAAATGGATGTTAAAATCGTGTTCTTTTGGATGAAGAAATATATATGGAGTAATCGGAAGGTTTTGTCTTACAAGAACAAGAAAGAAATGTGTGTAAATTAATTAAGTCATTATATGAACTTAGACAAGCACCTAAGCAATGGCACGAAAAACTTTATAAAGTTATAGTGGCCAATGGATTTAAGATGCACGAATCAGACAAATGTGTGTATAGCAAGTTTAATCAGACAAACTTGTAGACCTTCCTCTGAGTAGTAGACCTATTAGTTGTAAATGGATCTTAAAGAAGAAGATGAAAGTGGATGGAATAATAGACAAGTTCAAAGAAAGATTAATAGCGAAAGACTTTACACAAAAGAAGGCCTTGATTGTTTTGATATCTATGCACCGGTTGCTAGAATTGCTACTACTAGAAATTTAATTGTTTTGGCATCCATCTATAAGTTTGAAATTCATCAAATGGATGTTAAAATCGTGTTCTTAAATGGAGAATTGGATGAAGAAATATATATGGAATAACCGGAAGGTTTTGTCTTACAAGAACAAGAAAGAAATGTGTGTAAATTAATTAAGTCATTATATGGTCTTAAACAAGCACCTAAGCAATGTCATGAAAAATCTGATAAAGTTATAGTGGCCAATGGATTTAAAATCCATGAATCAGACAAATGTGTGTATAGCAAGTTTAATGGACACAAAGGTATAATTATTTGTCTATACGTAGATGACAAGTTAATATTTAGAACGGACGTAGAAGTAACCAAATCTACTAAGTCATTGTTATCATCTAACTTTGATATGAAAGACATGGGACTTGTGGATGTGATTTTAGGAAGTAAAAGCATAAGGAAAGAAATTGGGATCATACTTACTCAATCACATTATATTGAAAAAGTGTTGAAAAATTTTGATCATTTTAATTGCATGTATTTATCTACTCCATTTGATTCAAATGTTAGGATATTTTATAACACCGGTAGAGCAGTTTCTCAATCAGAATATGCTCAGGTAATTGGATGTCTTATGTATGCAATGACATCTACAAGACCGTATATCGCTTTTGGTGTTGGTGAAATGAGTCGATATACTAGCAATCCCAGTCAATTGCATCGGCAAGGAGTTAATTGAATAATAAAGTGTCTTAAAGGTACTATGGATTATGGTATTCATTACTCAGGCTATCCTTTGGTTTTAGAAAGATTTACTGATGCTAGTTTGATTATCGATCGAGAAGATCATGCATCAACTAGTGGATGGATATTCACACTTGGTGGAGGTTATATATCATAGGATTTTAAGAAACAAACTTATATAGAGGATTCCACTATGGCTACGGAATTTATTGCATTAGCTTCATGTAGTAAAGAAGCAGAATGACTAAGGAATTTATTGATTGAAATTCCCATTTGGCTTAAACCTATGCCTCCGGTATCTATTCATTGTGATAGTGAGGGTACATTGTCTAGAGCATAAAGTCAGATCTATAATGGAAAGTCTAGACACATTGGTTTGAGACATAGCTCGATATGACAAATGATTTCGGATGGAGTCATTACTGTGGATTATGTGAAGTCAAGTCAAAATTTGGCGGATCCTTTGACGAAAGGCCTTGCAAGGGATTTAGTTTCTAACATGTTAAAGGGAATGAGATTGTGGCCAATTCAAAATCATCAATAGTGGAACCTGGACCTAACACTTGAAATACCAAGCTCTTAGGTTCAATGAGTAAAGTACATTATATGAGTGATTGCAAACATTTAAATTAATCCCAAAGGTAGAAATGTTTGGAAATGTATCATTAATGGTAGGTTGAGCTAAAATGCTCTTAATAGACTTATATAGATGTCTATAAAATGCTTTAAATACATTGGCATTTTTTATAAGTCTACATATGGATATCAGGGATGGTGCCGTCCCCAAAGTGATTTGGCCAACTACTCAAGATATTCATGAAAATAAAACCAAGATATGGGACACATGGCCTATTCAAGTGTCGTTTGTTGAACACAATAAAGATTCTCAAACAAGTGTGTGAGGTGTTTTCAGTTAGTCATATAGGGTCGCTGGTTCAAAGCTTGTCTACTACGGCACCTTGATTAACATTTTAAATGCTTTCACTATGTTTAGGTTCAATTCCTTCATTTATGCATACGTTTGGAAAACTTACACGAAATTTTTCAAAAACTTCATTCATTTTGAAAATGGTGGAGGATTGTTGGAGAAATTTTCTAAATGAATCATATATACAATGGTTGAAGAAAAGGTAGAAAAATGGAATGAAAAATCGGGTCAAAAAGTAAATCATAACGTTTTGGCCAGACATAGCTATGCTGTCGCATGACAAGGCCATGCGGGCGCATGGGACCGTTGGACAAATTTTTGAACTTAATTTTTCTTGCACATTTTCATGTATTACATGATTTTTCGTGGAAAGTTGGAACCATCAAGAGTTTTATCATTTGTAACGGTTGTATCTATTAAATATATATATCTCTTGATGCTCTATATAAAGGATTCATTGTTGGTTTTTGATGACACTTGAATGCCTTCTCTTCTCTACTCATATTATTTTCTTGCATATAAAATAGTATTGATCTTTGCATTAAAAACTCTTGTCTAATATTCATTTACTGCAACTTTGAATTCTAGGCTCTCTTATGTTAATTTATATAGTCCTTATGTTCAGGTTTGTTGCCAGATATTGCACGTTCGTCATCAAACAAAAGCGTTGATTCCATTGTATCTTGGAGGCTTATTTGGATTCCTCGTGCATACTATTTGGTCGGACAAATAAAGACTAAAGGAAAGGAGTGCAGTGCCTTGGAATCTTCAAAGTCATTACAAAGTTTAGTCATCACACCATCAACATCGTTACAATAATCTTTAAACTTTATTTGACGTGATTATTGTGATGAGGCCATGCAGGCGCATGGGACAGTTGGACAGATTTTTGAACTTTATTTTTCTTGCACATTTTCATGTATTACATGATTTTTCGTGGAAAGTTGGAACCATTAAGAGTTGTATCATTTGTAACGGTTATATCTATTAAATATATATCTCTTGATACTCTATATAAAGGATTCATTGTTGGTTTTTTAGGACACTTGACTTCCTTCTCTTCTCTACTCATATTATCTTCTTGCATATAAAATAGTATTGATCTTTGCATTAAAAACTCTTGTCTAATATTCATTTACTGCAACTTTGAATTCTAGGCTCTCTTATGTTAATTTATATAGTCCTTACGTTCAGGTTTGTTTCCAGATATTGCACATTCGTCATCAAACAAAAGCGTTGATTCCATTGTATCTTGGAGACTTATTTGGATCCCTCGTTCATACTATTTGAGGGGACAAATAAAGTCTAAAGGAAAGGAGTGCAGTGCCTTGGAATCTTCAAAGTCATTACAAAGTTTAGTCATCACACCACCAACATCGTTTCAACAATCTTTAAACTTTATTTGACGTGATTATTGTGATGGCTCCTACAACTTCTTCACTTTGTGACCTTGCCATATACTTTGTGTAGTTGGAAAGATTTGAAGGCTCAAACTTTAGGTGTTGGAAAAACAAGTTACATTTCCTACTTACTACCCTCAACATGGTTTATGTTCTTACTATTCCAAAACCGGAAGAATCTGAAGATGAAAGCTTGGCAAATACAAGAGCAAGGCAAAAATGGGAACAAGATGACTACATCTGGAAAAGCCATATATGCAATGCCATGTCGGATGTTTTGTTTGATCAACACTATGGGAAAAGAAGTGCAAAAGAAATTTGTGATACATTAGAAGCAAAATATATGTTATAGATGTTGCAAGTAAGAAATTTCTTACCTCTAAATTTCATCTATATCATATGGTGGATAATAGGAAAGTAATTAAACAATTCCATGAAATAGTTCATATATATAATCAATTTCCACAACATGACATGAATATGAATGAATCCTTTGTTGTCTCATTTATAATTGACGGTAAAAAAAATCTTTCAATATTTCGCTGTTTACTTAACAGAACTTCTGCAATACGTTTTCTCTTGTATTTGATTTTGAATTGTATTGTGTTGGACCCACTCTATTTGGAGCCGTCAATTTCTGGTGTTGCTGCTGCTTAGGTTCTAATCAACTAGTTTTTCAGATATGGTCAAAACTTACTTGATGAAAATGGCTTAGTTTTTTTTCCCTTTCTTTCTTTTCTTTTCTCTTGGGTGGGAGACTTTGAGCGGGAAAATATTTACAACTATGCTTCTTTTATATAGTAATAGATACTAGCCAACTAATGTAACATCTCACAAAGAGAATCACCCCAATTTGTATATCCAGATATCCTAGATAATCATCACCAATAAAATAGCAAATTAACACTAATTTTTATGCGAAAAATCAGTGATAACTGCCCAATAGTATTAAAACTCACTCAGTAAAGAACTCCATTATGACAAATGCAATATAAAAAAAGCCAAAAAAATATTGATGAAGCGAAGATTCAGAGGTGGTGTGTAATTAATAAAAAATTAAATTCAGAGGTGAAGGCCCATTAATTTCAAAATTGACGTGGCAAAGAAATTCCACAAATTATGGCAACTGCCCCAAAAATAAAATAAAATTGACTAGACGAAAATTCAAATTCTGTTGACAATTGAAATTCAATTCAAAATTGAACAGAATATCAGTTGCTATTTTTTGAGTTCTATTTGGTTATTGTTGTTTGCATGCATGCATGAATTCAAAAATCAAGGATTACACTAATAACTATATCTGTAATGATTCGGGTCCCACTTAACGGGCTATCCTGACAGTTAGATTGATGACGTACTTTCCGCACTGTACCACATGAGTATTTTCAACATGCTTTGTCCTCACTCACACTATCCCCGTAAAACTTCCTAGGGGGTCACTTATCATAGAATTATTTCAATCCAAGCACGCTTAACTATGAAGTTTCTAACGATGGAATTTCGGAAAAGAAGGTGCACCTTGTTGGTATGAGTAGTACCTATCAAATCTTTTAAACTTTCCTAGCCTAGGTGTTACAATCACCCCTGTTAGAGTCGCGACGTCCTCTTCGCACTTAAGCAATCTAAGGATCCATCAGAGGATCCGTTGCCAGGCATTGAGATTCTAGAGGTGGCCCCCTCCCTATGACATAGCACTTTATCCCGCATAGCACTTAGTTCCCAATTTTCAGCTAACGATCAACACTGATACCATTTGTAATGACCCAGGTCCCACTTAACGGGTTGTTCCAGCCATTGATTGATGACATACTATCCCCACTATATCAACATGAGTCTTTTCATCATGCTTTATCCTCACTCGCACACTCCCCAAAAAATCTTCCCAATGGGGACATCCATCATAAAATTGCTCCAAGTCAAGCACGCTTAATTGTGGAGTTTCTAACCATGGACTTTCGGAAAAGAAGGCGCATCTTGTTGGTATGAGTAATACCTATCAAATCTTTTAAGATTTCCTGACTTGGGTGTTACAATCACCCTCGTTAGACTTGTTACGTCGTCTTCGAGCTTAAACCATTTGAGGATCCATCTGAGGATCCGTTGTAAGGCGTTGGGATTCTAGAGATGGCTCCTATGGGTTCAAGAGGTGGCTCCCGCCCTATGATGTAGCAATTTGTCCCTCATAGTACTTGGTTCCCAATTTTCGGCTGGCGATAAGCTCTGATACCATTTGTAACCACTCGGGATCTCACTTAACGGGTTGTACCCGCTGTTAGATTGATCAATAAATACCATATTGATCCTCTAGAAATCCTATCATAAGAAGTAAAATTCTTCTTAATTCACACCTGCAATAGCACAAGCACGTAAATTTCAAAACAAAAAATTAAATATAATAAGAGAAACTAAAACTCATGCCAATAAAACCTTTTGCGAATACAAAGCCACGCTCAAAGAAGTAAAAAAAAAAAAAAAAAATTATGAATTTTGACAGAAAAGATTATCTATCTATATATAAAAATAAATTTGTAGTCATAAAATGCACACACGCTTTCCCTCCGAAAATGACTTACTAAATTTCGAAAGTTTTTGGCATAAAAAAAAAAAAAGAGAATTAAAAAAAAAAAAGACTCATTAAAGTACAATGAGAATTGGAACCATTTCAAAATATAATGGTTGAAGAATCCAAACTCCAAAGTGTAATGATTGCAAATTTGAATTACACTTTTGAGTACAATATACATTTGTTCCCAAATAAAATAAAATAAAAGTTTTGAGCACTTTTAAATTATATAAAAATAATGGTAGTTAATTTTAAAAAAAAAAAAGAATGTGATGTTTTCGAGGTAAAAATTAGTGGTTGAAAAGTGGAGAGAAAAAATACATTTGATTAAAAAGTAGTTTAAAATTGTATTTTTAAAAATATTTTGTCAAACAGAGATGCTTCGTCCCGATTCCAAAAAAAAGACAACTTGAAATTATTTTTTTATTTTTCTTAAAAAAAATATTTTTTTAATCTATATATTATCTCATCTTACTATATAAAAGGAGAAGTGCATCAAAAAAAAAAAAAATTCTCCATGATTTTTCCCCCATAATGAAAAAAAAAAAAAATTAAAAAAATTGGGTGCCAGCCAAAGGCTGGCCAATTTGAATTTGAATTTGAATCCAAATCAAATTCAAAAGAAAAAGCAACTGTCAATGCATTTTCAATTTTTTTTTTCCCTCTTTTGAATATTCGATATGGATAATCATGTGCTTGGTAAATCTGAAAAAATAATTTATAGACATTTTTATAAATCACAAAAATTCTCAAACAAATTCGTTTGTTAAAAAATTTGTGTTTAAAAATATTTTTTTATATTTTCGACGGAAGATGTATGATTGAAAAATAGAGAGAAAATATGTGTGGTTAAAAAATAATTTGAGGAATTATGTTATTTAAAACCATATTTTTTTGGATTTGCCAAACATAGGCTAAAAATTTTAATAACACACATTTATAATTGTTGTGCTAAATTTTTGATTGAAAACTAAAAAAAAAAATGTTAACAAGAGTCAAATGCAGAAAATTGTATAAATTTCCATTTACAATGAAGTTAAAAATAATGTATAAAAATTATTGAAATCTATGATCGTTTATTATTTATATATAAATTGGCATTTACTATCTAAATAAGTTTTTAATAATTTGATTTTTTAATGAAGATTTAAAAACAAAAAAGATGATGGGTCCCACAAATATATGTGGTTGAAAATGAAAGTGAAGAAAATTTGAAAATATTGCATTCAACAAAATGATAGTGATTGATATGTTTACATATATTGATATAAATTTTGCATGAAACAAAATGATATGTTATAATATATATTATTTTGATTGATTTATTGAGCTAAAATTGAAAAGTGGAAAGAGAAAATGTTTTTCTTCTTAAAAAATGGCTTAAAAATTGTGTTATTTATAAATTGATTTATAAATTGTAATGATTTCGTTAAAAACAGATATTTAGTTAAAGTAATTACACGAATATAAAAATTCAGTGGTCACTTTCTATATAATATTACATCAAACATTATATAATTAATGATTAACAAATAATTAGTTAACATTATCATATTTTCTTCTGTAAAAATTACTTTGAATGTAATTTTTAAATACCGTTTTCAATACAAATGTGAATAAAATTAATAAACTGATTGTTATTATTATTTGTATATTTTGATTATGATTACGATTATAAACTCATTGTGTTAAAAATAAAAACATGTTTTTTTTATAAAAAAATTTGCCATACAGAAGCTAAAAAAATTTACAACACATTTATAATTATTGTGCTAAATTTTTGATTGAAAAAAAAAATTGTTACAATTATTTAAATAAATATATAAATTGGCATTTACTATCTAAATAAGTTTTTAATAATTTGGATTGATTATGTTTTTTTAAATTTTAATAGTTATGGTAATAGAATAAATTTTAATAATTATGAGTAAATTTTTATATATAATGCCCATGTTTGATGTTGATTTTTAAAAAAGTTTATTAGAAAAATAGTGTTTTGAATAATTATTTTTAGTAGAATGTATGATTAAAAAGTGGAGAGAGAAAAATTATATGTGTTTAAAAATGATTTGAAAAATTGTGTGGTTTATAAATCGTTACCAAACATAGGCCAAATTAACGAAAAAAATTGTTTTTTTCATTGTCATGAAAATCTTCATTGATATTCGTCTTTTTTTTTTTCTTATAATGATAAAGCAACTAATTTGAAAAAATATCATTAATTTTTTTTTAGAAATATACAATTATATTATAAAATGTGTTGAAAAATATTTAATTAATCCAAAAAGTTTTAGCCTAAAGAACTTAAGAATATTCCGTATATTAGGTATTTTTATTAGTTTTCGATTTACTAGAAAAAAAAAGGAAGAACTTAAGAATATTTCTTATATTGGGTATTTTTATAAGTTTTCCACTCAGATTATTAAAAAAAAAAAAAATTTTAAGTGACTAATCCAAAAAATTATTTCTAAATGAATAATTTCATACTTGATTAATATTAATGTGTTAAGTTTGAAATGAAAAAAATGGATTAATATATTATGAAAATAAATAAATAATCATTGAAGTTTTACTTCATAATATGTCAATTAAATAGACAAAGATATTTTTTTAAAAGAGAAAACAAAAAAAATCCTATAAACATCAGGATCTTCTAATTATGATTAGTTTTATACATATTGGCATATTGCATTTCCTATTTTGATTATTTTTGTCTTTTTTAAAGTTTTGAATTCAACAATATTTTGTATTAAATATTATTGTACAATGATTTTATTTGATATAATTGTATAATTAACATATTTTCATAATTTTTGATCGAAATCACTATCACAAACATTTTCCCGTGCATCGCGCGAGTAGAAAATCTAGTGTGTATATATATATATATATATATATATATATATATATATATATAAACAAAGTAACCATCACCAAAAATACACACACACTTTCCCGCCGAATATTACTTGCTAAATTTGGGAAGTTTTTACCAAAAAAAAAAAAGTATTGAGCACTGTTAAATCATATAAAAAATAATGATAGTTAATTTTATTTTTTTTAAAACAAAGAATATGATGTTTTCGAGATAAAAACTAATGGTTAAAAAGTGGAGAGAAAAATAAGTGTGATTAAACGTAGTTTAAAAATATGTTTTTTTAAAAACATTTTGTCAAACAAAGATGATTCGCACCGATTTCATAAAAAGGCATTTTGAAATTATTTTTATTTTAAAAAAAAAACAAATGTATTTTTAATTGTTAAACAGAGGTGCTTCATTTTATTTATTTATTTATTTTTGTGAAAAAATGTGAAAAAATATATCAAAAGCACCTTAAGTCTAATTTTAAAAATAAATAGATAATTCTCAGTTGTTATAAAAAATTATTCAAAATCTGTAATTTAAAAATTTTGTTAAATTTATAAAAAAATAAAAAAAGATTATTCAAAAATATTCTGCTTAATCATAATGTAACTAATTTGGCAAATTAATATTAAATTATTTCTAGATATATATAAAATTATATTATAAAATGTGTTGAAAAATATTTAAATAACCCGTAAATATTTTAGTTTAAAGAACGAAAAAATGTTTTTGTTTAAAGAACTTAAGAATATTCATTATATTGTGTAGTTTTTATAAGTTTTCCAATTAGATTATAAATAAAATAATAATAAAAAAATTGCTAATCTAGAAATTTTCTTTCAAATCAAATAGTCACATACTTGATTGAATATATTTTTTTTTTACGATTGAATAATTTCAAACTTGATTGAATATTTTATATTTTTTTGGAATATAGTTATCATTTATATTATTATTGATTTTTTTTTTTTGGTACAATGACTATGTTTTAAACTTTTAAATTGAAAAATACTATTAAAAATTTAATAAAATATAAAATTATATTTAAGCAATACATTAAAAAATAAACTTCATCAAAAGTTAAAATATATTATGTTCAAAATCAAATTAACCTTTTTTTTGTTAGAAATTTACTTTGATTGTGCCATATGCAATGACAATTAATGAGAAGTTTAATACAAGATAACAAGTGAGAGCAAACTATAAACACTCTGTTCGTAAAAATTTTACAAAAATAAAATGTAAAAGTTTATTATATATTTTTTACTTTTCCTTAATATCCCATTAATTTTAAATTATATCATTTAACTTATATAATACTAAGTATTTAGAAAGCATAAAATTGGTCCAATCCGAAAAAGGCAACTTGTCAAGGATCGAATATTGAATCAAGTCAAGCCGATTTTAATTTTAAAATTAATAATTATTTCAAACATCACAAGATTTTCTAAAAAAAAAAGTTATTTTAGAAATAAAGCAACATTTATTCATTTGGAGATAAAATTAAATACAAAAAATTAAATAAAAATATTCTTTAATTCCAAAATTACCAATTCATAACAAATATAGATTTATGGTTGTTAATTTATTTATTATATTATATTATATTTCAAAATAAAATAATTTAACATATAAAAAATAAGATAAAAATAACTTATTTAGAAGAAGAAAGTCCAACAAAGAAACAAAGAATAAATAAAAATAATTTTTAAAAGAAAAAAAGAATTTTTTTTATAAAGATTAGGATTCCTAATTTTGATTAGTTTTCTACATGTTGCGTTTCCTATTTTGATTAGTTTTGTATTTTTTAAAGTTTTGAATTCGATATATTTTGTATTAAAATGTTATTGTACTATATTTTTATTTGATATGATTGTATAATTAACATTTTTCATAAATTTTAATCGAAATCACTATTAGAAACATATTCCCGTGCATCGCACAAGTGAAAATACTAGTTCAATCAAAATAACAAGCATTAGCTTAAAAAAAAGGTTATTTTGGCTCTGTTGCATAACATTGTAATGATTATAAATTTTTTTATTTATGTTTTTTAGGTAAAAAGTGTTGTTGAAATGTAGAGAGAGAAAATGCATGTAATTAAAAAGTAATTTAAAAAATTCTATTGTTTATAAATTAAGTTATAATCTATAATAATTGTATTAAAGAACAGATGCTTAATTTATTCCAATCACTAGCACTGAATTTAACATCTTGTCCTTGTATTTAATGTAACTACTTTGGACATGACCAACCTTAATTTATTCTAATCACTAGCACTGCGTTTAACATCCTATTCTTGCATTTAATGTAACTACTTTGGACATGACCAACCCCGTAGTGTTAAGGGCAATTCGTACAAGGCTTGGGAAAGAATTTAAGATGTGTTTGATTGCATGAAAAAGATTGAAAGCCAAATTTCAGATATAGGTGTTTGATGGACATAAAACCAAAAGTGCAAACTTTCCTTGAAATTATGAAATTTATTTTCCTTGGAGTGTATTTCACACATTTGGTTCGTACAAACAAATAAGACTGAATTCCGACGATGTGTAAGGAATATGATCTCATTGGATAATGTCCCAACAAGAGGTGTTAATTGGAAAGATTAAAATTACATTTGCCTCCAAGGTGTACAAGTATACAAAAGTGAAAACTAAAGAAAGTTAATGAAAAACAATAAAAACTTTTGTTCATGTTTCTTTCATCGTCTTTGTTTTACCCTCTATATTCCTTGATAATTGGGCACAAAAAGGACACGAACAATGTATAATTTGGCCTGGGGACCATAATCACAATTGTTATCCTTTTATAATACCTAATTAAGTTTTCATCAAACATATTTAGATTATTAGGTATCTACACATTACAAAACTCATACCAATAGATATTTTTAGGGCTCAAATATTTAGATCGCTTAATTGGTCCTATTAATTTAGGTAGTCTAATATAATTGTAGATGTAATTGGACCTTTGTAGCAGCCCAAATGCTGGAAATCAAAATTGGAGGAGCTCACTCGCTAAAGTCCAATATGTGAAGCCCAACCAGATGAAGGATTAAAGTCCAAAACAAAATGCTGGATCACAAACTAAAGGAGCCTAGCTGAAGCCCAAGTCATTGACCCGGTTTATTGTCCCTACTGGTGCAACTCTCATTACTAGCCATTGGATCTCCAAGTCTCATCCTAGCTGTCCATATATTGATAAGGCTGACCCCACAACTCACATTTTTCACTTCTTCCGGTCACTTCTTTAGTTTTTCTCTCTCTATGGCTCTCATTTCTTTGTGGATTTTTTTTCACAGAGATACTTCACCTCTCGCACAGATTCTTAGTGGTTTTCTCTTATTCTTTGTCGTTAATCAGAGGAATATACTTTGTGGTTAAACTTACAGTTTTGATCTGTAATTTTGTGTTGCTCTTAGTGGTTTTTTTGTGCGAGATTTGTCCAGTTTTTGAGTTTTGTTCTTGGACTATAAAATGTTTGATACTTGTATTTTACTTTTGATTAATAATTTTTTTTGAGATTTTTATGTTTGCAACTCGCTTTATGGTTACTTTGTGGGGATTCTGAGACCTTATATTCGTAATCGTAACAATAATTGTAATTAACTATGTAGCCACATAGACGATTAATTCAAACGTAAACAATGTGGCAAGATTTACAGAAATGACAATCATGTAGTCCACTCCACATGCGCAAGCATTGTGCAGACCTTTCATATAACCTGCTCCCATGACGTATTTCGTGAATTTCCATTGAAATGTCTTCCACCATTTTCATGTGGAAAGGTATTGGTTGTGGCAATATTGATATGGTTATCTGCCTATTTTTCCGTCCAGACGCCTTGCCAGAAACATATCTCCTACTATTGCAAACCTTAGTCTATCTCTGAACAGAATTTCTCAGGCAAGACTGTCAGGTTCTCTCCCACATGGACTTTTTTCGTACTTGAATTAATCACTCCCACATTCGACTTGAGTTAAAGCAGACTAAGCAATCCATCTGGATAATTTGATTTCTCATATAAACGCAATCAGTCGACTTATCCAGCAACCTCTTCTATGGGACAATCCATTCTTCATTTCACCAGCCACCATTAAATATAAAATGATTTAATATCAGCAACAATAGCTGCTATGGGTCAATTCCTTCATCTCTTTGCATACTCTCCCACGGTCTCCAGATACTTGATTTTTCCAAAAGTGAGTTTCTTGGCTTGAAACCTCAAGGTTTTGGCCAGTGTTGTAATTTGCAAATTCACAACAAATAGTTTAATAATCTATTTCCGAAGAAACCTGTAGCCTGTAGGAAAGAAGCTTATTTATAGATTATAAGTAGGTATATAAATTAACGGGTTAATAGAACAAAACGTCCCTACCATTGACATGTATTGTGCAAAACGTTCCAACGTTATGATTTTTGACGCTAAATGCCCCAACATTTACATTTTCTTGTTGGAGACATCATTTCCGTCAAATTTAACCCCAACATTTAACACATGCAAGGGCATTTTCGTCAAAATCAAAAGCTGCCCATTCATATTTGGGTAATTGGCACAAAACGTCCCTACGTTTGACATTCATTGTGGAAAAACGTCCATACGTTCATTTTTTGACGAATAACGTCCCTACGTTCATTTTTTTTTTTACGAATAACGTCCCTACCTTTAGATTTTCTTACTGATTAGTCCCCAAATTTTACTTTTCTTTTAATTTAGTCATTCCGTATTTGATTTAAAGGTCATTGTCTTTAAATGTGTGTTGTTCAAAAAGTGACTTGAGATTATAATATGGCTCAAACAGGGGCTAAACATACAATTTTTAACTAAACATTTTACCTTAAAAAAAAAGTAAAATAAATCCAATTTATAAATTCCGCTGGCCGCCGAACACACACTAAAATTAAAATTTCACTGTTTCAATAAAATTTACAGAAATCAATTTACGTTAATCAATAATATTCTAACAAAATAAGTATCTATTACACAAAATTCAAAAAGAAATGTTTAATAAATGAGCAGATGATACATCATAAGAAAGATGATTGAATTTGGAGTTCAACGCAAAAAACGGAGTGCAATTCGGAATTGTAGATCAAAAGTTATACACGTTTAAAAACAAATTACCTTTAAATCAAATACATAATGACTAAATTAAAAGAAAAGTGAAATTTGGGGACTAATCAGCAAGAAAATATAAAGGTAAGGACGTTATTCGCCAAAAATTTGAACGTAGGGACGTCATTCGCCAAAAAAAATGAACGTATGGATGTTTTTCCACAATGAGTGTCAAACGTAGGAACGTTTTGTGTCAATTAGCCAAATATGAATGAGCTGCTTTTGATTTTGACGAAAATGCCCTTGCATGTGTTAAATGTTGGGATTAAATTTGACGAAAAGGATGTCTCCAACAAGAAAATGTAAATGTTGGGACGTTTAGCGTCAAAAATTACAAATTTAGGACGTTTTGCACAATACATGTCAAAAGTATGGACATTTTGTGCTATTAACCCTAAATTAACATTCCCGTTCTCCTACCAACCTCTCTGGCACCAATTGGTGCCAGACAAAGGACGTGATAGCCACGTCCATAATTTTTCTCTGAAATAAACCCCACTCCCGACCCTTGTTAACCCACTCCCAATGAACAAGGCACCAACTATCTCCTACCCATTTCCAATAAAGCTAATGTCCCATAAACTGGTACAATGGTTACAAATTTAAAAATCATTCCTATTTCTTTATGTCTTCCGTGTATTTTATTGAACGTGAAAACGGTAGTCTCCATTTTCATCCGTCTGGTGCACGTCTTCAAAATTTTACTGGTGAGTTCTTAAAGTTCTGTTTGTTAAATTTTTTTTTTTTGCTTAAAAACATGTTTTTGTTTTATGTTTCCTAAGTAAAATATATGGTTGAAAAGTGGAGATAAAAAATGTGTGTGGTTAAAAAGTGACTTTAAAAATGGTGTTGTAAAAAATATGATTAAAAACATGTTTGCCAAACAGATGCTAAATTTTTTCATGTTTTAAGTTGTGGAAAATGTTATTATCAGTAGCCCTGAACTTTGTTAATTTTTGAATTAGTTTATTTTTGTAGTTTTTATATTTTAGGTTTAAATGGGCAGAAGTAATGAGATTAGCTCAACATAATAGTAAATCTTGATTAATGAACCACATTTTTTTGGTAAGTTTATAACATGTGTTTTTGTTGATGTTATTTTATATGTTCTTTTTTTTTTTTGAAGTTAGGCTATATATTTTCTATCTAATTTTTGTCTAACATAAATTAGTAATTTCATTAATTAATGTTATGATTTAATGTTAAAATGATGACTTCACATAAAATAATTTCGATATACGAGCAAGTGCCAACTAAAACTTTTTAACTGCTTATTATTTTGATGTAATATTTTTTTGTTAACTAGGAATGGAATATTATGATGATGATAATGTGTTCGTTCCCTAAGTTTCTCGTACTACAAAACCTAAGATTGGATTAGAGTTGACACCCATGAAGATGCACAAAGTTTTTACAATCAGTATACTATGCAGGGAGGCGAGATTTAGTACCAGAGTGGGTAATTGCAAGAAAAAGAAATCAACTAACGAATTTGTTTAGAAATTATTTGTGTACTTCAAATAAGGTAAAATAGACGAGACTATCAAATACGTCACAAGGATGATGTTCAACGTACTGGAGAAAGAAAATATGGTCAAAAGCAGTGCGGGTATAATGCAAGAATGGTAGTAGTAAAGCAACAGACTAAGCAAGGTTTGGTTGTCAGCAATTTATTGAGGAACACAATCATGCTCTTACTACTCCTAGTAGGGTGCACTTGTTGAGATCACATTGTTAGGTAACTGCCACTATGAAGGCACTTGTCAATCAGTTTCCAAAGGCAAATATTCCCACCTGTCAGCAACTGCGACTATTGAAGATAGATGTCGGTGGACCATCAGCTGTAGGGTTTTTAGAGAGGGATATTAGAAATCATGAACGGGAGCATCGGATGGTTCAAGTATACACCAAAAAGATATTTTTGTTATTTTAGAAGGAGCTTGAAGAGAGTAATTTCTATACATGTTCAAAAACTGCTACTTTTGGAGATAATAAAGGGTACGTAGTCCAGTGCTTTGAAGTAGGAAAGACCTTTGATCTTCATCGGAAACTAAACTATTCAACAACAGCTGACTTGATCACATATAGTTGTTGGATGTTTGAGTATGAGGGAAACCTTGTCGACATCTGATTTCCTTCCTGAAGTAAAAGCAAGTACTGACTTTGCTAGAAAAATACATCCTTCAAAGATGGACTAAGAATGCCAAACTCACTCCTGTATTTGATACACTAACGACATATTGACACGAAGGTGGTTCAAGTCAATCATGGATGTCGAGACATGGAGGATTACTGGCACATTCGGCTTCTGAGTTAGTCGATATGGGATCGCTTGCTGATGAGCATAGTACCTTCTTTCTTGGTGAATTTAAAATTTGAAACTCAGGGTTAATGAGTTAACTAATGGAGGGAGTGCTGGCATCAGCAGAAACAGAAGCCGGAGTCGCGAGAACACACAAGTGATTTCTGATCCTAACCCAGTAAGAGCGAAAGGGTGCAGGAAGAGAATGAAATCGAGAAAAGAAAAAGCAGTGTTTGTGGTTTAACTAGCCACGAAAAAAAACATGTCCAATATTAGTCAATAAGTTCGTTGCAATAATTTTATAAAGAAGTTTCACTTACTTTAGATTAAATTATTTCTTATTTTATTTTTTATACTATAACCAATTTCAGGTCCCATTTTGTTGATGGATCTTGTCACCCTTAATACCACTATTAAAATAATCAGGATGAAGCTTATCACTCTCAACACTCATATGACAACACTCAAGATGATATGTTCAAAAGCATTCATAATAGAAACTTTGGATTTGCACCTACATACTATGACGATCGGGACGAATAGAATTATATTGTCTACTGAGTTCCTCTAGCTGACTTGTGTTAACAGATTAGGGATTGTACATTTCAATGATTCTGCAAGATTCTATTTACATATATGTTTTGTATCGAATGCATTATAATCTACGTTTGGTATTAGTGTGGTCTTCGACAATTTTCAATACAAAATAATTTGAACTAATACAATACAACTACAAATCGCAGGATAAATGCATGTCGTATGTAAGTTTAAATATAATTTCTACATTAATTTACAATATAGTCGAGGTGACTTAAGTTTACAGCCGTTCTCCTTCCAGATGTCTGGCACTGTAAGGTGCCAGACATAGACACATGGGCATGGGACCCCCAATGCAAGGGCCCACACCCCCGTGTCTACGTCGGCACCTTACAGTGCCAGACGTCTGACAGGAGAATGGCTATAGACATAAGTTTACATAGAATCTCACTTACTTTAGATACATAAGTTTATAGAGGATTTCTACATTATATTACAACATAGTCATGGAAACATTGCAATATCATCAAACAGTAGAATGAACTGCACTAATTTTCATCCTACACAAAACATGTAAATATAAAAGATTAGGGCGAAAAATGTGTTTTTAAATGAAAATAAATAAATATTTACACTTGACACGAATACATACCCCAAACCTGTTGCATAGCCATATTGATAGTTGCAATTTTTAGTTGAGACTTTTAGCAACTGCATATACTTAGCAACGACTTTACTAATTTCATCTAGAGGCTCGAATAAGATTTAGTCATCATAGCCCCACATAAGAAAGTTGAAAAATTCAGAGGCTCAGATAGATTAATGTATTCATTGGCCAACGTGGAACCAAATCGTCATGGCTGCAGATCACTGGTTGCATGAAAATTCATGTCATCCAGGTTACCCCGCCAAGATACGATATATGATTTTGTGTTTAACCATTACAACAAAATATTTAACCAACACGAGTATATCATCACAGCCCCAAAGAATGGGTCACACACGTACTACCGTTCTGCTGCCTAAAGCCTTAATTATCATCATGATTCCATCAATAGTTCAACAATAAATGCCCAACAATTGCACTAGAAATTCGATACCAAAAAATATTAGCATGGTTTCCAGCACTATTGATTTATTATGAAACTAAAAAATTCCCATTCATAGCAACATCAACTCAATTAGATGGGGGACATATTGAATAAATTTAGGGCAGGCAAACAACAGGTTCCATTTTTGATCATATATGCTCAATAATTTGGTATTGGAATCATGAATCAAAACAAAGAAAGGGTGAAGATTAGAGAAATTAATTGGAGAATCTTGAATCACATACTCGACGAATATGTCTTACGACCCAAAAGGGGTGGCTGAAAAGGCCGATCACAAAATGACCACTAGCACTATTCTGGGATGGCTGCGCACTTCAGGTCCAACCCATGGAACAACGGTAGAGAAACTGCACCCAACTCATGCTAGACAAACCACATCCAACCCACACCACAAAAAACACGCCCAACGCCTGTCGAACTGGATTTCCACAGAAATAGAAACTCAACAGATGAAAGGAGACAATGGAAGGTTGTGGTTGAAATGGCAGGGGGTTGCTTTATCGATAGAAGGTGGGTTGTGGTTGAAATGGGTAGGAGACAGTTGGGGTCTTGTTCATTGGGGGTGGGGTTAACAAAGGTTGGGAGGGGGGCTTATTTTAGAGAAAAAATATGGAAGTGGCTGCCACATCCTTTGTCGACACCAACTGGTGCGAGAGAGGCTAGTAGGAGAACGGGAGTGTATAAAATAAAAGAAGATGAACTAAATTCTAGATATCTTTTATTTACTATATAGACTACATTTGGCGGCTGAAATAAATGGAATTTGTTTATAATATGTATTATTTGGATTTTCTAGGTATGATGTATTGTTAAAAATTGGAGAGAGAAAATGTTATGGTTAAAAAGTAGTTTGAAAAATTGTACTATTGTAATTTAAAATTTAAATGTTCACCGAAAACAGCCATAAAAAGAGCTTAGCTATATCTCATTTCCCTCCACTATTTCCCCCAAAAACGAGAGGCACAATAAACGAAATCTAAGATATTGCTTCCATGAATTAAAAAGTTTGGCTGTCAATTAATCAACACAATAACCAAGAAGTTGCTCATTTTACACACAAAAATTTTGTGGGATTTCAGCCGTCTGTTTTCCCTACCAGATTTGAAACCGTGCCTTCACATTTTCAAAATTTAAATATCGCATTAAATGCCATGTCCAAAAGGGTACTTTTATTAGACTTGATTGAGACAATGTAAAAGGCAATACAATACACATATTTTCAAACCGATTATGCTAAACTTACTCATCCTTTTATACACTAAGTTATTCCCCCTCTCACATGGTGGGACCTACACCTATAGGCTCCACACCCATGTGAGAGGGGGAGTAACCCAATATGTAACCCGGTAAGTAAGTGTAGAATCATCAATTTTCAAATGTATTTTTTTTTTTGAATTGTGTAGTGCACATTTTCCTTTATCTTTCCTTTTTTTTATATTGTATCAGCATTTCAGCTCCCAATCTTTTTTATATTGTATCAGCAATTGTTTTGGTATGCATGAAACTCCCAATCTCTAAACGTTATTTGCAACTACAATTTTTTTTTTTTTTTTTAATATTGTTTGGCAATCCAAGAAAAGCATATTTATTCATATTTGAAAATTTCTGAAGCTAAAGGAGAATAGCTGGCAAAGATTTTCTTCCCAAAAAACCCCCCCAAAGAGTCGCGCCCAAAAGTATTACAATTTACAATTTTTTTTGCTGAAAATTATTGAAATGCACCTGACTTTGTTTGACAGCGATATTGTACTATTCAAGAAATTTACACCACTTTTACCCCCAAAATCATTGGACAACATTTTCCAAAAATAAGTGCTAAGGGTTGTATGGTAAATGTACTAATCTAAGATCTGCCCAAAATCACGTAAACAGTGCAGAAGTGGCAGAGATACACATGAATTGCCTGCTTCGGGGAAGTGGAAAATTATTGAAGTCTTATAATAAAAGATTTTCCTAATATAATATTAAACAGACTTTTTATGTTGAAGTTTTCTTATAAAAAATGGTTCGAGAAAATATTATATTTATAATACGTTGCGGTTTTCTTATAAATCCAAGATTATGCTAAAATAAATAAAAAAAATTAAAAATTAAATCCAACATTTTTTCACGATAATGTTATTTTAAATTTTAATAATCTAATATAAATTAAATCAATCTATTTTAGAACCTGTATGGTGCAGGTAGTTTTTAGAAAAAAACTAGTTGCACACCCGTGCGTTGCACGGACATATTAAGTTGTCAACTAAAATATACAAAGAAAACTATAAGTCGAAAAAAAACTAAATAAATGAAAAGGTTCTTGTGCAAATATTTATTTAAATAGGAAGAATAATTCTATCGCGTAAAATATTATAAATTCTGAAAAACTTCCTTATACACGACATTTGTTGTTTCATTGGTTGGCTTGCCGTCTTTATCACATATCAATATTTTCAGACCGGAGCTATTTGTAACTCTAGACACTGCTACATAAAGTTGTCCATGACTAAAAACTGGCTTCTTCAGGAATAATCCAACATGTGAGAGCGATTGACCTTGACTCTTGTTGATAGTCATAGCATATGAAACTACTAATGGAAATTGTCTTCTCTGGAATTTGAAAGGCAATCTCACATCTGATGGTGTTAATGACATTCTTGGGATGATTACTTTGTCCCCAGCATTGTTTCCAGACAAAATTTTAGCTTCTATAACATGATGCCCAAGCTTCGTAATGATTAGTCTTGTTCCATTACACAACCCTGCAGCGTGGTCAATGTTTCTCAACAACATCACTGGAACACCGACCTTAAGCGTTAGCTCATGGCTAGGCACTCCTGAACATTTTATACTATTCAAGAACTCTATAGAATGAATGTCTTCGAACAAATTTGTGCTTTTCTCTACCCTGCATATAGAATCTGAACTCAAATAAGTCTTTCCTTCTAAGCGATTTTTCGAAACCATGTACTCATTTATGGTATCAACGACATCAAGCGTTGGGGCAAGTATAGCTCTTCCCTGCAAGAATGACTCGTCGTCAAAGCTGTCTAAAAATAAAGGATATGTACTTTCAACAATTGATTGGACCAAATTGTCTGATGCGTCTACCAAAATGTCATCTGGAACTTCTATTGCTGCATGACCATCATTTTCACCCCCTAATGTCCCATCTCCTATGCTCAAAATCCATTCAGAAAATGCCTTCATTTTGAGACCACAATCATTATCTCCAAGACTTTGGAGTCTCATATTTTTGGTTAGTCTCAAAACTTTGCAATGTGTCCATAAATATGAAGAATTGATTGTTGCCATAACAACATCTTGCCTACTCCCTTTCGGAATAACTGGTAAAATCTAACAAAAGTCCCCACCAAAAATAATGGTTTTGCCTCCGAACGATTGGTGAAAGCTATCTGGATTGTTGAACCTCATTATATCACGCAAAGTTTTGTCAAGAGCTTCAAAACAGTGTCTGTGCATCATCGGGGCCTCATCCCAGATTATAAGCCTTGTTCTAACAATTAGCTCTGCAAGTGCACTCCCTTGTTTTATATTGCATGTTGAGTCTTCGTTCAGATTTAAGGGAATAGCAAATCTCGAATGAGCTGTTCGACCGCTAGGTAATAAAAGAGATGCTATACCACTCGATGCAACATTTAACACTATTTCACCCTTTGATCTTATTGCAGCAGAAAGCGTCTTCCAGACAAATGTTTTTCCAGTTCCCCCGCAACCATATAGAAAATAGACACCTCCATGAAGAGAATTGACATCACGCATAATTGTATTGTAAACATCCCTCTGCTCATCTGTACACAACTGCAAGAGTCTCTTATGTTCTTCGGCTAAAGAACTTTTGTCATACACCATCTCATCATATATAAGTCTATTATCAAATATTGAGGCATCATAGTCACTCGGATATGGCATCGTACAAAAATCTCGAAGACTTTTGCCTCTACTTCGCAAAATCTTTTCAATCTCCAAAAGAGTCAAATTTTTTATTTCTTCATCACTCAATTGCAATCCTATTGAGCAGAGAAGAAGGACATGCATTGATCAACAATGAGTAAAAAATTTAAAAAAAATCACAGAATGAAAAATAAAAAGGTACATTACCTTCATGTCCTAATATACGTCTGCGCATGTATATGATGTCATCCGACAAATACTGCCAACATGATTGCCAAACGAACTCAGGTCGAGACAAAGATTCTGACATCAGTAATGTTGCAAAAAGACTCCTTAAAGAATGTGCAGAGCCCCAGTGGCTAGCTTCAGCAATGCCGTCTACATATTCCTTATCATCATCCAGCAAGCCCAGTGCATAGCAAGCATCTCTAAAAGAGTTATATTGCACACCGTCAACATTCCTAATATCCTCAAAGCAAGTCGGACCCCGTACTGCATTCAACAACATTCTCAAGTAATACATTTCACCTTGTCCAGGCGCGACATAAAAAATGCGGCCAACGGAAAAACCACGCTTCCTTGGTTGCCACTCTCTTTTGTCAGTCTTCCAAACAAATTTTGTAGGAAATTCTGCATATGTCAAATTTTTTGCCTCCACATATTTTTTATTTGCATCCATCCATGCAGTAAACATACTATGTCTTGCAGTAGGACGATTAAGTACTTCATCAAGTGGATCGTTATCTGAAAATATTACATTCTGCTCATCGGGAAGATGGAAAGACAACCGCTCAACAGGAGGGTCCCTAAAATGGATATCATATCCAAACAATCTCCAAGCAGCCTCACATGGTGATATATATCTACAATCTAAGTAAACCTTTATCTCATCTACTGTATCATTGGCTGCATATTCACCTGTGCTTTGATAGAAGCTTGCTGTTACCCGATCATGACCTTTGTTCACATACTTGAAAAGATATTTGATCGATCGGGACTGATTACACCATTCAACATTGATGTGAGCACCATACTTCATCATAAGACCACGGTTATGAGGAACGACATATCTGTTATCATGCTCTATACCTTTAACGATCACAGTTCTTCCATTGTCACGACGTTTGTAAACAGGATAGCCATCTTCATCTACCACCGTGGACTCATTAAATTTTTTAGGAAAATGTTTGGTGCAACGACCATCAGACATACACGGGGAGTCTGGTCTCAATCTACCACAAGGACCGTGAATCATTAACTCTTTAACAACAACATAGAAATGTGGGTCGACTAAATGATCAGGAATTTCGGCAGAAATGATGCTGTCAATGTGTTCCGACATGGGATAATTTGCATCACGTGCCAGAAAAAGTAATATATGAGCATGCGGTAGGCCACGCTTTTGAAATTCGATTGTGTACGTTGCTGAAATGTGTTCATATAAAAGAAATAAACGAAAGAAAGCCAAATAAACACGTGAATTTAAGATCGCAAATGAATATGTATATATAATAATATACGATGTACAATTATAGAATTTAGAGTTAAATGTGTAAGAAAATTACCTGCACGCACTGGTCCAAAAATCTCGTTCTGTCGAAGATCTTTCATTAGAAGGTCTAATTTTATCTTAAAAACTCTGCACAATACATCAGGTCGATCCTCTGCTCTTAACCCTCTCTTCTCAAGAAAACGTACAATCTCCGGCCACTTCGGATTACATGTGAATGTAATAAATAAATTAGGATACCCTGTCCATCTGCATATAGCCATTGCATCCTGATAGTTTTGGATCATATATCGCGCACTGCCAGTGTAGTTAGATGGTAGACAAATTCTTTTCCCATGCGAAGAAGGATCTCTTTCACCCCGCAGTAGTGCCTCAGTCAGGCCTCGATACATTTCACATCTCAATTCTTTTTGATGAGTTCTTATATAAGTTAGACGTGCAGTCTCCACCATTGTGAATGCATCAACCAAGAACTGTTGGAAGAGTCTTCTAGAGAACAGAACATTTGGTGATTCTGTATCTCTTTCTTGTATTCGATACGAAAAAAATTCTCTCATACTCAACTTATTCCTACCACCTGATGTGTTGGAACATGATTCTCTAAGCAAAATATCTTCCCTATAACCATCTTGTCCATACAGAAAAAGCAAAGGGTACTGCAACCCTAAGTATGAAGCATGAAGCTCAGTGATTCGCTGCAAGAGTCCAGTACGTGTCTCGACGACAATATCTCTATCGCCAGGAATAGTTTCAAAATCACCAACTATCAAAAGTGCAATATCGTCCTTTTCAGGAAGGTTGTAACATCTACCGTCGGTTTTTCTCCTTCCAATTAGCCTGAGCCTAACATTGTCGCATTTGTTCTGACACAGGGAGTCTCGAACCATCCTAAATGACTTCACAAGTATATTGTGCTCATCCAACATAGTTTTTAATTCAGATACAATTTTCTCATGCAAAGTGGATCTAGTTGTATCTTGTCTGGATGATGACAGTAAAAAAAAAAAAAAATTATATATATATATATGTAGTTACTAAATGAGAAATTGCTAAGTGAAAATTTTGAAATTATCCATTTATACTTACCCAATAGCCCGCATCCTATTGGCTACTTCATGCTCAGTATCATAAATATATAGTTGAGCAAATTTAGGTGATTTTCCTTCAGTTGGAAATAAACTTCCAATGTAATGATAGTTCTGGCCGTATAATCTGAATACCGGGGGCGACTTCCCATTGTTTAGACTCGAGTCTAATTTCCCTCCCATGGAAGTAAATGAGAACATCATGTTGTATGATCGAATGTTCTCATTAAAAAGCTTACTTTTCTCAGAATTTCCATACAGTAGATCTTTGAATATTTTTGGAGGTTCTGGCATTGGAGGGAGTTGAACCTTGCCAAGCATGCAACATAGGGAAAACTTAGGTGATCGACATGTTTTGTAACGTTTGTCTGTTCTCTCTTCGAACCAAAACATGGCATTGCAATATTCACATCTGTAGCTAGGGTCTCCCAAGTCCATATATTCTATTTATTGCAACAACAAACATTTTTTTTAATTCCGTAAAAAAATTTAAATATTGACAGGAAATAAAGAAATTATAAAACAACAAATGTACTTATAATAAACTAAATGTACACATCTAAGTCGTATCTGGATTATAGGAAAAGCATTGCGCTTAAATGTAACAGACAATAAAATTTGAATTCAACATGTTTAAATTACATCTATTTTAAATTGTTAATAATTGGTTAGAATTATTTGTTGTCGCAACTAATTGATTGACCTCATAAATTGAAAAATTTAAATTAATTTATAGTCATGTAAAATAAAACTTGCAAGTGAATAAATATTTTCATTTGCTCAAACAAATTATACAAACAAACTTCACAAGTATTATTATTATTATTATTATTATTATTATTATTATTATTATTATTATGAAAAAAAAGAGTTTATTGTTAAAGGGAATAATGTATATGTTTTTCAACCATAATTGTAAAAGGGGATACCATATATGTAATAAATATTTATGTAATCATATAACTAATTTGATTTATTTCGCTACTAAATCACTTATCCCAAAACAGTTAAGAAATATCAATTTTTCATTTGAAAACATAAATAAATACTTTGTTAATACATAAAATATACAACATTTTACGAAATGGGCTCGTGCAAGTTCTTATCCACCCAACAGCCCATTCAAGATGCCCATTTACCAAATCCATTAAAAAATATCAACCTAACCCTATTTGAAACGTCTAGAAGTGGTATAAAAACCACACAACCCTTAGCTTCCTCACACTCAGACAATACGGCTGCTCCCTTTAGCTCATTCACTGTCGTTGTTCATACACACTCAATGGAAGACAAATTATCCAACCGAAAAAAAGAGACTAATCTCAAAACCATGCTTTCTTTTTGTATATATTCATCGACACCTCGCCGGATTTTCTCAGTCCATCCAAGATAAACACACATTCCTTCGTTCCATTTTTTTATACATGTTTTTAATGAAATATCCTCGTAGCTACATTTGAAACCAGCAGATCCTGCCTCATAATACCGAACTTAAAAACGTTCTTGGGTTAAAATAATCAAGATAAGTGCTGATAGGTTTTTGTTTCATGTAAAATGTTCTTATCGTAGTGGCCAAAGAAAATTTCTGCTAATGAACTGGTTTCGTTTGTTGTAGGGAGTTTACATCACATTCACTGCTAGATCCTTGGTTCTACATGAAGAACCCGAAGGATTCTTGTCGCGCAAGAACGATGGGAACGCCAGATCTGGGAAAACAAATGCCATTTCTTAGTTTTTATGCATTTGATATATTTATTTAAGTTTGGTCTGTAATAATATATTAGTAGACATCTGGGGGTCTGTATTTTTTTTTTTTTTTAAGTGATCTGTAAATAAATGTTGGTTTAGTTTGTTGTAGGGAGTTTACATCACATTCACTGCTAGATCCTTGGTTCTACATGAAGAACCCGAAGGATTCTTGTTGCGCAAGAACGATGGGAACGCTAGATCTGGGAAAACAAAGGCCATTTCTTAGTTTTTATGCATTTGATATATTTATTTAAGTTTGGTCTGTAATAATATATTAGTAGGCATCTGGGGGTCTGTATTTATTATTTTTTTAAATTGATCTGTAAATAAATGTAGTAATTCCAATTTTGTACGTAAGAAAAATGGTTTTAGGAGAATCAATGTGTTATATTTCATGAAGATCTGGCGTCCCTGGAGATGTACCGAGCATGTGAAAGAAAAAATGATTGCACAACACATACTGGTAAATAATGATAGCATTCTTTTAATTTTTTATTTAAAGTACAGATCTAACACATATTCAAGATATCAACTAAAATTCCAATCAACTAACATGTACAGTTTGGTGTATAACGGGCATCGTTAAAGCTAATCGAGACGACGTTGCACATGGAACGGGAAAGACATCCTGTCATCTTAAATTCAGGTATTTATATTTTCCCTTTTATTTTTGGTACATGTATTCCATTTTTTTTAAAATTCTAAATGTTGATAGTAATGTCTGTCATAAGTAAAATTCTAACAAATGTGGACATGTCAATTTTTTTTGCCTAAAAAAAATAATGCAATGAAAAAAATAGAGAAAAACATTTTTTTTTTGTGTATATTTTCAAAGGGCATTATTCATGCAAAATCATTTACAATGCATATTTTCATGTGAAATGTCTATTAAAAATGATTTGGAAAAAAAAAATTGTCCAATTATAGTACCTGTTAACATAATTTACGTGTCAAGTTACAATAAAATAAAAAAAATCTATTAAAATGGACTTTTTAGTAACAAATTAGTTTGAAAACAGTGTAAAAAAATTATGGAGCATGTAATATTGCAAAGAAGAAACTTTGAAGATCTCAACTTATATAAAGATGCAATACCATTTTTTTATGTCGAGTATAAAAATTTACTGTTTGATATATCTAGATATCTATTAATCTAACATCATAGAAAAAAATCTGATCAATCCTAGTTCCCATTAATTGAAACACATTTGTTAGAGAAAAAACTTCATACTGTATTTAAATAAAATAGTAGACCTTACCATCCGAAGAATGATGATTAACCCTCGCTTCATTTTGTGATTGATCAACAGCGATACCTTCTACTAATTGGGAAAAAAGAGAGAGAATTAGGGCAAAAAAGTGCACTACGATAAACATATATTTTAGTCGGGGATTTATAAATATGAACAATAGGTAAATAAGAGTTCACATAAAAAATATAGCTTCCTATCTAATTAAACAAATTTAATTATCTGTTAAAATTACCTATTGTCCCACTGCTTAATTCAACCGGATTATTTGTCCTGAAAACAGAGGATAGATAGGAACATGAAGAGTGGTATCCATTTGTGCCAATCACATAGCGTCCTGCCGGGAGGGAACGAATGATACCCGAGCTCGTACGCGAAACAACTGGAAAAAGAAAAAAAAAATACATAATCCAATCTAATCCAATATGAAAATAAAGCGACATAGTTAAACAAAAAAAAATTAAGATGGATAAAAAGTAAAACTCATGTAAGTTTACCATTGGTAATATTGCTGAATGGTGTTCTTGCTATTTGCTGAGAACTGTTGTGGTAGCTTGGGTTGATTCTGATATTGGAATGTACGCATTTTTCATCATAGGTTGAGGCGGACATGCGACCTGTTACAAAGTCATGAGTTAAAGGTAAAGTTTTGAATACCCTTTTTATCTGACTATCCAGTAGGTAAACAACAAATAATATAGCATCATGATTACGATACTAACATATTACTAAATTAAAAATCATAAAACAACGTGTACGAATCAAAATCAAGATGCCTTTCCCCAACCAAATGAATTGTAGATTTACAATTCGTCTGTTTATATTCCTCCACACAACTGAATGAAAAAATAAGTAAAAATAAAAAGGGAATACAGATGCATGGTAAACATGTTATAAAATACTCTACCTAATTCATTTTGGTTACCCACTCGTCTCCTCTTGGATGATTGACCTTGTTGCTGCATCTTTTTCTTTTAGAAATATACTGCAATTGCTATATTGTTTATGACATCTGTGGTATAATGGCACCGTGTATGTGAATGTGATTTCGAATGATTGATGAATTCCTTGGTTTAGAATGGTTGATGAAATCCTTCTATTGACACTGAGTCGCTTGGATGGAATAAGAAATAGTATGATTAATAAATGGGTATATGGAAGGTTGCCGAATGAAAATTACAATGCCCTTTCAAATTCCTTTCCATTAGCCTGGATATTATGAAATAGTCACGTGAGCACAACTGGGTTTGTGAAAGTCCGTGAAAATAGTAATTTCATTGACCTGTTTTTAATAAATGACTCTTTAATAAAACAGTCACGTGAGTACATGGTGCCAATTTATCTGAAAGTATAAAAATTTTGAGATTTAATGGATGGAATATCATAATTTATGAAGAGATTTAGGACATACATTTAAATAAATATGTGATACAAAGTGCACGTATCAACAGTGTCTTTGTACATTTTATATAGATAGCCAAATTTTAAAGAGATTTAGGAGAAATAGATTAATTTTATTTTGTGATACATTATGCATGTATCTTATTCTCTGGGCATTTTATGAAATGTCATACTTTATGAAGACATTTAGGACATACATTTAAATAAATATGTGATACATAATGGACGTATCAATAGTGTCTTTGTATATTTTATATAGATTGCCATAATTTTTAAAGAGATTTAGGAGAAATAGATTAATTTTATTTTGTGATACATTATGCATGTATCTTATTTTTTTTTTGGGCATTTTATGAAATGTCATAATTTATACAGAGATTTAGAAAAAAAAATTAAATAAATGTTGTGATACATAAGGAATGTATCTTATTATCGTTACTCAAATGTATTTATAACTTATTGAAAATTTCAGGCAAAAAATTACTTAATCCCTTATAAAAAACCCAGATTTGAGTGAGAGATAGGGAGGGAGAGAGGGGGGGGGGGGGAGGGGGAGAGAGAGAGAGAACAACTTAAAATGATAGTTTAGTTAGGACATTGAGATAAATAAGCTGCTTTGCGAACTACAATTACATTAAATATACTGTAACAAAATAGACATAAAAGTTCTTAAACAGACTAATTTTTTTAATTTGAAAATACATCAGACTTAAGCTCTAAATCCATTCTTAGTCTTGTTCCTTTTTAATGGCCTTTTCGAACTTGTCCAGAAGAAGTTTTGAGGAAGATCCATCATCTTTAGGAACCCCGCTCGTGGGTGTGTCGTAGCCGGACATAAGTCGTGGTCGTTTGGATAGAGCATCTGTTGGTGTGTCCTCATCATTTTCACTGACAGAATCATTTATCTGGAAAACGTGTAACAAAAATAAAAGAAATGCACCATTACGTGGAGAAAAGAGTCATATAGAATTGCAAAACACAATAATATAACCCAATAAAATATTTACACATATACCTCTATGATCTCCTCCCCTGCCTCTTTCAACACCGATACCATGTCAATCCTCTACAAAAAGTTATTTCAAAATTAGTATATGCTCGTCATTGTATATATGAATATAAATAACGAAGTGAAGGTTTGTGTCTAACGCTGATGACGTTGAGGTCAGATTTCTTATACTTCTCAACTAATTTCTGGTCTTCAGAGACACGGCTTATAGAATAAACTTTTTCAGTCCCAGTAATATTCTCCTTTTTTACATGAACCTTAAATAGAGCCGTTCGACCAACCAATGATTCAATCTCTTCTAGACAGCCATTCTTCACGATCGCATATTCACTGAGCTTTATACCAGGTTTCTTCTCTTTCGTTGCATCACACTGATTAAAAAAATCCATTATTAATGACATTATGAAATTAGTTGATTGAGCAATTATAATAAGTTAAAACGTAGAAGCTCACCGATATAATACGCTCCCTTAATTGCAAAGCAGTCTTTCCAATGAGCATTTCACAAGCTTGATCCCACAATAAGAAGAGTGCACAATGGGTCCCGTCTAGGACGTTGACTTTTACCTTGTACCTTGGAGTGGCATTAGTTTCAAGCCTATTGCATGGCTCGCAAAAATATCCAGAAGGCTGGATGCTAAGTTTTTTCCTACACCTTCTACAGCTAATGAATGACCAATCCCCTTCGGTTGTGATCTCAAAAATTTGAGCGACAACCCAGTAGAAACCAACCTTCAAAATAAAATAATAAAAAATATTAGCTAAGAGCAAACAAATAAATAACAAAAGCAATGGTACAACCTCGGTACACTCAAGTAAGTCTGCAATTGTCTTTATTTCTATAGCTCCGCTTTCTAGTTCATCTACTGAACCACATGTAGTGGTGATGGAAAGTTGCGAAATTTCATTAGGGGAATTAGAATTTTCAAGTATCAGCCTAAACGGAGAAAAAAATGTACAGATCAAAAATAATAATAATAAAAAATAACAATGAAACAAAATAGAGAACACATATTAGTAATCAAAATATCTATAATATATTTAGTTGAATTTACTGGCTCTTGAATTCTTCTAATTCTGGTAACCCAACGTCTGCTATTAGTCTAGTAGCATAGAAAGCATTTGACAAAGTGATTTGCCTTGCAGCATTTAAATTTTTAAAACATATTAGAATACTCTAACATAAACTAATGTAACAGATTTAGAGGAATATAGTGTAGGTAAAATTGTTTTTTTTTTGAAATATTTTAGGTTTGCACAGTTGTATTAACACAACCAATGGGTCAGTACCCGAAACTTCAATGAAGCGGCATATCTCATCAGCATAGGTATCCCACAATGTACACTTAATCTTGTTTTGTCTACACAAATAACAAATAAAATATAATTAGATTGGAGGGTTAAAAGAAGGCAGATTTTAATAATTACAAATATTGCAAATTGGAATAATGAAAGCCTTCAAAAAAAAAAAAAAAAAAGGTTTTATTGGTTACCTCTTTGTCCACAAGAACTAATTCCATGCTTGGAGGGAAGTTCAGGTGGTTTTCAGTAGGAATGCTCCATTTTCGTGCAAGCCGAACTTTCAAGATCCAGTCGGTCCTTCGTTTTTGCAAGTTTCTGAATAGTGTCGCCTGTGAAGCCATTTTTTTTCTAGGCAAATCAATGGATGTTATGCAATAATTTTCTATGTTTTATTTTCTGTGCACAAAAGGCTGATGAAACTGGAATCTATTTATTGTGCTAGTTGGAATGTCAACGGACTCAATTTGAATTCATAGTAGTAGAAAATTGGTTGGGCTGATAGTATGATGGATTACATTGAAGAAATAGCCAAACATGTAATTCTTAAGGTGGGCGGTGGGCTGTCTAGGTTCCCAATGTGTGCCAATTTATTTTTCACAAATGCAGGATACAATGAACAACGCAAAAAAAAAAAATGCAGACTGCTTCAGGCGGGAAATCAGTGGGCCCATGTAGCAAGACCTCAGTTGTTATTATATATGTAATGGATTGATTTTTTGGAGAATGTGTTGTTGAAAAGTGTGAAATGTGGTTGATCTCGTATAAATGTGTAGTTGAAAATGAATTTGAGGAAAAAGTTGAAAAAAAATAGTAATTACTATATTAAAATCAATCTATATATATCTATATCTATATTTTTTACAATAAAAGAGTCGTCACAAAATACACATACAGATTCCCGCCAACATGAACTTTCTAAAATCTAAATAATTTTTGAAGAAAATTTAATATTTATTACACATTTAATAAGAATTGTATTAAATATATATATCTATGTAAATATGTTACATTGAAAATGAAAAAATTGAATTATTGTATTTGAATACAAATAAATGTGATATTCTATGTAAATATGTTATATAAGAAATGAAAAGACAGATAACAATTGAAAATAACGGCCCTGGCACAACCCCCAAACAGTAATAATTTTTTATTTAAATATATAAATTGTAACAATTTATTATTTGAATATATAAATTGTATTTTACTATTCAAAAAATGTATTATAATTTGAAATAATGAGACCCATTGTGTCCAAATTATGTGGTTTGTAATAATAACTTTTGGGAGAATGTGTGATTGGATAGTATGGAATCTTTTTGAGTTTAACTGTATATTGTTTTATTATAGAATGTGTGGTTAAAATTGAGTTTGAAAAATACAAAGTTTTGTAATGTAATATTATTTTTTATTGATTTTGTAATATAATATGTTGTTATTATTTTTTGCATATTTTGATTATAATTACCATGATTATTTTTTATTATTAATGGTAATATTGAATGAATTTAGTCAATATTTATAGTTATCAATACTAAATTATAATTTGATGAGGTATTTTGTATATTTGTTGTTCTTTATTTATTTATTTATTTTTGATACAAAGTTTGCAACTTAGGGGTGGGGAGGGAGACTTTAACCCAGGACCAAGTCTTTGTAAAGGTGGCTCCTAAACCACTTGGGCCAATCCTTGATCTCTTGTTGTTCTTAATATTGTAATCATATATGTAGCGAGCTATCAATCAATATTAAAATTATGTTTTGATTATTATCATTTGTTATCTTTAATATTACAAATCATATTTTTGAATTATATTATATTTATTATTATTGTGATTAGTTTTTTGAATGAAAATTGAAAAGTGGAGACAGAAAATTACTATTCCAAATCACATTATTTGAAATAATGGGTCTCAAACGGGGGCTACATTTTTGAAAAATGTGTGATTTAATAGTAGAGAATCTTTTTTTATATTGTGCAGTTTCTTGTTGGCTATGACTTATTAACACGTGAATGTTAATTTATTAGGGTATTGAAATGGGGAGATGGGTACTATAATGGTGACATTAGAACAAGAAAAATGGTTTAGGTTGAAGAACTGAATGCAGATCTTCAATTGCTTAATGTAAGACCCATTTTTATTGAAACAGTCTTATTTTTATTGAACATGTAATGATACCTATGGGAAACATTATATCTATGAATCCATTGATTACAAGAGAAAACCTACCAGGGAAATATATTCAGATAGTGATAGTTGATGGACATTAGTTTAGGTTTACGGATTTTGGGAATTTGAAATAATTTGTCCTTTTTAATTTATACTTCATAAATATGTACAGATCTATGAAGAATATTTCGTATTTTAGAATTTAGCTTTTTCTTTGCAAATGATTTTTTACATTTTACTGCAAATATTTTGTATATATCTAATGTCGTGCATCGCACGGGTGATAAAACTAGTATGATATATGTTGGGAATTACATACAAATTCCCTCTCTAATTAACCTCACAAGAATTTTGATGTTCAAGAAATAATTGAACCAACAAGAAAATAAATATGAACACAGAAATTTACGTGGTTCGACAACTTGCCTACGTCCACGAACCCTCGCCAAAACTTCTCACTATATAATAAATTGTTACAATTATATAGAATTTTCACTTACCAAACCCCCAAGTATTGTAGGAAAAATAACCAAGTTTTACCATATCTACTAATTTCTACTTCTTTGTATAACCCACAAAGAACCCAAGAAAAACCAAGATGCTAGACTACATTTTTCCTCACAATACTCTCTAATCAATATGCAATTAATTGGCTCCTCAATACACATATTTATAGGTAAACATAACCCAAAAACGTGTATTACTTGTGCCCCAAGATGTTTCCTCATTGAAATAGAATAATAAGAATAAGGAAAGAAATTCATGTCAAAAAAATATCTTTTTTTTCTTTTCACCCTTAACTTGGTTTCCAAGTTAACCACTTTAATAAGAAAATCAATTGTTCAATAGTTCCCATTCTTATTTTGGGTCAAATATCCCAACAATCTCCACCTTGACACAAATTCATCCAAGCCAAAAAATTCAAATTCAATCATTGGGTAAACAGGCAAGCATCTAATATTTTGACGATCTCATACTCCACCATATGAGTATAACCAGCACTCAGAATTATCAACGAACTCCGAGATTTTCATCGGTTCATGTTGAAATAAACCTTGCTGAAAAATTATGGTGCAAACCCCATGTTTGGCTTTCCTTGGGAGCTCATCAGCCATCGACATCAATTTCACCACACACCTTGCATTAATGCCAAATCAATGCTAGTGTGCAAACACATGTACCCGCCAACAAGAACACATCCTCTATCATGGCAACTGGCTTCATGCCATAAGGAAGTCTCATCTTACTAAAATACAACATCACCACCCTCCACCAGGAGAGTCACATTGTCCACCTTCGAGCAGTTAGCCGACTTTACTCCAAATTTTAGAGAATTTCTTCTCACATGACTAGATTTACCACAGTTCCAACATATTACCTTCTTCTTCATGGAGTTACATCTCTTCCACTTTTCAGTAACAAGCAAAGCGTTTTCAGATGAACTATCACTTCAACCTAATCAACTTAACTTCTGAAAATTCCACCGTTTCCTTCGTGTAATTCAAAATCAGCATGATGTGCTCAAACGTGGATGGAAGAGACCAGATGAACCTTATCTTCATCATCAATCTTAACTCCAATATATTCCAGTTCAGAAACAATCCCATTGAGAACACTAAGATGGTCTAAGATTTTCGTACCTGCATTCATTCTCAAAGAATAAAATCGCTCCTTCAGATACAAGTTATTTGACAAGCTCTTCATCTGATACAACTCTTCAGTTTTTCCCACAGTTCCTTCACAACAAACATCCCATAAATATTTGCAAGAACATTTTTGGCCAAAGAAAGTTGTAACATGCTAGCAGCCTTTAAACCCAAATATTTCCAATCTTCATCACTCATGCTGGATTGGATTCAGTTTCTTTGTCAGAACTCGGGGTTGTTTTTCAATCAAAGCTTTCTGCAATCCCGTCTAAATCAATACATCCATGACTTTTATTTACCACAAGCCAAAATTGATCTTCAAGTCAAATTTCTTCACGTTGTACTTTCAAAACATATTTTCTTTCGCTCAAAAAATTTTCGAACCACCTGATATTCTGTTAATTAGATGTCGATTTCCCCGCCGATGGCGCCCCGTTGGGAATTACACACAAATTCCCTCTCTAATTAACCCCACAGGAATTTTGATGTTCAAGAAATAATTGAGTCAACAAGAAAATAAATACGAACACAGAAATTTACATGGTTCGGCAACTTTCCTACGTCCAGGGACCCTCGCCAAAGCTTTTCACTATATAATAAATTGTTACAATTATATAGAATTTTCACTTACCAAACCCTCCAAGTATTGTAGGAAAAATAGTCAAGTTTTACCACATCTATCAATTTCTACTTCTTTGTACAACCCACAAAGAACTCAAGAAAAATCAAGATGCTAGACTACATTTTTCCTCACAATACTCTCTAGTCAATGTGCAATTAATTGGTTCCTTAGTACACATATTTATAGGTAAACATAACTCAAAAACATTTATTACTTGTACCTCAAGATATTTTCTTGTTGAAGTAGAATAATCAGAATAAGGAAAGAAATTCATGCTAAAAAATTATCTTCCTTTTCTTTTTACCCTTAACTTGGTCTCCAAGTTAACCACTTTAACAAGAAAATCAATTGTCTAAGATATTCTCATTCTTAATTTGGGTCAAATATCCCAACAATATAAAGCTAAGCCAGTAACAAAAAAGTTTACACAAGGAGAAGTCATAGACTATACGTAGACATTTTCACCATTTGCTCTCTTGAGTGACACAAATTGATTTAGAATTAGATAGTTGGATGTAAAAATTGAATTCTTGTATGGTTCTTTAGAGGAAACCATCTATATGAATCACTTAAAAGTTTTGAAATCAAAGTCAAAAAAGGACTTAATGCGCTTATTCAAAAATTATTATATGGGTTATAACATAGTAGACAATTAATGGTATAAAAGATTTGGCTCTTATAATCAAGGGCTAAACTTAAAAAAAGTGAGTATGATCCCTATTTATATGTTAAAGTGTTATGAAATAGAGAGAAAGAGAGAAGAAAATAAAGAGGCAAATAAACTTGTATTTCATTAAGAATTAGAGCCCCATATATATAGGGGAAGAAAGGGATATATAAAGTAATTATCCCTAGGGTTACAGGGGTATGAATGTCATCCACTAAATAGTATAATATTTATAACACTCCTCCTTGAATGACATATTACAAAATATCTGCCTCGTTAAAACCTTGTTTGATAAAAACCCAATGGGAAAAAAAATCAAACGAAGGAAAAAGAGTACAATTATTTTGGAGTATTACAATAAATGCTACATCATCAAAACCTTGCCAAGAAAACCCAGTAGGACAAAACTTGGGCGAAGGAAAAAGAGTACATCTACTCCCCCTGATACTGATCACTGTAAATCTTTGAGTCGACGCATTCCAATCTCATGAACCATTTTCTTGAATGTGGATGTTGGCAATGCCTTTGTAAATAAATCAGCTACATTGTTACTCGAGCGAATTTGTTGAACATCAATATCCCCAATTTTCTGAAGTTCATGCGTATAGAAGAATTTTGGAGAGATATGCTTTGTTCTGTCTCCTTTGATGAAGCCTCATTTGAGTTGTGCAATACAAGCTGCATTGTCTTCATACAAAATTGTTGGGCTGTTTCTAGTTGAAGTTAATCTGCATGATGCTTGGATATGATGGGTCATGTTCCTCAACCATACACATTCTCGACTTGCCTCGTGGATTGCAATAATTTCTGAATGATTTGAAGATGTTGCTGTCAAGGTTTGCTTCACGGATCTCCATGATATAGCTGTTCCTCCACGTGTAAACACATATCCTGTTTGCGATTTAGCTTTATGTGGATCAGAGAGATAACCTGCATCTGCATATCCCACTAAAGAAGATCCCAATTTTTGAGAATAAAATAATCTCATATCAATAGTACCCTTTAGGTATCGAAAAATGTGTTTAACACCATTCCAATGTCTTTGAGTTGGTGTAGAGTTATATCTTGCAAGGAGATTTACAGAAAAAGCTATATCAGGTCGAGTACAATTTGCAAGATATGTTAGCGCTCCAATTGCACTAAGATATGGTACTTCAGGACCAAGAATTTTTTCTCCATCTTCAGGTGGACGAAATAGATCTATTTTCACATCAAGTGATCGAGCAACTATAGGGGATGCCAATGGATGTGCTTTGTCCATATAAAAACGATTTAAAAATTTTTCTGTATAAGAAGATTGATGAACAAATAATCCTTCTGGGAAATGTTCAATTTGCAACCCAAGAAAAAACTTAGTTTTTCCCAAATCTTTCACCTCAAATTCATTCTTTAAATAATCTGCAGTTTTATTGAGCTCTTCAGGAGTTCCAATCAGATTTAAATCATCCACATATACTGCAATAATTGCAAATCCACTATTTGTTTTCTTTATGAAAACATAGGGACAAATGTCATCATTTTTATAATCCTCCTTCAACAAATATTCGCTAAGGCGATTATACCACATGCGTCCGGATTGTTTCAATCCATATAATGATCTTTGCAATTTAATAGCGAACATAGTTCTCGAGCATGTATTATTTGCTTCTGGAATTTTGAGTCCTTCAGGGACTTTCATGTATATGTCACTATCAAGTGAACCATATAGATAGGCAGTTACTACATCCATAAGGAGCATATCAAGCATTTGTGACACATTCAAACTAATTAAGAATCTAAAAGTGATAGTATCCATTACGGGAGAATACGTTTCCTCATAATCAATTCCTGGTCTTTGAGAGAAACCTTGAGCTACAAGTCGAGCTTTGTATCTTGTAATCTCATTATTTTCATTCATTTTCCTTACAAAAACCCATTTGTATCCTACAGGGATTACATTTTCAGGTGTTTGAACTACATGTCCGAATACTTTTCGTTTCTCTAAGGAATTTAATCCGCCTGTATGGCTTCTTTCCATTTTGGCCAATCATTTCTATGCTGACATTCTTTCACAGATAGTGGTTCAGGATCCTCATCTTTCATTATTTCAAGAGCCACATTAAAGGCGAAAATGTCATCTATGACAATAGTATTCCTTTCCCATAGTTTATGAGATACTAAATAGTTTATTGAAATCTCATTATTTTCGGATACTTGTGGTTCTACAGGAACCATATTCTCAATATCCGATTGATCAATCTTTTCAAATACTACTTCTGCTGAAGTTTTTGGTTGGTTTTTCTCTTATACTTTTCTTTTTCGAGGTACAGAGTCTTTAGCACCAACTGGTCGACCACGCTTCTGGAGTATTTGAGATTCATTTGCTACAGCAGATTGTCCTTCAAGGACATCAATTTGTGCAGGGATATTTTCTGCTGGTATATGTGACTTTGTCACTTTTTCTCGTGTCAACAAATACATCCGGTAATTGATTTGCAACTCTTTGCAAGTGAATGATTTTTCCAACTTCTTGCTCACATTGATTGCTGCGGGGATCAAAGTGAGACAAAGTTGTTTCATTCCATGAAATTTTACCATGTTTTTCAGGATGTAGTTTTGTTCCTCCCAAGGTTGGGAAAGTCATTTCGTCAAAATGACAATCTGCAAAACGTGCAGTGAATAGATCACCCGTTAAAGGTTCAAGATACCTTATTATTGATGGTGAATCAAAACCAACATAAATTCCAAGTCTTCATTGGGGACCCATTTTGGTAAGTTGTGGGGGTGAAATTGGGACTTTGACGGCACAACCAAAAACTCGTAAGTGAGAAATATTAGGCTCATGACCAATTGCAAGTTGCAAAGGAGAATATTGATAATACGCAGTTGGTCTTAAACGAACCAAGGATGCAGCATGTAATATGGCATGACCCTAAACAAAATTTGGAAGTTTTGTTTTCATGAGTAATGGTCTAGCAATTAATTATAGACATTTGATAAATGACTCAGCTAATCCATTTTGTGTATGGACGTGAGCAACCGAATGTTCAACCTCAATTCCAATTGACATACAATAATCATTGAATGTCTGTGATCTAAACTCACCAGCATTATCAATACGAATTTTCTTGATTGAATAATCAGGGAATTGAGCTCGTAATTTTATAATTTGAGCAAGTAGTCTAGCAAAGGATACGTTCCTAGTGGAAAGTAGACAAACATGGGACCATCTAGTAGATGAATCAATTAAAATCATAAAATACCGAAATGGTCCACATGGTGGGCGTATTGGCCCACATATATCTCCATGAATTCTTTCCAAGAAAGTTGGAGATTCAATATTGACTTTTGTAGTCGAAGGTCTAATGACCAACTTTCCTTGCGAACAAGCAGCACATGGATAATCATTAGGTAAAAGAATCTTCTGGTTCTTTAGAGGATGTCCATGTGAGCTGTTAATTATTCGGCGCATCATTATTGTTCCTGGATGCCCAAGTTTATCATGCCAAAGTATAAAACTTTTTGGATCAACGAACTTCTGGTTCGTGATAATATTTGATTCAATCATCTTTATAGATGTACAATACATGCCACAAGGGAGTGTCGAAAGTTTTTCTTTTATATGCTTCTGTCCAGATATAAAAGAAGTTATGCAAAGATATTCTGCATTATTTTCATGCATCGTCTCAATGTGATATCCATTGCAGCGAATATCTTTAAAACTAAGCAAATTTCTTCTGGATTTGCTAGAATAAAGTGCATCGTCAATATATAATTTTGTATTATTTGATAAAATAATATAAGCTCTTCCGGAGCTTTCAACGATTTTTGATGCATCTGATATTGTATTAACATTATTCTCTGATAATGTTAAGTTCAAGAAATACTTTTTGTCGTGAAGAATAGTATGTGTAGTTGCACTATCGACTAAACAGATATCCTGGTCATTCATCCTGAATTTATAAACAAAACAAAATAAATATTCTAAAACTTTGATTTCATAAAAAGAAATTTAGCGACATTTTTAATCAACTAAAAATGCTTAATAATGTAAATGTCTCTAACTTCAAAAAAATAAGTAAAAACATAATTCATACTAACTTTTAAAGAAAAAGAACAATTCAGATACTGAAAATTAAACTAATCAATATTCTCAAGTACACCACCTCCAATTAAATGATCGATATTGCCATTTGGGTCAGCAAAGAAGTCAGAGACGTCCAAATGAGTCACATCAATTGGATCATCATAATTAGCAAAATTTGTCTCTACTTTTTCTTTCCCCTTGACTGATTTTTTTGATAAAGATCCACAAGATGTTTTGCCGTACGACAGGTACGTACCCAATGTCTTTTCATTCCACATCTAAAGCAAATTTCTTCATGCTCCTTTCTTGATATGCTATTTTCGTTTGCTTTATGCCTTTTAAAATTGTTCCTTTGTTGCTGATTGTTTTGCTGAAAATTTCGTCCATGGTTTCTTCCACGTCCACGTCCATGTCCGCGTTCATGTCTTGATATTGCATTTATTTCAGGAAATGCGGTACCATTTGCTTCAGGCAATGGTACAGAACCAGTTGGACGTAACCCGTGATTTTTCCGCAGCAATTCATTATTTTGTTCAGCTACAAGCAGACATGATATAAGTTCGGAGTACTTTTTAAAACCACGCTCACGATATTGCTGCTGCAGGAGCACATTCGAGGCATGGAAAGTGGAAAAAGTTTTTTCCAACATATCTTGATCAGTGATTTTTTCTCCACACAAGTTTAACTTAGAACTTATTCTGAACAATTCAGAATTGTACTCACTGACCGTTTTGAAATCCTGCAAACGGAGATGCATCCACTTATAGCGGGCTTTGGGGAGAACTACAGTCATCTGATGGTCAAACCTTTCAGTCAAGTTTTTCCAGAGAATTTGTGGATCTTTCACGGTGAGATATTCAACTTTCAATCCATCATGAAGATGGTGACGAAGGAATATGAGTGCTTTTGCACGATCCTGCAGGGATTATTTGTTTCCTTCTTTTATTGTCTATCCCAAACCTTTCGAGACAAGGTGAATATCAGCATCTAAGACCCATGATAAATAATTTTTGCCAGATATGTCGAGTGCAACAAACTCGAGTTTAGTGATGTTGGCCATTTGTATAACTACACAATAAATAAAAAAAAATACAATTAATTTCGAAGAATGTGATTAAACAACATAATAATAAATCAAATCATCAACATCACAAAAGTTGTATGTTTTCCTTCAGGGATAAACATTATGAAATATTCTTCGATATATATGCTACTTCGGGAACATGTTGTATTTTTATATTATTTCTTCAATAATAGGTCAAATATTCTTCTGGAATATTGACAATTATAATTTATACTCTTCTGGAGTAAATAATAATCTTTCTTGAATATTATAAAGTTGTGCTAATTCAGGGGTAATAACAAACTATTCATGATAGTCATATTAATATTCTTCTGCAATATTAATTATATACAGTTGTGCTACTTCAGGAGCAACAACAAATTATTCATGATAGTCATATTAATATTCTTTTGAAATATTAATTATATAGTTGCGCTACTTCAGGAGCAACAACAAATTATTCATGATAGTCATATTAATATTCTTCTGGAATATTAATTATACAGTTGCGCTACTTCAGGAGTAACAACGTAATGAAAAAAAATTCAACAATAATAAATTAAACACACATATTAATATTCTTCTGGAATATTAATTATACAGTTGCGCTACTTCAGGAGCAACAACGTAATGAACTACTAATTTAAATGATAAAAAAAGGCAACAACAATTATAATATATAAATTAAACACACATAAACAAGAACCTTAAAATTACAGCATGAACTTTAAATTACAACAATTAGATTTTGACCGAATTGAGAAATCAAGTTGAATTTAAATGGCCACTTTTTGAGTTTGGAACAAATTCCTTGGATTGCGTGTACACTTGATGAATAATGAATTTAGGATTGAAATACACGAATTAACAATTAATTAAATTCAGACATGGAAGGTTTCAGAATTGAAAGAAAAATAGGATTCGACATCATTATGATGCATATGTATATATAAAAAAATTCACGTGTTATCAAATTAATCTTGATACACATGACAGATGATTATGCTAAAAAAAATTACCTTCTAATAATTTTAGAGAATCGTGCTGATAACGTGTTATGAAATAGAGAGAAAGAGAGAAGAAAATAAAGAGGCAAATAAACTTGTATTTCATTAAGAATTAGAGCCCCATATATATAGAGGAAGAAAGTGATATACAAAGTAATTATCCCTAGAGTTACAGGGGTATGAATATCATTCACTAAATAGTATAATATTTATAACATAAAGAATATTATAATAACTAATCATTTTCTCTCCTATCATATTTTCTTGATATGCTTCTAGTAGGACAGTGCTACAAGATTAAGGCAATTTAAAGAAAAGTTGAAATCTGGATTTGCAATGAAACCATTTAACCCTACTAGAAAGATTTTAGGGATGGAAATAAAAAGACATAACAACAAGATTTACTTGCAATGATAAAGAAAGAGTGAAGAATCTTATTTAAATCCTTACACATGTATTGATTTGTCATTTTCTTTGTGCTGAACTTTGTAATTAATCGAGCCTCGCCATGGTTTCAACAAGGTATTTACTTTGACTTTTTTTCCATTTTTAATATTATTAGACTTTCTTCTTTTCACTTTAGCTTCTTTTCTTTTTATCCTAACTCCCTAACGATCAATTTATATCTTTGAAACTTGATTTTTCATTTTACAACAATATGGTTATTCTTTAGGGGCATGATAAAAGGAATTGTCTTAGCTATAGTGATTAGTCCACCTATTGTAGCCGCCGTTACTATAATAGTACACGTACATTTCTCTATAATAAACCTGCTAATGGTAATAGTTACTTATGGATCAACGTGATTTTTTTTTTTTGCAACATTTTTAATTGTGATTTATATTTTGATTTCTTCCCATTAATGTTCTCAACATTTATAGACTGGGAATAATCACTTTAGAAATTTTTTACTGAAAGAATATATTAACCATTTAAGTAAATGGTGATATATTTTGGTTACAGAAAGGAGGTCATTGCTTGGCCATATACGTGTGGGCATTATGCTTGTTTAGTCTTTTATCATGACATTTACCCTATTTTGATTGCTCCACTTTTCAAAGGGAATAGATGGAAAAGTACTAAGTCCAGTCGGGTGTAGTGTTTGAATCCTAAAATAATGAATTTGTACCCTGTGGTAAGCGGGAGTTATGACTTACCACACGGTCCACACCTCCACCCTGACTCTGAGAGATATAACCTGCGATTTACCTCCTTAACCAATGGCAAATGACATGGTCGGTTAGGGCTCTCAAGGGGTGGGTTACATCTTTTTGATTGCTCCACTTTTCAAAAAATTCATACATCGGGGAACTCTACTTTTTGAGGTCTTGTGCAGGTGACAGTTAGTTTGGAACATGTTCTATAATTTCTTCACATCATTTATGTCACATCCGTTATAAGTTACTTAGTCTCATGTTATTTTTCAAGAGCAACTTCAACAGAATTATTTTGATTGAAACCATTGTTATAGGAAGTCTATGCAAGTTTGGAAACTGAAGCTAGTTAGATAACTGGTTCTCATGCCATCTGACACAAAACCAGTAATCTTAATTTAGTGGCGGTTGTTTAAGGGTTTATTGGAGTGGCAAAAGGTATCTTTGGTATATGTTTAGTTGCAGAATGTATGAAGAAACAAGGTTCACAATTCTGGACAACATACTTGAACAGTAATTACAAAATCTTACATACGAACATATGGAGGGCTAATAGTTGGTGTCAGCTAAATACATTCTTTCACTCTACATAATAAAATTAAATCTCTTAAGATGCATTCTAGCACAAATCTTGGCATCATGGGATTCCACATGATCTTCATTATCGTTATAATCCATTGTGTAGTAAGTGCTTTTGAATTGAAGATGTGTTCAACACATGAAAACAAATGAGTTTTTATTTTTCATGGTGAAAAGGCACTATTTTAGTCTTTTCTATCATTTTATCGCACCATTCTGAGCTCATTATTGAGATTTGGAAATTGAGTGAAAATATTGAATTTGGCTAATATTTATTGAGATTTGATTGAATTTGCAGAATAAGTATGGGAACTTAGTTCCGAGCGCAATTGTCACTTTGGTTGATTTATTAGGAGGTGCAGTTAGCACACTGAGGGACAACCTATGAACATGTGAAGAAATTACCTTTTCTGCTGTCAGTACGCTTTCTCAATCCAAACGAAAGCGTAGTTTAGCGAAATTTTTTGTTTATAAAACAAGTAATCAAACGGAGGATATTAAAGATGGTGAAAAATAAAATATGAAAATGTTCAGATAAACTTCATTTGGGTCTACAGTCAACTCTTGAGTTCAAAATTCTACAAACAAGAAATATAATAGTACAATGATATTATTGGCAATGTCTTCAAGATCAATAAGTCAATACTTTTACCAGTTCAATATGAATTAAGAAGTCAGCCTTTTTTTAGCATGAAGAATGCAGAGTATGGTCTTTATTAAATGGCAAATATACAAATTGATGCTAAATGAAATAGAATAATAAACGTTCAAGTCATTTTTAAGTGGTAAACGTCTTATTACAAATTCTTTTAACAAAAACTTTATGAAAGTCAATTTGCATCTTAACCTTTAAAAAAATGCATTTTAAATAGGAAAAAAAAAGCACACAACTACAGCCTCAAAGCTTTCATTTTATTACATATTATACCCGAACTTTTCATTTATACCATTCACAATCCCAAATCTTTAATTTCATTCAACAAAAGGACATTTCATTGTTAGTTGAACTAAAAATTTAAAAACCCCTTCATCTTTCCAACTTCCTCCAAAAAACCACTGTTTATTTCCCTCCTTTTCTACCCTAATAATAATACCCACATAATAATAGTTAGAACCTTTGATCACTGCCTTGGAAATGAATGTAACTGTTCTCGTCCGTCGGAAATTTACCACCCCCATTCCCGTCTAAACCGGGATGGGGCAGGGACGAAGCAGGACGGGGATGCCATAATCCCCGTTTATTATATATATATATATATATATATATATATATATATATATATTTGTCTATTAATGTCTTTTTATAATAGTTATCCAATGTCTTAGTTATACAAATTATTTTCTTAAAGTATGATTATTTTACAAAATCCTCATTTAATAACTCTAAAGAATTATTAACATTAATAAAATAAAAAAACTCATAATAACTTTTATAGAATAGTGCAAGTTTAATTATATTAGAAGTAAGTTTGGAGAGAATGAGATGAGACTTGAGAGTGAGAGATGAAGAGTAGTTGAAATATAGGGCTTGATTTTGAAATTATATATTTGGGCATCAGGTGATTTATGACACTTTTAATTTATTTGAATTTTTTTAATTGAACTTATTAATCGTGAATGATTTCAGAGGGGGTTTGGAGCGGGGATGGGGATTTGATAGCAATCCCCATCCCCGGTCAGGGATACATTTTCATCCCCGTCCCCGTCTCATCCCCGTCATTGTCGGGGATTCCCCGCCCCCAGGGACGGAACCAGGATTTGGAGTGAGTGTGGTCAAAAAATTTCAAATAGTGGGAGGGGGAGGCCCCTCTCTGGGGTTCTGCCCCGAATTTTTTTTGAACCAAAATGATTGAAACGACGGTATATTTTGTACAAATGGTTCTTGACTTATTTTAGAGCACGTGTGCGTCTGAAACCGTTAATAGGTGAAAAATCAAACGTTTATTCTTGTGTTAATTGATTCTTTAGAATGATTGTGGGTCCAACACATTGAAGTAGCCAACCATCCAGTTAAGGGAAGGGGGAAAAAGCTGTCTTCTTTGAATAAAAGGACCAATTGGAGACAAGGAGAAAAAAAGAGGAAAAATTCCAAAATTTCAGTGGGGCGTGGACCCCCACTGGTCCTCACATAGCTCCGTCCCTGCCCGCCTCATTGGGGACGGGTCCCTGTCGAGTTCGAGGATTCCCTGCTCCATTGCTATTCCTAGGTAGATGCGATAACTAGGTGTAGATGAAGACCTCATGGACAAAATTGAACTCAAGAAGACTATCTCACTTGCCCACGTAGTTACGATATGGGTAGATGTACCTTCTTTGTATTGTCTGACCCTTTAATGTGTAATAGATCCAATGAGTAAATTCTTGGCATTCTTCAAGCTAGGAGAGAGATGGAAGCTAAAATCAATTTGTTCAACAAGAACTAGGGTGTGGAAGACTTGGATGTTTAGATTTGTATGTGATGTCATTGTGAAATGGATATGTAGCTAGGTCCGTGTAAGGAGTCAGTTCTAAAGTAACAGTTATTAGAATGGTGGCTTTTGAATTAGATATTATGTGTTGGAGCAGGGGCGGACCTAATCAAGGTCCAGTGGGTGTGGTGCTGGACCAAGCCTAATTGCAATTTTGGTTATTTTAAATGATTTTGGTTTTCAGCCCATTTTTTCAATTTCAATCATTTTAAATCTCTTCTACTTCCTTTTAGCTATAGACTACAACCCCACTTTCATTCCCTTATTTTAGAAGCTTTATTCGTTTTGTTTTGATTTTTCATTTTAGTATAATAGTATGTTATGTGTATTTCACTATTTTATTTGATTTCTATAAGAATATTGGTGTCTTATTAAACTTTTACCGCATATATTACATTAATAAGTTTTTCTAACTATATAAATTTCATACTAAAATAATGTACGTTAAAAAAAAATAGGGGGCTCTGGTGTTCGCCCCCACTGAACAATAATCCTAGGTCCGCCCCTGTGTTGGAGGTTGTATTGTAACTTACCTTCTAGTAATGAAATATTTCAATAATTACAATGAAAAATGATAGACTCCCCTCGGGAGTCACCTCTTGCATGACCTCCCTCTCACGTAGAGGGCGGTGGGGTCACTCCAAAAAAGTGGTCCCACTACCCTCTATGTGAGGGGGCGGTCAGGCGGGAGGTCACTCCCGAGGGGAGTGTATCATCACCCAATTACAATTTCCAATTTTCCCTTTATGCTCATTCGTTGCTTCGAAATACAAGTGTAGTATAGGCCCCCAAACGTTTATGATGGTGCAGCAAAAGCCCCTAACCTTTTGAACCATTAATAATAAATGCAGCAAAGGTCCCAATCCTTGTTAATACATGTTATGTAGGTCCCAAACCTTTTTTGATTTTCTTAGTACATATCACGATCCTGGTACTTGTATGATGTATCAAGTTATACAAACTAAGTTGCTCCCCCAGAGCTTTCCAGCTTTGTAATTCCCTGCCAAGCCACATGCAGAAAAGCTGACTGTGACTCCCTTTTAGCCTTCTCCATCGGTGCCTCCAGTTCATATCCTTTGAATTGGACTTCCTCCAGTGATTGTTGTGTGTGGGAAGGTGTCAGGTGTGATAATAATGATCGGGTTATCCATCTGTTGCTGCCATCAAGAGGACTTGTTGGAAGCATATCTCCTTCTATTGCAAACCTCAACCATCTCTCTCAACTCGATCTCTCGCGAAATAGGTTATCAGGTCCTATCCGGGATGGGTTTTTTATGGCCTTGAATAGCATGGTAATCATTGATATGAGCCATAATCGTCTCACCGGACAGTTCTCAGATTCTGATAAACTGATGATCACTGTCACAACAGTGGACTTATCCAGCAATTTCTTTTATGGGACAATCCAATCTTCATTTCTCCAGCAAGCATTGAATTTGCAAAGATTCGATGTCAGCTGTTGAGTTCCAAACTCGTTTCCAGCCTTAAAATGAAGACCCAGCAGCAAGAGAAAATATGTCCAGCAACCTTGTTTCTTTGTTCCTAGTTTGAGCTTAGTTTATGACCACTTAAACACACCGGAACATGGCACCGTCGTCCTCGAGAAATAGCAACCGGATCTAGGTTCGCCGGAGGTAGCAAGATTTCGCCGGAGATGTTGGACCTCTCCCACTTCTACCTCTCCACCCAAGAATGTGCCAAGTCTCTTGAAACAAGAAAAGGTTTCCCCCTCTTATTCAAATTCAAATCCCATATGTAAGTGAAGTGCCAATCATAGGGTGCCATGTGCATTAAGTGGACCACCACTATATTCCACAAATCTTCACCTTGGGCCACCTTAATCCATTACCAATTTCTCCGGTTACAAGTGCTATCCATGTGTGTGTGGTCTAATAAATCATCATCCCTCACTCCAGCCAAGTACCTGCAAAACAACTAACCATTATCAATAGCAAGAATTGATAAACACTTGTTGAATTTACCTGTCGCAAGTACTTTTGTCCCAATATCTGCAGGATTATCATCAGTTGCAATTTTAAGCAATGTAAACTCACCTGAAACTAACTTCTCCCTAATGAAATGATACTTTACCTCAATGTGTGATGAGAATCGGGAAAGTCAAACCTCGATGCACGTGCCCGTGGGACCCATGACGAGATCCGAAGTTGAAGAGGTTCAAGATTCGAGGCTAAACAACGTGAATAAATCAAGAAAAGAAGCCAAGGATCAAGTTGGAGCCAAAAAGGGGAAGAAATTGGAGTTAGCCAATTTCGGTCGACCGAAACTAATTCCGGTCGACCGAAACTCTGCAAAGGATTTTAGACCCAGCTTCAGTCACTTTCGGACGAGGAGCGGTCGACCGAAAGTCCAGTTTCGGTCGACCCAGAGATCGACCGAAATATTTTCGGTCGACCAATTCGGTCGACCGAAACACCTCAGTTTTCAAAAAAACGGGGTTTTCTTGCAATTTCCACAAAAACGGGGTTTTTCTTGTAAATACCGAAATTGCACATTTTTCCCATTTTTGTACATTATATTCTCATTTCTCTTCATTTTGTAAGATAACTAGGGTTTTTTCATTAGAGAGCTCTTGAGAGCTAGGGCTTGAAGTCCCCCTTCTTGAGGTAAGGTTAAACCTCTTTGATCTTGTATCTTCTTGGAATTTAATCAACTTTTGCTTGAGTATTGTTATTCTTGTGTTGTTGTTTATTTTCCCCCACCTTGGAATTTGTTTAAGTGACCCCCATTGGGCTAGGGTTTGTTAATCCTTGAATTTTGGGTTAGAATTAAACTTGGGTTAAGGTGTTTATCCATTTATTTACCACTTTAGCTTTCTTGGGTTGGTATTAAAATTGTTGTGGGAATTTTCGGTCAACGCACCGAAGGGGTTCGCATCATTTGATATCAGAGCTTGGCTCTAATTTGGTAAACCTATCTTTACTTCTTGTCGTTATTCTTGTCATTGTGAAAAAAAAAAAGAGAAATCCGAAAATTGAAAAAAAAAAAAAAAAAAAAAATCCGAAAATTGAGAAAATTTGGGGAAAATCTATATATCCATGTGTATTTGTTGATTCTATGTATTGGGTATATTGATTGTGAGTTGTTGGGAAGAATTCCATATTCATTCACTACAAAACCTACACTTTTCAAATTGTGTATTCAAAGTATTTGATAAATTGTCCCAAAGAAAAATACTCCCTTAGTGCTCTATTGTTCAATACCCATATATTGCTAATTACTTGGGGCTATCCAATTCCCATTATCGAGATTGTGTTATCAACATTGTATCCCATATAATACTTGGTCCATACATTGGGTAATTGTTGATCATTCATTCCTTACCACAATTTGAGTTGTTGGGAGTTTTCATATATCCACATTATCCACATTCAAGGTCATTCAAAGATTGAGTACAAGTTGTTTGATAAATTGCATCATTCAAAATTTACACTCTTTGTGCTTATTGTTCTATATCTATGCCTTGTTTATTTTTTGTGGTTTGTCAATTCCATTACTAAATTGTGTTCCTAGCATCTTATCCCACATAAATATTGTTCCTTTTGAGTATAACAAGCACATAAATTCTACTTGCTATTGTGTCTATTTATTCTAAAATTCCTTCTTCCTTTGTTTGTGATTTCATTGACTTCACAAGAATTATACTTTGTGTTTTAGTTGATTACCTTCCTTGGAGAACTTGAGAAAGGAGATTTTGAGTGGAAAAAAAGGCAAGAGTGGTGAGCTCAATAGAGGGTAAAAGCCTAAATTGAGTGAAACACGAGTGAAAATTATTCTTGTGAGAACACTTTCACACTTGCACACCATGTCAAATTCCAATGCTCAAACTCATGATTTGAAGTACTTGTTACAAAATCTTTCAACCACCATGGCTAGACAAATGGAGAAAAGTAGGGGTGAGTTGGAAAATTTAGGAACAAGAGGGGAGAGTACATCAAATAGGGGAGGTGAAGAAATGATGTGTAGTAGAAGAAGGGTGAGGGATAATCTTGGGGACGTAGTGTATAGGGATGGAGTTAGAAAGCAAAATGGGAGTTTGAATAGGAAAAGAAGAGATGGGTTAGAAGGTAGGAGAAATGGAGTTGATGAAAATATTGATAGTGCGAGAATGCAAAATTCATCACTCCATGGAATGGGTAGAAGTGGAAGAAGATTGGAGAATGAATAGGAGGAGAAGAGAATGGGTAGATAGGAGTGTAGATGGAATTGATGATATTATTGATAGGGCAAAAATGAAAAGTACATCATTCCATAGGAGGGGTGATAATGAGAAGGAGATGAATGCTAGGCCACCACAATCTTTGGCCCATGCTAATGAGATGGAGGAACATGGGGAGGATAATTTCTACACTAGGTGCCTAGTGAGTGATAAGCCATGTAGTCTCATGATAGATGGTGAGATTGGCACAAATTTGGTGAGTGCTAGTAGGGTGGAGAAATTGGGGTTACCGGTTATGAAGCATCCTAATCCCTATGTATTGCAAAGGTTGAATGACTATGGGGAGGTGAGGGTAAGTGAACAAGTTCTTCTTACTTTTCACATTGGTACTTATAGTGATCAAATATTATGTGATGTGGTTCCCTTACACACTAATCACATAATTTTGGGGAGACCTTGGCAATGTGAGCGAAATGTGAATCTTGATAGGAGGAGGAACCGGTGTAGCTTCAAAATGAATGGAAAAAAGGTTGTGATCCTATCTTTGAGCTCGGAAGAAGTATGCAAAGACCAAATGAAGCTCAAGAATGAATTCGAGGAAGAAAAGGAGAAGGAGAAGGAAAAAGAAGAGGACGAAGGGGAGGATAGGAAAACAAGAGAACCTTCGATTGATAAAATTGAAGAAAATAAAAATGTGAGCAAGAGAGTTGGGGCCACGTCCCTAGAAAAAGGAGAGGCAGTGAGAGTTGGAGCCATGACTCCAGAAAAAGGAGAGGTGAGAGAAGAAACGAGGGTTGAGGATTCTACCTCAGAAAAAGGTGAGGAAGTGATGAGTGCCACCAAAGAAATTGAGAGAAGAGATCACTCCAAAATGTTCTTTACTCTTGAATATTCTAACACTTCCCTCCCTAGTTTGGTTCTTTCTTTGTTGCAGGAAATTGTGAGTCCAACTTATCAAGGCAACAAAGAACTCCAAAAGCACGCCTTATGGAAGAAATTCATGGAAACATTTTCCTACAACAACGAGTACAACCGAGGTAAAGAAAATGGGATAACCAATGCAACATCTAGGAGGTATGCTCCTAACAATTCTTTGAATGCAAGGTTATTGTGTTTTGAATACATTAGAGGGTTGTATGATCTTGATGTAGATTTGACAAGTGTGTTGTTGACTTGTGAAAATGTAACATGTGGTAAGGATTATTGTCATGATGAGTGCTTAATGTGTAAATGCAACTTTTTGCGTGTGCCCAATTGCATAAGTACCAAATCATTTTGTGAAAATGTTGCATATAGTACATTTCATGGGCATGTTGAATCCTTATTTTGTGAAAATATGCTTGACTTGCATATTCGCTCTCTAAAGGAATTGCTAGTTAGGGGAGTCCATGGGAAAGATTATTTGGGATGTCTTGATGATAAAAGGACTTCGCTTCTAACATTTCTAGATGCTCCCTCATTCCGTGTTGAACATAGTAAGAGCATGCATGTTAACTATCCGAATTTGTTAAACATTCATGAATCATGTTGTGAGCAATATTTTGATGGATTCTATGGGCATGATGATTATTTGTTTTGGAAAGTTGGATTGTTTCCTTGTAAATGTGACATGCATGAATTGCTAGTGGGAGGAGCACATGATGATTGTTTGATGGGGCGATTTAAAACCAATGGGGTTTTAGGGGTATTATGTGATCAATTTTATTGGCCTAATTTGAAGATTGGTGTTGAACATGTTTGCACTTGTAGTAAATGCCAAACTTGTAAAATGGTTAAACTCAAGTTTGTCCCCCAAAAATTCCATACATATTTGCCCATCATGAGTAAACCTGGGAGTACTACTTCTATGAATTTTATAGTGGGTTTACTTGGAACAAAGAAAGAAGATGAAGCTATTTTTGTGATTGTTGGTAGGAGAATTAAAATGTCACGTTTGATTGCATGCTATGAAACCAACAAAGTCATCAACCTAGCTAATCTTTTCTTTCAGGAGGTCGTGCATTTGCACGAAGTTGGTGCTAATTTTGTGGTTGTTAAATTTGCTTGCGATTTAATTGATCATCATAATAGCAAGTTTTCTCCACTTAAAATTGCTTGTGACTTTAACCTATTAACTCTGTTGAACTTTATGCATATGTTTATTGAAGAAAGAGTTGGTTTAGGTGGCCACGAGAATGCACTTTTGGTTAAGCCCCTTTCCAGGAGGCTCGAGCTTCCATTTAGGGGAATTGGAATGCAATGTGCTTCCAATGCCAACCGTGGCGGGAAACATATTCCGTTTGATCCAGGCGGCCGGATGTGCTCCCATTCGTGGAAGGAGCGACCCCTCGATCAAATAAAATCCAAATTGCTACTTTGCAGTGTTGGCACATCTCAAGCTTTTGGCAACGCCTACAAATTGACTTTGCACGGTGAGTATGAAATTTCAGTTACATTTATTGTGTCTGAATTTTCTATTTTTATTGTAGGTGCCGATTCGAGGTCGAATCTCTTTCGAGATGGAGGAGATGATGAGAATCGCGAAGGTCCAACTTCAACGCATGAACCTGTGATCCACAATGTTGCAAGATCAAAGTTCAAGGAGTTTCACGACAGTGCATTCAAGCAAGATTCGAGGTCGAATCCTTTTCAAGAGGGAGGGGATGATGAGAATCGGGAAAGTCAAACCTCGATGCACGTGCCCGTGGGACCCATGACGAGATCCGAAGTTGAAGAGGTTCAAGATTTGAGGCTAAACAACGTGAATAAATCAAGAAAAGAAGCCAAGGATCAAGTTGGAGCCAAAAAGGGGAAGAAATTGGAGTTAGCCAATTTCGGTCGACCGAAACTAATTCCGGTCGACCGAAACTCTGCAAAGGATTTTAGACCCAGCTTTAGTCACTTTCGGACGAGGAGCGGTCGACCGAAAGTCCAGTTTCGGTCGACCCAGAGATCGACCGAAATATTTTTCGGTCGACCGAAATATTTTCGGTCGACCAATTCGGTCGACCGAAACACCTCAGTTTTCAAAAAAAGGGGTTTTCTTGCAATTTCCACAAAAACGGGGTTTTTCTTGTAAATACCGAAATTGCACATTTTTCCCATTTTTGTACATTATATTCTCATTTCTCTTCATTTTGTAAGATAACTAGGGTTTTTTCATTAGAGAGCTCTTGAGAGCTAGGGCTTGAAGTCCCCCTTCTTGAGGTAAGGTTAAACCTCTTTGATCTTGTATTTTCTTGGAATTTAATCAACTTTTGCTTGAGTATTGTTATTCTTGTGTTGTTGTTTATTTTCCCCCACCTTGGAATTTGTTTAAGTGACCCCCATTGGGCTAGGGTTTGTTAATCCTTGAATTTTGGGTTAGAATTAAACTTGGGTTAAGGTGTTTATCCATTTATTTACCACTTTAGCTTTCTTGGGTTGGTATTAAAATTGTTGTGGGAATTTTCGGTCAACGCACCGAAGGGGTTCGCATCAATGTGCTTAGTCCTTTCATGATAAACAGGATTTTTACATAACATTAAAGCACTTTGACTATCAGTAAATATCATAGCAGTTTCATTTAAGAAGTTCAATTCACACAATAGGCATTTTAACCACATGCATTCTTTTACAACTTCAGTGAGTGCAACATATTCAGCTTCAGTGCTGGAGAGTGTAACAATAGATTGCAACTGTGATTTCCATGTGATACAATTATCACCCAAACAGAAAAAATAAGAAGTGGTAGATTTCCTCTGATCTTTATCACCTGCAAAGTCAGAATCTACATATCCCTTAAGCTCAAGCTTATCACTTCTCCTTTCAAACACTAACCCCCTTTTAAGAGTTCCCGCTAGATATCTTAATAGCCATTTTAATGCAGCCCAATGAGGTTTACTTGGGTTAGACATAAACCTACTCAATAAACTAACTGCATATGCAAGGTCCGGTCTAGTGGTAATCATAGAATACATCATAGAACCAATGACATTAGCATAGGGAACATTACTCATTTCTTGCTTTTCATCTTCATTTTTAGGACATTGAGCAGATGATAAATTTATGTGTGCAGCTAATGGTATATTGACAGACTTAGCAAGTTTCATGCCAAATTTGGTTATCACCTTGTCTAAATAAGACTCTTGATTAATAGTCAGTCTATTATCAGCCATATTCCTTTTAATAACCATGCCAAGAATCTTTCTTGCCTCTCCCAAGTCTTTCATGTCAAATTCCGATTTTAAAAGGTTTTTCATTTTAACAATTTCAGCTTTACTAGAACTAGCAAGCAACATGTCATCCACATATAACAACAAATAAACTTCACAGCCTATCTTACAGTTATTATAATATAAGCATGCATCATATTCATTCCTTTTAAAACCAATTTTAAACATATAAGCATCAAATTTCTTATACCATTGTCTGAGACTCTGCTTAAGGCCATACAAGGACTTTCTAAGCAAGCACACAAGTTCCGACTTACCCTTCACCTCAAACCCTTGAGGTTGAGCCATGTAAATCACCTCATCCAATTCCCCATGAAGAAAAGCGGTCTTAACATCTAGTTGCTCTAATTCCCAATCATATTGGACAACTAAGGCTAAAACTAACCTGATAGTTTTATACTTAATAACGGGTGAAAACACCTCATTATAGTCTATCCCCTCTCTTTGAGTAAATCCTTTAGCTATCAATCTGGCTTTATATCTTAAAGGGTCATTAGCTTCTACTCCTTCTTTCAACTTGTAGATCCATTTACAATGGACTACCTTCTGATTCCTTGGTTTTTCAACCAACTTCCAAGTCTCATTTTGTTTCAGAGACTGGATTTCCTCCTTCATAGCCTTTTTCCAATTTTCAGACTTTTCACAATTGATCGCTTCCTCAAATGAAGCAGGTTCAACTGAATCTAAGGCTTCACCTGAAACTAAGACATAGTCAATCAAATTAGAAGAGACGTACTTCATATTTGGTCTAACTTGTCTCCTCTCCCTATCTCTTACTAATTGGTAGTTTTCCAAATTAGTACCTGCAGATGTTTCTTGATCAGGGACTTCCGTTTCAGGAATTTCAGGAATTTCAAGTTCAGGTTGCTCTACCATGACTTCTTGTTCCGCTTCTACTTGAGGTTGGGTTTCACTACCCTCTGAATTATCTTCACCTAATCTCTTCACCTCAAAGTCAATCTTCTTCTCAGTAGAAGATTCCCCCTTCTCAGTTTGTCTATTTATGGTCTTAAGACAAGGCATATCGAGTTCATTGAACTTCACATCTCGACTGTTGATAACTTTCATGCCCTTACCATCTAAAACCCATAACCTGTAACCTTTCACTCCCTCGGGATAACCTAACATGACACACTTAGTAGCCCTAGGGTCTAACTTACCCTCAACCTGATGTGCATAGGCCGCACAACCAAATACTCTAAGGTGTGACAAATCTGGAGGTTTCCCAGTCCACAATTCTTGGGGAGTCTTAAAGTCAACAGTACTAGAAGGTGACCTATTTATCAAATAGGCAGCGGTACAAACAGCTTCACCCCAAAAGCCTTTAGCTAACCCCGAACTAATCAGCATGCATCTAACTTTATTCATTAAAGTCCGATTCATCCTCTCAGCTACCCCATTCTGCTGGGGGGTAGATCTCACAGTCCTATGCCTTCTGATACCTCTATCCTTGCAGAAGGTATCGAACTCAAAGTTGCAAAACTCTAGACCATTGTCCGTCCTAAGAGTTCTTACACTTTTCCCCATTTGTTTCTCAACCAAGGCAATCCAGGACTTGAACTTACCAAAAGTGTCAGATTTAGATTTAAGGGGATACACCCAAACTTTCCTCGAGTAGTCATCAACAATATATAGGAAAAATCTACTACCTCCATTTGTAGGATGTTTTTCTGGTCCCCACAAATCAGCATGAATGTAGTCTAAGGGTCTGTTAGTGTTGTGTTCACCTATCCCAAAGCTAACCCTGTGTGACTTTCCTAGAACACACGTCTCACAAAAGCTTAAAGGTATAATACTATCATTTCCTAGTAAACTCTGATCACTAAGACACTTCAACCCCTTGTTCCCTATGTGTCCCATCCTTTTATGCCAAAGATCTGATCTATCTTCATAAATTGTAGATAATGCAGACTCGTAGGCCTTTAAGGCTTTACCTTCAAGGATATACAATCCATTCCTCTTGGGACCTTTCATAACAACTAGAGAGCCTTTACTCACTTTCATAGTACCGAAATGAGATCTGTACTCATAACCCTCATCTTCCAAAATGCCCAAGGAAATGAGGTTCCTCGCAAGGCCCGGGACATACCTGACATTCAGAAGAGATCTGATCATGCCATCATGCATCCTAATAGCAATATCACCAACTCCTTCCACAGTCTGTGTATAGTTGTCCCCCAAGTACACTTTCCTAGGTTTAACTTCTCTATAGTTATAAAACCAAGATTTAACAGGACTCATATGGACAGTGGCACCCGAGTCTAAAACCCACTCACTGTCAAAATCAATTTCAGACACATTCATTGCTTGTGGTCTATGAAGGGTATTGTCGACATTATCATCATCACATGTCACGGTCATCATATGAAGACTATCAAAAGCATCACCTACAGCAACTAGGTTCTGATCATCACTCTGCTGAGGTCTATGTTTCTTCTTAAAGTCATCACAGTCTCTTTTGAAATGTCCAATTTTACCACAATAGTAGCATTTCTTAACACTCTTATCCTGAGACTTGGACCTACCCTTCGATTTTCCTGTACCCTTCTTCGTTTGGAAGTGGTTTTCTCTCGACTCTCTCGACTCATTTCTCCCTCTAAAACCACTAAACAAACTCTCTTCCCTCGAGCTGCTACCCCTTGACTCTCTCTTCATCTTGAGCTCCCTAGCCCTTAAAGCCTCAACTACAATATCTAAGGTCACAATGTCCCTAGCATATGTAATAGCATTCCTAACATCTCTATAAGATTCAGGCATGGCATTTAGCATAATAGCAGCGAGATATTCATCATCAAATTTATTTCCATTGTGGGTCAAACACTTGACAAGACTGTTAAACTCACTCAAATTAGATTCAAGATCATTTCCTTGATCCAATTTATAGTTGAAAAGTTTTTGAATTAAGTGAATCTTCTTCGTTAAAGATTTTGTCAAATAAAGTTTGTCAAGTGCTTCCCACAAATCTTTAGCAGTCGTATGCTTTTCAACTTGTCCCACTATATCATCAGATAAATGCAATATTATACAACTATGTGCAATTTCATTCATTTCAGCAATTTCATCAGGTTTATCTAGCAATGCTTTTGAATAAGTACTAGGGTCCTCAAGTGCTTTAGAAACTCTTTGTTGAATTAAAATAGTCTTCATTTTTTGCTTTCAAATGGAATAATCTCCCTTACCGTTAAATTGTGATAATTCAACACAAGAACCCATAATGCAAATAATGAAAATTCAAACAAGGTAACACAAAGCAATTACCCACACTCAAATGCAAGAGCAAACCAATTTCACCGAAATTACTCTTCAAGATGATCACACAAATAATATAATAACAAGTAACACACGACAATTTCAAGAAATTAAGCACGTAGTCAAATTCCAATCCTATGTGAGTTCTATCAACAAGCAATGGTTACCGGCAAGGTAACCCCCAACACTATGTGGCCACCTCACAATAGCCTTTAGAATATGAAATACGTAATGAAAATAAGGGATAGACAATGCAAACCGAGCGGACTTTTCAATGTCCGTATAATCGAGAGTTGATTTTGCAAAAATGGACTTCGGAAATGGAACGAGCGGGTCGAGCTGAAGATTCTGTCCGGAAACGCCTCGCCGGACCACCGCCGCTGTCGGAAAATTCCAAAAAATCACAGGAAGATGCTCCTCGTTGTCACGAACCCAACGGTGGTGACCGTTTCGCGATTGGAGCTCCCGTTTGGCCGGAATCGTTGTTTTTCAGTCCGCCAGCATATTCTTCTCCGGTGAATAACTTCGGTTTCAACCGTCGGATCGCCCCCAAATTTTAGGCGAGTCTTCTCCTCAAAGAGTCCGTTCTAATGGCGGTGGCCGATCGTCGATCAGATCTCTGGATCGGCCAGAATGGTACTTTTTCAGTCCGGCCAGAAACTTGACAAAAATGGACAGATTTGCTCCACACTGCCTACTGCTTCTTGGTCCGATTTTCAACCTTCTTCTACTGCTTCCTTCGCCCAACTACTTCACCGTAGCTCTGATACCATTTGTTGAGTTCCAAACTCGTTTCCAGTCTTAAAATGAAGACCCAGCAGCAAGAGAAAATATGTCCAGCAACCTTGTTTCTTTGTTCCTAGTTTGAGCTCAGTTTATGACCACTTAAACACACCGGAACATGGTACAGTCGTCCTCGAGAAATAGCAACCGGATCTAGGTTCGCCGGAGGTAGCAAGATTTCGCCGAAAATGTTGGACCTCTCCCACTTCTACCTCTCCACCCAAGAATGTGCCAAGTCTCTTGAAACAACAAAAGGTTTCCCCCTCTTATTCAAATTCAAATCCCATATGTAAGTGAAGTGCCAATCATAGGGTGCCATGTGGATTAAGTGGACCACCACTATATTCCACATCAGCAATAACAGATTCTCTGGTTTAATCCCTTCGTCAGTCTGCAGATTTTCTCCCTCAATCGTGCATCTTGATTTCTCCAATAATGACTTTGTAGGCCCGATTTCTCAAGGTTTTGGCCAGTGTCCCAATCTATTGAGACTGCGAGCAGGATTCAATAACATTTCGGGTGCCATTCCAAGTGATATTTACATGGTTTCAGCACTTCAAGAACTGTACTAGCCTGCCAATAAGCTCTCTGGAGTGATAGATGGAAGCATTGCTAACCTCATTAACCTTAGAAACCTCTCTCTCTATGGTAATGATTTGACAGGAACAATTCCTCAAGATATTGGGACGCTCTCCAACTTGGAAATGTTGTTTCTTCACATAAATAAACTAAATGGAACTCTGCCACAATCTCTTACGAATTGTACGAGACTCACAACGCTGAATTTAAGGGTCAACCTCCTTGAAGGTGAACTTTCCGCTTTTGATTTCTCCAAATTCATTCAGCTCAGATCAATTGACCTTGGGAACAATTTGTTCAGAGGTAGATTGCCGTCGAGCCTCTTTTTATGAAAGAATTTGACTGCAATTCGTTTGGCTACTAATAGTTTGAATGGAGAGGTTTTGCCTGACATAATGGCATTACAATCTCTATCCTTCCTATCCCTTTCTAATAATAGCCTAAACAACATCACCAGTGCTATGCACATCCTAACAGGGTGCAAGAACCTCAGCACTTACCTCTCAAAAAACTTTTAGAATGAACCACTGCCTGGAGATGAAAACTTGATTAGAGATGGCGAGTTCCAAAATCTTCAAGTCTTGGGTTTAGGTGGCTGTGGATTCACGGGTCAAATTCCGATTTGGATGTCTAGACTAGATAAGCTGGAGGTTCTAGACTTATCTCTTAACAGCATCACAGGATCCATTCCGGCTTGGTTTGGGGATCTTCCCAACCTTTTCTACTTGGATTGTCCCAAAACCTTCTATCAGGAAACTTCACCATGGAACTTCTAAAACTGAGAAGACTAACCAAAAAACCAAGTACAGATCAAGTAGACCAAAGTTATTTAGAAATGCCTGTCTTTGTTAAGCCCAATAATGCCTCCAATCTGCAATACAACCAACTCTCCAACCTGCCACCAGCAATATACCTGAGGAGTAACAGTATCAGTGGTACCATCCCAATTGAGATTGGCCAATTGAAGTTTATTGTTGCCCTGGATCTCAGCAATAACAATTTCTCTGGCAGCATTCCAGGCTCAATATCTGATCTCACTAACTTGGAAAAACTGGACCTCTCCAGCAACAATCTTTCTGGTCAAATTCCTGCATCCCTCAAAAAGCTCCACTTTCTGTCTTTTTTCAGTGTCGCAAACAACGATCTTGAAGGTCGTATACCTGTTGAAGGTCAGTTTCACACATTTCCTAGTTCAAGCTTTGATGGAAATCCACGTTTGTGTGGTGAATTTTTGCAGCGCTCTTGCAGTAGTCAATCAGAAACTACCCATCTGTTAGAACAAAGGGAAGGAACAAATAGAGAACACATTAATTGGCAAAGCTTTGGGATAGGTTACGGAATTAGCTTTATCCTGGCAGTGATAGCAGGATTGAAGTTTTTCAGGTTGTGATCGCTATAGAGAATAATTTGGATACAATTTTTACCACATTGCGATTAGCTTCACCTTGGCAGCACTAGCAGGTTATTATTTATCAATTAATACCAAGATTTGAAATGAAAAACAGTCTTTCAAAAATATAAAAATAAATAAATTTCTTTACACTTTTGAATGGCCAACTGTAATTTCTGTTATGCTGTATACTATAAAAATAGTGCAAACCTCCTGTATATATATTTCTTGGGCAATGAATAGTTTTTTCTTAGGATGTAGTCCATGTTAGTCATATTAGATTGACTAAGGTTTGCAAGGATTAAGCCTGTTCCAAGAGTGAATCTATTTCTTGATTGAAAATTAACGGAAAATGTGACCGTTCTCTTTGTGTTTTGATTTTCATTTTTTCATTTTTTTATTTTGTTTTGAGTATTTTGTTTTCGGTATTTGTTTTGGAATGGTTAAAAACGTATTCTTTTTGTAATTCTAGAAAACTGTTTTCCAAAACAAAAAAACTGAAAAATACATTTACTTTGAAATTTTGAGAATCATTATTTTGTAATTTTTTGTATGTAAAAAATGGTTGAATTGTTTTAATTACAATAATTTTTTAATTTCAATATATTAATCAATGCTATATCTTATTATTATTATAAAGGAGGATAGTTGCTTTGGTTTTACCTCCAAAAGTTCCCCCCCAAAAATTTTCCAAATGGTTTTTTTGAAACTTCTCCTACAAGCAAAACAATTCAAAATCAATTTTTTTTAAGTTTCCGCCAAAAATCAGTAATAATAGTGGGCCCCATCTTTTTTAATTTTGAATTTTAAATGAACCAGATTTTAAAATTATATTTATTTATATGATTTATGTGATATGATGATATGACTTATATAAAGTGATTGACAACTCAGATGTTTTCCTTCCCTCACGTTTCCTATTATGTAGGTCCCACACACAAAAATTAGATTTTTTTGACAAATTTGAACTGAACAAAAACCCTAGCCCATCTACACTCGGCCGATTCCTCCCTCTCACTTTAACCTCTATATCTCTCTCCTTCCAGCAAATTGAGCAACGAAAGGTTGGAACCGAAAAATTGATCGAACCTGTTGATTGTTCGAATTTCTTCAGCAATACCAACTCACTTCTCACTGTCGTTCAGAAAAAAATCAGAAGACGGGGGTTCTTCATGCCTTCGGTTGTTTCCTTGATTTTCTGATAGTAACTCCGGCTGCTTTCCGGCGTTGGTCCGTCAGACCTTTTTTACAGTAAGTTCTACAGCTGATTTCGTTACCATATTAAGGAATCAAGCCTCAGATGTTTTCGGGATTTTTGGTATAATATCGATAACCTTCTGTTTATTTGAAATTATTTTAGATTCAAGCATTACAGAAGAAGATGCAAGATTCGAGCTCCTTGCTGTAATGATGTTTATGATTGTATCTTCAATTTTTTTTTTTTTTTTAGAGGATAGTATCTTCAATTTGATTAGTTTGTGACTAATGAGCAGGTTCCATCCACTTTTGTTCTTATCCTTGCTTAATCTATTGTTTGGTTTCAGTCCAACATTTTGATGATGGCTCTGTAGAATCAGTTGCGAGCACTTTTGCTTCTCATTGCAAGCTTCCGAGTCATGGTAAATCATCTTAATCTCAACTTATTAATTTTCGGATACATTTCAGTTTTTTTACAAGAAAATATCAAATAATCCGTACAGTGTTCAAATTGGCAAGCCATATTTTTATTACTCTTTCAATTGGCAATGAGAGAAATAAACTTGGCTTTCCTGAAAACTTATGCATCCTTAATGCGACATTACAGGCACTTTTGTCCTGTTCTTCATTTGTTCAACTTCTACAGAGACTAAGAAATAGTAATATTCCAAAGGTTTGATCTTTGTTACCTGTTAAATTTTTTTTAATGTACCAAATTACAGCCTACAAATAGTATATTTTGTTCACAATTAAATGTACATAAAGCTTTTGTTTTTCATTAGTTGATTTTATGTTCATCTTTTTGCTAATGCCTTGACTGAGTAACTAAGTGTTGCAATGGCTGAGCAAGAGGAAGATGATGAGGAAAATGCTTGAGTAAGCAAGAAAGTAAGACCTACACCTTCAGCTAAGCTTGATGTGCCGAGACAGTTGGCCAGGAGCCCGATGGAAGTGATTCTGATGAATATGATGATTCAATATAGTGGAGGGCTATTTGGAAAAAATTTGACATGTTAAAATAAAATCCAGTGAGTCAATCAAATGAGTACTATGATAATATACCAGAGTTTGTGATTGGGTCAATCAAATTAATAAATTTCTTGAGGTTTGGCAGTCAGACTGGAAATTGGTTGTTCAGTATTTTGCTAATTTTACTGTAAGTTCAACCTTTTTATATGGGGTTTTATATGGTCATGCATATCTGGCTGGCAATGCCAAACACAATAAATGAAGTTAATCTTGATTCATCGGGTAGTTAACTTTGCTCTTTGAAATATTTTTGGGCTGTTTTCCAATCCAAGGTTTATAATCTATTGCACTTCACAGGAGAGTATATTTAGGATTGGTATATACGTTAATGGAAATTATTTTTTTCCAATTTTCGCTTGCAAAATAGTGTGCTGGAGACTCCTCCAAAGAAACTCTCCCAAAGCAGCCTTCTGTTGCAATTGGGAAGGATCTGGAAGCTGCTAGGATGACAGCAGGTGAAAATTGAAACTTAAATCCTGAATGCAATTCATTATTTCCTAGAACCAATTTATTACCTCCTCACTTTCACTTATGCAAAGATATCCAGTTTTTGACTTCCATTTCCATTCCTTAATGAATCTCTCTTTTTCGTGTACTTTTCCTTTTATGTTATTAATTACTTAATGATTGTATATCATTATCAGCCAGAAGAAGTAGAACGCTATTGGTTTGCGTTTGTTCTAGAAATATTAAGACTGGTATCATTTACTTCCATTTTAGGAGATTTTTTCTCTTCACCTAAGATGAAAAAGAGAAAAGCCCCCTTTTTGGACATTCATGATGTATTTTATTATAGTTTATTTCTATAGATTATTGAAATGTTTAATGTACATGAAAATAAGATTTTGTGTACAATTTGAAATGCTTATATTCATATTATTGATTCTCTAATTCACAGTTGATGGTTTTGGACATTTACTATAGTTTATTTTCATAATTTGCTCCATTTTTTTGTAGGATGTAAATAGAGTACGTTGTCACAAAGTATCAACCTATACATTGCAAGAGTCCAAAAATTCAAGTCCTAGGCCCACGGGTGGTGGGTGGGCAGTGTAAGAGTGGGGGGTTGGGGACTGGGATTGTACTGGTGGAGAGATTTTTAAGGGGGCTGAAGATGGTATTTGCTGGTGCAGTGGCTCCAAATTATGGCAAAAGTGTCACTGCCATTAAACTAAGAGAATTTACTATTTTATGGTTAGATATAGTTTGGTTTCATTTGCTGCTTTAGTTTCTCGATATCATTTATGTCCTAAATTTAAATTTTTCTAAAATAAAGATATAGACGCATGGCAGTTTCATACAATGAGGTACTCATGGAATATTAATGACTTCACCGGTTATTGATTATTTATTAGAATTCAGTTTAATATATCTAAAGAGGACAAATAAACAATATCTAAACCGAAGTAATCACTTACCATATTGTCTCCTGTTGAAATTTGAGTAGAAGGTGGATGTGATATAAGGTAAATTTATTCTTATGCAGTTTGTCATTTGTTCTTTAGTGTAATCTTTAGGCTTATAATTTTATTTCACTTTGAGATTGTTTTGTTGATCTGTCAAATTCATTTTGTCACACAGTTTACTACCAAAATATGTTATTTCTTTTATTATTTTCAATTGGTTGTAGAAGGTTAACTGCTATGGATGGAAAAAGAATGTTTGCATTAGCAGCTGCTGCATCACAAAAAGAAGTTGACAAAATGTAGGTTAGGATTTTTTTTAAGATGATAATTGAAAAAGAAAAGGCAGTATTCAATATATTTGTAGCATAATTTGGGTTGAAATGTCTATTTTATTCTCTAGAAAAGATGCTTGAAACCCTTGAAAAGATGCTTTCTAGGCACAGGTACTGCATCTCTGTATAATCTATGTCAATCCTCTCTTATGTTAAATATTGTGTTTCAGTTTGTGGATTGAAGTAGTGTTTATAAGACCGTTGCTTTAAGGAAGTTTGATTTGATCTACATTTGGAAGGTTTGGTAGCGACCTACCCTTCCAAATTTGTTGCAGGTTGAGCAATAATCCAATTAAATCCCGTGATAATATTATATTGAACAATAGGTACTGAGATATGTTATTGTCACTATTCACTCATGAATGTGTGTTGCAGAAGCTGCTCTTTACATGGGTGTGTTTGGTACCAATAGTGTTGATGAGGTTGTTCATGATTGTCTTAGTATTTTTAACAAGCAACAGGCATACAATAATTGGTTGTAGAAGGTTAACTGCTATGGATGGAAAAAGAATGTTTGCATTAGCAGCTGCTACATCACAAAAAGAAGTTGACAAAATGTAGGTTAGGATTTTTTTTAAGATGATAATTGAAAAAGAAAAGGCAGTATTCAATATATTTGGAGCATAATTTGGGTTGAAATGTCTATTTTATTCTCTAGAAAAGATGCTTGAAACCCTTGAAAAGACGCTTTCTAGGCACAAGTACTGCATCTCTGTATAATCTATGTCAATCCTCTCTTATGTTAAATATTGTGTTTCAGTTTGTGGATTGAAGTAGTATTTATAAGACCGTTGTTTTAAGGAAGTTTGATTTGATCTACATTTGGAAGGTTTGGTAGCGACCTACCCTTCCAAATTTGTTGCAGGTTGAGCAATAATCCAATTAAATCCCGTGATAATATTATATTGAACAATAGGTACTGAGATATGTTATTGTCACTATTCACTCATGAATGTGTGTTGCAGAAGCTGCTCTTTACATGGGTGTGTTTGGTACCAATAGTGTTGATGAGGTTGTTCATGATTGTCTTAGTATTTTTAACAAGCAACAGGCATACAATAATCCTGTGTACACTCATGAGAGGGTTCACATACGGACTTCGAAGGAACCTGCAGAAATAAAATATGTGTGGTTAAAAATTAATTTGAAAAATTGTGTATATTATAATTTGGTTTATACTCACTTCACCGAACATATATTTGTCAATTGCCATAGTTCTTTGTACTTAATTTCTTTTTTTATTTATTTGATTGTTGATGAACAGTGAATAATGGTATATCAAGGACAAACTCCTCTGCCAATGAAGATTTGGATTGTTGTGAAAATTGATGGATTTCAAACTTCACAGAATGTCTGTGAGGATATTGAAGCAGCGTTGCTTGATTTTGGGGTTGGGAACTGGGAAGTGAGGCTTGATTAGGGGGTGTAATCAAGTAATTGATATTCATGGCTAAAATAGTTGTGTGGTGTAATTTCCTCTATGGTAAAACTTATTTTTGTAGAGCACATGTGATGATACATTTGGGAAACATTGCATTTGTGAATCCATTGATTACAAGAGAAAATCTACCAATGACATACATTCAAATAGTGATAGTTGATGAATATCAGTTTTGGTTTATTGGTTTTGTGAATTTGAAATAATTTGTCCTTTTTTAATTTATATTTCATAAATATGTACAAATATGTGAGAAATATTTCGTATTTTTCATTTTACTTCAAATATTTTGTAAAATATTTAACACCGTGCATCGCACGGGTGGTAGAACTAGTTTTATTCATTTCAATATATCAATTAGGAGCTTGGAGGCATATCTGTAGATATTGCACGAAATCATGTTCATGGTCTGATATCAAGTGAAAGAAAACGTCTTAAAAATGGAAACGCTACGAGAGCAAACTAACATCGATCTTCTTGGAATTAAATAAATGCTAAAAAATGTGATCATTAAGAGGGCCATTTTCATGGCTCCTCGTATTTGTAAATATAAGAAATGAAAATATACACAAGTAGATTTACAGAACTCAAAGGCTGCAAGCACCTAATAATTCGACTCTTGTTCAATTATATTGGAACCAGTTTGGTCTACCTCCCTGCTCACTAATTTTACCAGCCACATAAACCGAAAGCACACTCCCCGTGGATCCTAGACTAGGTACTCCTTTGCTCGAGTATTGGACGTAATTTATCATAGATTTCGGAGCCTGATCCTCAAAGAAAACAACTGAGCTCTTTTAGAAAAATGAGTCCAGCTCAGCAAGAAGGAAAACTGGAAAAGAAGCCAAAATATACTCATTGCTAAATGCTTCATTGGTATTCACCAACAGTTTTTATTTTCTGGCTGTGAGGTTCTTTCTTTTGTGGCTTCTGTCTATATGAAAATGAAAATTATTTAACTGCTTAATAGAAAGGTTTCCCAGAAAAGAATCCACAGAAGAAAACACCACCATAAAACTCAAAAGCTGAACTAGAATGTGTTCACAAGAAATCAAAGAACTCGTAGTAATATCAGTGGCGGATCCAGAAATTTTGTTCAGCTCAGACAAACGTCATTAAAAAATTTCAGCTATGATGGATTTCAGTAAAATAACTGTAATTTTTTTAGTCACAGTCCAAAAAATACAAAAAAAATTAACTAAACATTTTTTTTTTTTGTCGAATCCAGAAGGGTGGCCGACCTACCTCGCCATGAGGTAAATCCGCCCTGGGTAATATGTTTTTAATATTGAATTTAAAAAAAAAAAAAAAAAACCCCTTTACATCCATTGTTTATATAAAGCTCTCTAAGCATCAAGAGGAAATTTTTGGGTTATCTTATAAGTAGAGGCCACAACGAATCTGCAAATTTTTGTCAAAATGTACGAACATGAACCGCTCAAAAATAGAAGTGTTGCAACATTAGTACAGATTGCTGGAATTCCAAAGTGGGTTGACCAAGGTTTTATGTAAAGCAGAGCAATAGCTCCAATTATTGGCATAATGGCCACCTTATACAAGTCTAATATCTGGAAAATAAATATAGTGCCGTCAGCATCGTCATCATTCTCTGTTCATCAAGGAAAGGTTTTAGAGAGACGAGGTGACCAGATATTCCTATAAACATGATAGCAGTCTGTGTATCCCAGCTTGAAATGTAACATTTCCCATCTCTTTCAATTTCTCCGTCACTTATTACATGACGATACTGATAAGTCCAGCTGTATTTTTAATTGTCCAACCTCAAATTTCCCACCTCCATACATAGATTGATATAGAAAGTTGTGGAAGATCATCAACTTAATTTGCATGCATGGAATTGGTGAAGTTACTTGGTGATTAAGGAATTTGAATATTCAAACCTTATCACCTTATCCTCTTATCACCTTATCAATCCAACTCATAGCCAACTCATGGATAACTTGATTTTATCCTCTCCAATGGAGGTGGAAGCAAATCTATAAATACATGTATTCTCTTCTTATGTAATTTTCTTTTATCCAAGAGAGATAGAAAGAGAGATTATCCATTGAGAGATACTCCAAGAAATAAGAGAGAAAGAGAGGAAGAGTTTAGAAAGAGAGAGAGGTTATTTGTGTATTTGCAATTGAGTGTATCAACTCTTGTAAAAAACTCTATTCGAGTAGAAATAGAATTGTTTCCTTCTCTTTTAAATTCCTCTTTCGTAATCAGAGAATCACAACAGATACTGGGGATATTGAAGTCCAGAAATCAAGCCATGGATAACACATTTCAAGTTCCAATTCCAAGGCTCAAAAAATATGCTTCCAACCACAAAACCTGAACAAACTTAATCTCTATTCCTGAATATAAAAAATAAAATAACAATATACAAGAGAAAGAAGAACATGCTAATATCCTATTAAACTCAAAGATGCTTTAAGTACTTTTCTCTTAATTTCTATGTTGACTAAAAAATTACCTCCAATATCCCCAAATAGATTGGACAATAGGATTGAACCAAAAAATTTGAGAAGATTTGGGAATTAACTCACCATAATGTAGGCTATACTGGACAGTAGGAGCATTAAGTATTTTCCCAGAACCGCGACAACGAGGTAGAGAAACTCAATAGGCAACACCATAGTAACTCCATTCCAACTGTTTAAAATTCCAACAGCATGAGTAAAACCTAATTTCCATACTTTTGTTAAGTACGTTTGCATCACATAGTGTGCCAGGCCAATAGGGGAAATTGTCCAAAAGACCTTCCACCAACTACTTTTTGGCCAAAAGGCTAATCAAAAGCGAGGAAATAAGGTAAATAAAAAAATATATTAAAATATCAAAATACTTTTTTACCCTTGTATGTTAAATAAAATTTGACTTCTTTCTCCACTAGTGGTATACACATGCGTTACGTGATGGACCAGTTATTTTTAGAATTTATAATATCTTCAAAATTCGTGATAATTAGTTCTTAACGGTTATACGTTATAGTAAGTTTTGGTATAAAAATAGAATAATATGTTATTTTATATTCTTTCATATTATAATGATAAATATTGATAATTTATTCAAATTCATTGTAATTAAAACACGTTTCGGGATGAGTTTAAAGTATGACAATACTTACAGTAACTTCAATTCGGTAACAATTTTTTGGTGATTGACATTTGATGATTGATTAACTCGTGGTATAAAATATAATGAATTTGGTGATGTATTAATATTAGGGATCTTCGGACTTGAATTTACGAACAATAAAATGAATCATTGTTAATTTTATTATGAGAGAAAGTATCAGTAAATACAACAAAGTTACCTTTGTTGTAGTAGTAGTTCCTTGTAAACAATATTCTGTGTATGTCTTTTTTTGTTAGGCCTGTCTGATTTGATTAACACCTTTGTGGTTGACATTTGATAGTGCAACGTATAGTTGACCATGAGAAAATACATGTTGTGGTAGATATAATCCAAAATGTGGAATAGTCTGTCCTTGAGGTTTATTTATTGTCAATACGAAACAAAGGCATATGGAAAATTGCTTTCTCCTAAACTTGAATGGATATCCTTCATCATTTGCTGGACTAAGTGGGATCCTAGGCAGTAGTACTCGCTTTCTAGCATGTTGTCCCATTGTTATCTCTGCATGTATAACATGGTTACCAAATGTTTTGCACACCATTCTTGTTCCACTACAAAGGCCATTCGACGGATCCAAATTTCTTAACAACATAACTGGACAATTCTTCTTAAGAACCAATTTGTGTGGCGGAACGCCATTTGCTAGCAATGTGTTTAGAAATTCTTCCTGATAATAATTGTTGGTATCATCAAGAGCCTTGTCAAAACTTATGTAGGCTTCTGGCTCTTCGGGGAAAAGTTGTGTGAGTTCCTCATTTAGATGGTCAACATACTCATTTTTTGTTGCCAGGATAGCTCGATTTGTTATATATTCAGAAGATTAAAAATATTTGCTCAACTCTAGGAAGATGCTATGAATTAGCATCATTTCTGATGAACAACCACTTGCTTCTTCAATGAACATTTCTTCAAGAAGTGAAATCAGATCTTCATCTATAGTAGGTTCTTGTCCATCACCGATTCTGAGTAGAAAATTTGCAAAATGTATCTCCATTTTTCCCCATAGATATGATCTCACTAAACTGACATTCACGGTTTGTTGTCTCGTAGCTCGTGGCACTATAGGAAGCACTTGTCTAAAGTCACCTCCAAAAAAAAAAATTCCACCGGACGGTTCAGATTTTTCCATAATATCTTTTAAATATCTATCAACTGCTTCAATCGTAAAACGCTTTGCCATAGGTGCTTCATCCCATATGATTAATTTTGCTCTTCTCAATAACTCAGCTTTACCACTTTGTTTTGATAAGTTGCACATCCTTGACTCTATAGTTTGGAGTGGTATGCCAAATCATGAATGTGTTGTTCGACCTCCTGGAAGTATTGCAGCTGCTACACCGGAATTTGTTGTTGCAAGTGCTTTATTTCTTTTTTTTTTATTTCTTTCCTGTTCCACCTGGTCCTGGACCATCAACAAAGAACATGCCACTTTTTCTAACATTTATTCGATCAATAATTGAGATGTAAGCAACTGTTTGTACATAATTGAGTTTCGATTCTGATCTAAATCTTCTATAGATACTTCAATACTTTCTTCTTCAAGTATTTATTTTACTTGTGATGTCGTTGTCTTCAGTTGAAAAGATTCATAATCAATATCAAGTAAATTATACTGGTCAATGTTCTTTCCCATGGATTCTAGAATGTCTTTTATATGTAGAAGGGTATTTTGTTCTTGAGTATGAATGTCACATTCTTTCTTCTTAAAATCCTCAGACAATGAATCGAAGTACATGTCCCACAGCCTTCTTACCTCAGTTGGTTCCCAATACACTAATATTGTTGTAAACTACCTTCGAATGGCTTTTGGCATTTCAAATGTTGATGCTTCGTCTAGATAGTCCATAATACTGTTATCTGATTCTAGCAATCCCCTTTGTTGTGCAGCTTGCTTAAATGATGAGTATTGTACTCCATACACCGTTGTTAGATATTCAAAAGAAGTTGCACCTCAGAAATTATTTAGTAATAACCTTAAATAGTATCTTTCACCTTCAACTGGTGAAACTCCATTTATTCTTGATATCACCACTCTTCTTTTCCTTGGTGCCCAGGTTCTTGATTGCTTACTCCACACATAATATTCTGGGAATTCTCTATACAAAATAATTTTGGCATTTTGACATTTTTGACATGTTGCAAACTATTCCGTTAGCATAGTTTTGGACAAGTGATCTTGATGAATAAAATTTATCAAATTCTGGTCTTCCCAATATGATTCCAAGTGCATGTTTGGCAAGTGTAATTGTAAGTTTATTACTGCCAGATACATTTCAATCAATTTGAATTCAAAAATTCTCCACATTGATTCTTGCGCTGAAACCTATCTTGTAATTTGAAATTCTTGTATTTTATCGACAACATTACCATCACTGTCAAACGATATGCGAATTGCTGCCTTATCACGTCCTTTGTAAATGTACTTGTCCAAACTGCCTTTAGTCCAAAAAAAATTCCAAACTCGAATTTATTTGCATCGCATTAAGTGCAAGAGGGAACTCGTTTTAGTTCATGAACCATCGAACAAATTGAATGGTTGAATGTTTGTCTTGTTCGAGAAACAAAAACTAGAGCAATATATTAATAAAATATTGACTATCATGTGTTAGAATTCACATCAATATCTTTTTTCATATTTAACCTGTAAGTGTCGAATGTTCTTGTTGAGCATGAAGTAACCCATCATTCTTTGGTCGTTTCTCTTCTTTCGTTGATAGTTAACTGTGCATACCTGTTCTTTTTTTGAATTTGATTTTTCCCTATATTTTCCAACAAATAATATGTAAATTAAAAATATAGCACGTGTAAATAATTAAAAGAGAATATTACGTAATTATAGTTAGGTAATTGTTCAAACCTATTTGTCCAATCATCTTATAATTAATTATACAACAACCCAACAAATTTAACTCAAATTTTTCATTAACCAAGATCTCATCTCCAAAAGTCCCTTTGCCATTGACAATAACAAACAATTCCTACTCAATCAATCAACATTTCTTTCCATTATTACTTATAATTAATAAGTTACACGAACTCCTTGGTATCTAAGAATCTCCCCAATAAGCTCTCCTTTACCAGATCCAATATATCTCCCACAAATTTCCCCATCTCTTATGAACACAAATGTTGGCACTTCAATTACATTCAAGTCCCTCAAGAATCGCATGCAACTCTCATTTTCATCCCCATTCATTCTTGCAAATACCACAGTATCACTCATTTGCCTCGACAGTTTAATAACAATTGGATAAACCTGAAAACATGGCCCACAATGCTTCAATCCCACATCAAGAACCAACAATTTGTGATCAACTTTGTGTTGATCAATCAGACACTCCACATCTTCTCTAGAATGCAGCTGCACCACAGCAATTCAAGTGCATGTCACAATAGGAAAATGAAAGTCCCATTTGCCAATCACATTGCATTATGGATGGTCCAATTCAGTACAAGTTGTAACAAAAGGGCAATACCAAGAGATAGCTTCCTTCTCCTTTGGAAACAAAAAAAGGACAACGCCAACCAATTCAAGACAAACAAAATAAACATAACATAGCATTAGTTATTCATACCGAAAGTCAACCAAAATGATCCCCAATAAAAAAAGAAAACTAAAACAAGAGATTAGTCCATTCAGATGCAATATAAGGTAATTAAAAATTCTTCCCCAATTAAAATTGGTAACTGACACGAAACTCTGTAAATTAAAGAGGCGATTAGAAGCAACATCCTAAGTGCTAGCTTCATCCCTCATTTTCAATTTCTTCTTCTCAGTGAAGTCATCTTCAATTTGCATATTTGATGCTTCCAACAGTTCATTTTTTTCTCCATCTTCACCAGAAGAATGTATTCTCTGCCTTGTCATGTCACAAGGTTTCTATAGTACTTGCACTTCTCCTTTGTTCCACTCTGTATATTAGTGAGTAATAATAATAAATAATAAATGTAAGAAGTTAGTTTAAATGTTAATGTTAACTAACATAATTGACATGAGATTATGGAATCATGTTGTACCTTTTTCATGTCTTGTGCATATTCTGACACAGTACACCAAATTCAATAATCTGAAGCATCGAATAGTGTAACATGTGCATTGTCTATTCCATCAGATACATCCAGCTTTAACACAGGCTTTCTAATAAATGATGCTTTTTTATTCTCACATTTGTCACATAAAGTCATATCATTGTCCATTCCGGAACATACTCTTCCATTGCACACTTTACAATTCTCGTACCATGATTGTTCTTTATTGATGACTTTGATAATTGTTGCTTTGAATGTACAAAATAAATAATCTATAGTTCCATCAATTATGCTTTTCTAATCAACCAATGATGCTTCCCTCATTCTCTTTTTTGGAGGCAATAGATGAAGCACATGTTTGGCACAGACAAATGACTTGAATCCTAAGAAATAAGATCATAGTTTAATATTATTTTATTGTTAAAAATGAGGAAATTCAAGTTGCAGTACACACATAACAATTCCATCTTCATATATTAAGTTTTAATTCTAAAATGTAAATCACAATTCATAAATATAATATAATGCCATCTACCTTTGTTGTAGCTCATCGACATCAATGACGGTTGGGTTTATTTCCATGGTACTTATCATTGTGGATGTGACGCTAAAATCGCCTACATAGTAATTGGTAGGAGTTATTTTCTCGTTGCTAAGGTAATTTACTATTGGCTATGTAATTTACAATACCTTGATAAAAACTACCCTTCACATTTGATACTATCACTACTTGATTTTTAGATAGTTTATCTGAAAGTATTTGTCCTTCATTGTCAGCAAAATCTCCCCATAAAGCAACCTTAAGTGTATTTGATATGTTTAAAAAAATATAGAAATGATATATAACGATGATAATAAGTTGATATAAATTATTTAAAGTTAAATTCAAAAATCAAAAGGGTAAGATTTATATGTGTACCTCCCATCAATAAGTGTTATTTCTCTCTTATTAGTGTTGCATGAAGCATTTTTCCCGAATTTGATGCTTAAAGGTTGCCTTACATTTATCAAAATACCTATAACGTCTGGATAAAATATGAATGCATGATGAAAGGTAAAAACTTAGTCATAATGTACAAATGCATTATTACAAACAAAATGTTAATAAAAACACCTATAACATATAGGAAAAAATATGAACGTATGATAAAAAGGTAAAAGTTTAGTACCAATGCATTACTAACAAAAACTAAATAAAAGATCTCACCACCTATTATCACGTTGGCATTTTTTGAAACTTCAACTGTTCCAAAATCTAAGAAAATGTATACTGGATTTTTCATCGTAATAGAGTCATTCGATTCTTGAAAAATGGTTAATGCCGACAATGACAGTTCGAACTCAACATGCACATCGATGTAGCTACTATTAACTGTTTGAACAGATCCATTTTGAATAAGGTAAGTTTTATCCTTTTCTATAGTTTTCTCCTGTCGATAAATAGTTTCGTTGTACAATAATACTTGTACTCTAGTCCCCTGCACAAAATAGAATAACAATAATAAAAATTCTTAAGTATACTGAATTACATTCTAATTTAAACATATACAAATTTTTAATTTAAGTTTACATGTAAAGAAACAAACAAACAACAACTATGTTAATAACAATGCTATCCTCTTCGTCCATCAAAATGAGCTTCATAATATCTAGTGATCCTCTACGATTTTCATATGTTTCGACAGATCCTTTTCTAAGCACTCATACTTTTATATTCCATTTTTTTGTGATATAACTCGAGATCTTTTATGAGAACATGAGATCATTCTTCTTCCGAAATGATACCTACAAATAAGATAAATTAAATTTAATAAATTTACTTAGTCCACTACACAAGTTTATTTGAACTATCTATCTCTTACACAGAATAAACTTTGTTTAGCTTAGGATAATAATTCAATTGCAACATCGGACTACTTCATAAAGTTTATAAATGAAATTATCAGATGGTTCAATCTAGTCCATTTTGACTTATTGTAAGTTACTGATATACCAATAGGGAACAAAGACCTTGGCGTAGCAAGAAACTGCAAAGTATGAAACTGTGTTTATAAAAAGGAACTAAATTTCTATCCAAAATCAATTCAGCAAAGATTTAAATAAATGAGTTTGTGAAAGTGGTAAAGCATCAGCTAAATCCAAAACTATCTTTTCTAATTGAAACCCAGCACAATTCCCTAAGGTTTTCCCGCAAAATGATATACGTCATGTTACACCCCACTCCCTTATAGTCAAAGTCAAGAATATTTATTCAAAGTCAAATAAGGACTTAAGTTGAAGAAAATATTTTCATGAGGACATAAGTCAACTAAATAATTTTTTTTTATTCTATTTTAAAATTAAAAGTATTTAAAGGATATAATTACAAATGGCATTTTGTTTAATAATTTATCTCTAACAAATATATATTGTTTCGAAATATTGTTTTTCATTCTTCATTAATTTAAGGTTGCAAGGTATTAAACCATGCACCTTTATGATTAATAGTTAAGAACCGAACCACTTGCACCAATAACATTTTGTGTAATGAGTTATATGTAACAAATATATATTGTATTTTAAAAATATGTGAAATATAAGGTTGCAAGGAATTGAACATTTAATATATAATAAAGAATGACAACAACTAAACCACTTGAACCAACAACACTTTCTAAAAATATTTTGAAAAAAATTGAACTTCAACATTTTGCTTCATTTTATAATACCAATTAATTATTTTAGACTTAATATATGAAATATTATTTTGTTCCATATAAATTGAATATTTAATTTGCATATATTATTAGTTGATTATGAATAATGATTTGTACACAACTAAATATAAATAATATAGTTTTTTTTTAAAATATAGTATATAAAGTCATAATATCTCGTTCGCATGACAAAGGAAAGGCAAAACGAGTTACTTTCGTTCAACTGGAGAATTGTTACACGGTATAAAACTCTTACAACTTCAAATATATTCATAACGAGTTATAAGTCTTTTTAAAAAAATAAACGACTTGGAATTCTTTTTATAAGAAAAACTTGACTGTTTGGGACATAATGCTTACAGAAAAACTACTTTTAATATGTTTCTAAAATATACGACACGGTGTGGAGTCCGTTTATGCACATATAACATAGAAATGTGTTATATGTCATTTCTAAATAGGGAAACGACTTAGAAATCATTTTTTTTAAAGAAAAACTTGACTGTTGGTACGAAGTGCTTATAGGAACATAACTACTTTTAATCCGTTTTATGAATATATGAAATAATGTGGAGTCTATATTTGCTCATATAATGTAGAAACGTGTTACAAGTCATTTCTAAATATTTAATGTGGGCAACGTTAAAGACATCGAAATCGTTTTAGTTATTAGCAAACTACACAAAGGTCAAAAGTCGTTTAGTGGGTAACATCAATGACATCGAAGTCGTTTGCATTGAAAAAACCAATTCGAGGGTCGACGGCCACTCGGGAGGACTCCCATACATGCAAAGGGTAATAAAAACATGTTATCATGGTTTGCTAAATCTCGGAAGGCCACTTTTATGGAAAAGGGATGAAACCGTTATTTTGTAAAGTTTTGAAAGGTAGTGAACTTATCTAAAAACATTTAATTTGGGCATTAGTTGCTCGTACCTTGATCAAAATCGATATAAAATGGAAGAAGTTGATCTTTAGACCATTTAACGATGCTACGAGTTGCCCGTTCCTCGAAATGACGTTCGCAATAGAAGTATGACTTCGAGGTCAACGGCCACTCGGGTGGACTCCCATAGATGCTAAGGGTAATAAAAACATATTTTCGTGGTTTATTAAATCTCGGTAGACCACTGATATGAAAAAGAGGGGAGAAAGTTCTCCCAAAACTCTTAAAATGTAATGAACTTATCTGAAAACCCTTAGGGGGCGTTCTATTTGTATTTTATTTTCTGTTTTCATTTTCGAAGATGTTTCCTATTTCCTGTTTTTATTTTCTATTTCTAAATTTTCTGAAAATGCGTTTAGTTTGTTATATCTGAAAACTGTTTCTGAAAATGAAAATTTGAAAAAACATTTTGTATGAAATTTTTCAGAATACTACTTAGACTATTTGTAAATTCAAATAAACAATAACCATTACTAGAAAATGAAACTCAAATGTCTAAATTCAAATTCAATAACTAAAATATATATCAAACTCAATTAATATCCATGATCTAAATTTATAGAAAACTAACAATTGAAACAATCAGAAATCAAAGCAAAATAGGAATAAAACTAGAACGAATCACCCGCACTACAAATTGGATCCTCTATTTTGGAACTAAAAGGAACACTCCCATTTTTGTTTGGTTGCTGCGTAAGGGATGTGCTGAGAGTTGGCAGCGGTAGGAAAGGTGAGAAGCTGGTTCCATGTGCAGCGTGGATGGAGAAACATGAGAGAGGTGAATGGGGTTGTTGAAGGTGAGGCTTGGAAGTTTTCGGTTGGAAATAGAGTTTTGTGTTGCAGAGTGTGTGTTGAAGTTGCCGGTTGTTGGGAAGATAGAGAGAGTTGCTGGGGGTTGTGGCTGAAAATGATGTGGGAGAGGGCTGCTATATGGAATGTGGCGGCTATCTGTGACGTGGTTCACGATGTGAGAGACATTTGTGTGTTGTATGAGGTTAGGGAAGAAGAGGTGGGGCGGTTGTTGAAAGCTAGAGAGAAGGATGGTGATTGTTGGAGGAGTTGAGGTTGCTGGTTGGGTTTTGGAGGTGCCGATTGTGAGAGCCTGTACCGCATAAGGTATAAGGTTAGTTAAAATTGAATCTATAAATATAATTAAAAGAAAAAAGAATTGCAATGGGTGTAGATCGAACATGTGACCTCTTTTGTAGTAAGTATGAAGTTCACCAGTAAAGCTAGACAAACTCCTGGAAAAAGAGTGCGTTTTACGTGTTTTGAACTATTATTTTGGTTTCCATTCAAAACATTCAAAACAATGTTTCTAGCCTTTGGTATTTTGTTTGTAAGTTTTTCTCTTGTTTTCTAAAACTCATTTTGGAAAATGGTGAAGAGAACGCGTTTTTTATGTTTTCAAAAATAAAAACAGAAAATGGATTCAAAACAGTAAAGAGAACAAGACCTTTGCGGGCATTAGTCGTCCATGCCTTAATCAAAATCGGTCAAAAATGCAAGGATTTTATCTTTAGACCATTTAACGATGCTACGAGTTGCCCGTTCCTTGAAATGACGTTCGTACTGGAAGAACGACTTCAACTTCATTTCAGTTCATGAAATTTGTCTTTGAAATCATTTTAGTTATTGGAAACTATAAAGGGTCAGAATTCGTTTAGTGGGTAATATCAATGACATAGAAGTTATTTGCATTGAAATCGAAAATTCGAGAGTCGACGGCAACTCGGGAAGGCTCCTATAGATGCTAAGGGTAATAAAAACATATTTTCGTGGTTTACTGAATCTCGATAGGCCACTTCTATGGAAAAGAGAGGAGAAAGTTTCCCCAAAAGTCTTAAAAGGTAGTGAACTTATCTAAAAATGTTTAATGTGGGCATTAGTCGACCGTGCCTTGATCAAAATCGGTCAAAAGTGGAAGGAGTTTATCTTTAGACCATTTAATGATGCTACGACTTTCCCATTCCTCGAAAAGATGTTCATACTGTAAGAAACAACTTTGACTTCGTTTCAGTTCATGGAATTTTTCTTCGAAATCGTTTTAGTTTTTGGAAAACTGTAACGGGTTGCAACTCATTAGTGGGTAACATCAACAACGTAGAAGTCATTTTCAATTAAAACACCACTGTTTTTTATTCATAAAGAATGAATTGCAAGTCATTTTAATGTAAACGGACTGAAAATCGTTTCACTACTAAAAAACGAAATCTAGGTTGTTTGGCCATTACTAAATAAAAACGACTCCAAATTGTTTTGTGATTCAAAAAAGGGAGTTGAAATCAGTAACACCTGATTGCATTATGTCCAAATTAGATAAGTTTTCATGAGAAACTATTTACAGTCCATTTCAAAAAATATAAACAACGTCGAACTCGTTATCACTTTATTAAAACTAAAACGTAATGTAATTCATTTTTCCACGTACAAACAGATTACAAGTAATTTCTATCATGTAGTAATTTATCCAAAACAGTCAAGTTGTTCAACAAAAATAATATGCTTAATAAGCATAACGAGTTTACCATGAAAAGGTAGCTTACAAGCATAATGTCACAAAAAGATTTAAAAAAGGTCCCTAATTTGAAGTCTTCATCTGAGCATCGTGCATGTGTTTCGTGTGTGCCCAGTTTTATGACATTTACTGCACCTACGAGTCTTGCGCGTCTTCCCTATTGATTTTTTCCTCTTTTTGGGAGGTCTTCCAGCTTGCTTTCTTTTAAGTGATGGGGTTGTTCATCTTAGTCTTTGGGAATTTGGACTGATGATTCACCTTGCATTGAACTAACAATTGTCATTACAAACTAACTACCATTCACAATGTCAACACCTGCAACATTGTCATGAATGATGTAAAAGTCGTTTTAGTTAACTAGCAAATTGAAACTGTCAAATGCCTAGTAGATGGTTCAATCTTATTTCAGAGTACATCAAGAAAAACTAATATGGGAAAAAATTTCAATTTCACATACACCAACATACATTTTAGTTCCACTACTACAAATGGGGAAAGTAATCCCCAGCTCAAATGTGAACATTATAGGCACAAATAGCAACAATATTGTCAAGAGATTTGCACAATATAGAAACTAAAAGGAAACATTAGTATACATGCACTTCTTCTCCAAGAACCCAAAAACAAAAAACAAAAAATCTTGCAAGCTCAAAGTTTTTATCAATAGAATGAGAATGTAGGATTTAGGGTTACTTCATGAACACCAAAATGCCATTTCGGGAGAATGCAAATAGATGAAATGGGGAGAATAGATGAAATGAAATGTGAAAAGAAAAATAGATAGTGAAGGGAGAAGAAGAAGAAGTTGACAAACGTCGAAGGGCTCTCATGGATCTGTGATAAATTGTAGTTAATTTGGGAATATAATAAGTTTTATAAAGATAAGGGTAATTAGATAATTTGAAAAATACATTTACCTTTATTTATGTTATAAAGTCTTTTGAACAAATAAGTATAAAGTGAGGTTTTTCAAATGAACACATTTGTTGAATAGGCCTTTTAAACAAATGCCCCAAACCAATTTATCAGCCCATAGCAAAATAGCCATTACATAGTAACCAAAACATTCCACCATAAAAATCCATCACCAACTCAATTAGATTTGACCAAATACATATATAAGCAGAGTAAAACATATAGTAATTACCCATAACTCGTACAGAAATCACCATTTCTGAATTAAAGGAATCACCATCGCTTCCTGTAGAGCATTAATTAGAGGGAAAAAACTTCAAACCCACATGGAAAATTGAAAGCAGAGCAAAGTCTCAACTTTAATCAAACACTTTATTGATAGTAATTTATGTTCTTACCTCAATACCAGTCAATGTATATGGTTTTAATTCTTACTTGACCAGAGAGAGAGAGAGAGAGAGAACGAGCTTTTCAGCGAAGATAATGTGATTAGTGGAAGAAGGAAGAAAACGATAGGAGAGAACAAAAGAGAGAAGGAAGAAGGAAGATGAGGGAGAGAGAACTTACAGCAAAAACAAGCCCCTTTTCCGCGTTTGGAGTGTTTACAAAAAGACCCGACTTTTGGTATCATAATTGAAACTTCCTTCATTTTAAAGAATTACTAAAAAATACTTCAATTTTTTTTTACTGAAAAATACTATTTTCGTCAGTATCAAAGTATCACTGCATAATACTTATGATATTTTTAAGTTTTTGGTATCATAGCATGAAACTTCATCAAATTTTTATGATTCTTTGGGGGAAATTATATTATCACATCTTGAAACTTTACAATTTATTTATGCTACTTTGTCTTAAAAATAAAGTCGAACAACTTTCGTACACTATTTCTTCACCATATTTTTGCCAGAATCACAACACCACACTTCCAACCATCCCAAGCCTTTCCTCGCCACCACCAACCTGGAAATCAAGATAGTGTTCTTCATCAACCAGCTCGAAATCATCTTATTGACATGGTCAAGAATTAGGGATGCGACAATGTGTTGGTGATAAGAGGATTTAGTAGCCAAAATTTCACCGGCGGATACTTGTCTGTTTGTTATGAAATCGAAGATGTGATTGATGGATTTTGTACAGGAATTGGTGGTTGATAGTGTGGTAAGTTGCGGTGCAGGTAGTTGATGGTTGTTGTCTGTTGATGCGGGTGGTAGCGATGGTGATTTGGTGGTTGCGTAGTGGTGCCGTGGTGGCAGTGGCGTTGGTGGTTTTAGACTTTTGCCAAGATTATGTTGTTGGGGAAGGCCGGATGGTGGTTGCTAGATGGTGCTGTGGTGGTGCTTCGATGGTGTTCGTGCTGGTGGTGGTGATGGTGGCAGTGGGGAGTTGGTATGACTCTAGAAAGAGGAAGATGAGCAGTCTGTATTCTTCAGTTTTTTTTTTTTTTGGGTGGCGTAAAGATCAATTTGGTTACAATTTTAAAGTAACCAATGCAATTAACCCTTGGACTTTTCCCAGATTTTGTACACGAAATGCTCAAAACGATTTTTTAGTGTTTTGGATTTTAGTATAACTAGTATAAATGACGCGTGTGATCCATGTGATACTGTAACGATATTTTAATATTTGGTTAAAGTATATATGTTTTTGAAATTGAATTAAAATTGTCCAAATTTCCCTACATGTTTTACCTAAAAAATATTCAAAGTGTTGATTTAAACAATATCAATATCGAACTCAATTTACCCTAAACGTTATTCAAATTTCTAAGTACGCATTGCCTTATCGGTAATATCATCATCTTTATTCTAATTATTGATTGTTGACTTTTTAAAATTTTGTTTCTCCTAAAATGTATTCTTAGGTTACCGTATTCAAAGAAACTGGAGTGGAAAGGAATTCTTCTTCTGTGTAAATATAGTTCGTAATCAATCTATTGTTGTAGTGAAATAAAGAATGATAAACATCATTTGACAATTTATCCAGATTTTAGAATCAAGATGAAAAAAATCAATTTTAATCTGGCATAAAAAAATGTTTATCATGCATGTGAAGTTAGAACTCAAAACAACATTTGATCATAAGTGTCTTAGAAAAATTGAGATGCATCTCATTTAGGTTCCCTACTAAGGTATGATTATTCGAGACAAGGAAGATATCATATTTAATTAGATTAATGTTTGATCAGGAAAACTGTTTTAAAATCGGTGCCTTCAAATTTATGGCTCAACAAATTGATTCATAGCATTATGAATCCCAAAGTAGCAAACACATTTTTTTTTTTTAAAATTGATAGAACCACTACAAACTATCATCTCAAATTTTGCTACAACCTAATGAGACATGTTCATCGATTTGATGAAACAAAAATAATAACAACATGCCATCGTGATTTTTTTTTTATCGTTTGACATAGTACACATGATAATAAAATGGTTTTAGAAATATAGTAAAAGGAGTTGAAGAAAATAAAATACAATACATATTTACAGAATATTAACTTATGGTTGCACATATCTCGTGACATTTTTATAAACTGTAAAAACTAAAATTTCGCTTTAAAATTTGAATACAAGATAAAAATATAGACATATAAACCAACTTAAACATAAACAAATGAACTTCACAAGAAATTTGCACTTCAGAATTTCAACGTAAAAATTTAATACAATAAGAATTTAAATTGAATGGAAAACAAAACAAAACATAATTAATTTTTCATATAATTAATATTTTAGAAAAACAAATTTACACACATCGTACTTCAATAATTGATTTTTTGAACAAATAAATTAATCTTCACAGCACTTTATTTTTGTTAGTGTGGTGAGAATATAATCAGCGTCAAATTAATATTTGACAAAGAAAATGAAAATTGAAATATGACTAATAGAGAATAAAATGTTTAATGTAGAAGGTGAAAATGGTTTTCTAATTTTTTTTTTTTTTTTTTTTGGTATACAAGTAAAAAATTTAATTCAAGGAATACACATTTTTTCCCTTTTTCTCATATTAGTTGAACGATGTTTATGAACTTTAAATTATGGGAGAGTTACTAATTTTATTTGAAAGATATTTAGTGGGAAAGTAAAGAGTTTAGATTGTAAATATATGAAAAATAATTTTTTATCATCAATACGATTGTAAAATAAAAAAAATGTACATTAATTAAAATTAACAGTAGATATGATATTATTAAAAGGTTTGAGGTAAAATAATAAAAAAAATCTCCCTTTAAGGCCTTTTAGAAGTAGCTTTTTTTTTTTAATTATTATATGCATGTAAAAATTTTAATTTAAGAAGTACACATTTATTCTTTTTCTTATTTTAATTGAAGGACGTATTAGAACTTATAAATTATACGAGAGTAATTAGTATTTAAAAGATTTTAGTGAGAAAGTTAAGAGAGTTTGGATTGTAAATGTATGAAAAATATTTTTATAGAGATTTTTAGTGAGAAAGTGAACAGTTTAGATTGTAAAAGATGAACCTTACACATTGAAGATAAGTTTGTGCAAGTATTGATACATTGAGCATATCGATACTTATAAATGTGTCTATCCTGATTTAAGGTATCTTGGTTTCAATTCATGAATATTGTTATATGAAGATGTAATATGAGAGTAAACATTGTTATATGAAATGAATTAGGAGAAAAAATATTAGAAACACACAATTGTTATATAAGTAAAGAACTTTATGAGTCCTATTAGTGGAATGAAATGGACTTGTGTACATCAAATAAAAATTGAAGCAAAGCTGTGTTTATAAAATTGTTACTCACATGTAGTTTTGTATTCCATCTATATGTTGCAACTTGTCTTTAACTCATGAATATTTTTTCCTTATAAATTGTTATCTTGATATGAAAGAGTAATAATATGGAATGCCGAATGTACATGATTCAATTATATTTTAAGATCATACATAATGCAATTAGCAAGATAAACTTGAGAATATTATATGAAAGATAATAAATGTTAGATGATTGACATATGTGACTAACTTCTAAATGTTAGTTTCACAGAAACATCCACACTACTATTTTGGTCTTGTATCTCGAGAACCTAAGGTATCACCCGTTAAATTAAGACCTTTTAGATAGTTCATCATTCTCTTGAGTCTTTCATCTTGTCATTTGATTTACCTTAGAATTCCTTGGGTTGATAAGTTAAATGCTTGAAGATTGAAACTTGATAATACCATTTTTATAGTATCAGAGTGCGCAGCGGAAGCGTTAGTATATTGTAAGCCCTCTTCCCGAAACAACTTAAATTTAAACTTGTTTAGTATTCCTTGTGGAAAGCGCAAGTTCAAAATATTATTTCCAAAAGTATGTGTTCGACTATTCTATGTCGAGCATGTCTTAAAATTTCATCCCATGTAGTTTGAATCCTATATCAGATCTAAAATATTCCCTTAAGTTAATTTCATGGACGAAAATCTTTTAAGAGGGGAAGATTGTAATGACTCGAGAATTTTGACGTTCTTTATTATCCATTATGAAGTAATAAAAGTGTTTTATAATTTATATAATTATTTTGGTATGAAAAGAAAGAAAAACATGTTTTAACGAAAGAGAAACGAAAATATTAAATAAAGAAAATTTACGTAAAAAATGTATTTAAGTGACCCTTTTCTTGAGAATTTTTCTAGCACTCGTGACCTCATTTAATTACATGTCATATATGGATGGGCAAGTTCTTGAAGCGAACTTCGAGAATATGAAAACAATTTTTTATTTCGACCAACATATAGTCCTCGGTGAATTTTTAAAATTAGGACATTGAAAACGTTTAACTCTAGGTTTGGGCGTCGGGTGGGTCGGTCCGGGTATCTCAAAATTGGAACCATTTGGGTCCTTGTAATTATTGGAACCAAACCCAAACTCGAACCTTCGGTTCCGATTCGGGTTTGGGTTTGGGTTTGGTTCTACCCATTATATTTTCTTTATATACACATTAAATAAATATTTTCATATAAGTCCTTTCAATATGTATACTGAACATGTTACTACTCGACAATATTTGTGCAAAGGAGAAAATTAAGCTAAGAAACTCAATTACTTAACTCAATAATGAAGAATAATTATATTTTAAATAGAAACCAATGAACTCGAGATAACAATAAAGGTACACTATAGTCCAAACAATGAATATATCAAATTTAAGTGTAACTCATTACAAAAAAATTAAAAAAAAATTAAGTTTGTAAACAATGCAAAAAAATAAAAGTCTGAAAAAATGAAAACTTTAATTTATCTACTTAAATTACAACCCGATCTTGAACTTTTTATTCATAGAAAGCTCGAATTGCAAATATTATTAAACTAACCCATGAAATGCAACATTCTAATGTGAGATGAGAGGAAAAAGAGTATGAGCAAGTCTTGATTTTTTAGTGCTGGTCTAGAGTTTTGGAAAAATTACTACCTAGATTAGATTTTTAAGTTATGTATTTTTATTTTTTTTTGCTCAGTGTATAAATTGTAAAAAATAAAAAATTATATAAAATTTGGTTCCATTCGGGTACCCATGGTTCTGTTTCAAAAACCAAGAACCTAATCGAATCCATTTGATTTTCGGCTTTCAAATCAAGTTCCTAATATATATTTTTTGGAACCGGACCAGAACCTTCGATTTTGGATCGGTTTCGGTTCGAGAGGTTTAGTTCTGGTTAAAATGCCCAGGCCTAGTTAACTCGAAAACTGTTTTGAGTAGCCTACTTTTGGAAGCCCACGACTTTCTTATCAGTTATTCATTTCTTGCACCGTAAATTGTATGTTAAAGTACTCCATGAGAAATTTGAAACGATACCAAAAACACAGAATTTCAACTTCATTTGATACCCCGAAAATGAGCTCAAATCTGCCTGCATGAAACTGGGAATTTAGGAGGAAGCAACCATGAGGTGTCTTCCTAGGATTGGACACGGTTGCACCAAAATTTTGTAGGCTTCCTTACTCATTTAATGGTATGAGGACATCTCTTGCTTTACATGACTTTGATCTTCCACCTCATACTTCCTTAATTAATGATGATTGGGTATTTTATTCCAAAACTACTCGGCTAGCAAAGGAGATATCACCCATGACCACAACTTCCATCCTTTGCTACATCCATGTCATGCTATAAATAGATAGCAGTGGCAAAGGAATTTATGCACATAAATCAGCCAAACCATTTGTGAAGAAATAGAGTTCTTCTTCCAAAATCCTAGAGTTGATATTATGTTTTATGTTAGGCTTAAAAACATGTTAATTTAATAACATGTTCTTCATGGTCTAAAAGATGTTTTGCGCGATCCAATATAGTTAAAATTCAGGCGATAATCCCAGAAATGCAGTTGACAGTACTAAACTGACTGCATGTATCGATACTCGATATATGTTCATGAAGTATCGATACATCAATAAAGCAGAAAGTACAGAACCTCGTTTTAGGCACTTCTGAACAGAGGTGAGTGGAATATTTTTAGTTGTTTACTTGATTACGTGATCTCATTATAATTACATATTTAATATGATATTGTTAATATTATCATGATATTATCGTGATCTCTCTATAAGTCCAATATTATTATCATCGTGACATTATCACGATCTTGTTATAAGTATTCCTCATTTAATATGTGATTATCATATTAACATTATCTTTGACATCCACATGTTTAACATAAAGAAAATGATTAACTAGGTTATTATCACTATCTTGATATCAACATCATACTTGTAAAAGATTAACATCGTGTATACTAAACCAATATTATTTGGATATTTAAAGTAATCCTTGTTCTTGCTTACGTAATTCTAAACTTATCAAAACTAGTGATATGATATTGACAGTGATTGGTATATCATAAACTTGTTAAAAGACGTAGTATATAATTATGTGAACATATCAAAATATATAACTATTAAATGGTACTATAACATTGATGGTTCTTGACTTGTCACCTAAATTGAAAAAGAAATGATAATTGCTAACATAATATGACGTATCGATATATTGAATATCTAAATAGTTTCTTTCCTTTTTCATGTATCGATACATGAAATACTGATCAGTACTATCTTGAATTTAAAGGAATTCTTGTTTTTGTTTATATGATCATAGACTTGTTAACATAATAAAGATGATAATCTAGTCATGATAGATAATAATATGTTATCTACTTGTTTAAAGACATAGTACATGATTATATGCATTTGATGCTACTAGAATATTATCTTGATCTTGAATATGTAAGATTAATTCATGTATCTGCAACTCCTGAATATATGAACTTGTCTGACTTGACTTGTACGTGATCTTAAATGTTACTTCGTTATATGCTTTCATTATGCATTACATTAAAAGGATTTTCATACTTTTCCTTATGCATCGCGTAGAAATGAATTTCTTACATGATATTACAGTCATACTTTATCCCGGTTGTTAAAACTCCTATGACACTTGTTTTGATATACGTGCCACGAAGTCCAATAATTGGATCACGATGTAGTTATGCTTGTTAATGAATTTCAAGGATCTCAACTCCCTATTTGAAACTCATTGTATAGAAATCATGCTTGTAAAAGAACTCGTAGAATAAACTCCTCACTTGAACTCAGGGTTACATTCCCTACTTGTGCGTGCTCGGGATAGTAGTTGATTTGTAATATGGACCCCATTAAAAGTCACGCTTTCTTGAAAAGACATGCATTTACACCCATCGTGATTAAATGAACTTAACTCGATTTAGATTATGTGACTTGAATGAGCTTGGAAACACATGTATATGCAACAGACTTGAAATTAGAAGTTAACTGGATTTGAACGCATGAATTGGATTTAACTTGATTACACGAGTTAACTGGTTTAAATATGCAAAACTTGTATTTATGTTGATCTTAATTATATGAAGTTTGGTTTGACTGGAATATGTGAATTAGACTTGATTTGAATATATGAATGTGACTTGACTAAACTGATATAACTTGAAATATCTATAGTCTAAAATGACTTGACTTGGGATTGGACTAGATTTGGATATATGGTTTGACGTGAATACAGAACTCGACTTGAATATGACTTGACGTGAATATAGAATTAATTGATTTAATAAGTAAATCTCGCATGAATCTTGAATATATGAGGTGTACTTATCTACGTGCAATAGCACATGTGCACCCTACTCCACTTACTGAGCAAGTGTGTGTTCATTCCACAAAATATCTATTATTCCAAGTAATAATAGGAATAAAAAAGGGATTGACGCGAATCTTCAGACAGCGAGAAAAAGATAGTGTTGTGCTACCTGTGAGTTGTGGACTCACTGCATAAGGTTTTGTGTTGAAATTGTCAAACTCATAATTTTATCTAAAAGATTTTAAAGTCAAGATCTTATATTAAATATTTTATCATTACTTTTAAAATAAATTAATGTTATTTTAAAGTAAAGTGATTTTGAAATTTCAGTCAAGTGACGTCATTTACGTCACCGACTTATTAAAGAATAAACTTGGCAACATAAAAGTAATAAACCAGATTAATCAATAGTTAGTACTATAGAGAAATAGTGACAACTTAATTGAAAAATAAATGGTAACATATTGCCCTTGTTTGGCCCTTTTTAAAAATTTAATACATTGTTCTTCCTTTTTTATCACACATTTATCAATAAAATAATATTACACATAAATCCAAAAAAATATTTCCTACTTTTTAATCACACATTTTCGTAAAAATTACTATTCATTCAAATAAACTATTTTTAACATTATCAGAGAGGGATAATATAATTTACTGATGCATAAATTTCTCTCTTATTATGTTAAAGACTTCATTATACACCAAATAGTTTTGAAAGACATGCGGAAAAAAAAAACACTTGGGAAATTATATAAAATTTCTACTTGAAGAAATGATATAATTTTCTTACATAAAGGTCGAAATTATTTAGCATATGTATGGCAAAAGTTTTGTAATAATTTTGTTTATAAATGACCATATGTCAACATCTCAATTCGACTTTTTTTTTCAAAAAAAAATAAAAAAATCAATAATTTATGCTCATCAAAGGTTCTTACTTTAAAAATCAACAATTTATGTTCGTCAAAGATTCTTACCCATCATTTTTTATTTTTTTAAAAAAAAAAATTGGCCAACGAAATATTCTCAAATCGCTATTTATAAATAATATTTATAAACAACATTTTTATAAATGGTGACAAAGTAAAAAAAAAAATGTTGTTTATAAACAAAGAATGTAATTTTTTGAGATAAAATATATAATTGAAAAGTGATTTGAAAAAATGTGTTATTGTGAAGTCTCTGATTGGTAAAAGTTTTTGTTTATAAAAAAATTGTGAAATTTTCAAGATAAAATATGTGATTAAAAAGTTATTCAAAAAAAGTGTGGTCAAAAGCGGTTTAAAAAATGTATTATTTATAAACTTTTCTATAAATTATATCATATCATACTATATATAAAAGTAAAGCACTTCCCAAAAACAATTCTTATCCATTTTTCCGCCTATATTATGTTTTTATAAATAGTAAGCTCCCATAATAAGTGAATGCAAAGTGATTAGTGTGAATGCAAAATGGATATATGTCAAATGTGAATGAAAAATCGGGATAAATGTGAACGCAGTTATTGCCTTAATTATAATATATATATATATATATATATATATATATATATATATATATATATATATATATAGATGGCAATGGGTCGGGTTCGGGGCGGGTTGGGGTCGCCCTGCTCCGAACCCAAAATCCCATTACCCCGCCCCGCCCGTGACTGTTCGTGGGGCGGGTAGGTAATGACCCGAAAATAATTTTTTTTTTTCTTCTCAAAATTGGTAATGAAATTTTAGGCGAAAAACTTAGGCGTCGAACTTGTTAGAGTTTCTAAGTTTGAACTTTAAAGATAATATATATATATTTGAAGGAAAAAAAAATCAATAAACAATATAATGGTATAGTGGTTATGTATTCTCATACCCCTAAATCCCACTAAAGTTCAATTCTTCTAAACCGCATTAAATTTATTTTTAATTTCTCATTTCCCTAAAAAAAAAAAAAAAAAAAAATTCGGGTCACGGGATCGGGCGGGTCCGCCCAGAACCCGTCGTGCGGCGGAAAACCCGCCCCGCAGACCCGTAGGGGCGGGTAATTTCATATCCTTCGGGTTTTTTTGTCATCCCTAAATATATAACTAGTGTTACACCCGTGCGATGCACGATCATTTGTTACTCACATATATTGAATTTATATGTTAACATGAGAAATGAATATTTAATTAAAAACATCATTGAAAATGTAAATTTAGTAATTTTTTAATGGTATATCATATTTGATATAATATTATGTGCATGAATATTGATGCATGTGAAAGGTATTAGCATATTTCTCATAACTTCTACATTTGTCTCTTGTATTTAACGTACATTTTAATTTTTATTCAAAAACAAAAATCACAATAATTAAAAAATAAATAGTCAAAATATTTGAATTGAACCAATAAAATTTTATTTACAAAAATAAGTAGTCAAAATAATAATTTTGAAAATCTAGCGATTATCATGATACGACAACCGAGTAAAGTTGGAGATTACAAAATTATACCGAATATTATACCCTATAATCTTTAAAATTTTTATTAAAATTAAGAATAATTAAAAAATATTAATCATGCTATTAATATTATTAACTAAAAAAATCAAAGAATTAACTCTTCAATATTAACTTTCGTTCAATAACTTTTTTTATAAATTATTTATAAGGAGCACATTTTTTCAAACCACTTTTTAACCACATATTTGTTCAAAACTATTTTTTAACCACACATTTTACCTCGAAACAAAGTATAGTTGCTGAACAGAGGCTTTATTTATTAAATATATATATATATATATATTAGAAAATATGATTTGTAATATTAAATATAACAAATGATTTAACCATGAATAATTAAATAATAATTTTAATACTGATAACTAAAAATATTGATTGAACTCAATCAATATTAACGTTAATAATAAAAATAATAATAATTATAACCAAAATACACAAATAACAATAACATCATATTAATCATTTACTATAATACTAAAACATCAAGAATTTAAGAATTAAATTCTGTCAAATTATCGTACTTTTATATATAGTATAGATTTCCACCAGTGCAATGAAATGAAATTGTTATCCGCAATATAGATAAGCATTCATAAAATTTAATGATTATACATAATCAATACAAATACAAAATATTCAAAAATAATTTTTTATTACATCAATTATTAAAATTTAAAAACAACATAAATATTCCAAATTATTGAAAACTTCATTGAATGATAAATGCAAATTCTGTAGTTTTTTAATTGTATATCATGTTAGATGTAATATTATGAGTTAGATGTAATATTATAAGTACAAATATTGATGCTTGTTCAAGATGTAAATATATTTACTATAATTTCTACATTTCCCTTACATATTTAACTTTTGAGTTTTTCTCAATTTTAGTTCAAAAATTACAATAAACTATAAATATGTGTTTAATCTTAACTCAACAAATATACGACAATTGAACAATATTGAAGATCAAGAAATTATTATTATATCATATAATCTTTGCACAATTATTAAAATTAAAAATTATTAAAAACTATTAACCATTGTTTAGTCTATATATATATATATATATATATATATATATATATATATATATATGCATTTACATATATCCAGATTTTGCATTCACAATAATCCACTACTAACCCTTTATATATAGATAGTATTTCACCTGTGCGATGCACGAAAGTTATTATCCACAATATTGATTTCAATAAGTATACATAAAATTTTAGTATAAATATATAATCAACACATATATAAATGCATAAAAAGGAATTCTCTATTATAATAATTATTAGGATTTAAAAAATAACATAAGTAATTGTATTAAAAAATTCTTTGAATAGTAAACGTCAATTTATATAAATAAATAATAAATTATTATTGATTTCAATAATTTTTATGAATTATTAATAACTTCATTGAAAATATAAATTTAGTAGTTTTTTAATGGTATATCAATTGATGTAATATTATGCGCACGAATATTGATGCATGGGAAATGTATTAGCATATTTCTTATAACTTCTACATTTGCCTCTTGTATTAAACATACTTTTTAATTTTCATTCAACAACATTAATCACAATAATTAAAAAAGATATAGTCAAAATATTTGAATTTAACCAATAAAATTTTATTTACAAAAATACGTAGTCAAAATAATAATTTTGAAAATCTCGCGATTATCATGATACGACAACCGAGTAAAGTTAGAGATTATGAAATTACACCTATACCCGATAATCTTTAAAAATATATTAAAATTAAGAATGATTAAAAAATATTAATCATTCTGTTAATATTATTAACTAAAAAAAATCAAAACATTAACTCTTCAATATTAACATTCTGTTAATAACTTTTTCTATAAATTATTTATAAGCAGCACATTTTTTTAACCCACTTTTTTACCACGTATTTTTTCAAAATTATTTTTCAAACAAATATTTTACCTCGAAATAGTTGCTGAACAGAGACTTAGGCTCTGTTCTTTTATAAATTAATTTACAATTTATTTCGCTACAAGAAAAAAAGACACAAATATTAACTAACACAATTTGTCATACCACTTTTAACCATCCAGATTTTCTCTCTCCAGTTTTAACCCCATATGTTACTTAAAAAACATAAATAAATCAACCAAATAATTTCAATTCCAATTAAAATCTATCCAAACAGAGGCTTAATTTATTAAAATATTTAATAATATATATATTTAGAAAATATGATTTGTAATATTAAAAATAACAAATGATTTGACCATTAATAATTAAAACACAATTTAATTATTGATAACTACACATAGGATTTGTTGACCACAAAATCCAGACGGACCTTGGACCAACACGTCTCAACTCCTCCCTCTTGAACACGTGGATTTCCTGCGCACTGTGACAAACGATCAGCTTGCAAAGGGGGCCGAAGTGGCTCCCATTTGCACTCCGATGACAAAGTCAGTATTCATTTTGGACAAATATATGTTGGGTGCGGGAAATATGAGTGTGTAGAAGAGAGAAAAGGGAGTGAGAGAAGTATATTGTCAAGAGTACGAAAATTGCTAACCGTTAACTTGGAGATAATTGTGCTTCATTTATAGAGGAACTTCTTGTCTCGGATCACGACACGTGGCGTACTTTACACTTGTCATCGCCCTAGTTCATGGATGTGACAACCTTGCTTTTCAACCGTAATCATTGCTACATTTCGTAGGGGATGGGCGCCTGTCACGTCTTGGTAAAGGCGGTGTCCCATCACTGACTCCATCTCTCTTCTGGTCACCGTCATAAAGCGCCCCGGCTGACCATAAAGCACATCGGCTAGGCGTTAACCAGGTCGGCTAAAGAGGTTTGCTTGGCGTGCCACCTCGGCATTCATCCCAAAGTGATATTTTAGGCCTTAGCTGTGGGTTAAGGTTCGTTGGCCCACTATTGGGCCTTCGCTGGTAGATCACTGTACCTTTCTTTGGCCCCGGATGCAACAGGATTTATAATATTAAGCACAACAAATAAATAATTAAATAATAATTAAATAATAATTTTAATACTGATAACTAAAAATATTGATTGAACTCATTCAACATTAATGTTAATAATAAAAACAATAATTATAACCAAAATATACAAATAAAAATAACATCATATTAATTATTTACTATAATACTAAAATATAAAGAATTTAAGATTTAAATTCTGCCAAACTATCATACTTTTATATATAAAATAGATTTCCATCAGTGCGATGAACTGAAATTGGTATCCGTAATATAGATAAGCATTCATAAAATTTAATGATTACACATAATCAACATAAATACAAAAGATAGAAAAATAATTTTTTATTACAACAATTATTAAAATTAAAAAACGTACAACATAAATAATCCAAATTATCGAAAACTTCATTGAATGATAAATGCAAATTCTTTAATTTTTTAATTGTGTATCATGTTAGATGTAATATTATGAGTACAAATATTGATGTTTGTTCAAGATATAAATATATTTATTGTAATTTCTGCATTTGCCTCACATATTTAACTTTTTCTCAATTGTAGTTCAAAAATCTCAATAAACTATAAATATGTGTTTAATCTTTATTCATCAAATATATGACAATTGAACAATATTGAAGATCAAGAAATTATTATATCATATAATCTTTGCACAATTATTAAAAAAATATTAATCATTGTTTAGTATTTACCATAAAATAATATTAATACTTATATAGTATATGAAATAATATTAGTACTTATATATGTGTGTGTGTGTGTGTGTGTGTGTGTGTGAGGCAATAAATTCATTCACACTAATCCACTTTGCATTTACACTAATTCATTATTCTCCCTTTATATATAGTATTAGTATTTCACCCGTGCGATGCACGAAAGTTATTATCCACAATATCAATTTCAATAAGTATTCGTAAAGTTTTAGTACTTATACATAATCAACATATATATATAAATGCATAAAAAATTCTCTATTACAATAATTATTAGAATTTAAAAAACAACATAAGTAATTCAAATTATTAAAAAAATTCTTTGAATACTAAACGTCAATTTATATATTTAAATAATAAATTATTATTGATTTCAATAATTTTTATGAATTATTAGTAACTTCACTGAAAATGTAAATTTAACAATTTTTGAATGGTAATCATATTTGATATAATATTATGTGCACAAATATTGATACATTGGAAATGTATTAGCATATTTCTCATAACTTATACATTTGCCTCTTGTATTTAACGTATTTTTTAATTTTCATTCAAAAACATCAATCACAATAATTAAAAAAGAAATAGTCAAAATATTTAAATTTAACTAATAAAACTTTATTTACAAAAATAAGTAGTCAAAATAATAATTTTGAAAATCTAGTGATTATCATGAACGACAATCAAGTAAAGTTTGAGATTACGAAATTATACCGAAAATTATACCCTATAGGCTTTAAAAATTTTATTAAAATTAAGAATGATTAAAAAATATTAATTATTTTGTTAATATTATTAACTAAAAAAATCAAAGCATTAAATCTTCAATATTAACCTTCGTTCAATAACTTTTTCTATAAATTATTTATAACCAGCACATTTTTTCAACCCACTTTTTAACCACATATTTTACCTCAAAAAAATGTAGTTGCTGAACAAAGGCTTAATTTATTAAAATATTTAATAATATATATATTTTAGAAAATATAATTTGTAATATTAAAGATAATAAATGATTTGACCATTAATAATTAAAACACAATTTAATAATAGATGGCTACACATAGATTTATAACATTAAAAACTACAAATAAATAAAAAATCAATAATTAAATAATAATTTTAATACTGATAACTAAAAATATTGATTAAACTCGTTCAATATTAACATTAATAATAAAAATAATAATAATAATTATAACCAAAATATACAAATAACAATAATATCATATTAATTATTAACTATAGTACAAAAACATAAATAATTTAAGAATTAAATTCTGTCAAACTATCATACTTTTATATATAGTAATATAGATTTCTACCAGTGCGATGAACTGAAATTGTTATCCGCAATATAGATAAGCATTCATAAAATTTAATTACTATACATAATCAATACAAATACAAAAGATACAAAAATAATATTTTATTACAACAATTATTAAAATTTAAAAACAACATAAATAATCCAATTATCGAAAACTTCATTGAATGATAAATGCAAATTTAGTAATTTTTAATTGTATATCATGTTAGATGTAATATTATGAGTACAAATATTGATGTTTGTTCAAGATATAAATATATTTATTACAATTTCTGTATTTGGCTCACGTATTTAACTTTTTCTCAATTTTCGTTCAAAAATCACAATAAACTATAAACATGTGTTTAATCTTAACTCATCAAATATACGACAATTGAACAACATTGAAGATCAAGAAATTATTATATCATATAATCTTTGCACAATTATTAAAATTAAAAACTATTGAAAAAATATTAACCATTGTTTAGTATTTACCATAATATATATATATATATATATATATATATATATATATATATATATATATATATATATATAAAAGGTAATAAATGCATTTATATCTATCCAGATTTTTAAATTCACACTAAACCACTTCTCCCTTTATATATAGTATAGATATAGATGATTGATATTTTTTAATCAATTTTAATTTTATTACTAACATTAATACTAAATGAGTTCAATTAATATTTTTAGTTATCAATCTTAAAATTATCATTTAATTATTATTATTTTTATTTATTTGTTGTTCTTAATATTATGAATTCTATGTGTAGCCATTAATATAAAAATTGCTTTTTAATTATTAATGGTCAAATCATTTGTTATCTTTAATATTAAAAATCATATTTTCTGAAATCTATACGAGGTTGAGAAAATGCGATACTTATAAATAATTTATAGAAAAGGTTATTAAACGAATACTAATATTGGATATTTAATACTTTAATTTCTTTTTAGTTAATAATATCAATATAATGATTAGTATTTTTTAATTATTCTTAAATTTAATAATTTTTTTTAAGATTATATCGTAAATGATTTTCGGTATAATTTCGTAATCTCTAACTTTACTTGGTTGTCGTATCATGATAATTGTGAGATTTTCAAATTATTATTTTGACTACTTATTTTATTAAATAAAGTTTTATTATTTAAATTCAAATATTTTATTTGCTTATTTTTTAATTATTGTGATTGATTTTTTGAATGAAATTGAAAAGTTGTTAAATCAGAGAGTCAAATGTAGAAGTTATGGGAAATATATTAACATATTTCACATACATCAATATTCGTATACATAATATTACATCAAACATAATATAATATTAAAAAAAAAAAAACTACTAAATTTGCAATTTTAATGAAGTTAATAATAATTCATAAAAATTATTGAAATCAATATTCATTTATTTAAATATATAAATTCACATTTATTATTCAAAGAAGTTTTTAATAATTTGAATTAGTTATGGTATTTTTTAAATTCTAATAATTATTGTAATAGAAAATTATTTTTTATACATTTATACATATGTTGATTATGTATAAACATTAAAATTTACAAATACTTATTGAAACCGATATTGTAGATACCAACTTCGTGCATCACGAAGGTGAAATGCTAGCTATATATAAATAGAGAGTACTTCCCAAAAATAGGTCTTTGAATATTTTAAATATTTTGATAGTTCATATATATACTTTTTTAATTTTTTAAAATTCTGTCATTGATGATGGCTTTATGTTGTAGATCAGTTTATAAGAAATTTAACTATTTGATTCAGATTTTTTGAGAATTGTTTTTGTGAAAATTTGATTTTTTAGAATGTATAGTTAAAAAGTAGTATGAAAAATTGTAAAAAATAATTTTTTAAAGAATATATGATTGACAATGAATGTTCAGAAAAAATGATTATTGAAAAATCAATTTCATATGGATAAGTGATAAAGTATTATGTCTTGTGTGTTACACAATCAAGCCGCTTTTATGAATCAAGATGCATAGATGATTACTTAGCATATAAAGTTAAATGTATTTGTGATAAAAATCTGTTAAAATTTAATTAAAATTAACATTTCATGTTGCCTAATTTTCTACATTCATTTAAATATATGACCACATATATTTAATTTGTAATGTTAAAGTAAATGTGAAATGAAATATTTTTTTAATATATTTAAATATCAAATATTGTAATAAGATAGTTAGTAGCAATTCTAAACTAGCATTCTATTAATTATAAAATAATCTACACATAAATAAAAAAAAAAATCATATTTTTTAACAGCTCTTTGTACCAAAATTTACTGTTACGAACTACATTATTTGAAATAATGAGCCCTTTTTGATTTTCAAAAAATCTACTACTTTTTTCTATAATAATCAATCTCAACCATTCAAAAAAGTCAAGCCCACAATTTCTTACTTTTCAAACCACTTTTTAACCACACGATTTTTCAAAAGTTTTTCTTTTTTCAAAAAGTTATAAAATCAAACACACACCGAGTCTCAAACGTAGCTTAAGTATACATTTTCCACAAAATCATTATTATAAAACTCATTTTATGAATAATGAAGGCTCAAAGAAGGAATATATATGCTCATAAGAGAAAAAAGTAATACATAAAAGGAGCACACTTACCAAAAATAGATATTGACCCATTTTCCTATCTAAAACACGTTTCTTAAAAATGATATTTTGTAGTATTAGTTTACTATTTATTATTCATTTTGGACAAAAATCAGATTTAAAATAGTCCAATTGAATGCAAATTTTTAAATAGCTGCATTTTTCAGGTTTCGAAATTTCTTGGTCCGTCTTCCATTTTTTTATTTTTATTTTTTTTTGAGAACTATCCTAACTCGAAAACCCAAACCTAAGATAAAATTTTATTGATTTACAAAATCAATTACAAGATGGGGACATCCTCCTTATAGGCCCGTCTTCCCCTTTTGAAAATCAATTACAATTTTTTAAAATTGTTAAAAATAAAAAAATAAAAAACTTTGTCAATATTACATAAATATTTTTATTTTAAAAATAATAAATGAAAGATGATGAAATAAGAACATTAATCAATCTATTTTTCTTTTTCTTTTCATTTTCGTTTTAATAAAATTCTAAACGTATATCACCGATATATCTTATTTTTTTTACTTATTACAAATTCTATTTAAATGTAATTTTCATTTTCCATTTTAAGTTTTAAATCAATTCAAATTACAATATTTAAAGAAATTTCTGGAACGATAAACATACGAATCGTAAAAAAAAAAAAGGTATGTGTAATGTAACTTTTTTGTAATTAATTGTCTTTCTTCATTTCTCATTTTTAATTAAATATTCATTTTATATATTAACATATAAATTTGATGTATGTTAATAATAAATGATCGCGTTTCGCATGAGTTCAACACTATACTTTGCCAAACAGAGGCTCCTAGTTCGGAGAAACATATTCTTCATTTTGGTCTACAGTCAACTCCTGAGTTCAAAATTCTAAAAACAAGAATATTAATATAATAAATAGTACAATTAGATTATCGGCAATGTCTTCAAGATCAACAGTAAGTCAGTAATTTTATTAGTTCAATATGAATTAAGAAGTCCCTTTTTTTAAGCACGTCAAGAATGTGTTGGAAATTAAATAAAGAATCCCTCTTCTGTAACCCAATGGATCTTTTTGATATTTAATAAAATTGAAACACAAGAAAGTAAAACAAAAACGATGCAAAATTTTCTTCAAAACATTTCACTATATAGTAAATTATTATAAATATGTAGAATTTTCTCACTCACCAACCAAATTTCAATTCTACGGACCACATTGAAAATACTAATAAAAAATTACAATATAAAAAATTTCTACACCTTAAATTATTTCGTAAGAAACTAAAGTCATAAGATTTGTCACCTCTGATTTATTGTTAAATACAACCGTAAAATATGTTGAAGTTGGATTAAAAAATAACTACTTTTCCTTCTTTTTACGTGCGCCATCTCTTCTTTCCTTTTTCTCTCTTTCCATGTTTCACGTGTTGCAGGTCAACTAAGACGGCTGTCAAAGATCACTTATACCTATGTTTGTTATCACTGTTTAATTTATTTATTATTTAGAAATAAAAAGTAGTAATTGAAAATTAGATAAAAAAATGTATGTGACTAAAAAGTAATTTGTGACATTACGTAGTTTATAAACAAAAAAAAAAAGCTATCAAACCATATAATTTAATGAGTTTAATCAGTATTTAGAAAATTAGACCGAACCGACCGATTTGGTCGAAAATCAATCTAGTTCACCCTAAAAATCGGCCAGTAAAAAATTGGCCGATTGACCCGGTTTTTGACCGGTTCAACCGGGAAAATAAGGAAATGCCCAATTTTTTGACCCATTTTTTTTTCTTTAGTTGTTTTAAGTTACTTTTGTATATAATTTTATTTTTTAAATGAGTAAATATTAGTTTATTCGTAAAATAACTTTTTTTTGAAAAAAAAAAAAAAATTGTATTTTCTAGAATAATTTTTGATGTTTTAATTGAAAGCAGTTCGATCCCGTCGGACCTTCTAACCCTTGACCCGTTGTTTTTTTTTCAATTCCAACTGATTTCCTACTTTCTAAACTGGTTTTAATCTTGCAAGAAAGCCCTATCATTCCTTTTCTCTTTTTGATTCCGAGCCTCTAACCCTCAAACATGTTTTTAATAGAAAAAAACCTGAGATATTTTTTGTTTCCAAAGAAACCAATTCTTTTAAGCCTTTAATCTTTCCTTTAATTTTGGGTCAAATACCCAAGATAATGCAGAGTATATGGTCTTTATTAAAGGGAAAATATACAAATAGATGCTAAAAGAAATAGAATAATAAACTCTCAAGTCATTTTTGGTAAACCTCTTTGCCATACTACGAATTCTGTTAACAAAATCTTTATGAAAAACATTTTCATCTTAACTTTTAAAAAAAACGCATTTTAAATAGGAAAAAAAAAATACAACTACAGCCTCGAAGCTTTCGTTTTGTTACAGATTATATCCAGACTTTTCATTTATACGATTCACAATCACAAACCTTTAATTTCATTTCAACAGAAGGACATTTCATTGTGTTGAAATTAAAATTAAAAACTCAATTATTTTGACAATTTAAAGAAACGTATAAACGTCACTTCATCTCTCCAACTTCCTCCGAAAAATCACTGTTTATTTTCCTCATTTTTTACCCTAATAATAATACCTTCTGGTAACAGTAAGAACCTTTGAGCAATGCCTTGGAAATGAATGTTCGTAGATTTGATAGTTCGGTGTAGATGAAGACCTCATGGTCATGGACCAACTTGAACTCAAGAAGACAATTTCTCACTTGTCCACGTAGTTACAATACGGGTACATGTACCTTCTTTGTGTTGTCTGACCCCAACAAATTGAAGGAGATGATTCCCGGTTTTCTTCAAGCTAGGAGAGAAATGGAAGCTGAAATCTACACCTTTCGTTCAACAAGAACTGAAGTCAATGTGAAATGGATTTGTTGATCAGTGTAAGGAGTCCATTCTAAAGTAAATGCTCCAATTTTGGCTATGCTATAATAAGCATGTTGAAATTAGTTTTCAAACAACCAAAAATACTGTATATTGACTCACAACAACATCTTCTTATTACAAATATCACAATTCTAACACTAAGAGCATTTCCAATGCACTCCGTGGATTGAGATTGATGTGATAATAAAATAGACGGACTTCTAAAGAGCGTAGATAAATAGACGGAGAAGTCAAAAATTCTCTCTAATAGTTCCTTCTACATTTAAATAATATTGATTATGTGACATTTTTATTTAAATTTAAAATTAATTACTATGCATAAATTGAGTCTTATCTGCAGGATTTCTCACTGTATAAAGAGTCTAAATAGAAATAACTTGTATCATAAAATCAGATTGACCAACATCCTTATTTATAATAATTAAATAATTAAAAAATAAAAGTTAATGTTGAGTCAACATGTCTCACGGAACGTCTGATGTAGACGCTCCACCCCCACAATGTCTATTTTTTAGCTCCACATCAACCTAACATCCTAATTCATGTTGTGCATTGGAGATGGATTTTTATTATATTTCGTCTATTTTCTGATGTGTCATGTGTATTTCCCCAACCCACGAAATACATTGGAGATGCTCTAAGGGTTGGTTTGATAACGATGGTAGAATTTAGGTGGAAGAATATGAATTTCAGGGAATTGAATCCTGACAACTTATTTTTTTGGGAATTGAAAGCTTATTGTGTTTGATTGGACTAATTTTTTAACTGAAAAAAGTAGAAAGTTTTTCGATGTTTTTTTATTTGATTGACATTATTTTTTATAAAAAAATTTGTAAAATAAAGATATTTTAATCAAATTTTTTTTTTAAATTTTCACGCACTAATATTCGATAATAATAATATTAATTTTTGAAACAAAATAAATCAATTAACAAATAAAAATAATCAAATGAGGCGAAAAGTATATTCGACATTCGTGAAAAACATTTTCCCACCTAATACATGTCATCTGAACAATTTTAAATTTTAATTTATTTACTCAATTTTAGTTTTTGTCTTTTCAAATTATAATTTGAGATTTGAACAAGTTTTTACGTTACAATTCATCATTTCGACTTTCATTAACTAACAATCTAACATTACTCTTTAATTTATTTATTACATAACTAATTATAAATGTATGTATATAATATATCATTATAGTTAACTTAACTCATAAGAGTAGGAGGGAAAAAAATAGCGAGCTAGGGAGCCGAGCACACCGAGCTACTTAGTGTCCAGCCACCATTCCTTAGCTCAGAAATGTCATCTGAGAGATTATCTCTCTCATTTCCAACCATATTAGCCTGAGGACGCTGCTTATTATCCCTCCACAACTGATGGCAGTCTGTTGATCGATGCTCAACTTTGTCACAATTGAGGCACTTTCCATTGAACTGGAACTTACGCTTCTTTTCTATCCCACCTGTAGGCTTCAATGGAGACCCTTTGGTAGCCAGCTTTTATTTTTTCGATTTCCATTACCCTGTTTTTGTTTTAAAGGATTGACCTTTCTTAGTATCAGAACTTTGGTCGTGCTCCAATACATTAGCCTTCTCAGAGTAAGAATTCTCAGACTTATTTTCAGCCCGTTTGTTATCCTCCTCAATGTACAGCTTGATAATTAAATCCTTGAAAGACATCTCTTTCCTCTTATACTGCAAACAGCTTTTGAAAGCCTTCCATTGAGTAGGTAGCTTGTGAATAGCAGTAGCCACCTGTAGAGATTCTGACATAATCAGACCCTCAACATGCATTTCTTGCAAAAGCACTTGATACCCCCGCACTTGGCTCACCACTGAATGTGAATCAACTATTTTGACGTCCATACACCGACTGACCAAGAATTTCGTAGAACCAGCATTCTCGATCTTGTATTTCTTTTCTAAGGACTCTCAGAGCTTTGTAGCAGACTTATTTATCACATACACGTGATACAGAGAATTTCGTAGGCCATCCAGGACATAGTTTCGGCATAGAAAATCAGCCATTTTCCAAGCGTCCAAAGCTACACGCCTATGCATATCAATGTCATTTTCAGCCACGACAGAGGCATCCTCAGTAAGGAAATGTGCAAGGCCCAACATAGTGAGATAGAAAACCATCTTGTTCTACCACGTCTTAAAATCAGTCCCCGCAAACTTATCCAGTCAAATTGCATGATTCACAGGAAATGGAGCTTGAAACGATGGCAAAGGTGCCTAGGTTGCGGCCCTAGGCACTGGTAAAGGTATTGTGCCAAACTGGATTTCCGAGACCGCAGCCATAGGCAGCGTGGGGTTCACTCCAACATGAGGAATCCCGCCACCAATTATCCCATCAACGGGTGGAATGCCAATCGAGGTCTCCACAGGGTTAGAAGCAGTCATTCCAAGATTTGGTACAATGGCACCAACATTGTTGCTTCTATTGTTCACATCGTCATTTCCATGTGACGCCATTGAATCTTAGAATGATCAACAAATAATTTAGTAAAGTTATATATAAATTCGAGAGTTGTGCCATGTCTTCAAACACTAAACAGAATTATATCCCGTAAAATATCGCAAGAAAATCAGGAAAAAGAATGGAAATAATTATTAAATAATGATAAAGAAGCAATTATTAACCAATAATTGGAATCAATCACTACATGTAAAGGTAGCAATCATTAAAAAAATATTACAACTTGTTCGGTAACCCTGATTATATACAAAAAATGCTTATTTTTCAATTTTCCCAATGTGGACTGCATATTTAGATGTGTCAATTAATTTTCATATAGATGCGTAAATTCACAACATTTCCTATCAGTTATTAACTCCTCCCTTACCTAATTCCTCAATTTCATCCCAAATTAGTAACCATCCCCTCCCTCACTCCCACATGCCACCGGTGACGCGTCTTCAATCCAGGAGACTCCAGCGACACAGAAAACGACCACGCATCATGGATGGGTACAACAATGAGCAGGTGTGTAACCAAAACATTTTTTGTATACATTTTTACGATGCTCTTGCAATGAAATCCGAATACTCGGGCATTGAGTAGTTCCATTTCGTTATCATGCTGCAGTTTTTCGCAAGGTCGACGCCATACAACACCAGATCTTCCCCCCAAAAGCCAGAGCATGGGAAGGAAGAGAAGACCCGTGTGAGCTACTCCTGGAACAAAAGTAGGCGTAGCCTATTCTTCAGCCTTTGCATCGAAGAACATAATAACGGCAAGCGTGCGGGAACCGGTTTGAAGACGGAGGCGTACCGAAAGACTGCCCAATAATTAACATCGACCTTCAGTGACCCGTGCTCCGAAACCCAGGTCGGCAATTTCGAGCTTCAACAGAAACAAGTATGGAAAGATGCCGACGCCCTTCGTTCTGCAACTGGACTCAGAATTCACCCATGGAATGAGAGCATCGTTGCGGACGAAGAGTGGTGGCAGAAAGCAATGTGGGTTAGTAATCCATTTTCTCAAACTTTTTTTGGACGTTGAATGTTGATACAACTATGTTGTGGAACTTCGTAGGGAACATGAACTTTCAAAATGACTGGTAGAATTCTCACGCAAAATCGAAACAGTTTAAAAAAAACTGTAAACCAATTTATTTATTTTTCAACCTTACTGCTAAGTTTAAGTAACCAATAACCAAACCTGATAATTTTAAAACAAAAAGAGGCTAATGATAACTTAAGCAGTCATTTGAGTGAGTTGGAAACCATGCACAATAACTTTTATAAAGAATTTCATGTAGACAATAGTTCATGCAAACAGACTATTAAAGTAAAACCACGCAGATATAAAACCCACGCAAAACCACTTTCATGAAAACCAAAAACTACGCAGAGAAAAAACTTCCTAGTAGACCACCTTTTTTTTATCTTCTCTGAGATCCAGTACTAATAAACCTTACTAAAAGTAACCAGACAGATTATAAAACCATATTGTTAATATTGTAACTAGAACTGAAGGAAAAATAATCTGACAGCGAGCAAAACTGAAAGAAAAAGAATAGATTCTCTAAAAATTCCAAAACCATGAATTCGATTTAAGCTTGTAGGAAATATTAGAGAATAAGAATCCAAACCAAAATCTTGTGTTTACATGGTTTCCTTAAATCGAATTCGCTGCCTCACCGGGGTGCAAGAGGTTTTGATCGGTGTTCGATTCCCAGGATAAAATTAGTTTTCGGTTCACGCTGCACAACGTTAGTCGCCTATGAACTTTCTATGATATAGTCTCAAGGAAATTTAGCAATGGACGAAGAAGAACAAAGTTGAAGCTTTGGAAATGAGAGAGAAGAGGAATGAAAAATTTTCTTTTCACTTGTGTTTTTTGTGTGTTTCAACCGAGAAGAAAGATGGCTATTTATAAGAAGCAAAATTGATACCATTTAGTCACAATTGCTGACATTAATTTCAATTGAATTCACAATAGAATTTGATTTTCCATTCACTCAAAAACTGAAATTTTCATTCAATCTTGAAGCTGAAATTTCAAGTTTGTGAATATGAAAAGTTTGAACTTGAAACTAAAAATTTTCAACAATCCCCCACATGAATGAAAATTGACAGAAAGGTTGAATATATATATATATATATATATATAGAGAGAGAGAGAGAGAGAGAGAGAGAGAGAGAGAGAGTATATGATGAATCAATCCTACATAGGATAGGTAGAATTTAGCTTTTAACCTTCCCTTGTGAAACCTATTAGGTATTACTAGCAAACAAGTGGATGTGATGCCTTGATCTGTTTTGCCATTTGTGTAAATCGAGACAATAAATCTCACACATGACCATTCTAGACACAGTATAGTTCTCAGTTTTGTGTTCATTTTGGCCATAAACACGTCGTCTGGTTCTGCAAGTGTTTGTTCAAGGATGTAGCCTTCCCAATCCTAACAGAAGCAACCCCACTTAACACTCACATAGGTGACTTCTTAACTTGGCATTTCACAACAACACTTAAAGGTCATGAAAAGTATAGCTTAACATGTATCTTCCAATCACTGTGAACACCATAAGAATGAGCAGAAGGAGAATCTTCTCAGTGATTTGCATAGATATATATGATTTAGTTGTCCATTTGAACCAAGATCCTGGGATCTCCATTCAATTAGGTTAGGTTTCCTGAATAATACCTTTCAAATTCATAGGATGTAGGCCCTTTCCCCTCGATGCTTTTACAACTAGCTCTCGGGTTAACCCTTTGGTTAGCAGATCCACAATATTAACCTTTGACTTCACGTAGTCAAGAGTGATAATACCTTGTGAGAGTAGTTTCCGAATGGTATTATGTCATCTTTGAATATGTCAAGACTTACCATTATACATATTTCTCTGTGCCCTGCCAATAGTTGATTGATTATCGCAATAAATGCAAATTACAGGCACAGACTTTGACCATCTTGGAATATTCTCAACAAACTAGCGAAGCCACTCTGCTTCCTCAATTGCTCTGTCCAATGCGATGAATTCTAATTCCACTGCAAGTTTGTTTGGACGATTTTCAAGAAATAGTTGCACCACCAAGAGTGAAGACATATCCACTAGTAGATTTTGAAACTGACATATCTGATATCATATTTGCATCAGCATACCCTTCAATTATTGCAGGGTATCTAGAATAATACATTCCAAAATCATAAGTGTTCCTCAAATGATGTAAAACCCTGAGAATGACTTTCCAGTGGATAGTATCTGGCTTACTCGTGTAGTGACTCAATTTGCTAACTGAATGTGCTATATCTAGTCTTGTACAAGTTATTAAATACATTAAACTCCCAATTATTCAAGAATATTCTAACTATGACACACCATCACCGATGTTCTTGGATAAGTGGAGTCTTTAATCCACTGGAATCCTGGCCACAGTGGCATCTGACTTGTTGAAATTGTCTAGTATCTTATCAATGTAATGAGATTGAGCTAACATAAGTCCATTCGGTCTTCGAGTAATTTTTACTCCCAAGATGACATCCACGAGATCTTTTATGTCAAACTTTGAGTTTAACATATTCTTAATGGCTTTGATAATCTTATCAGAGCCGTAGACAATGAGCATGTCGTCGATGTACAGACGCAATATGACATGTCCATCATTAGTGTCCTTGACATAAACACACTTGTTGCACTCTTTGATTCTAAAACCACTAGAAAGTATAGCATTATCAAATTTCTCATGTTATTGCTTCGGTGCTTGCTTTAAACCATAAAATGATTTAACCAGTCTATAGACATTCCTTTGTTGGCTTAGAGCCGAAAATCCCTCTAGTTGCTCCATGTATATTTCTTCATTCAGATCTCCATTTAGGAAAGCTGTTTTTACATCCACTTGATGTATTTCCAAATTTCGCAAGGCTGCAATAGCAATTATCATCGAGATAGAAGTTATTCTCGACACAGGAGAATAAGTATCAAAGTAATCTAAGCCTTCTTGTTGCTTATAACCTTTGATTACTAGCCGGACTTTATATTTATCAACGGAACTATCCGCTTTCATCTTCTTCTTGAAGATCCACTTGTAGCCCAAAGGCTTACACCATTGTGGAAGATCTACTAATTCTTAGGTATGATTATGTAGGAAAGAATCGATTTCACTCTTGATGGCTTCTTTCCAAAGATGACCATCTGGAGACGATATAGCTTCTTTATAGCTTTAAGGATCATTCTCCATCAAATATGTGAGAAAATCAGGGCGTCTTGGAAGTTTTGGTCATTTTGATCCGTTTAGGCTCATCCTCACCTTCTTCAACTGGATCTTTACTGTTGCCAGAAGAAGAAGATTCCATAGTCTGTTTAATAGGAGTTAACTATTTTAGAGATTTACAAGAAAATATATTCTCAAAGAATTGTGCATTCCTAGACTCCATGATCGTGTTCGGATGAATATCAGGTACATTCGAATAATGCACAAGAAACCTATATACACTACTACTTTGCGCATAATCAATGAACACATAGTCAACTGTCTTAGGTCCAATCTTAACCTTCTTAGGAGGAGGCACCGCGACCTTCGCAAGATACCCCCTCATTCGTAAGTCTTTATACTAAGGTGTACGGCCTGTCCAAAGTTCATACGAAATCTTATCCATATTCTTTCTTAACACTTTATTCAAAATGTAATTCGCAGAAAGAATAGGTTCTTCCCACATGTTCTGTGATAATCCAAAACTAATCAATATAGCATTCATCATTTCTTTTAACGTTTGATTCTTACGCTCAGCAATTCCGTTCTGCTGAGGTGAATAAGGTGCAGTGGATTGTTGAATTATTCCATGTTTAACAAAAAATTCACCAAATTGTATATTCAACACCACGATCACTGTGCAGCACCTTTATTTTCTTGCTAAGTTAATTATCAACTTCATTCTTATAAAGAATGAATTTATCCATAACTTTTTCTTTGCTTTTAAGCAATTACACATAACAATATCTCGTGTTATCTTCGATAAAAGTAATAAAGTACTTATTGTAGCAACTTGTTTGGACAAATTTCAAGTCACACACATCACTGTGGACTAGTCCCAATGGCTCGGTACTTCTTTCAATGCTATGAAATGTAAACCTTGTAAGCTTAGCCTCAATGCAGTTTCACATTTATGATTTGAATCAATTTGAAACCTAGGCAAGTAGTTTAGTTTGCTTAGTCCACGTAATGCATTGTAGTTTACGTGACCTAATCTATCATGCCACAAATTAGGAGACTCGGGCAAGTAAACAGAAAGAGTTTTCTCATTACTCACTACAGTTGGGGTCACAACAATTATACTCAATTTAAATAGGTCATCAGTCATATAGCATTTCCCAACATAAACTCCTATTTTGTTAATCACCAGCTTATCCGCCTCAATGACCATGTGGAAACCATTCTTACTCAAAAGAGACCCAGAGACCAGATTCTTGCGAATCTCTGGCATTTACAACACATTAGTCAGAGTAAGCTCTCTGAATGAGGTCATCTTCAGGATCACCTTGCCTTTATCAAGCACTTCAGAAGTTGCAGAGCTTCCGATGAATAACTTTTTACCATTTATAATTGGTGCAAAAGTAGTGAACATGCTTCTATTGGAGCATACATGGGAAGTGGCCCTAGTGGTGGCAAACGGTCGAGCCCCTCATCGATTCGACTCTCAAAAACACGAGCCGAGGGTGGCTCGTTTCCCACGAGCTTAACGAGCCGGAGAGCTATTTAGCACGCTGGCTCGTGAAAAATAAAAAATAAAAAAGGCCAACGGTCCAATGACCGTTCGTAGGCTGGCTGGCTGGTAGCAACCGTCACAAATGTGACCCTTGCTGCCAAGCCCAAACAATTGGACCGTTGGCTGTAGCAGTCAACGGTCCAATTTATTTATTTATTTTTCTCTTTTTCATTATTCATCCTATAAATACCCCTTCCATTTCATTTTCACTCCACACCAAAATCTCTCAATTATTCTACTCTCTAATTCTTAGTCCAAAACTCTCTCTATACTACAATTATACAATTACTTACATAGTTAAATACTTCAATCTCCCCAATTTTCATTTCAATCTCTTAATTTTTCCTTATATCTCTCAATTCTATCCATTTATTTTTTATACAATTATACACAATCAATTTTCAACATTCTTATCACCTACTACTCTAAAAATACACACATTTCATTTTTTATTTCAGATTTTCCACGTACAAAAGAATGGATTCAAGCTACCGAAGACTTGTTAACTAATTGTTCGATGGTCCACCTGGATTTGGGGGGCATGATGATTCAACACCCCAATCTCACTCTCAGTTCAAAAGTTGAATTTTCCGGTCTCAACGACATGCCAATTCCCTAAAATATTGAAGAAGATGCATTAAATCAACAAAACGATTTAGACGATGTTGAAGAAGATGCAGATGTTCAAATCTTAGAAAATAATTCTGATATTCCAGATGCAAGAGGAAAACGAAAAGCTGGAAAGGGTAAGAAGCAAAATGCAAATTGTTGAGAACACTTTAAATTGATTGCAATGGGGAAAACAATTGATGGAACGCTAGAATTCAAAGTTGTGTGCAAATATTGTGCACAACAAAAAGCATGACAAAAGGGCATTGGTACTATACTCCTCCACCGTCACATTCACAAGTGTCAGATCAAACCCTGGTTAGATGTGTTTGTCATATTTTGAATTTAATTGTTCAAGATGGAATTAAAAATATTAAAGATCAAATGTACAAAATTAGAGATGCATTAGTGCATATAACTATATCACTGAGTAAAAAAAATATTTTGAAGAGATGTGTTCACAATACGGTGTAGATCCTAAGAAATTTATCACCGACGTAGACAATAGGTGAAACTCTACGTATTTGTTACTTAAATCATGTGAAGGTTATGAATACATCAAAATCGAGTATTATAACAGTAGAACACTTACGAATGAAAATGATCCTCTATTAATAGAATCGGATTGGGAAGCTGCTTTTAAAGTTAAAAAGAATTTTATAAGTTTTTACGATTCAATCAATAAATTATCTAGGATATATTACTCAACGTGTATACCGTATATGCTGTACGATTAGGAACTAATATTAGTCATACACAATCTGCACCATCACGTGCCACTACACTTGGAGAAGACGAAGTAGAATTATACAATCTAATGGAAGAAATTAGTCAAACACAAGGAACATCTTCTTACAATATGTCTCCTAGTTGTAACGAATCAGGTCCACTCGTAATACCTAAAGTACTGAAGTGTATTTTCAAAAAGATTTATTTAGAAATGTGGAGCATGTTAATTCTTTAGAATTTGATTTACTTGATATTGGCAAATGAACGAACAAAAATATCCGATTATTTCCGTCATAGCAAAAGATCTACTAACACCTCCAGTTAGAACGGTAGTTTCGAAATCTGCTTTTAGTGCAAGTAAAAGGGTTTTGTCAAAAGTTAGGAGCAAACTCAAGAAAAATATTTTTGAATCATTAATGTGTGTCAAAAATTGGCAAGACACTCATTTTCACATACAAAATAAGTACGCCAAAATTGCATGCAGTTAAGTAAATAATATTTAACTTTAAATTTTTAATTTCTTTATATAAAATACAATTTTGATTTTAAAATAAAAATTGTACACGTAACAAGTTATTCATGTACATTTTTAACTTCGCCTACTAGAAAATTCAATTATTAAATTTAGTAGCTGATCCAAAGCCTCGAAAAAAGGAGGAATGTTTTAATTTTAATTTATTTACTCAATTTTAGTTTTTGTCTTTTCAAATTATAATTGGAGATTTGAATAAGTTTTTATGTTACAATTCATCATTTCGACTTTCATTCACTAACAATCTAACATCACTATTTAATTTATTTATTACATAACTAATTATAAATGTATGTATATAATTTAGCCTTAGGATGTTGCCTGTTATCCCTCCGCGACTGATGGTAGTCTGCTAATCGATGCCCAACTTTGTCACAATTGAAGCACTTTCCATTGAACTGGAACTTACACTTCTTTCCTACCCCACCTGTAGGCTTCAACAGAGACCCTTTGGTAGCCAGCTTTTTATCTTTTCGATTTCCATTACCATGCTTTGCTTTAAAGGATTGACTTTTCTTAGTACCAAAACTTTGGCCGTGCTCCAATACTTTAGCCTTCTCAGAGTAAGAGTTCTCTGACTTATTTTTAACCTGTTTGTTATCCTCCTCAATGTACAGCTTGATAATTAAATCCTCGAAAGACATCTCTTTCCTCTTATGCTGCAAATAGCTTTTGAAAGCCTTTCACTGAGGAAGTAGCTTGTGAATAGCAATAGCCACCACTGAACGTGAATCAACTATTTTGACGTCCATACACCGACTGGTCAAGAATTTCTTAGAACCAGCATCCTCGGTCTTGTATTTATTTTCTAAGGACTCTTAGTGCTCCTTAGAAGACTTCTTTATCACATGCGCGTGATACAGAAAATTCTGTATGCCATCCAGGACATAGTTTCGACATAGAAAATCAGCTATTTTCCAAGCATCCAAAGCTACACGCCTATGCATATCAATGTCGTTTTCAACTACGACAGGAGCATCCTAAGTGAGGAAACGTGCCAGCCCAACGTAGTGAGATAGAAAACCATCTTGTTTTACCATGTCTTAAAATCAGTCCCCGCAAACTTATCAGGTCAAATTGCATGATTCATCGGAAATCGAACTGGAAACGATGGCAAAGGTGCCGAGGCTACAGCCCTAGGCACTGGCAAAGGTATTGTACCAAACTAGATTGTCGAGACTGCAACCATAGGTAGAGTGGGGTTCACTCCAACATGAGGAATCTCGCCACCAATTATCCCATCAACGGGAGGAATGCCAGTTGAGGTCTCCACAGGGTTAGCAGCAATCATTCCAGGATTTGGTACAACGACACCAATAATGTTGCTTCCATTATTCACATCGTCATTTTCATGTGATGTCATTGAACCTTAGATCAATCAACAAATAATTTAGTAAATTTATAAATTTGTAAAGTTTTATATAAATTCGAGAGTTGTGCTATGTCTTCAAACACTAAACATAATTATATCATGTAAAATATCGCAAGCAAATCAGGAAAAAGAATGAAAACAATTATTAAACAATGATAAAGAAGCAGTTATTAATCAATAATTGGAATCAATCACTACACGTAAAGGTAGCAATCATTAATCAAATATTATTTAATCACTTTATGCAATCATTATAGATTCTTGCAAGACGTAAGATATCCATGCAAAACCATCTTTTAAGATAAGAAACTCATGCAGGGACATAAAAACTTGCACAGAGAGAAAATCAAGGAAAACAGGTAGAATGCAAAATCGAAACCCTTTTAAAAAAAAAAAAAAACTAAAAATCTGTAAACCATTTTTTTTTCTTTCAACCTTACTGCTAAGTTTAAGTAACCAATAACCAAACTTGATAATTTTAAAACAAAAGGAGGCTAATGATAACTTAAGCAATCATTTGAGTGAGTTGGAAAACCATGCATCACAACTTTTTATAAAGGATTTCATGTAGACAATAATTCATGCAAACAGACTTTTAAAGTAAAATCATGCAAATATAAAAACCACGCCAAACCACTTTCATGAAAACCAAAAACTACACAGAGACAAAACTTCCCAGTTGATGCTATAAAAAATCCTAACCTTGACGTGGCAAGATCTGATGATGTTTGATTGCTGGAAAAGATCAATGAATTCGCCTTGGTTGACCTGCAAAAAAGGCGAGGAGGATTCTCCCCGTCGCCCCTCCGGTGTGAGAATTAGTTTTCTGGGGAAAAGTAGAGAAATAATATTTTACTGGAAAACGTAAATAATGATGAATGAATATATGTGAGCAAATGAGTTGTATTTATAGGGCTGGAAAAGTCCATAACTTCCTTTATTTTAGGAAAGAGTCCTTGTTGCTATAAACTTACCTTTTAGGAGGAGTTCTAATCTTATAAGAATTGTACTTCCTCTTTTTTAGGATGATTCTTTATAGGTTATGTCTTATTCCGATGGCCCAAGAAGGTGGCCCATTGATAAAGCACATAAACGGTGAACACCCGGAATCTTGAAGTGGCCGGGCATGTTCCCACTATGGATGCAAGACTTGAATAGGTCAGGCATCCATGGGTTAGGCCGGCCCTAAGGTCGAGCATACATCCCGACTTATAGAAGAAAAGCTTGCTGGTCGAGACTGACAAAGCCCGGGACATAAGGCCGACCTGAGTTGCGAGTTGGGCCGACCTGTTACGCGGGATTCCATAGGTCCATTCTAACAACCCTGGAAAATAGCTCGATCAATGGCCCCCGTGCATCAGGGATTGGAGATGGATGCCTGAATGCAATTAACTCCTGACAGCTGTCACCTTTATTAATGACATGTTTTGCCAACTGTTTTGTCCTTTGTTTTACGCGTCATCATTAATATCACACTTCTGGATTGCTGCCACGTGTCAAAAATGAGTGGCGGGATTTCAAAAATTTTCCCACCTTTTTCCTCTTATATATATGTGGTCTCTATCTTCTCATTCTTTTCACTTTGCAAATTTAGTAAAAACCAGACAACTCCTCGAGCGTCTGACACAAGCTAAAAATTCCAAGCACGACCTTTAGGTAATCTCAACCTCTCCCGACGTTAATTTTATTTCGTAATTTACTTGTCAGGTTCCCCTTACATCAATTTTTTGTAGACTTCCTTTTTACGGCCAGCATTCTTCCCAGGCAACTGGCTCCAAACGGGTGGAGAATTCTAGTTTACTTCTTTGTTTTATGTAGGAGTCTAGGAATTGAGCCTACCGTGAACCTATGTAAATGCCTTTTAGATTTGAAGTTTTTACCCTGATGTAACTTCTTCTTTTATTTATGCGGGAAGGGAAGGTTCGAGGTTCCCTGGGTCCCCTCTTCCTTAAAGTATTGGAAGGAAAAAAAATTTTATATCAAACCTCGGGAAGGTGAGAATATTTTTTGGCCCGCCTTTAGGAAACCAGAAGTAGATAATTTCAATAGAATGGGCAATGTAGGGGAGGACGAGATGGCCGACCTCTTGGCCAATGCCATAAGAATGTGTGACTTCGGACTTCTGGCCGAGGAGGCTTCAGATCTTACTACCAGTGAGATCTTAGGTCAGGACGGCCTTGACTTGGAGCCCGGTAGGACCCGGCCTTGTAAATTAAGTAATAGTTGATTTCACTTTTCCACTAGAAAACGTTGCCTTCCCCATCTTATGCCCTTATATCTAAGTATACCTTCCCGTCCTTCACAGGTATGGCTTTTGACGGAGACAGGATGAGGAAGGCGGCTGAGGAGAGAGCTCAGGCAGCTGCTGATAGGAGGAGGGAAGGTGGCATTACTCGTAGACGGCCACAGAAAAGGCCACGCCAGACACAGTCCGGGCCAGGTTCAAGGAGGAACGCGGAAGCTCCACCTCGGCGCGAGACCAGCCAAGGTGTTCGCCGCCCTCCTGTCTGGGAAGAAAATACCAGATCTCCTCCTCCTGAAGCTGCAGTAGAGGGTTCTACCCTGGCCGACCTGCGATCCAAATTGGAGGAGAGTTACCACCCCGGTCTACTGGAAAAATATTCTGATGAAGTCTCACTGGAGAAAGGGTTGGATCATTTTCTGAATGCGGCGCTTAAGGTAATTTCAAGATGACCTTCTACCTTTTGTGTTACAAAGCCTTCAATCTTGAAATAATACAAGTATTTAACTCGTACAGATGCTCAGCATTGGCCGGGGTCTTCTAACCCAAGGTGTCCGGCGAGGGGAGGCTACAAGTCAGCTTGTCCATTCTGTTCAGTACGAGGCCACCCGTGCTAACAATGCTGAAGAAAAGTTAACCAGAATGGAAACTGACCTGGTCTTGATGACTCAAGACCAAGACCTCGCTCGCTCTAAAAATGCCAAACTCTCTGAAGATCTTCGCCGGGCCAGGGAAGAGATAGAAGCAGCGAAGGTAGCGGCGGTCGAGGCTTACAAGAAGTCTGAAGAATATGACCTTGCCGTGGGTAATTATGCCCTGGAATCCTATTCCCAAGGCATGAGACAAGCTCGGGCTTGGATCAAGATACCAGCCCGCTCTCTCAATTTCCATTGGGCACGAAAGATCTTGACCTCACTCCTTTCATGGAAGAGGTAGTGGAGGTCGATTCTGAAGAAGAAGAAGCCCAGGCCAGTGACCCCGAGCAGCAGTAGGATTTTCTCTTCTGTAATTCTCTTGTATAGCCCGAGGTATACCTTGTGGCCTTTTTGTAACAAGGTTTTTTGTTAATGAAAAAAAATTTCTTTTGTCAAAGCTCGTGTTTATTGTTTCGTATCTAATTTTATGGATCGATGATTTTTGATAAAGCACGATCTTTCCGTTAGTATAAAATAGTTCGAGCTTGTAACTTACGAATTTTCAGAAAAGATATTCTATAAGGTCAGGTTACCGACCTATTTGTGCAATTCCTGGGGTCGAGATTCTGCAAGATTCCCGAAATCATTTTGTTTTGATTCCATGTTGTCGGGTCGTGACCGACCTCACATATAGAAACTAAGTGGAAGATGAGTGACCGACAAGATAGCGTATGCCCGACCCTTTGACTTAAAGATAAGATCGAGCCCTTTACTTGCAATTTTTCAGAAAGGATATTCTGTAAGGTCGGGTAATACCGACCTCAATTATTTTGAATTCTTAGTTGGGAAGTAATTTGTAATGTCTTGTCATAAGACCTTGTAAGTTACTTTACGGGAAATAATTTGTAATGTTTTTCCATGCGAACTTGTAAATTATTCGTAGGAGAATAATTTGTAAAGCCTTACCATGAGACATTGTAAATTATTTGATGAGAAATAATTTGTAACGTCTTGCCATGAGACCTTGTAAATTATTCGTAGAAGAATAATTTGTAAAGCCTTACCATGAGACATTGTAAATTATTTGATAAGAAATAATTTGTAACGTCTTGCCATGAGACCTTGTAAATTATTCGTAGAAGAATAATTTGTAAAGCCTTACCACAAGACATTGTAAATTATTTGATGGAAAATAATTTGTAAAGTCATGTGGATGACTTTGTAAATTATTTCAATATCTGATCTTTGTAGTGTTCATTCTTTGGAAGAAGTACTTTTATTGAAGGGGACTGAACGATGGGCTTCGTTAAAACCTTACCCAGAAAAACCCATTGAGAAAAAATCTGGACAAGGAAAAAGAGTACCCGTCCCGGACACTGAAAGACAGAACAATGGGCACACAGGCCCGACCATAATATTCCCTGATGGACGTGCAAGTCCGAAAGCAAAAATAAAAATGGGCGCGCAGGCCCGACCTTACTAAGACTAAGTGACTTGACATCAACAAAGATGATTACTTGTAGTATGGTTTCAAGTTCTCCACATTCCATGGCCGAGGAAGAGGTTTTGAATCCATTGTGCGGAGGCTGTATGAGCCCTTACCCACCTTTCGGATGACTCTATAAGGTCCTTCCCAAATAGGCCCAAGTTTCCCTGGTTGATGACCGGCAGCCTCACTGCGGCGAAGGACAAAATCTCCCCTTCTGAATTCCTTCTTCTTTACCCGGGTATTGAACTTCTTAGACATGACATGTTGGTAAGCTGCTATTCTTAATGATGCATTCTCCCTGACTTCTTCTAGAAGATCCAGACTTTCTTTCTGTCCTTCGATGTGGTCGGGCAGTCCTGCGATCATAGCACGGAAGCTCGGAATTGTTACTTCTACGGGGACTGCGGCTTCCATCCTGAAGGCAAGCATGAACGGGGTTTCCCCCGTCATCGTTTTGAACGTGGTTCGGTTGGTCCAAAGTACTTCAGGGAGGAGATCAGGCCAATCTCCCTTGGCGCTGCCAAGGCGAGTCTTCAAGTCTTGTAAGATGAGCATGTTTGTAACCTCGGCTAACCCATTACTCTGCGGGTGCAAAACGGAGGTCAACCTGTGTTCTATTCCCAAGTTCTTGCAGAATTGCTTGAAGGCTTGGCACTCAAATTGACGCCCGTTATCTGTTATTAATGTCTTAGGAAGACCAAAACGGCAAACTATCGATTTCCATACAAATGCCTCCAACTTTTGTTCTGTGATTACGGCTAGCGGTTCGGCTTCCACCCACTTAGTGAAGTATTCCACAGCAACTGCCAAGAACTTGACCTGGCCCCGGGCTATGGGGAAAGGTCCAAGTATGTCGATTCCCCATTGAGCGAAAGGATATGGACACAAAATGGAGGATAGTTCTTCCGCGGGTTGATGTAATCGGGCTAGGAATCTTTGGCACTTGTCACAGGCTTTCACATAATTAAGTGTGTCTTTCTTCATATTCGGCCAATAGTACCCGTATCTTATCAATTTCAGTACTAGAGCTCTTGCTCCCTGGTGTCCTCCACAAATTCCTTCATGAACCTCGGCCATGGCAAGGGCTGTTTCTTTTGGAGTTAGGCATCGTAGATAAGGAAGTGTGAAGCTTCGGCGGAACAAGGTATTTTGCAGCAAGGTATATCTCAGGGCTCTTGCTTTGATTATTTTGGCCTCTACTCTGTCATCTGGAAACTTTCCTGATGTTAGATATTTAATTATTGGATCCATCCAACTGGGCTCTTGAACTGAAATATCCATGACCTCGGGTTGTTGTACGATACTAGGCTCATGAAGAGTTCGTACGAACACGGTCCTCTCCAAGTGGTCCAGATTGGAAGAAGTAAGTCTTGACAAAGCATTTGCTTTGTGATTGGCGGACCTCGGAATTTTTTCTATGCAGCAAGACTTGAACTTCCTTTGCAAGTCTAAGACCATCATCCTATAAGATGACATTTTCTCATCTTTTGTTTCAAAAGTGCCGTTCACCTGCTCTACCACCAATTGTGAATCACTCTGGACCCTGACATGCTCGACCCCTAGATGTTGAGCTGCTTGAAGTCCAGCAATTACAGCATCATACTCTGCATCATTATTGGTTGCTGGGAAGTCGAACCGTATTGCATATTGAATTTCCATTGTGCCATCGTCTTTCTTTAATATGATTCCGGCCCCCGAGCCCGCAACATTCGATGCTCCATCCACTTGCAAGGTCCAAGTGGCCTCTTCTCGGTCATGACCTGTAGGCCCCCGAGGTCTTGGTGTGAGTTCGGCGACAAAGTCGGCCAAAACCTATGCTTTGATGGAAGGTCGAGGTTTGAACTCGATGTCATACTCCCCGAGCTCGATTGACCACTTGAGTAGACGACCGGATACATCTGGTTTCTGCAAGATTTGCTTCAAAGGCTGATTTGTGAGGACAGTTATGGCATGGGCTTGAAAGTATGGTCTTAACTTTCTCGCTGCTGTAACCAGGGCAAGTGCGAGCTGCTCTTCCAATGTATATTGGGTGTCTGCTTCCAACATCATCTTACTGACGTAATATATAGGTTTATGAGTCTTCTCTTCTTCTTTAACCAAAACGGCGCTCACAGTATGATCAGACACTGCTAGATATAAGAACAGATTGTCTCCTGGATTCGGCTTTACCAGTATCGGAGGTGTACCCAAGTATTCTTTCAACTTCCTAAAGGAGACCTCGCATTCCTCTTCTCACCTGAAGTCTTTGTTTCCTCGAAGAGTTTTGAAGAAGGGAAAACATTTGTCCGCTACCCTTGACATGAATCTACCTAACACTGCTACTCTTCCTGTTAACTTCTGTACTTCCCTGATGTTTCGGGGAGGTTCCATTGATACTAGGGCCGAAATTTTATCTGGATTAGCTTCGATACCACTCTGAGTGATCATGAATCCCAAGAACTTTCCCGAGCCCACTCCAAAGGCGCACTTTGCAGGATTCAGTTTCATCCGATGTTTTCTAAGTGTACTGAATATGTCTTCAAGGTCAGCAATGTGGTCTTTCTTTCTTGAGCTTTTTACAACTATGTCATCAACGTAGAATTCAATGTTAAGCCCGATGTGTCTGGAGAAGACCATGTTAACCAACCTTTGATAAGTAGCTCCAGCATTCTTCAATCCAAACGGCATGACCTTGTAGCAGTATATTCCTGCATCTGCCATGAAGGAGGTTTTTTCCTGATCTTCCTGTGCCATCAGAATTTGATGATATCCCGAGAAGGCGTCTAGGAAACTGTAAAGTTCGGATCCTGATGTGGAATCCACCAACCTTTCGATCCTGGGGAGAGGATAACTGTCTTTCGGACATGCTTTATTCAAATATGTGAAGTCTATACAAACTCGCCACTTCCCATTTGGCTTCTTTAGCAAGACCACATTGGCTAGCCACTCTGGATACTTCACCTCTTTGATGAATCCTGCTTTCAAGAGTTTATCTACTTCCTCTTTTATTATCTACCTCATTTCTGTGGCAAACTGCCTTCTTCGCTGTTTTACGGGCTTCTTGTCGGGCATGACGTTGAGCATGTGTTCGACGAGCTCGGGATCTATCTCGAGCATATCTTCAGCATTCCATGCAAATACATCAATATTCTTCTTTAAACACTGTGACAACTCTTCCTTCATTAATTTGGGAAGCTCCTTCCCAATTGTGAAGCTCTTCCCTTCTGAAATTTGAACATCTTCCAACTCTTCTACTGGGGACATTCTTTCTTCCACAGGAAGTTCTATTGACATCAGATCCGTCCTACCCTTTCCAATATAGCTGATATAGCAACTTCTGGCTACCAATTGACTTCCCTGAAAAGTTGCTATGCCTGCGGAAGTTGGGAACTTGATTGCCAGGTGATAAGTTGACACTATCAAAAATGGTCTTCTCAAGATGGCATTGTAGGCCATAGAAGTTTTCACGACTTGGAACGGAGTCATTTTCGTTACCCGTTTCTCTTCTGATCCTAGTAAAGTGGGAAGGTCAATTAGGCCTTCGGGTTTCACGGTTCCTCCACCAAGCCCAGTTAGGGGAGTAATGACCCGTCGAAGCCGATCTTTGGGGAGTTGCATCTGATTGAAAGCTTCTAAGGAAAGAACGTTGGCTGCGCTTCCGTTGTCTACTAACACCCTCCTAACATCAAAATTGGAGATTGTTGCAGTAATAACCACAACATCGTCATAAGGATACGAAATTCCTTCCATGTCAGCATTGCTGAAGCTGATGCTGTCTGAGACGTCTTGGTCATGATATCCCGACCTTTCTTCCCGGTCATATAATGCCCGGGCATGGTTCTTACATGCATTATTCGAATCTCCTCCAGATGCTATTCTTCCGATGATAAAATTTATGGTGCCAGCGGATCTGGCATTCTCATCCCCTTTTCCATGCTCTTTATCGTCTCTCTTTATGTAGTGCCCCAGGAAGCCTCTTTTTATGAGGGCTTCTATCTCCTGTTTTAAAGTTCTGCACTCGTCCGTGGTATGGCCCGGGCTCTTGTGAAATTCACAATACTTATGCCGATTCTTTTCGTCGAATTTCCCCTTGATCGGCTTGGGCCATCTCAGATATTCACGTCCTTTGATTTCCATCAGAATTTAGGATTGGGGTGCGTTTAGCAGAGTTAAACTCTGATGCCCATGGTCGTTCCCTTTTTGGCTATTTCGGGAAGAATTTCTCTCATCCTCCTGTCGTGATCTCTTATTCCCTTGCCTTGTTGATTGCGAAGACTGCGCTACTGTCCCATGCCCTTGATCCTGTGCTCGAAATGACAAAAGTGTTTCCTCCATGTTTATGTACTTCTCTGCTCTTCGGAGAAGCTCTGTTACATTCGAAGGTGGGTTCTTGGACAAGGACATTCTGAATTCCGGGCCTCGAATAGCCAAGGTAAGGGTTGAAATTTCCGATGATATATGGAGATCTGGAATCTGAAGTCTTTCAGCGTTAAACCGAGTCATGAATTCTCCCAGCGTCTCATTCTGAGCTTGCTTTAACTGCATGAGGGATGCGACGGTCTTCTTAATTCTTTTGCTACTTGCAAAGAGAGCAGTGAACTTCTCAGTAAGATCTGCGAAGGAAGAGATGGACCCTGGAGGTATCCTAGAAAACCAGTTTCGAGCTAAATTTGTCAAGGTTTGCGGGAAGGCCTTGCACAGAATTTGATCGGGAGAATTCTTGTCCATGACATCAGTGTAGGTATTCAAGTGGTTGTTAGGATCTGTTGTTCCATCGTATTCCTTTATCCGAGGATATTTAAATCGGTCTGGCAAGGGAAAGGATGTTATTTCAGGAGTAAAGGGGGTTCTTCTCACGAATGACGCCCGACCCTGGGTGTTGTGTCATATTCCATCAGCAATTCCTTCCTGAATGATTCTTGAAAGCTCTTCCTGTATCAAATTAGCAGATCCTTTTGTCAAGGGATGGGCGCCCCTAATCCCCGGGGAGTTGTCAGCGATAGGATTAGCTGGCTGGAGATCTTCCCTGGGAATTGTGCCTGGAGTGTTCGGGTCAGGTTGAGCTTGATGACTGTTCTGTTGTTGAAGAGCTTGACGAAGTTCGTGGAGCTGCTGCTGAAGTTCGTTGAAATCTTCCCGACTAACAGGTTCGTTATCTGGAGTGACCTCTGGGTTTTGTTCTACCCCAACATCTTCAAGAGGCAGAGGATTATCATCCTCAGCCGAAGTGTTGGCCGGAAGGGATTGACCAGTGGATGCGGAGGGACGGGCTTGACGTCTATTAACCATGGCTGATTGTATCTCTTCCCAAAGACGGCGCCAATTGATGCTGTAAAAAATCCTAACCTTGACGTGGGAGGATCTGATGATGTTTGATTGATGGAAAAGATCAATGAATTCTCCTTGGTTGACCTGCAAAAAAGGCGAGGATTCTCCCCGTCGCCCCTCCGGTGTGAGAATTAGTTTTCTGGGGAAAAGTAGAGAAATAATATTTTACTCGAAAACGTAAAGAATGATGAATGAATATATGTGAGCAAATGAGCTGTATTTATAGGGCTGAAAAAGCCCATAACTTCCTTTATTTTAGGAAAGAGTCCTTGTTGCTATAAACTTACCTTTTGGTAGGAGTTCTGATCTTATAAGAATTGTACTTCCTCTTTTTTTAGGATGATTCCTTATAGGTTATGTCTTATTCCGAGGGCCTAAGAAGGTGACCCATTGATAAAGCCCATAAACGGTTAACACCCGAAATCCTGAAGTGGCCGGGCAAGGCCGGGCATGTTCCCACTATGGATGCAGGACTTAAATAGGTCGGGCATCCATGGGATGGGCCGGCCCTAAGGTCAAGCATACATCCCGGCCTATAGAAGTAAAGCTTGTTGGTCGAGACTGACAAAGCCCGGGACATAAGGCCAACCTGAGTTGCGAGTTGGGCCGACCTGTTGCGCGGGATTCCATAGGTCCATTCTGACAACCCTGGAAAATAGCCCGATCACCAGTAGACCACCTTTTTTTAATCTTCTCTAAGATCTAGTCCTAATAAACCTTACTTCAAGTAACCAGGCAGATTATAAAACCATATTGTTAATATTTTAACTAGAACTGAAGGGAAAATAATCTGACAGCGAGCAAAACTGTAGGAAAAAGAACATATTCTCTAAAAATCTCAAAACCATGAATTCGATTTAAGCTTGTAGGAATTATTAGAGAATAAGAATCAAAACTGAAATCCCGTATTTACACGGTTCCCTTAAATTGAATTCGCCGTCTTACTGGGTTACAAGAGGTTTTGATCGGTGATCGATTCCCAGGAGGAAATCTATTGTCGATTCACGCTGCGCAACGTTAACCGCCACGAACTTGCTGTGATATACTCTCAAGGAAATTTAGCACTAGATGAAGAAGAACAAAGTTGAAGCTTTGGAAATGAAAGAGGAGGAATCTAAAATTTTCTTTTCACTTGTGTTTTGTGTGTGTTTAAACCGAGAAGAAAGATGACTATTTATAAGAAGCAAAATTGATATCATTTAGTCACAATTGCTGACAATAATTTCATTTGAATTCACAATAGAAACTGATTTCCATTCACTCAAAAACTGAAATTTTCATTCAATCTTAAAGCTGAAATTTCAAGTTTGTGAATCTGAAATGTTTGAACTTGAAACTGAAAATTTTCAAATAAATACTCATACACAACAATTAAACAGGAAAACTGGGAAATCTTCGGGGCCGTTCTCTTTGTATTTCGATTTTGGATTTTGAGTTTTGGATTTTGGTTGTTTGTCTTGAGATTGTTGAAAACATGTTCTCTTTGTGATTTTGGAAAACTGTTTTCAAAAACAGAAAACTGAAAAATGCGTTTACTTTGTAATTTTTTGATATACTTATTTTGTGATATTTTATATGTAAAAAATGGTTGATTTGTTGAATTACATTAATTTTAATGTTAATAAGTCAGTTAGTTCTCTATGTCAATAAATTCATCATTAATATTGTTTCAGCTAAATAAAAATTTAACCACATACCAATAAAATCTTAACATGGATCTATATATAATGGCAAAATAATATAAAAACTTCAAGTGAAGGAAGTGTCTCACATTTACAAAATAATAATAATAATAATAATAATAATAATAATAATAATAATAATAATAAAAAAAAAATCTTAATATGGATCTATATAATAGCAAAATAATATAAGAACTTCAAATGAATGAAATGTCTTACTTTTACAAAAAAAAAAAAAATAATAATAATAATAAAAAATAAAAATTTACAAAATATATATATATATATATATATATATATATATATATATATATATATATATATATTAAAATTGATCTATATATAATGACAAAATAACATAAGAACTTCAAGTGAATGAAGTGTCTCGCTTTTACAAAAATAAAAGTTAAAATAAAAATAAAAAAATTTACAAAAAAAAAACTTAACATTGATCTATATATATAATGACAAAATAATATAAAAATTTCAAGTGAATGAAGTGTCTTACTTTTACAAAAATAATAATAATAATAATAATAATAATAATAATAATAATAATAATTTACAAAAAAAAAAAAAAAAAATCTTAACATGGATCTATATATAATGACAAAATAACATAAGAACTTCAAGTGAAGGAGTGTCTCACATTTAAAAATAATAATAATAATAATAAATAAATTACAAAAAAAAAAAAAAATCATAACATGGATCTATATATAATGACAAAATAATATAAGAATTTCAAGTGAGTGAATTGTCTTACATTTACACAAAAAAAAAAAAAAAAAAAAAAAAAAAAAAAATTCAAAACTCGCGTTTTGATCGTTTTGGACTTTTTAACACAAAATATCCAAAACGCAATAAAATCGTTTTGAGTTTCCTTTGTATTTTTTTTTTTTGGTATTTTGGAAAACATGTTTCTAAAAATGGGCAAAATGAACGTGTTTTCGATATTTCCAAAAATCAAAAACTCAAAACGAACTCAAAACGGCAAAGAGAACGGGACCTCTCACTTTTGGAATGATAAGACAGGATTTGTACCATGTAACTAATTATTGACTTTGGTATTGTACTGCACTGGAATCCCAACGAGTATAGTATATTAGGAATAAATTCTATTTAGCCATAACTATATTTTTATTAGTGTCATTTAAGTATCTACCAGTCTATTTGGGCACATGTTGCGTGCAATTTGACTGTTATCAAATTTTTTTGTGTTTCTAACATAGTATGTTGAGTTTTTTTTTTTTTTAAAAAAAAAAAAAAAAGAAAAAAAAAAATATTGGGTAGCACTAGCCTACCCATTGTGTGTAATTTGGCTTTTATTGAATATTTTGAGTTTGTAGTTAAAATAAAAAAAATAAAAGTCATCTGCCGGAAATTGAACGAAAAAATGAATAGTAAATTGCCCTTTTCTTCCCTTATATGTATAGGGGGATACGTACACTTTCAATTTAATCCCAATAAGGTAATTACATTTTAATTTGATTACTGTGAAAATAACTTTGAATGGAAAATGATAATTTTCAGTCAATAAAATATTATTATGCATAACCATTAATGATGATATAGAATAAGCCCCTCTTTGGTAGTACTAGAAGTTTGGATTTTAATCAAATTCAAAGTCAACATTTAATTTTAACTACACTTTTTATGGGACCCACAACTTTTTAACCACACATCCCATCAACTATTATTTTTATCAATACCAAACAAGAGCTAAGTAAAACTTAACTGAAATAAATGACATACAGCATTATTGACTAACACATCATTCATTAAAATCAATCCAAGCGATTGCACAGAGTTAACCATTAAAATCAAATTAAAGTATAGTTAATTGATTAATTAAAATTGAAGTACAATCAAATCTTAAATCATCATAGAACAAATATAGTATAGCTGAAACAAAAGTAGTGATGTTCAGAGGAATCAAAGTGACAACAGCCAAACGGTTGATAACTGGGTACAGTATCGATCGACTGCGGAACACGTCTCTGTTCCAGTACAAATAGCAAGAAATAATATCCATCAAACCCAACTGCATCATCGAGAATAGTAATCAGTAATCAGTTGTACACCATGTACTTTGGTGTTGCACTGAACTTCTGATATCCCTTGATGACTTTGTTCACAGCATCTAGAAAATCTTTCTCTGTCACTGTCTTCCTTCTTGCTCGTATAGCATACATTCCAGCCTCTGTGCACACGCTCCTTATATCAGCTCCTGAATAACAAAGAAGATGCAACTTCAGTAAATAAATCTATCATTAGTCAGATATAAAATACCACGCAGACACGAGAACATTTCCGAAGCAGAACTTTTGTAAGAAATTCCTACATACTTTAGTTCCTCCATTTATACAGTGAACTTAAAAAAAATATATATATATGGCCTATTCCATTCATGCATTTTCATAACATTCAGGCATATTTCTCGAAATAGTTCACCCAGAAATATAATCCCCCCCTCACCCGGGGGTGTTAGGTAGTCATGCTTTATCAGGAGTTAAGACAAACTGCTTGTAGCAATATTTTCTGAGGATGTTAATTGATGCTATACAAAATCAACCCTAACTAATATCTAAAGAGATCAATTTCGTACCAGTAGAATTTGGGCAAAGCCGAGCTAGAAGCTCAAACCGGATATCCCTCTCACAATTCATTGTTCGTGTATGAATCTTGAATATCTGTGTTCTGCTTTCTAAATCTGGCAGTCCAAACTCCACTTTACGATCAAGCCGTCCAGGACGTAACAGTGCAGGATCCAGTGTATCAGGTCTGAAATTAGAGAAAGCCGCAATTTTAGTAGCAAACACAAGCAATTGTAGAATCCCAAAGAAGCCAATGTGCCACAAAAGGCAAAATCTTCTCTAAGCATATTATACGGTATTACAGTCCATGGGGGAAAAAAATAAACATAAAAACATTAATTCTACATTTAAAATTAGAGAGAAATGAGGAGTGCCACCTGAACACCCCAGACCGAATGAAAAACGGAAGTAACACGGTGTAAACAGGCACGCAACAGTGACGTTTTTCCAAACTTTCAAAACTAAACAATGTGTGGAGCATATATGTAATAAGAGAAACTGACAAAAACAGAAAAAATAGAATAATAATTATGTAGTTCATATGCCCCATAAATGCCCCGGAAGATCATTAAGAAACAAAAACAAGATGACCAAGGTCCCACATTTGCTTGAATTATTTATTCACTTTTCTTTTGAGAGAAGAAGGGGGTGGTGGTTACATGTGTACTACAACATGAGCACCGGCTGTACCGCAGGTGCTAAAACAACACAAGTTTTGGATTGCAACAGAGAAAAGAATATAAGGTCAATAGTAGTAGCTAAAAAAGTAAAAAGTGTAAGATAATTAATCTGGACATGTCATTTGTGTTACTCTGTTAATTATCTTACACCTCAGAATAGAAAAAGGGATTGACAAGCTCATACACCTCAAAATAGAAAAAGGAATTGACAAGCTCAGTTAGATGAGAATTAAAAAAAAAAAAAAAAAAAGCAAACACAGCTTACCTATTAGTTGCCATTAGTACTTTAATATTCCCACGAGCGTCAAAACCATCAAGCTGATTGACAATTTCAAGCATGGTGCGTTGGACCTCGTTGTCTCCACCCACTCCATCATCAAACCGTGCACCTCCAATGGCATCTACTTCATCAAAAAAAACGATGCAAGCTTTTTTAGAGCGGGCCATCTGCATCAGTGAAAAGGTAATGGTCAGATGGTGAGTAGTGCAAGAGAAAGTGTACACAAACTTAAGTAAGAGAGAGCTTGACCTGAAATAGTTCACGAACCATCCTTGCTCCCTCACCAACATATTTCTGAACAAGCTCGCTTCCAATAACACGAATAAAACATGCATCAGTTCTATTAGCCACGGCTCTAGCTAGCAGAGTTTTACCAGTACCGGGCGGACCGTAGCAGAGAACACCCTTCGGAGGGTCGATCCCTAGCTTCACAAACTTTTCAGGGTGAAGCATGGGCAGCTCAACAACCTACCATATCCATCAGACAATAAAGTCATGAAAGCAAATCAAAATTCGAATTGAAACCTTCTAATAGAGTTATTCAAAAATAAAAATAGCAATAGCTGATCACATAACACTAGAGGAATACAAATAATAGGTAGCAATAATATCAATGACGAATATCTATTCAAAGCATGACAAGAATCAATATAAACAAACCTCTCGCATCTTTTCAATCTGCTCCTTGCATCCACCAACATCATTATAGGTAACATCTGGTTTTTCCTCCACTGTCATCATTGTAACACTTGGATCAATTTTCGGAGGCAATGGGATCTGGATTTGATATTTATTTCTGTCAACACTGCAATGATAAAGAAAATGTCAAACCGTGCATCACAACATATTACCAAATAAATAGCAAAGATAGTTTTTTTTTTTTTTTTGAGGTGAAAATAATGAAGAGGAAAATTTCAGAACTAACTGCAACATGGGTCATGTGGTTGAGATTGTGAACCACTCAAATTCAGATGTATACATACAACTAGGCATTTCATATACAAATAGAACTACCGAATTTGAAAATAAAAACAACAGCAATGAGGAAATCATTGCACTTGGAGTCAACATATTAATTTGAGCACACTTCAGCTTTTTGCAGTATAAAAAAGAATCATTCTTCTACCAAAATGATTCCATTTGAGCACTTTTTGATCAAGCACAAGTAACAAGTCACAAACTCCTACTAATAACACAGATATGATTAGTAGCATAAGGAACAACCATACATAAAAAACTTACCCAACTCGCATGCCTTCTTCTATATCAGTTGGTGAAACTTTATCACCTAATCCGACAACAAACTGCATGAATGATAGATTGCTAAATAAATGAGATATTCCCAACTACAACAAAATTTTGAGTATTTATACGAAATAGTTTACCCTACACTACAATCAATACACACACACGGAAGCACAAATGTCATATTTGAAAATGTCTGGTACTGAGGAAATATCATCATCTAGATTTATTTATTTTTTTCCTTAGTTAAGCTATGGGGTGCAAATTCTACATCTATCTACAATATATAAAAATGGATGGAAGAGAAACTTTTGAATACTCATTTTACCTTTATATATATATATAACAAATATACCATTATCCACATTAATAACATTAAATATTTTATTACATTAATTTATTATTTAAAAATTACATTTTTATAATATAATTTCATATTTTATATATATATATATATATAACTGCATGATATTCAATTCATAATGTCATAATTTCATTTTTGTGACTTTTATTTTTGTAGGTTTCATGAAAAATATTTAACAAATTTAAGTTCACGATTACATACAATATAATTACTAATACAATTGCATTACACTACATTAATATAAATTAATTTTTGACAATATTCATGACATTTTATATGTACTCTTTCACTAGTTTCCATATGAAGCCCCTGTTTAACACCCATTATCTCAAATAATGTTGTTTGTAATAGTAAATTTTTGGAGATTGTGTAGTTAAAAAATAAGAAACCGTTTTAAGTTTATGTATAGATTATTTTATAGGTAAATGTGGTTGAAAAGAGTTTTGAAAAAATGAGTTTTGAATAATGGGTACCAAACAAGGGCTAAATCAATACACAACAATGAGAATCAACAGCCTAAATCCTTACTCAATACCATCACTATTAATTAATAATATTAATAACATAATTCATTACATACAATATATAGCATGTGTTTGATTCTCTTTAAAATCTCTCTTTTTTTTTTCTGCCAAAGTTCATTTTGCAACATTAAATTCAATATAACATCATTCAGCAGCACAGTGATGTCATCAGACAACTTCAGAAGTCGTTAAACTGGAATTACCAATTTTACCCAGATTTGATATGTGAAATTACCAATTCATTTAGCAAAGCAAGGATATTATGGATATTAACATATTTCACAAACTTTTGAAACTTTTGTCAGACAAAGGAAATTGGTTTCATATCTGGTCAAGAGAAGGTGGCCCACCACTGTATTGATTGATGTTGACATACAACTCTTCAAAATGTGAATCGAACACATGCATAATGTTATAATTTATGTACTATTATCATATGCAACTTCTTCCTATAATGTTACACAACATGAAATATTTTCCAAAAAAAAAAAAATGATTATGTTGACTACTTCAATGACAAACTAATTGAGTTATATCAAGGGGAAAGTAGATAATTTGTCAATTCCTTCAAGCAGCGGATAATACAAATCAATGTTATCAAAAGGGGTTCCTAAATACATTTTTGTCAAATGATATCCCATCACATTAGTTAAATAAATAAATAATATCTAGTGATTCTCTTAAGGAATCTAGACTCATCAAACGATCTTTGCAATGAAACATGAATGATCTATCGTGTGGACAACATTCTGAAAACAAGTTCTTCCATGGATCCTATTAACTCCAACAAACGATGAATGATACTAATTCAAATTCAAGATAAGCAATTTTCAATAAATCTATACTTTGCAATGACCTTAACAAGGGCTCAAAGATAAATAGTGCATATTGTTGTAATATACTTTCCTGAACGGTGTTTTCTCTCATGGACAATTATATATAACACTTCCTTGCAAAGTTTCAATGCAAACTATAAAAGTATTGTAAAAACATAAAATAAAAATTAAGAAAAACTGTGAGAAGTTACAAAAAATATTAGGATCTGTTTGTTAAAAGTCTTTCGTTTAAAAACATGTTTTTTATGTTTTCTAAGTAAAATGTATGGTTGAAAGTGGAAAGAGAAAATATGTGTTGTTAAAAAATGATTTGCGGAATTGTGTTGAAAAAAACATTTTTGCCGAATAGAGGCTTATGTACAAAGAAGTCTTATTGTAATAAAAACATTACATTTCGGTTTATTCAAAGTTCACAATATATATATATATATATATATATATATAACCTTTTAATCTATTTTAATTTTTCTTTTAATAATATCCGTCACCCCAGCTACTTTCAAAAATAATATTAGTACTACAAAAACATTACACATCTCATTCATCCTATACATAAAACGTGCATCGCACGTGTTTTGAAAAAACTATCAAGAAGAAAGGGAAGCTAACATACCTTTGCAATTTGTTTGACATTTATAATATACTTCGCATCTTCTGTGTTTGGGCTAATTATCTTCGTACATCTTGCAACCTAATGCTCACAATTTGTAGTTACGGTCTTTAGGGATGTAAAAAACGAGATAGACAGAATAAATGAAGTCAGCAATAAAAAAATATAACCTGAAGAGGTTGCTCTTCCTGCATCATTTGCTTATCAGAGACAAGATCCCATTGGCTGGGGGCAGCTAAACCAGTGTCAGATTCCTTGATACCTAACAATATAAGTTTGATTGTTAGCCCTGATCTGAAGTAAGTTTCCAAAAGACTACTCAACGACTAGACAAAACCCAATGCCCTGATCTCAACAAGATAAAAATTTCTTTCTAAAGAAACAAAATCGGGACATGAAATATACCACATAAATCATTAATTTCCTTGGCCATTTCCTTGATTTCCTTCTCGGCATTCTTTATGCTGGTGGAGTAAGGTCCCAAGCCCTGCATATATTGTTCCATCATTTAATGTAGCATTTACAAAAACACCAAACTTTCAAAACCCTTCAATGGCCATTATTTAAAACCAAAGAACCTACCCATAACTAAAACTTAAGCTATAAGCTTATAAAGCAGATGAATTTGGAGTGCATCTTCAAAAGTGGCACACACTTTTTTCTTCATTTAATTACATAAACCCATTAAAACCACGAGTGAAGATTAAAAAGTCCGAATAAAATGAGTAAACGCAAATTAAAACAGTTAGTCCCAGTCCTAGCAAGGATTACAGGCCAGATTCAGTGCAACCAAAAAAACAATAATAATAATAATTTCCACTTAATCCAAATCCCAGATCCATAATGCCCAGAACCTAGCCACAATTCTCATCCCATAGTGTACGAATCATTTTGATGCATAATAAAATAAATAAAAGAACGCACTCGATCTTCATTTGGGTTTTCTTAAGCAACAGTTCAACTGCAAAAAAATTGCAAGATTTCAGTTCCCATTCAATATTCCTATCCTAGATCATAAGTAGTTCACAGCAAAAGAAACAAACCCACCAACACATTACAATCCTCAGCTCATAACAGAAATTACTTAAAATTAATCCAATTATTTTCATTTCTTTGGTGCCCTATAGGAGCAAAAACATAGCTAAGAATAAGTGCTCATAAGAAGGGAAAATGAATAATACATATGTTTTGAGGAGGGCAATATCGTCTTCATCAAGTGGCGGAGGGTTCTTCTCGTCCTTGATCTCATCTTCAGGATCCAGTGTCATATTTTCAAGTATTTATTTGATTATTTGCTTTTTCTTGGCTTTTTATCGATGAAAGTTTGCTTGGGGAAGAAGGTGAGAAAATGGACTGACACTCGGTGAGCGATTTATTGCCGTATGTAGCACGTGATCTGCACGTGCATCCATGGGCCTCAGCCAACAAAAGAACCTCGCCCAAAATACATCAATGGTCGGTCCGATAAGATAACGGGGCTTTTTGGTCGATACTCATCCTTGAAACCATTATTGTGTAAATGTTATGTACAATGTTTAAGAGAAACGTATATAACTACAACAATTCAAGTTTTACTTTTCAAAACTAACAAACTTAACATTTTTTTTTCAAAATTCAGGTGTTTCATAATTAAAAATAAATATAATATTACATATAATATATAAACATAATTATCAATTATATATTATATTAAAACTAATATAATATTAAATCAAAAACTCAAATCTTGATGTTACAACCTGCCTCACCCCCGACCCTTCCCCGCCCACCACCCGACCACCCCACCCACCTACGCTACCCGACCCGACCCTACCCTACACTACCCCAAATTTTTTTTTAATTTTTTTCTGCTCGATATTTTCCTACCCTTCCCCATCCCATCCACCCACCTACGCTATCCCTACCCACCTACCCTACCCTACCCAAAAAAAAAAAAAATTCTGCTCGATACTTTCCTACCCTTCCCCATCCCATCCCACCAACCCCCACCCCACCTCACCTCACCTCACCTCATCGTAAAGTGACAAATTGATTTCACCAAAGTCATACCCCATCACCCCAAAATTATTTAACCCACCCCATCCTACCCCACCCCACCCCACCCCACCCACTCAACCCCACTCGACCCTACCCCACCCCCACCTCATCACAACGCGACAAATTTATCTCACCCCAGCCACAGACCCCACCCCACCCCACCCCACCCCCAAAATGATTTTTCTTTTATTTGTTCACACTTTGCCCCAATCCCACCCACCCCGACCTCACCCCACCCCACCCAACTCTGATCCCACCCCTCCCAAAAAATGATTAATTATAATTAATCAAGGTTTTTAAAGTACACATTTTCAAAATTAAGAAAATGTTTTATTTCAAAAATCAGGTCTTAATTAATTATATATTTTACTATTTATGATCACAAAACACAATTTTTAAGTTCATATCTTATTATGTCACAAGTCACAATTTTTTAGGTCACAAAATCAGATCATAGGTTTATGGTCACAGTCACAATTTTTTAGGTCACAATTTATTTCTTGGTCACAAATTTCGAATTTCGTAGGTCACGATTTTTTTCGGTCGCAAATCTAGAGTCAATTGATCACAAATCACAAATTTTATTGGTCACAATTTTTTTTCGAATACAAATCAAGATTTTTTTAGGTCATAATTTTCACAAATCACTAGTTTTCTTGGTCACATATCATAAATTTTGTAGGTCACAATTTATAAAATTATTTGGATGAGTTTTAGGGTCACAGCTTATTATGGTCACAAGTCACAAATCAGATCATAAGTTTATGATCACGGTCACCATTTTTTAGGTTACAATTTATTTTTTGGTCACAAATTTCGAATTTCGTAGGTCACGATTTTTTTCGGTCACAAATCTAGAGTCAATTGGTCACAAATCACAAATTTCATTGGTCACAATTTTTTCTCGAATACAAATCAAGATTTTTTTAGATCACAATTTTCACAAATCACTAGTTTTCTTGGTCACATATCATAAATTTTGTTGGTCACAATTTCTAAAAATTTAGGTCACAACTTATTTTTCGATCACAATTTACAAATCTCATAAGTCACAACTTATTTATTGGTCATAAATCTCGAATTTTATAGGTCACGACTTTTTTCCGGTCACAAATCTCGATTTTATGAGTCACAATTTTAAAATTTATGGTCACGACTTATTTTTCGGTCACAATTTACAAATTTCTTAAATTGCAACTTATTTAAGTCACAATTCTCGAATTTTATAGGTCACAACTTTAAAATTTATGGTCACAACTTATTTTTCTGTCATAATTTACAAATTTCTTAAATTGCAACTTATTTAAGTCACAATTCTTGAATTTTATAGGTCACAACTTCACAAATTTCAAGTTAATTGGTCACAACTCATCGATTAATCAGTCACAATCACCTATAATTGATCACAAACAAGTTAACACCCCAACCCACATTCACCCCCACCCCACCCCACCCCACCCTACCCTAACACCTACCCCAACTCGGCCTTAATCCATCTCCAACACTGCTGCCGACAATTGCACCACCACCACTAACCACTTGCACCACTGTCGTTGTCGCCGCCACACTTTACTGAATGCACCACCACCAAAGCACAACACCCAAACGGCCCAACCATCACACCGCCACTCTCCCCAACTCACCCCACCACAACCACTGTGACCACTACCATCACTACCATTATGATCCACAACACCAATCACCCACCTGCACTTACTATTAAACCTTCTGTGCGCACTACCGTCGGCACCACCAGATCGTCCGACATCACCTCAAATGGAAAAATCACCACCACAAAAAATCATCAGAATCATCTTCACCTTCACTTCATCGCACCACCAGCACCTCGTCCACTTCATCACACCACCACCACCACTACCTGCGCCGCATCTACAACCCCCGACTATCTCCAGCACCACAGCCACACCGCTAAAAACTCCCCAAACCGTCACCTATTTCTTACATACGCACAGCTAAAACCTATATATGTTAACCCCCAATTAAATTCCCCAAATCCACAACTCAATCTAACCATTTTATTTCAAGGAAAACACCACCCCACCAACATCATAGAAAATCCACCATCAAATCAAAAATCAGTATCACATACACCACAAGCAACTCAACTAAAATTTACAAACACACTCACAAGATAAAATAATAACAATTGTAGGGGAGAGAGCGAAGATGATGTTCGGAGGAAGCAGCCTCTCGTCGATAGCTGCAGCAGCAAAGCAATCATTGCACCTGAGGCCGACAACGATCGCTCGCAACATTGGTTGCGCGCAGCCACTACTTCACGACGCTGCGCCTAAGCGTGCTGCGCAACGATGGTCAAAAGCGACGCTCCACCTGAGGTGCGATGGTGTCACCAGACACTGAGAGCTACGCTTGAGGTACTGAGATGTTGCTGTCAGTGGGTTGAGAGAGGAGAGAAAGAGACGTGAGAATAAATTGAGGGTATTAGAAAGAGACCTGGATTTTGAAATATTATAGATCAAACTTGATTTGTGAAATTGCATCTTAAAAAGTCTGCCTGTGTGTAATTTCCACAATGTTTAAATGGTATAAATATCGTCTTGAACCAAAAAACTGTAAAAGTACCATCCAATATCTCAGGAAATATTTTAAGAAACAAATAATAAATTCTGAAACTATTTATTTCAGTTACACAAGCATTTTGATTACGCTCTTGATTTTCAGCAATGACCAATTTTAAAAAACGGATAAGAAATTTTTGTTATATCTACCCCCTTCTACCTTGAATATACGTTTCTTGCAATGCAGTTTCAAGATCCCTGAATAAGAAAAATTCTTATCTTGAGAAATTCTAAACCCCGAGTGAAGGAACTTGTTTTGACGTGGTAATTTGTTACCCTGAGAATCAATTTAAACATATTGAAGATATCAGTTCATGAAACAATACAAAGCCCCAAGAATGATGTCTCTCAATTGAACTCGCATCGTCTGTGTTATCAAATTTCGATTGATTTGTTCAGTAGTAGATACTGCATTCAATAGACTTCCATAGGATCGTTATTTGAAATGAAGATAGTACTATGAAGATGATTATTATAAATTAATTATAACGATTTGGTAACAAACCAAGAGTAGCTTATGAAACCTCATACATACCAACCTACCAGAATCCCTGAATATGATCAGCATATATATGTATGTTTCTGGAGGACTGCCATCAATGAATCCGGTTTAAGCAAAATTGACAACACAGGCTTTTTGACACACAAGTAGACCAAAAGAAAATAGATTCAAATCGTCCCTTGAGTACGAAAAGAGATCTCGTTGCAAAAAATGTGATATTTACGGTCAAACACTAGAACATGTAATAATCCGGTCCACTCTCTCGATCATAACAATACTAAATGGTCCAGAATTTCTATTGGTGTCACAAAGGTAATGGAATATTTCCAAATTAATTTTGAGTTATTATGCCATTTGGAATTGTAATTGTTAAAACAATTCAATTTTTTTTTTAACAGGGATTTGTACCAACTTGAGGTTGATATGATGGGCCATCATTATTCCCCCCTTAGATATGACAGATATCAAATTCGATATCGTAATGAAATAATGTTTAAACCTATGATTCCATGGAATAGTTTACCACTGTTTTGTGTTTTTTATTTTTTTTTATTATATATTTTTTTAATTTAGTCCTTGAACCATTGCTCAAAAATCTTAGCTTTAATGATGGTTTATTATATAAATCAGTTGTTTAAGCATCATCTCTGGACATCAGTGGTATAAATATTATAGGAGTTATGTGAATGACATTGATGCTGTAAAGAATTTGCCACTGTTACATGTTCATCCCCTTGTGGCTAGTTTTATAGTCCCTTTGTTTGAATTAATCAGTCCATAACCCTACTTCTTGCGCATTTGATTTGTTGAATCGAACACTGGGTACACAGGTTTTCCATAACGCATCTGCCAGCTGATGTATAATATGTTCACTACATATTGAAATTGAAGCCAGAACTTGGTGCATGGGTTTTGATAACAGATTTTTCATCAAGACTGCAGTGGGGTTACTCAATAATTCATATTTATTTTGCAAAATTATGTAGTGTCAGGAAATGATAATGATTTTATTGCTAATAAGAAACCTGATATAGAGAACTGGAGACTGCTTCCTCACATATATTTATTTCAAAATACATTGTGCATGATTGTAACTTTTCGTTGTTATCGGAAAGGACAGTGCTAACCACCAAATCACTTGCTTGAGCTAGCTTAGTTGAAGAATTCAGTAGGGTAAGTATCAATCCATGCAGGATACGTAATTAAATAGTGGATTCCATGATATCTAGTGCTTCAAATATCACACAAATGTCAGGAATGCAATGGTAATTAACAGAAATCTAGAACCGTGGCTGAGTAATCTTGTTGTTGAGTTCGTTGTCTTAATATAAGTTATCATCGTTATGGCACATTGACAGGATGTTTTGCTAGATGTCAAGATACTAATTGTTGTATTAGAGTGCCTAATTCGGCTTATTTTATTAATAGAACGACTTATCAGGACTATTTTGTAGGTTTCAAAGTGAATATCAAAGAGAAAAAATGTTGTTTTTATCATGTACATACAATAGTGAATGATATATGATTGTCTGGTTGTTCAAATCCTATTTCAAGGTGATGTAGATAAGATGTGACAGAGAAGGTACCTATGTTGGTGACTATTGTGCCATGCATCTCACATATTTGCTATAAGATATCTATTTACTGTAGTTATCCAAATAAATCACTTGCTTGAACTAGCTTAGTTAAAGAACATTTTGCTTGATTTTCCTCGTCGGAACAACCAAATCCAGTTATCAATTGGAATTCTTCGATGCCAAATCTAACAGTATCGTTTCCTATACGGAACCAAATTTCTTCATCGTTTGGCTGGCAGACCTCTCGCGACAGAACTTGATGTATCAATTGGGGATTTACAGCAATCTCTTGCATGTAGACCTGAAAATTTTTTGTTAAACATCCATGAACCATTGCCTCAAAGTAAAGGCAATGAGATCGGGTGGCTTCACATTCACATTGCCTAGGAACCAATCGTCTGGGTTGGCCTAAATTCCCATGGCTGTCAGTAAGGAAACAAAGAAAGGATTAAAAAACATGCTAATTAGGGCAATCCAACATATGTGGCATTAAACCAAAAGAATTGGTTTCAAAAATATCACATGGAATTTCATGTACAAAAAACTAGACGTGGGGATGGAGATAGAAAAACCAATGATTTAAACTTCCTTAAAACATATGATAGGTGTCTGTTGTGTTGTTGGAGTGCTAAAGTGTAAGGACTATACAAATGCAACCTGTTAACATTTATGAAATTTGGCATCCAAAACTTGAAGAGACGCCTCATGGTTGGCATGTTTTCTTCTTTTAGATAAATGTATAAGTTCACAAATTTTGACACAGAGGGCTGAGGCTTGACTCAGTCACCATGCTTTAATGCTACAAGTATCAGATACTAACACCATGTAACTAGTACTACCAATTATTCTACTATGTATAGTAATCCTTACGTATGCTTATAATCCCAGAAATATTGTTGACAATACAGTATTAGCAGTAAAATACTAGATTACCATACATTGCATTGCAATGGTACTTCTTTCGATATCTTCGTCCGGCGAGGTGTGCGAACACCCTTGCGGTGTTTCTATATCAGTCCTAAGCCTGATGCTTTTGTTTTGAATTTGACTCAGGAACTTTTTTTTCCTAGACCTCTGCTTCCCCATTACGCTGGTTGTGTGCAAAAAAATTAAATGCAGTACAAAAAAATTTAGAATGAAATAATCATGAAGCTTGTGAATCTGAATCAAAATTTAAAAATTCAGTAGTATCAAACACTAGATGATTTCTTTCACGCACCTTCAAGAGATTGTACAACAACTTGTGTTTTGAACTCTGATTCGTCACTCCACATACACTAATTTCATTTCTCAAATGATGTCGAATTAAGTAGCGCGTGACTCCAGCTGAATGATGTCGGGAACCACGAATACCAAAATACGGATTATAATGCTGATTTCTACATGGATGAGGAATTTTGGAAAGAAAACTAATTTTATTGTTGCAAGATCCTTACTTCATCATCGTAAAAAAATTTGGAGCTTGTTATTGCATATTACCGTTTTCAATTTCAAAAAAATAAAAATGAATGATGATTGCTACAATTTCGATTGTATTTCATTTGTTTGAATGAATTGCAAGAGTAGCTCAGTCCACATTAACGACATTGAAAAATACCAGGAACGTTTCGCGGTGTATTTTTTGCAATTCCATTGGGTGACATTATCATAATTTTTTAAAGAACAAGTGGTAGATCCCGAATTGTTTGATTTGAGGGTGTCATATTTCCAATTATAAGCATCTTGGATGGGTTTTTGCACAAATTTCACTAACAATTACCCCTAGGGTAAATTACACAAAGGGAAAAAAAAGGAAATTACAAGCACTCATGTTTTTTAATTATTAAATTTAAAAATAACACCAAACTTGTATAATTTCAAAATTCAGGTTCTAATTAAGAAATAATTAACTAATTAATAAAATAGTATAATAATATTCAAAAGTAAACAAAACTAATTCAGGCCCTAATTAATAATTAGTTTCTCTTTCTATATCTATTTCCATCCATTTCTATCCACACAGAACTTACATATATACACCTTCGTTCATTCTCAAATACCATCTCCACAGTTGGTGTTGTTGCAAATCTACAGTCTCCTCCCCTCCTCTATAGCCACACCAAAATATAATAGATTAGGCGCCACTAAGCACGATAGAGACATCACAACCAACGACATAGCTTCGACGCTGACGATTGCAATGGAAAAATTCTGGTGATTGCTCCACTGATTCCTTTCATGACAGATGCTTTGTTCTTGATCTTGCACGGTTGCACCCTGTTCTCCCCATTTTTAGAAGTTATAGTTGGAGATTCTGGTGGTTGTGTCTGTTGTTTTGATGATGGGTGGAGCTAATTTTGGTTACTCTGGTGGATACAGTAGTTTGGTTAGGTTGATGGTGTGGTGGCAGAAGTCGTGGTGGTTTGTTTAAGTTGATGTTGTGGTAATGTGGTGCGGTGGTGCGGTCAGATTCTCGGAGATTGGTGTAGTGCGGTGGTGTAGGTGGAGGTTACATGTTGAAAGTCTAAGGTCACATTTGTATCTCGGGTCACATGTTGACGATTGTCTTTGGTCACATGTCAATTTTTTAGGACACATGTTTCTCTCATGTCACATCAATTTTTCAATTCACATGTTGACGATTGTCTCAAGTCACATGTCCAAAGTCTTAGGACACATATTGGGTTCTCAAGTAACAGGTTCAATTTTTCAGGTCACATGTTATATGTTCATTGTCTCTCCATATCTCTGTATTTTTGTGCGGTAGTGAAGTGGTGGTTATTATTGTGGTGGTGATGCGTCGAAGATGGTGTGGTCGTGCATCGAAGATGGTGATTATAATCAATAGTGGTGGTGGTGATTCATCGGAGGTCATGGTTATGGTGATGAGAAATTGGTCGAGTTTTGAGCGATGGTGGCTGAAGATTTGGGTTATGGCATAATTATAGGAAGATTTATTGAGATTGTTGTAAATTTGGGTCCTAACGTGATTATAGGAAGATTTGTTGATATATATATAATCAAGACCTGATAATTGAAGGAATACAAGTTGTTTTGTAATTATGAATTGTGATTCTTTAACAACCTGATATATGTAGTTTTCCCTTTGGGAAAATTGCGCAACACACCCACATTTTATACCATAATTGAAGAATACTGTGTGAACAAAAAAATTGAAAAAAATGTGATTTCTCTTCACCTTCTTTCCCAACAACTGCCTACTTCCACCGTTGTGGCTCGTCTTCTTCCCGCCCGTCTTTCGTGACCTCCAAGCGCGGAGTCTGGCTAGCATATCCCACGAATTCATAAGAGCCTACACTGTTGGAAATCAGAAGTAACGATCATTTGAAAGCATGGAACTTCAAGTTGTCGTTAACCATCGTTGTCGAAGTGTGTCTCCAGTGCGTACTGTCCTGCCACCCTTCCTCTTTTGCGCACCGGTGGTGGTGGTGGTGGTGGTGATGATGATGGTGATGTGAGTATACCGGCATCTGATAAACACATATTTCAGTCCATCTTTACTATAGAAAACAACAAACAGTTGCTGATTTTAGTTGTGCTAAATATTTCTGAATCTAATCTCCTACTCAGATTCTCTATTATATATGATTTTTAATTATTTTATGCTTGTGATGCTGGTGTTTTTGCAATGATGGTGGTGGTTGTGTTACACTGAGAACATAATAGTGCATGAAAACTGTTTGATTTTATGCTCAAGACAAAGTATCGTAACAACTTTGTAAAGTATCAATATGTGATACCAAGATTCCGCCTTAAGTATCATAAACATATGAAAAAAATTCAGATTATGAGACTAAAAATTTGAAAGTATCGCAAGTATCATAAGTATCACAACATGATACTAGCACTGAAAATTGTATTTTTCAATAAAATCATTTTTTTGAAGTATTTTTCAGTGATTTTTTAAAATGGAGTTTCAATTATGATACCAAAAGCAGGGCATTTGTGCAAACGTCTCAAGTTTCAATTATGATATCAAAAGTATAGTATTTGTGCAAACGTCCCTTACACAAAATCATACCTTCAAATTAAATTTTTTTAAAAACTAGTAAGTATAAACTAATTTATTAAATCATGTATTAGACTCAAACCTAACCAAATCACCAGAAACCCTTCATTCCCCCAAATCGTTTTATCTCTCTCTCTCTCTCTCTCTCTCTCTCTCTCTCTCTCTCTCTCTCTCTCTCTCTCTCTCTCTCTCTCTCTCTCTCTCTCTCTCTTCCATCGTCACTAATAACCGCAGCCTCACCAACGATGAGCAACACTGAGCTATAATAATTCTGGTGAAGTTAGGGTTGTGTGCCAGTGCTACCGACTATAGAGGTGCGATGGGACGATTTGTGGATGTGTGTGGGTTTGAATGTCTGCGGTTGTGCAATGTTACTAGGTTGTGGTGCGATGTCACAAGGTTGTGGTGCAGTGGTTAGGTTGGTGTCGACAGCTTACGGTAGTTGTGGTTGTGGTTATTGTTGTGGTTGTGGTTGTGGTGGTGGTGGTGGTAGGGTGCAGGTTTTGAGAGTCAAGATCTTTGTGGTTGATGGTGATGTGGTGTGGTGTGGTGTGCCGAGTCAAGATCTTTGTGGTTGAGTCAAGATCTTTGGGCCATTAACCTCATTATTTTGGGTCTAGCGTGGGCAGAAGGGCTAAAATGAGCTGAGACCACCCTAGCATCTAGCAGTTCAAGAATGGGTACGAAATTGACACATCTTGGAGGCTTATATTGATTAATTGAAGCACCCCTTGAGATTTCATAGTCCATGAGCTCTTCAAATATGACATTTTTCACCGCCCTTATCTCGAGTGGTCCAATTGAGTTTTTTGCTACTCGACCTTGCCTGTACATTGAATTCATAGACTCTTCCACAACCAATCAGCATTTGTTCAAGATCTCATGAGTTGGAGTTGAATTAGTATCACCATATATAGTGCACTGGACAACTCTTGCATTGAATTCATTTAGTAGCTCGGAAGCATTTTCAATAGACTTTTGCAATTCCGACTCATTCGTCTTGTTCGAGTCAATACTTAAGAGCATATTCTTTCTCCTTACGAACTTGAACTGGGGTGCCGAGTCAAGATCTTTGTGGTTGATAGTAATTAAAATTGCAATTGTAAATCATTATAAATTGAAATAAAGTTACAGTTGTAATTAATTACAAAATTGGAATAAAGTTATAATTAATTACAAATTATGAATTACACTATTGTTTTACTAATTCATAAGTTACATTTGTAATTAATTATAAAATTGAAATAAAGTTACTGATAAATGTATTTTATACACTTATTTGTATGTCTAAATTAGAATATTATGTTGTCATTTTAGAATAATTACTATTTAATTAGTGATTATTTGTTTACTTTTCAAAAAAATATCCCAAATCATAAGAATTGAACAACTGATGAAAAAAATGCATAATTAGATGTTAATTTGAGCTAAATTGGACAATCAAGAGACTAATGACATCAACCGAGAAAGATGCAAAGTGCCAAAGTAAATAAATCAGAAGTTGGAGGACTCAATTGAAGGAATTAGGAGTTGAAACGAGCAAATTGAGAAGATTCCAAAGTATGGAGACTATATTGTTGCAATTGGAAGTTGAAAGACAAGGGACCAACTTGCAAATATCCAATATTGACTTAGATCACAAGACGATACTTTGAGGATTTTTAGGAATCAATTAGATGCAAGTAGAAGTCAAAAAGAAATGAAATATGATAAGAATATTATCATAAATTAATTCTAATTGCACAAGATTCTGGATAGATTTCTAGTCGGATTTTGAGACCTGATTTTGGGGCAGTAAACGTTCGAATTGGGAAAATCCTATTTCAAGAAGAACTGTAGCCCTTTAATTTATATTTCTAATACACTTTCAATCACCTCAATCGTGTGAGGGAGAAAGATATGGTCGAAATATTGAATGATGTGCAGATACAAGAAAAGACTCACCCACGGGTTTAACGAATTTCTTTCCTTCTTCAACTAGGTCTCTTCACCAACTATATAAGAAATATGTTTTGCACGAAAATCAAACTTTTGACTCACCTAAGAACAAGCCAAAACTCAAAGGGGTGAGAGTTGAAGATCACATGGAGAATCGATAATTGGTACAAACTTTCCATTCTCTTATGTTGTGTAACTAGTTTTTAATGTTTGGATGAATGATGTAGCCTAATTTATTTATTTGAATTCCAAATTCTTTTGTTTTAGTAATTCGTTGCATGTATTGATTTATTATTGTGTTTAATGCATGAGTTAATTGGCCACTAATTTATGATTTAATGAGTTATTTCCATAATCTGAGAGGTGATTTAATAACTTAGATCAATGTAATAAATTCGGTAATTGAATTCGGACCTTATGTAGAGATACACGGTTGGATTATTTAGGAAGTATTAATTTAAACTCGAGAGAGGAATTTCAATATACATTAGTGAACTTGACCGAATGCATATTTAGGAAATAAAACTAGAATTTGAGTTAATTTAATTGGTTAGGTGAAATCGTGAATCCCAACTACTTTATAATCGTTTTAAAAACAAAACAATCTTGTTTCTTTTAAATTCTTTAGATAATTTTCTTAATTTTAGTTCAATATTCTCAAAACATTCGCCTGTTCAAATAGGGATAAGAACTAACATATTTCGGTACTTAGTAACAATCTCTATGGGATGATAATCCGGACTCCTAGGATCATTTTATTACTTCTCACGACCTGTACACTTATGGGGATATTTCGCTTCGCGAAATAATAGTGAACAATTACAATTGTAATTAATTACAAAACCTGATACTGATTAAAAAAATACATGATTCTGAAAATTATTTTGATACGTGTGTAATTAATTACAAATTACCTGATTACAAAAATTTTCAAACCTAAATGTATGTAATTGTGAACTTAACCCTTACACCTACTCCATAGTAGACAATAAGTGTGAGGAATTTAGGTCTTATGGTAATTACAGTTCAACGGTTTTATAAAATTAACAATTCACAAAACAAGTTTGTAAGTTCTTAATACATAACTTAGGTGTTTATTCAATTTAATTTATTATATAAACTAATCACACATACACCCTACCTACCTAAGCTATCTATCCAATTGGCAATCACGCCTAAATGAATACACTTTCAAATAGAAAAAACTTGACGCTAAGTTCTGCAAAATCTTCAAAAGGTGAACTTCAATCAGGACCACAAGCTAATGTGGCGTTCTGTTTATATTTTATTTTGTATTTTCATTTTCGAAAATGTTTTGTATTTCCTGTTTCCATTTTTGTTTTCAAATTTGCTGAAAACGCGTTTGGTTTGTCATTTCTGAAAACTGTTTTTGAAAATGAAAAGCTGGAAAACACGTTCTGTTTGAAATTTTGCAGAATACTACTTAAACTATTTTTAATTAATTTGCTTGCAGAATACTACTAATTCAAACTCAAATTTCCTTTCATAATACACTGAAAAACATGATTACATGTAACACACTAATGTGAGTATTAAGAGTCTATATTAACACAGCTTAGTCAGGTTCGTGATTTGAAAAAACTCTACTTCTATTAAAATTCAGAAAATGCAAGTTCTTTCAAAACCACCAGAGTTCATTTATCAGTGCATTTTTTAAAATATAATAACAAGAATTCTCACTTAATTTTTTTTTTTAATGTTGATATTGAATTCAATAAAACTTTATTTAAACTTAGTTCCAAGTTAAGATAATTCTCAAAAAAAAAAAAAAAAAAAAAAAAAAAAAAAAAAAAATTATTTAGGCTTAGTGCCAAGTTAGGATAATTCTAAAAAAAAGTAATAAATAAATAAAAAAATAAAAACTTTATATTAAGCTTAGTTCTAAGTTAAGATAATTCTTTTAAAAAAAAAATTTCCCAAAACGCGTTTTCCGTGTTTTGAACATTTTTTGTCGAAATACACACAAAACGCCCAAAACGAGGTTTTGGGCGTTTTGTATACAATTTTTTTTTTTGTTTTCCAAAATGCGTTTTCGAAAATAAAAATGGAAAACGACCTCAAAACAGCAAAGAGAACAGGGGCTAAATCTCGGTGAACCCAGTAGCAGAATCAGAGGCGATGGTTACTACTTCGTGGGTGGCGATGCTAGATCGTGTACAACAATGACGATGTAGCTATAAAGGTGATCGTTACCGCGTTGCAAACATCGCCTTCAAAAGCACCATGAGCTCTGATCTTCACAATCACTTCTGCATTTGACTGGATTTGGGAATATCTGTTGTTGGTGGTAGTGATTGTGGGTGAAATGGTGGTTTCGGTGGTGATGGTCGAAGATTGCGGTGGTGAGGGTAATGGTGGTGGTGTCGCCGCTCCAGCAGATCAGTCTTGTGTCTCGGCTAAGCTCTCCGCTCCAGCAGATCAGTCTTGTGTCTCGGCTAAGCTCTCGATCTCCATGTTATCTTGACTCTCACTCCAAAAATTACAGTCGAGGTGGAGACGAGGCCATTTATCATGATTTAGGCGCTTCATGAGATGGAGATGAAGGTTGAGGAGGTGATTATGATTTTTTCGAAGCGTGATAAGGTGATGTTGAGCCATCGACCTTGTTGGGACACCGGGTTGAATGGTTGCACAGGTTGGTGATGTGGTTTGGGGCTCTATTGTAGGGTCAATTAGGTGGAAGTAGGCTGATAATCCAGTTGGGCTTCACTTAAAGGAGGCGTTGTGGAGGCAGAATTGTGCTCCTTATGTTTGACTGGCTAGGTAAGGATTCATCTGTAAGTGGTGTGGTGAGGGTGTTAGTGGTGGAGGGAGTTGTTGCCTACCCAGATGTTAGGAAGAATGATGTTCACTACAAATTCAACATATACGAGTCACAGATCACAAGTTCAAGTCACATGTTACAAGTCGCGTGTAACATATTCAAGTCACATGTCATATGTTCAATCATCGGAGTCTAAGTCTAGTTAGAGGCCAGGTATCTGATAAGTGCTTTATTAGCACTTATTTTATGCACTTATAGCCTTAGTCCATTGTTGATTTGATCCTATTTGAATATTGTTAATGTATTTTATGTTTTATGTTATATAAGATCACAAAGGAAGAGAAAAGAGGAAGAAATGACCAAAATGCACCTAAAACTGAAGTTTGGGGACCTTGACTGCAATTTATTTATGGCCGCAACACCAAAAACTTACGGCCGTAAATATTTGATGGGCGTGGGTGAAAATTGAGCAGAAACTAACTTACGGCCGTAAACTCGAAAGTATGAAAATTTGCAGAAACTAACTTACAGCCGTAAATCCCAAAGTTACGGTCGTAACTTGCACGCCAAGAAATTTCGTAATCTGATTCATGGCCTATCTTTGGTATGTCTTGAGCCCAACTCTAGAGCACATTTTGGTGGCTATAAAAAGGGAAATTCATGACATAATAAGTGTGGAAAAATTATTATTGAGAGAGCGGCTTGCTTGGAGCTTGGAAGAGGAATCAAGTGAATAAAGAACGAAAATTATGGATTTCTTCATGACTTTAAGCGGTTAAGTTCTCTACCTAGTTCAAGGGGGACGGTGTATTTATTTCCATTATGCTGTTATTTTTCAACCAGTAATTTAGTATTAAATTCTATATTCTTGATTGTTGGATTTCTATGCACTTTATTTCAATTAATACAATAATTTATGTGATTTAGGCATATCTCATATCTTGTTGTGTTGATGCATGCTAAATTGAATGATTATATCTGTAATTGTCTTATTATTCAATTCATAGTAATAATTGTAATTTTTGCAATTCCATTGAAAATTCAACATAGGTTAATCATCATGAGCTTGTGTGATTGGTAATCTAGATCACCTAAATTCTTCTTGAGTCATTTAGTTATTGTTTTAAATCTAAACATCTTATTTTAGATTGTCCAATAGCTATAGTTTGATTAGAGGGCTTGTTCTAATTAAACACAATTAAGGAAGAAAAGAGTTAGTTAGAACTTATTAATTACTTACGGATGATAAATCAAGAATTGAATTGAGTACGTATTACTTGGAAAGTAGTGACATTGTGATAAAATACAACTGCACCTGAGAACTAGGATTTATTAATAATTGATTTATATTCCAACCAATCTACGTGTTTACTTCATTCTTCAAGTCATTTACAATATTTAAACTCAAAACCCCCATTAATTCTAATTGACATAACACTATTTTAGTTCCCGTTCCTTATGGGATCGACCATTACTCTTTCTACTACATTATTAATTAATATTTAGCGAGTAAGGAATTATTTATTATTTTGGTGCATTGCTATATGCATTAGTATCCCTTGCGCACGTAAATAAGCAGGAAGAATGATGTTTACTACAAATTCAATTAGGGTCGCATATACGAGTCACAGGACATGGTTCAATTCATGGGTCACATGTTCAAGTCACAGATCACATGTCACATATTTAATTCACAGTCAAATGCTCAAGTCATAATCACAGTCACATGTCACAGGTTATAGATCACATGTTAAAGTCAAGTGTTACACTTCATATATAGTAGGTTACAGTCATATGCTTAGGTCACAGGTCACGATCACGATCACATGTTTTAGATCACATGTCACACTTCATTTGTTGCAAGTCACATATCACACTCACAAGTCATAGGTCACAAGTCATAATACACAGGTCACAAATCAATCTCAACAGGTTACATTCAAGAGAAATGGTCAAAGGCTAGTAAGTTAGATATTTTATTTTTTTGTTGATCTTCACAATTTTTATTGGTGATTGTAAGTCGGAGATGGCGGCGACGATGACAATACGTCATAGACTGTGATGATGTGGGGCGATGTCGTTGACAGGGAGGAGAGGTAAATGTTCCAGCCAATAAAAGAGTGTTTGTGCGTGTTTTATGAATTAATTGTGATGGTGGTGGTGGTGGTGGTGGTGGTGTGATAGTCCGATATATTAAATATATTATTTACCACCTAATGTTTGAATATTTAAACTATTTTCTTTATTTTTGAATTGTGTTAATGTAATAACCTTGTTTGTGTATTATTCCCTTTAGTTCTTTTCCCAATTAGAAATGGGTTCCCAACATCAACTAGTGTGATCTTAAATGCCTATTAGGTAATTTTTGGGAAATTTTGAAAAAATTTGAATTTTTTTAGAATGTGTTGCTAAAACGTAATTTAAAAGTGTGAAAAATAATGTCCCGTAAAAATGAGTGATTAAAATTGAATTTGAGGGAAAAGAAAAAAAAAATGGACAGAAGTAAACAAACCCTTCAACTTCTAAAAAGTAAAAGTTGTTAATCACCAACTTGTTTATATATGTGAATCTGAATGCCATAGAAATCACTTCGTTAAAATTACATGCAACTTTTTACGTGACCTAAAACATGTAGGTCTAATTGCATGAGTACTAAACACATTACGTTCAATTTTCTACAAGGAAGATTAGATCAACCGGCAAAAATTTCTGGAAAAATTAACGGAATCCGTGAAACAAAATGAAAATGAACATTCATAGAGAGAACAATTTCTATTACACGGAATCTAGGTACTTTATAACATCCATTGTATTCAAATTGAATTTCTCGCAGATTTTTTTTATACTACATTTAATAGGACCATTGGCATCATCATGGTGAATAAGTTCATCAAGCTCCTTGGACGGGTCGAAAACCTAAACAGAAAATGGAAATGTACATCAGAATTAATGAACCATGCATATCTAGGAATAATGTAAGAAACGGAATGGTGGTAACTAAGCACATGTTTTTCCATGAAAATCATGGAGATTGCAAGCACCCAATCAAACTAAAAAAATTCTGAGCATTTATATGTGCCAAGCTTTGATGAAAAAATGAGCATGAGATGTAAATGATAAGGGATAGAAAAAGTGCACAAGTTTCCTACAAAATATAAAAACATTCAATTAGCAAGACCAGCATTTTGAGAGGTGAAATGAAAGAGACGCAAGGATCATCCAAATTAATGAGAATCATACTCCTGCCCCCACCCGAAATCAAAACTGCGAGATCAGAGCCTCGTTTATTTACAGTATCAACTTGTTTTTTTTCCCTTTTTGGACAAGAACAAAGTATTAGATAAACTCACAGAGCAACAATTATCAACATTCAAGTTCTAGTATTGATTTTTTATTGAGTGGACTCCAGAACATAAGCATGCCTAACTAGAAGTAGCTCAATGCAACCGAGATGAATGGTAAAAAAACAAAATATAGGGGGAAGGACGCAACTGAAGAAATAACCGTGAGCAAATTATTTAACGAAATTAATATTTCACAATATAAAGATACCATACCCATGGAGGACCAATTGAAACATCACTTCCTTTATCAGAGTTTGATGCTGTAACCTCACTCTTTTTCGTCTCAAGATGTTGATTCGGACAAGAGGAATCACAGGTGACTACGTGAAGAAGCTTCTCACTTCCCTGAAAAGGATCAGTTTAAGCAATTAACCTCGTTAATAATTCTGGTTACTGCTTTCCCTGCACATTAGATCAGAATCTGAGTTTGAAACTTGAGATTTAAGCTTAAAATTCCCTCAAATATGCATAAATAAGGTTACTGTTAGTAGATGCTTGAGAAATCTTGCTCGATTTCAAAAGCTGTCTGTGTGGTAGGCATATACTACCACTCTAATGAGATGATGGTTTTAAGAAATTTCACTCACCTTTGCAGCTCTCCAGTGCGAATAAGTACGGAATAAGATCCAAAAGAATGGGATGTTAGGCAAGGGAAGAACCTGCATAAGACTCATGCGTACAAATGAAATGAGGTACTTCCAACAGTGTATAAACTGCAATACATCTGCAGAGAAGAAAAGCTATTTTTTCCAGGAAAAGACGGAGAAAAGTGACATTCTTTCCAGATGTACAGATACGAACCATAAAAACTGATGTCAGTGGCAGCAATATGGCTGATCCATAGAAGTATTGCTTGTGAATAACTGAGCCCCTAATAGTCATAGAGAGTAACTGCATAAATTTTACACTTCCATGACATGATAAACATGATAGACATTTATTAGTTGGTACTAAACACAGATAAAATCAGTCATCTCAAGTGACCGTAAGACATATATCAATGACACGAGAGATCATTATAGAGGAAGACTTGACAAAGGCCTTGAGATGTAAAACTTCTAAGACCATGTTATCAAAATTTCACTTGATAGAACCATAGGAAGAAAATGTGTTTCGTGAAATCAACATGCGCAAATTTATATAGTAAAAACACATCATTATCTTCATCCAAACATGCTAGTGCAGGAACAGCTCTTAGAGCCTGTTTGGTTCTATGTAAAATTTTCAATTTTTTCTCACAATCATTTTCAACCACATATTTCTATGGGACCCACCATTTTTTACACTTTTCAATCAATTTTCAACCACACATGCCTCCAAAACTCCAAAATTTTTCTCAGAATTTTGAAAATTTTATATGGGATCAAACAAGTTCTTAGTCACCTTCAAATGAACAGTACAACCTTACAATTATAACGACCACGTACTTTTTCTCATCTTGCTCTCTAGAGCTTAGGAGTTATTCAGTGTGTTATTAGTCCCTGAGCCCTAGTGGGCAAAAAGGGAGAAAGTACGTGGTAGTTACAAAAAAACGTGCAGTTTTTTGTAACGAATATGGACTTTCTCCCGTCTTGCCCTCATTTTTTTATGGCTCAGAGGGTATTTTGTACTTCATTAGCTTATGTACTGTCCCCCAGTGATTGGGCCCTAGCAGGAATTCTGACTCATCCCCAACAATTCAAACTCCAGACCTCTCCCTTAAGAGAGAGTTCAGTTAGAATTTGGTACCAATTGGACAACTGAGCCATAGAAGGCAAAACAGGAGAAAGTCCATAGTTGTTACAACAATGACAACTCATTCACCAATTTCCAATCAAATTGACCCCCATCCGCAGCCACCTCCCTCCCAATAAAGGTAAGAAAGTTGTGCTCCCATATCATGCATGGAGATGGCACTACACAGGATAACACATAATGTGCATGACAAAATTGTCAAAATATATTCATAAATTTACCTGAAGGCTATATGCCGTAATCTTCGGCGGACAAGTCGTGGATTCAAACTGTAAATTATCAAAAAAACATTAATAGCAAAAACAGTAACAATTAGGTGATATACACTGACAATGTTGTACCAGTATATGTATCGGCAGATATTAATCATGTACACTTCATTCACGTTGACAATATTGTACTAGTTAAAGTGTACTAGTGTAACAAATGAAGCACAAAACTGCATAAAAAAAAAAAGAATTCAGTGAATAGGCTAATAGAATTTAGGATGAATATGAGTTAGATAGAATGGTATTTTGGACTTTTAATAATTGTTGTAATGGGTAATATTCAGGGTCCACGTGTCTTAGTTTAAATAATTTTAGTTACACTACTTGCTTAGAAAGAATCTAGTGGTCTAGAATGATATTTAGTGGTCAAAGATTCTATGTACTTGACTTTCCTACCTAGAGTCTCAATCCTTATTCGGAAGTCTATAAATAGTAAATTAATCTACTAATCCCTGAATATGATTATGTATGAAATAACGATATTATGTTGAAACTGTGCGATGCTGCTTCCTTGACCGGGTTCTTGAATTCTACATTCTTATTCTTTTTCTTCCATATGTCTTCTTCTTACCTACAATCTAGGACCATAAATTCATTACTCTCTTATTAAATTCAGTAGTAAACGAAACATGATTAGTGATCAAATCGACCCAACATTCCTAGAACTGCAGTTGTACCAAGATAGCTAAAAATCATTGGAATTACTTCCTTTCTTCGAAAATTTGTCACCAATAATCGGTCACGTTTTCTAGTGTGTATGGTGTGCAAGCAGTGGTAGATCCACCTATATGCGAGGTAGCGCAGCTGGGCTACCTCGCCTTCGGTGGTCCGCCACTGGCGCTGCAACAACCAAAATCCCTAACCTTGGTCACTTCCTTTCCCCCGTTTCTCTCTAACCTCAGTCACCAGGCCAACGCAGCATTGCTCGCCACCACCGCCGGCCACTACTGTTGATGACTACGCCAGTTGCCGTCGCCCGCTGGTCACTCTCCAGGCCAGCGTCAAGGCCAGCTCCTGCTTTCTGTGCTTGCTGCCTGTTGTTGACGGTAATTGTTGTTTTTAAATGCTATGTTTTTATTATTATATTTTTTTTGGTTTTGTAATTTTCAAATTTTGCAATGTTATTATGTAAATGCCTAAGTTTTAAACATTTTAATAAATATTATTGATGTTTGATTTATCAATTTTTTTGTTAGGTTAGGTTGCCAATTGTTGTCATTCCCCAATTTTTTATCAATTTGTGATTTCTCACTAAGGATAAACCTTAATTCGTTATAATTGATTTGAGAATTATACATAAATGTTACATTTAAGTTTTTGCAATGTGGTTAGATTTGTAAATTGTGACTATTGTGATGAAAATATAATTTGATTTGTGAATTGTAATTATTGATTTATAGGTTGTGAATTGAGATTTAGTGAATATTTGATTTGATTTGTGATCATTGATTTACAGATTATGGAACGTTTTTTCCAACCTAAATGAAAATCTCAACCTAAACGAAAGTCTCAATTTCCAATGTCAACTCAATTTCTCATCATTTGAATCTCAGGTATGTGAGGCTTGCCTTATTTTAGTTTTAAATTTGAAATATTATTTGGAAATTTTGCGTAAATGTTAAGTTTTTGGAATGTGTTCACTGGTGAGCCCATAATCCCCTTATGTGAAATGAATTATATAGTAAATTGTGATTTGTTATTAGGATTTTGGTGAATATTTGTCTTCTAAATTGTGATTATGTTTATTGGGATCACAAATTTGTTGAGAATTTGATTTGATTTGTGAATTGTGATCGTTGATTTACAGATAATGAAACATTTTTTAACCTAAACAGAATTCTCAACCTAGTAATTCTAGTTCTAATGGTCCCGCAACTACTTCTAGTATACCACAAGAGTTATTAAACTTTGATAAGAAAAGAAAATTTCATACTACATTCAATATGAATGATCTTGTGTCGAATCCAGGAAAAAGACCCCAATCGATTCGTATGATCCTAACATTAGAGATGATGTTAGGATGATATACTTATTGATTAGTTTTTAATATTATTTAATTAAATATTAAATATTAAATAAAAAATTTAGCTATTGCACCGTCATTCGTCATCGGTCAACGATCAACGGTCCACGATCAACCGCTGACCGACTTTAGTCCTAGATCCGCCACTGTGCAAGGGTTAAGACATTTGGCATCCTCAAATATTTGCAATTGTTATATAACAACCACCCACGGACCTTCCCCATCTTCCCATTCACTTAGGGCTATTCACGTGCAGCCATCCGCTTACGTAGTGTCCAATAAGGTTTGGTCTCACCGTGGTTTCCCTTTTTTAATCAATAATTCCCTGCCTTAATCAAAATCTTCAATCAAGGTGAATAAAACTTTGCTGCATGAAAATACTGCGTTCTCACTTCTCACTCAGGCCATGGTGAACAGAATTTAAAATTCATCTAGCTATCATAATTTCTGTCAGTAGAGTAACAACTCACTGTTTAAATATTTTGCAGATTACATTTCTTTGCTTCACGGGCCAGAATATTTTCTTTACTTGTCAAAATGAAAACAATGAAATTGATGAAAAATGAGACAAAAAGGGATTGTAATCGAAATACCTCGAAGGATGTGTGATCTCTAAAGATTTAAGCTCCTTTGGAATGGATTTGAAGAAAATCTCTGTCGGCTTCACACGTGACAACAGCTTCAATCCAACCCTAAATTTCACCACACCAATCAACATTCCAGTAAAATAACTCAATCACATTATTTCATTTTTGTCTTTAACCCAAATCAAAAATTCAGTACCACCATTCATTCACAGGCATAATCAATGTCAAACAAAAGAGACTAAAAATTATAAGGAATATAAATATACCGATGGATCTTGTTCTTGAAAGTCCCTTGAGGCGCTTTCTCCAGATTGGTCCAAGCTCTATTCATCTATATAGATTGCATACACATACATTAATACAACCCTTTAAGCATTAATCATCAAAATCTGTAATCATTACAATCACAATCCATCGCGCATTAATCTAGAATATCCATAATACATCACATAACAGTCAATGATAGCAAGAACAACAAGCATTAACACAATCCATGACGCATTAATCCAATAATATCCATAAAAACAAAACCCAACACAAATTATCAATAAAATGAATTCAGACCTTGTCCGAAGCAAAATCCACAACAAGTTCAACTTTCGAGCCATCAGAAGCGCCATTTGTTTTGTGTGGAGAAGAAAAAATGGTTCTCCAGAGGTCTTTGAATGTGGAAGGAGTGTTGGAAGATTGGGAAGCTACTGTCGCAGAATCATTGGATCTGCTAAAACACCAGTTCCTCCCTTTAATGGGAAACACAACCAATCGAGCCTTCATGCTTGAATAGTAGTCTTGAATGGATTTTTGCGCTTATTTCTACTGGGAAATTGATTTGAAGATGAAAATTGGCAGCAAAGGGACGGTTTTGAAGCGGCAGGGTCCGAGTGCTGCGAGTATTTGGAGGGTGACGATGAAAATGGAATCCGCGTAGGCTCTCAATGCGGGGTGAACTGACTCTTAACCATGGTTAAGTGAAGTTTGACCAAGTTCAGCTTGACCAAGTTCATCTGTAACAATAACAACTAACAAACTTCCTTATGAATCATTGAATATGTTTAGCGTGTGTTCTTTTAAAGAATCATTAAATTATTGTAATTCAATTTATAATGTATACCATTTTTCAAATTATTTTTTAATTATATGTATTTTTTTCTCAACTTTTCAATAATAATTTTATCTAAAAAACGCAAATAAATTACATTATAATTGTTACAGGGTTCGTCGAACAGAACCTTAATTTTAAAAAAATTATTTGAGTGGCTCATTTTTTACAAAAATATAAACAATTTTACTCCACGTCTTGGATTTAAATATTTAAGTTCCTTTTTTGATCATTTTTCATAACTTATTTCCTTAAATTTATTCTCAATTACACATTTGATAAGATCCATATTTTTAATCAATTTCTTAATTATACATTTCATCAATTTTAATAAAAATTAACCCAAGTCAACGTCCAGTGCTCGTTATTTTAGATTATATCATGTTTTGTAAAGTATTATATCTTTCTTATTATTTGAAGAATGATGAAAACAAAAATATTTAATATTGTAAATTGATTGATAATAAATCATTTACATTTTTTCTAATATAATTTAAAACATTCCATAATATAGCTACAAAAATTTCTAGAGCCTAATTCCATCGCTCATGAAATTTGAAAACATATTTAAGAAAATAATCATATTTCTGTGCACAAACGTTGAAGTTGTCCCATTTGTTAGATTCGTTACAAATTCATTGCTTCAACAATTTGCAAACGAAGCTAAATTTTATAATCAACAAATTCATTATTTGAAAATAGAAAATTCTATTCTACAGTTGAATTAGCCTTATCTAGAAGCAGTGGCGGAGCCACCTATATGCGAGGTAGCGCGACTCGCCGCCAGTGGTCCACCACTGGCGCAGGTGGCGCCGCACTGGAGAGCTACAACTTTCGACTGGTTTGAAATTGTTTTGGCCCAAATTAGTACCCAACTCCCAAGCTCAAACCAGAATTAAATCATACAAATCGATCTCCATTTGGTCTAACAAGCAAAATTCCTAACCTTTGGTCACTTCCTTTCCCTCGATTCTCTGTCTCTGACCTCAGTCACCAGGCCAGTGCAACGCCGTTGCTTGCCACCACCGTTGGCCACCACTGTTGACGGCTCCGCCACTGGTTTCCGTCAATCACTGACTCCACCCTCCAATCCAGTGTGAAGGCGCCTCCTACTTTCTGTGCTTGCTAGTTGCTGTCGACGGTAATTGTTGTTTTGTTTATAAATGTTAAGTTTTGATTATTTTATTTGTTTTGGTTTTGTAATTTTCAGATTTTGTGATGTTATTATGTTAATGCCTAAGTTTTAAACATTTTAATAAATATTATTGATGTTTGATTTATTAATTTTTTTGGTTAGGTTAGACTGCCAATTGTTGTCATTCCCCAATTTTTTTAATCAATTTGTGATTTCTCACTAAGGTCGAACCTTAATTCGTTATAATTGATTTGAGAATTATACATAAATGTTACATTTAAGTTTTTGCAATGTGGTTAGATTTGTAAATTATGACTATTGTGATGAAAATATGATATGGTTTGATTTGTGAATTGTGATTATTGATTTATAGGTTGTGAATTGAGATTTGGTGAATATTTGATTTGATTTGTGATCATTGATTTACAGATTATGGAACGTTTTTTCCAACCTAAAAGAAAATCTCAACTTAGTGGTTGTAGTTCTAGTAGCCCTGCAACTGTTTCTAGTAGAGCAAATGAGTTAGTAGACTTTAATAATACAAAGGAATTTCGCACTGAATTCAATATGGATGAGCTTGTGTTGGATCCAGGAATACGGCCCCCAATTGAGTCATATGATCCTAACATTAGACATGATGTTAGGATGGCATACTTAGAGAAAGGTCCTTGTCAACCACATGGACATGACTTTCCAAGAAGACTGATGGGAAATGATAATAGATGTTTTAGGAAAGAATGGTTCAATGAATTTTATTGGTTGGAGTACAGTGTAGAAAAGGATGCTGCACATTGTTTGTATTGTTATTTGTTCAAACCTGATATGGGAAGTCAAGGGGGTGGGTATACATTCACTAAGACTGGGTTTAGAGATTGGAGCCACAAAAAAAATTTAAGAGATCATGTCGGTCTTGTGGATAGTGCTCATAATATAGCTTTTGAGAAATGCAACAACTTGAAGAATCAAAGATAAAATATCTCTTATGTTTTGCGTATCCAAAGTAGTACACAACAGAAAAGTTATAGGACGAGGTTGACTGCGTTACTAGATTGTACTAGATACGTTTTGATGCAAGGGTTGCCTTTTCGTGGTCATGACGAATCAGAAGATTCACTTAATAAAGGTAATCTACTTGAGTTACTAGAATGGTAAGCAGCTCGTTGTGAGGAAGTCAGGGCTTCGGTATTTGGTAATGCACCAGCAAATAACCAAATGACCTCACCCCCTATCCAGAAGGATTTGGTGAACTGTTGTGCAGTTGAGACGACCAAGGCGATAATGAATGAGATGAATGATTCTTTATTTTCAATCTTGGTTGATGAGTCTCATGATATTTCATGAAAGAACAAAATGGTAGTTGTTTTGCGATTTGTAGACAAATCAGGGAGCGTTTTTTGGGCATAACACATGTTTATGACACTTGTACATAGTCACTTAAGAATGCGATCGATATAATGTTTGCTAAGCATGATTTGAGCATATCTAATTTGAGAGGTCAGGGTTACGATGGGGCAAGCAATATGTCTGATAAGTTCAACAGATTAAAAGCTTTGATTTTAAGGGAGAATCCCTATGCTTTTTATGCTCATTGTTTTGCTCACCAACTTCAATTATCAATTGTTTCGGTGGCACGTAGAACTATAGTGGTTGGTGATTTCTTTAATACACTTTCTATCGTTGTAAATCTAGTGGGTATGTCATGTAAGCGTGTAGATGCACTTCGAGCAAGTTATCATGACGAGATTGTGAAGAGGCTCAGTCTTGGGGAACTTTGTAGTGGCAGTGGAAAGTTTCAAGAAATGAATTTGGCACGACCTGGTGACACTAGATGGGGATCGCATTTACTTACAGTCACTCGTTTTATTAGTATGTTCAATAATGTCTTAGACGTTCTTGATATTGTATCACAAGATAGGCTAACTGCGATCAAAGAGCAGTGGCCGACCGACAGATGACCACTATGCAAAACTTTCAGCATGTCTTCTGTCTCCATTTTATGTTTGGCATTCTTGCCATTACAGATAATCTTTCACAAGCGTTACAAAAAAAGAGCAGGATATTTAGAATGCTATGAGATTGTTAAATGTGGTCAAGTGTACATTGCAGAACATGAGAGACAATGGTTGGAATAAATTGTTGGATGGGTGATCGAGTTTTGTGTTGGTAAAAATATCAGAGTGTCTATCATGGAGGATATTATGGTTTTGAAAGGTCGATCAACAAGACGTGGAGTTGCTCAGCATGTGACGTATTATCATCATTTTTATATTAATTTGTATTGTCATGTTATAGACTCAATTTTGCAAGAGTTGAACGATCGTTTTCCAGAGACAACTACTGAGCTCCTTATCTGCATTTCATGTTTGAGTCCAAAAGATTTATTTGCAGCCTTTGATACTGCTAAATTGCTAGGTCTTGCTGAGTTCTATCCTTCAGACTTCAACACTGAAGAGTTGTTATTACTTAGACCCGAACTTGACAAGTTTTTTATACTTGTCACAATGATACTTGTCACAATGGAGAATGCTTTCTTTAATCTCAACATTATATCATGCGTAGCTAAGAAATTGGTTGAAACGGGGAATTCTTGTTATTTTCCATTGATTTATAAGCTCATTACATTGGCTTTGATGTTACCTGTGGCAACTGCATCTGTTTAAAGAGCATTCTCTGATATGAATTTAATTAAGAGTGATTTGCGCAACAAAATGGGAGATAAATGGTTGAATGACAATTTGGTTGTGTACATGGAGCGAGAAATTTTTAAAAATATTGAGAATGAGGCAATATTGCAGCGTTTATCAGACCCCGAAGAATGCAGTTGTCCGAGCCAACGAATACCAACTGATGTTAATATCATGTATTTTGCATCTATTTTGGTTTGTATTGGATTATATGTTCATATATTTAATTAAAACCTTTTATTCTTATATCTATTTATTCATTTTTAAATATTATTTCATTAAATAATATTCACAATCTCGCTACTGCCATCGTTCACGTTAGTCGGTCAACGGTCAATGGCCGACGAGGTCAACGGTCAACACTCTACTTGGACCTCTCGGCTAGATCCCCCACTGTCTAGAAGTGTGGCTCATTTTCATTTAAGAGTGATTTTGAGGAGACATTTTTTGGGAATATTTTTAAATGATATTGTGAAGTGGTGCACATACATTGGGTGATGAAAAAGTAAGGAGTTGAGTAGTTATTTTCACCATCCAATGAATGTGCGCCATGTTACAATATCACTTAAAATATCTTTAAAGAATGTTTCCGTAGAATTATTGTTCATTTAAACATCTAATATTTCAATTTCAAAACCCTAGGCGAAGAATCTTCCTAAGGAGCACAATTCCCAACATTAGTTTCCACTTTAGTTCCAGAATCACGGCTTGTTCCTGTTAAATATCTAACTAATACTCCCTCCGTCTCATTTATATAAACTGCATTTTCTTTTTATCTTGTCCCAATTATATAGATTTGTTACTTTATTGTGAACTATTTATTTTGTTTGCTTACTAATGTACCCCTATTTATTACTTCCAATTAATAGTTTTGATACTTAAAAAAATGATAAATTGAAAATTTTCTTTACAAAAATTACATTTTCAATAACATTAAATATGTTTTCTTAATCTGTGTGAAAAGTCAAACCAACCTATATAAATGGAATGGAGGGAGTGTATTGTTTTTAAAAAATCGATTCTTATTAATTCTTGCTTTATTACATCAAAAGTATTGTAGAATTCACGTATGTGACTCCTTAAATGTGACTCTTTAAATGTTTCAATGTATCTAGACAATAACAATGTAATGTAAGGTTTAATGAAGGTTAATTATATTTTTAATATTCATTTAATAAAATTTAATTAAAATTTTTATTTCATATTATTTCATTTTACAAATTGAAAATTGTAAATATTTCAACTTTTAGATATCGAATAATCGTAAGCTCGACTTTAGTCATCAAATCAAAATTGTAAAGTATAGAATAAGTCATATGTCGCTATCTTACTTAATCTAAATAGACTGAGAAAATTAGAGAATGAATAATTAGTTGTTAAAAGAAATATGCAAGTCGTAATTTTATATTTTACTTTTTTGGGTATTTTTCATTATATATGAAAACACAATTTATGTCGCACATTGTATTTTTACAACTTATTCAATAAATATTTATCAATTATATATTTCGTGCGATTACTAGTCTTAATCATCATCATCATCAAAGTAGAATAGCAGTCACCAAAATTCACACATAGTTTTACGCCAAAATAACTTACTAAATTTGATATTTTTTGCAAAAAAAGTATTGTCTTAAATATTTTAGCAAATATTATGGTACATGTGCCATTAATAGCGGCATTTTTATAATAATTATTATTTTTTGATAATTATTGTATTCTTTTGAAATCCAAAAAATATGTACTATGGATGTCAAACCAAAAATCTCAATGAGAAGTTTAATTCAAGCTAACAAATGAGATCAACCTGTAAACATATTGTTCGTAAAATTATTTTAAAGATCAAAAGTAAAAATTTATATATATATATATATATATATTATTTTTCTTCAATTCACTATAAATTATAAAAAAATTGAGTTTTTGGAATGTGGAGTGTAGATTGAGTTGAAAAATTAAAAATTGTAGACCAAAAGTAAGATTCGTAGTGTAGATTGAGTACTATAAGATTAATAGTATAGATTAAGTACTATAGAAAAATGAGATGAAAAAAAGGAAACCAAACAAGGGATAAATTTAATTTAGTCATAGATGATTAATTTCAATTTGAGTTCTTTTTCTTATCAAATTAAAACAAATAAATACACAAATTTTTGAAGTAAATTCAATTAAGTTGTGTTAATTTTTACAACTTAACATTTCGATCAATTTATTCATCATTTTGACATTTATTTTTATTAATTTACTGATTATGTTCATTATCTATTTTTATTATAAACTTAAATAACTACAATATGCATAATTTATATTACAGATTTTAACAAATAGTTCATATAATTTTTATTAAACATTTGATCGGTCAACAATTTTTATTAAAATTAAAATAATAATTTAATAATATGAATAAAGAAATCTCCAATATGAAGAAATAAAAACAAATTCATGTAACAATATTTATTAAAATTAATGATTATTTTTTTACGAAAACACTTTAAATTAATAATTAATGCTTAAAAATTAAAATATACCAAAAAAAGTCTATCTTACATCTCTTTTGAGAAGAATATGATGAAGAACAATATATAAAAAGAAAAGTATCGATCCTAAGGAGAATATGTAAGTTGAGTCTCTACATGAATTGTATGAGCCTAATTTTCTAATTCATATACTTTTTAAAAAGAAAATTTTGTTTATTGAACGTTAAATCCAAAAATCGAGTTGATATGTTTGTGGTGCAAATTCTAAAACACTTAATTCATGGTCATTTCCAAGCAAAAATGGGAAAACAATTCATTGATTCGTAATTTTATTAAAATATTAAAATAATAATTATATGTCGTAAAATATGGTAAATTTTTTTTTTTTTAAATTTATTAACATATGTAGTAAAAAATGGTTTAAACTTTTTTTTTTCTATATTGAAATGATATTTACAATAAAATCATTCACATTATCCTTATATATACAAATGAAACAAAAATATCTTTTTTAAAATAAAAAAGCTTAAACCACTAATAAACGACACACTTTTCCCAAAACTAATTTTCAACAACATATTTTAACTAAAAATATTATATCCTTTGTTTATAAACCAAAAATATCATCATATTCATTACATTTATTATATAGAAATTTACAAAATTATAATATAACTTCATATTATTATATTTTTCTCATTTATTTAGTATTAAATTAATTTATTAGCTAATAATTTACAATGTCGTAATATGATTTCATATTATTATTCTCATATTATTATATTATTTATTTATTTAATTAAATCTACATTTACAATATATCTATATTATATTTACGTAGCAGCAGCAACATCTGTAGTTGTAGTATTAAAGAAAATAAATTCAATGCTAAGGATATTATTGACCATAAATTTAAAGAAATAAGGATAAAATAGGAAAATGAAATTTTCTCAGCGTGAATCTGTGAGAAACTTTTGATTTTCTATTTTACCCTTACATATTTAATTATATATCTAATATACCCTTACCCCTTATTTAGTAACATTAAATATGAATTTATTTTTAAAAATTCGAAATGCTATAATATAATTTCATATTATTATAGTTTTTCAATTATCTAGCATTAAATTAATTTATTATCTAGCAACTTATATTTTTAATAACTTTTTTAATATTTTACCACATTCTAATTCAGTAATTATGTTTTTACAATTCTTAAAATTGAATCATTACAACCTTAAATCAACTAAAATTTGTACCGATTAAATATATTTAATGATTGAAAACAAACTATTTATAAATTTCCTAATGATAAATTGGTACTGGAAGTTTATGTTTTTACTTTATCTAACTTATTTTTCAGTCATTGCATTAATAATTCATTTAAACATAAACGTACAATTTTTATCAATATAAGATTTTGAAAATATTATAGCTGGATTAAGAAACCCAACAACAGAAATAGTATAGACTGGATTAAAATAATCAACATGATCAATAATTGGTAGATTATGAGTTGAATTAAAATAAATACGTTTTAAAACCACTATCTTTTTGAATAATCAAAATAATAAATAAAGTGTTATTTATTTGGACGAAAATATGAGTGACATTTTAAATAAAAAAATTTATTCACTCAAGCGCAATAAGAGGTAAGTTATTGAAACATATTTATAGATAAATACGTAATCAATCTTTACTTATATGATGAACGTAATTAAATGAAAAAAGAGAACATCTGGATGGTTCATGTAAAGGATTCAAACTCAGAAACACAACAAAAACTCAAAAGTTCTATTGATCTACAAACGATCTTTACAAGAATCACAACAAAGTTTGAATTAAAAAACCAAAAGTTTACAAAAATATTTCAGACTACAGATCGCGCAAAATTGCTTAAAAAGCCTCTCAAAAATTCAGAATCAAAGTGTGTTTACAATAACACAAATCACCGTCTAAACTATTACAACAATTTAGAAGAATATCACAAAGTTTCTTCTAAAGAATCAAGGTAAAAATAGAGAAAAAATCGACTGGAACAAAATGGCGTGAGAGAGGCACGAGAGAGATGTGAGAGAAAAATATCTGATTCAGAATGAAGACTAAATCCGTCTTGTGGACTCTTCATCTGTCTTTAAGGGCAAGGGGATCCAACGACTTTGGAGTCACCAACTAGATAGATCAAACGGTTGTAACCAATTCTGTTATAATAGATAAAAACGCGTTTTACAAACACGACTTGGAGCCGGATTGATTCAAGTGATTTGGGCTTAACACAGGATACAATATTGGGCTGATGTGTTGGGCTGAAATCTTCCGGATTGGGTTGAGCTGCAAAATGGGCCAAAATACTTCACAGATCTTCCCCTTAATTTGGTGCAGGCTGCAGCTGTCTTCATTCCAGCTTTCAAATGTATTCAGCTCCCCTATAAAGTTTCCTACAAAGCACAAAATATCAGTACCAAATTCAACAATGTTAAGCAATTTCAGAGCATCTTTAAATTTGGCTATAGTTATTACTTTGGTTCCAGCATCTGCTGGATTAAGCTGTGTAGGAATCTTTATCAATTTTACATATCATTTTTTCAGTAATATCTCTAATAAAATGGAATTTTACATCAATATGTTTAGATCTATTATGAAAAATATGATTTTTGCTTAGGTATAAAACACTTTGACTATCAGTGCAAATTCCAACCTTAGACTCATTTAAACAGTTAATTTCACCAAGTAATCCCCTCAGCCACATGCATTCTTTTACTGCATCAGTGGCTAAAATATATTCTGCCTCGGTTGAGGAAAGAGTAACTAACTTTTGTAGTTATGCTTTCCAATTGATGCAGGAATCATTTAGAGTAAAAAAGTAGGCTGAAGTAGATTTTCTGTTATCAACATTCCGAGCAAAATCAGAGTCTACAAAAGCCTTTTAGTTTAAAATCATTTGCAGACTTAGAATACATAAGACTCAGATTTAAAGTCCCTTTCAAATATTTCAATAGTGAGTTCAGAGCTTCACAGTGTTGTTCACCTGGGTTACTCATAAATCTGCTTAAAACACTGACTGAGAAGGCAATATCAGGTCTGGTTGAGACTATGAGGTACATCACAGAGCCTACTTCATTTGAGTAGGGCACATTATGCATTCTGTGAACCTCTTCATCAGTTTTAGGACATTGTTCATTTAACAATTTGAAATGAGCAGGTAAAGGAAGTGTAACAGGTTTGGAATCAAATAGAGAAATTTTTTTCAAAACTTTTTCAATATAACCCTTTTGATTGAAAAAAAGGTTTTCCAGCTGATCTATTTCTAAAAATATCAATTTCAAGTATTTTCCTAGCTGATCCTAGGTCTTTCATTTCAAATTCTCTTTTAAACAGGAAATATCATGCAGATTTTTTCCAGCAATTAACATGTCATCCACATACAAAAGTAGGTATATAGGTTCAGATTTATCATTTTTAAAGTAAAAACAAGGATCATATTGACTTTTCCGAAAATTTAAACTATCAAATCTCTTGTACCACAGTCTAGGTGCTTACTTCAGTCCATACAGAGATTTTTGAAGTAAGCACACAAGATCAGTTTTATTTTTCTTTTCAAAACCTTTAGGTTGTGATGTAACGACCCAAAATTATAGAACTTGACCGGTCGTGCAAGCTTTATTTCTGTTATAGTTTATAATTTTATAAAGGATCTTGTTAGTTATAAACCTTATTATTTATATAAAAAGAAATCAAAGTAAACCATATGAATAGAATTTCTATCATTCAAACTCAATTTAAAATATATTATTGAGACTAATATAATACCAAACTCTATTTTAAAAGAAATCGGATCAGTTAGAGCATTTACGTATAGCATGTCCTACGCTTGCCTGCTTGTAGAATTTGGAACAATTCACAAATTTGATTTAAATACTAGTCCTAAGGAAAATACAATTGATAGAGACGGAACATTATTCTAATAATGTCTACTAGAATGCACCATCATTGTCAAAAGAACTAGGTGTCAGGCTAAAGTTTAAAATTCTCCATAGGGGATAGATACGTATCAATTCATGAAGTTGGTCAAAACAATAAATGCGTAAATATCATACGTTCATGTAGAACAGCGTAGGAAACATTCTTCAATCCAAAATCAGAAACAGAACAAAAGAAATATCCGTAAATTAACAAAATGAAATACTACTGGTAATAAAGTTATTTAATAAAAATTACGCCAGATTTAATTATTGAAATCCTTAGATCCTGGCATCTCGACACCACTGCATCAACCTCCAATCAACGATTCGTTCTAATCTGTAAAATAGTATGGGTGAGTATATGGAATACTCAGTAGGACACGAAAATTATGGTGCTATCCCGAATAAAATATCAAACGCATGTGCCAAGAATATCATACCGTCATCATATCTTTAGAAAAACCGGTAAGAGCTCAATCATATCATATCTTTGGTACCGGATGGCCATAAACATCATATCATATCATATCATTTACTTTCATAAGCATGATAAATTAACAACATGGAAAAATAATTTAAACAGGATAAAATCAACTGCACCTCGTTATCCTACCTTAAGTCTTTGAAAAACTTGATTTGCTGCTCACAAAATAAATTTTGTACTCCTTAAAACTGCTCAAGACTTGATAATATATTTCTTTCTTCGTAGACTATGAAGATTTTGGATGAATTCTATTTGCGTTTGCAAATAAAAATATACTTAAAGAGATATATATACACGTGAAGGAAGAGTGGTGATACTTGAATAGGATTGTGTAAAATATCCTCACGTCTCTATCATCATGAAATATGAAATATCTTATAAAATATACTTGATGGGACACATCATCATGAAATGTGAAATATCTTATAAAATATACTTGATGGGACACATCATCATGAAAGGAAGAGACCATTTCTATCCTACCTATCTAATCTAAAACCACTAAAATCCAAGAAACCTCATATTCTCTCTAAAATCTCAACGGCCATAACTTAACCATTATAACTCAAACACAAATAGTAAAATAACATTTATTGATAACTTCCTTAATCTTAAATAAATTAGGCTTCATTAATCCGAATCAAACTTTCTCGAGCCTATCATACATGATTAATTACAAGCTATCCAACGAGCCCAATATTGATATATTTATCAATATCTCATAAAAACTTATATATATATATATATATATATATATGGGGTAAATTGAAAGAAATTTTGTATATTTACCACTTAGCCCCTAACCTTCAAAGCATGTATAATAGCATATAAAGAAAATAAATTTTGCTTTATGAAAATATTTGGGACCTTACATGTGACATGTAAATTGTTTCATCAAGTAAACCATATAAGAAAGCAGTCTTCACATCCATCTGCTCTAATTCTAAATTATTATGAGCAACTAATGCAAACAATATTCTAATAGAAGTAAACTTCACAACAGGAGAAATATTTCATTGTAATCTATGCCTTCTTTTTGGGAAAACCCTTTAGCAACTAACCTAGCTTTATATCTAGGCTTACCCCCTTCTGAATCAGCATCTTTAATATTAAAGATCCATTTACAATCAATCAACTTTTTATTGGGAGGTTTTTCAACAAGGGTCCAAGTCTGATTCTTTGTTAATGAACTCATTTCCTCCTTCATGGCTTCCAGCCATAAATTTCTCTCTTTAGATTCCATTGCTTCTTCAAATGAGCAAGGTTTAGATTCTAAAGAGGAATATAAAGTGGAGGCAGAGTAATATTCAAAGTCATCTAACCTAACTGGAGGTCTAACCTCCCTCCTGGTTCTATCTCTAGCAAGTTGGTAATTATTTAAATCAATTTCATCATCACTTATATCAACAAGCACAGCAGGTGTAGTGGGTGCAGTGTCATCAGCTGGAATATGTTGGGGTTGCTCAGGATGAATATGAGTATCATCAAAACTCACTTCAGTTATCAAAAAATCCTTTTCACAAAGTGGGTTTTTAAGTTTTCAGACTTGTAGGGAAAAACATTTTCATTAAAAACAACTGATCTGCTCAAAATAACTTTAAAACCTTTTTTTTCTTTAACCCATAGTCTGTAACCCTTTACCCCTTCCTCATAACCAATAAAAACACATTTCAGGGATATGGGATCAAGTTTGGACTGAGAATGGTGAGCATAGGCTTCACAACCAAAAATTTTAAGAAAGGAATAATCTTGAACTATATCATTCCAGATTTGATCTGGAATGTTATAGTCCACAGATCTTGAATGACATTTATTTATTAAAAAAGATACTGTTTTAACTGCTTCCCCACAATTTTTTTTGGTAAATTATGTTGGATTAACATGCACCTTGTTCTTTCAAGCAAGGTCCTGTTCATCCTTTCAACAACCCCATTTTGCTGTGAACTGTATGAAACAGTCCTATGTCTAAGGATACCTTGTTGTTTGCAAAAATTTTCAAATTCAAAATTACAAAACTCTAAACCATTATCAGTTCTGATAGTTTTCACCTTTTTGTTTTTCAAATTTTCAACCAAGGTAATCCAGTTTTTAAAAATAGAAACAGTTTGATCTTTAGATTTCAGCAAATATACCCAGGTTTTTCTTGAATAGTCATCAATAATGAGCAAAAAATATTTATATCCAGAAACAGTGCAAACTGGGGCAGGACCCCACAAATCAGCATGCAAGTATTCAAGAATGTCATTAGATTTATGCATACCTTTACCAAAAGATGAATTTTTTCGTTTTCCCAGGGTACATTCTTCGCAGGAAAGTAATTTTAATAAAATGTATTTACCGAACACCCCAATATTTCCCAACAATTTAAGACTCTTTTGCCCTACATGACCTAGTCTTTTATGCCAAAGATTAGACAAGTCATTATTAGCATTTTCAGCAGTAAGGGAAACAGATGAATTGAGTTTTACAGAAAGAATATAAATTTCATTAGACTTAGCTGTACTAGTAATCAACAAATTATTTCTCAAAATTTTTGTATATCCATTATTAACTCTAATATCATATCCTTCATCACCTAAAATTCCTAAGGAGATGAGGTTTCTTCTTAGGTCAAGAACATACCTAGTATGATTTAGGGTCAAGGTATTATTATCACAAAGTTTCAATATCACTTTCCCAACCCCTTTAATGTCACAGGATACATCATTACCCAGTTTCACAGAACCAGAAGCATAATCAGAGAAATTATCAAACAAATCCCTATAAAGGCACATATGAAATGTACTGCCAGAGTCAAGAATCCATTAATCTTTCATTTTTGAAGAAGTAGTCACATAAACAACCCCACTATTATTCTGAATATCAGCAGTTTCTTGTTGATTATTGTTTTTATTATCCCTTATTTTCTTGAAACAATTGTTGACAAGACGATCCATTTTACCACAATAGAAACATTTCCTAGTGTCTTCCATTTTCTATCAAATTTGTTGTTTTCATATCTTTTAGTATCAAATGTGTTATGATCAGACCTCTTATCAATCTTTTATCCCTAGGTTTGTTCGGTATAAACCTTTTAGTCTAATATTCTTTTGTTTGCCTAGAATTATTCTTATTGTGGTTCCAAATTTTATTATTGCTACCCTTGAAGGAATTCTTACCCCTTATGAATGAAGACTCAGCATTATAAACTTCTTTAAGTTTTGATTTAGACTCAAGTTCTTTATTCTTAAGGAAGGTATGAATTATTTCCACAGACAATTTTTGGCCACCATATTCCAAAGCATTCCTAATATCATTATACTTATCTCCCATACCATTTAGCAAAAACACAACTATCTGATCTTCAGTAGTTTTCTCCCTAGCATTTAGAAGATCTTGAGTTATTCTATTAAACATATCAATGTTTTCTTCAGCACCCAGAGAAGGATCAAATTTGAAGCTAAAGAATTGTTTCTATTAAAAACATTTATTTGGAAGAGACACAGTAAGGAAGAGTTCTTCTAATTTATCCCAAAGGTCATCAGCTGTTTTAGTTTCTCCTAATTTCCTAATTACAGTATCAGAAAGGTGAAGAAATATTGTACTCCAAGCTAGTTCATCTTGTTCAGTCCTCCTTTCCTTAGTCAAATTTTCAGGCCAGATTTCATCTATAGCCTTAACACATTTTAGTTGAAGTAAAAGAGCTTTAATTTTCTGACACCATAAACTGAAGTCCTCCTTCCCATTTCAAATCTCAACCTCAACCTTAGCAGTAGTCATTTTAAAAGTTTTTGGAAGAAAAGTATTACAAATATTCAGAAAGAAAGGACAACAAGTAATCAACAATGTTCAATAAACTGCAGAGTTACAACAAATCACAGAGATCAAGTTTACACAAAATGATCACAATACAAAGCAACAATAACAACAAAGAATTATATAGGAACACAAAAAGATGAAATCAATCAAGAATAAGAAAGATAATGTCTTTCTTTTCCTCAACCTTTCTTAGGTCGACCCAGAACTACCTCAGATTCCCGAATTTCTCTAAAGGAATCCTGAACAAAGGACAGTAAGGGGTCCAAGAGGGCTTCAACGGAGGAAATATGAAATATAAGCAAAAGGGTTCAAAAAACCCTAAAAGTTTGAAGGATTTCACCTGATTGATGCGAATATTTTTCAGCGATTCAATTCCTTTTAAGAATTTTTTCAACAACAGTAGATCCAGTTGCAGATCTTTCAGATTCACGCTCCAATATGCTAAAGAATCCACAAACCCGTAGCACAAATATACAGATCTAAAGGGATCTTATGAAAAACTCAAAGGTATCAGACTATTCAACCTTAGGTTTTTCAGATCTGGGGTTTTCTTCAAAAAATTTACAGGTTTTCAGAAAAGATTTCAAAATCTATAAAAAATCAGAGATTCTCTTTCACGTATCAGAAACCCTAAGGCTCTGATACCACTGTAAATGATTCAAACTCGGAAACAAAACAAAAACTCAAAAAATTTATTGATCTACAAACGATCTTTACAAGAATCACAACAAAGTTTGAATCAAAAAATCAAAAGTTTACAAAAATATTTCAGACTACAGATCGCGCAAAACTGCGTAAAAAACCTCTCAAAAATTCAGAATCAAAGTGTGTTTACAAGAGCACAAATCACCCTCTAAACTATTACAACAATTTAGAAGAATATCACAAAGTTTCTTCTAAAGAATCAAGGTAAAAATAGAGAAAAAATTTCCTGGAACAAAATGGCGTGAGAGAGATGTGAGAGAAAAAATATCTGATTCAGAATGAAGACTAAATCCGTCTTCTGGACTCTTCATCTGGCTTTAAGGGCAAGGTGATCCAACGGCTTTGGGGCACCAGCTGGATAGATCAAACGGTTGTAACCAATTCTGTTATAATAGATAAAAATGGGTTTTACAAACACGATTTGGAGCCGGGTTGATTCAGGTGATTTGGGGTTAGTACAGGATACAATATTGGGCTGATGTGTTGGGCTAAAATCTTCCGGATTGGGCTGAGCTGCAGAATGGGCCAAAATACTTCACAGTTCAAATCTAACAAAAAAGAATTTATTTTTATGATTGAAACATAGTTTCAATATTTTCTAGAAAAAGTTTGTATTAGAAATTTCCCGTCGCACAAAAAGTTATTTGAAAAAAATTGAAAATGCCTATTATAAATTTACTCACAAGTTAATAAATAAGTAAATGAGTAATTTTCATATAAATTATTATTTTTATGAAAGTTAAAATTACTCAATTAGACTCAATCGTAAGAGTTAAAAATTCTATATAATATGATTTAGTAATAATATTTCTAATCTACCTTAATACTATCTATTATAAACAATAAATTATTATTTATAATATTTTATAATCAATGACTTATATGTAAGGATTTTAATCAATTGTGTGGGCTTATATGTGAATTATTGTGTATTGAATAAAATGCTATCAATTTTGGTTAAGCCCATTTAAAGTGATCTAATAAGGATTTGGTATATTGGGCTTTAATGCATCTAATTAATGTATGGGCTTTTATGTGTAGATACCAGGCCATTACCTAATTCATGATGGGCCGGATTAGGTTAACTGGCAATACAGTATATAAAGTCGGTTATGGTCCCTGAATCGTACATATTGTTCATTCCTTTTGACATCCCATCATCAGAGAGAAAATACGGACTACGTGTCGATTTAGAAGATCTGACCGCCGAATCGTTTATCGTGAATCACGTTTGATTAAGGTACGCTTCCGCTTCAGTTATTTAATTCTTGATAATTTAGCATGATGATTTTGGATCCTGGATAAATAATTTATCTGTGAATAAATTTCCCAACAAGTGGTATCAGAGCCAACATCGTGTTGAATTATCAGATCTGTGTTTAATTGTACGCTTTGAATTAAAATATAATTAAGCCGAGAAATTCAGTTGAAGGTGATGTTGGATTTACTGAAAATTAAAATTGCTGACTTCTTGGATTTGGATTCAATCGTTCTATACTGCCTGCATATGAAACCACATATATTGATTTTGATTTCCTGTGAAAATCGAGTTGGGTGTGTATATTGATCTTGAACTTGGTTTTTTGTGTGTATGCGTATGGCCGGTTGGGTGATTTTCCAAATCTGATTTTGAAATCGGTTGTATATTGTGTATGGTTTTTTCGGATTTGGGTATAGATTAAGACATTTGTGAAGTTTGGTGTTGAAGTTGAGGATGAATGAGGGTGGCCGAAGGAGCCACAGCCGAAGTTGGGGTTGGCCGAGTTGCTGTTTCGCTTCGCTGCAGACGCAGCCTCTTGCGGTAGATGGTAACCCGCGGTCGCTGAAGGCAAAGCTGACCGGTGCACTTGGCTGCGCGCGGCGTTGCGCGCGATGGGTGCTGCACGCAGCACTGCGCGCGACGGTGCAGCAGTGCAATGCCGGAGAAGGCGCTGCATCGCAAAGGCAATCACCGGGGGGTGCGACGCGTTCTTCGAATTTGGAGGCGGCGGCGGATGCGGACTAGGGTTGTAAACCTAGCTGCTGTAAATCAGATTTTTTTTTGGGCAGGGGGCTGTGTCGGAAATTTGAAGTCTTGGAGGACTGTTTTGCAATTTTGAACATTATGGTTATTTGCACCACAAGTCCTCTCTCATTGTTTTGAAATAAAGATCAAGCCCTGAAGTTATGAAATTATTTAAGTTGGCATTTCAAGTTCTGGAATTTACAATTAAGCCCCTAAGGTTATAAATTATTAAAGTTGGGGTTATAAAAGTTCCTGATTTTATATTTCAGCCCCTAAGGTTTGAGAATTTTCTAATATAGCACATAAAGTTCTAAAATTCTCTAATTTGGTCCCTTAAAGTTTGAAAATTTTCATTTTCAGTCCTTAAAGTTTGAACATTTTCTAATTCCACCCGTAAAGTTTCATATTATCTATTTTGGACCTCTAAAGTTTGATATTCTTTCAAATTGAGACCTAAAGTTTAGAATTTCTCTAAATTGGCCAATAAGTTTTGGGAAAATTGTAATTTAAGTCCTTCAAGCTTAAAATTTCACATAATTGGCCACCTAGGGTTTAAGAATATTGCAATTGACTCTCGCAATTTAAGGATTGCTTTATTCTAAAGTTTTGAATTCTATAATTCAAATCCTAAAGTCAAATATATATGCAAATCAATGGATTTCAATTTCAAATCTTGGTACATCAGACTCTTTTGAGAGATATAATATTCGAAAGTAAGTTAGTTGAAACAACATGTTGCCAAAGCAACCTCTCTTGTGGATATTAATTAACTTTGAATATTAGAAGGTATTTGTGTGTGTGTTATTCATTGCGGATATTGATCGGCCCAAAGGAAGGTCAATATTTGGCTCGAATTTCACATGCACCTGTGGTGATAAACACGTGGCAATTATTTGGTTTAACGTGTGACCAATAAATCGGTCCAAATAAAGGTTTATTGGTTAACATGTCTTATTGTCAGTGTTTGATCACTACACTAAGGGAAAATTAGGTGTTTGTGTGTTATTTCATGCGGATATTGATCGGCCCAAAGGAAGGTCAATATTTGGCCCGAATTTCACATGAACTTGTGGTGATAAATACGTGACGGTTATTTGGTTTTACGTGTGACCAATAAATCGGTCCAAAGAAAGGTTTATTGGTTGACATGTCTTACTATCAGTGTTTGATCACTACACCAAGAGTACCACTTACAAGTCAATATTTCTGTCCAAAGACTAAATATTGGTGTTGTGCTAGGTATCTTGTGATGGGCCCTACCATTATTTGAAAGTATGATTTGTATAATAAGGTATTTTTGTGAGCTATTTTGTTTAAATGTTCTCTATTCGGTTTCAAATTCTGCTAGTAGTATATCTACAAGCTCAAATTTAATCCCTGTATTTATGGAACAAACTTCAAGTATCAAAACAAGAACATTAGGTGGCGTTCTGTTTGTATTTTATTTTGTATTTTTATTTTCGAAAATGTTTTGTATTTCCTGTTTTCATTTTTGTTTTCAAATTTGCTGAAAACGCGTTTGGTTTGTCATTTCTGAAAATTGTTTTTGAAAATGAAAAGCTGGAAAACACGTTCTGTTTGAAATTTTGCAGAATACTACTTAAACTATTTTTAATTAATTTGCTTGCAGAATATTGAAATTTTGCAGAATACTACTTAAACTATTTTTAATTAATTTGCTTGCAGAATACTACTAACTCAAACTCGAATTTCATTTCACAATACACTGAAAACATGGTTACATGTAACACACTAATGTGAGCATTAAGAGTCTATATTAACACAGCTTGGTCAGGTTTGGGATTTGAGAAAGCTCTACTTCTATTAAAATCCAGAAAATGCAAGTCCTTTCAAAACCACCAGAGTCCATTTATCAGTGCATTTTTTGAAATATAACAACAAGAATTCTCACTTAATTTTTTTTTAATGTTGATATTGAATTCAATAAAACTTTATTTAAGCTTAGTCCCAAGTTAGAATAATTCTCAAAAAAAAAAAAAAAAAAATTCTTTATTTAGGTTTAGTTCTAAATTAAGATAATTCTAAAAAAAATAATAAAAAAATAAAAATTTTATATTAAGCTTAGTTCTAAGTTAAGATAATTCTTTAAAAAAAAAAAAAAAAATCCCAAAATGCGTTTTCCGCGTTTTGGACATTTTTTGTCGAAATACACACAAAACGCCCAAAACGAGGATTTGGGAGTTTTGCGTTTTGTGTACAAATTTTTTTTTTGTTTTCCAAAATGCGTTTTCGAAAATGGTAAAGAGAACGCGTTTCTAGCGTTTTCAAAAATAAAAACAGAAAACGACCTCAAAACAGCAAAGAGAACAGGGGCTTAACTTTTCGTTGGCTGCATGGATCTAGACCGTGTACTAAGGATTGAGCAACCTGCTCCTCTTACGGATGAAAGTTCATCTAATCAAATGAGGAACTTTGAGAAGTGGGATTGCTTAAATTATGTGGTCTCATGATCATTAAGTGCGACATTCTGGAAGCCTTTAGTGGCATAGTATCTGAGGAGGTAAATGATGCCAATGAATTTCTTGCCGAAATTAAGAAACGTTTTGTGAAAAACGATAAGGCTGAAACAAGCACGCTTATGCAAAGCTCGATTTTAATAAAGTATAAAGGCAATGGGAAAATAAGGGAGTACATCATGTAGATGTCTCACACTGCTTCAAAACTTAAGGAACTAAAACTCGACTTGTCTAATGACTTGCTCGTGCATTTGGTATTGATATCGCTTCCTGCACAATATAGTTAATTTAAGGTTAGTTATAACTGTCAAAGTAGAAATGGACTCTCAATGAGCTCATTTCATAGTGTGCAAGCTTCTTGCACAATTTAGTCAATTTAAGGTCAGTTATAACTGTTAAAGGGAGAAATGAACTCTAAATGAGCTCATTCTATTTTGTGTGCAAGAGGAAGAAAAGTTGAAGTAGGACAGAACTGAAAGTGTTCACTTGGCAAACACCTCTAAAGATAAGGGCAAGAAAACAAATAAAGAAAATAAAGTTGTTAAGGGGCTATTAATTTTATAATCCCACACTTAAGTCAATTTTTGAAACGGGAAATGCAACATTTTTGAGGATGTTGAGTTTGGGGGAGAAATAAGGTTAAGATATTGTCTTTAAGGAAGAAGTTGAGGAAGGGTCGGTTTCGATTCCTATTATTGCTTTTGACAATGTACAAGTTTCTATGGATGTCATTGATTAAGAAGCATATTCGGAACCTCAACTGGACAATGTTGAAGAACTCCCTATCCAAAATAAGGTAAATTTCAGAAGTACAAACTCAACAATTTCAATAACTAAAGCCATTAAGGAGATCCACGAGAGAAAGGGAAAAATGCTATTTCGGATAATTAAATAGTATTTTTCCAAGAACATAAGGAAAATAATGGAATGATAGAAGATGGTCCAATCAATTCCATCAGGCCATGCAGGGTTCTAACTCTCAAAAGTGGATTGATGCCATAAATAGGGAGTATAAGCATATGCAAGACAATAAAGTTTGGGATTTTGTCCCATTACCAGAAGGTACGAAGCCCATTGGTCTTAAATGGATTTTTAAACCAAGAGGGATTTGAAAGGCAATGTTGAAAGATATAAATTTCGTCTTGTATCTAAATGCTTTACATGGAATGATGGCATTGATTATAAAGAGACTTTCCCTTTGGTTTCTACGAAAGACTCTTTCAGGAAAGTTAGATTGTTGCACATTTTGACCTCGAGTTACATCAAATGGATGTTAAGACGACGTTTCTCAATGGAGACATTGATGAGACGGTTTGCAAACTAAAGAAATCCATTTATGTGCTCAAGCCAGCTTCCCGTTAAGGGTAATACAAATTTCATCAAGCAATTATCTCATTTGGTTTTTGAGATTAATGCTGTTGATGGTTGTGTGTATTACAAGTTCAGTGGGAGTAAGTATATTTTCCTGGTTTTCTATGTTGATTATTGCTTGCCACCAATGATATAAGAATGTCACATAAAATTATGAGATTTTTTGTCAAGGAATTTTGAGATTAAAAATCTTGGTGACATCTCTTTTGTATTAGGAATTCAGATACACCGGGATTGTTCTCGGGGTATTCTTGAATTGTCACAAAAGGGCTATATCGACAAAGTGCTTAAGAGGTTTGGCATGCAAGACAGTAAATCAGGGGACACCCCTATCGCTAAGGGAGACAATTTAGTCTCAACTAATGCCCGGAAAGTTATCTTGAAGTTAAAGAAATGCAGAGGATCCCATATAGTTAAGCTATAGAAAATCTGATGTATGCTCAAATTTGTATGTGTTCGGATATTGCATACATTATTGGGATACTAGTCAGATATTTAAGTAACCCTGTGATGGATCATTTGGAAAGTAGTCAAACATGTGTTATAAGGTATTTAAAGAGAACAAAAGATTACATCTCACATACAGAAAATCGGATCAGTTGGAGATCACATAGTATTATGATTCCGATTTTACTAGATGCCAAAACAGTTGAAGATCCATATCAGGCTACATCTATCTGCTAGTTGGAGGAGCTATTTCCGGATGGAGTGCTTAACAAACACTTTAGCTTCTTTCACCTGGCAATAGAGTTTGTAGCATTTTTGGGGCATCTAATTATGGAATATAGTTGCGAAATTTTGTCACTGGGCTGCGTATTCTATACGGTATAGAAAGACCACTAAAGTTATATTATGACAATAACTCAGCAGATTTATATTCTAGTAACAACAGGAGCTCAACTAAGTCAAAATACATTGACATAAGTTCCTGGTTGTGAAGGATACAGTTTAGAGTGGACACGTGTCAATAAGAGCACATTGGGACAAACTCCATAATTGCGGATCCGCTTGATAAAGTATTACAACCCAAGGTCTTTCATGAGCACAATACTCATATGGGTGTTGTATTTCTTAAGGATATTTGGTTTCAGTGGGAGTTTGTATTTTGAGTGCATTAGACACATTTATTGTCCTTTTAGATACAGTTTAAAGTTAAAGTTATTTACAGCTGTAAGGTTTCAGGTTTATTATCTCTGAACTCGTTTGAGGATGATCTCACTAAAGTTGGACCAGTTGGAAATAGGCATGTTGAAGATCACATTACATGTAATTTCCATGCTACACATCCATACTTGATCCATGTCATTCAGTTATGTCGATATACGTGACCATTGATAGGTTTAATTACGATTAATGTTGCGAAAGCCGCTTTGATCCTATGTTGATATAATTGATGGACCGGATTGTTTGAGGATGCATTCAGTAATGATAACAAAATTCTGAGTACTCATAAAGTTATGATTGATACACAATTGTAAGGTTAATAAAAATAAAAGGAATATGTGGAAACAAATTTTGTCTAACTTTACAGATTTTTTATTTTTTTAAAAAGGGTAAAAACTAAAACCAGAAACTCTAGTTAATTAATCTATATAAACACACTTCACACTCACATTAGGTCAACCCTCCACATCTCTCCGTCGCAGCTGCTCGTTTTCAACACTAAGTCAAGCCATTGCCTTCTTCCTCGTCGATGACAACAAAGCTCAATAACCTAAACAATCCCTCTCATCCATCCTCCTTCCCCCGACACAAGATTTTTACATTGTACAACCCATCTACTCTTTTTTTTTTTTCCCCCCTTCCGCAACACATTTTTTCATGAAATTTGAGCAACATATAACTCTCTTGAAAAACACCATTTACCCAATGATATATGTAAAAACATAAGAAATGTGTTATGAAGCTGCATCTAGATCCATGCAAATCCAACCTTCATGAAGATTTAGGGAAGATTTGGGCATCTGGTAACTGGTATGTAATATATCCCTGACCCTGTTATATATATTTTCTAAGTTATGACGTTTTTTATTCATTAATTTAAAGCAAATTGACTAATCTTTTTACTGATTTTCATTACTTCTGTATTAATGCTAGAATACTTTGTTAAATGCATATCATATTATAAATATGAAACATATTTTAATTTTTTTTTCTAAATACCCAGTTCTATATAACAATTTTATAGAACCTTATTATAAAAATGATGTTAAACAGAGGCGTCATAAAAACATTGATTATTCATATAAACAGAAACATGAACACTTTATCAATTTCAATGCATAGGAGGGGAATGAACTATATTGTGATATGTAATAAATATGGGAAACATTATTTCAACATGGAAATCTTATAATGATATAGTGTAGGGGGGCCATTATAGTGGTTTGAATTGTATGACCCTGAATATTAAACAGAAAAAATCTATTTAATACTGTTGCTCTTCAATTTACAAATACTAAGGTGGCGTTCTGTTTGTATTTTATTTTGTATTTTCATTTTCGAAAATATTTTGTGTTTTCATTTTTGATTTCAAATTTGCTGAAAACGCGTTTGGTTTGTCATTTCTGAAAACTGTTTTTGAAAATGAAAAGCTGGAAAACACGTTCTGTTTGAAATTTTGCAGAACACTATTTAAACTATTTTTAATTAATTTGCTTGCAGAATACTACTAACTCCAACTCAAATTTCCTTTCACAATACACTAAAAATATGGTTACATGCAACACACTAATGTGAGCATTAAGAGTCTATATTAACACAGCTTGGTCAGGTTCGGGACTTGAGAAAGCTCTACTTCTATTATAATCCAGAAAATGCAAGTTCTTTCAAAACCACCAGAGTCCATTTATCATTGCATTTTTTGAAATATAACAACAAGAATTCTCATTTAATTTTTTTTTTTGTAATGTTGATATTGAATTCAATAAAACTTTATTTAAACTAAGTTCCAAGTTAGGATAATTCTCAAAAAAAAAAAAAAAAAAAAAAAAAAAAAAAAAAAAAAAAAAAAATTCTTTATTTAGGCTTAGTTCCAAGATAGGATAATTCTAAAAAAAATAATAAAAAAATAAAAATTTTATATTAAGTTTAGTTCTAAGTTAAGATAATTCTAAAAAAAAAAAAAAAAAAAAAAAATTCCCAAAATGCGTTTTCCGCGTTTTGGACATTTTTTGTCGAAATACACACAAAACGCCCAAAACGATGTTTCGGGCGTTTTCCGTTTTGTGTGCAAATTTTTTTTTATATTTTCTAAAATGCGTTTTCGAAAATGGTAAAGAGAACGCGTTTTTAGCGTTTTCGAAAATAAAAACAGAAAACGACCTCAAAACAGTAAAGAGAACAGGGGCTAAATGTTTAAATTTTTACTTCTTTATCCACGAAGCTCCGAGCTTTGCAACAACATATTTCCTCGCAACGTGAACTTTAATGATGCAGTTTGTTCTCTTTTTTGTCAAGATCTCTACACAAAGAAGATTGCAGTTTTGTGCTATATGTGACCCAAATAATCACTAGTAATATGTTTTTGCAGGATATGGCATAATCAGGTTCGACATCGTTATTCATCGGGACAATATACTTCCTTGCAACATGGATTTAGACAGTCCAGTCCAGTCCAGTTTGTTTTTTGTTTAGGACTTTGAACAGTGAAGTTTTCAATTTTTTGCTCGTCGTATGTGGCGAAATGGGCGAAATTTGATGAGTATTGTAGGAGTAAAACTGCACGTCAATGCAAGCAGAGAAATGAAATGTAAAAATCGGGAATTTATTATTTATAAATACCAATATGTAATTCAGTTATCAAGCACTATTAATTAAACAGCCCATGAAACCATGTAATCTGGCCAACAATGTATAACCAAATAATTAAATAACCGTCCACAACATTTTCATGCAAAAACCGTTCTGAAGTAAAACCATGTATGGGAAAAAATTTAATTAATTTTATCCATTTTTTGAAAAAAAATTAGTGGATTCTAATTTCAATGAACAGTTAAGTCAATTAAGATTCTGGTCAAAATTAATTGGTCAGAATCTCAGTTGCTTTTATATATATATATATATATATATATATATATTTATTTATTTACTCCCATAATATCACTTTACGTCATATATCAGTAACATTTTTCTCAGGCGTGAAACTACTTGTAAATAATGTTTACGAAAGAAAAAGATAATTGGCGTAAATTATACCCACGTTTCACAAGCACTGCGAAATTCGTGCATATCTTGCAAAATCATCCTTACCTACTCATTTCATTGACAAAATAGTTGGTGCCTACACTTTCAGTTTATTTATTCCATTAAACAATTAAATTAAAGCAAATTCATTATGAATTAGAGGGCAAAATTAGAAGTAATTAGTATATAATTGGAGATAATATCCATATAAAGCTTAGATACAGGAATGATATTGAATAACGATTGTTGACTTTACATGGAGAGATGATGGTTCGCAGAATTTAAAGTTGTTTTTTTTTGGTTTTTTCCATGGGTTTGTTAAAATGTGGATTCTCGTAGTTAGATCTTGATATTAACATTCTAATTTGCTCGGGTGATATAATTTATGCACTAGTTGTTGCAATTCAAACTTCTGTAATAATAAATATGGAGCATTGCAGGGAGTCCCGTGAAGAAAAAGAAGAAGATGGAATCATATTTATGCCAAAAATTCCTTTTGCTTAAATAATCCTCACCTTTCATGAATTTTGGGCTATACATCGATCCCTTCCAACTTTGTTAGTACTATACTTTCATACATTTCTATAGTCATTTGTACAATTCATCCTTAGCTTTCTAATTTTGCGAAATACGTTCCTACCTTTTTATTTTTGACGCAAAACATCCCTTTTGAACTTGAAGAAGAAAAGAGCAGATTCTTGAAAAAACACTGTCGAAAAAGTAAATCCTTAACAAAATTATCACTCGATAACCCTCCGAACTTTTTAACAAAATTATCACTCTCTTTCACCGTCATAACGCTTTCTTATCCAAACTGCAATTTCGAATATCATGGCCTTTAACTCAAACTCTTATTTAGAATTTGTTACTTCACATATTCTTCTCCATGGTGGTTTCATCTCTCGATTATTGGCCATTCTTCACTTTTAGCCGTACATCTCAAAGTCAAAGCCCATCAAATGAAATTGTTCAAATGTAATAATCTGTGGGACTTCCAATTTACCCTCTAATTCATAATGTGTTTCTTTTAATTTCATTACTTAACAGAAGAAATAATCGAAAAGTGACAATAGAGACGGTTTTGGCAAGAAGTGAGTAGATGAGGGTGACTTTGCTCAAAAAACAAAAGTATAGACGAATTTCGCAGCACTTATAAAAGGTGAGGATGATTTGCGGCAATTACCCAAATAAATAAAATTTCATTCTTTCTATCTCATTTTTGACTGAAAACAGACACCCAATAATACCAGGTGCAAAATTAAAATTCACAATTCAAAAATGTCTCTGTTTATCCGCATCGTACACAGATTCACAGTTCACAAGAATCAGATGCAGTATACATTTAAAACTCACCAGAAGCTTGGGGAAGAGAAGGTACACAACAAAAGAATTGATAAGCGGTATTGCTATTACTATTATTATACATACACCAGAAGAGATATCTCGAGACGAGAGATCATGCAAAGATTCGATCTTCAGTAGGATTGGCTCTTAAATTCCCACGAAAACCAGAACCGATAATCATTTGATTATGCAAAATTGAATGGGGAAGAGCAACTCATCTTTGAGCAGAATGTGCATGATTTCACTCATCTTCTGCAATAAAATTTGGCAGTTCACCCTGACAGAGGTACTCATCGCACACAGATGCTGACCCCCAGTCCTTCCTCAGCCGCAATATATCCTCTGTGAATGTGGATCCTCCAGATCCAATAAACACAGTAGACAAAGCACAAATAGTCTTATCCAGCATCGCTTCAACCTATGTTGGGATAATGTTAGACAGTTACAATGGCAATTGGAAAAATATTACTCAAACAAGGTAGTACTCCCAAAAAGAAAAATGAAATGACCTCTACAGCTATAAGATTGAGCATAACAACGTTACCTGTTCTTGAAATGAGGAAATTAAAATATTAGTCTTTAACTGACGTACTTCTACAATATAAATAAAAAGTTTTTGGAACTTGAACAATCTACCAATGTGTGCGAATTCTGAAATCCATGTTCGTGGAAAAGTTGTAATGATATGTTGGTTGTTAGACTACCTAAAGCAATCCTCCTCCTTTATCCAAGCTTCATACAGACCGCACCAAAAATATGATGACACAAAGCATGACAAATGCGGAGTTGAATTTTCAAATAGAAATAACAAGTGAGAGAAAGATAATCCGGTACATACGCTTGGCTATTGGTTCTTTGTTTCATACCAACATAAACTATTGATAAGTGTATTTTATACACTTATTTGTACGTCTAAATTAGAATAGATTATCGTCGTTTTAAAATACATGCTATGTAATTTATGTTTATTTGTTTATTTTGTAGAAAATATCCCAAAATGCGAAGAACGAAGCAAACAATGAGAAAAATGCACATTTGGATGCTAATTAGAGCTAAAATGAGCAATTGATAAGTTTGTGACGTCAACCGGAAAGATAAAATGTGCCAAAGTAAAGGAATAAGAATTTGGAGGATCCAATTGAAGGAATTGAGAGTTGAAACGAGCGAATTGAGAAGATTTCAAAGTATGGAGACTATATTGTTGCAATTGGAAGTTGAATGACTAAAGAGCAAATTAAACATGAGAGAACAACTTGCAAATATCCAATGATTGACTTGGATCACAAGAAAACACTTTGAGGATTTTTAGGAGTCAATTGGATGCAAGTAGAAGTCCAAAAATGAATGAAATATGATAAGAATTTTATCATATATTAATTCCAATCGCACAAGATTTTGGACAGATTTCTACTCGGACTTTGAGACCTAATTTTGGGGCAGTAAACGTTCAAATTGGGAAAATCCTATTTCAGGAAGAATTATATCCCTTTGCATTATCTTTCTAACGCACTTTGAATCACCTCAATCGGATAAGGAAATAGAAAGATAGGATCAAAATAATGAACATCGTGCAGAAACAAGAAAAGACTCGCGCGCGGATTTGACGAATTTCTTTTTTTCTTCAACTTGGTCTCTTCACCAACAATAAATACAACCTCTTTGCACGAAAATCAAACATTTGCCTCTCCATAGAACGAGCCGCAAAAGAGAATTCAACATCAAATTCTTGGGGAATCAAGCATCGCAAAGGGGCGAGAATTGAAGATAATTGAAGAATCAACACTTGGTGAAAGTGTTCCTTTCTTTATATTACTTTCAATGAACATTTATTATTGTTTTTGCTCTTTAATTGTGATGTGTAACTAAACTTCATGTTGGGATGAACAATGTAGCCTAGTCATATTATTTTAATTCCAAGTTCCTTTGTTTTAGTAATTTGTTGCATGTATTGATTTATTATTGTTCTTAATGCTTGAATTGCTTGATCACCAATTCATGATATATTGAATTATTTTCCATAATCCGAGAGGTGAGTTAATAATTTAGAACGTGGTAATAAATCCGGTAATTGAACGAGAGATAGAGATATACTCTTGTTATTATTGCGGTCGATCGTGTGTGAATTCTTGTGTTTATTGCATCTAGAATTCTAGATAAGGAATATTCAGACCTGCTGTAGAGATACATGGTTGACTTATTTAGGTAGAATTGATTTAAACTCGAGAGGGGAATTTCAATTTAAATTAGTGAATTCGACCGAATGCATATTTAGAAAATAAAATTGGAATTGGAGTTAATTTAATTGGCTAGGTGAAATCGTAAATCCCAACTACTTTACAATCGTATTTAAAAACAAAAGCAATCTCGCAATTTAATTCTTTAAGTATTTTCTTAGTTTTAGTTCAAAATCTCAAATTATTTCGTCCGTTCAAATAAGGGTAAGAGCTAACACATTTCGGTAATTAATAGCAGTCCTCGTGGGACGATAATCCGGACTCTTAGGTTCACTTATTACTTCTCACGACCCATACACTTGTGAGCGTATCTCGCATAGCGAGATATCGGTGAACAACTACTTATGGCTCATAGATTGGTTTTAGCTATATTGAACCCTTACAATTTTCCAAAGAAAAGTTGCTGCAGATAGCAACACCCATTTGCATCGAGATTGATGTACTTGATGCAGTACGTGCATACAATTCAGTAGTATGATACTATCCAAACAAGATAAATACCAGCATCTTTAAATATTTGAGGAAATTATTGTGCAGAAAATTCAAAGATTGATATACGTGGATAAAGTATGTGAATAATCAATTGAATATTATTACTAAGCTCCTGTTTGGTAAATTTTGTTATAAATTTTGTTTATAAACGATCACGTGACAACATCTCACTGGGCAATTTTTTTGAAATGTCAACAATTTCAGTTGGTCAAAGATTTCCTCCTACTATTTTTTACTTTTCAAATTAATGAACTGACGAAATATTGACACGTCATTATTTAGGCAATATCTATAAACAACTGTTTATAAACGGTTTACCAAACATAGGCTAAATAATACCATCCCTACAAGATAAATATCTGCATCTTTAAATATTTATGGAAACTACTATGTAGAAAATTCAAAAGATTCAAGGTTAGTGACTTCTTATGCTAAATAGTTCTTTAACCTTTGAAAATGAACTGAATAAGAGAAATGTCACAATAAGGAACATTGGTAGTTCTGCAAAGCAAAATAACCGGCATTCAATCAAAATAGGTGAATCTAGAAGAAAATACGAGTTCACCTGGGCATCCCCTTCAAGCCCATGTCGGTATAATAAAGCATCCCATTTTTCAGCTGAGTTACGACCAGGCCTCTGAACAAGTGGTACGGTCTTACCATTCCAGTCTACACCTGACTGCAACAACCCGATTTCACTTTCTGCAGCATCTGTAGAGAGATAAATTACTGGAGTGTTGGCCTTTTCAACAACTCGACTGATGCAATCTGAAGCTTGTGGAATAGGGTAAAAGCAACTTAGTTTCTTGGCATTGCTGAAAAACATTTAACAAGTTCGGTCATTAGCTATAACCATTAAATATACAACATAGACTCAAGACTTTAAAGAAGTGAAATAGTACCAGAACTTTAAGAAACCATGGCGCCGGAAATGAAGAGCTACAAAATCCTTTCCCAAGAATGTCTGAATAAATCGCTGAGCAGTAAGTATAATGAGCCGGCTCGGCTCAATTAAAGTCTTGCAGTTGTGGGCAATGGGACCACCAGGCTGCATCACCCAATCTCTCTCCACATCAGCAAAGAAAACATCTCCAATAGCAATAACATCATCATTAGAAGAGAACTTCACCAAAACATCTTGAAATGTCTTTTGCTTTGGCTTCTTAGTATCCTCACTCCAGACAGCCTCAACCTTACTCAGGGAGAGCCCCAACCCCTTCAACTTCTTAACACGCTCATCATCCATAAAACAAGGCTGAGGCAATGAGAAATAACACAGAAACTTATCAATATGCAAATCACTCTTCTTAATCTCTGCAAACTCCTCAAATTTCACTACAACTTTCCCCCCCAGACACTTGTTAATGTGATCAATATCCAAAACACGACCGAACTCGTAATCAACCTTCGCACTCGGGATCACCAAAACCCGATTAAGAAGGGCTGCAAAGAACATATGCTTCTCTAAACAAATCAAATGGTTCGACATTTGCCCTGATACACAAATAGCAAACAAATACTTATTTGATCTTGGTTTCCACTCTATAGTCCTCCTATCTGCTAACCTCTGATCCACCTTCCTACACATACTCCAATCCTCAAAACTTGCATCCGAGTAATTGCTGTTGAAATCATCGAGAAAGTCCCCAGTACCATAGGACGACAATAAAACCCCTTGTATTCGCCTATTCATCGAAATTTGACTAAACAACTTGGATTTCAGATCCTCCAACATAGTAATGCTATTAATGGAACTCGAATTCCCCAAATTATTATTATTATTTAATGCACTGAAAGATGATTTATTATTTACCAATGCAGTATAATTCCACAGCTTGAAAAGCTCTAATTCCTGCTGCTTAAGTAAATAAAGAGCGCGCAACTCCGATTCGCGCATCCGATTAACAGAGGCATTATCAGGATTTTTTAGGATCGAAATGTGTGTTTGAAAGAGGTTTTTCAAGTCAGTGGTGAAATAAAGAATCAAAATAACTAGTGGTAACAAAATCGCGAAAAGGTACCTCTTCTTGAACCTGCTCGCAGTACCTGAGATTCGCGACTTCAAATCATCGATTTGAAAACTCACAATGCGCGAATAATTCGGGGATTTTACAGCGTCATTTCGCCTGTTGTTTTGGGGGATCAGATTCTCACGATCCTCCTCTTCATCTGAAGAATCCCTTTCCATCATTGTTCTTTGTTTCCTTCCAATTTCTCACAACAATAGTAGAAAGATTCAGATTTACTGTGAGAATAAAGAATGCACACAAGTTGGTAAGGATTAACCTTTCAATTCATTATGGCACACAAACTTTGTGTGAGAGATTTGGGGTTTCTGCAGTGAGTGATCATAAGATCTATTTGGAGGGAAGTGAGGTTAATTATAGTCACTGTAATTTTGACATTAACTACAATTGGGTCACTATATTTTTTAATTTTGTTTCAATTCAGGCTACTTCACTCAATTTCGTGTATACCTGTCAAAAGTTTTCATGAAAGAATTAATAGAAAAATCAATGGTTTAATCGATAACAAAGTAGCTTAAATTAAGATAAATAATGTAAAGTGAGACCTAATTGGCAAAGATTTTTTGTATTGTGACCCAATTAAAATTTAGATCAAAATAGAGGTAATGCAGATTAAATTACCACTGAGGAAGTGTGAAATCAAAGAATAATCATCTGTTTCTTTTGTTGAGAAAGATTGTCGGTGAACGAAAGTGACCCTTTACCGAACCGAGTTAATGCAGAACCCTTTAACTATCTATTCTTTTTCGTAATGACTATAATTTATAAATAAATTTATATAACATAATTTTTTAAATTATTTTTTAATTACACATAATTTTTTTCTTCAATTTTTAACCACGTATCTATCTAAAAAATATCAAAAAAACCTCATAGGTTAGATGCCGAACAGTCTGAAGACCCGATAATTGGTAGTCCACATTTAAGGATTTTAGAATGTAGAATGTTAGAATGTGGGCTACAAATTAATGCATCCGGCAACTCCATCCTACTTAAGGAAATGGGGAATTTGGGTTGATTACCTACCTATGAAATTTGGAGCTTTTGCACAAATATCAAACTTTTGATATCATAATTTAAATTTACGTCATTTTAAAAAGTTGTTGAAAAATCCTTCAAATTTCACTATATGATACTTTCAAATTTTTATGATACTAGGGCGAAACTTTACTATCGCACATTAATACTTTAACTTTTTATGATACTTTTATTATATTTGATTAGACATTTCATCAAACACGTTGTAAAATTGGTTAAAACTCAATGTTAACGTCTTCCAACAGAACAACCAGCTTCGTTGAGGAAAATGGAGGTGGTACAGTTGTGGTGATGTGGTATTGATGAGAATATTGCGAGTTTTGAAGAGGAAAAAGAAAAGTAAATAAAATAATAAGGGATAAAAAGATTATGTAACGCAGTTATCCCGAGCACAAAATCTCTGATTTTGGACTTGGGCATCTGATTAATATAGCTGGTAGTCATCAACCCTGCAGTCCAGTTATATGATCTCCGATAAACCACATAGTGCAATTCGAAAGTTAAGAAGTTGCCTTTATTTTTTTGGGTCCAGCTACCAATATCCTGAGGTATTGAAAGTAGTGAAACCATCCAAAAGTGGGTTGTCTACTCATATGGAGTGATCTTACAGAAAATGTTACCAGAAAATCACTAAGGGTGCGTTTGATAGCGATGGTGAAATTTGGGAGGAAAGAAAATGAATTATAGGGAATTGAATTCCTGGGAATTAGAAGTTTAATATGTTTGATTGGTTTAATTTTCTAGGTGGAAAAAGTAGGGAATTTTCCAACTTTTGTTGTTTGATTGACATTATTTTTCATGGAAGATAAAGTAATTTTTTGCTATTTTAATCAATTTTTTTTTTTTTTTACTTTTTAAATATATTTGTACTTGATGATGATAATGTTATTTTTTGGAAATAAAATAAGTCAATTAACAACAACAAAATTGATTAAACGTGTCAAAAATAATTTTCCATCTACCATGGAAAATAGAAATCCACCAAAACCCAAAGAAAATATTTTTCACCAAAACAAGGAAAAGGAGCGCGTGGGTGGGGTCCGCGGAAAATTTTCGCAATCAAACGAAGTAAAGTAGAGAAGCTGGAAATTTTTTTCCTTTTCCACGGAAAATCTTAGCCTATCAAACAGACCCTAATAGTCCAAGTCGGGAACTCGAAAATTAATCTCGGTCATTGGTTGCACCTTTGCATCAATTTGAAAAGATGCTCTTCTGAAAATCAAAACCCAACTCTTGCTTCAATTCCAGAAGTTCCAAACATAGATTTCTAAAACTGATCAATATAAAGATTTCTATTCTGGTTAATGTAATTCTTGTCTGATGCAGCATCTTCTTCATTCCAGTTTACAGAATACCGAATCTTGAAAATGTTTCCAGCACGATGAGAAATGGCGTTTCAGATTCTGGAATTTCATTCATTCTTCCACCGTGGGAATTGAATACAAGCCCAACTTACACTATGTCAATCATTACCTTCCACACAGATTCTAGTCCTGCTTTTGGAAATGGAGTTTTGACATAATCAGATTTTCGTTTAAGTAAATTGAAAGTCATGGGTTCTGTTGAGTAGCACATTCGAGCTGGAGTTTTGTCGAAATGAACCCAATATAGAATGGTGGTATGGTTTTGAGATTTTTGGATGAGCAATCTAGATAGATGATTTTGAAGGCATATGAAGATACTCCATTTTAAGAAATATATGAATGGGTTTTATGTCTTATTTTGTGGAGTAAAATTAGATATCAAATTTGTTTCCTATAGGATTTATGTATGTCTTGACATTTCCTTTTTACAATTAAGATATAAAAGTGAGAAAAATCTGGGTTGACTTGTGTAGAAGAATTCAACCCTGGTTCAACGATTTTGTTTTGAGAAGAAAGAAGGCATTGAACCAGACTTTTGAAACTATCAGAACTAAAGCACATACTTCTGCCCTGATGGTAAAGAAACGTGTTGACAAAGTTGCACTCTATTCACAAAATGCGTTGATACAAATTGTACCATTTTGCCCCTATTTTGTCATTACCTGCTGGTTATTCAAAATCAACAGTCCAGATTAAATTAGTACATATCAATCAGGAATTTAGGCACACCCTACACTTGTCATTCATGAAAAAGGTTTTTGTACAATTTTGTTGTCACTGTAATCTTTATATACAGCCATTCTGTATGTGTAAAATATTGATTCAATCAAAAAACAGTGAAACATTCAGATACATATTCTTCTTATATTCTGTCTTGGTATCAGAGCCAATCCCTCCAAAATGGCTAGTGTCACTAATACTAGGACTGGATCAAATGCTGCCACTCCTTCAATGCTGGGAGGAAACAGTGGATCATTTCCCACAATCAACTTCTCTCAAGTTCCTGCAATCAAACTTGATAAGAACAACTTCATATTGTGGAAAAATATGATAATGCATATTGTAAAAGGCCATAACCTTGAGGGTTTTCTGCTTGGCACAACAGTCTGTCCAGAAGAGCTCATTACGGTTCAGACCACAGCCTCTGCTGATGATGGAAATGGAGCCACTGTCACCACTAGAGAACAAGTGCAGAATCCGGAATTTAAAAAATGGTGCTCCAAAGATCAGTTGTTGATGGGGTGGATCTACTCAACAATGACTCCTGAAATTGCTGTAAGAGTCATGGGCTCAACATCTTCCTCCAAGCTTTGGAATGCTGTCCTTGAAAGCTTTGGAGCCATGAACAAATCAAGCGTCATTTTCTTGATGAGTCAGCTGCAAAAGATCAGAAAAGGCAACATGAGTATTGATATGTATCTCAATACCATAAAACAAGTGGCAGACAATCTGGAGGTTGCTGGAAAGGTCATACCATAAACTGACTTGGTTACACAAGTCCTAGCTGGACTCGATGATGATTATACACCTATTGTGGTTCAAATAAACAGCAGAGACAACATCTCTTGGGGTGAACTACATGCTATTCTCATGACTTATGAGAGTAGGCTTGAACATTTAAACTCTATCAGGACAGAAATGGGTTCAGTAAATTTATCTCAGCCTACTGCCAACTCTGCCAACAGAACTATTGTAGCAACCAAGAATTTTTACGCGATTAATAATTATTTTTAATAGAAAATCGTGTCGCTACTATTTTACCCATTTTTATTAAGTTAACGCAGCGACGTATTCGTATAGCCAAGTCAAGAAATAATCGAGATCGTTCGATTTTAAATTAAATTCCGAATTTCTAAAAATATCTCCATTCTCTTGATTTAAAGTATATTAAGTCCAAATACTTAATTCAATGTTATCCCAATATTTATTTATACAAAAATTACTTTTATTATTTAAATTAAGAAAATATATGCAAGCATGAGAGGTTCCATTATATGTAATCATGAAGAGCATAATATTTGTATAAAAAATGGAAAAGTATATGAATGATTTATATACTCCATTATATATAATCATGAAGAGCATAATATTTGTATAAATATGGAAAAGTATATGAATGATTTATATACTCCATTATATATAATCATGAAGAGCATAATATTTGTATAAATATGGAAAAGTATATGAATGATTTATATACTCCATTATATATAATCATGAAGAGCATAATATTTGTATAAATATGGAAAAGTATATGAATGATTGATAAGACTCCATTATATGTAATCATGAATAGCATAATATTTGTATAAAAAATGGAAAAGTATATGAATGATTTATATACTCCATTATATATAATCATGAAGAGCATAATATTTGTATAAATATGGAAAAATATATGAATGATTGATAGACTCCATTATATATAATCATGAAGAGCATATTATTTGTATAAATATGGAAAAGTATATGAATGGTGCTTTACTTTAAGAAAAGGATGTGTTAAAATTAATAGAATTGAATGATTATGTTTACAATATGCCAACTTTATACATCTATTTAAACCCATCTCTTTTACACACAACTCTACACATATACACTTATTTCCAATCTCTTGACAAAATCCACAAGTAAGAGAAATTCAAGGTGGTCAAGAAAGTTTTGGTTCGTTTACTACTACACTTCATTTTAATCTTTTAAAAGGTAAGTATATCTTATGTTTTTATGTAAAGTAAGTATATTTTTATGAAATGTAAGTATATCTTATGTTTTTATGTAAAGTAAGTATGTTTTTATGAAATGTAAGTATATCTTATGTTTTTATGTAAAGTAAGTATGTTTTTATGAAATGTAAGTATATCTTATGTTTTTATGTAAAGTAAGTATGTTTTTATGAAATGTAAGTATATCTTATGTTTTTATGTAAAGTAAGTATGTTTTTATGAAATGTAAGTATATCTTATGTTTTTATGTAAAGTAAGTATGTTTTTATGAAATGTAAGTATATCTTATGTTTTTATGTAAAGTAAGTATGTTTTTATGAAATGTAAGTATATCTTATGTTTTTATGTAAAGTAAGTATGTTTTTATGAAATGTAAGTATATCTTATGTTTTTATGTAAAGTAAGTATGTTTTTATGAAATGTAAGTATATCTTATGTTTTTATGTAAAGTAAGTATGTTTTTATGAAATGTAAGTATATCTTATGTTTTTATGTAAAGTAAGTATGTTTTTATGAAATGTAAGTATATCTTATGTTTTTATGTAAAGTAAGTATGTTTTTATGAAATGTAAGTATATCTTATGTTTTTATGTAAAGTAAGTATGTTTTTATGAAATGTAAATATACCTTATATTTTTATGAAAAGTAAGTATGTTTTTATGAAAGGTAAATACACCTTATGTTTTTAAGAAAAGTAAGTATGTTTTTATGAAAGGTAAAATACCTTATGTTTTTAACGAAAATGTTTGGATCATTGCTATGAAATAAATCTCACAAGATTGCTATGGGTCCCATATGATATGTTTATGATTATGCTAAGGGTACCGGAGTTTAGTAGCGCTACACATAAGAATTCTTGCCATTTAAGTTCGGTAAAATTCTTGTGTCTCCCTATGTTTATGAGTATTTCGATCCTATCCTATGTTATGATGAAAATGATCCATATACTTTCAAAAGAAAATTTATGCTTAGTATACTTACTGGGATTTTATAAATCTCACTCCACGATATTTACCATTTTCAGATAATTGAAGGTTCGAGGCGGTCAACATGGAAGTGGCAAAAGTGGTTAAGATTGATGAGATAATTATGTTGAACTTTATGTAAGAAGATTATGTTCTATTTTTATTCACAAATAAAATTATGGGATTCTAATTTATTCTTTTGAATAATTTTACATTACTATTTAAGTCTCGATAATATGATATGAGTCACTTTTAGTGGCACTCGAATGGTCGAGAATTCGGGTCTATACAGTTGGTATCAGAGACAAGAGTTTTAAAAACGATTCTGTAGATTTTTGAAATTTTATTTCTTAAAAAAAAAAAAAAAAAAAAAAAAAAAAAAAAAAAAAAAAAAACTATTCACGTGAACAGTAAAACGACGTGCTATTCATTATGAACAGTGAACGAAATCACTATTCATTTAAAAAAAAAAATTTGAATTTTCACATGTCAAGTATGGTTATGATTTTGAAAAGTATGATGAAATTTGATGTGCGAATTTCAAGGACAAAATTTATTTTAAGCAAGGGAGTTTGTAATGTCCTGAAAATTTTATGGAATATAATTAGTTAGTGATATGATGTTTATATTGATGTCTTTGATAAATTTCTAGAAGTTCGGGGACTAAAGGAAAATAAGATTTGACGATAAATTTTTATTTGGGTTAATTAGGCCCAATCTTATGTAAAGATGCGAAATGATTAATAATAATTTTTTTTTTAAAAAAAATTTAACTCATCACTCTACTATGTCACTCTCCACGTATTGACTCCTCGAACCAGGTATGTTATATGCTTTGCAAGTCATTTACGATTTTATTAAGACATGTTAAGTATGAAATATTCATATGTTATGAATCTTTAAGTGAAATATACATGTTGAGTATGATATGAATTGATAGAAGCCTAAATTTTAATTTATTCATTTTAATGTAGAATCATGAGACATAGAGGATATTGATATGAATTTTGGTTCATATTAAGCTTAGTAAGATTGACTCAATTAGAAATTAAGTTGGGTTGTAACTTTGGCCCAAAATATATGGAATAATATATTAAACAAACAAAATTGATAATGAATTGTACAATAATTTATCCCTTTATCACTACCTTTGTGTAAAAACAAGGGAAAAACTGTGGATGGTTATTAGTACTTCCTCTTCAAGTTTCAATTTTCGGTTCAATAATTTATCCCTTTATCACTACCTTTGCTTAAAAGCAAGGAAAAACTGTGGATGATTATTGGTACCACTCTTCAAGTTTCAATTTTGAAGAAAAAAAAAAAAATATGATTTACGAATGATTTTCAAAATAATCTTTGTCGTCAAGTTTAGAAATGATGAGCCCTAAATGGACTTTGCATAATTGATTTTAGACATGGCACTAAGTATGAGAAGTCAACAGAAAGGACTAGATAATATTTTCGAATTATTCATCGTTTAGATTAAACGAGAAATAGAAAGTCAGTTTTATGAAGTTATGATGAGATGTTGAGATTATAAGTGATATGATTTTATTGAGATTTTTATGAGAAGAATTATGAAGTTGGAGATTTAAAGTTTAGGCTCTTAATTATTGAGAAATAAGGACTTGATATGGTGATATTAGAAATTATGATTTGAAATTTCTATGTTGAGGAATTATGAATTGATTTTCTGGAATATTTATGATGATATTGAAGTTTGATGAAATTGTGATCAAATGTACAATTAGTTATTATTGTGAGTTATGAAGTATGCTTACGATTTGGATAAGTCCAAATTTCAAAGGAAAACTCTGCCTAGAATTTTATCGTTTGGAGTTAAGAGCATAGTATGGTATGCAATCACTAAGAGAATTGAAGTTAGACATACAAGTTCATTTACATCACAAACGAGATTTAGTAGATGATAACAGAGATATTATTATTTTCTCATAAGGAGAACACACAAGAGTCACCCTAGAAAGGAAATACATGAAAACACGCAAAAGCAAAAGAAAGCAACATGGGAAATTCCTCAAATTGAGAGATGTGTTTCCGGAGTAGCCGTATTCTACCACCTCTGACCTTTTGAGGAAATAAAGAAACCTTCAAAAAGGTGTGTTTCGAGAGTAAGAATACTCCGTAATCTACCACCTGGAACCTTTGAAGTACACACAAGATTTAAACATTAAGGAAAATCCTAGGAAATTAGAGGGGTGTCTCGAGAGTAAGAATACTCCGTACTCTACCCCCACCTATTCTAAGATTCATAAAGTTAAGTTTACATTAACCGGACTCCATTTTCGCTTGATTCCCCTTCCTTGCGACCAATCTATCTTAACCCATGCTGGATCTTGTATTGAGATATATGACTGCAGCTTATCCAGTAGTTCATCAATAGTAGGAGCAGAAATAAGAAGCCTTCTGGAAAATGGAGAGATGAATCCCTGTTCCACAGCATAATCAAGAAAGGTTAACAAGCCATCAAAGAAATTGTTAACATTCAAAAGCCCAATAGGCTTAGTATGGAGGTCTAGTTGAGCCCATGAGGTAATGTTAAAGATTTCTTCTAAGGTACCAAAACCTCCGGGCAGGGCTATAAAGGCATCAGAACCATATAGCATACAAGTTATGCGTTCATGGATGGATAAGGTTTGAACTTCATGCCCTCGTGTTTTTCCTGCAACATCTACCAAAGGGACAGGTATGACACCGATTACTTTTGATTTCTCTGCAAGAGCAGATTGGGAAACACAACCCATTAGACCATTGCTACCACCCCCATACACAAGAGTGATACCTTTTTCCCCCAGTTTCTTTCCAAGATCTACGGCCGCTTCTAGATAACTGAAGCCTTTCCCCACTTTTGATCCACAAAATACACAAATAGTTTTGATATGTCGAAGTTTTGGTGCTTCCATCTTTGATAGTATAGAAGAGAAAACTTACCAAGAAGATGTGATTTTGGGATGCCTGAACTATGAAATATGTTTGGCTATTTAAAGCAGGAAAAATTTACTGTTTTTGATTGATTCTGAAAAAGTAAAGATTTACTTTTGACAAAATCAGCCTACTTTTGACTATTTTATCAAAGCTTTCATCTTTCGGTGATTTATTTTCCAGCTTTATCAAACCTCGAGAAAGGAAAATATATTTTTACCAACCTTTATCAAAACGCGTGAAAGGAAACAGAAGAATATTTTAAATATGTATCAAGAGATTTACCTTATATCAATGCTGATTTGCCACAACCTCATTGTGTAAAACAGACTGGCAGATAGGATCTTTTGCAGTTATATTTTTGAGACTATAACGATTTTTGTCTTCGTTAAACTGAGCGTATAAGGAGAGAAGTTCACGTTGCACATAACCACTTGGGTGCGTCTCAAGAGTCAGTCGAATATCATCCAAAGACTCCTTACTCAGTCCACCCTTTATGAATTTGATTTTATCATCCCGATTAGTAGAAGAATATCCTACTGTTTTGCAACGAGTATCACAGTTCCAACGAGCACATTTGTAGCAACCATTCAGCCTTTTTGCTCTTCGTTTCTTTGCGAAGGTGCTTTTGCCTAAACCAGGCATGTGCTTTGGAAATGTCATAGGTAATTCACCAGATAATCGAACTTTTGCTTCGATCAACCAGCGAACATCTTCTGGAATACCATGAGCCATCAGCAACCTCAACCTTTCAAGCCTAATTCGATAAATTTTTCTCAGATCATTCATAGGAAGATTGGAATAATACTTGCGAATGTTTGAAAGGATGATATCCATTTTTGATGGATCTAACCTCTTCCCAACATGATCTATTTAAAGGTATAAAGGAACTAAGTGGATCCATCTGATATTGATTCCAGCAAGAAAGCGCGGAATAGAATAATGAAAAGAAGAGACAAGAATTAATGCGCTGTTTAATTTTATCGATAAAGGAAGATTTGATGATAAGATTTTGAGATACAGAATATTTTCTTGGATTTGGTACTGATATTTTAGGTATAATAATAAGTAATTAAGGTATGGTGTGATGATACGGGAATACGTGAAAGTGAAATAAGGATCGTATCGAATCAGAATTCATAAGTATGTACAAGTGAAAGAAATACCTTGCGGGAAATGTTGTGACAATTAAGTGAAGAATTTTAGTTATTTGAGAGCTAATTATTTATTTGAATTTTCCAGAACGTTTTGGTTACAAATATGGGAAAAGATAAGCTGATGATATTATGTTGATTGATGAATAATATGTTTGGATATATTACATAGGGAATATTCAGGTAACCATTTTATTTACTTTGGGATATTTGGTGACAAGAAGAAATGACTAATTATTATGGTATGATATGTTAGTAAAGATTTATTGAAATTTTAGAGATATTAATACGAATATTTGAGGTCACATGATACGATGATAAGTGACAGGTTACATGAGTACTACAAGACATGATGAAATATCACATACGATTGGGAATTTTCCTTTTGAGTCAGAATTTATGAGTAGACACATATGTCTATTATTGATAGAAAAGTCCATGTTTTTAAGAAAAACAAAGATATGCATTTAGTCAAAGTCCAGTGGGTTAAATATAGTAGCAATGATACTACCTAAGAGAAGAAGAGAAGAGATTCTGATTAAGTGTTCAGAAATCATAAGATCAAGTAAGTTTAATTTCGAGGACGAAATTATTTTAAGGGGGTAAGTTTGTAGCAACCAAGAATTTTTACGCGATTAATAATTATTTTTAATAGAAAATCGTGTCGCTACTATTTCACCCATTTTTATTAAGTTAACGCAGCGACGTATTCGTATAGCCAAGTCAAGAAATAATCGAGATCGTTCGATTTTAAATTAAATTCCGAATTTCTAAAAATATCTCCATTCTCTTGATTTAAAGTATATTAAGTCCAAATACTTAATTCAATGTTATCCCAATATTTATTTATACAAAAATTACTTTTATTATTTAAATTAAGAAAATATATGCAAGCATGAGAGGTTCCATTATATGTAATCATGAAGAGCATAATATTTGTATAAAAAATGGAAAAGTATATGAATGATTTATATACTCCATTATATATAATCATGAAGAGCATAATATTTGTATAAATATGGAAAAGTATATGAATGATTTATATACTCCATTATATATAATCATGAAGAGCATAATATTTGTATAAATATGGAAAAGTATATGAATGATTTATATACTCCATTATATATAATCATGAAGAGCATAATATTTGTATAAATATGGAAAAGTATATGAATGATTGATAAGACTCCATTATATGTAATCATGAATAACATAATATTTGTATAAAAAATGGAAAAGTATATGAATGATTTATATACTCCATTATATATAATCATGAAGAGCATAATATTTGTATAAATATGGAAAAATATATGAATGATTGATAGACTCCATTATATATAATCATGAAGAGCATATTATTTGTATAAATATGGAAAAGTATATGAATGGTGCTTTACTTTAAGAAAAGGATGTGTTAAAATTAATAGAATTGAATGATTATGTTTACAATATGCCAACTTTATACATCTATTTAAACCCATCTCTTTTACACACAACTCTACACATATACACTTATTTCCAATCTCTTGACAAAATCCACAAGTAAGAGAAATTCAAGGTGGTCAAGAAAGTTTTGGTTCGTTTACTACTACACTTCATTTTAATCTTTTAAAAGGTAAGTATATCTTATGTTTTTATGTAAAGTAAGTATATTTTTATGAAATGTAAGTATATCTTATGTTTTTATGTAAAGTAAGTATGTTTTTATGAAATGTAAGTATATCTTATGTTTTTATGTAAAGTAAGTATGTTTTTATGAAATGTAAGTATATCTTATGTTTTTATGTAAAGTAAGTATGTTTTTATGAAATGTAAGTATATCTTATGTTTTTATGTAAAGTAAGTATGTTTTTATGAAATGTAAGTATATCTTATGTTTTTATGTAAAGTAAGTATGTTTTTATGAAATGTAAGTATATCTTATGTTTTTATGTAAAGTAAGTATGTTTTTATGAAATGTAAGTATATCTTATGTTTTTATGTAAAGTAAGTATGTTTTTATGAAATGTAAGTATATCTTATGTTTTTATGTAAAGTAAGTATGTTTTTATGAAATGTAAGTATATCTTATGTTTTTATGTAAAGTAAGTATGTTTTTATGAAATGTAAGTATATCTTATGTTTTTATGTAAAGTAAGTATGTTTTTATGAAATGTAAATATATCTTATGTTTTTATGTAAAGTAAGTATGTTTTTATGAAATGTAAATATACCTTATATTTTTATGAAAAGTAAGTATGTTTTTATGAAAGGTAAATACACCTTATGTTTTTAAGAAAAGTAAGTATGTTTTTATGAAAAGTAAAATACCTTATGTTTTTAACGAAAATGTTTGGATCATTGCTATGAAATAAATCTCACAAGATTGCTATGGGTCCCATATGATATGTTTATGATTATGCTAAGGGTACCGGAGTTTAGTAGCGCTACACATAAGAATTCTTGCCATTTAAGTTCGGTAAAATTCTTGTGTCTCCCTATGTTTATGAGTATTTCGATCCTATCCTATGTTATGATGAAAATGATCCATATACTTTCAAAAGAAAATTTATGCTTAGTATACTTACTGGGATTTTATAAATCTCACTCCACGATATTTACCATTTTCAGATAATTGAAGGTTCGAGGCGGTCAACATGGAAGTGGCAAAAGTGGTTAAGATTGATGAGATAATTATGTTGAACTTTATGTAAGAAGATTATGTTCTATTTTTATTCACAAATAAAATTATGGGATTCTAATTTATTCTTTTGAATAATTTTACATTACTATTTAAGTCTCGATAATATGATATGAGTCACTTTTAGTGGCACTCGAATGGTCGAGAATTCGGGTCGTCACAACTATGTATGGTAACTTCAACAGAGGAGGAAGGTTTAACTCTAGTGCAAGAGGAAACCAAGGCAGATTCAGAGGCAGGGGAGGAAGAAACTTCAGTCAAAGAGGAAGTGCTGGATGTCAAATATGTGGACTTAACAATCACTTAGCAGCTTGGTGCAACAAGAGATTTGATGAAAATTACATGGGTTCTAGACCAATTCAGACAAACTCACCCTCAAGTCATAATCCTACTGTCTTTGTAGCTACACCTGAGAGCATTGCAGATCCAAGCTGGTATGCAGATTCTGGGGCCAGCAACCATGTGACTGCCAACAAGGAGAAACTGGATGAGGCTCATGAGTATATAGGTAATGCTAAACTTCAAGTAGGTAATGGAAAAGTCCTTGATATTACTCATGTTGGGCACACACGTATGAAAACACTTAATGACAACCATCTGCTGTTAAAGAAAATGCTTGTGGTTCCAAAAATTAAAAAGGATCTAGTGAGTGTTTCACAACTTACCTCAGATAATGATGTTTTCTTGGAATTTCATGGTGATTTCTTTGTTGTCAAGGACAAGCACACTCAGGAAACACTACTGCAGGGAACAACTAAAGAAGGGCTATACCAGTTTCATCCTGCAAATCAACACAAAAATCTCTGCTTCATCAATCCACAGAAAACTCAAGAAAATCCTTTCATTTTGAATTCAAACTCAATCAAAGTTCCTAGTTGTAATGAACCTAGCAAATCTAGTCTGGAAATGTGGCACAGAAGATTAGGCCACCCATCTACTTATGTTATGTCTCAACTCTTGAAATGTTACAAAATTCAAATGAATGAAAAGAATCAAAATTTCTTCTGTGATGCATGTATGTATGGAAAAGTGCACAAACTCCAATTCAATATATCTTCCTCTCATGCAAAAAATGTCCTAGACCTAATTCACTAAGATCTATGGGGTCCTACCCCTGTCAACTCAACCTCTGGTTTTAAGTATTACATCTTGTTCATTGATGATCACACTAGACATACTTGGATCTATCCCTTAAAACATAAGTCTGGGGCATTGCAAAAGTTTACTGAGTTTAAAAGATTGGTTGAAAACAATTTTGAAAGAAAAATAAAAACCTTACAGTGTGACTGGGGAGGGGAATTTAGAATCTTTTCTAACAGCCTAAAGGAATGTGGCATTGAACTGAGAGTCTCCTGCCCCTATACCTCAGCCCAAAATGGCCGAGCTGAGAGAAAACATAGACATGTTACTGAAACAGGATTGACCCTTCTAGCACAGGCAAGTATGCCACTTACCTATTGGTGGGAAGCTTTTCAAACTGCTGTGTATCTAATAAATAAAATGCCTACACCTGTCCTAAAACAGAAATCACCTCACCAATGTCTCTACAATGAAGACTTTGACCACCTAAAACTCAAAACCTTTGGATGTGCATGCTTCCCATACCTAAGACCTTACCAAAACCACAAATTTGACTTCCACTCTATAAAATGTGTCTTCCTAGGATATAGTTCTTCACATAAAGGTTTTAAATGCCTTAGTCCTACCGGGAAGGTTTATATGTCTAGACATGTGGTTTTTAATGAGCAAGATTTTCCATTCAAGTCAAAATTCCTAAACAGAAAGTCAATACCTGAGAATCACACTTTTCTTGATCTGTCTACATACAATCCTGATCCCTCTGCTGGTACAGTTCTTCCAAATGAAGTCCCTGCAGAAGTGGAAAATCCTCAGCTCAACAGTGATAGTAATCAGTTAATCACTGAACCTAGAAACCATCAAAATGAAGAAAATGAATTCAACCTGAATGAACAACAACTTGTTGAAAGGACTGAAGTGATTGGAGTTGTTGAACCAGAAGGAGAGCATCAGGCTGCCTCTGAACCTGCAAGTGACAACAATCAAAATCAAACAGTTCATCACATGATCACTAGAAGTAAAGCAGGGATTTTTAAACCCAAGATTTATTTCTCTCATTTCTCTCAGTGCAATGGTGAACCTAATAATGTCAGTGAAGCTCTGTCCAATCCTAATTGGAAAAAGGCCATGTTTGATGAATTTGAAGCTCTTAAGAGAAACAAAACATGGAATCTAGTGACACCAGATCCCAGACAAAAAGTCATTGGCACAAAATGGGTCTTCAGGGTCAAACATAATGAAAATGGAAAGGTAGAAAGGTACAAGGCAAGGCTGGTTGCAAAAGGCTTCCTTCAAAGAGCAGGAGTGGACTTTTATGAAACTTATAGTCCAGTCATAAAAGCCCCCACTCTGAGAATAGTTCTAACTCTGGTAGTCTCAAAAAATTGGAGCATAAGGCAGGTGGATATCAACAACGCTTTCCTAAATGGAAAATTGGAAGAGGAATTGTATATTAACCAACCAGAGGGTTTTGTTGATAAACAAAATCCCCATTTTGTATGCAGACTTGACAAGGCACTTTATGGTCTTAGACAAGCTCCAAGAGCGTGGTATGATCAGCTGAAAATGACTCTACTTGACTGGAAATTCCTACAATCAAAGGTTGATAACTCTCTTTTCTTTCTTAGAGAGGAACAAAACATTATTTTCATTTTGATATATGTGGATGACATCATTGTAACAAGAAATGACCAAGACAGGGTAAAAGACTTCATCTGCAGACTTGACAAAGTCTTCTCACTCAAGGACATTGGTGAACTCCACCATTTTCTTTGTATAGAGGTTCAAAGAGACAGCTGTGGCTTGCATTTGACTCAGAAAAGATACATTCAAGGAGTACTTGACAAATTTGGTTTTCAAAACATTACTCAGTGTCCTACTCCTATGACTGCAGGGAAGACACTGTCCAAAAATGAAGGAGAACCAATGGAAAATCCGTCTCTCTACAGAAGTGCCATTGGTAGCCTCCAATATTTGGGACATACCAGACCTGACATCACCTTCTCGGTCAATAAACTCAGCCAGTTCCTTCAGAACCCAAGTATTGTTCACTGGAAGGTGGTCAAAAGACTCTTCAGATACCTAAAAGGAACTATAAATCAAGGATTAGTGATTCAGCCTTGTGAAGAACTGTCCATAAGTGGTTTTGCTAATGCAGACTGGGCTTCCTGTCCAGATGACAGGAAGTCCACTGCAGGGTATTGCGTGTACCTGGGTAACACACTGATTTCCTGGTCCTCCAAGAAACAGCAAGTCATCTCCAGATCCAGCACAGAGTCTGAATACAGGTCTCTGGCTCACGCGTGTACAGAAATGACTTGGGTAATCTCACTGCTAAATGAAATAAATCTGAAACCAGTCGACACACCCATACTATGGTGTGACAACCTAGGTGCTTGTGCTCTTGCAAGCAACCCGGTGTACCATGCCAGGACTAAACACATAGAACTAGACGCTCATTTTGTACGTGACAAGGTTCTAGAGAAGAAGATCAGAGTAGAATACGTACCTTCGCTACAGCAAATCGCAGATCTGCTCACAAAAGTTGTGCCGCCATCGAGACATGGGTATTTGACAAACAAGCTTGGAATAGCAGCTCCGTGCTCCCGCTTGAAGGGGGGAGTTAAGATATAAAAGTGAGAAAAATCTGGGTTGACTTGTGTAGAAGAATTCAACCCTGGTTCAACGATTTTGTTTTGAGAAGAAAGAAGGCATTGAACCAGACTTTTGAAACTATCAGAACTAAAGCACATACTTCTGCCCTGATGGTAAAGAAACGTGTTGACAAAGTTGCACCCTATTCACAAAATGCGTTGATACAAATTGTACCATTTTGCCCCTGTTTTGTCATTACCTGCTGGTTATTCAAAATCAACAGTCCAGATTAAATTAGTACATATCAATCAGGAATTTAGGCACACCCTACACTTGTCATTCATCAAAAAGGTTCTTGTACAAATTTGTTGTCACTGTAATCTTTATATACAGCCATTCTGTATGTGTAAAATATTGATTCAATCAAAAAATAGTGAAACATTCAGATACATATTCTTCTTATATTCTGTCTTTTACTATAAAATTATAGTATATATGGAATAAAAAATGTTAACAAGTAATTTATGAATATTTATCAAATAACATGTACCTGCTGTAATTTCCTCATTTTTCAATAATAGTGGCCCAACTTTAAAGAAATAGTACATCAAAGTTTTTTTGTGGCACAATACTTCCAAGAATTTTATGATAATTTTGATTTACTAAAATTTAAGTTATTTTAAAGTATCATATTATGATATTTTTCAGTTTTTTAATGATATTTAAGGTCTAAATTTTAATATCACACATTGATACTTATGACGTAAACTTTAGTGGAAAAAAGAAAAAGACATAAACGTCAATAAAATTTTGCAATGGGCATATTTCAGTTCATGAAAATAAAAAAGTTCAGTTCATAAAGATAAAAAAAAGATGCAGAATGCAATTCTAAAAGAAAAATTAGGTCACCTATGTCCTGTTCAAAGTTGAAGAAAAAGAATAATATCTTCGACTAGCCTTACGAACTCAAGGTTAAACTTGAGTGTAAGTATATTTTTGTATTATGTATTGATTTGGTTTTTTCATTTTGAGAATTTCTTTGCAAATTTGTTATTGGTTGTTGGAACAAATTCTATGGTGATTATGTGATGTGTACACATATAATTGATTTTTTCTAGGTAGACTTCTAATATATATATATATATTCACTATTTTTTATTAGTTTGAAAAGAAAAAATGTTCATATTCATAGCTTATGAACTTCATTGAAGTAAATCATAGATTCTTCTGGGTTTGAAAGGTCTCGTGAACTTCATTTAGGAAATGAAATCATTGAGTCTTTTCTCCTTGGAAAAATCTGTTGTTTGCAAAGAAATCATTCTGAAACGATTGATTTGTTTTACTTTAACATGCCAAATATTTTCTTGCACACTACATCTACATCTCGTGGAATAAGCTTTATAAGCATAACATCAAAAAATTCCAATACTTCAGGAACATCGAGGCCAATAGGGGAGCGATCCTTGCGATAGGGGCCCAAAATTAATAATTCATCCCAAGAAAACTAAAATTAGTAAAGAGTAATTTTGACTCAAGCTTAAATCTAACCAAAATTCAAAGGTTAAAGAAAACCTAGCCCAATGGATAGAAAATTAAACAAATTCCAAGATTGATAATAAATCTTAAACCAAATTCATTCTCCCCAAAATTTCAAGAAAAGTAATTCTCAACTCAGTGGAGATGAATAAGTAAATTTCAAAATTTCTTTCAACGACACAAGAATAATTAAACTCTACATGAAGTTGAGTACATTACCTTAAAGGGACTTGATGAAGGGGTGAATTTCACCTCACAAATCTCTTCTCACAAGAAGGAGTAATGAACAACCAAGTTAATTCCTAGGGTTTTGAGAGTGGAGTCCTATTTATAGTACAAGAAAAGAAAGGAAATAAAGAAGCCTGGATTAAAAAAATAAAACTAGCGAAAATCTGGCCCAGTTCAATGGCGCAGCCGCGCAGCACAATCTCATGAGGCTGCCCGGCATCATTTCAGTATTCTGGAATTTCAATACCACATCGTGTGGCCGCACGACAGTTTACACTGCATGGCAGCTCATTTGAATTTTCAACACCTCGTGATTTTGATCTTCCACTTGATTCTTGGCTGATATCTTGACTTGGTCACTTTGTTTAGCCTTGAATCTTGAACCTCTTTGGCATTGGATCTTGTCATGGGACCCAGTGACACGCACGTCGAGGTTTAACTTTCTTGGATCTCATCATCCCTTCCCTCTTGAAAAAGACTTTACCTTGAAACTTGCATGTAGGTATTGTCGTGAAATTCCTTGACCCTCGATATTGTAATGGGACCCAGGAAAAGTTTAGTGAGGTTCAACTTCCTTAATTCTCATCATCCTATCCCTCTCGAGAAGGACTTGACCTCGAATCATCACCTACAGTAGAAAGAGAAAAATTAGACACATTAAATGTAATTGTAATTTCATACTTACCGGGTAAGATCAATTTGTAGGCGTTGTTTTTGGTCTTGCCAAGAGTTTTAAATGAGCCATCACCGCAGGGTAGCAATCTGAATTTTATTTGATCAGGAGGTCGCTCTTTCCACGAATGGAAACACATCCAACTCCCGGATCAAATGTGATATACTTCCTACCATTGACGACGCTGGGAGCACATTGTTCATCAATCCCCTCAAATGGAAGCTCAACCTTCTTGCAAAGGGGCTTAACTGAATTTACATTCTTCTGTCCACCTAAACTAACTCTTTCATCAATAAAAAATACATCAAGTCCACAAGAGTTAATAGGTTAAAGTCATAAGCAATATCAATTAGAGAAAATTTTCTATTAGGTTGAAAAGTTTTATTGCAAGAAAATTTAAAAACCACAAAATTAGCATCAATTTCATGAAAATGCACTACTTCCCGAAAGAAAAGATTTGCTATGTTGATTGCATTGTTGGTTTCATGACATGTAATGAAATGTGACATTCTAATAATTTTACCAACAACTACAAAAATAGCATCATTTCCTATATTTGATCTAAGTAAACCCAATATAAAATTCATAGAATTATTAACCCGAGGTTTACTAGGGACATGCAAACATGTGTATGAGCTTCGAGACAGAACCTTAGATTCGACCCTGTTGTAAGTAATGTGTTTGCTACAAATATAAAAATGTGGAACATCAACTTCCATTTTAGGCCAATGAGAGTCCTCACTTAATATCTCTAAGGCCCCTTTGATTCCAAATTGTCCCATCAAGCACCCAACATGTGTCTCTCTCACTAGAAACTCCTGCATGATACATTTAGGAACAAATAATCTAAATTTTCAAAACAAATAATTATCATGCTTATAGAATTCATCAAAATCCCGCTCACCACATGATTCATAAATGTTAGACAATTTCAGATTATTAGCTTGCAAGCCCATAATAAATTCAACAAAAATGATTTAGCATTTAGGCAATTAGGCACCTACAAAACTTGGATTTACAAATTAAGAACCCATCATGCCAATGATCTTTATCACATGCAACATTTTCATAAGTCAAAATTACACTTGTCAAGTCTACATCAATATCATACAATCCTCTAATATATTCAAAATATAATAACCTTGCATTCAAAGAAATGTTAGGAGTATACCTCCTAGATATTGCATGGGTTATCATATTTTCTTTACCTCGATTGTAACTTTTGTTGTAGGAAAATGTTTCCATGAACTTCTTCCACTCGACATGCTTTTGACATTCCTTGTTGATTTGATAAGTCGGTCTTACAATTTCCTGCAACAAAGAAACAACCAAACTAGGGGGCATTGTTAGAATAATCAAGTGCAAAGAACATTTTTGTGAGATCTTTTCTCTCAATTTATTTTGTGGCACTCGTCACCCCCTCTCCTTTTTCTGAGGTGGGAACCTCAACCCTCACTTCTTCTCTTTTCTCACCTTTTTCTGGAGTTATGACTCTAACTCTCATTTTCTCACCTTTTTCTAGGGTCTGGCCCCAACACTCGTACTCTCAATTTTTCTTTTTTCTCTTCTTTCACTTTCTCAAACTCCTTTTTGAGCTTCATTTGGCCTTTGTGTACTTCATCCAAACTCAAAGATAGGAGCACCACCTTCTTCCCATTGAATTTGAAGCTATACCAATTTTTCTCCTTATCTTGCTTCACCCTCTCTCACATTTCCAAGGCCTACCTAAAAGTACGTAAGTAGTGTGCATGGGAACTACATCACATAACACTCGATCACTATAGGTTCCAATGTTGAAGGTAAGAAGTACTTGTTCACTCACTCTCACCTCCCATGGCAACTAGACTAGACCCTTGCATCTTGTATGGATTGGGATGCTTCACTACCGGTAACCCCAACTTTCCAACCTAACTAGCATTCACCAAATTAGTGCAACTCTCCCCATCTATAATGAGACTACATGCCTTATCCCCCACAAGACACCTAGTGTAGATAATATTTTCTTCATGCTTCTCTATCTCACTAGCATGGGTCAAATATGTTGGTGGACTAAAAATTCTCTCCGCCACTCTCTCCTCAATATCAATCTCCCATGGAATGAGGGAACTCCCATTTTTACACTTTTAATATTCTCATCAATTTGACCTCTACTTCCATCAAACCACTCTCGTCTTTTCTTGTCCATGCTCCCATTTTGTTCTCTACTCTCATCATCAACCAAAACATCCCCAAATTTATCCATCACTCTTCTTCTATTATCTCTTCTCTCAACATCACCCCTAGTTGATGTACTCTCCCATCTTGTTCCTAGCCTTTCCAACCTTCTCCCAATCTCCTCCATTTGTCTAGCCATGGTGGTTGAAAGAGCTTGCAACATCTCTCGCAAGTCTTGAGTTTGAGCATTGGAAATTTGCTCACTTTGAGTATCGAAATTGGTCATGTTGTGCAAGTGTGATAATGTCCTCACAATTAATATTTTCACTCAAGTTATGCTTTTATCCGATAATGAGATCACCACTCTTACCTTTTTCCACTCAAAGTTTCCTTCTCAAGCTCTCCAAGGAAGGTAATCAACTAAACCAAAAAGTATAATTCTTGTGAAACCACAAGAAATCACAAACAAACAAGAGATATAGGAATAAATGGACACAATAGAAAGTGGGATTTCTTTGTTTGCTATACTCAAGATGAACAAGTGATATGTGGGATGAGATATTAAGAACACAATTTCAACAATGAGATTGAACAACCACAAGTATTTGAAAAGCTATATATGTTGAACTACAAGGCTTTAATGATGTAGTTTTCTTTGAGACATTTTAACAAACATTTTGTGTGCACAATTTGGATAGTGTAGAAATGTAAGTGTTTGGCTAATGGAAAACCGCAAAAAACTCAACAATCAATATACCCAATATGTAGGAATTCAATAGATGCTCAAGAACATGAGTTTTTTTTTTCTAATTTTTCGTTTTTTTTATATGATGAACAACAAGAAATTTAAAGGATAGATATACCAATTTTAGAGTCAAGCTCTGATACCAAATTATGTGAACACCCTTGATACTTGACAAAAAATTCCCACAACTTGATTCATCCCAAGAAGCTAAAATTAGTAAAGAGTAATCTTGACCCAAGTTTAAATCTAACCAAAATTCAAAGGTTAAAGAAAATCTAGCCCAATTGATAGAATATTAAACAAAGTCCAAGATTGATAATAAATATTAAACCAACTCATTCTCCCCAAAATTTCAAGAATAATGATCCTTAACCCAATGGAAAGGAATAAGTAAATTTCAAGATTTATTCTAACAATACAAGAATAATTAAACTCTACATGAGGCTTAATGAAAGGAGGAAACTCACCTCATAAATCTCTTCTCACAAGAAGGAGAAATGAACAACCAAGTTAATTCCTAGGGTTTTGAGAGTGGAGTCCTGTTTATAGTACAAGAAAAGAAAGGAAATAAAGAAGTTCAGATTAAAAAAAATAAAACTCGCGAAAATCTAGCCTAGTTCAATGGCGCGGCCACCCAGACATCATTTCAGCATTATGAAATTTCAATACCACATCGCACGTTCGCATGACAACTGACACTACTTGGCCACTCAATTGAATTTTTAGCACCACGTGATTTTGATCTTCCACTTGATTCTTGGCTCGTCTCTTGACTTGGTTACTTTGTTTAGCCTTGAATATTGAACTTCTTTAGCATTGTATCTCGAGGTTTGACTTTCTTGGATCTCATCAACTTAGCAACCACATTGATTTAATTTTTTTGGGACAACAAATAAGGGTTAACAAAACAATCCTTATCCACTACTATGTTGTTGTATAGAGCATTTCTAATGCTCTGAGAGTACCAAGATAGGGGAACCATCTCTTGCAATAGGGTACCGAAAACAAAACAAATCAATGTGGTTGCTAAGTGGTGAAACTTAAAACATTTTTAAATTTGATAATTAATTCATTAATCTTTGTTTAGGAGTCCGGGATTGTGCTAACCATACTTTTCATTGTTATAAATGAGCTATGTGTTGGGATAATTGCCTCAACAAGTTCTAATTATAATTGAATGCTTATTCTATTTGTTTGAAGAGAATTTCAATTAGGATTATTTTGAAGTTTGGAGAAATACTATTGCAAACAGGAATTAAAATAAATATTGAATTCGTTTTGGAATAAATCTTATTGTTTCCTTTTAACTTTAAAAAAGTTTTTTTTAACTTTATTGAATTGAAATTGGACTCATCTATAAAATAAAATAAATGATGTTATTTATTATTTCAAAGCACGTGACTAGAGAGTTTTGTGAAGAATAATGGTAGTGCAACATCTTGATTTTTCTTATTTTCTTTGTGGAGTATACAAAGAAATAGAAATTGATGGATATGGTAAAACTTGGGGTATTTTCCATATAAATATTTGGGAGATTTGGTGAGTGAAATTCTATATAATTGTAACAATTTTTTATGTAGTGGAAAGCTTTGTCGGTCCTTAAATTTTGCATCACATCTTTATATATTTCTTTGTTTGCTATTTTTCTTTGAACTACAAAAAGATTCCTACTGGTAAATTAAAGGAAATTTTATTCAACTCCCAACAAGTGGTATTAGAGCACTAGGTGGTTTGAAGAGTTGGAGAAAAGAAAATATGTTTGACAAGTACAACGTGAAGAAGTTTGATGGGAGGATCAATTTTGGCTTGTGACAAGTATAAATCAGGGATCTATTGATTAAGGCTGGACCAAACAAAACTTTGAAAGGAAAAACGACCCTGAGTTCTAACAAAGATATTGAATCCAGTAAGACTGATGATGATTGGGAAGATTTGGATTTGAAGGCTGGAAGCACGACATGTCTTTGTTTGGCCAAGAATATCCTTGCAAATATTTATGGAATATCTGCTGCTAAGAAACTTTGAAAAAAATTTGGAAGAGTTGTTAATGAGAACCAAGGAAGTCAAATCTCGTTGCGCATATCTGTGAGTTTCATGACAAGATTCAAGAGTTGATGGTGGGACCCATTTAAAAATTATGGAATCGAGCCCAAACGGAAGACAACCTCAATGTCGAAATCACATGCATTGATCGCATAGATAGGAGGCTCCAAAGGATCAAGCTTGACGTGAATGGAGAAGATTCAAGACTAAACAAAGTAATCAAGTCAAGAGACGAGACAAGAATCAAATTGGAGATCAAAATCACAAGTTGTTGGAATTTCATTTGAGCAGCCGCACACGAAATGCAGTGTTGAAAAGACAGTTCACAAATCTATTGTCTACGTGGCCGCGTGACATTACTCTGCGCGGTCACCCAATTGAACTAAAGCCAGATTTTGTGACTTTTTATTTTACTTCCGATTTTCTATATTTCTTCAAATATTTGTACTATATAAACCCACACTTCTCAAACCCTAGGACAATTTTGAAAACATATCGTGTGAAGACGTTTTGAAGGTAAAAATCCTTCCTTAATCTTGTTCTCTCTTTGGAATTTCTTCAACTTCATTTAGAGATTATTATTCTTGTGTTGTTGTTGAATCCACAATCTTGAGATTTACTCTTTTCATCCATTGCGTTAGGATTTATTCCTTAGTTCTTTGTTTTGAATGGGTTTGGGTTAAGATCTTTATCTATCAAATTTAGCTTTCTTCGATTGATTACTTTATATTGTGGGAATTTTTGGTCAAACACCAAATGGGTTCATACCAGTTGTATAAGACAAAGAGTCTTTCAAATCAGTTGTATCTGATTTCTGCTTGTGGCAAGTACAAGTCAATGATGTATAGATTTATGATGGACTACACAAAGCTTTGAAACAAAATCTGGTCTTGAACAAAGAGTTGAATCTATTAGAGTAATGCTGATTAGGAAGATTTGGATTTGAAGGTTGCAAGCAAGATACGTCTTTTTTTGAAAAAAATGATCTTGCAAATATTCATGAAATACTTGTTATTAAGAAGCTTTGGGAAATATTGGAAGTATCGCATCTGACAAAGAGTCTTTCAAATCGGTTGTATATGAAGGAACAGTTTCATTCTTTGAGAATGAATGCAAATATGAAAATCTCATACCAACAGAGTATCAAAATAATTATCAAAATTAGGCCTTTTAATTAATTAAAATTGTAACTTTATTTCAATTTGCAACTAATAAAATTGTAACTAATAAATTTGTAAAATATGATAGAGTTTTTTGCTAAAAATTAATTTAATCAGTTACATTAACCTTAATTTAAACTATAATTACAATTTAATTACATTGTATAATTAATTACATTTTACAATTAATTACAATTGCGACTTTATTATTTCAATTTTATAATTAATTATAATTGTAACTAATGATCAATTAGTAACATGTTAATGTCATTTGTAATTAATTACATTTGCGTAATTTGGAATCAATCACCGCCACAATCCTCGTCTTCGTCAAACCACCGTCGAAAAATTCTTATTGCATACTATTTATTTTCTTCAACGTGGACGAGAACCAGTTTACTAAAATACTAAAACAGTAGAGCTTGTGTATACAAATAGAAAACGATTCCTCGGCAATGGTGGTGTCTCGTTCGAAGTAGTAATCCAAATCCTCCAATCACCTCTTCCGCCAACAACTATCACCAACTCGACACCATATTATTCATAATTTAATGAAATTCGAAATCAAAGCATAAACATTACAAGATGAAATAGAATCAAAACTTGCAAACGAACGTCCCAAAATGATCTTATTAATTTTTCATCATACAACTAAATCCTACACCACCACTATAGTCTATAGCCTCCACCACCGTTCCGGAGCACATATACGCACTACACACACCACACCTTCTCACATCCACCACCTTCACAGTCATCTCCCACCATTACCACCACCCTTACACACATAGTAGCCACCGTATTGCAGCGCACTACATATACACCTACACCTAACACGCCATCACTGCGCACAAAACATGTGTTAAACTACCACCTTTGCACCGAAAACAATCATTAAACGAAACAATGAACTGGCTGAAATTAAAAATGGAGGCTAGAGTGAGATCATACCCGCGGCTCTATGCGCCCATCGTGGGAATGAGATCTACGCATCATGAAGCTATCCACCGCCATCCACGACCAGCAGTCTCTGATCCGGAGGAGAATCACAGGTTTAAGTTATCTCTATCTTTTTCCCCAACAAAATGTGAATGAGATAGGACCAAGTAGTAGGCTAAATCGGGGGGTTTGAGATGGGTGAGGTGATTTCATGAAATATTTTCAAAATACCTGAAAAAAAACATATGATTTCCAGTAGTTAGCCCTTTCAATAAAACAATGATGGATTACTTGATTATTGTAAGACTTGTGTATGGCGTGAGTTTTTTTTTCCTCAATTGAAAATGGGTTTGTGTTGAGTTGGTTTGGTAGAGTTGAGTTGCATTGGGTTGGGTTTTAGATTCAACCTGTGACCCAACTTAACCCGACCATTTTAAGGAGAAGCCCAAACCGATTGAGTTGAGTCGGGTTGGTTGGGTTTGACAGATTTGGTTGAGTTTTGCCAAAGCCTACCTACAGTTTAAGAGGTATGGTAGGGATGACAAACGAGCTGAGCGACTGGTCGAACAAAGAGCAACAAGTCGCTCGGGCTCGTCTACAATCCAATCACAAAGGGAGGAAAACGAGTCGAGCAGCGGCTCAACTTGTACTATAAATAGCTACTCGTGGTTCGTTGTTACGAGATTCGAAAGATAGGATAGGTCGGAGAGCCAACTCGTAAATGTGACCAAATGGTCACAAAAATTTTAATTGTGACTGTTGGGTCCCCAACGGTAACTAGCGTTTATTTATTTTTTCAATTTTCATTTATAAATACAACATTTTTTTCATTTCAATTTCACACACATTCTATCCCCTTCCATGATAATCTAATTCAATTCTTAATTTATATATTTCAATTCAATTACTACACAATGCACATTTCATCTTTACATACTACAATTGCACATTTTTTTATTATCTTAGATTCTCTTTTCTTATACTACAAGTCTAAAATCACACATCTGCTTCTTCTTCTTCATCTTCTTTCCAAGCCTCAACATATAAAATAGTGGATGCTAATCGTCGGTTTGTGGAGAATTTGTTCGACGGGGAATCATCATTAACCCTACATTCTCACTTTCACGATGAATTTGCTGCTCTCAATGAAGTTCCAATTCTAGAAGATATTAACGAGGTCCAATTCTAGAAGATATTATTGAGGTGTGAGCTATTCATCCATTTGATTTATTTGACATTGAAGAATATGTTGAAGTCCTCAAAGATGACCAAATATTCTCGATGTAAGAGGGAAAACAAAGGGTAAAACAAAATGTTAAGATCATTTAATCTAAATCAGGAATTAGGACCATCTGTTCCATTGAAAATACCCAAAGAGTTTAAAAAATTATTTTGAACGAGAGTTGCTCAGGAACTTAGAACCTGTTGATACACTACAATTTGATTTACTTGAGTTTTGCGAATGAACGAATGGAGATATCTAATTGTTTTTACCATGGTGAAAGATCTACTAATAACTTCGATTAGCACGGTAGCTTCAGAGTCTGCTTTTAGTAAAATTAAATGGACTTTGTCCAAAGTAAGTAGCCAACTCAAAAGAAGACATTTTGGAAGTATTAATGTGCGTCAAAGATTGACAGTACACTCATTTTTTGTATACAAAATAAGTATGCCGAAATTGCTAGTAGTATGGTAAATGTTCTTTTGTTTTAATCTCATTATAACTTATATAATATTCTTTTTATTTTTCAATACTATTTTTATTTCAAAACAAAAATTGTACACTTAGCAAGTTGTTCTTGTACAATTTTAACTCTGCCTACTAGAAAATTCGATTAAGTACCCGGTCCCAAGCTCGTAATAAGGAGGAGGGTTTTCAACTATTTTTTGCTCACAAATTACAATTATTATAGGTTACAATTTATTTTTTGGTCAAAAATAACAAATTTTATATGTCACAACTTATTTTTCAATCACAAATTACAAATTTCTTATGTCACGATTTATTTTTAATCACAATTTACAAATCTTATAAGTCATATCTTATTTCTCGGTTACATATAACGCATTTTATAGGACACAAACTATTTCTCGATAAAAAAAAAAAAAAAAAAAATCGAATTTTATAAGTCACAACTAATTTTTTTTCCACAATTCAACAAAATGATATGTCACAACTTCTCTCATGGTCCCAAAATTTCAAATTAATTGATCACATCATTACAACTTAGAAAATTATGAGTCATAATTATAAAATTAGTCGTAATTTCAATTTTTTAAAGTCATATATTATTTTTGGTGACAAATAACGAGTTTATGGATCACAATCAATCTTAATCCACCCACTACCAACAACCACCACCAACACCTGCACTGCAACCTCACGCTACAACCACCACAACAGTCAACCGAACATAAAAAATACAGATCAGTACACATACACCCTCTGTCGCTACCGCTACTGCCATTGTTTCATATACCAATAATTACCACCATTGTCACCTATACCAACAATTACCACCACCACCTCTACTGCACAACACCACAAGTTAACTAATTAACAAATCGTGGCGACTATGTTGTACTACATACCCTACTCGTGAAACATTCCAACAATACAAACACAGAGGGCCGATACCACCTCACCACCACCAATACCACCAAGGTGGCAATAGTGCTTGCCGCGTAGCGCCTTATAGAGGCCATCGCAGTGGGGGCAAATCACTATGAATTTGAAGCCAACACCACTAGAAGATTGTATTTCTGTTCGAGGTTGAGATGAAGGCCTTCAATATTTCTTGTGGGGTTGTGTTGGTAGAAAAAAACTGACATCTGCACTAGTAGAAAGGTTTTGTTCAGCAGAGGTTGTTGTACAGAAAAAGAGACGTGCTTACCCAGCATAGCAGATGAGTGTATCGCTACACCTCTCCATTGCCATCGTGTATGCCAATGTCTGTGGTTTGGATAATGAATTGGGAAATGAATGGAAATTGAATTATGGTTTATTTGGTTGGGGTGGGATTTATATTATATTAGTTTAATTCAATAATAATATTACTAATTACTAATATTAAAAAGTTTAGCCTCTACTTGGTAAAAATATATTTGTAAACAAAAATATGTGGTTGAAATGCGATTTAGAGAAATGAGTGTGATTAAAAAATGATTTGCCATTTCAAAAAAAAAAAAAAAAAAATGATTTGAGGAATTGATTTCAGAATAAATAAATTCTAAACTTGAATTTTGAGTTTGAAACTAAAAAAACACTAGCGGCATACACGTGTGATCAACCAATAATTTTTTTTACCCTTTGAATATATATATACACACAACTACTCTACAATCAGAGATCTCACTCATCAATTTGTACATATCTCTTACATAGTTGCCCCTCCATGCATGTACCAGGGATGGTGAAATTACTGAGTTGTAACCCAGAGACAGATCACGTAAACAGTCAAAATAAAGTTACCTAAATGTAAAAGAAATAACAGTGGTTTAAGCTTCAATGAAATCCTAAAAAGCCAATAGTTTATTTATGTATCATACCAACAGGAAAAACAGGTTAAGAATATTGTAAGAAAGAAAGAAAGCATAATGATAAAAATTGCATATTCAGTCTTCCAAGCTCGCACAATAAACATCGCTTTGAATGCAGACTTACAATGTTCACATTTGATTCCAAACCTAAAGACATTGAAGAAAACCACGGTGTTAAATCGACTGCAATGAGTCAAATGAAAACAGTGAACTATAGACCGTTGACTAACGATCTTTAAGGGCCGCAATTTCGAGATCATGTATAATTACTCAAAGCTCAATGTTCCTAATTTCACTTGTACAGTTGGACAAGACTTCCACGTGACATACAAAAAAATGTGGTAATTAGAATGAATGACTCAAATCTTGATGCTCGATGTTCCTAATTCCTTAATGATGTGCAAACTATTAGAAAGGTGAATACAAATCAGATGCTCAAAGTGTTTAACCGAAAATTCATTCAAACATTTCATCAAACACCAAGCATGCAAGAGTTTTTAAGCTCCAGATTCAATCAAACTGGTTTAGCATCCATACTTTGAAGAACGCAATACAAAATCAGCAAATAAAAGCCCCAAAAACATTCCCTACATCACAACCAGAAGTTCTCAAATATCAAAATCAAACGATTTAGCTCATGTGTTCGGTTATTACCCGTTCTCTCTAGAAATCAAAATCCCACTTCTCTCTCTCTCTCTCTCTCTCTCTCTCTCTCTCTCTCTCTCTCTCTTTGCATACACATTTTCCTATAAACAAATTACAAAATGTGTGTGAGGTGCAATTATTTCCGATGAACCCTTTATCAACAAGAGAGGAAAACTAACCATTGTTCATCAATTATGGGCTGAATTTGATACAATTTTTGAGTTATGCGGCTTCAATTCCTCAAGTGGCAAGGATCTCCATCCCATCAAATCTCTACCAAACCAACCAATTTAAAAAATTCACAACTATAAGAAATCAATATCTGGTATAAGAATATACAACAAATTAGCTAATATTTAATCACAAAAACCCAAAAAACTTGAAGAAACAACAGAAAAATTGTAGCAAACGGCCGAATTTTCACTTTATTTTCAAAATCTGACGCCAACACGTGGTGTACGATAATTTGCGAAAATACTTTATCTTTCTTTTCATAAGCCGGTGACGTAAACGACGTCACTTGATTGAGATTTCAAAATCACTTTACTTTAAAATAAAATCCCTTCATTTGAAAAGTAATGATAAAATATTTCACATAAGATGTCGACTTTGAAATCATTTAGATAAATTGTAAAAATAATAAAATTAGCGAGTTTGGTAGTTCAAGTACAAGTACAAGACCTTATTCGGTGAGTTCACAACTCACAGGTCCGTCACCTAGCACAGCACTATCTGTCTCATCGTCTGAAGATCCACGCCAATCCCCTTTTTCATCTCTATTATTACCTGAAATATTAGATGTGACGTGGAATGAGCATACACTTTCCCAGTGAGTGAAATATTGTATGTAGACAAGTTAACCCCACATATTCAAGTTTTGTGCACATTTTACTTATGAAATCAATTAAATCTATATTCATATCTTCTAGTCATGTCCTATATTCAAGATTAGACCCAAGTCAAGTTCAAGTCAAATCATTTTAGATTATATATATTTCAAGTTATATCCAGTCCAGTCAATTTCATCAATTCAAATTCACATATTCTAGTTAAGTCAAGGTCATGTCTCACATATTTAAACCAAAGTTCCTATACTCAAATCATATAATCAAGACAAGTCAAGGCAAGACATATATTCAAGTCGGGTCAAGATAATATATTCAAGTTCATGTGCATTTGCATTTTAACCAAATCGAGTCAAGTTCATATAACCATGACTGGTGCAAATGTATGTCTTTCAAGAGAACATGACTTTTAATGGGACTCATATTACAAATCAACTAATATCCCGAGCGCACACAAGCAGGGAATGTTACCCCGAGTTCAAGCGTGAAGTTTATTCCATGAGTTCTTTTACAAATGTAGTTTCTATGCCACGAGTTTCAAGCAGGGAGTCGAGATCCCTGAAATTCATTAACAAGCGTAATCACATCGTGATCCAATTACTGGACTCCGTAGCACGTATATCAAGACATGCGGGATAGAGTGACTGTAATACCAAGAAATTACTTTCTATGCAATGCATATTAAAGACATAAAAATCCTTTTAATGCAATGCATAATGGACACATATCACGAAGTAGCATCACGTAATCAAGTACAAGTCTATCCAAGCCAAGCTAAGTCAAGACAAGTTCATATGTTTAGGAGTTACACATAGACAAATTAATCTTACATATTCAAGATCAAGATAATATTCAAGTGATGTCAAATTCATATAATCATGTGCTATATCTTTTAGCAAGTAGAAGACATATCTTCAATAAATCAAACGTCACATAAATAAGAACAAGAAAACAATATTAATTAATGTATCATGTATAAAAATATGATGAGCAGAACCTTTTTATGAATTCAACATATTGATACTCAATATTTAATATTACTTATTTGCATCCAGAATTGTTTATCTCTTTTTGAACTCAATATTTAATATTACTTATTTGCATCCAGAATTGTTTATCTCTTTTTGAAGACCGGTTTAGGATTATGTCAATATGAATCATAATAACTCAAGATATCCCAAGTAATAAGCTCCTTGATCATATTTAAAAATGATATTCACGACGATATATTGATGGATTTTATAATGAGATCATGGTGATATCAAGATAATAATAAGACTACAATAATATCACGACAAGATTAATGACATCATAATTATTATATGGAATTATAACGAGATCATGTAATCAAGTAAACAAATAAACATATTTCACTCACCTAAATCTAGAAATGCTCAAAAAGAGGTTCTATATATTCTGTTTATAGGATGTATTGATTTTCCATGAACATGTATCGATACATGTTCATTTTCAAGCTTCTTGTATCGATACATTGATACTTGCAATCAATTCAGCATCGTTGAGTATGATTTCTGGAATTTCTTCAAGATTTTAATTATCTATTCGAACAGAATTTTATTCAACAAGTCTTGATTTGAACATCATTTCATTTAGGATATCAAGATCATGGTATTGAATTAACATGTTTTAATCCTAATTTATTCAAACATAATCTCAATTCCAGAATTTTAGAAGGAAATAATTATTATTTTGATCGAGTAGAATTTCATTTAGGACATCAAGAACATGTTATCAAGTTAACAAGTCTTGATCCTAAAATATTCAAACATAATTCTAACTTTGAAATTCTATAATCTTGGAAAGGAAGGAAGCTATTTTTCTAGCAGCTCTTTGAACTAATTTCTTTCTAACGGTTTCTTGCTCAATTAGGTTCGTGGAAGATGGTTTGAACTAATGTTTATTAATAGGGAAAGTCAAAGTGCACCGTATATGAAAGAAGCCGTCCACATGATAAGTATTTGCAATTGAAATGAAGCCGACTACTCACTTAAGCAAGAGGTGGAAAGTATTTAAGTAGGAGGTGTAAAGGCCATTGCATGCAAAGCAGGACGTGGCTATCTAAGAACATGCTGGTTTTCATAGACATGGTGACTAAGGTAAGCTATAATTGCAGCCGTGTCCAAAAAGGTTGACACCTCATGCTTTAATTCAAGAATTCAGTTTCACGATGCAGTATTGCAGCTCATATTTGAGGTAAAAAAACGAAGTCAAAATATTGGTTTCTTGTTACCATTTCAAACTCTTCACGGAGTACTTTAATGTGCAATTTACGGCGTAAGAAACGGATAACCAAGGAGAAAGTTATGGCCTTCCGAAGTTAGTCACTAAAAACTGTTTTCGAGTTATCGTTTTTACCGTCTTAACTTTAAAAATTTACCGAGGGCTATCCGTTAGTTGGAATGACAAAACATTTTCATATTCTTGCAGTTCACTTCGAGAACTTGCCCATGCATATATCACATGTAATCAAATGAGGCCGGGAGTTATCAAACGAGTCTATGAAAAATAGGCGTAAAAATACGTTTTGTCGTAACTTTTATTATTTAATATTTTTGTTTTTCTTCCGTTAAATCCCAGTTCTCTTTTTTTTTTTTAATTCCAAAATAATTACATAAACTATAAAATACTTATATTACGTCATAATGAATAATAAATGACATCGAAGTTTTCGGATCGTTACAAAAATTCCTCAACAAAATATCAAAACCCAAGAACAATGCCTTCATTTCTATCCTAAGCAAAACTCTGAAATTTAAAAACACACACAAGTAAAAGTTCAAATAACAAACCCTAAAGTCTTGGATAAGATCAGAGTTGATCAATAGGACTGTATGAGAAAATTAACCATTGAAGAATTATGGGTTGAATTTGATACAATTTCTAAGTTCTGCGGCTTCAATTCCTCAAGTGGCAAGGATCTTCAGCCCATTAAATCTCTACCAAGCAATTTCAGAAATTCACAAATATAAGAAATGGAAGAATACATAACTAAGGTCTTTAAAGAATACATTTTCAAAATTAAGAAACTCAAGGTTTTATTTCAAAAATCATGTCATAATTAATTATATATATTTTATTATTTATGGTCACAAGTCACAATTTTTTTGGTTACAACTTATTATGGTCACAAGTTTTTAGGTCACAATTTATTATTGGTCACAACAACAGATTTTTAGGTCACGGTTTATTATTGGTCACAATCACAGACTTTTAGGTCACAGTTTATTATGATCACAAGTCACAATTTTTTAAATCACAGTTTATTATTGGTCACAATTTTTTAGGTCACAAGTCACACTTTTTAGGTCACAGTTAATTATTGGTCACAAGTACTCAAATATTTGGTCACAAATTACGTATTTATTGGTCACACACGTCAATACCACCCACTACCGCCAACACCGTGACCAATACTGCCACCATCGGCCACCACCACCAAAACTTGCCCCTGCATCGCCACTACCACAAAAGCACAAGATCATCACCATCACCATCCCCACAAAAGCGCAAGACCATCACCTTCACCACCACCACCACCACAAATCGCAACCAACAAGCCACCCATCAACAACCGCCCGACCATCACCACCACAAAGCTACCACCACCGCAACAAGCCTCGACTACATCCTCATTGTTGATCTCCACAAACACAGATCCAGATCCCCAATCCCCACTACCGTCCTCCCTGACCACCGCACCACCACAACAATCGCAACCATGCCGTAACAACCGCCCGACCATCACCACCACGACTCAACACTGCAATGACCACCAAAAACCACAACAAAGCCGCCACCGCAAACACAGCCACCACCGCCGCATCAACTGCAACCACATCGTTATCACCAATATCCACATATTTAAGTGGTGAATCGATCGAAACGTCTTCTGGCTCTCACTAGGGAGGGGGAAAAAGATCTGCACATTGATAGAGGTGGTGGAGTGGTGGTGTGCCACTGCAGCTACATGGCTTCACTGCCAACGTGCGCCTCCACCGCATCAAAGATGGCTTTCGATGGTGGTGGTACGACAGTTGCCCCAGGGATCTCCTTCGCCAACACTTGCCTGTTGCCGCAGACTGAAGTGAAGGGATTGGTGGTGTCTGCGTTTTTTTTTTTTTTTTTTTTTTTGTTGGGGGGTGGGGTGGGGAGGTTTGTAGATTAATTAGTTTTAATAATTAATAAAATTAGTTAATATTTAAAAAATAATCATGACCTGATTTTAATATAAATAACTTATAGTTTGGATTTTTGAATTGTGAAGTTGAAAAACAAGTCCTTGTGTAATTTCCACTATAAGAAATTAATATTTGGCATAAGAATATACTCACTCCGTCCCAATTATATACGTTTGTTTGACTTTTCGCACAAATTAAGAAAACATATTTAATGTCATTGAAAAAGTAATTTTGTAAAGGAAAAGACGACCTATATAATTGGGACGGAGGGATTACAAAAAATTAGCTAATATTTAATCAGCAGGAACCCAAAAAACTTGAAGAAACAATAGAAAAATTCCTCAACTAAATATCAAAACCCAAGGAAGATGCCTTCATTTTTGTCCACCTTACCAAAACTCTGAAATTTAAAAAACGCATAAGTAAAAAGTTCAAATAACAAACCCCAAAGTCTTGGATAATATCATACGTTGATCAATATGACTATATTAGTAGTCTCTGGTCAATGAGAAAACACAAAAGTGATGAGAAACTGAGATTCAAGAGGAAGAAAATTACCCAGAATCCATCCATGGCATCGTCGGCCACCCTGGTTTACCGAGTCCAAACCCAAGTGGAGAGGATGGTGAGGGGGTTCGATCGATTTCTACTTTCTAGTTTCATCGGGACAATCTTTTAGCTGAAAGCAAATGGAGAGTCTTTTACGTTGTGGATATATAAATAGTCAATAAGGGTTATGTAGGAATTTTATAAGAATTTTGAGGGCATAAAAGTCCAAAAACATTTCTCCTCTTTAGGACCTTTTATAGATTGTACAGATGTATAGATGTGTGAATGTAATTTTCACAACTAAAATCTCGTAATAATTACGTCCTCCTTCCCTCCCCCAAGCCAGAAAGCCAAAAAATCCATGAATTGATTTTGTTACTTTTTAAATTTTTTGTCATTTTTTTTTTCTTTTATTTCTCTTCTTACAAGATTGGGAGTTAATAATATCACAAAAATATTGGCTTAAACTGACTTGATATGTGAGATGATACTTTTTAACAGTAAAATACACTAGCTCCTTAAAAAGTGACGTACACTTTTGAATTTCATAAACTTGTTGCCTTACTTATCTTATGTATTATTATAAATATAAAGATGCATCAATTATTTTATTGATGAAATGACATACTAATAACAACCAAGTCTCGTTTTGACAATACTTTTGGAAACACTAAAGCCCAAATAAAGATTCAATCAAATTGGGGGGAAAATACCTATAAAGGCAAAACATTCGGCACAACTTGTGAGACTCAAGAAGATCATCGAGCACAATATTCTAAAATTGTTTGTTAATTATCATTTCTTTCTCGAAAAACTTTCTCGCAAAATTTTTTATTTCGCGCGGGTGTTGTTGGGCTCATGCTAACAATAAAATTGTTTTAGACGAAAGTGTAAGGGACAAACCTTTTGAGACAAAGTTTAAAAAATGAGTATTTGTACTAAGAAAAACTTGATTCATAAGACGTCTCCAAAGAGCGTAAGCACACAAATTAAACTAGAAGAGTTTTAAAATCTGAGATAAGAAAATTAAATATCTGTTTTGAGAGTTTTGATTTGTTAACAATTATCCCCTAATATGGTTGAATTAACATGTAATCATTAATTTTTGTCATTTTCAAATTATCTATAAATTTCATAGATCCAGTGTGCATCCTATACCGACGATTCATCCTTCTAAAAACAACATTTGATGCGAGAAACACATGTATTTGATTAAATTTACTTTCGATACCAAATAGACTGTTATAGGTCAAATATAGAGTCTTAATTTTGTACATGTAAAGTAAAGAGTTAGGCATAAATTTTCTATGGCTGAATAATTAAACTCACATTTATTCAACTACCTACTAAATTAATAGATTGATCTTTCTTTGTCCAACTAGTCTTCTTGAGCGACCATTCCACCTATCGAGTTTTGTTCTGCTGATATGTATACACTTACCGCCCTTGAATGGGTGAGACCAACACATGTAGACTTGAAAAGTATGTCTTCAAGTTGTTAAAGGTCTTTTGATATTCTTCTTTAAAGAAGCCATCCAAATTTTTAAGCTTTAATAGATGTAAACAAGCTTTTGTTTGCCTTGCACAATTCGAAATAAAATGTCTTAAGAAGATAACTTGACCCAAAAATCATTGTAATTTTTTTTTTTACTGTTAGGTGATTTGGCCTCTAATAAGGCCCTTGTTTTCTTTTTGTCAAGCTCAATTCCCCTATTTTTCACTCAGAAATTCAAAAAGTTACTCGGACTTATACCAAATGCACACTTTAAAAGATTCAATTTCAATTTACACTGCCTCATTAGTTCAAATGAACTTTTAATTGGTAAAAATGGCCTTTTTTTTTTAGCAATTTGACCACTATATCATTTACATAAACCTCAATTAAATCACAATTCATGTCATGAAAGATCAAGTTCATTACCCTTTGATAAGTAGCCCTAGTATTTTTTGGACCGAATAAAATACAACCCATTCATAATATTCTAAGACCCTAGGGCATCTAAAATCAGTCTTGTGTACGTCTTCTTCAGGTATATAAATTTGATTATACCCTAAATAATTATCCATAAAAGAATTAGAGATGACAAAAAACCCGCCCTGAATAATTAATTAAAAAAAATAAGGAAAAAAGGAAAAAAACTGAAAAAATTAAAAAAGAATGCTTAAAAAATAAATTAAACTATGGTAAATGGGATGAAAGGGTTGACCCACCCCGACCCTGAAATTCACGAGGCAAGGTGCGGGTTTAGAAAAAATTAAGCGGGGCGGGGCACCGATATGGGATACTCGACTCGAACCCACCCTGTTGCTACCACTAAAAAGAACATATAATGTGTCCAACAGTGGAATCAACTAAGAAATCTATTGTCGACATTGTGTATTCATCTTTAGGCATAGCAAGGTTTAAATTTCTAAATTTTATATATACCATTATTTTACCATTTTTTTAAAGATGGGTACAATATTAGACAACCATTTCACATATCCCAGACGTTCTAATAAAACCTGCTTTTAGTAATCGCTCTATTTCTTTCTTTATTTTAGGAAATATATTGGGTGCAAAATGTTTAGGTGGTTGTTTATGAGGCTTGAAGTTATGTTTGGTGGGTAATCTATGCAATACTAAATTTATATCTAAACTGGGCATTTTTGCATGTTCCTAAGCAAACAATATTTATATTCTTTTAATAAATAAATTAACTTAGTACTAACCTCTTCATCAAGCAATTGGCTAATGAAGGTTGGACGATCTTCTCCTTCATCACCAATGGATTTTGTACTTGAGCATATCCTGACTTTGCAATCCTCATCGAATTACCCCCAAGTCACAGGGATTCCTTCTTTCAAGTAGTTCACCTTGTTGAATTCGCTTTGTAGATTGCGTTCAGAACCGAATACAGCCATTTTATTTTTTAGTAATGCTAACGCTTCTTCTCTTCTTATTTTTTCTTTGGGATCTTTTCCAAAAACCAATAATTTAGCTTTAAGGGTCATAATTTCAGCCAAAAAACTTTGTGTGTAGCGACCGGGAATTTTTCGTCTCTTTCTACCAAAGTAATTTTAAAACTTTAAATGCGCGTCGCTACGACTTCTTCCAATTTAATTTAAAAGAGTATTCGTCTAGCCAAATTATAAATGAAATTAAATTTATTTTCATCGTAATTAAATTTTCGAATTTTATTTTTAAATATATTCCAATGTCACAATTTTTTTTTCTATCTATCCTAATTCAAATTTTAATGATTTTAAAAATCAAAAAAATTTCAACTCCAGCCCTATATGGAATAATTCTGAATTTCCCCAAAAATCCATTTTTCCCTCACACGATTTATTCCATTTTCACAACCTAATTCATGACCCTTACCAATTTCAATTTTTGGCAAATTCCAGCAATCCATCTCAAATCTGCATGTATCCAAAACTCTCCTCTTGCAACCCCCTCGATTTCTGCACTCAGTGATTTCAAATTCCTGCATTCCTTCTTCAATCACCAGGCTCCCTTAACTCCCTCAATCAAGAGATTTCAATTTGCAACCTTCCAAAATCTGTATCCCTTTTCAGCCCTCAATTCCGGAATCAGCTCCCTGCGATTCATCCTCAATTAGCAATCAATCCGCAACCTACCAAAATGCAACAGCAACCTACCAATTTCAGCAAAACCAACCATGACATATATCTCATCTTTTCATCCTACACGAGCCCAACCAAGCCAGACGACATTCTGGTAAAAAATTTTTCCTTTACTGCATTTCACCTCCCACCCCTCACCAATCTCAATTTCTCTACAAGACCCATGTCACAAACGAACCAACAAACACCACCACTGATATCATCACTGCCTAACCAACCCAATCGAACCATTTCCAATTCACAAATCAGCCATAGCACCGCTGTTGAACGGATGCACCGCCATCTTCAAACAATCTGCAGTCAACCATCAACCGAACCAAAATACACCCAAACCGCCATCACCAACTCCCCGTCCAAACACCGGTGGAAACACCCAACCGGACGTCACCCCCACCTCCTATTTCCCGACCTCAAATCCTCACCATTTTCTCTCAAATTAAACCCAAAAACCAAGAATCAATTTACCCAAGAGTCTTACCTTGAACTCAGCCCTTCGTTGCCGGTATTTCTTCGCCGGAAAACCCAAAAAACGTGCGATCTCCCAACCCCGCTCGCCTCTGTCTTTCATACCAAAGATCAGCCCAAATCTCCCTCCTCTCCACCAACCACCAAACCCACGTCACCATCACGCATCGACGGCGGTATCGCCGGCTTTACCGCCGGCGATTGGAAGCGAAGCCCTTCCGTTTTTATTTTTGTACCTCTCGGCCTCTCTCTGATAATTTACAGAGAGAGAGAAATGAAATGTTTTGATATAAAATGTTTTATAAAATCAAGTTTTCAAAATATCCGTTTCAGCCCCACAGTTTGACATATATTCGTTTCAGCCCCCCCCTTTTTAAAATGATTTCGTTTCAGTCACAAATATTTTTATAATTAAAAAAATCACCCCTTAGTTTTGTAAAATATTATTTCAGTCCCTAAACTTTAATCCCAATTCTCTTAAAATTTCATTTAGATCTTTATATTTATTTTTAGTTAATTTAAATTTAAGTCTCGAAGATACTAATTTAATTTAATTTTCTTGGCTAGACGAATCATTTGGAGAATTTAGAGATTGACGTACTTCCCGCTCCAATTTTTGAGAACTCGTAACGTTAAAGGTAGACTCGCCCCCACTAATTGATTTATATTATAATTGCACGTGATTATGTGGATTTGTGTGATATTGTATGCTTAATTGCATGAGAAAAGAAAGAATATCTCGTATGAGATAAATTTGAGAATTTATGTTATGCACGTCATAACCTATCTGCTAGCATGATTTAAGAAAAGAATGGTTCATTTGCGTTCACTATGTGATGCCTATGAATAAGAAAAGAACGTCACTACATTATTTGCATGATTACTTGTCCAATTATCTTTTAGATTAATTACTGGCGATGAGTCTACTGAGTATTTCATTTTGAAATGCTCACCCCGTGGTTTTAACAATTTTGCAGATTTCGGCGACGGTGGCGAGTGATGGGCAATGGCGAACAAAAAAAAAAAAATTTAGGATATCATTTTTTAAAGTCGTGGATTTCGAAATAAACAATTTCATTTTATCATGAATTTCCATTTTTAATAAGTTTGTAAGAATTATTCCATTTAAATTGAATTATCGCTAAACTTTGATTTATTAAACGTGATATTTAATATTTAGTCATATTTCCGCAATAAAGTATAAAAGAAAATTTAGAAAAGTGACGTTCCGGGCTCCACGGAACTCGGGGCGTTACAGCGTGGTATCAGAGCGGGTCTACGTTTCTGTAGACTTACAAATTTTGAAAAGAAATTTTTTTTAAAAAAAAAAAAAAAAAAAAAAAAAAAAAAAATAATAATAATAATAGAAATAATGTTTTGACGACTTTTTGCCATTGCCATCATTTTCCGCCGACTCCGAAGGTAACGAAGTTTAGTATATTGATTTATTTCGGATACTTAAGAATAAATGTTTTGAGAATTTGACGAGAAAAGAAAAGAAAAGAAAATACGAGAAAGAATTAGACAACTAGTATCCGAATTAATGAGAAAGAAAGAAACGAGTTTTGGAGCATAATGGGAATTAGTACAATTTAAGAAAATTTTCATAAAATATTTCGTCCCTAGATTTAAATAAATAATAAAACCCTAACTGGACTTTGCATAATGGATTCTAGGCATGGCACCAATTGACGGGATATCAAACCACATCCTTCGTTTTTGCGCCATACGTCATGACGCTATAGCTAGTGGACTTAGGCTGACTGATGCTCAATCTATTAGCCGCCTTTTGACTACATTTCCAGAATGTCAGCGTGAACTAGCGATCGATTTTTATAATGACGTGAAGAGATGCCTAGGAGAGGACGTGAAATTCCAGACTGTCTGCGACGAATTTGTAATGCGGTGGGACCGCTACCTAACCCATGCTCCAGCGCCAAGAATAATTATTCTATCAGATGACGAGGGAGAACCAATTGAGATAACCGACGCCGAGTCAGGCATATATGACTACACTCCTGGCTCACCAGGGTATACCCTTGACTCACCGACTATGACCCCGGGCGCACCAGATTATACCCCAGGCACACCAGGATCGATATCTCCTATGTCACCACCAAAGATGTAGAATATATAACAGTTATCTTAATTTTAGTCTAGCAGTATTCCCATTCCCAGTATTGGCAGTCCTATGTCTTGTATCCTCAATCGAAGGAAATTTTAATCATTAATGAGAATATTTTCAATTTTCGTTCATATTGGAGTTGAATTTATTACAATATTTGGTATAAATGTTATCAGAAGTTACAATACACTCCTTGTTTTCATTTAAGGGAATGGCTAGACGCGTTAACAGGAGTATTATGGACCGTGCTACATCTGAGCAACAGAACTCAGGACAGGGCCCCACAGCCCAATCCAGTATCATCAGGGATTTACTTTTGGCTGTGCAAGATTTGAGGCAGGCCCCAACAGGTTCCGCAGTGCCAGTTATTGAACAATTCAGGAGGTACCGTCCGCCCACTTTTGACGGCGGGGATAATCCACTGGCCGTGGAGGAGTGGTTACAGGGAATCGAGAGGATTTTCAAGCACATCTCTTGCCCTGAGGACAAGAAGGTTACTTGCGCAGAGTTTATGCTTATCGGTAGGGCTGGCTTTTGGTGGGAGTCCGCATCACGGACTCGGACCGAAGAGGAACAAGCAGCGTTGACCTGGGAAGAGTTTAAGGAAGAGATCAAAGACAAGTTCTTCCCACAAGCCCTCCGAGACCACAAGGAGACAGAATTTTTACAGCTAGTTCAGGGTGAGATGGACATCACTGACTATGAACGGAAGTTCGAGGAACTGTCACGGTATGCTCCACATCTAGTGGAAACCGAAGTTAAGAAGGCACGCCGATTTGAAAGAGGTCTGCGTTCGGATATCAGGCAGATTGTTGGCTCACATGAACTGCCCACTTACCGGGAAGTTGTGAAGAAAGCTCAGGCCGTGGCTTTTGCTGGTGCCAAGATTGGCAACCAAGGAAATCGGAACAATCAAGGGCATCAAGGTAAACGAAAATGGCATGGTCATCATCAGAACAGGAACCAGAATTTCAATAAGAGACAGAATACAGGACCTAGCAGAGGTCAGGTGACCAGTTTCCCTCCACCATGCCCGAAGTGCCAGAAGACGCATAAAGGAGAATGCCTCTTTGGAAACAAGGTTGTTTGTTACCGATGTGGCCAACCGGGCCACTTTTCTCGAGATTGCAACACAGCACCCGCTCAAGGCTCGGACCAGAAGAAGAACATTGACCAGAACAGAAAAGGGAAGGCTAGGGTATTTGCCATGGACGCCGTTGAGGACTCCGACGTGATTGCAGGTACACCATTACTTCAACATTCATATACTTGTATTACTTAATTTCATGTATCATGCTTTGCTCGAATTAATAATATGAACGACGATAACAGGCATTTTATCTGTTTCTGGTATTCCCGTATACGTCCTAATAGATTCGGGTGCTACACATTCATTTATTTCCGACTCATGCTTAACTAAATTGAATTTAGTGGGTGAAATAACTGGTAGCATGCTTGAAGTGAGCTTACCGTCAGGAGAAATTCTTGACACTAATAGGATAGTCAAGTCTGTGCGAATGGATTTCGATGGGATAGTGTTTGAGGCAGACCTGAATATTATTTCGATGAAGGATTTCGACATTATCCTAGGAATGGACTGGCTGAGTGCTAACCGTGCCGCAATCATGTGCCATGAGAAGGAAGTAGTATTTCGAAAGAATGGGGATGAGGTGTTCAGATTTTTTGGTTCGAAGGTTAAAGCACTTCCTCGCCTTATCTCGGCTATGCAAGCTGAAAAGCTAATTGCCAAGGGAAACTGTCAAAGTTATCTGGTTAATCTCCAAGGAAAACTTGCCGAGGAAATCAAATTGGAGTCAGTGCCAGTTGTGTGTGACTTTCAAGATGTATTTCCAGAAGACCTATCTGGTACTCCGCCTGATAGGCAAGTGGAATTTGCTATTGACTTGGTGCCAGGAGCTGCCCCTGTTTCGAAAGCCCCGTATCGTATGGCACCGAAAGAATTACAAGAATTGAAAGTCCAACTGGAAGAACTGCTAGAGAAGGGCTTTATCAGGCCAAGTGTGTCCCCGTGGGGAGCACCTGTGCTATTTGTGAAAAAGAAGGATGGCAGTATGAGAATGTGCATTGACTATCGGGAATTGAACAAGTTGACGATAAAGAATAAGTACCCCCTGCCCAGAATCGAAGATTTGTTTGATCAATTAAAAGGAGCTGCGGTATTTTCGAAGATGGACTTAAGGTCCGGTTACCATCAATTGAAGATCAAGCCTGCGGATATACAAAAGACAGCGTTTAGGACTCGATATGGACACTATGAGTTCACAGTGATGCCATTCGGTCTTACGAACGCACCGGCAGTATTTATGGACTTGATGAACCGGGTTTTCCATCAGTACTTGGATAAGTTCGTCATTGTCTTCATTGACGATATTCTGGTCTATTCCAAAGATTCACAACAGCATTCGGAACATTTGAGGATTGTGTTGGAGACGCTACGGGCAGAAAAGTTATATGCCAAATTTAAGAAATGTGAATTTTGGCTTGAGAAGATAGGCTTTCTGGGTCATATTGTCACAAACAATGGCATCGAAGTTGATCCGTCAAAGGTGGAGACAGTGAGTAATTGGACTACGCCAGCGAATGCAGGTGATGTGAGAAGCTTTTTGGGACTAGCTGGATATTACCGACGATTTATAGAGGGTTTCTCTAAGATAGCGGGTCCCATGACTCAGTTGACACGGAAGGGTGTAAAATTCCAGTGGACAGAGCAGTGTGAACGAAGCTTCCAGGAATTGAAGAATAGACTGGTTTCAGCTCCAGTGTTAACAGTGCCGGATGGATCCAAGGATTTTGTGATATACAGTGATGCCTCGAAACATGGTTTAGGATGTGTGCTTATGCAGAAAGGTAAAGTAATTGCCTATGCTTCGAGACAGTTGAAGCCATACGAGAAAAACTATCCGACGCATGATCTAGAACTGGCAGCTGTTGTACATGCTCTTAAGATTTGGCGACATTACCTATATGGGAGTAAATGCGAGATTTACACCGACCATAAGAGTCTCAAGTATATCTTCACTCAGAAGGAATTGAACATGAGACAACGTCGATGGTTGGAACTGGTGAAGGATTATGATTGTACTATTCTTTACCACCCGGGTAAGGCTAATAAGGTTGCAGATGCACTAAGCAGGAAAGATGTGGGTCAATTATCAGCTTTGGGAACAGTACAAGAACAGTTGATTCGGGATTTTCAGAACTTGAGAATCGAAGTGAGAAACAAAGGAATCCAAAGTTTTAGCCGATTGACAAATTTGACAGTGAAGCCAGATTTGAGAAACAGAATTGTGATGGCTCAGGAAAGCGATAAGTTTTTGGAAAAGATCAAAGCCGAAGTTGGAACTGGCAAGAGAGCAGATTTTGAAATCGGAAGCGATAATGCACTATTATTCAAGGGTCGCCTGTGTGTACCGAAGGATGATCAGATTAGGAATGAAATATTGAGGGAAGCCCACTCAGCTCCATATGCAGCTCATCCAGGAGGAACAAAAATGTACCGAGATTTGCGTACTACATTCTGGTGGAGGAATATGAAGGGATGGATTGCTAAGTTTGTCTCACGATGCATGACCTGTCAGCAAGTCAAGGCTGAACATCAGAGACCGTCAGGACTACTAAACCCTTTAGACATTCCGGAATGGAAATGGGAGAAGATTTCCATGGATTTCGTAACAGGCTTACCAAGAACAGTGAGGGGACATGACGCCATTTGGGTTATTGTAGACCGACTTACAAAGTCAGCCCATTTTCTTCCAGTGCGGATGACTCTCAGTATAGATCACTTGGCCCAGATTTATATAAGGGAGATCGTTCGACTTCACGGGATTCCAGCGTCTATTGTTTCAGATAGGGATCCGAGATTCACTTCGAGATTTTGGAAGAGCTTACACACGGCTATGGGGACTAAATTAAATTTTAGTACCGCTTACCACCCGCAGACGGACGGACAGTCTGAACGCACCATTCAGACCTTAGAGGATATGCTTAGAGCCTGTGTACTGGACTTAAGCGGCAATTGGGAAGCTCACCTGCCATTGGTAGAGTTTGCTTACAATAACAGTTTTCAGGCTACCATTGGTATGGCACCGTATGAAGCACTGTATGGGCAAAGATGTCGATCACCGGTATATTGGGATGAGGTTGGCGAGAGGAAATTATTGGGTCCTGAATTAATTGAAAAGACTGTAGAGGCTATCGAGAAAATCAGATTGCGAATTAAAGCTGCACAGGACAGACAGAAAAGTTATGCTAATCAAAGAAGGAAAGACTTGGAGTTCGAGATTGGAGAGAAAGTGTTTTTGAAAATCTCTCCTATGAAGGGCACTATTCGTTTTGGAAAGAAAGGGAAATTAAGGCCTCGGTTTATCGGACCTTTTGAAATATTGGAGAAAGTAGGTAATGTGGCTTATCGTCTAGCATTGCCACCGGAACTCTCGGCTATACACAACGTTTTTCACATCTCTTTGTTGAGAAAATATGTTCACGATCCCAGTCACGTGGTAAACTTTCAGTCAGTCCCGATTCAGAAGAATCTATATTATGAAGAGGCACCCATGTGCATCATTGATAGAAAAGTCCATGTCCTAAGAAATAAAGAAATCTCTCTAGTCAAAGTCCAGTGGGGTAGACATAGTAGCGATGAGGCTACATGGGAAAAAGAAGAAGAAATTATGGCCAAGTATCCAGATATTCCAGACCAAGTGAGTTTTAAATTTCGAGGACGAAATTATTTTAAGGTGGTAGGGTTGTAGCGACCGGGAATTTTTCGTCTCTTTCTACCAAAGTAATTTTAAAACTTTAAATGCGCGTCGCTACGACTTCTTCCAATTTAATTTAAAAGAGTATTCGTCTAGCCAAATTATAAATGAAATTAAATTTATTTTCATCGTAATTAAATTTTCGAATTTTATTTTTAAATATATTCCAATGTCACAATTTTTTTTTCTATCTATCCTAATTCAAATTTTAATGATTTTAAAAATCAAAAAAATTTCAACTCCAGCCCTATATGGAATAATTCTGAATTTCCCCAAAAATCCATTTTTCCCTCACACGATTTATTCCATTTTCACAACCTAATTCATGACCCTTACCAATTTCAATTTTTGGCAAATTCCAGCAATCCATCTCAAATCTGCATGTATCCAAAACTCTCCTCTTGCAACCCCCTCGATTTCTGCACTCAGTGATTTCAAATTCCTGCATTCCTTCTTCAATCACCAGGCTCCCTTAACTCCCTCAATCAAGAGATTTCAATTTGCAACCTTCCAAAATCTGTATCCCTTTTCAGCCCTCAATTCCGGAATCAGCTCCCTGCGATTCATCCTCCATTAGCAATCAATCCGCAACCTACCAAAATGCAACAGCAACCTACCAATTTCAGCAAAACCAACCATGACATATATCTCATCTTTTCATCCTACACGAGCCCAACCAAGCCAGACGACATTCTGGTAAAAAAATTTTCCTTTACTGCATTTCACCTCCCACCCCTCACCAATCTCAATTTCTCTACAAGACCCATGTCACAAACGAACCAACAAACACCACCACTGATATCATCACTTCCTAACCAACCCAATCGAACCATTTCCAATTCACAAATCAGCCATAGCACCGCTGTTGAACGGATGCACCGCCATCTTCAAACAATCTGCAGTCAACCATCAACCGAACCAAAATACACCCAAACCGCCATCACCAACTCCCCGTCCAAACACCGGTGGAAACACCCAACCGGACGTCACCCCCACCTCCTATTTCCCGACCTCAAATCCTCACCATTTTCTCTCAAATTAAACCCAAAAACCAAGAATCAATTTACCCAAGAGTCTTACCTTGAACTCAACCCTTCGTTGCCGGTATTTCTTCGCCGGAAAACCCAAAAAACGTGCGATCTCCCAACCCCGCTCGCCTCTGTCTTTCATACCAAAGATCAGCCCAAATCTCCCTCCTCTCCACCAACCACCAAACCCACGTCACCATCACGCATCGACGGCGGTATCGCCGGCTTTACCGCCGGCGATTGGAAGCGAAGCCCTTCTGTTTTTATTTTTGTACCTCTCGGCCTCTCTCTGATAATTTACAGAGAGAGAGAAATGAAATGTTTTGATATAAAATGTTTTATAAAATCAAGTTTTCAAAATATCCGTTTCAGCCCCACAGTTTGACATATATTCGTTTCAGCCCCCCCTTTTTAAAATGATTTCGTTTCAGTCACAAATATTTTTATAATTAAAAAAATCACCCCTTAGTTTTGTAAAATATTATTTCAGTCCCTAAACTTTAATCCCAATTCTCTTAAAATTTCATTTAGATCTTTATATTTATTTTTAGTTAATTTAAATTTAAGTCTCGAAGATACTAATTTAATTTAATTTTCTTGGCTAGACGAATCATTTGGAGAATTTAGAGATTGACGTACTTCCCGCTCCAATTTTTGAGAACTCGTAACGTTAAAGGTAGACTCGCCCCCACTAATTGATTTATATTATAATTGCACGTGATTATGTGGATTTGTGTGATATTGTATGCTTAATTGCATGAGAAAAGAAAGAATATCTCGTATGAGATAAATTTGAGAATTTATGTTATGCACGTCATAACCTATCTGCTAGCATGATTTAAGAAAAGAATGGTTCATTTGCGTTCACTATGTGATGCCTATGAATAAGAAAAGAACGTCACTACATTATTTGCATGATTACTTGTCCAATTATCTTTTAGATTAATTACTGGCGATGAGTCTACTGAGTATTTCATTTTGAAATGCTCACCCCGTGGTTTTAACAATTTTGCAGATTTCGGCGACGGTGGCGAGTGATGGGCAATGGCGAAGAAAAAAAAAAAATTTAGGATATCATTTTTTAAAGTCGTGGATTTCGAATAAACAATTTCATTTTATCATGAATTTCCATTTTTAATAAGTTTGTAAGAATTATTCCATTTAAATTGAATTATCGCTAAACTTTGATTTATTAAACGTGATATTTAATATTTAGTCATATTTCCGCAATAAAGTATAAAAGAAAATTTAGAAAAGTGACGTTCCGGGCTCCACGGAACTCGGGGCGTTACATTGTGATTAGTTTTGTATAACACTTCTTTGATTATTTTCTTGTCAACTATTGGCTCTTCGAAGGATACTATGTTTAGCCTTATTTGAGTAAACATTTTCGTAAGAGCTTCCACGTAGTATGACTCTTCACTTTACGATACCACTTGAGTTCTTCTTCTCTTTGAACCACCATGATTGGTTAATAATTTCTTTTGTACATAAATTGTTCTACTAAGTTAGCTTCTGCTACAAAAGTCTTAGATCAGCCCACAAGACTTCAGCTTCGCCTTTATCATTCCAGAATACTAAATACTGATGGAATGATGATGAAATGCACTGACAATCGTGTATCCAGTCCCTTCCTGAATTCATGTTGTAGCTGGTAGTCAATCTATTATGAAGATGGCTGTGGTCTTTGTTGTACTCCCCATTGTTATCTCCAAAGACATCACCCCTTTGACCGATGTTGCTTCACCATTGAAGTTGGTCAACACTACTTTGTCGGTATGATATCTACATCGGACTTGGAAAATGTCCTTATCATTCAACCGGGCTCAAAGAAAGTTTCCTGAAAGTTTCCTGAACATGAATTTCTTTGTTGAATCAACGTTTACATTTTGATTACCATTTTCCATTTCATTTCTACTGAATATATCCACGTGCAACATTTCCTTATTCTGAACTTCCTTAGCTTCTCCCACTTGCATGGAACTTCTTGATTGTTCTTCCCAACTAGTTGGTAGAGGAAACATCCTTGGGGGTGACCCATACTTTTAAGCGTTAAGTACTCTCCTCTTTCTCTTGGGTGTTCCATATAGGATAAGATAATCAAATGATCGCCCAGCTGGCTCGCCTAAAAATCCTATTGCTGGATTTCCTTCCTCATATAGTTTCTTAAGAAGCTTACAAAGTGATACTTTCCTCATTCTACACTCTGCGTCCAAGTCAAACTCCTCTTCTCTATTAGTCATCACATCATCATCTAACTCGCTTGTTTCTTCCATTGGTAAAATAATCTAATTAGAAGTATTTTCTTCAAATTCTAATATGTAAACTACTTCCTCTGATTCTTCTGGGATTATTACTTCAGTTTTTGGAATTACCTCAGTGCTTTCTTTGGTCTTGAATTCATTAGCCAATATGTAATTGCTGGCCATGGTTGTAGGTAAACTTCCAAACTGAATGGTGACTGATCATCCAACATCATCTTCATCTTCGATTTTATTTCTGTGCTCAAACCTTGATTTTCCTTCACATCTACTTGTTAATATCTTTTTCATGGGCTCCCTCAAGATCTCACCTGCTCGGCTTCGATAATATTCTGGTTTTCCACACGGATGATAATTACAACTTTAGGTTGTTCCATACCTTGTTGTTGTCTCATCATTCACACATAATTTATCCGAAAATGCCTTTGTCGTGTCCTTGTTATTTCATCAAATTGGGATCGCTTTTCTTGCGTGAAGACTAAAGGAATGTCACACATTCAAACGATATGGTTGTGGCCTAAAAGTTTTGATGTTCTGTGATGGGCAGTGTGGTCTCCCAAATGTTCTAGCATATAGCTATGGACTATAGGATTTCCCATGATATGGCACAATTAGTAACTAGAGGCCTTTGTGTTGGTGTACTTGTTGCTTGCATACTTTTCTTTCATCTGCTACTTTGCTAATTTCTTTATGACATCTAATGCACAGATTTTCCTCAGCTTTTCTCTTTAGACGTTCAAAAATACTGGGACATGCTTTGTCTCCTCCTTCATCTACCATAAGTCTGAATTTTGGCAAATCTTGCTTATTGATCTTAGGAATAACCTTATTAACATCAACAAGCTGTAGGAAAAGATTTTCATCCACTGCCATCTTTTTCTTTGAATCAAAGGTAATTTGCCCAATTAAATAGCATCCTGCAACATATTACGAAAAATCAAACAATTATTAGTTATATGAGACCATGCATTATGTCATTTACAATATTTTTTACCTTTATTTTTTTTGGGTTTGGAAATCTTTACTTGTCACTCAGCTTTATCAGTTTATCTTTATATAGCCGGTCAAATATTATATCGGTCTTTGTTACATCAAATGAAAATACTCCAATTTTCTAGTTTTCCTTTATTGTTAGTTCATTTTTATTTGATGTTTCTAATTTAGTCAATACAGGATATTCATAAGTGTCTCAAAAGGAGACAAATTCGACCAAATAGACTTTGGCTTCATCTTGACCAGTATCAATGGCATGTATATCAAAATTAGGGTCTCTATAATAAGTCTCTTTACTAGCATTTTTCATTTATTCCTCTTCTCTCAGCAATTGCTCATATCTAATGACATTGGCGCTAAGTTGGAAGAGATAAAGGAATTCCCCATCTTGGAACTTCTATTTTAGTTTGAAATTGAAACAAATTAAGGGGATTTTGACAAATTATTTTTTCAGACAAGGGAATAAAATATTTGCTCTTGACCATTTTAAATTTTTGAAGGAAAGATTTAGTCACTCATTTGGCAGTCGACGCAAGTTTGCTAAATCCGTCGAAGTGACTTTCGATTCAGTTTTGTAAAATTGAGCATGGATTAATTGCTCTAATTGTTTCCAAGTTTGGACAACATTTGTTGGAAATTTAATAAACCATGAGAAACAACCGCAATGAGTATACTAGAGAACAATCTCATCTTATGATAGTCTGTAACTTTTGCCACATTGTAACATAAAATGTCCTATGTGCTCCAAAGTGGACATTTCTCCTAAACTATTGAATAAGAAAAATTCGGGCACCCTAAACACTCTAGGCCAAGGACACGCTTCATCTACCCAATCTATATTAAGTTTTCTATATGTTGAACAATTACTAGTTGAATTCGAAAAGGCCATTTGATCTTGTAGGTTTCTTGTTATTTGCTCTCTCAACATGGCATTGTGATCGAATGGAACTCCTACTGGATGTGGTAGTTAAGATATTGCTGGTGATCTAGTAGGATTAGCCCCCACATTAACCATAAATGGATTATTGTTTGCTTCATTAGTACCATTGAATGGTTGATTTTGCTCCTTCATTTATACATGAAACATTTGATTCTATATTTTGGACATTTTCCCTCATCCTTAAGGGTATCTCCCATATTGGATGTTCAAACATCTCCCGAGTTAGAAGGTCTACGACCCCCATGTTGGATGGACTAATATGTGGTGCTTCTAAGCTTTGACTCGTGTTCATTGTTGGTAAACCAGTATTTGTGTTTGTGTTTGGTGAGTCATTACTAATTAGACTTCTAATTTAGAAGTAATTATTCCCTCCTATAGAATTTGCTTGACATACTTGGCCTACCTATTTATTCATAAGTTCGTTAAATGTACCTAGTTGTTTAGCCATATTATCATAATACCTCATATTGAGCAATTCTTTCTACAGTATGCCAAGCAATATCCCGAGTGAGTTTTCCCAGCAAAGTATGCATGATACGTGAGCTCAACTCTGTCATTGGTTCATAATGACCTCGAGATCCTTCTGTCTCTGGGGGTGCTCTACTGACCCTGAAATTGCTCAATTGCAGAAGGAACATATCGTTGTGCAACCGGCTCTTTGTTTATGAGGCATGATGCTTCAAACTTTCCCACATCGATTGTTTACTAGGTGTGCCAAATTGTTTACTAGGTGTGCCAAATTGTTTCGCACGAGTGTTGTTTCGTTCATTCTAGCAATTAAAAGGGATCAGAAAAAATGAAAGGGACAAACCTCTTGGACAAAGTCCTAAAAAGAGATGTTTGCATTAAGAAAAACTTCATTTACAAGATGCCTCCAATGAGCGCAAGTACACAAATTAAACTAGGATAATTCTAAAATCTAAGACAAGAAAATTACATCTCTATTTTGAGAGTTTTGATTTGGTGATCTTTCTAAACGTTTAATTTTCTACAATATATTCAATCTACTATTAACTACTTCATTTACCGATTGTAATCGGTTTGAAGTAACTGTAATGTCCCGAAAAATTATAACGTACTTAATTCTCCATTATGTCGTAATAAGTCATTTTGAAAATTTATTTAATTATTGTGGAATTTTAAAGAAAGAAAAAGGGATTCAAAGAAAGAAAAACAGAATTTTTAATAAAAATGAGAATTACAAAAAAAAAAAAAAAAAAAAAAGGTCTTTACACACCCTTTAAGAGACTCATTTGATCACTTCCGACATCCGTTGAATGCATATGATATATGCACGGATAAGTTCTTGAAACGATTTTCGAGAATATGAAATCGGTTTTTAAGTTCTATTAACGGATAGTCATCGGTGAATTTTTAAAGTTAGTATTTCACTGAACGGTTAAAAAAACTAGTTTCGAGTGACTTATTTTGGCAATCCATAACTACCTCCTCGGTTAACCATGTCTTACGTGGTAAATTGCACATGAAAGTAAACTGTAAGTACTTCAAAATGTATAAGAACGTAAGGTTTTGACATCATTTACTATCTCGAATTCAAGCTCCAACATGGCCTTCCAAAACTGTAATTCTTGGACAAGAAAGCATGAGCTGTTGACCTAAGATTCCACTGTTTCACTTGTAGCCTTCAATACTCATCCAAGCCTTTTGTGATAGCTCCTCCTTACATGTTAACTCCTCTACACCACTAGCTAAGTAATCATCATGAAGATAAATTGAGTCATAACTTAGCCTCCAATCCATGGTTTGAAACCTCCTACAAACAAAACTCTTTTCCATTCTCTTGCACCCAGCTAATCCTATAAATACTCTATGGTTTGAAACATAAACCTCACAACTGAAAATCAAAGTTGAAATGTTGCAAAAATTGGTTCTTCCTTTAATACCAGGTAAGATATTCTTTTCGAAACTATGTTTCAATCCATTTCAATTCATCCTTTTCATTAGAAAATATGTTTTATCAAAGCCTCTTATCAAAATATATGGTTTTTGACCATAACTTTTATTATACAACTCTGATTTGCAATCCGTAAAGTTCATTGAAATTTAGAATCGATGTTCTTTCAAATGATATATTATACACTTCATGATGATTTATGTACAAGAAGTTGTGTACTTATTTCTCCGCCTACTCTGTGCCAAGTTAGTTGAAAGACTTCTATTCCAACTGAATGTCATTCTAGGAACTGTTCATGTATCAATTCATCCAATAAACTCTGAGTGGAATATATTTACGTGAATTATATGATTATAAGTGAGTGGGATATGCTTACATGAAGTATACAGTTTCATTAATAAGTGTGCAAGATGTGTTTATTTATTTTGGATGTGTTTACGTGAGTCATATGATTCACTATAATTGAGTTGGATATGTCTATATGAATTATTTGATTCATTATAAGCGAGCATTTGAGTCACCCTTATACATGACACATTATGTTAACATATTTTGAATGCAATGGAATTCGATAGATGATGAATCATAAAGAAAGTTTTTTTTTTTTTGCATGCGGATTATAGATTTGAACTCTAACCCCCTTAGTAATCAATATTTTGTTTGGGATATCGATGTTGATCATGAGAGCCTTATAACTCCAAGGTACCGAAGAACGACATGTGGGGATTTAGTAGCCTTATTGGAGTCGAATAAGGTAAAATATGACAGGGATGTAAAAACTATAGAGGATGAAATAGTTCTATATGATCTGATTGATGTGTATCGATTTGTAGTGAGGGCACTTCAAGGTACCGAATAACGACTACAGGAGATCTAGTAGCCTTGTTGGAGTCGAATGTGGTGAAAGATGACAGGGATGTAGAAGTCCTAAAGGTTGAAATAGTCCTATGTAATTTGATGTAATATGGCTATATTATCGATATACGATTTATGGAAATGTTAAGTGCCTTGAGGTAGAGGAGATAATCTGTAATCGGGTCATAAAAACATGATTTTTGAAAAGATCATGCATATGCATCGATTACTCATCTTATTGAATTAGTTGATTTATGATGTAAGTTTTATATGAATTAGCTGATTAATGAGATAAGCTGTATATTACATTTGAGACGCATACTTGATGTATAATTTAATAGATTACGTGGATACTTGTCGTATGTTGATAGCTTTGTTATCTTGAATTATATAAATATAATGGAATGAGAGTTTAGAAATATGACTCATCTTATAGAAAGCATTCATAATGTTCATATTAGACTACAGTTGCTCCAATGTACCCCACTCATGATCTTGAAAGGTTACTGCCTAACGATCTTAAGGCATGGCAATATGGTGACGTTGAAAGTGTGTGATCAAAATTATTGGTTATAGCCAATTATGATATGTCATGGGTTGAGCATTCGGGGTACGAGATGAGCACCGTAGTCATGTTATGCATTACAATATAATATGCGGTTATCAATATTAGAAAGTATCTATGACGCATTGGTCATTGGTGATAAGATACCTACAGGACATCTTAATTATAATTAGTTATTATGATACAAATATGTTGTTTGAGTAGCCAGTTGTTGAATGCATTTTACATGCATATTTCATATATTTTTTGTGGTACTTTTTGAGTAATTTGGACAAATACCAACTTAATTTTGCATATTTTGTGGTTAAATAGGTTCAACATTCAAATATATGGAGAAAGCACAAGAAAGGAGCTAATGGATAAATAATTGAAGAAATTGAGGAGAAAAGAGTCAAATCCTTCAAAGAGTCAAAATTTGGGGACCGAATTGTCACTTTCAAAAAGTTGTAGATCGCATGTGCAATTGAACGAAGGACTATATTGCAAGTTTTCAAAGTTGAAGGACTCCAAATGCAATTTTAGAAGGACATATTTGAAAGAAATCGAAAATTCTGGGGACCAAGTTGATCGACTTTGATACATGGAGGACCTTGATGACAATTAATTGAAGGACCATACCGCAAACACTCACTCAGCTGAACCACGCGAACACGTGGTCCGAATCAGGTGGTGCGGGCGGCTCAGGGCAGAAATCAGTGCAGAACCGGTTGGAAGTGTGCCGGGCGATCGCACGGCTGAAGGTACAAAATAAAATAAAATAAAAAGTTTTAACTGGGCCGACTCGGTTTGATCCGGTTCGGCCCAAATGCTGTTGTATGCGAATCTACGCGAAAGTGGGCGTTATTAGGGCATTTTTGCTAGGGTTTGGTGATTATTCTTCCCTTTTTGAAGTCTAAAACCCCTGTTCTCTCTTTTTCTCTCATTTTATCTTGTAATTTTCTCTTACAAATAGTTATTGTGGTTGATGAATGTTGATGAAGGGAAGAAATACCAACAACATTGTGGAAGAAATTTGATGTTTTAAAGTTTCAAGCATTGTTGAAGGGGAGTTTTTATTAAAAATCTTTATAGTTCTTCATATACTTGGATCCATTGGTGAAATGATGTATTTAATTCTTGAGTTTTATTGTTATTTCATTATGGGCTAAGTTATTTTGTATTAGGATGATTGATGAAGCTTGACCTAGCTTAGTTGATTTTAATGCTTGTATTAAGAATTTAAGCTATTTATTATATTGTGCATTTATTGTTGTATTTATTGACTTGAATTTATTGTGGCCAAATTTATGCTTGAATTTCATGGGATGTGCAATTATTGAGAAATTGTTGTGTATTCTAGATCAATACAATATTTGTTCTAGGTTCTTGTTTAGGATAGAGATATACCAACAACATTGTGGAAGAAATTTGATGTTTTAAAGTTTCAAGCATTGTTGAAGGGGAGTTTTTATTATAAATCTTTATAGTTCTTCATATACTTGGATCCATTGGTGAAATGATGTATTTAATTCTTGAGTTTTATTGTTATTTCATTATGGGCTAAGTTATTTTGTATTAGGATGATTGATGAAGCTTGACCTAGCTTAGTTGATTTTAATGCTTGTATTAAGAATTTAAGCTATTTATTATATTGTGCATTTATTGTTGTATTTATTGACTTGAATTTATTGTGGCCAAATTTATGCTTGAATTTCATAGGATGTGCAATTATTGAGAAATTGTTGTGTATTCTAGATCAATACAATATTTGTTCTAGGTTCTTGTTTAGGATAGAGATATACCAACAACATTGTGGAAGAAATTTGATGTTTTAAAGTTTCAAGCATTGTTGAAGGGGAGTTTTTATTATAAATCTTTATAGTTCTTCATATACTTGGATCCATTGGTGAAATGATGTATTTAATTCTTGAGTTTTATTGTTATTTCATTATGGGCTAAGTTATTTTGTATTAGGATGATTGATGAAGCTTGACCTAGGTTAGTTGATTTTAATGCTTGTATTAAGAATTTAAGCTATTTATTATATTGTGCATTTATTGTTGTATTTATTGACTTGAATTTATTGTGACCAAATTTATGCTTGAATTTCATAGGATGTGCAATTATTGAAAAATTGTTGTATATTCTAGATCAATACAATATTTGTTCTGGGTTCTTGTTTAGGATAGAGATATACCTAAAACCCTAGATGATCTATTGAATTATTTTCACAAAGGTTTAATGCAATTGGTGTGTTTTTAATCGACATAGAGATATAGTAGGTTAATTCCACTAATTATGGTTGATTTCACTCGAGAGAGGTAATTAACTAAGCTTAGAAAATCGGATCTAACATGATTATTAAATTGCATGTCTATGTGCTTGTTGAGAATTCAATTATGTAATGGTCAAGTGGAATCAAGAATCCCAACACTCATTTATCATCAAGTTATCACCATTCTCTACTTATTTATTTACTATTGTAAATTTAATTCTATTACTAAACATTTCCAAAATCAAAACTTTATTGTGTGTGTTTCTTGATTAAATTGATTAAACTAGAGTGTAATTGAAGTAGACAATCCTTGTGGGATCGATAAACCGGACTCTTTTAGTTCACTATTACTTGTATGCGATATGTGCACTTGCGGTGTGTTTCTAGCGAACAAGTTTTTGGCGCCGTTGTCGGGGATTGTTTCTATTTGAATTACATTTTAGTTGATATTAGTTTTGACAATCAGTTACTTTTATTTATTGTACAAATTTTCTTTTGTTTTATGTAGGAAGCCTTCTAATTTCTCTTGTTGTTCTAGGTTTTCAATTGTGCATGCATCAAAGTAGAAGTCTTGATCTAGTTGAAATATATCTGGATATCGAGGGAACTTTTCGACGAAAATTAAGGGAACAACGGGAAGTTATGAGACAACTTCTTGTTGGGATGAAAGGAGAAAGAGTTAACATCGAGCTTAATGCTCCAGCCGCAATTCCTCAAAGGGGTGGAATCTCACCCGGTTTTGATCCTCAAGCGGCTAGAGCTCAAGAGCCCGTTGTTAATGAAGAAGACATGCTTTTTGGAGATTTCATGAATCCTCCTATTGTCGAGAATCAATCAAGCATTGTCTATCCATCCTACAATCATTCAAACTTTCAACTTTGGCCAGATGTCATCAATTTATTCTCCAACACTATATCATTCTATGGGAGGACCGATGAGAATCCACATGCCCATGTGGCACACTTCCTTAAGATTTGTAGCAATGTCCACTATGAGGGGTGAATGTGGAAGCAATCCGGATGAGATTATTTGTGCACACCTTGAAGGACAAAGCAAGAGAATGACTTGATACTTTGCCTCCGGGGAGCATCACTACTTTGGTGGAGTTCGTCCAAAGATTTACTAAAAAATTCTTCCCACCCTCTAGAGTTGCTAAACTCAAGCATGATATCACTACATTTCAGCAATTCGAGATGGAGAGCTTTCATGAAGCTTGGGAGAGGTTCAAGGATATGCATAGGAAGTGCCCGAATCATGGGATTACATTGGGGCAACAAGTCAACCACTTCTATGCCGGGTTAACTCCTTTCCGTTCAAATGTGGATTCATCCTCTAATGGGTCCATCAAAACAAAGATCATTCGAAAGGCTTATGACTTGTTTGAGATCATGAGTGAAAAAAGTGCAATGTGGCCGGATAGAGGTACACCAAGGAGTTCTAGTGGTGCACGTGGGGGTGATGATTATGCACTTGTCTTGTCAAAAATTGATTCCTTAGCTAAGAAAGTGGAAGGGTTATCTACCTCAACCTCTCGGCCCGTCAACATGGTTCAAGTCCCTCCGATATGTGAGATATGTGAGGCTAATCATCAAAGCTCAATGTGTCCATTGGTGGCAAGTGGTTCTTCATCTATCGAGCAAGTTTCTTATGCTCAAAATTTTCAACGCCAAGGGTTCAATCCATATGCTCCTACTTACAATCCCGATTGGAAGAGTCATCCAAATCTATCTTATGGAAACAATCAAAATGTGTTGAATCCAAAGCCACAAGAAAAGAAAGAGAGATGGGAAGAGGCTATCACCAAGATAGCAAATCATCAATTGCAATATCAAGAATGCAATGATGCCTCTTTGAAAAATTTGGAGAAGCAAGTGGGCCAAATAGCAAAACTTCTCTCGGAAAGGCAACAAAGAGCTTTTCCTAGTAACGCCGAGACAAATCATAAGGAGAATTTCAAGCTATTACAACAAGGAGTGGGGTATAATTTCCCGAGATCACGGCTCCACAACCAACAACTCAATCAAGCAAGGCTCCCATTGAAGAAAATGAGCCTGTTCAAGCATCCGAAAAAATTGTTGAAGTGTCAAGGAGAGTGAGCCGGAATCATAAACATCAAAGACTCCAACAACAATTAAAGCTTATGTGCCTCCTATCCCATTTCCTCAGAGGTTGCAAAAGCAAAAGCTTGATAATCAATTTGGCAAGTTTTTGGAAGTGTTCAAGATAGGGATGGCAAAAAAACCCGAACGACCCGAAACCCGGAGGACCCGAAACGACGCGCCAAGAAAATTACCAGCTCCGTCGGGTCCGCGGGGCGGGTTCAGGGCGGACCCGCCCCGCCCCGCCCTGTGACCCGAGAATTTTTTTTTTTTTTTTGGGAATGAGAAACTAAAAGTAAATTTAATGAGGTCTAGAAGAATTGAACCTTTGTGGAATTTAAGGGTATGAGAATATATAACCACTATACCATTATGTTGTTTATTGATTTTTTTCCCCTTCAAATATACTTATTATGTTTAAAGTTCAAACTTTAAAACTCTAACTAGTTCGACTCCTAAGTTTTTCATCTAAAATTTTATTACCAATTTAAAAATTAAAAATAAAAAAATATTTCGGGTCATTTGGCGGGGCGGGACCCAGACCCGCCCCGCCCCGCCCCGCGAACAGTCGCGGGGCGGGTCGGCCCCGACCCGCCCCGAACCCGACCCATTGTCATTCCTAGTTCAAGAAGCTACATATCAACATTCCTTTTGCCGATGTCTTGGCTCAAATGCCAAGCTATGCCAAGTTCATGAAGGACATTCTATCCAACAAAAGGAGACTTGAAGAGCATGAGACGGTGATGCTAACTGAGAAATGTAGTGCAATCATTCAAAACAAGCTACCTCCAAAAATCAAAGATCTAGGGAGTTTTACTATTCCGTGTACTATTGGTGATGTTAATTTTAGTAAAGCTTTATATGGTCTTGGTGCTAGCATTAATTTGATGTCTTTGTCAATTTTCAAGAAATTGGAATTGGGGGAAGCTAAACTAACCACCGTGTCTCTACAATTGGTGGATAGATCCATCAAATATCGTCGGGGTATCATTGAGGATGTTCTTGTGAAGGTGGATAAATTCATCTTCCCAACGGATTTCATTATTCTTGACATGGAGGAAGATCATGACATACCAATCGTTTTGGGAAGGCCATTTCTAGCAACCGAGAGAGCGTTTATTGATGTGCAAGAGGGGCAATTGATTTTGAGGGTGCAAGATAATCAAGTCACCTTCAATGTATTCAAGGCCATTAAATATCCCTCGGAATCCAATTCATGTTTTCAGGAAGATGTAATTGATCATCTAGTGGTAAACTCTTTCAACTGCGGGATTTCTAAAGATCCATTAGAGTCTTGCATTGCCCATTCTTTGATTATCGAGGATGATGATCATGAAGTTGAACAAATGGCTCACTACTTGGAGGCATCACCACAATATCAACACAAGAGGACCCCCTACTTTGAGGAGTTGAAAAAGAGTTCTTCACCGCCACTACCATCTCTCGAGAAAGCACCTACTCTCCAGCAAAAGCCTCTTCCTTCTCATTTGAGGTATGCTTACTTGGGGGAATCTTCTACCCTTCCGGTTATTATTTCTAATTTATTGAATGAGGTGGAGGAAGATAAATTGTTTCGAGTATTGAGGGAGCATAAGGAGACTATTGGATGGGCCATCTCGGATATTCGAGGTGTTTTTCCTTCATTATGCATGCATAAAATTCTTATGGAACATGATTTCAAACCTTCGGTAGAGCATCAACATCGGTTGAATCCTAACATGAAGGAAGTGGTGAGAGCCAAAGTGGTGAAGTGACTTGATGCGGGTATTATCTATTCAATCTCAGATAGTGCATGGGTGAGCCCGATGCAAGTAGTGCCAAAGAAAGGAGGTGTCACCATGGTAGAGAATGAAAATAATGAGCTTATTCCAACAAGGCCAGTGACTGGGTGGAGAGTTTGCATTGACTATCGAAAGCTCAATAATGCTACTAGGAATTATCATTTTTCCCTTCCATTCATCGATCAAATGCTTGAGTGATTGGCGGGTCACTCTCACTATTGCTTCCTAGATGAGTATTCGGGCTATAATCAAATTCCTATAGCCCCGGAGGTTCAAGAGAAGACAACATTCACATGCCCATACGGAACTTTTGTATATAGGAGGATGCCTTTCAGTCTTTGTAATGCTCCCGCCACTTTCCAACTGTGAATGATGGTTATCTTCTCCGACATGGTGGAGAAATTTATCGAGGTATTTATGGATGACTTCTCGGTTTTTGGCACTTCATTTGATGATTGTTTAAATAATTTGAATATGGTGCTTAAAAGATGTGAGGATACCAACATGGTTTTGAATTGGAAAAAATGCCATTTCATGGTTCGAGAGGGGATAGTTCTTGGACACCGGATTTCAAGTAAGGTGATTGAGGTTGATAAGGGAAAAATTCAAGTTATCGAAAAATTACCTCCCCTAACCTCGTTGAAGGGCATAAGAAGTTTTTGAGGGCATGCGGGATTTTGTAGGAGGTTCATCAAGGACTTCTCAAAAATCACAAAGCCACTTTGTTCTTTGATTGAGAAGAGTGCCACATTTAGTTTCTCGAAAGAGTGTCTCCAAGATTTTAACACTCTTAAAGAGAAACTTATCACAACACCTATTATTGTGGCTCCGGATTGGAGTTTGCCTTTTGAGCTTATGTATGATGCAAGTGACTATGCCGTGGGGGCGGTTTTGGGGCACAGGAAGGACAAAATATTGCATGTCATCTATTATGCTAGTAGAACATTGACTGATACTCAATTGAATTATGCTATTACCGAGAAGGAAATGCTAGCGGTAGTCTTTGCATTTGATAAGTTTCGATCATATCTTATTGGCTCTAAGGTGATTGTGTATACCGACCACTCGGCCCTCAAGAATTTGTTGGAAAAAAAGATGCCAAGCCGCGGTTGATTAGATGGGTCCTTCTTCTTTGATTTGGAGATTCGTGACAAGAAGGGGACCGAGAACCTTGTAGCCGATCACTTATCTAGACTTGAGCAAATCGAGGAAGTTATTGATGAAGAGATAAGTGAGGTATTCCCGGATGAGCAACATTTCCAAATCATTGACCTTCTACAAGCTTCTAGTATTCCATGGTATGCGGACCATGTTAATTTTCTTGCAAGTGACATCACTCCCCCGGACTGCTCTTACCAACAAAGAAAAAAATTCTTTGCAAATACCAAGCACTATTTTTGGAATGACCTATTATTGTTCAAGAGGGGTCCGGATCAAATCTTGCGAGGATGTGTGCCCGAGGAGGAGACGGAGAATATTCTTGAGAAATGTCACTCTTCACCTTATTGAAGTCATTTTGGTGCAGTGAAAACCGCATCAAAGGTTCTTTAGTCGGGATTTTATTGGCCCACTTTGTTCAAGGATGCTCACACACTTGTGTCCAAATGTGACAGATGCCAACGCCTAGGTAATAGCTCTAATTGAAATGAAATTCCTTTGAATTCTATTTTGGAAGTGGAAATATTCGATGTTTGGGGTATTGATTTCATAGGACCTTTCTCGTCTTCTTTTTCAAATTAATACATTTTAGTTGCGGTGGACTATGTGTCAAAATGGGTAGAAGCGGTAGCACTCCCCACCAATGATGCTCGAGTGGTTGTGAACTTTTTAAAGAAAAACATTTTTACTCGTTATGGCACACCTCGAGCTATCATTAGTGATGGAGGAAAACACTTTTGTAACTGCCTCTTCGAATCACTTTTGACCAAGAATGGAGTCATACATCGAATATCCACTCCTTATCATCCACAAACAAGTGGGCAAGTGGAAATTTCAAATAGAGAGTTGAAGAAAATTCTTGAAGTGATGGTGAATGCCTCTAGAAAATATTGGTCCAAGAAATTGGATGATACATTATAGGCATACCGCACCGCCTTCAAGACCCCCATTGGTATGTCCCCATTTCGCCTCTTATTTGGAAAAGCATGTCATATTTCGGTTGAGCTCGAGCATCGAGCATATTGGGCAACAAAAGTCTTGAATTTTTATATGAAGTTGGCCGATGAGAAAAGACTACTCCAACTTAATGAGCTTGACGAATTTCACCTTGAGTCATATGAGAATGTTCGGATTTACAAAGAGAAGACAAAGAGGTGGGATGACAAGAATATTGTGAAGCGAGACTTCCATGTTGGGCAACAAGTGCTTCTTTACAACTCTAGACTGCAATTGCTTCCCTGTAAACTCCGCTCTAGATGGTTGGGACCTTTCACTATTGCTAAAATCTTTCTACATGGAGCGGTCGAACTTTATCATGAGAGCAAAGGGAACTTCAAAGTCAATGGGTAACGCTTGAAGCCATACTTGGGAGGTGATTATGAAAAGGAGAAGTCATCCATCCCTCTTACAAATTCGAGTAATTGTGTCCTAAAGTCAAGCTAAAGACTCTAAGCAAGCGCTTTTCGGGAGGCAACACAAATTTCCATTCTCTTTCTAGTTACTTTTTGATATTTACTTAATTCATGTTTATTATTTATAATTTGGTTAATCATCAACTTTTGTAGGTTCAAAATTTTTGAAATCCTAAACAACCTTGTCCTCAACAAGTTTGGGGGAGATTTGTGTATCAAGAAAATTAAAGCTTAGGTCAATTGTGAACATCATTCACGCATCAATCCAGGGAAGTTCCATCACCCATTCCTTTCTTTATATTATGCTATTGTTAACATTGAGGACAATGTTTGATTTAAGTTTGGGGGTGTTGGGATCATGTTACTATGTGAATGGGATCATGTTACTATGTGAATGCCTTGCCGGATCTTGGTGTTTTGATGTTTGAAATTACTTATTTTGTTTAGATTATTGACATGCTAGATAGCCTTTCCGGCTTAAGAGATTTTGATGTTTGAAATTGTTGTTAATTCATGAGGTATGACCAAATTTGCTACTTGTGCTACTTTTTATAAAGTGCTTATCCATGTAAGATCCTATGTACATTGATAACAATAGTCATGTTTGATTGTTGGTGAGTTAGGAATTGTTGAAGGGTGAAGAGGTTAAAGGAGTATATGAACTAGGTTGTGAGCTTATATGTTAATTTTTATCAACTTATCCAATGTTTCCTAATGCTTTAGATCGCTTGACCCTAATGTAAGACAAGTTTGGGGGTGGTCGACCCGACAAAGGAAACGGTCTAGACCTGTGGTCATTCCATGCATGTGGAAGTAAATTTTTGTGTGGAGTGTCTTTCGCCAAGTATAAGCTAAGTAATGACCGTATGCTAGAGTTTTAAGCCCATTTTAATTTTTGCATTGCATTGCCCTATCTCGAAGCCTTTTTTACTCGAGTAATTAAGCCCGTAGAATTATCTTGAAACTTGGTGCCTTAAGTTTGAAACTTGGGAGTCACCGGCCAAAAGCTTGCTACATGGGTCAATTAGAAAGCTACATGAGTAGGGTACTCACATACACACTTGAAAAAAAAATGCACATCATCATTGCATTCGCTTAATAAGTCTACCCCACTTCTTAGCCTTTTTTACTCGAGTTAATAAATCCGTAGGGGTATTTTGAAACCTGGTATCCTTTGATCTAAAAAATCGGGGAGCTGTCGACCTAAAGCTCGCTACATGGGTCAATTGGAAAGCTTAAGGGAGTGGGGAAGTCACGAACAATCATCATGTTAGTTGTTAGAAATCACGCATTTGTACTTGCATAAGGGCTTAGATGGATAGTGGATTTGAATTGCTTAGTATAAACTTGAATGTCGAAGCACTCATTAGTGGAGAGTCACAACATTTCTAGGTTGTCGAGATTGTCAGTAAAACACACCCAAACTAGAGTGGAAAAACAAAAGAGTGATTTGAGTGTACCTTCTAGAATTGCATCCCGAGAGAGGAAAGAAAAATATTTATCGAGGAATGAATGTCACGAGTGGGAAAGGAAAAGAATTGACCACTAAGGGTGGGTTAGTTTTGACTTGAAACCTCTTTACTCATCAATATTCTCGAATCTTATTGACGATTGAAAGTGGTTATGCACATACATACCGATCGAACATCGGATAAGCCAAACTCATTTTGTAGCATTATTTGGGAACATGATTGTGAATTAATTATGCAATTTCACACTCATTGAAGATTGCAAGTTATCTAGCATTGTTGATCATTATGTCATTTTTTGTAGATGCATGTAAATATTTTTGCTCGGGACGAGCAAAAGTTCAAGTTTGAGGGTATTTGTTGAGTGCATTTTACATGCATATTTCATATATTTTTTGTGGTACTTTTTGAGTAATTTGGACAAATACCTACTTAATTTTGCATATTTTATGGTTAAATATGTTCAACATTCAAATAAATGGAGAAAGCACAAGAAAGGAGCTAAATGGATGAATAATTGAAGAAATTGAGGAGAAAAAAGTCAAATCCTTCAAAGAGTCAAAGTTTGGGGACCGAATTGTCACTTTCGAAAAGTTGTGGATCGCATGTGCAATTGACCGAAGGACTAAATTGCAAGTTTTCAAAGTTGAAGGACTCCAAATGCAATTTTAGAAGGACATATTTGAAAGAAATCGGAAATTTTGGGACCAAGTTGACCGAATTTGATACATGGAGGACTTTGATGACAATTAATTGAAGGACCAGACCGCAAACACTCACTCAACTAAAGCACGCAAATGTGTGGTCCGAACCAGGTGGAGCACGAGGCTCAGGGCAGAAATCAGTGCAGAACATGTTGGAAGTGTGCCGCGCGATTGTGCTGCTGAAGGCTGCGCGATCGCGCAGTACAAAATTAAAAAAAAAAAAGTTGTAACTGGTTCAACCCGATTTGACCCAAATGCTGTTGTACGCGAATCTATGAGCCTTTTTAGGGCATTTTTGCTAGGGTTTAGTGATTATTCTTCCCTTTTTGAAGTTTAAAACCCTTGTTCTCTCATTTTATCTTGTAATTTTCTCTTACAAATAGTTATTGTGGTTAATGAATGTTGATGAAGGGAAGAAATACCAACAACATTGTGGAAGAACTTTGATTTTTTGAAGCTTCAAGCATTGTTGAAGGGGAGTTTTTATTATAAATCTTTATATTTCTTCATATACTTGAATCCATTGGTGAAATGATATATTTAATTCTTGAGTTTTATTGTTATTTCATTATGGGCTAAGTTATTTTGTGTTGGGATGATTGATGAAGCTTGACCTAACTTAGTTAATTTTAATGCTCGTATTAAGAATTTAAGTTATTTATTATCTTGTGCATTTATTGTTGTATTTATTGACTTGCATTTATTGTGGTCAAATTTATGCTTGAATTTCATGGGATGTGCAATTATTAAAAAATTGTTGTGTATTCTAGATCAATACAATATTTGCTCTAGGTTCTTGTTTAGGATAGAAATATACCTAAAACCCTAGATGATCCATTTAGTTATTTTTACAAAGGTTTAATGCAATTGGTGTGATTTTAATCGACATAGAGATATAGTAGGTTGATTCCCCTAATTAGGGTTGATTTCACTCGAGAGAAGTAATTAACTAAGCTTGAAAAATCGAATCTAATATGATTAGTAAATTGCATTTCTATGTGCTTGTTGAGAATTCAATTAAGTAATGGTCAGTGGAATCAAGAATCTCAACACTCATTTATCATCAAGTTATCACCATTCTCTACTTATTTATTTACTATTGTAATTTTAATTCTAGTACTAAACATTTCTAAAACCAAGACTTTATTGTGTGTGTTTCTTAATTAAATTGATTAAACTAGAGTGTAATTGAAATAGACAATCTTTGTGGGATCGATAAATCGGACTCTTTTAGTCCACTATTACTTGTATGCGATACGTGTACTTGCGGTGTGTTTCTAGCGAACACCAATTATACGATGCCTAAATACATCACGATCTTGATATTCGATTATTTTGGATATACGGATATTCTACCCATATATCGAGTTGCTTCACTTTGGAAGATTTATTCAATGTAGATTTTGAAAGACATTTAAAGATTTTTTTTTAATGAATTTCATTGGATCTTATTGACTTCTATCGGTTTTTATAGACTTTCAAAGACTTTTACATACTTTTATCTAAATGACTTTCATAAACTTTAATTTTTTCAATTGAAAAAATTAAATATTAATACATTAATTTTCATATGGCGCGAATAATAATTGTTAATAATAATAATAATTATATGTCAAGTGAATAAAAAAAGTGGCTTGAGAGATAAATAGTTTAGTAGAGAAACATTTGTGATAAAAAAATGGGGGAAAATTAAAATTGACATAAAAATTGTACAATGTTCATAAAATTTTTGAATATACAAAATTTTGTAGATTTCAATTGACTTGTAATTAATATTCTTGAATATACAAATCTTTATGGAGAAGATTCTAGAATTACTTTACTTAATTATTATTTGTTTTGATACAATCTAATTATTATTTTTCTATAAAATCTTATGAAGTTTTAGTTGGGTCTATTTTCTTAGAAAAATTGAAGAAAATGATGAAAAAGAAGAGAGCAAAGATATAAAGAAAGAATTTCTAAAAAATATAACAAGTTGAAGAGATGAAAAATAATGATTTGTTTAGTCGTAATTTTAGAGCCCATTTGGTAATGTGAAAATTTTTAGTTTTTGTGAGTTTTTATTTTTTGATAGATGTGTGGTTTTAAAATGTTTGAAAAGTAAAAAATGGTGAGTTTGACTAAGAATGAATGGTTGAAATTGAGTTTGAATGTTTGTGGTAAAAATTTTACCATTACCAAACAGCCTCTTAATGTTTCTAAAAATAAAAAGAAAAAGGAAGAAAAATATAGAAGAAACAAAATTAAAATTTAAAAGATTATGTTTTTTAAATCTCTTTCAAAATCTTGGAGGTTAATGAGAGACAAATTAATAGATTTTGTAGTTATATTTCTGTTTAGAAGTTACATAGAAGATTTCGTAGGAATCTGTAAAAATCATTAACATTTTGAATAACACTGAATTTTTAAAGATTTTTAAAATTTTTTATATAATACACTATAACTTTTATGGACTTTTAAAAAATCCATTAAAATCTATATTAAAATACCTCAAAGATTTTTATATATATATTAAAATACCTCAAAGATTTTTATATAGTCTCTAAAGTCTAAATTGAATACACTCAAACTTTTCAAATCCTTTAAAATCTTTAAAATTCTTTCAAAATCTACGTTGAATAAACTCCCTTTGTCAGGCATTCTAAACTATACATACATTTGAAATGGTTTTGAATACATGATGTTGACTTGCATATCTCAATGTGCAATAATACACGTGTACCATATTTTGCTCACAAGACATGCATGTGCTTATCTTACGAATTATAACTTCTCAGGTAGTTATTGAAGTAAAAAAGATTGGCGTGGATCTTCAAATAGCTTAACAGATAGTGCTATGCTCATGCTCATGAGAGTTGTGGATTTAGTACCGAATAAGAACTTTTATATTTGAACTGCCACACTTTTACTAAACTCTCTATTTTATTATTATCTAAAATATTTTGAAGGAATGAATTTTATTTTTAAGTAATTTTAAATTATTTTGAAACCTCAGTATGTGACTTCGTTTACGTCATTGACTAAAAATATTCACGTTATTTTGAGATCATCACAAGATTGATATCAGAGATATATTCTTGAAAAAAAAAGGTACGTTACAGTAACTGTTGTCCACTTCCCTTTTTTTTGAAACCAAACAATCAATAGATTAATTCATGTCTGCCTTAACTAGGGCAGATAAAAAAACGTGGAATACAGTCAAACCAAGAAAAAAAACTAAACCAATTAGCACTATAAGCTGTTATAGCATGGACTACCTTATTACCACTTCTAGGAACAAAAGAACATGAACAATTAAAAGATTGAAGCAAAGAAATAATATCTAACAAAATTTCAGCATTGGGATCACATGAAAGATCATTCTTGAGCGCCCGTACCACTCGACAGGAGCGTGCCTCAACAAAGCAATGTGTGTAACCCAATTTAAGTGCGAAGATGATGCCTTCCTTCACAGCACATGCTTTGACCACTTCCACTAAAAGAGCACCGGTACACTGTTTGACTTGTGCCCCCACCACCATGCCAAATTCGTCCCTAAGGACCACACCAACATAGAAAATAGTGATGTGATTTGAATAAGCAACGTTTTCTTCAACTTCTAGTATTGCACTAAACTGCCCATGATCTCATTAGCTATTAATGTTATAATAACTGCTTACTATAACGTCGTCAACATTATTTTGGGCCCTATGCTAAGTTGAAGTATTGCCTCTTGTGTGTCGTTCAACACTTGACCGTCCAAACCTTGCTCCATTCGCTCAAGCAGCTTAACATCGCACTCATTCTTGGTATTCCTTATTGAGCTTTTATGATGGACCTTAGATTTGATACTTTTATGTGTTAAAAATTTCTACAAAATTTACTTCAGATTTAAAAGTTCAAATTAATATGAATTTGAATTGTTTATCCTCGTTTACATATATTGTTATTATTATTGGGTTTGTTACCACTTTACATATCATGTTCGGGTCATTATCATAGCTTAGGGCTATAAAATTAGGAGGTAGCTAATCATTTTTTCCAAATTAAATCAAAATAATTTCAACAAATTTTCAGGGTTCTTTTGACCTTTTTCTCCCTTAATTTCAGATCTGATCCGCAATGTGGGGGAGAATATTTCTTTCGGTGCATATTGAATGAAAATTGTTATAGTTATATGTTTGAACAAATTTATTCATCTCGTGGCCATAAGACAATTTCCTGCTAAATTAAACAAACTTGTCCGTTGTAATCATAATATTAACAAAATTAAAAGTTGAGATTCAAATTTAAGAATAAAAATAATTGAGAGATTCAAATTAAAAAATAAAATAATCTAACTATTTATTAGAAAAAATTATGTATATAGATTAGGGATGTAGTGCAATAATCAATAATTGCAAATGTTGCCATATATATATATATATATATATATATATATATATGAATGGAACGGCACTTCCGAGTATAAAAATAAAATATATAATAATAAATATAAACGAGTTTTTCAAAGGGCAAAATGATTCATATACCTTTTTCAACATGCGTAGTGGGGGACTTTAAATGACTTGGCCCACATCATCAAATAAATCAGATAAATAAATAAATAATACCTCATTCCCAATAGAACAAGGTAAAAAACAGCACCTCACGTTCTTCAAATATTTTGTATTTTTTAATTCACTAATTTTCTTTGTTGTATATAAATTTGAAATTAAAAATCTAAAAACTATAAATTAAAAATCTCAGTAATATCCTTATATTAAATTAAAACTTAAAAGAGACCATATTTTTGAAATTATCCTTCTTCTAAAAAATATATTCCAAAAGGATAAAAATATATTTTGCTAAAATTAAAATAACTACTCGATTGATTAGCCCTTGTTTTGAATCTCTTTAAAATTTTCTCTTTTTTCTACACTACTCAATCTCAATCATCTGTTAAAAGTTAAGCTCACAATATTTGACTTTTCAATCAAATCTCAATAATTTATTCTCCTAAAAATTAATATTCATTTAAAAAAATATTTTTAAACAATACTAAACACACAATAAATGACGAGCTACTCTCTGCAACGATAGAGAATGAACCGTGTAGTTTACCATGAAAAATAAATAAATAAATAAAAGAGAATGAACCTGTATTTGATGAGGAGTCATATAGTCACATATGAGAGATTCACGGTGGCCCAGTTCCACTTAGGTAAACAAAAAAAGACATTTTATAAATAATGAATTAATAAAAGTTCAATATCAATATTAAAAAAACTAATTTGAAAATAAAGAAAGCCATTTGAAGTCTTCACGATTAAATTTTTGACAAATCATTTTGAGGTGTCAAAATTTCAATAGGTGTCAAAATTTCAATAGTGAATAATCAAATCAGAAAAACAAAATTGTTGTATAAATTAATGTTATAGAAAAACTTGTATAATAAATGTATTTAACTTAAATATACGTGACTAAGAGTCTGTTTGGTGTGTGGAAAAGTTTTGGTTTTTATGATTTTTTATATTTTTTTATAGATGTGTGGCTTAGATTGATTTGAAAAATCAACAATTGTATGCTTGACAGAGAATGAATAGTTGAAATTGAGTTTGAAAAGTTGTTGTAAAAATTTTATTTAGATCAAATGGGCTCTAAAGAAACAACAAATTAAATTAAGATACTAAAAAAGGTAAAATCCCCTAGTATGAATAGTCTTTTGTACCTTACTAATAGTAAGCACGTACTTTGCATGTCTTATGTATTGGATGAATGATGCTCATAATAATGTTTTTAAAGTATTAAAATTATTTTAAAAGTAATTGAGGTAATTGATATTGTTAAAGGAAAAGCTAAAATTATAAATTGACTGCAGTTTTTAATAAATTGATTTTTTTTTTAAAAAAAAAAAAATTCAGAAATTCCCCAACATACGTACTTTAGACAATTATTTAATATATCATTTTGATAAAGAAGTAATGTGTCATATATCAAAAAGTAATCTAACATCATAAAATATTAAATAAATTAAAAATTAATTTATAAAATATTAATGATAAATTGTAGAACAAATATGAAAAAAAAATGTGCATAGACAAATCAAATTAATTTAGAAGAATATTTTTATAATAAAAAAATTGATATTGTATAGGTTTAAACACAAAATTTGAGTTTTATTTATATTCTTTTGTTCCATTAGAGTTTTTAAATTGTTTATTTTGTTTAATTAGAATATAATTAAGAAAATTAACTATTTTTACATTTTTATTTTTTAAAAAGATAGTTTTGAAATTATTTATTTTACATTCTTAATTAACAAAGTATCTCACCTTTAAAATAAATTAAATGTTAACTATAATATTGATTAAAAAATAACAATTTAATGGTAAAATAGGAAATCAAAAATTTCACACTCATCTACTTTTAATATATGTAGGGATGTCAACAAGCTGAAGATCAAGGCTTGAACTTGGCTCGAGCTTTTTGGGGTCGAGCTTTTTTTGGCCCGAGCCGAGCTAAAGCTCGTCCCCAAAAATAAGGCTCGACTCGAGCTTTAGCTCGAGCTTTTTCCGAGCCGAGCCGAGTCAAGTACCGAGCTTTTACTTTTTTTTCTTATTTTTATAGCAAAAACTCATAAAATTTTTATTGAAAATTTGTATATATAGCAAGTTGAGCCGAACTCGTGGTCGAAATTCATTGTTCAAACTCCCATCGAGCTTTTTTAGAGGCCTTTTTTTTTTTGCTCGAGCCGAGCCAAAGCCCGTCTCTCAAAAAAAGCTCGGCTCGAGCTTTGGCTCAAAATCTCGAGCCACGAGCCGAGCTTAGCCAGAGCCGAGCCCGAGCGGCCCGAGCCGACGAGTCGTTTTGCCATCCCTAAATATATGTAAATGTAGATATACCTTATTATATTATATAATATATTGTATAAACAGTAAATGATGGTATATTATGTATATTATTAAATATATGAGGGAATATTAGGAAATAAAAAATTTCTCGACTATCTATCATTTTTATATAGGGTAATTATATAAATACCGCAACATTTATTAATTATACCACATTTTATTTTTAATGAATGTAACTAAGCTTTTCTTATTTTTATACTTATGCTCTTTAGTTTTTTATATAAATCTTTTACATCAACAATTTATTAATTTTCATATCTTTTCCAAAAAGATGATTTTTATCTAAAATATTTCTTGTGAGGGCGGGAAAAACTTATTTATCTCTCGTATTTTTAAATAATTGAAGTAAATAGCTAATGCAAAAGTCAAAAGTAAATATTTTACCCTCTTTTCAATGCATATTAGCAAAATATTTGGATATAAATTGTGATTAAAAATAAAATTTGTTAATTGATTGAAAGTTAGGAATAAGAATGCTTTGGGGAAAAATTGAGGACATAAAAGTAAAACTGAACAAATATTTAAACCCTTTCATGTAATTAAAATGTGGTGTGTCTATAAAAAATTATGGTGTGATTATAACTACCTTTTTTATATATTGTAGATATATTGGATTTTAAGGAGAGGTATTCAACGTGTTATATAGAAACGCTTGATAAAATTTATCAAATGTTATAGATCGAATATTTAATAAGAACACATTAAATATTTTAGATTATAGTACTATGTACAAATATATTATTTATGTTGTCCATTTATGTATAATCGATCGTGTTAATTTAATTTCGTTAATATGGTAAATCATTTTAATTGTCAATTACTTTGGATTTTTTGCAAAATCTAATTGATAAAACTATTTAATTTATAAACTGATTTATTTATGATTTTGAAGTGAAAAATAATGATAAAATTGAAAAGATAATAAGTATATGATTAAAAAATATTTGAATTAGAAATTATCTAATTTATAAATCAGTTGATTTTGGTTATCAAACGGATTGAATTCCAAAATGTACTATTTTTATGGTCAAAAGAAAAGTCAAATATTGTTGCCCATCTTTTCATCTAATCCATAAGAAAAATCAAATTAAAAGCCCTCAAACTCAAAGCCGAAAATAAGACTCCATCAGGTAGTTATTTTGTTGATGAATCCTTGTAATGGCTCCGTGTAAGCATCATCACGGTACTCCATTCTCCGCTGACTGCTATTTTGATACTGATTTTTTCGTCTTCGATTCCAAATTTTGACCCAAATCTTATCATCTACTTCCCGTTTAAATACCAGAAGCAATCTTCAAATTGGTCTGAAATTGTTTAGAAAATTCAAAGTTAGAACTTCGTTTTCTATTTCTCATCCTCAAATTTCCTCCTTTATATGAGTTCTTCTGATGACTGATCTGTTGTGTACAAGAAACGTCCTTTTCTGGGTCTTGCTCAAAGTTTCAAGATTATCTTGGAATTTCGAAGAATCTCCCACATGTCCAAAACGTGGGATTTACTCAAAATTCTGAGAAACCACTGCAAATCTTATCTGGGTTTTGTTTAATTCTCAAGTTTTACTAGGGAATCCCATAAAGATTTCTTCATTTTTGTCTTAAAAACTGAAGAATCTGTGGAGAATCCCCTAAAGATTTCTTTATTTTTGTCATAGAGAAGAGAATAGGAGATTCAACAAGTATGTTTGGGAATTCTGACGATGCAGGTATGCTTGAGCTCACAGGGAAAATCATGATGGTGGGTATAATACTCCTTTTCTTTGTGGTAGTTTTTGTCTTTTGTCTCCATCTCTATGCCAAATGGTTCTGGCACCGCCGCCAAGCAAACGCCACTGCCACCACCACAACAAGCACAAACCGCCATCGCCGCCGTCTTGATTTTGCTGCTGGGCACCTAGAAGTAACTGTTATCACTGCTCGCCCCGGCCTAGACCCTGCAGTACTCAAAGCCATACCTGTAGTTGTATGTAATCCCAAAGAGTTTAAAGAAGGATTAGAATGTGCAGTGTGTTTGTGTGAGATCTCTGATGGTGAAAAGGCCAGACTTTTGCCAAAATGTAAGCATGGATTTCACGTCGAATGCATCGATATGTGGTTCCAATCACATTCCACTTGCCCTCTCTGCCGAAACCCGGTTTCGAATTCTAATCATCCATACTCTTCAAATTCTGTAACTACTGAATCAACACTGGAGACTATATTACAAACCCCAGTTGGGGAAAATTCAGGTGTTAATGGTACAGATGTTCCAAGTTTCCCTACCAATATGTTGTTTTGGGGCAACGAAACTCAGATTAGCATATTGGGTCCTTGTATGGAGGATGGAAGTGCCACTTCCTCTCAGCCACCCAGTTCTTCGACTTCGACTTCATCATCGTCGTCATCCCATTCAACTGGCAACAGGCCGGACGGCACGGCGGTGATTGATGTACCAAGGCAGTTTAATGAAGAGGAAGAACAAAAATCTCCGGTGCCTACACGATTGAGGTCATTGAAAAGGCTCTTGAGTGGTAACAAAAGGATCAATCCTAGAAATGGGGATCCATAAAAAGGAGATAGAGGCTTCAAAGTCAAGAATTGTCGTTTACGGTTCCTTCTTGGTTTAGATGAGTAGTGGTTTGGCACTATTCGAAATTATACCTGGTTATCAAAATCTCCATTAATGCGCTTATTTGTTCAATGTTCTTTAATTCTTGATGCAGATGAGAGGCTGTCCCTTGATTATATACTAAGCATATACATGGGAAGCAGGGGCCGATCCATTGGTCCGCTAGGGCGTCCAGCCGCTAGTGCTGGATCAGCCATTTTTTGTTTACTTTGTAATTTTGGTGTCAAGTTACCCCTACCTTATAGTGATCGCTCGTGCTGAATCAAATTCGCTTGTCAAATTCACTTGTGCTCAGTTAGATTCCTATTTCCTAGATTCTCCCCCGGTTGTGGGGGGAAGTGAATATGTTGTTTTCAATACACAGTTTGGCTTATCTGTTTGAGAATGGAAATGTATCCATGTTCTTTTACAGAGAGCATTAGACAAATTCTCATGTCAATTCATTAATTTAATGGTCTCTTTTGAGTTGTTGCAATTATATGAAATTAACAATGTCATTCAAGTTTTGTTCTTATGCATTTGATTTCTTGCTTTTCGGCTGGTGCTTGATGCAAGAGACCAGTGTAGGAGGAAAGAACAGAACACACACCATATTTAGCAGACCGAGAAACAATTTTCTGTTGACATGTTTGATAGGAAGATTCGTTATTGCTTGACAATATTAAGGTATGATGAATCCACCTTGCCTTGTCGTTCAGGAAATTTCTCGTACACTCATTGATCCACAAGTGGGAATGAAGCCACCTAGCTGTCATAGTTCATGCAAGTCACGTTCATCCATGGATCATGCAAGTTTTTGCAGAAATTTCTCCATTCCTATGTACACCGGTCCGTGATTGACACACGTTGTTTCGTGTTGGAAACCGACACATTCTTTGACACTCCATTGCATGACGCGCCATGTCCTACTTTTTTTTTTTTGTATTTTTTAAATTATTCTCTCGAGGATACTTTAGAGACGTTCTTAGAGCAAGTGTGAGAATAACATGTATAATGTCATCTATAGCGATGGAGATTTTTGGCAAATTTTGATAAAAATTGATGAAATATGTGGTTGAAAAGTTATGAGCTTCATGAAATATGTAATCGAGATTGATTGTTGACTTTGACTTAAATTAATATATTCGAATTTTAATTCCTACCAAAAAGGGTATATTAAGAAATATAAAAAATAAAGATGTAATATATAGTCCTTGTTTGGTGGAGATTAAAAATCAAAATTTTAATGTATTTTAATAAAGATGTGTAATTGAAAAGTTGTGGATTCCATAAAATATGTGATTGAGATTAATTGTTGACTTTGACTTATATTAAACTCTATATTTTATTTGATACAAAAAAAAATTCAAAGAATTTAAATCGAAGTCTTTTTCCGTGCAACTTAATTCCATTTTTATTGCCATATTTTGCAGTAATCCATTCTGCTGTGGTAAAATGAACAAGTCTTAACCAGAGGGGTTAAAACCAGGCAAAGGTTGTCTTGTACATTCAACACCCTACAAAATCTTAAAAAATTGTATGTTCTAAAAGATATAGACAGGATCGATCACAATTCACACACAGTACATGATATTCTTTACTGATCTCTACTAAGTCACCAAGTAAACAGGTCCATAAGATCGAACATCTTTAGCATTGTTAAGCTGGCCAAGAGATGCATAGGGCACCTCGTCGTCGACTCTCTTGCTCGAACTGAAAAGACTGGTGATGGGTCCAGATGTTGGCTTCCGGGTAATGCCACCGCCTCCGTTTCCTCGTACTGGACCCGAGAAAGGACCTCGCCTCAGTTCAGAGCCAATGGTGCCATTTCTTGGAGATCTCTGCACAACGGACTTGTTCTTCTTGTCGGTTTTAAACCAGGAAAACAGTGAATTTTTCCATGATTTTCTGCTGTTCTTCTCCACATCTAATTTTCCCTTGATTCCCACTTGTTCAGTAGGTTCAGTCTTTAAATTCCCTTGGCATTCATTCTTTTTTGCTTCTTCCAGAAACTGAAATAATTGACACTGATATATAATTATCAAACGAATAGGAAGCCACAAATCGTACAACGTCTAAACATTAGAAAACGTACCTGTTTAAAATCTGCTTGATAATCAAATTCATAGTCAAAATAATCTGGACCGTCGTATTTCTTGTACATTGGAGACTTCATTCTTTCCAGGAAATCGATGACTATCAAAATCCCAAAAATATATCGATTTCGAAAATCATCAAGCAACTACTCGTCAAAGCCGAGTATGGTTGGAATTCATGCTCGCCCTGCAAAACAGATGTCGTTTACGACAACTGAAGAGAGTAAAATATAATGCACTAAGAAATAGATATGAAACTGAGTAATTAATATGAAAATAAAAAAAAGATATTAAAATGATATCATTTATTCATTAGGTTTCTTCTTTTATGATTTTGTTCCCAATATGTAAAGGCCAGCTAAGTATATTTCATCACATGAAATTGCATTACAATTTAGAGTAACTTTTGGTAGTTGGATAGGTAGTGAAAGCTAATAATAACATTTTTATATATAAAAGGTATTGGAGAAGTTCAGTGCCGTGTGAATTAATGCATGCATGTAAAATGGAAATTAACTAAACTTTAAGAAAGGGTAAATTTGAATGGAAATTAACTAAGCTTTAATATCGAATCAAGTTTGTTGATGATGATTGCTCCTATTGATGATGAAATGTATAATATAAGCCCTTGTTTGAGACTCATTATTTGGGAAAAATTATGGTTTGTAATAGTATTTTTTGAAGTATGTGTTGTTAAAAAATGTTTGAAAAATCAAAGTATGCTTGACTAAAATAGATGATTGAAATTGAGTATTGAATAAATTTGATTTACAAATAATGGGAGTCAAACAAGGGCTAAATATGATTTTTTATAGTTTAAGTTTTTAGAAAGGACGAGTTTAGGGTATTATAGAAATTTTACATGTCAAGATTGTATGAAAAAATATACTTAGCACACACCTGAATGTATCTTATATAAAGATAAGAACAAAGAGATTCTTATTATCGATTAAAGGTATTTCAATATAATTTAATTGCGGGTAATTTCATTCACGGTAATTGTACTTTCATTTTATTGTCAATTTTATTTGGTAAATCGTTTAAAAATATGAATCAATAAGATGTTGTTATGTAACCGTTTATAAACAAAATTTGTAAATATCTTTTACCAAACCCAGACCTAGTAAATGCACTCCACTTCATTTTATCGAGTAACTATATTTTAATTTTATTGGAATTAAGGTAATGATGTAACTTAGAACGATGTGACATGGATGTCAATTATTAAAAAATTAAGGCTCGGTCACATTGCAATAGTTATAAATTGGATTATTTATATTTTTGAGGTAAAATATGAGAGTAGAGAAAATATAGGTGATTAAAAATTGGTTTAAAAAATTGTATAAATTAATTTATAAATGTTAATGATTGTGTTTCTAAAAGTGACTAACATCATTAATTTGGTCAATGAAGCGGATGAAAATTTTCTCGCCGCATGTTTCGGAGGGTACGATGCGTTTCTTTCACACTTTAGAGGGAAATTAGCTTCTTTGGTGGGTCACAAAAGCACAATAGTTGTCAATATGTTTTAATATATAATAATATACGTCAGTTCATTAGTCGTTATTGCGCATTTTCCTATTCGTTAAAAAAATATGATTAGGTGAGACGTGAATCGAGTTGGAGTGAACCTTTAATGACCATTCGGGTTGGGTAAAACTTGAACCTAATAAACAAACCGATAAGCATTTCAATTTTCAAGCAACGTTCCCATAAACAAAAGCAATAATCACATGTGCTGTGCAGACAAAAACAAAAACGGGGACTGGAGGCATCTGATTCTTATAAAACTTACTTTTTACTTTTTACTTTTTACGGTTGAAAGCCTTAGCCAGCCTTTGTCTCATTTGGATGAATGTTTTTTATTTACTGAAATGTTATATATAAGAAAAAATAGTAAAAAGCATGGCGGTTCCAGTCGGCAAAATGAATGTGATCAATTCAATTATATAACAATGTGATGAACAAACGTTTGAGAATATATTATATTTGAAGATTATTTGTAGGAATAATCGTGTATTTTGAAAGATTTAGACAAATACCAGTTGTTTATTCTCTTTCGTACTCCAACAACTCCCTCCCTCCCTCCCTCTCAAATTGCTATATCCTAATATACCTTCCAAACCCAAAATTCACTCCCAAATCTATAGTCATGCGTTCTTAATTCACGCACAAATCTATACCAAAATTAAACTCACATCAATCCCGTTTTCAATTTTTTACTCTTCTTCTTTGAATGTAATTTTGTTTCATTTGCATTACAATTCTAAAATAGACTTTGCAATTTTATTCAACAACGGTATTAAATATAAAAAATAATATTATATTACAATAACTGTTAAAACTTTTACAAACAATATAACTAATTCAAATTATAATAGCTTATTTGAATAGTAAAAGTCAATTTATATATTTAAATAATAAATGACTGTTATTTGTATCTCGTAATTACAATAAAAAAATACAAATAATAATAACAATATTTTCTCTCTACTTTTCAATTTTAATACTCAACAAAACTTTGTTATCGAAATTTCAAAACGTGCTCAAAGCGTGTAATCGTAATTTCAAAATGTGCAATCATTACACTTAGAACTGTGTAACCATTATAGTTTGAAATAATCCCAATTCTCATCGTACTGTGCAATCAAAATTTCAAACACTAATAACTGCAGTATTGCGCGGTGCTCAAAATTTACCCAACTCATAGAGCAAAAATTTTAGAGACGGGAAATTGCCACTTCCAACTACTGAAACAATGATGATAAAAAACATACCACAAGTCGATCATTATCTGTTAGAGAAACCGCTTCAATTGCATATTGATGATGTGGACATTGCAAACATCAACACTAGTGGATTACTTCAAGAATCCCTAATAGTAGAAGATGCATATATATTAGGTCTATAAGGTTCAGAATTTGAAAAACCTAAGTTAAATTGTTAACTCACGATTATATAATCAATCTGGAAATAATATAATTATATAATTGATTTAGAATGTAAATAATTAATTCCTAGTTTTACGTGATAATAACATCGTTATGACTAAAATTATCTTTCTTCCTTCCTTAACACCCTCGGCAGATTTACACGTGAACTTATATTTTACCCTATCAAAATACAATTTAAATGGCTTTCTCTTCGTCTTTGGTTCTAGCTTAAACAACTACATATATATATATATATATATATATATATATATATATATATATATATATATATATAGTAATGAAAAACAATATTTGAAATTACATTCAAAGTAAATTATACGGAAGTAAATATAGTAATGTTAATTAATTATTTGTTAATCAATAATAATTATATAATGTTTGATGTAATATTATATAGAAAATTTACTCAAATATTTATGTCGTGTAATTACTTTAACTAAGTCTATGTTTTTTAACGCAATCTTTACAATTTATAAATCAATTTATAAACCACACACTTTTTAAGCAACTTCTTAACCACACAACATTCTATCTCTTCACTTTTCAATTTTAATTCAAAAAACATATCGCAATAATATAAATGGTATATAATTCTAAAAATATAATCTTTAATATTAAAGATAACAAAATGATAATAACCAAAACGTAATTTTAATTTTAACACTGATAGCTACACATATGATTTATAACATTAAGAACAACAAATAAATAAAATGATTAACTAAATTATTAAAATTTTAATATTAATAGCTGTAAATATTGACTAAATTCATTCCATATTACCTTTAATAATAATAAAAAAATAATGATGATAATTATAAAAAGGGTAAACAGCAAAAAATGTCTCTAACCTTTGCGTTTCTTGCAAAAATCGCTCCCAACGTTTCAATTTTGACATTTACACCCTCAGAATCACCAAACGTTATGAAATTGGTCCCTGCCGTCAAACACCGTAAACTTCAACCGTTAAAAAATGGGTAATTGGCACATTACATTCATATTTTCAAACATTATTTTAAAAGATAAAAACCAAATTTTAATTTAATTGGTCTCACACAATGATCTTCTCAGTCGGTTCAAGCTGAACTTACACCAAGCTTCAATCGAATGAAACAAATGGTCGATTTGAAACTATGTGACATCAAATTCAATGAAAGCGGCCTTGTTTTCCTTAAAATACAACATTATCGGCAACAAACAGTGTTCAAACGAACATCTCGAAAACCGGCCCACGGGTTTTATGGGCTCCTTGCAATTTATAAATGAGGAAATCACAGCCTACTCTGTTTTTAAGTAACCAAATTCAAATATAAGATGAAACTTGTATAATTTCATATATCAGGTGGTAATATAAACATAATATTAATTATTAAATTCCCTAAACCTAATTCTAATTCCCTCAAAACTCTCCACCCATCTTTCACGTCCCAAATCAACCTACCATATTCTCTCTCCGCTCTTTGGCGAAATCGGCGATTCCTTCTTCCATGGAGCCGCCACCCTCTTTTCCGCCAGAACCATCGTCTTTAGCATCGAAAAATCCATCCCCCACCGTCGGTAATCATCCCTCTAACTATCTACCCATCCAAACTTCCAAAAATCCCAACCATACACCACATATTTTCCCCCAATTGCAAGACAATCCGTACTCTATTTCGCCTTTTTCTGGCACTGGCAATGCCCTTCCAGTCGCGCACATCACCAAACACCTCCCCACTACCTGACTCAACTTCTTGAACAATCCCACCACCAGATGATGGATGAACTGCCCATGCTTCTCAGGTCACACTTATTTTTAGGTCACATTCACGTCACAGTGCTAGTGTAGATGGTGGTGGTGGTGAATGTAAGGCGGTGATGGCGGTGATGGAGAGGAGGTGGAGACGGTAGTGGTGTAGAGGAGGAGGTTTGGGGCTGTGCCAGGTCACACATTTTCAGATTTCAGATCTGACATTGATGCCTCTAATGTGTGAGAGAAAGGGAGAGATTTGCGGGTTGGGGCTATGTGTATTAGGGGATGGGATAGGGGTGAACTGGGGCTGGTTTTAAGGTGAGAAAGAGAGGAGGTGCAGTGGTGGTTGAAGGAAGAAAGAAAGAGGTACGAGCTGTTGTGTGAGAGGTGGTGGTGGTATATGGTGGCCGCAAGCATGGGCGATGGAAGGAGACCCAGGGTGACGGTGATGGTCGAGTGTAGATGTGCCTCGCAGTGCCTCCTCTACCGCGCAGTCGTCGTGTGTAGTAGAGCCTCTGTCACAAGGGGACGACTGGGCACAGCTACGACGTGTGCAGCAGTGCAGCATCATGTCACCACTGCAACAGGCGTGTGCAAATGGTTTGTTGTGTCTTCATATTTGAGTTTTGTCTTGCGGTGGTTTTGGGTTGTAGTGCAGTGGTGGCGATGAAAAATCTTTGTGTGGAGGTGAATGGGGTGGCGGTGGTGAGAAAATGGTGGTTGCCTGGTTGGTGCCTGGTGGTCTAGTCAATGGGGTGGTGTGTTGATCGGTCGTGGTGTGATTACAGTGATTGTCACGTTAAAAAAATTGTGACATAAGTATTTTATAATTGTGACCTGATTGAAATCAATCTCGACTGTTAATGTGACCTAAAAATAAGTTCGATTTGTGACCTAATATTTTGGTTGTTTAATGACCCTGAAATAATCCGTGACTTAAAAAATGAGATGATGGTTGTGACCTTGAAAATGATAGTTGTGACGTAAAAGATTTGAATTTTGTGACTTGAGATTTTATAACATTGTGACCTTAATATTTATAATTAAAGTACTTTTAATTATTTATTAATTTAATTAATTAATCTTAATTAAAACTTAAAAACCTGATTTTTGAAATTTTATAAGTTTCATCTCAATTTTAAAATTTACATTTATAATCACCTTATTTATGTATATATTATTCACTTTATAAATGCATCGGTAAGGTAGCATATCAACTCAAACTTCCTGCAAGTTCTCATATCCACCCAATATTCCATGTTTCCTTGTTGAAGAAGAAGATTGGTGATTCTAGTGCAAGTTGTCCTACTTTGCCACCTCTGAACGATGATGGTGCCATCATCTTAGAGCCTGAGGATATCATAGATACTCGTTTGATTAAAAAAAGGGAGGAATTTTTTTGAAAAATGCTTGGTCAAATGGAAACACTTTCCCATTGAAGATGCTACTTAGGAAAATGCAATAGAGTTGCAAGATAAGTTCCCTAATTTGAATCTTGAGGACAAGGTTCAGTAAAAGTGAGGGGTATTGATAAACCATGAAGATCTCAGCGTGTTTCTTGGTCAAATAAAAAATACCTGATTCAAATATAAACGAACAAAGAAACTACTTAAACCTCAAAAAGCAAAGTTCATTCAATATTACCTAGAAATTCATAATAGTGTAATTCTTCAAGTTTGAAGTTGCTTCTATATCCCAGATTTTTTCTTGGATAATTCGATTCATGATTCTAATTTATCTACCTTAACCACACATAAGATAGACAAAATATAAACAAATATTTACCAAAAACCGAAAATTTATCGTGCAAGAAAAAATATTTGCTCCAGCCTTGCCCCAAACCCGATCATGCAAATAGTTTAAGATTTCTATTTGTATTAATGAGCTCTACAATTTTACCCTTCATAGATTTTTTTGAAGAGGAACATGTTTTCTACTCTATATTTATAAAAGCATTCTATTTTTCAAATTTATTAGTATTGGACCGTAATGGGTGTAATTAAGCCTATTCAATACGTATGCCAACCATATAGACCAAGGGGCTTAGGTTGAACTAATGTAGAGGTTTCGAGACGGGCGAGCTAACCGGATCCGTGAAAATTGGCCCGGATCAATCCGGAACCACGGGCCGACCCGTGACTTGAGTGGGCTGTTCATGTGTCAAGAAGGTGTGCACCGCAGGCTTCATGGGTCACACCTTCACGGGCCGCGATTAACCTGTCGGCCCGTGAATTAATAAAAATAATTTAAAATCTTTAAAAATTTAAATTTGAATAATTAAATCATAGTTAAATAGGTGTCAACTTAATTAGGATGCACTTAAACTATAAGCCCTTGTTTGGTAACAATTAAAATCTAGTTTTTAATCTAAGTCAAAGTTGACAATCAATCACAACCACATATTTCATTAGACCGACAACTTTTCGACCATATATCTCATCAATTTTTATTAAAATCTGCTAAAAATCTTATTTTAACCTAGTTGGAATGTACTTAAACTATAAATATTTGACAATAAGAATTAGAAATGCGATTTAGTTCGAATTTATTTATGTTGTATTTAACTTTTTAAAGTTAGAAGTAATTTAACATAAGATATAAATTTGAGTTTTATATAAACTTTTCTTTTTGTAAATATGAATTTATCATTTTGCTCATTTCTTATTTAGCAATTTAACAAAAAAATTGCTATAAATATGAAAAATTCTATATTTTTATTTATACGGGTCAAACTGGAATGAACCGCGACCCCGCATGGGCTCGACCTGGATGGACCAGCGGGCGGACCTGAGTTGCAGTTCAAAATTTGTTGGCCGACCCGGATCAGCCCTTAAACCCGCATCGGACGGGCTTTTTCCACACGAGCCGCCGACAGAGCCCGAATCACCCGAATTGAAACCTCTAAACCGATGGGCCATGATTGGGAGTCATATCTTGATAATATGGACTGATTAGACTCCAATCATTAGATAAATATATGTTTTTACATACTATTTAGATTTTTACGTTATTGTATCTTCTCTCTCCTCTCACATAATTCTCTCTCTCTCTCTCTCTCTCTCCCCGCCCCCTTATTAGGGATCTCTAACTCTTTCTCTCTCATCTATCAATTTGTATCAATCCTAAATTTCTTACTCCTCACTCATTTGTCACTCCTCTCTCTCTATGTGACGATTACATACTTGTAACAAATATTACATTAAATCTAATATTCATATCACGTATAATCAATATTACAATACGTGTAATGAAGATTACAATTCCTTTAATGAAACATGTTCCCTTCATAATTAGTGTCACTCCAAATAGCATGTATAACTTACAATATGAGGAATGTAATTTTCATGAAGATTATAATACTTGTAATTCTGCATCTTTCATATGATAACTATATATTCAATGTCTTATACCCACGGGAATATAGTCACTTACAAGCTTTACAATATGAATATCTCGTGTAATAATTCTTTGTCGATCATTATAATTCATTGTAATGCAACATCATCCCATGAGGAATCATGATTTACGCCAACTGAAATTTACAAATGCTCTAAGTTACACGATGTTTAATGTGTTGGTACTAATGAGATACATGTTATTACCACACATGTAATGCTCGGCAATTACTTCAAAATTTTGAATTAAACTTTTATTACGAACACTGTAATATTACGTCATTATTTTTATACATGTCGTAGGTGATAAAATATCATTATGTTACGAACAATGTAATGTTACGACATTATTGAACATGTTTGAGACTATAACATATATCGATATTACATACACTATAATATTTGAATAAACATAATTTTCATAATTATTAGTCTATTTTAAATGTAACAACATACCTAAAATTAAAGTTATCATAATTAATTAATAATTACATTCTCTCTCCAACATTCCTAAATATAAGGTTCTCATAATTAAAAAAAAAAAAAAAATTTGATCAAAAATCAAGTTCTCTCTCCTGAAATCTAGTATTTTTCTAAAACTGGGTGATGCAATATTACAAATTGTATTAAAATTACGTAATTTTTAAATTACCACTCCACTCATTACAACCAGGTAGTTGCGTAAATTTTCCTTACAATATTTACTTGAACAATTAAGTCTCAAGTGACTTTCTATTATCAAGTTTTTAGATATGAAATTCTCTAGTATATTTAAAAACGGTGCCTAAGAGTAAGACATCCATATTGATATAGGCGCACCTACGAATTACCCAACACAATTGTTAAACTCTCAAATAACACGGATTACAACTCCAAGAAAGCTCACACTTTTATTAGAAATTTGTAATACAATTGAAATAAAACCTTAAAAAATAACCCTATTGGGCCATGGGTCCCTAGGCTTAAGATGAAGATAAACAAAAACGCAAAAATAGCAAATAAAGATAGAAAATTGTAGTATTGACACTCCAAAAACCTCAAATGGCAAAAATCATCATACATCATAGCAAAGCAATGTGTCATATCTGAATTGTTGAGAACTTTTCGAAAAATAGTCATAATGGCGATTCTGATATTGTATGACAATTCTATGACAGTTTGAACTTATAGCACCCGTCGCCTAATGTTTGTCGATCCAACGGTCCAAAAAAGTTAGGATTTGGTCTTGCACTCCATCACATATGGAACTGAAGATTCAAACTCGAAAAACTATTTTTTATTTCCAATAAAAAGAAAACATAAGGAATAAAGATAACGTAAAAAAAGGTGTCCTAATTGCATAGAGATTTGAAATCAAACACGCGGTTATAAATTTATATTTGCCTCACCTAATCCCAAGGTCCCACAATCTTAGTTCAAAAAGTCCCCAATCAAAAAGATATTATACTTGTTTTATGATAAACTTTATAACTAAAAACCAAATATTGTCAAGATTCTCATTTCCAAGTCTGCAGTTAAAAGATTTTATTATTTGAACAGTAAGAATCAATTGTCTCAAGCACAGAGCTTACCTTTTATTTTTATGTTTACACATGATAATCCAGTTACAGTTACAATGTAAGATGATTTTTCTGTGCCAAATCTTCTTGTTTTACATTTATAATAATAATAATACCATTGTGGTTACTGACTCGTTGAATTTGTATCCTTATTTGAAAAAAATTAAAAGATGTTAATGGCATCCACATGGCCCCTTTCTTATAACACTAATCCATACAAAACCATAACTTGTATACTATACTAGATATAGCATGTTTGATAAGAGAGACTACATACTAGAGAATATTAGTGACATTGTCTAGTCCTTCATATAGTGTTCCCGTTATGAAAATTTAAATGCAAAGTTTAGATCTTTTGTCTCCATCTCACTGCCTCATCGTTTATTCGTCAATCAAATTTTGAAACATCACCATAATTTTTAAATTTTAAGTATCAAATTTTAGTGAGACGCAATTCATTTTTTTATGTTTCTCTTACGGACTAAATTGTGTCCGAAAATCTTGACACTTTAAAGTCGTAGTTGTGTTCAAAATTTGATTAGAGGACAACCAAGAAGACATTAAGATGGAGATAGGGACATATGTTATTACATTATCCAATACTTTGTACTAAACATAAAGATAATACTATCTAACACAGGCGGTATTAAAGCACCGGTATATGTGACATTATGTGATATATGCACAATTAAAAGTGAAATTAAATAATTCATTTAATTGCGTCTCTCATTTAATAACGCCGAATGCCACATAAGTTAGTTTTACAACAATGGTGCTAAATAACGTTACTAAAATATAAAATATTGAGTATCAGTGTATCACACATGCTAGGAGGATGAAGGTCCATTTCTTATATGCAGAAAAACAGCAATAAAGTATCAGCTCCCTCCAGCAGATTAATAGTATCACGTGCCTAGCCACGTGACCACACACTGAAACTGTAATAGCTAATATGGCAGTCAGGGTTGTGACACGATACGGTCAAAGAAGCATCACGTGATGATCCTCTTGCATTGGATTCCCATTAGATTTTTGGAAAAACTCAGTTATATAAACTTCAAGAACAAGAACTTAATCGAACACAATCAAATCCCATCCCGAAATTTCCATTGTCAGCTATTTACCAAACAAAAGCACAAAGTACATACAGAAATTTAGATGTCTCACTTGAGAGTGATGATCTCTTTTGTTCTTGCAATAGTGCTGATTCTGCAGCCTCACCTGCACGAAGCGCGAGGAGTCCGTCTCCTGGTAGAGTCGAAAGCAGCATCCTCTACAAGCATAGATTCATCTACACAAGCTTTTAAAAGTTTACATCCAGATGAGAAGAATCTGTTCAAATCAAGCTTTCGAAGAATACCTCCAAGTCGATCCAATCCGACACAGAATAAGTAACTTGTGTTCAAGCCCTTTCCTCCATAAGACATGTTTTCTTGTACCAGGAGCAAGCCTCCATAAGATGACTGGAGAATCAATGAGCAAAGAAGAGTACGTACCGGCCAACAAATTCTTTCATTTAGATTTAATGTAGTTAGCTGTTGTAGCCTGTACATTAGAGTTTATGCTGCGGGGACAAGATGCCTTTTTGCACCTTGTAATGAAATCAGTTTTGATTTAGTCAGATTTTGCTGTACAATGTAATTTCCAACTTAAATGTATGAACAGAATAGTAATCTTCATAGCAGCAAAGGAAGCATCCCCGTCAAATCCAATTAGTTTTTTAATGCATCAAACTCGAATTTAACTTCATTGCACCTCCATTGTATGCATCACTGCACCATTGCCACTGCCACTGCCTCACCATATCTTTTCCTAACCCAGACAAACTCCGTTGAAACTGAGATTTGGATATGTTGTAGAATATGTTACACTTTCATACGCCCGGTCATGTCTCCGAGAAATTTCACTTTTTTGAGATGATGTCAAGGATTGAAACTCAGTGGTCATCCATACCCTAAAATTCCATTATTTTGCTATATCCTAGTTTGGGAGTGTTTTATTTCTTTATTTCAATAGCTGTAGGGTGTGTATAGTGCTAACATTGTTTATTTCTCATTTGCAAGGACTACACAACCTAAAATACCTAAAACCGAGCAAGGAAAGCAAAAAAAGGGTTAGATCATCCAAGAGACATAATGAGAGAAGCTCAAATGATGACATCGCACCTATAACTCAGGGAAGGTAGAGTTGGCAATGGGGCGGATCAAGGCGGATCGGGCCCCAATCCGTCCCGCCCCACCCCGAAATTGTTTTAGCAGATCCAGATCCACCCTGCGATCCGCCATTTTTCGGGTCGGGGCATATCGGGTTCGAGTCGGGGTGGATCTGCCTCCCGATCCGCGGACCGATCTGCGACAAAATTTTTTAGTTTTTTTTTTATTTTTTTATATATAATTTAAACTAAATCTTTTTTTAAAAAAATTTAAAAATTATTTTTATTATTTTTATTTTTTTAATTAATCGGGGTGGATCGGTCCCGATCTGCCCCGATCCATTGACCCGCCCCGCCGATCCGCGGATCGACATTTTTTCAGATCGAGTCGGTAGATCAATGGAGCGGATCATTTGTTTATAATTGTTATAAATATTTGTTAAACATTGAGGGAAATGTAGTTTTCTAAGTCTTGGTGTTTATCTCATTCATTTGCCGTGTTACATGCACATGTCATTCGATTTTTGGGATTTAAAAATATTCAAAAATTTTAAAAATTCTGTCGACTTATTTACTGTATATTATATCATTCAGATTAAAATTTTACTATAGTTAGAATAATGAACAACATTTGGACTTGAATTTTTCTTATCCATGCTAGAATTTATGAAACTGAGCACATAGTCAATGTTGATTTATTACTTGTGTAGGAGCATGCTTAATATGTGGGGCATTTGTATGCAATTTAACCTAGGATTAACTATATAACCCCTAACCTTAAATCTATAGGGACCTGACCTTTACATAGAAACAAAACTTTTTCAAGAGCAGTTTAGGGTGGAAAGATTAGCATAGGGATGCATAAACGTTTAAGAGTCTGACATCCTTGAAATATACATTTGTTTAAAGCGGTTTTAGTCTATAAGTATAAGTTAGCACCAACAACATAAAAAATTTTTAAAGAAAAATAAATAGTCTTATTCTTCTCTTCGTAGTCTTTTTCACTCGAGTAATTAAGCTTTTAAAGGTGTTAGAACCTGATACCCTTAATATATCTGAGTAGGGAGTTATCAGTCCAAAACTTGTTACATGGGTCAATTAAAAAACTTAAGGAAGACTTACACATAAGACATTAAAACATGTTTTACTATTCTTTGTAACCTTAGTGACTCGAGTAATTAAGTCTTTAAGGGTTCTCAGAACCTAGTGCCCTAAATTCATCTGACTTGAGAGCCATTAACCTAAAGCCCGTTATAGGGGTCATTTAGAAAGCAAATAAGAAAAATATTGCACAAAAGATGAGGAAAAAAGAAAGAAGAACTAAAAAAAATAAAGCTCTTGGTATAAGCTTTGAGACTAAAACTTTAGAGACTGGAGGTGTGGAATAAGGAGACTTGTCTAAATTTGACTACCTTGTGTAGAAAATGCAAAGTATTAATGTTTAGAAATCACATAATTAGAAGGAACACCGGGATTGGAGAAAAAAGTATAAGGTTATGATCATACAAAAGAGGTGTAAGGAAAATGAAAAGAAAATCATTATTTGACCACATGAGGTTTAGATTTTTAATGCATCATAAGTCACACTACGTTGAGTATATTTTTATATAGGTAAGCATTTGACTTTGGCTATTCACACATATACATGGAAAGTCGAGCATCGGATAAGTAGAAAAAAAATTTATTGTGTTGTTCAGCTCTCTTATCTAAAGTGTAATTTTTTATTTTAATCTGGGGCATATAGCTAGCGAATTGACAGTTGACTAAAAAAATTAAATGAATTTATTTTTGTTTTGCATTTATATTTTATTTTTATTTTGTTCGATGACGAACAATTATTCTAGTTTGAGTGTTTGATAAGTATATTTTATATACTTATTTACATGATAAAAGTAGGATATTATATTTTCGCTTTAGAATAAATGATATTGATCTCGCTATTATTTGTTTATATTTCAGAACTTATCCCAAAGTCAAAAGAATGAAGCGATTGAGGCGAATAAAGAGCATATGTATGCTAATTATACACATGAGAAGTGCATGAAGTCGATTGAGGTAAAAAAAAGAAGCTAGTTGGAAGAAATAAGAGGTTTGGGGAAAGATGAAAATTGCAAGCTAACGCTATTACCATACAATCGCTCCACATAAACACGCGTGGTTGCATGACCGCACTTAAAAGAAGCAGAAACTGAATTGACCAAATCAGGCGATCGTGAGCATCTAAACCACATGGTCGCATGGGCTATTGAATGGGCCTTAATTATGGGCTTTAAACACGATTTTTGTCAATTCTTCTTCTAATAAACCTAGATTTCATCTACTCCTATATATACTAATCATTATGTAGGAAATTGGGGGTTCAAATCATATAATATCTCTGCCCTGCATATGTGTAATCTTTTAAGAAATAAGGTTTCTGATTACTCAAAAATCTTTTTCAACTTTTTTTGGTCATTACCTACAATGGCCACAATCAAAGCTGATGTTGAGATTTGGAATGGCAAAGGAGATTTTAGTTTCTAGCGCAAGAAAATGAAAGCCTTACTTCTTCAAATGAAATGTGCTAAAACTATAGATGCCTCTTGGCCTGCTACATTGACACAAGATAGGCAGACTAAAATGGATGAGATGGATTGGAGTACTTTATTTCTTCACTTATCTGATACTGTTATTAGACGAGTAGGGAAAACTAAAATTGCAAAAGGTCTTTGGGATAAACTTGAGGAAATTTACCACACACTTACACTTCCTAATAATTGTTTTCTGTGGAAGCAATACTTTAGTTTTAAGTTTGATCCTTCCAAATATATTGATGAAAACGTGAGTAGATTTAATAATATTACTCAAAGCTTAGTGAATTATGAGGAGAAATTATCTGATGACCAAAAGGTAGTCAGTCTTTTAAATGCTATGGGGATAGGTATAAAGACCTAAGAAATGCATTAGAATATAGTGGATAGAAACTGACTTCTAAAATAGTCCATACTTCCCTTAAGAATAAGGAGTTAGAAATGAAAAATGATCATAAAGAAGTCCATAATGTCATAGGAACTTCTAATAAAAAGAACTCCTTTAGGGATAATAAGACTTTGAGTAATTCCAACAAAAGTTGGAATACTTCTAGCAATAATAGAAACTAGAATAATTTGAATAGTAGACCTGTTAAGGAAAATTATCAAAAGAAAGGCACGTTCAATAGGTCTAAAGACTATAGGGGCCAAGATAATTTCTTTAGAGTTAGGAAGTGTTATTATTTTGTTAAATCTGGTCATCACATTAAAGATTGTTTTAAGAAGCAACGGGAAACTGCAAATAGCAACCAAACAGAGGTAGTAGCTCAAAATAATAGTGGAGTTGTTTACATTAAAACTAAAACTGATACCAAAAATGAATGGATCCTTGATTCTGGTTGTACTTTTCATGGTTCCTGAAAATGAATTATTTGTTAATTTTGTGATGAATCAAATGGATCTGTTAAACTTGGTAATAATCTGACTTGTGATATTAAAGGTGTTGAAAAGGTACTGTTGAAACTTGAAAACAACAGGAACCTTGTTTTAAATCAAGCTAGATATGTTCCTATTTTAAAAAGGAATTTCATATCCTTAGGCATCCTTGACAGTGAGTCTTTTGATATTAGATTAAATAAATGTTACCTAAGGATATTAAAAGGCAACACCCTGTTTTCCTGTACTCCCAAAACAAATGATATCTATATTTTGAAATCTTATCCTATTTATGTTAAGTCTTTTAATGTAGTTTCTGTAAATGATAAATCTTATTTGTGGCATAAAAGACTTGGACATTTAGGTGAAAAAGGTTTAAAATTACTGGAAAAGAAATGTGTTTTTGATAATGATATTTTAAAAAAACTAAGACCCTGTTCTCTTTACTATTTTCAGGCCATTTTCTGTTTTTATTTTCGAAAACACTAAAAATATGTTCTCTTTACCACTTTTCCAAAACTTGTTTTGGAAAAAAAAAAATTCACACAAAATAGAAAGCGTTGGAAACCTCATTTTGGCATTTGAATGATTTTCTCAAGTAAAGCTAAAAACCCAGAAAATGCCTATTTACTTAAAAGAACTGGGTAGATCAATTGGCAGCAATACACAAGTGCTATTTGGTGAATATGGTCAATGGTTCGAGCCACCAAGCTTGTAATTCAAATGTCTATTCCTTTCTTCTTCTTCTTCTTCTCAATCTGGCTTTCATTTCCTTCACTTCTCCCATTCGATTCTTGTGAATCTCCTTTCTCCCATTTCCTTCATCTACTAATTTCCCAAACTCCTCCACTTTTGATCCAAAGAAGCCTAAAAGCATGCCGACCATGAATTGGGCTTTGAATTTTTTTTCCTCTTCATTTCCATTGCTGAGCTCCAGGTATTACACACAATATCTAATGGGATCCCATTTTTCTTCTTCGAGTCTAACTTCAGTGAGAATTCGATTCTTCACCGTCTAATAATTGGTAGTTTAATCCAGTTGTGATGTCAAATATGAAAACAGTGTATGGTGAGTTGGTGAAATTTGTGAAAGATGTGTGCCTCAGGGAAGTCGTGATTTGAAAGAACTGGAAGGATTTAGTATAGTTGAAGTCCAGCAAATTGACCCTGTGGTAGAAGTTGTGGAAGAAAAAATTTGTTGAGATCCTTCCAATCAATATTGTTGGTTGTTTAGGTGCTTTCACTTATTGCAAGACAAAGCATGCTCGTGGTCCCCGAAATGCAGACAACAACTGATATAATTTGTGGATTTCCTGGCGAAGCCAATATAATATTTTGAATAGGAGGTCAACTTTATCAAGGAGTAGAAGTTTCCTCAAGTTCAAATATCACAATTATATCCTCAACCTGGAAGGAACACCAGCTGCAAGGATGAAAAAAGTTCCTAGTATTGTTGTGAAGAAAAGAAGTCGTGAATTGACTAGTGTATTCGAATCATTTACCCCATATGTTGGAATGGCGAGCAAAGTGGAGATGATATGGATTACAGAAATTGTCACAGATGGAACTCACTTGGTGGGTCACACAAAGGGATACATTAAGGTCCAAGTAGTTGGACCACAAAGCATATTGGGGACTGCGGCCACAGTGAAGATAACGTCTGTGGGAAGATGGTCAGTTTTTGGAGACGTGATTGAGATTCTCAATAGAGGTAGCACTTCAAGTGAGAGTCGAGCTAACAAAGATTCACCATGCTCAAACACAAGTGAAACATGTGTATGTTCTAAAGAGTCAGAACCATATGCTTGTGAATTGACAAGTAGTTGTGGACATACTTAAGATTGTTTCGACTCCCATGAATTACCCAAGGCCAAGAGAACATAGTAACTGAAACCTCTTTGGAAGGTACTTCGAAAGCGCAAGAACAGTTCTCAAGAAAAGATGGAAAATGAGACAAAGTTGGAATATGACAAAAAGCCGAGAACTTCTCATCATGGGTGCAATTGGGATTAGAGGTGGCAAACAGGCCGAGCCGCTCATTGGCTCGGCTTGCGAAAACACGAACCGAGGGTGGCTCGGCTTGTCAAACGGACGAGCTCGTGGGCGAGCCAAACATTGTAGTTGAACCACGAGCCGAGCTTGGCTCGGCTCATGGTTCAACGAGCGGCTCGTTGGAACGAACCACGAGCTCATGCCAACGAGCTCGACGAGCCGAGCGACTGGCCGGCTCGTGTAAAAAAAAAAAAAAATTTAGACGTCGTTTTTTCACTTTGAAAACTAAAAAAAACATTTTTTTTTACTTATTAAGTTATTAATAATTTATTTAATACATAACTTATTACTTATTAATATTATACTTATATTTATACTTATTAGTATTCAAATATTTTAGCTATCGAAGATTGTCGACTAAATAAATAAACTTAAGACGGTAAGACAAGAGCTTTTTTTAAAAAAAAAAAGAAAATGGTAAGAGAGGTTTATTATTATATATATTAATAATAATAAAAAAATCGGCCAGGGTTAAATGAGCCGAGCCTAAGCTCGGCTCGTCAGTTTGACGAGTCGAGCATTGCGAGCCATGGGCCGAGCCGAGCGCCGAGCCGGCTCGACCCGGCCCATTGCCACCTCTAATTGGGATCATGTTGACAAAGCTCTTTTTGGTGGAATTCTTGTGAGCTTATTGACAATAATTGCTTTACTTTTGTAGCTGGGCTCTAGAAGTTTGTCTTCTAAATTAGCGTGTAGATTATTTATCTTATTTTATTTATTTTTTTGGCATGGGGGGTGTGATGCTGGTGCATTTTGGGTCCTAAATTAGACCTTAGAATTATAAGTGACAGAATTTAAACTATGTTGTAATTCTTGTGTCCCATTGAATTTTATTTACAAAGTTTTCAAGCATTTGTTGAACATTAATGGCTTTACCTATTTTTGTAATATTTTTCTTGTCATTATTAAATTAGCCCAACAAAAATTAGATAGGCAATATAAATTTTATAATTTAATCCACAAGCAAATTAGTTACAAATAGTCTAAGTAGTATTCTGCAAAATTTCAAACAAAACGTGTTTTTCAGCTTTTTCATTTTTAGAATCCGTTTTCAGAAATGACAAACCAAACGCGTTTTTAGCAAATTTGAAAACAAAAATAAAAATAGGAAATATAAAACATTTTCAAAAATGAAAATAAAAAATAAAATACAAACAAAACGCAGCCTAAGTTTTTGTGAAAAAATGTGTTTTAGGAAAACAGAAAATGTCCTATTTTGGTAAAGGCATTCACAAGTCAAATGATATTTTAGATTATTTGCATGCTGATTTGTGGGGTCCTACCCCAGTTAATCTATTTCTGATTTTAAATATTTCCTACTTATAGTTAATGATTATTCTAGGAAAATTTGGGTTCATTTGTTTAAATCTAAAGATGTTACTGTATGTGTAACTTAAAATTGGATTACCTTGATTTAAAATTTAAAAGATAGAAAAGTTAAAGTGATTAGAACTGATAATGGTCTAAAGTTTTGTAATCTAGATTTTGATATTTTCTGTAATAATCAAGGTATCCTTAGGCATAGGACTGTTACATATAATTCACAACAAAATGGTGTTGCTGAGAGGATGAATAGGACTCTATTAGAAAGAACTAGATGTCTGCTGCTTAATTCAAACTTACCAAAAATTTTCTGGGTGAAGCAGTCAAAACCGCTTCATATTTGATTAATCAGTCACCCTGCAGTGCTATAGATTTCAAAATATCTGACCAAATTTGGAACCAAAACGCGCGTTTTGGACTTTTTAACACAAAATATCCAAAACGCAATAAACTCGTTTTGAGTTTCCTTTGTATTTTTTTTTTTTTTTTTTGGAAAATGAATTTCTGAAAATGGGCAAAGTGAACTCATTTTCGATATTTCCGAAAATCGAAAACTCAAAATGAGCTGAAAACAGAAAAGAGAACAGGGCCTTAGTCTTATGTTTTCAAAATCCAAAACTGTTTTCAAACTGAAAGGTTTTGTAGATTTTGATTTTGCTGGAGATATTAATAATATAAAAACTATATCTACATACTTTTTTACTTCAATTGGTTCTTGCATTAGCTTGAAAGCTCAGTTACAAAGCTTTATCTTCAACTGAGGCTGAATATATAGCAGCCATAGATGCTGTTAAAGAATGTAAATGGCTTAAAGTTTTGCTTAGTGAAATTTGCTGCATTGATAATTCTGAAATCAAGATTTGTATTAATAGTCTTAGTGCCTTTCATTTATGTAAAAATATTTTGTTTCATAATAGATCAAGACACATTGATGTGAAACTTCATTTCATTAGAAATATTACTGAAAAAGGTATTGTTAAGCTTTTTAAAATACACACTCAGCTAAATCCTGAAGATGCTGGAACAAAGATGATTCCAATATCTAAGTTTAAAGATGCTCTATCATTTTTAAAATTAGTTAAATTTTGATACTACTACTGTGTGTTTTTTGCAGGTTCTGTCGATCCAATTAAGGTGGAGATTTGTAAACCAATTAGACCAGATTCTTTGTGCAGTCCAAATGCTGAGGCCCAAATTTGAAGAAGCCCAACCGAATGAAGATTTGAAGTGTAAGTCCAAAATGTTGTTGTCCTATTTGATTGAAGCAGCCCAAACTCATTAAAACCAGGTCAAGGCCCAGCCGGTTAAAACAACGATTTTATCCCAACCATTGGATCTCACCAATTGATCTGCACCGTCCATTTTGGTTGATAAGTCTGAAGTTTTACTGTTTCCCTCCTTCTTGGTTTTTCCAGACTATTCGTGTTCTTCTCTGATCTCTCTTCCATTGAATTGCACTGCTTAGTTTGAGTGCATATTCATCTCTTCTCTGATCCTTAGTGTAAATCACAAACAATAAGCCCCTGTTCTCTTTGCTGTTTTGAGGTCGTTTTCTGTTTTTATTTTCGAAAACGCTAAAAACGCGTTCTCTTTACCATTTTCGAAAACGTATTTTGGAAAACAAAAAAAAATTTTGTACACAAAACGGAAAACGCCGGAAACATCGTTTTGGGCGTTTTGTGTGTATTTCGACGAAAAATGTCAAAAACGCGGAAAACGCGTTTTGGGAATTTTTTTTTTTTTTTTTTTTTATAGGATTATCTTAACTTAGAACTAAGCTTAATATAAAGTTTTTATTTATTTTTATCTTTTTATTATTTTTTTTAGAATTATCCTAACTTGGAACTAAGCCTAAATAAAGAATTTTTTTTTTTTTTGCGAATTATCCTAACTTGGAACTTAGTTTAAATAAAGTTTTATTGAATTCAATATCAACATTACAAAAAAAAATTAAATGAGAATTCTTGTTGTTATATTTCAAAAAATGCAATGATAAATGGACTCTGATGATTTTGAAAGAACTTGCATTTTCTGGATTTTAATAGAAGTAGAGCTTTCTCAAGTCCCGAACCTGACCAAGCTGTGTTAATATAGACTCTTAATGCTCACATTAGTGTGTTGCATGTAACCATATTTTTAGTGTATTGTGAAAGGAAATTTGAGTTGGAGTTAGTAGTATTCTGCAAGCAAATTAATTAAAAATAGTTTAAATAGTGTTCTGCAAATTTTCAAACAGAACGTGTTTTCCATCTTTTCATTTTCAAAAACAGTTTTCAGAAATGACAAACCAAACGCGTTTTCAGCAAATTTGAAAACAAAGATGAAAACACAAAACACAAAACATTTTCGAAAATGAAAATACAAAATAAAATACAAATAGAACGCAACCTAAGTTTTTGAGACCCGTATCTACATCTACACTACCTTAAAAGTATAGAAAAGGGAGAATCTTTGACATCACGATTTTGTCATCACATATTTTGCTTTAAACCAACTATGCCCTCTTATATTAATTATTTATTTATTTAACTTAAAAAAATGAAGAGACTTATTTTGTAAATCCCCATATTCTATTTTTTACAATATATAAAAATTGGGATTTAGGAGAAATTTTTAATTACCAATTTTTTATTCATGCTATTAAATATTTTATTTCATTATAATCTTTCGATTATTTATTATTAAAATATTTTTATTGTCTAAAAATTCACGATGTTATAATATAATTTTACATTATTATACTTTCTCATAATATTATACTATACCATTTATTTAGTATTAAAAAAATTATGTTTTAATTTTTGCTTATATTTAATTTCAAAAATTGAATTGTCTACTCAAATTCCATAGTTTATACTATATCACTAATATATAAAAACATGGATGTATGGGAATCTTTTAATTTTCAATTATGTCCTTACTTATATTTTTCTTATATCTATAATAATACCCTTAATTAAAAAATATATATATTTCCACATAAATAAATGTTAAAAGACTTTTCAAATGATTTTGATTTAATTAAACAATAAATTCAATTTCCAATATAAAGTCCTTATATTCAATGCATATAATTTATAAAATATATTTATTGATAACTATTTTCAATCTTATAGCACATTGTAAATCAATACATGATTGGTAAATCAAACATAGACGTAATTTATTTATAAAATACAAGATTCCGATAATATTATAGCAGAATTAAAGATAATCTTACAATAGAAATAGTATGAAGAGGATTAAAATAATCAACATGATGAATAATTGGTAAACTATGATTTATGTTAAAATAAATACATTTTAAAACAATAAGCCCCTGTTCTCTTTTCTGTTTTGAGATCGTTTTCTATTTTTATTTTCGAAAACGCTAAAAACGCGTTCTCTTTACCATTTTCGAAAACGCATTTTGGAAAACAAAAAAAAAATTGTACACAAAACGCAAAACACTCAAAACCTCGTTTTGTGCGTTTTGTGTGTATTTCGAAAAAAGATGTCCAAAACGCGGAAGACGCGCTTTGGGATTTTTTTTATTTCTTTTATTTTTTTATTTTATTTTTATTTTTTTAAGAATTATCTTAACTTAGAACTAAGCTTAATATAAATTTTTTATTTTTTTATTATTTTTTTTAGAATTATCCTAACTTGGAACTAAGCCCAAATATTTTTTTTTTTTTTTTTTTTTTTTGATAATTATCCTAACTTAGACTAAGTTTAAATAAAGTTTTATTGAATTCAATATCAACATTACAAAAAAAAATTAAGTGAGAATTCTTGTTATTATATTTCAAAAAATGCAGTGATAAATGGACTCTGATGATTTTGAAAGAACTTGCATTTTCTGAATTTTAATAGAAATGGAGTTTTTTCAAATCCCGAACCTGACCAAGCTGTGTTAATATAGACTCTTAATGCTCACATTAGTGTGTTGCATATAATCATGTTTTCAGTGTATTGTGAAAGGAAATTTGAGTTTGAATTAGTAGTATTCTGCAAGCAAATTAATTAAAAATAGTTTAAGTAGTATTCTGCAAAATTTCAAACAGAACGTGTTTTCCAGTTTTTCATTTTCAAAAACAGTTTTCAGAAATGACAAACCAAACGCGTTTTCAACAAATTTGAAAACAAAAATGAAAACAGGAAATACAAAACATTTTCGAAAAATGAAAATACAAAATAAAATACAAACAAAACGCCACCTAAGTTTGTAATACATTGTGATCTTTTTGTTCAGTTTGTGCGAGTTTTGGGTTTATGAGTTTTCTTTCAGATTCAATTTATTTCAGTAAAACTTTATGATTCTTGTTTTATATCTTTTGATTAATAAAGTTTGAAGGTTTTTGTGTTTAACTTTGAGTTATTAGTGATTCTTTTGTTGTTATTCTGGGTTTAAAATTGTAACATCTTTACTCAGTCATCTCTTCAACTTCGTCCAGTTCACAAGTCAAGTAAATTGAGAGATTTTTGTCATCTACTTGAACTAATCTAGTTATGCGGTTTCATATAGATCTACACTAGTATAGTACTTTATTATGTCAAGTGAGTATTTTATGTTGGAAAACTGATCAATAATCGATGAGTTTCAAAATCTAATCAATTTCAAAAATTATAAACTTCAACGGGTTCTAATTCTTCAAATTCCGTCAGTTTTTAGTTGAATGGAAATTAATTTTTGGCATTGAAATGTAAGTTTTCAATCGGGATTAAATGGAAATCAAAGTTGCTCACCCAAAAATAGCAATCATCATTCTCGATTGACAACAACAGTGAAAAACCAAAAAACCACAGCTTCTTCTTCTTTCTTTCTTTCCAACAAGCTTTATCATTCAAGTTTTTTTTTCTTTTGATTTCTTTGAGAGATATAAAAATAGCTAGTTTGATGGCAGTGAGCATAGTGCAACGCAAACAGACAACCGATTGTATCCTAGGAATCGAACAACGATTAAAACATCTTGCACTCTAGTGAGGCGGCGAATTCGATTTAAGGAAACCGTGTAAACATGGTCTTCAATTTGGTTTCATTTTGTTTGATTCTCTAATATTTTTCCCCAACAAGCTTAAATCGAATTTCTCTGTTTTGGAATTTTAGATAAATCTGAATTTTTTTTTAATAAGTTTCTGTCATTTTTTTTTTGTTTCGGTCCGTCGAAGTTTTTTTCTGGTCTACATGATTTTATTTGTTAATCTGTTGCCTATTTACTACCAATAAAGTTGATACTCTTTTGAAAAAAAAGGGGGGTCTATTGAAAGGTTTTTAACTTAGCTGCGTGATTTTTTTTTTCCCCTCTTCTTGTTCTTGCATAAATTTCCTTTTGTTTTTATGTCTCTCTCTTCATGGTTTTATAATTGTGTCTTCATGGAATATTATTTGCATGCATGAATGAGAATTTTTTATTGTATTGATAATATTTTAATATTGCCTCATCATTATTCTAACCTTTTATCATCATTGGTAAATGATTTCTCATCATTGGTTAATGATTACCTTTTCATTCATTATTAATTCATGATTAGTTAATGATTTTCTAATTCGTGTTAATGATGTTTAAGTTAATAATTTGACAAAATAATCTACTCTTATATTTCAATTCCATAGTTTTTAAATTTTGTCTAAAATGGATAATATAGATTTCGAATCTATTTACAACTTACAAATTTATAAATTTTCTAAATTATTTGTTGCTTGTTCTAAGGTTCAATGGTGTCACATGAAAATGACGATGTGAACAATGGAAGCAACACTGTCGATACTGGTGTACCCGCAATGATCGTTTCTAATCATGTGGAGACCACGTGTAACGACCCGGGTCCCACTTAACGGGCTGTCCCGGCCAGTAGATGACGAAGTACTGTCTTCATTGTACCAATACGAGTCTTTTCAGCATGCTTTGTCCTCACTCGCACACTCCCCGAAAAAACTTCCTAGGAGGTCACCCATCCCAGAATTTCTCCAAGCCAAACACGATTAACCTGGAGTTTCTAAAGATGGAGTTCTGGAAAAGAAGATGCACTTTGTTCGTATGAGTAGTACATATAATTTCTTTTAAGCTTTCATAATCGAGGTATTACACCACGACTAGCATTCCTCATGTTGACGAGATAATTTGCGGCAGGATTCCTTATGTTGGAGTGTACCCCACTTTGCCCACGACTGGGACCTCAGCAATCCACTTTGGCACAATACCTTTGTCAGTGCCTAGGGCCGCGGCCTCAGCATCTTTGCCATCGTTTCCGGCTCCATTTCCAGTGAATCATGCAATTCTCATGGATAAATTTGTGGGGACTGATTTTAAGACATTGCAGAATAAGATGGTTTTTTATCTTCTACTTTAGGCCTTGAACCTTTCCTCACCGAGGATGCCCCTGTCGTGGCTGAAAAAGACACTGATATACATAGGCGTGCGGCTTGGGATGTATGGAAAAGTGCTGATTTTTTATGTCGCAGCTATGTCCTGGACGACCTACATAATTCTCTGTATCACGTGTATGTGGTAAAGAAGTCTTCTAAGTAACTTTGGGAGTCATTAGAAAAGAAGTACAAGACTGAGGATGCTGGGTCTAAGAAATTATTGGCCAGTCAGTGTATGGACTTTCGAAATGGTTGATTCACATTCAATGGTGAGCTAGGTGCAAGAATTCCAAGTACTTTTGCCAGAAATGCATGATGAGGGTCTGACCGTGTCAAAATATCTATAGGTGGCTACTGGTATTCACAAGCTACCTCCTCAGTGGAAGGCTTTCAAAAGCTATTTGCAACATAAGAGGAAAGAGATGTCTTTCGTGGATTTAATTATCAAGCTACGCATTGAGGAGGATAAAAAAGGGGCTGAATGTACGTCAAAAAATTCTTACTCTAAGAACGCTAATGTATTGGAGCATTGCCAAAGTTCTAGTACTAAAAAAGGTCAATCCTTTAAAGCCAAGCAAGGTAATGGAAATCCAAAAGATAAAAAGCTGGCTACCAAAGGGTCTCGGTTGAAGCCTACAGGTGGGGTAGGAAAGAAGCCTAAGTTCCATTTCAATGGAAAGTGCTTCAATTGTAACAAAGTTGGGCATCGATCAGTAGACTACCATCAGTCTCGGAGGGATAATTAGCAGTGTCCTCAAGATAATGATTGGAAATGACTGAGATTATCTCTCAGATGGAAAGTCTGACCTAAACCTTACGACGGTGATTAGTGAGGTTAACCTGGTGAGGTCTAACCCAAATGAGTGCTGGCTGGACACTGGTTCTACTTGCCATGTCTGCTCCAATAGGAGCATGTTCACTACTTTTGCACCAGTTACGAATGGTGAAAAGTTGTTCATGGAAAACTCTGCAACCATAACAGCCTGTAAATTGGCACACCACACCACGCCATATCACTCCATTCTCTTCTATCACTTCTGCATCTATTTAACCTATGGAAAAAGATTTCACCCACACATTTAAACTATTTTGCCATAGCATCACAAACTCCCACTCCATCCCCTCATTTCCATAACAAAATTGGATTCAAAACCTAAAGCAATTCATAGCTTCTCTACCCTAGCTTTACCTTATCTTGTCTTGGACAAAAACATTAGATTAGGGGAGAAAGTCCGGATTAAATTCTGGAGAGCAGAAACAGTCCCAGGGTTCCCCAAGCTCTTGGAGTTCCAACAAAAGCCAATCATTATGATCGAAGACCCTGCTTAGCAGGAGTCGCATTCTCCAGTAACACATCCTCCGTAACACCTAATTCTAGTCTTCCTCGCTTATCTCCTCTTAGATTCTCAAAAAAGGTGCAGGGCAAAATTCGTTTTCCGGACGAACTTCCTTTCTCAACTCTCCCTCCTCTACTCACACTCCTAATCAATGAAATCTTGATAGGAGATATTATATTTCTACCCCGAGCCTGCTAGTTCACTCTCTTCCACCCTCGACCCCTCTTAACCGATGTCCCCTAACCCCTTTTTTTCTTGCCTTTCAGATTCTCATTTTTCTCCACCCTAATTTCCTTGAATTCAATTCCCACCTCCTTAAAACCACCCCCATTCCCAATATGTCTCCCTCCCTCCGTCCAAGTATAGTTATTAGCAACCTCCAGCACTACGTTTTCTCCCCCGACCACATCTACCTGAATTGGACTGCTGCCTGAGCTTCCCTCTCTTGCCTTATTACCTACGATCCCAATCCCAGCATCACCCCCCATGGATACAATTATTTGGTGAGCCCGAAAAGGTCTTGAGAGAGCCTGTCGACATGTTCTATGACTAGACACCTCATTCCCTACCTCCTCTTCTCTCCAAAATCGCTACTCACTCGAACTTGCAACCGGTCGTCTCCTGAATAGCAAAGGAGCATTAAGCCACACGGCATATTTAAAATCCTCCTTTCGTCTTGGAACCTTATCGCCTGACAGACATTCCTAAATCCAATGTCCAATCAAGCCACAATGATAAAAAAAATCTAGGCAATCGTTCATACTGGACTAAGAGGAAGAGATCTCCATTAAAAGATTCAAGACAAATCCTTACACCTTGTTTAAGGGGCTTCGACATATCCACCTTCAACCTAATTCATGGTACAGTACTCTCCAAATCAACCCATCCACCACACCCAACAATGCTCCAATTTTCTGAAGAATATTTTCTATCATGCAAAACTAGTGGCAGATGAAGTAAACGAATCAATAAATAGACCTGATGGAATTCCATGTCATGGAGGTCACCAATACTTGAAGGAACCCATAAAGATAGGATTTGATTATAGAACAACCCTTTTTTTGTCCTCTATAGACCCAAACTGGAATAGACATACATTGGCATCCCCTCTCGTGCTCACCTTGAATTGTCGTGAAACATGCCATATGTTCGCCAAAACCATTTCAAGAACATCTCAATTAACTGGTTTCGAACCCAACACCTTCCCCACCAAAGAATATTGCATCGAATTCTTACCTTCATCGCAATCCACTAAATCAATTTTCAGGATAGGATTTGCTTCTTCATCAATCCTTAACTTTTCGCCAATGTTTAGAAAATCGGACCAGCCAGTTTGATCGGAAAAATAGGCAATCGGCTGGAAAATCGATTGGTAAAAAACCTACCAATTCAACAGGGAAAATTGGGAACCGATCGGTTTTTAAAACCCAGTTTTCATATTTTTTTTCTTGCTTTTTTTGTTTTTCTCTAATTGTTTTATGCTACTTTTGTGTATAATTTTATTTTCTAAATGATTAAATATTAATTTATTTGTAAAATAACTTGTTTTTTATAATTTTTTTTTTATTTTTGGAATAATTTTTTATGTTTTAATTGAAACCGATTCAACCCGGTTGAACCTTTTAACCCTTGACCCGTTACCTTTTTCGATTTTCTAAACAATGCTTTTCGCCAATGTTTAGAAAATCGGACCAGTTGGTTCAACTGGGAACCGGCTGGAAAATCGGTCTGGTTAACCTAAAAAATCAGGAACTGGCCGGGTTCTAAAACCCGATTTTCTATTTTATTTTATTTTTTGCTTTTCTCTAATTGTTTTAAGCATTTTTGTGTATAATTTTATTTTCTAAATGAGTAAATATTAGTTTATTTGTAAAATAACATGTTTTTTAAAAAAAATTGTAATTTTTGAAATAATTTTTTATATTTTAATTGAAACCGGTTTGACACGATTGGACATTTGACCCATGAACCGTTGCATTTTTTCTGTTTGAATCGATTTCCGATTTTTTGAACAATGCTTTTCAAATAACTTCTTGACCTCTTCAGGGTCATAGAGGACGCATGACGAAGGGAAAACGAAGAAAGAGAAAGAGTTGAAAAAACAGAAAGAATCAAAGAGAAAAACGGATCTCGGAATAGAGCCACATGGAGGTGGCAAGGAAACTCTAATCTCACCACTATATTATTTGCCATCTAATTGCTCAATTATAGTTATATCTTAATGGATATTTCACGTAATTATGACTTTACACGCCAAGTTATCACTATTTCATTAGAGTTTTTAAATAAAAATACACATTTCAACCTTTTAATTTAAAGATATTGTTTGAGTCTTTTAGAACTTTCGTTGTACTATTTTTCGCGGGGCTGCGTGGTGATTACATGAAAGATCGATTATGGTATGATTGTCAACTAATAATTTTAACCATTTTGGAGGATGATAGGTAGCGAACATGATAGAGCGCTGAAAATTAAAATTAAATTGAAGTTTAATATTTAATTGAGATAAATTAAAGTTTAGTGACTTAATTGACATTTCAGTTAAAAGTTCAGTGGTCGCACATAGATATTTATCCAACATCTTCCAAGTGGGGAGGCGCAATCAGTGCTGGGGGTTGCACTCAAACACGCAAGCATGTGTGAATTCCAATCATAATCACATTTTATTATTACATAATTTTACCAAGAAAAAATACACAATTTTAATTGTATAAACAATAATTTCTATTTTTGTCATTTGGGGAACTATACCGAAGTAATAGAAATAAATATCTACATCTTAAACTGAAATCAATATAAAACTTACGAAAGTTATATGGCACCGTATAATTTACTCACCCGTCACATCACAGATGAGTATTGACTTCTCAACCCGAAGCACCGCCCACCCCCAAAAGTGGGTGAGCCGACATTCACTTCTAACAAATAGGGGTGGACGTGGTTCGGTTCGGTTTGGTTCTAGTTCTAGAACAACCAAACCAAACCATAAACCGATGGTTTTTAACTAATGGAATCAATTGGTTTTTTCAAAGATATGTAACCAAATCGCTCGGTTCTGGTTTGGTTCTGAGACCATTACTTGAATTTTTAAATAATAAATGTAAGTTAAAACCTGTTTATATCCGCTTCTTCATTAGAATCCATCTACATCATTACTAAATAGAAAATGAAATTTTTAGTTAACAAAACAAAGATTTAAAAAAAGTAACATGTTATTCTAAGTCAAAGAAGAAGAAACTAGTATGAAGGAAGCTCGTCGACCTATGGAAACTTAGAGAATCGAACATAAAAGCAGTTTAGACTTATAGTTACAGGTTACGATGAAGTTGAGTCCCATTCTACTGTGGTGTCGTGTGAGTTAGGGATGAAATTTGCAATTTGAGTTTGGGTTAACTCTTGAGAATTGACGAATTTGGTCGAGGTTTATAAATACATAAATTTTAAAAAATAAACATCATTGTCGTCGATGGTAACTAAGGAGTGCAACGATTGCTGTGTTATAAGAGTGCAAGTAAACAGTGTGAATGCGTATTTATAATTGAAAAGAAGAAAAATGAATTAGAATTTAGATTTATGATTTAAAATCTTTGTCTAATAGAAAATGAGATAAAATGTATGTTAAATAACATTTTTGTACATTTCACATTTATAATTTTAGATTTTAATTTTTTGTGAGATGAATATCCACTAATTTGTAATATATATATATATATATATATATAGTTTGGTTCTTGGTTCGGTTCTGGTTCTGAAAAGAGAATCGAAACCAGAACCAAAATCGAATGACTCTTGATTCTAAGAACCAAATCATTATTATTATTTTTTTGTAGAACCGAACCAAACCGCTTGATTTGGTTTGGTTCGGTTATTTTGTCCACCCCTACTAACCAACATCTATCGATCAAGTGACGGGTGCGTAACCAACGTAAAACTTAGATACTTTAATATGCTATGTATGTGATTTTTTGCACAAAAGGCGATATTCACTTTCGTTCAACATTATTAAATGACATGATTTTGTTTCTAGTGTTCTTGTGGTCATTTATTTTAAGAAAACAATTTTTTATCACAACTTAGACAAGAAATATACTCAACCTTAATGCTAAAAAAGTGCCGAAAATATATATCAACATAAACAAATAATTTCTTTTATTCTTGATTTCTTGTATCAACTAAAAATATGATTTTATAATTTAAAAATTAAAATTTCCTAATGTGAACTATGATAGAGCCATTTGACATGATGACAGGTCACAAAAGATCCATATGTAAATATTATTGGGAATTTGGTAGTACATAAAATTGAAGGCGTGGGAACCTGTGTTTTTCACATTGCCAAAATGTTGTTTTACGTCAACTATTTCCGCGTAAATGTAATGGATCATTTATTGTAACCCGCTATTACGGGTAACAAAAGTAGCCCACAGTACCATCAATTTCAAGTATTTTGCCTCTATCTCTATTTGGCAATATATATATATATATATATATATATATTTATATATATATATATAGAACACAATTTCTCAAATTATTTTTTAATTATATATATTTTTTCTCTCTACTTTTTAACTATATATCTTACCTCGAAAACTAAAAAAACATATTTTTAAACACCAAAATTTTAACAATCAGTTAATGATCTCCAAATAAAATTCCCTTAAGGACACATCCCAACTAACAAAGATTGAGAATTCACAAACGCTTTCGTGCAGAGGTCGCATTGTCAAATGCTCACAAGTTCGAATTTACTATGCACTTTATCAATCCAGTAGACAGTATACAAATTCTGATCAGCTTGAAGTATAACCTGCTATTACATTATCCACCAATCTTCAGGGACAGAGATGGTGGAAGCAATTAAGGTTGGCGTTCAACCTTTTTTAATGATCTCCAAATAAAAGTTCAAATGAAATAATTATGTATATACATGTGGGGTTAGGGATAAAAACTTTGCATTGTCAAATAAAAATAAAAGAGATATTTGTTCTCGTTTATTTCTGTGTAGATCAATATTATGAAACTCGGACCGAAACGATCGATTTGTAAAACCCTTGATCTGATCCAAAAATGAAATGAAAAAAGTTTTAAATGCCAATTCAAAAAATCCGGACAAAAACACAAAAACCCAGCCAAGTTCTATGAAATCCGACAACCCAATCCCGAGTTTAACGAGCACTACAGGTCATTTTTTCATTTTTTTTTTTTTACGTTGATTAATTATATCATTCAGCATTAATAAATCACTATTTTTAGGTACAACCAATAATAAACCGATTGAACTAAGTTGAAATTTGAGAGGAAAAAAAAAACAAAAAACAAAACAAAACAAAAAGCTTCAAGGGCATCTTATGTAAAGCCACCCTATTAGAATTAATCTTATTTACCCTACTTGTTTACATAGTGGTTTACCCTACTATCTTGGGCCCTGACATGTGACCCAAAATGAAGAACCCGAAGTTTTTCCATTTTTTTTTTAAAAAAATTGAGTTTTAGTTCAATTTTAAAAGCAACCCGGCCCAAACCTTTGAATTAGATCTCAGGACCCATATGCAAAAAAAATAAAATAAAAATTGCACATGCGAGGGCCCAATTTAGAAGTTTGCATTGGGCCGTCACAACCATAGTACGACACTGATAATATGATGAGTAAAGTGATGGATGTATACCAAGTGTATTATAAATAACCTTATCGGTAAATCAATAAGGTATAGCACCCTATTAGAATTAATCTTATTTACCCTACTGGTTTACCTAATGGTTTACTGATTTGTGTGTTGGCACAATTATAATAATTGATTTTAGTGATGATATGCAAGCCAAACCTGAAGGAAGGCAAAGCAAGCTACTATCTTGGGCCCGGACATGTGACCTAAAATGAAGAACCCAAAGTTTTGCCATCTAAAAAAAAAAAATTGAGTTTTAGCTCAATTTTAAAAGCAACCCGACCCAAACCTTTAAATTAGATCCCAGGACCCATACGCAAAAATAAAATAAAATAAAATTGCACATACGAGAGCCCAATTTAGAAGTTTGCATTGGGCCGTCACAACCATAGTACCACACTGATGATATGATGAGTAAAGTGATGGATGTATGACAAATGTATTATAAATAACCCAATCGGTAAATCAATATGGTATAGTAGCATGGTTCACCCTATTAACACAAATCTCCATCCAACAATATCCCTTTTAGAGCATCCACAATGGTGGCTATCAACTGTGTGAGAGAAAAGAAATTGTAGGTTTGGTGCGCGTCGCGATGCACCAAGAATTAATTAAATTTCCTTACTTGCCAAAACTCAAATTTAAATGTGATAGCGGAAGTAAGGGTCGATCCCACGAGGAACGGGAACTAATTTAATGCCATGTCAATTAGAATTATTAAGGGGGTTTTGAGTTGAAAATTGCAATTAATCTAAATAATCAAATAAAGATGTAAAATAGCTGAAATAAAAATCAAATAATAAAGAATCCTAGTTCTCAGGTTCGGTTATGCCCCATTATAATATTGTCATTCCCCAAGCAACGCATGTACTATTTCCTTTGTTTTATTTATCACCCAGAATAATCAAAAAGCTCTAATTAATCCAATTCTTCCTTAATAATAATCAATCAGAATTAGTTCTCCAATCAATTTAGAGTGAATGAACAACCAGAATAAGCTCCATAGATTTAATTCATTAACCATGTGAAAACAAGAAGAATTAGGTGAACTAAATTATCAATTACATATGCTCGAATTGATTAATCTAAATTGGATTTTCATATGGAAATATAAAATTACCAATTGCTATTATGATTTGGATAACAAGACAAATACGAATCCAATTACCCAAATTAGCAAACATCAACACAATAATTAAAAGACAAGGCCTTAATCAATTAATATGTTGTCTTGACGAAATTAATGTTCATGAAAAATCCAATAAATAAAACATAAAAAACAAGAACTACGTTACGAGTTTGAGGAATGAATAATAAAATAATATGAACACAACGTCCCCCTTGAACTAGGTTGAGAAGATTAGCCACGCATTGCCATGAAGAATTCCCCAAAAATGTTGTCTTGATTCACCTTGATTTTGCCCCGAATTTCTTTTCTTCAACCTTGATATTGGTGGCTCTCAAAAAATATATTTCTCTCTCTCTCTTTGGTACTGAATTGCTCCTTTTATAGAGCCCAAATTCGTGCCCTAACTTTGGGAGCAAGAAATCCAAAATTATGGAAAGAATTGAAATAAAGAAATTTTTGACTTGAAGATTTACGGCCGTAACTATTCCTTTACGGCCGTAATTGAGTTACTGCATATTTCATCATATTGGAGTTACGGCCGTAAATATTTCTTTTACGGCCGTAATTGGGTTTCTGCGTATTTTTATCTTTTGAGGGTTACGGCCGTAAAGATGTTTTTTACGGACGTAACATCTTTTCTGCTGAATTTTTACCCGTTTCACTCATGCACTTACGGCCGTGATGATATTTGCTTGCGGCCGTGAGTTATTTACATGCCAGGTCCTCGAACTTCCTTTTTGCGTGCTTTTTGGTCATTTTTCCTTCTTTTCTTGTCATTTGCGATCCTACACAATATAAAACATAAAATGCATTAAGCAATACTTAATTAGGATCAAACTAACAGTAATTCGAGGCAACAAGTAAAGAAATAAAGTGCTAGTAAAGAACTTATCAAATCCCCCCACACTTGAACCATTGTTCGTCCTCGAATAATGATAGAAAAGAACTAAAGCACGACTCGAATGAACATGTTAGACTTTTAAATCTGGAAAGTCAAGGTCACAACCCACTTCTTTTTAGCACGAAAATCAAATTGCATAATCGGAGTGTGTTAGTGTGTGTAAGAGATGCATCACCCAATATTCTCCGAACAAAAATGAAAATTGATACCCCAATGTGGATTATATCCTTTCACCTCTCGTGAGTTCTCTCTGAATTTATCAATTCCCCATAAAAATGTAATTTTTGACTAATTCAAGTAAATGCCAACAGATTAGTGCGGTTTATCACATGGTAAAAATTTAGTCAATACACAATTTCAGATCAAAAGGGCACAAAATATGGACCAAGCAATTCAAACCACTCATAAGTACATGTAATGGGAGCCAACACTCTCACCGGATATCTCTCTTCGCACAAAGTGTATATAAAGGTGAGAATTTTACGCTCAACTCACTGCATGAAAAACTTGTTACCACAGATTGCTCAAATGTCAAAATCGGAGCCAACAATAACACAAGTGCAAAGCAAAGGTCTTTGTTGGGTTGTAACGGGGCTTCGGGTCAGGTGAGATAAAAGGGAAACATTTAGGCTGAATCGAGAAGGAGTTTCACAAGCCGAATCGGTTCAATTATAACATTCCTTCTTTCTTCTTCAACATGAATTTAATAATCTCCCTGCTATCCAACTGGTTTAACACTAGACTTCTATTTTGTGCAGCTTGAGTGTTTATTTTCACTACTAGCAAATGTTCATGACCTCGTAATTTGAGAACTGGCCTGAACTTCTCTTTTTTTTTTTCTTTCAAACATATACTGCAATTTTTTTTCTTTTGGTCAAATCACCCCACAATCCCCAATGACACAAGATTGAATTTCCACTTTGAAACTTAATCCACCTCAAACTTCTCAACCAACACAAGCTTGTGAATCCGTTCTCTATAGGTTCAAGAAAAAGGATAACATGAAAGAATGGGTGTTCGTGGCTTGTAGTGTGGTATTAATATTCCAAAGAAAGGCTAAGGCTCAAAGGATCTTCTATTGGTAAATGTACAATGGTAGGCTTATTTAGAAGGCCAAATTTGGTTCATCCTAGTGCCTTTACTATATTTTGCACTCGAGCCAAGAAGCTACTACGGCATGTACACAAAAGCATATCCAAGAACAAATCAACCATGCAGGACACACATTAAAAAAAATAAGAGCTTTATATAAAGAGTAAAAGTAGCTCATAGGCTCAAAAGCTCACAAATTATGGTTCATATGTGTGTCTCCCATCCAATTATGAGTTTTGGTCATTGCTCGGTCTTAGGGTCGAATTGAAAAATTGCAAAAAATCTAGTGGCCAAGGGGTGGAATCTCTTTACTCGGGGTAGTTATCAGTCATATCAATTTTGGGTTTGAATCTACTAGGTTGCAGAGATATGGCATTTTGTCCCCATTTTCAAACCTATTCGGAAAGTATTGGAAAATTCATCTCTACGTGCTCAATTCATGTCCAATTATGCAATTTAGGAGTTGGTAGTTCAAAAATTATGATAAGTGGGTTGCTTCCTATCCAACCAGTGTAAATAAAAGAGGACCAAAATAGAAAAATGACAAGCAAGACTAAATGATTGACAGAAGTTAGATACAAAATTAAACATAAAAGGAAGATAATGCGACAGCAATTGACAGAAGAAACCCCCCCACACTTAAAACCCACATTGTCCTCAAAGTGGAACTAGAAAGTACAAAATGAAAGAGGGGGTTAGAAGACTCCCTCGGGTTTTACTGAGGAGGGGGTCCGCCATGGAGCCTTTGCAAACGCTGGAGTTCCTTTCGAATGAACCTCTGTGAATATTTGGATGAATTGAAGTGAAGGAGAAGGAAGTAACAACCCACACTGCTGCTTTGAAATAGAAGTAATGCGAGTTTGAAGAGGGGTCGGGAGAGAATTGTGAGGATGCAACCGTGAATGTGAAGTGGAATTTGTAATATGTAAAATTTGAATTGACCAGACTTACGGCCGTAACTCATGTCTTTACGGACGTAACGGAGGCTCTGGAGAATTACACATAAATGGAGTTACGGCCGTAACTTAATGCATTACGGCCGTAACTGAGTTACTGGCCAAATTTTTTTTTTTTTTTGAATGAAATTAAATAATAAGGAAAATGACAAAAATGAAAATAAAAAAATAAAAAAAATAAAAATTTGAGGGATTAAAGAAACTCCCCTCTCGGGTTGCCTCCCGAGCAGCGCCTTTGTTTACTGTCTTTGGCTAGACTTGTTGTTTCCTCCTTCAACCGGGATTAGGTGGATTTCCAAAGCTCAACTTCTTTTTCATATTTTTCATCAGGGCCTGCAAGACAGGGGGCAAAAGCATGTCATCAGAAGTTGGCAATGTAATACACGAGATTTTACCTGGCTTTCCACCATTTCCACCAAATTTAAAAGTTTCCTGTACTGAAGAATCAATAACATTAAAAGAATGAACAGGATTATCATCATCAAGGTAGTTCACAGAATCATAAATATTAAACTGAATAATCTCATTATCAAATTCCATGGTAAGTGAACCACTACTAACATCTATCTTGGTCTTAGATGTTTTTAGAAATGGTCTACCTAGCAAAATAGGAGTAGAGTTGGGGGAATGGTCATCATTCATGTCTAATACATAAAAATCTGCAGGAAATACTAACCCGCCCACTTGCACTAGAATGTCTTCAACTACCCCATCAGGATAAGCATTAGAACGATCGGCTAGTTGAATTATAACATTAGTTTCAGTTAGTTTGGAAAGTTTTAATGCATTGTATGTAGACCTAGGCATTACATTTATAGATGCACCTAAATCTATTAATGCACGATCCAGTTTAGTGTTACCTATTTGGCATGGTATAGTGAACATACCTGGATCCTTGCATTTTGGGGGCAGTTTCCTTTGGAAGAGTGCTGACACATTTTCCCCCATTCTTACCATTTCATTTTCCATCAACTTCCGTTTGTTGGTGCACAGCTCCTTTAAGAACTTCGCGTATCGGGGCACTTGCTTGATTGCATCCAATAGTGGAATGTTGATTTCCACTTTCATGAACATTTCCAAAATTTCCTTCTCCTTGCTTTCCTTAGTCGCCTTCGCTAACCTGCTCGAAAAAGGCGGTGGAGTTAGTTTCGCATTCACAATAGGTTCGGTTTTTACCTGAGAGTTTTGTGGAATGCTGTTTTTCTTTTCGACTTTTTCTTCAACCTCCTCCTCTTCACTCGCGGTTGGCTTTGATTGTGTCGCCTCAATTTCTTTTCCAATTCGAAGAGTAATTGCACTTACATTCCTCGGATTCACCACGGGTTGAGATGGCAACTTTCCTCCTGTTTGTGCTTCCAGTCTGTTGATAGCTGTGGCCATTTGACTCATTTGATTTTCCAGGTTTTGAATGCTGGATCTGGTATCCTGTTGAAATTGTAGAGTGTTAGTGGCCAAAGTTTTCATCATTTCTTCGAGAGACATACCTGATGATTGTGGCTTTTGCTGATATTGTCCCTGTGGATGGAAATTTCCTTGTTGTTGAAAATTCCCTTGAGGCTTGTTGGAGACGAAACCCGGAGGTTTGTTATTTCCATAGCTCAAGTTCGGGTGGTCCCTCCAGCCAGGATTGTAAGTGTTTGAGTACGGATTGTATTGTTGTGTTTTGAAATGGGAACCCTTCTGCGGCCTTTACATGTTCATTGTTTTCTTCTTGCAATACCGGACATGTATCCGTTGGATGTCCAAAGTTCGAACAGATTCCGCATGCTTTGACCTGATTCGAGTTCCCTACAGCAAGCTGCTTAACGAGATTGGTTAGTTCATATAATTGACCTTCGATATTGGAACTACTTACCTCGTTCACTCGGCGGACTTGGGAGTCTCGGGTTGAATTAAATTTCTGAGTGTTTTCAGCCATGTTGGAAATCAAAGCCCGAGCCTGTTCCGGTGTTTTGTCCATTAAGGCACCTCCACTTGCGGCATCTATCATACTTCTGTCCATTGGTAGCAGTCCTTCGTAAAAATATTGCACCAGTAGTTGTTCGCTGATTTGATGATGGGGGCAGCTCGAGATGAGCTTCTTGAAGCGCTCCCAATATTCATACAGCGATTCACCATTATTTTGACGAACCCCGCAAATTTCCTTCCGGATTGTTCCAGCCCGAGATGCAGGAAAATATTTTTCCAAAAATAGCCTCTTCATGTCATTCTAGGTGGTGACTGATCCGGATGGTAAACAGTATAGCCAATCAGTAGCGGCATCCTTTAACGAGAATGGAAAGGCCCTCATTTTAATTTGTTCCTCGGTAATACCAGTGGGTCTCATACTGTCACAAACCACGTGGAATTCCTTGAGATGCCTGTAAGGGTCTTCACCAGCATGTCCTCGAAAAGTTGGCAACAAGTGAATGAGTCCAGATTTGAGTTCAAAAGTTTTTCCCTCCTCCACTGTCGGAAAAGTGATACAGAGTGGCTGTTGAGCGACATCTGGAGTGGCCAATTGTTTAAGTGTCCTGTTGTTGAGGTTATGAGCTGCCATTTGTTCTAGTGCTTCCCTTCTTCGCTGTCGAAAAGTTCGCTCGATTTCTGGATCAAATAAAAAATATTCAGGATTAGTGGATCGAGTTTTATGCATATAAATAAATAAATAAAATTTTCGGAATTTCAAATTTTTTTTCTCTTTTTTATTTATATAAACCGAAAATAAAAATAAATAAATAAAAATGCAGAAAATAAAATTCTAATTGATTAAACAGAAAATTGGTTAACCGTCCCCGGCAACGGCGCCAAAAACTTGGTGCGCGTAGCGATGCACCAAGAATTAATTAAATTTCCTTACTTGCCAAAACTCAAATTTAAATGTGATAGCGGAAGCAAGGGTCGATCCCACGAGGAACGGGAACTAATTTAACGCCATGTCAATTAGAATTATAAGGGGGTTTTGAGTTGAAAATTGTAATTAATCTAAATAATCAAATAAAGATGTAAAATAGCTGGAATAAAAATCAAATAATAAAGAATCCTAGTTCTCAGGTTCGGTTGTGCCCCATTATAATATTGTCATTCCCCAAGCAACGCATGTACTATTTCCTTTGTTTTATTTATCACCCGGAATAATAAAAAAACTCTAATTAATCCAATTCTTCCTTAATAATAATCAATCAGAATTAGTTCTCCAATCAATTTAGAGTGAATGAACAATCTAGAATAAGCTCCCTAGATTTAATTCATTAACTATGTGAAAACAAGAAGAATTAGGTGAACTAAATTATCAATTACATATGCTCGAATTGATTAATCTAGATTGGATTTTCATATGGAAATATAAAATTACCAATTGCTACTATGATTTGGATAACAAGACAAATACGAATCCAATTACCCAAATTAGCAAACATCAACACAATAATTAAAAGACAAGGCCTTAATCAATTAATATATCGTCTTGACGAAATTAATGTTCATGAAAAATCCAATAAATAAAACATAAAAAACAAGAACTACGTTACGAGTTTGAGGAATGAATAATAAAATAATATGAACACAACGTCCCCCTTGAACTAGGTTGAGAAGATTAGCCACGCATTGCCATGAAGAATTCTCCAAAAATGTTGTCTTGATTCACCTTGATTTTGCCCCGAATTTCTTTTCTTCAACCTTGATATTGGTGGCTTTCAAAAAATATATTTCTCTCTCTCTCTTTGGTACTGAATTGCTCCTTTTATAGAGCCCAAATTCGTGTCCTAGCTTTGGGAGCAAGAAATCCAAAATTATGGAAAGAATTTAAATAAGGAAATTTTTGACTTGAAGATTTACGGCCGTAACTATTCCTTTACGGCCGTAATTGAGTTACTGCATATTTCATCATATTGGAGTTACGGCCGTAAATATTTCTTTTACGGCCGTAATTGAGTTTCTGCGTATTTTTATCTTTTGAGGGTTACGGCCGTAAAGATGTTTCTTACGGCCGTAACATCTTTTCTGCTGAATTTTTGCCCGTTTCACTCATGCACTTACGGTCGTGATGATATTTGCTTGCGGCCGTGAGTTATTTACATGCCAGGTCCTCGAACTTCCTTTTTGCGTGCTTTTTGGTCATTTTTCCTTCTTTTCTTGTCATTTGCGATCCTACACAATATAAAACATAAAATGCATTAAGCAATACTTAATTAGGATCAAACTAACAGTAATTCGAGGCAACAAGTAAAGAAATAAAGTGTTAGTAAAGCACTTATCAAGGTCTCATTCTAATAACTTCTTTTTATTATCTTTCTTTCACTTTCTCTCTATTTTTCTCTACTTTCTCCATTCACAAGGTCCAAAATCACACTTTTTACTTCACCCATTTCATTATTTTTTTATTAATTTATTGAATTTCTCTCTCTCTCTCTCTCTCTCTCTCTCTCTCTCTCTCTCTCTCTCTCTCTCTCTCTCTCTCTCTCTCTCTCTCTCTCTCTCCTTTTTTTCATTCCCCCCCCCTTTTTTTTATACATTCAACATCTACAATTTCTCCACAATTTAATCTTAAAATAATATATCTCTCACATTCAATCCACCTCCCTAATACACACGCACCCATTGCGGATGCTCTTAAAAAGTGCGGTTGTCTCCTCCCATATCAAGTTTCGATGTGGGATGGGGGACATTGTATTTCTTTTTTCTTTTTTCATTTTTGTAATTCGTTTTTTGATTTTCGCTTTTTTTTTTTTTCAAAAACTTTTTTAGCTTTTTTAAAAAAATAAATTGATTTTATTTTTCATTAATTTATTTGTTAAACCTTCCTATCCTGAATAGATTATTATCTTACTTATAAGTTAAAGTGCATTTAAATATTTTTAAAAAAATTATAGTACAATAAATAAAACTTCTTATATCATATTTTTTCTATATTGGTAGATAGTGTAACTTTAGTTAATCAATTTAATTCGAATATTTTTTTTTATTTTTATGATATTTTTTAAATAATCGGGTCAACTCTTTGACCCTTGACCCTTTGGCATTTTCGAGTCGATGTCCGGGTCCAGTTTTAAAATATTGGTGTAGATTCTAAGTATATTATGCTACTTTTATTCATTTCCCCATTTGATAACTACTATTTGGAAAAACAAATTTAAATAGTAAATTTTAAGAGAATGTGTAACTAAAAAGTAAGAAAAATATTTGAGTTTACTTTCAAACAATGACTTAAAGAAAGGATTGAGTACTGGAAATACCAAGCAAAACATTAGGGGTTAACAAGGTTCAATTTGGACGATTTTTTACATATTTTCAAATCAAATCATTTTAAGCGGTTTGACATTTTTTCCAAACCAAACTAAACCATTTCATTCTACAAATTAAACAATTTTTCATGGTTTGGTTCGATTTTAATTTGCGATTTACCTGTCGAAATAATATAACATAAAAATAAAATAATTGTCAAATCAATCAATTAGGGTGTGTTTGATACACCCCTATTTTCCAGGAAAATGTCAAATCATGGAAAATATTTTCTAGCTTTTGTATTTGTTGGGTGTTTGGTTGACAAAATTTGCCTTGGAAAATATTTTCTTAGGTACAACCATTTAAAGTACAACTAACTCATTTGCCTTGAAAATATTTTCTTACCTATTTGTTGAGAAAATATTTTCCAGCTAAGGTGGAAAATCCTTTTGCGTCACGTTTGATCATTTTTATTATTGTTAATTGACTTATTTTTTTTCCAGAAATTAATATTATTATTATCAAGTACAAATGAGTGGAAAATTAAATTTTTTTTTTTATTATTAAAATAGTTAAATTTTGATTATTTGCCATGGAAAATAATATCAATCAAACAACAAAATTAGGAAAATCTCCCACTTTTTCACCTGGAAAATTAATCTAATCAAACACTTCAAATTATCATTTTTCAGGAAAATAATTTCCAACCAAATCAATTCCTAGAAAATATTTTCCTACCATCTATTTTCCATCTTTTCTATCAAACACACCCTTAGTAGTTGAAATTGAAAGTTGAAAATTAATTTTCCTTTTTAAGACCCGTGGTTAAAAAGTAGTATGTGCAAAAACGAGTTTATAAAGAATGTATGATTGAGAATGAACATTAAAAAATTATTTTGAAAAATCAATTTTATATAAATAAGTGATAAAATCTTATATCTTGTGGGTTAAGCTCCCATTTATAAGTTGAGATGTATAAATGATTTTTATTATCATTAATATTATTATTATTTTTTTTACATATAAAGTTAATTGTATTGTAATATACATTTAATAAAATTAATTTATTAAAATCTTATATTTCATACTTCTTATTTGTTTCATTGATTTAAACGTGACTGCATATAAGTTTGTCACATATAAGTTTAACAAATTATATAATTTTATTTAAGTTTGAGCAATTTTTTATTTTTTTTTTATTTCGTGAATGTTTAGCCTTTTTATTTCATTTTACGATTTGAAAATTGTAAACATTTAAACTTTTAAAAATCAATTAACCGTAAGCTCGACTTCTTTCTTTCGAAATCGTTTGATATACGAGATGAATTGAATCTATTAGTTCAATTTGTTATACTTGTTGTTGAACTTGATCTGTAATCAAAGAAAGATAATGGAAATGATTCTTATCTTGTGACTTGGAAGAAAGGTTTGACTATCTCCATTATGTTGTTGCTAGCAAATACCACTATTTTCGAGTCATTAAATCAAAATGGTAAAGTATAGAATATGTCGCATATCCGGATCTTACCTCCCCTAAATAGATTAAGAAAATTAGAAAATGAACAATTAGCTTTTAAAAGAAATATGCAAGTTGCAACTTTATATTTTACTTTTTTAGGTATTTTTCATTATATATGAATACAAAATTTATATATGTAAGTTACTTACCTTTTTTATTTCATTTTGTGTTAAGAAATTTTATGTTATTCATGCAAAGATATTAGATCAAGTAAAAAATCTTACAGGGAGACTTATAAATTATTCATAATATTTTTATCGAGCATTGTATTTTTACAACTTATTCAATAAATAATTGTCAATTATATCTTCCGTGCATCGCACGAGTACGATTACTAGTATTTTATATGTTAAGTTAATTCATGTTTTAAATATATAAGGCTAAAATAAGTTGATATATAAGTTAAAACGGGAACTAATAATGTTAGATATTAAATACATTCGTATTTGTTTACAATTTAAACTACAAATATGAAGACGAAAAACAATTATAATTACATTGTATTCGTTCAAATACATCATTCGGTCAACAAAATATAACAAAAGATTAATTCTTCAACAGCAAAAGTACTAGCAATGAAAGCATTATTAAAGAGATGTCTAGAAAAAAGATTACAAATATATGGTTTTGTTCTCCTGCCAGATGTCTGGCAGGAGAAGGTGCCAGACATAGACACAAGGGGGTGGACCCCACATGTTGTAGGGTCCACCCCCTTGTGTCTATGTTTGGCAGGAGAAGATGCCAGATGTCTGGCAGGAGAACAATTCTATACAAATATAATAGAAAGTTTTGTCTTCAAAATAAAGCAAAAGATATTAATGTGACTGTTCTAAAAACTCGATTTACGTGACAAAGAGGGGTGTTTCGCATTCGTTTGGTAAAAGAATTTTTTTATTTATAAATATATTTATGAACAATATAATTTTTTAAATTATTTTTTAATCATATATATTTTCTTTTTTTAATTTTTAATCATTACTTTTTATCTCAAAATTATAAATAAACAAGTTTATAAATCAAACAGTACGACCAAACGGTGGTTAAAATCAAAATATAATAGCTGTCTATGAAGATACACTAAGCAATGAAAGAAAAAGTTGAAGGACTATGAGGTTAAAATACAAAAACGCACTTTGTTTTTCATAATATTGTGAAAGCGATCCCCGTTTGTCCGTTGGATTTTCAACTTCTAAACAATGAAGACGCGTGATACCACCTTCCTTCCCAAACCCCACACCCATCCGGCCATCCCCTGCCTGTAATATAAGTGCCGTGCCACAACCATCACCGAGTAAGACATAGAACACGGATAAAAAAAAAACTCTAAATCCATCAATTTCTTCATAAAAAAATTTCCCATTTCCAAAGCATACTGAAAATCCCATTTCCCCCATTTGGCTTGTCCCAATGGACACAATCAAGTCATTCAAGGGCTATGGCAAAGTCGATCCACAAGAAGAGCTAGCATTCAAAAGGAAAACTCGTAAGCATCTAATTATTCTCGGCATTTCATTAATAGTTTTGGTTGTTTTGATTATTGGAATAGTAGTTGGAACCGTTGTTCATAACAAGAACAAAAATGATTCCAATGAGGTGCCCTCAACTCCGACTTCCTCAGCAGCTGCAATCAAAGCTGTTTGCAGTGTGACCCAGTATCAAGAATCGTGTTTATCGAGCTTGTCATCAATGGATTCCTCAAATTCCACTGACCCAGAAAAGATTTTTAGGTTTTCTTTAAAAGTGGTTATGGATTCTCTGGAGAATTTGTCTACATTCCCAGAGAAATGGATGAACAAAACCAATGATCCACGGGTAAACGAGGCGCTGAAAGTGTGTAAAGTTTTGTTGGATGAAGCCATAGATTACCTCAACGATTCTATCTCCACCGTGAATGCGGATAATGGAGAGAAGTTGATCTCAGTACCCAAGATAGCCGATCTAAAAACATGGCTAAGTACGATTATTACAGATCAAGAAACGTGCTTAGATGCTCTCGATGATGTGAACGCGACTATAGTTGAAGATGTGAAGCTTCTGATGAAGAATTCAACTGAATACGCCAGCAATAGTTTGGCCATTGTATCGAAACTGCTCGGAATTCTTGGAGACTTCGGGATTCCGATTCATAGAAAGCTATTGGGGGCTGTGGATTCTGGGTTTCCCAGGTGGGTTCCGTCCGGTGACCGGCGGCTCCTCCAGGAGGCGATGCCGATACCAGACGTGACTGTGGCGAAGAACGGCGGCGATGTGAAGACTATAAAAGAGGCGGTGGCAAGGATTCCAAAGAAGAGCAAAACAAGATTTGTTATATACATTAAGGCTGGCGAGTATGTAGAGAATGTGGTTTTGGATAAATCTCTGTGGAATGTGATGATCTACGGAGATGGAAAGACGGCCACCATTATTTCCGGCAGCTTGAATTTCATCGATGGTACCCCAACTTTCTCCACAGCCACATTTGGTTAGTTTCCTATCACTTCTTTTAGTCCTTGTTTGAATCATTTCCTCCAATATTTTCTTTTTTTTTTCCATATCATTTTCAACCAGAGGTCCGCAAATAAAATATTCTACACATATATTCAAAATTTTCGTATTTTTCAACCTCACATTTTCAAAAAAAAAAAAAAAAAAAAAAAAATCAGCATTCAAAACATTAATTTTTCTATAGATTGACCATCTGACATGGGCTTAATTCCTTAATTAGCTTTTTTGTTACTGGTTTTCTTACTTATTTTGTCCATAAAAAAATATAAAAATTGGCTTTTAAGGTTAAAATTTTAAGGGTTTTTTTTATTTATTATTTTTTATGTTATTATATGGTATCAGGGCAAACAAAGGTTATAGAATGAAAAGAACCATGTCTACGTATAAAACTACAAAACATGTTAAAGATGAGATTTTAATGGTATATACGTGAACTTGTCAAACTTGAAAATATGATTGGGGTTATAGTGACATACACTTCACCTAAAAACCACATGGCTTTGATCTGATTCTGATGTTGCCATGTGATCTGATGCATTAATCTCACTTGTGCATTTTTATCCCAAAATCCAGACCCCACCATGTGGCTTACATTATTATTCTTCAGTCAATATCATTAGGGCATCTTTTCTTGCGTTTCTATATGTTACTGTCAACGAACCGAGCCGGCTCGTGAGTCGAAGATCAAGGCTCGAATTTGGCTCGAGCTTTTAGGGGTCGAGTATATACATGTGACGAATGAATTGTGTTTAGTTAAAAATATAGTGCACACAAACAATGTAGTACAAATATCAAACATAACTTTATAATGCGGACAATAAATGTAGTACAAATACCAAATTCCTTCCTCTCTCAATTGAGTTTTTGAGGCTCGGTTCTCCAAGCCACAAGCCGAGCTTTGCCCGAGCTTTTCGTGGGTTGAGCTCGAGTTGCTCGAGCCAACGAATTTTTTTGACATCCCTATATATATGTATCTTTCAATTCTGCGTAGTCCTTAATTTATTTGTCCAAGTACCAATTCGGTCTCTAATCTTTAAAAATGAGTTTTGGTTCTCAACTTTTTATTATAGTTGCAAATCGTCTGCAACAATGAAATTTTGTCCAAATTATCCTTAAAACTTTAAAGTTGAATTGTAACATGGTCTTCATGGAACATTCTTATTTCAAGTTTTTCGAACCAAGTCCCAACTGGGAAACTAACTCTAGTTTTATAAAGTTTGACACGTGACAGTTTAGTGAAAATCTTAATGTTTTTCGCTAAGAACTGATTGTGCAACTATGCCTTTGTTCGGATTATAAACCAATCTCATCAAAACCCATGTTTTGACAAATTCCGCCTGCAACATTTGATACAATGAATGACAGCGGGTGTCATTCATAGTCTTCACAAGTTGAAAAGCAAGCTTCGAATATTTATTTTTTTCATTTGACTAATCTTGTTTTACAATTGTACGGGGAATTGAAACGGTTGGATTTGTAAGACAAGATTAGTCAAACGGAAAAAAAATTAAATATTCGAAGCTTGCTTTCAACTTGTGTGGTCAGTCGTTGCAGGCAGAATTTTGGTGAGATTGGTTTATAATCAGGTATTTTGCAATCCGAACAAAGATTATAATAATAAAAAAAAATTATTGTTGAGATGAGATATAAAATTAGTTGGTTAAATGTTAGTTTTGAATTTGTTAGTTTGATCCTATAAATAGAGGATACACTTTGTAATTTGAACACAAGCATTTTCATAATAAACTTTCAATATTTTTTTCATTTATGAACTTGTCAAAGCATGTATTGGCCTGCTGTGACACTCTCTCGGTTACAAGATTGGTCCTATCGTGAATAATTTAATTTTCTTTGTTCTTTGACACATTCTTATTCTTTTGATACCAGTAAGTAATGTACTTAAAAAAACATTTTTATGAACTTGTGTCAGAGCTAAACAAGGTAACTTTGACTTGAGGGCAATCATGTTTTAGATATAACACTTCAAATATTTATAATTTTGACTTCTACTTACTAGAAATTTGATGAATGTTACATTTTGTAGCTGTTGCGGGCAAAGGATTCCTCGCAAGAGATATCGGGTTCAAAAACACGGCTGGAGCAGCAAAGCACCAGGCAGTTGCCCTAAGGTCCGGTTCTGATATGTCTGTGTTCTACCAATGCTCATTTGACGGTTTCCAAGATACCCTCTATGCACACTCGAACCGTCAATTCTACCGTGAGTGTGATATCACCGGTACCATCGACTTCATCTTTGGCAACTCGGCCGTGGTGTTCCAAAAATGCAAAATTATGCCTAGACAGCCACTGGCTAATCAATTTGTGACCATAACAGCTCAGGGCAAAAAGGACCCTAATCAAAACAGTGGCATGTCTATTCAAAGATGTACCATGAGCCCACTGGACAACCTTACGCTCCCGACGTATTTGGGCCGGCCATGGAAGGATTTCTCTACGACAGTTATTATGGAGACTGAAATTGGTGGGTTCTTGAGACCACAGGGATGGATTTCATGGGTCAGTAATGTGGATCCTCCGAGCAGTATTTTCTATGCCGAGTATCGGAATACTGGGCCTGGGTCGAGTGTTGATGGTAGGGTTAAATGGGCTGGATTTAAGCCCACTCTTACACCCACAGAGGCCTCAAAATATACTGTACAGTCCCTCATTGATGGTGCTTCCTGGTTGCCTGATGCAAATGTGGTATTTGAGTCAACCTAAAGAATAGGAATATGATCGATGCACCTTGTAACACTTGTTCTTATTTTAATACTTGTGTCTTGTAACATTAATATAGCTACACATTTGTGATTTTTTGATATGAAAGTTTGAGTTATATGTAATTCAATATTTATTAGATAATCTTTATCTATTATCATATGGAGTCTTGATATTTTAATATATACCTTGTTTTAATGAAGACAGCAAATTTTTACATTCGAGTTAGAGATTAATTCAAAGAGAGAATATCTGCATGCTAAGGTTGAAAGTAAGTTCAAAGAATCACATTGAACTTAGCGTGTGGTATTTATAGACGAATAGTCGTAATCGTTTGACTTTGATTAAGACCTACGAGATCCATGGATGGTTGGAGATCGTGATCTCTTCGGATAAATTACGTTGAAAAAAGTTTTTTAGAGACTTTATTTGATCATTCATCAACTGATTGGGTTATGAGATCACATTAGATCATCTTTGGGATGATCGACTATATGTTAGGCAATTCGAATCATATAAACATATTATAGACCAAGTCAAGTCTATTAGAGCACATGTCTAATTGTACGATGATAAATTCTTGATGGTATCAGGTTGAAAGTGATTCGAGACCATGAACCAAGTTTCTTCATACTTAGGGGTCTTTTGACTGAAATTTATTTTTAATTATAAAATATTATAATTAGAATAAAATTAATTGAAGAATAAATAAGAAATTATAAATTATTTTCGAGAGTATTATGATCCAAAATATTTCTCCATCCAAGTTATTTTAGAAGTAGTATTATAGATATAAATATAGATCAATGAAATTTGAAGATACAACGACCATCATTAAATTAGAAAATTTATTTTTAATTATAAAATGCTATAATTAAAATAAAATTAATTACATTATAATTAAGAAATTATTTCGAGAGTATTATGATTCAAAATAATTCTACATTCAAGTTATTTTAAAAGTAGTATAAATATAAATATAGATCAATGAAATTTGAAGAGACAACGACCATTATTAAATTAGAAAATATTACATTAATTATAATATATAACAACTATTCGGAAATGATCACCTACCCAACGTGGGTAGGTGTTAATATGTTCACGGTGGATGTGATGCTGACACATATTTAGTGTTTTAAACATTTCAGACACGTGTCAGCATCACACTCATCGTAGACATATTAACACATGTCCATGGTGGATATCATTCTCGAATAATTAGTAATAACTAGTATATACCCGTGTGACATTACTGCTATGTTTTGTTTGCAATGAGAAGTATTAATGAATAAAGTGGCATAATCAAGTAATGAACACTCAGAAATAAAATTTGATATTATAATCAATATTTAAATTAGGTATATTTATAAAATTAAACTAAGTTCCAGATAGGCTTGCACTGTTGTCCAAGGTGGGTAACAATTATGTTGCCCACCTCCATTGAATCAGATTGCATTTATTAATTAAAATTTGAACTTCATAATTAAAAAAAAAAAAAAAAAGTAATACATATTGTTTATTTCGAGCATTAATTAAAATTAAATCAGTTTGCTTTAATTTAGCCAAATTTGAAGTTTTTATTTTCTAAAAAAATCAGTAATCAATATGTATGATGATGTTTATTAAAAAATTATTTCTAAATTATGTTTTATTTCTTAAGACATTAATTAAAATTAAATCAGGTTGCTTTAATTATTTACTTGTTGAACTTCTTCATTTAAAAAAATCAGATATCAATATACATGATACTGTTTATTGTTTCTGTTCATATTAGTTTTAATTTCCAGCATTGATTTAAATATAATCAGTTTGGTTTAATTATTCCAAATTTTAACTTTTTTATTTTAAAAAGTAAAACAAAAATCAATATATATGATAATGTATATTGTTTATTCGAAATTTTTTATTTCGAGCATTAATTTATATTAAATCAGATTGCTTAATAGTTCCTTAACGTTTCATAAATGTTCATTCATGATATAATATGTTCAACCTTATTTGTTCACTATTATGTATTTGTAATGAATCTTTAACAAAAGTGTGTTATCCTGGTCATTGAATGTTATTTACTTTATACACATTTTTGTATTATGTTGTACAATGTTCAATGTGCTAAATTATAAGATGAACTCTTATATTTTATGTTTGATGTAAATTTGTTGTGATATTTACTAAGTAGCATAGTTAACACAATAAGGACTTTGCTATGTCTCTCAAAAAAAAAAAAAAAAAAAAAAAACTGATGAAATTCATGTTATCATCAACATATATAGTTTGATGTTTACCAAACACATCAATGATTTCGATCATATCATATGCATTGTGTCACATTAGCAAAATAGCACTTGCACCTTCAAAAAACATGTGACATAACATAGTTCATCAAAATAACTTAGCACAGTTCTTAATCCTTCTCTTCCTTCACAACCTTTCTTAACTTGGTACTTGACATTTGGGTAGGGGGTCCACCATCTTCAACTACCAATGTGCTTGATCTTTTACTCGGTGTTTTGTTGTTTAGGGTATCCACATCATTGTCCAACACCGAGTCCTACGTACCATAAACCATAATTTATAATGTGTTGTACAATTTCAATCCATAAGTAACAACATGATGGTCAAATACAACTTACCTTTAGGTCTATACAATCCATACTTTCAAGCTTCGAATGCAATTCGAACCCTAAAATAGCATTCCCGATAAGAAGATCCTCAATAGTTTAATAATTCATTCAACAATCTATGTATGATCAAAACATAATTATGGGTACCTAGCTGTCGTTAGTCCGGCTAGAGACATGCTTTGATATGAGGTTGCTATCATCTGTCATCCTCATAATAGTGTAAACTTCAAAATTTTCGTGTATGTTTTGAAGTTTTATTTGAATCTTGAATAAGACCTTTTTCTCAATTAAAGTGTATATTTCCTAGGAGTAGAAAGTATCTTCACATTTCTGTAAGCAATAATTCTAACACTATAATTAACATACAAAAAAACAATTTTTCAATTAGAATTTTCAATGTTAATACTAACCTTTTCGAGAGTATCTATCAAATACTGAGCAGTCCTCCCAATGCTTCAAACAATCTCGATCTCACATCATAAAAGATGCACTTCTAGTGCTGTCAATGAAACGTACTTGAACATACTTGAAGCTTATCTCTATAATTTATAAAGTCAAATTTCACATCTCCTACATTATTATCAAAAAAATAATATCAAAAAAGAAATCACAATAAGATATGGTATCGACATATTACCTCAATGTTCCCTCAACAACATAAAATGTCACATTTCTCATAATCGAATCTATTCCCAGCAGGATTAACCTTTTTTGTACACTTGGAGCAAGATAAATACCACCAGTTCCTTTCACTCTCAACTGCAATAACTGTCGCAACGATCCAACAAATACCCACCTAGAAGTTCCATTAAAAAAATTTAATTACGGTTGACGAAATCTTTAAAAACTAATTAATTTAACTACCTCAGTTCATCAATTGTCTTCAAGTCCATATCTCCGCTAGCCAAATCAGTAGAAATAAAATACGTAGTTGAGCTTGATATTTGGCTAATCCTTTGAGAGGTACAATCCAACTTTCCAATCCTGTTAGATAGTTGCAACATTAAATGTAAGAATAAAATTAATACGAATAAATAAGTTTAACTTAAAGAAAATTATTCAAGCTTCACTTCGAAAACATACTTATTTCGGAACTCAATAGACTCATTTAGTTCAACATCACATTATGTTTGTAACGCCTCAAAAAAAATCGTCCTATTATTATATTAAATAATTCATATTTAACGGGACCCACTTGAAAGTCAAATAGAAATTTTAATTTATTTGACTTATATAAAGGGCCTATTCGACATTAAATAAGACTTTTAATTTAGTTGACGTAATATAAATGAAAAACAAATAAGAACATTAAATATTACTTTCAATAAATTTTATCTATTTAATAAATTGACTATCAATTCCATAATTGGGAAGACATGGATTGAAGTGTATGAAATGTACTTCAAAGTGGAACTAAGAATTCGTCCCAACGTTGAAAAATAATATACCAACGTTAATTCGTAAATTTATTGTCCAAATAGTAATAATTAAAATTTTTATAATAATTATTTACATATATGTGTGACGTGCACATTTATATTTATATTATATTATTTAAATAATATTTATTAAGACGAGTAACACGTATAGTTTCGAGACGCGTAAATTCTTAATTTTGTTACCTATTTTGACTATTCGAAAATACCATCACATAGAGTTTTGAATGACCTTCAAAAATAGCAAATTCTAGACACGTAATCGGTTCACATGCATGCCCAGAAAACCTTTATAAAAAAAGGTTGGCAATTCGAAATGTTAGTTTTAAACGACTTATTTTGACAAGCCACAACTTTTGATATAGTTGATCATATTGCATTTCGACGAGGATAAGGGAAACTAGATTGTGAGTATTTTAGAATAGTATATTGAAAGTTAAACTTTGATGATAATGAGAGTACCAAAAACTAAAACGAAAGTACCCACTTGAAAGAAATCGAAATAAAATAGTTTTAAGTGGCTAACTTTGACGAGCGATAACTTTTATCTCGGGTATCGATTTTAGGCTATGAAAATATCATTACAAAGTACTCGTTGACAACTTTATATGGGCCCTAAGAACTCTCTATTTCGACTTCATATGACCATATAATTTATTTGAGTCATTTTGAAGTTTTTATTAATTTTTGGGATTAAAATATAGATCTTATACTTTTTTTCTAAATGAACAAATAATATAATTACAAATTAATCCCCGATAAAAACTATAAATATGAGAAGTCGACAGTTGTATATATAATATAATATTTATATTATTATGTCATGATGATTATAATTTATATTATTATTATTATTATTTGTAGAGAAATTAGACTATTTTTCTTATGATGTATAATAAAACGAATTTACCTCTTTAAATTAGGGTTATCCCAATAATTATTTCAGTTAAATATTTTATCGAAAAATGGTCCACTTTAATTTTGTTGGACCCTAATTTATATTTAGTAATTGAAATATAATATAGTATCACGTTACTAAATTGTAATTTATATATATGGTAGGCAAGAAGTGATGATCAATCTAATTTGACTCCGAGTGGATTAGTGATGCAAATATCAAGAAATAAAGCCATGAACTCTAGGATAACCAATGAGTAAGGTAAGTAACATTTCAACAACAATGCAAAACAATAATATTAATATTATTATGTGCACTTATGTGACTATATGTGAAGTATATTGTTGGTGCAATATACATGAAATATGATGTGGTAATTATCTGTATATGGTGAGAGAATGCGGGACATGATTTGATGATATGATATGTTATTACTGTTGACCAAAAAATTCAGCTGGACCTTGGACCAACATGTCTCAGCTCCTCCCTCTTGAATACGTGGATCTCTTGCGCACTGTGACAAACAATCAGTTTGCAAAGAGGGCCGAGGTGGCTCCCATTTGCACTCCGATGCCAAAGTCAGTACTCATTTTAGGCGAATTTATATATATATATATTAGGTGCGGGAGAAGTAAATGTGTCGAAGAGAAAAAAGGGAGTGAGAGAAATATATATATTTGGTTAAGAGTATAAAATTGCTAACCCCTTTCTTGGAGACAATCACGTTCCATTTATAGAGGAACTTGTTGTCTCGGATCATGACACGTGGCATACTTTACGCTTGTCTCCACCCTAGCTCTTGGAGGTGACAACCTTGCTTTTTGACCGTAATCATTGCTACATTTCGTAGGGGATGGGCGCCTGTCACATCTTGGTAAATGATGCAAACCACGTAGCAATTGTAGCTACGCAACCCACAAATTATTGGAATCGACCCAAGAACGCCAATAAACCACGATTTAGAGATTGATTCAAATTAATTGAACCAAGCAACAAACACAATCAATTGATATGTTGACCTCTTGATCACAATGAAGATAAATCTCACCCAATATTTGAACAAACAAGAATTAACTCGCAAGTTCGGATTTTATTCAATAAAGAATAAGAATGTGAAAGCAATTTGCCTCTCAATTAATATATCAAAGTTGTGTTAAAGTCTGAATAATAATGAAAATTACATCCCTATAAATAGGGTCAAAACCTGACTAAAGAGTATTAATTATACTAGGAAACAAATTCCTAAAAATAAGGAAATAAATAAAAATCCTAAAATTACGGAAATTGATTTTTACGGCCGTGACTAATTCTTTTACGGCCGTAAGAAGCTTTCTGATTCTCAGTTACGGCCGTGAGCCTTGATTTACGGCCGTAAGTCCTTTTTCCCCCAAATTCATAATTTCAACAGAGACTTCATTACGGCCGTGACACTGTAAGTTACGGCCGTGAGTAATGTATGTTACGGCCGTGAATTTGTGATTTCACAATTTTCTTTGACGCATTGAATGAGGTTGATCCACTCGTCGTCTCGACTAGCTTCCAACATGGAAATTGTTCATTTTCCTATGTCGAATGTTGTTGCGTCGTCCGTGACTTGACTTCTCCTTTGAGCTCCTATCCCGGATCACATCATACTCCCCTTCTTCAAGATGATTCGTCCCGAATCATAGCTCGGTTCATGGTGTTTCAGCGCACCGCCTGGATCAAAAGGAAAATTCTTGCCTCCATTACATAGGATCAACCAGTAGTATTCTAATACTTGAATTGGATGGAAGAGTCGAAATATGAACTTCCTTGGCCATATGTGTAGTGGCTCAAATCTCCAAGTATATTCATCCTGCAAGAAAGATTTAAGAAAAATAGGGTGGGGAATGTTAGTTTCACCAAGTACAAGATAGGGATCCTTGTACTCATGGTATATCATCTCCAAATCCTCTTCCCTAACAACGAGGTCCTTCTCTTCACCTCCTTCCTTTGTTGCAACTTCTTCTACATTTTTAGTCTCAACTACCTCTTCCACATTTTTATTTTCAACCACACTTTCATCCTCAATCACCTCTTCCACAATTTTATTTCCTTGTTCATTCACCTCCTTACTACCCAATTCTTCATCTTCTACTTCAAATTTTGGAATTTGATCAACCGTTTCTAGTTTCAGCTTTCCCTCCTTCTCAACATCCCTATCTCGAGGATCCTCTTGCAATCTCACTACAACTTTCCTCTCACTCTCTTTTTTTACCTTCCTCGAATCGTCTAGTGCTTCCTCGAGTGTCAATCCATACAGTGTGAATGTTTTCCCTCTCGTAAGAATCCTATATATGTGCATACTCTTATAATATATTGCTTCCCTCATACGACTCCACGATTTTCCCAACAAAATATGACAAGACTTTAAAGGCACTACATCACAAAATACGTCATCAATATATTTTCCACGGGTGACAGTCACTAGAATTTGCTTGGTTACATGGAACTCTCCAAATTCCCTCATCCACGTCACACAATAAGGTCTACTGTGCGGTATTAGAGATAATCCCAATTTTTCAACCATGGTGATATTAGCAAAATTAGTGAAGCACTCTCTATCAATTGCCAAACTGCACACCTTTTGTCCCACATAACATCTAGTTTGGAACAACGAATCCGGATCATAATCCATCCCTTATGATGTAACTTTCAAAATTTTGAGAGACTCAAAATAAGATGGTCCAGATATTGACAAATATCAAGAAGGAATTTAATGTTGACTCGAAAAGAAAAACAATATCAAGAATGTTAAAGAAATTCAAGAAAGTGGTTCTTGAATTGAAATAATTTTTTTTTTTGAATTTTGGGTGCATTTTCGGAATAAATAAATAAAAAAAAAAAATAATAATAATAATAATTTTTTTTTTTTTTTTTTTTTATAAAATCCGAAAATTCGATAAAGAACACGACAAAACAAACGGAACTTAATTCGGATAAGAATTAAGCAAAAAAAAACACCTTTGAAATTTTTTTGGAACGATTTTCTGGATTAAAAACTCAACAAACTCAAGAACAAGAAGAACGCAAAAAACTGAAAGACAAAACACTCAATAAGATATGGATGATTTTTATGGGACTCGATGATAATCATAAAAATCAAACTGGATAGAAAACTCAAGAAAACAAAATAAAGATATAACCTTGATTTTTGGAGCCTAAGCTCTAATACCAGATGATGCAAACCACGTAGCAATTGTAGCTACGCAACCCACAAATTATTGGAATCGACCCAAGAACGCCAATAAACCACGATTTAGAGATTGATTCAAATTAATTGAACCAAGCAACCAACACAATCAATTGATATGTTGACCTCTTGATCACAATGAAGATAAATCTCACCCAATATTTGAACAAACAAGAATTAACTCGCAAGTTCGGATTTTATTCAATAAAGAATAAGAATGTGAAAGCAATTTGCCTCTCAATTAATATATCAAAGTTGTGTTAAAGTCTGAATAATAATGAAAATTACATCCCTATAAATAGGGTCAAAACCTGACTAAAGAGTATTAATTATACTAGGAAACAAATTCCTAAAAATAAGGAAATAAATAAAAATCCTAAAATTACGGAAATTGATTTTTACGGCCGTGACTAATTCTTTTACGGCCGTAAGAAGCTTTCTGATTCTCAGTTACGGCCGTGAACCTTGATTTACGGCCGTAAGTCCTTTTTCCCCCAGATTCATAATTTCAACAGAGACTTCATTACGGCCGTGACACTGTAAGTTACGGCCGTGAGTAATGTATATTACGGCCGTGAATTTGTGATTTCACAATTTTCTTTGACACATTGAATGAGGTTGATCCACTCGTCGTTTCGACTAGCTTCCAACATGGAAATTGTTCATTTTCCTATGTCGAATGTTGTTGCGTCGTCCGTGACTTGACTTCTCCTTTGAGCTCCTATCCCGGATCACATCAGTAAAGGAAGTGTCACATCTCCTGGTCTTTGCCGTAAAGCGCCTCGGCTGAGTATAAAACACGTCGTCCGGGCGTAAATCAGTTCGGCTAGAAAGGTTCGCTTGACAAACCACCTCGGAATCGGACCCAAGGTGATGTTTCGGACCTTGGCTATGGGTCAAGGTCCGTTGGGCCTTAGTTGGGCCATCGCTAGTGGATCACTGTACCTCTCTTTGGGCTTGGATTCAACACTAGTCCCTCAAATTCGAAGCGACCATTCATGGACGTGTAGGATTTGTTGTACGTCCGAGGTGCTAACTTTGTCATGGTGGCTTTCGTATGATGCCACGGACCTGGCGCTTAGGATGACCTTCCTTATTGGAGGTTTGGGTTTGGTGTGAAGCCGACCTTCTACTTCGGCTTTTCTCTCCTGAGTGAAGGTTTGGGACGCACTGGCGCGTATCTTAGGCGGTGCATTTAATGAAGAGAAAGAAAAAGAAGGGGGGCTATTTTTCGTTATTTCCCAAGAAATATATATATAAAAGGTGATGGGAGTAGCATTTCGTAGCGCGTTGTACTCACTATGGTAGTTGAACGGTTTTGTCCCTCCCTTTGACGGCTGGCGCTTTGATTAGCCCATTCTCCAAGAAGGATGGGTTAACCACATTAATCATACGGCTCACAAAAATCAAGGAATCCAGATCATTGGGATCCCTATAAATCCCCCTTCATTTCATTATTTCCCCTTTTACCATTTTCTAAGAGTCTTTGCAGCAATACTCTAGCGAAAACTTGTACCGTTTTTCTCTTTCCTGCGAGTTTCGAGTTTTCTCTTCAAGGGTTTTCTATCCGGCATCCGCCCTTAACGTTCCAGAGCTTTTACCGGCGAGTTCTTCATTCCCAGTGCACAGTTTCAAGCATTCGCCATTTGAAGGTAAACCTCTTGGTCTCTGTATGTGCGAGACTTTTTCTATTTTTAGCTTCTCATTGTGGGTTTGAAAACCTTGCTTTTGTACCTTGTTTTTCTTTTGTTGAGTCTGACCCACCTTTAAAACAAAAGAAAAAATGGAAAGAGTTGGGGGAACGGGTTCACAGGAAATGTTAGCAATGGCGGTTCCCGTCAAAGGTTTCTGCCCCATCTCTTTATCAGTTTTTAGTTCCCGCTTCTTTAGGGAGCAGATTAAGAGGAGAAATAGGAAAACTAGTGGCATAATTTATTTGAGTGATTCTGACAGTAGAGAAGAAAAACATCAGAACTACATGGCTCATCTGTCATCCGAGGAGGAGGCATCTCTGACAGAGCTTCGGAGCAAACGAGACAGGGATATGAGGAGGGAAAAGGCGGCAGGCTCTTCTTCTGGTCACCAGGACCTCGGCTTGATTGTTAGGGCCCCGTTTAGGGCACATAGGGAAGAATTGGGGCTGACTGCAGAGGAGATCGCCCAAGTGGAGGATTGGGTCGATCAGGTTAACAAAGATTTGGGCTATCACGTTGATCCTGATCCAAACCCAGAGTCATGGGAGAGCAGCGAGGTTGCTACTGAAATCCGGAGGGTCGACTTGGCCGGGGCTTCGGAAAAATTCAGAATTCCAGAAGGGGTTCAACTGGTGCACCCTAAATCTTCTTGCCGACCTTGCAGCCTTTCTCCAGGTCAAGCGGCCATATGCTATGACGCTCTTTCTTGCGGGATGAGGCTACCCCTGCACCCCTTCTTCATGGCGTTGCTTAGGAGTTATAACCTGTGCCCTTACCAGATGGCCCCCAACTTCTGGACACAGGCCGTGGGTACTTGGCTGGTGTGTCAAGAGGTCAACCCCGACCGTCCTATCCCACTGTACATCATTCATACCCTCTATACCTTGAAGAAATCAGTTAGAAGGGAGAGAGATATGAGGCCAAACGTCAAGGACTGGTATTACTTGTCTCCCAGGGGGTCGTATCCTACAGTTATCACCGGTCACCCAACCTCAATAAAGAAATGGAGGAACCAGTGGTTCTGGGTTTCCGGGGAGTGGCAGAGCTCCCCTGTGGACCCTAGTCCGGAAATTACAGTTCCCCGAACTCTTTCTCTACCTAGTGAGTCTTGTGCTTGGTTTAGAGTCTTTAAGTGTCTCGCGTCTTTTGTTCTTTTAATTTCCATTCACTTTTCTTGATTGTTTACTAACGTGTCATTGGTTTATTGCAGGGGACACTTTTGCTTGCCTCCTCCCCGACGCAGACCTAGAGGCAGTGAGGCGTTTGTTCGCTTACAAGGGCACCTTCCAAGGGGTCATTCAGAAAAACAAGCTGTTTGTTAAACACGGTCTTATGCGAGGCATGAGTAAGTTCGTTTCCCTATTGCTGTTTCATCTTATGCTTTTTCTGTTCGTAGCCTCATTTCCTCTCTTTATTGCTAGGTTCTAAGGAATTTCCAAAGATTTCTTTAAAGGGCATCATGGCTATGAAGATCCCTCTTGCACTTCGCCATGGTAGTGAAGTTGAGAGGAAACAGAAGGCGGTATTGGCCAACCTGGAAGTTGGGGTGGCAAAGGATGTGTCTGAGGCGTCTTCGGCCCAACTTCAGGGCCCTCTTCCAGCCCTGCTGCCACCGCCCACTCTGCTGCCTGTGGGCCCCCAGCAGGTCAGCACAGAAAAGGAGGCCAATCCTAAAGGAGTCCTTCCAAAGGGGAAAGGGAAAAAGTCTGACAGAGGGGGCTCTAAGAAGGAGAGGGAATCTAAGGATGTTTCTGCACCATCCTCTCTATCCGAGGACATGCCTGAGCGCTTATCCGAGGAGGACCCTGCTCCCTTGAAGAGGCTAAAAAGGGGTAAGGGCAAGGAGTCCACCTCCGCGCCTCCGCCGCCGATGATTGAGGACTTAGAGGATGAGCTGTCTGTGCCCCTCCCAGGTTTGGCCTATGAAGTGACATAGGAGGGAGCGGAAGAACTCAAGCATATCAAAAACAGCATCCTCCCCAGAGATGTCACTTTCAGCCCTTCACTATTTGACTCCCCCAGTTCTCCTCCATCCCGGGCCGCATTTATAACTGAGCAATTTTGGATGTAGGGCTGGTCCGCCTTCTCTTCTAGTGCCAGTCCATCCCGGAAACTGCTAGCCGCTAAGGCCATGAATGCCAGGGCGCTGGCCCTCATTGACGAGGTGGAATCGTCCGTGGATGAGGCGCAGCGGGACAAGAAGAACGCTGAAACTGCTCTCTGGCATGCGGACAACATGCTAAAGGAGATCAATGATCTGAAGACCCAGCTGGCCATAGCCCGGAAGTCTTCCTCAGAAGAGAGGGCCAATGCAAAGCGCCTCCAGGAGGACAACGAAAAACTGAAGCATGACCTCCATCCTCTGAATCAGACTTGGCGGTTCTGTGCAAAAAATTAGATGACTCCAACCGCACACAGTCCATCACATCTGAGGCTCTGACTGTCGCTAATGAAGCCAAGTCCAGGCTGGAAGCCGAGGTGGCAGCAGTTAACGAAAAATTGGGGAGGGAGCTGGAGGCAAAGGCAAAGGCGGAGGAGGACCTTGCCTCTTTGGAGAAGCTTATGCAAACGAGGATCACTGAAGTTCTGGAGCAGACTGTCACGATGCGGGTGGAGAATGCCCTAAGTACCAGAGTGTCTGAGGCTGTCCAGAACTTCAAAGATACTTTTGAAGAGACCCCAGAGTATGAAGCTATGTAGAGGGTCTTTGGGAACTTAGGGGCTAGGATGACCTTGGGGGACGTGAAGGAAGCTTTTCCGACCTTGGACCTGTCCTCCATTGAAGCCTTGTACCTTGGGCCTTAAGATGATCCCGCGGATCCTCCGGATGTATCTGGCAGGGGCTCTTTAGAGGACGTCCCTCCTCCACGATAATTCTCTTCTGTATTTGCTTCATTGTTAATTGTTTTGTTTTGTTTTTTTTTTTTTTTGTGGCGTCGACGGCGTTTTATACTGTAAATGTGACATTTTATGAATGAAATGACTTATTCATATTTTTCCTGTAAATGTAACATTTCGAACTATTTACGGATGAATGCTTCCAAGCGCAGATGCCTCATAATTGTATGATGATATGTGGGAAACTGTAAATGTCTAGTTCCTCAGATCTAACTAGCTTAATGCATTCATGTTTGCTGGTTAGATCTGGTTTTGTCCAACTTATGAGCAGTTTTACCCTACACCCTGCAACATCTACATTTTACAAATTTGTGTGAACTCCTGTTGTTGGCGCGATTATTTTCAATCTTTTATGCAGTGGTCGTAGTGTAAATTCACCGGAGTTCTTCGTTTTTAACAAGGTTCATGACTGGCGGAGGCGTGTGGTTTTTGAAATCAAAATAATATAAGAATTTTTACGTTTGTCTTTTACGCTTATTCACACAACACTTAGTATACATACGTTTTGCAAATGCTTTGTCTGAATGTATGTATAAAAGTATCAATCACTTTGCAGAAACGTTTAACACTTCGCGCAAGAGAGCACTCTGTATGTATGAACTGACGTAATATATCCACGTTTTCCGATTATATCTGACTCTGATCAAGAGTTCCAGTTTGTATGACAATATTTGACTAAATATGAATTCTTTCAAACGCAAGTGCCTTTCAAACAAATGCCTTAAGAAAATGCCTTTCAAACGTATCGTGCATTGCAGGGTTAATGAGTGTAGTTCCGCATGTCTGGGTGGTTTGAGGCATTCATGTTTACCAGTGAGATCTGATTGTGACAAACATTTGAACGTATCTAGGTCATACCTTATAAGATCTGTATACACAATTTTGTATGAACTCCCTTTGATCGTATTAAAACTCCCAATCCTTACGTAGTGATCGTAGTTTAACCTTATAAGAGTCCCTTGTTCTTAATAAACTTCATGCAAGGTGTATACGTATGGTGTTATAACCAGAATAATCTTGAAATTTTTGTTCATCTATTATGTTTATCTAATTAATAACTGGTGTAATCCTTAACGTAACTCACCTGTGATTTCATAAAAGCATATGATAGTGCCACAACCATTGAAGAGGAATATGATTAATTGAAAATAGCGACGAAGATGATCCGTGTTTCAAGGATTACATAGAGGTGCCTCGGATAAGTCCTTAATCATGTACGTTCCGGGTACCACCTCGGCAAAGACTTTGTAAGGGCCTTCCCAGTTGGGACCTAAAGTCTCTACTCCTGGTTCTTGAGTTGAAAAAAGATCCTTCTTTAGGACTAAGTCCCCAACATTAAAGCGTCGACCTTTCACCTTTTTGTTGTAGTATCGAGCCATCTTTTGTGGTACTTGGCCATCACCACTTGGGAATCGCTCTGTTTCTCCATGAGGAAGTCTAAACCGGTCCTTTGTGCTTCTTCATTTCTCACTTCGTCGTAATGGATTTGACGAAGTGAAGGGATCCCAATTTCAACAGGGCATACCGCCTCGGCTTCATATGCCAAAGAGAAAGGCGTTTCGCCAATGGCAGTATGTGAGGTGGTCCGGAGTGCCCATAGTACCTGTGGGAGTTCATCTACCCATGCGCCCTTTTTGGACTCCAGCTTCCTCTTCAGGGTATTTTTTATGGTCTTATTTACAGCCTCGACCTGTCCGTTGGCTTGAGGGTGATGCGGAGATGAAAACAATTTCTTGATTCCCAGATCGTCGCACAGTTCATCTACACTTTTGTTTTTGAATTGTTTCGCATTATCACTTACCAACGAGTGGGGGATTCCAAACCTGCATATGATATTCTTCCAAATGAACTTGGTGGTGTTGGCCTCAGTGATTCTCATCATAGGTTCCGCTTCGACCCACTTGGTGAAGTAATCAATTGCCACTATCGCGAAATAATTGTTACCAACGCCCCTAGGCATAGGCCCGATAATATCAACCCCTACTTTGCAAAAGGCCAAGGGCTAGTCACCACAGTTAGCTTGTGATGTGGCTGATGTGGTATGGTTGCGTGTCTTTGGCATTTATAGCACTTGCGCACGAAGTCATGGGAGTCCTTTCGCATAGTGGGACAAAAAAATCCCTGTTTGAGGGCTTTCCGAGCTAGCGATAACTCCCCGACATGGTTGCCACATATGCCTTTGTAGATTTCTCTCATTACATACCGTCCTTCCTCTGGCCCAACACATCTCAGTAAAGGGGAGGTGTAACTCCGCTTATAAAGCAGGTCATCCAAGAGTACGAAATTCGCAGAGTATTTTTGTAATTTTCGAGCTGCCTCTGGCTCGTTTGGCACGGTCTGATGCTTCAGATAGGCGATCAGGGGATTCATCCAGGATCCCTCTTCTTCTATTGCCAAAATATCTGGTCCTGGCTCAATAGAAGAAGTCAACATGCGCTCAACTGGGATTAGATTGTGTAACTCCGAATCACTACTGCTTGCTAATTTGAACAAAGCATCGGCGTTGGAATTTTCTGTTCTGGGGATGTGCTGTAACTCCATTTTTCCGAAGTGCACATCCAAATATCTCACCTTCTTCAAGTAAGCGACCATCGAAGGTTCTTTGGCAGAGAATTGCCCATTGAATTGACTCACAACGAGCTATGAATCGTTGTTCGCCACTACGGACTTAATCTTCAAAGCTTTTGCAAGTCTTAGCCCAGCTAACAACGCCTCGTACTCAGCAACATTGTTTGAGGCTTTGAATTCAAAGCGGATCGCACTGTGTAGTTTAAATCCCTCTGGGCTTATTAGCAGTATTCCTGCACCAGATCGTCCTTCAGCCGAGGACCCATCAACGAACAATCTCCACTCTCGGCTGTCATCCGTGCTATCAACCATCTCGATCTCTGGTGGATGTGTGAATTCGACTACGAAATCCGCCAACGCTTGACCCTTTACAGCGGTCCGAGGCGTATAATGTAGGTTGAACTGGCTGACTTCTATCGTCCATTTCAGTAACCTCCCAGATACGTCTGGCTTCTGTAACACTTGTCTCATGGGAAAGTTGGTGAGCCATGTATGGAGTGTGCCTGAAAGTAGGGGCGAAGTTTGCGAGAGGCTGTTGTTAACGAGAGAGCAAGTTTCTCCATATCTGGGTAACGTGTCTCGGCATCCAGCATGGCTTTGCTCACATAATATACTGGGAACTGATTCCCATCCTCCTCTCTGACCAACACAGAGCTAACAGCCTCTTTGGATACAGCTAAATACAGGTAGAGAGGCTCGCCAGCCTTTGGCTTTGATAGCAATGGGGGCCGTCCCAAAGATGCTTTCAGGTCGACAAAAGCCTGCTCACATTCCGGTGTTCATTGGAATCGCTTTCCCCCCTTTAGGACCTTGATAAATGGCAAGCATTTGTCCGTGGATTTTGAGATGAATCGATTCAAGGCTGCAATTCTCCCCGTTAAGCTTTGCACTTCTTTTGGATTTCTAGGCGACTGCATGTTTAACAAAGCATTGATCTTGTCCGGATTAGCTTCAATTCCCCTCTTATTCACCATGAATCCAAGGAATTTTCCAGATGCTACTCCAAAAGCGCACTTCGCTGGGTTGAGCTTCATTCGGTATTTCCTCAAAACATCGAAGGCCTCTGACAAATGGCGGATATGATCCGCGGTGACCATGCTTTTGACCAGCATGTCATCAACATATACCTCCATGGTGCTTCCTAATTGTTCTGAGAACATGTGGTTTACTAGCCTCTGAAAGGTAGCTCCTGCATTTTTCAAGCCGAATGGCATAGCTCTGTAGCAATAGAGCCCTCTATCTGTAATAAACGAAGTATGCTCCTCGTCTGATTCGCACATGGGGATTTGATTGTACCCGGAGTAAGCATCCATGAAGCTTAGCAGCTCATGCCCTGCCGTGGAGTCGACCAGCTGATCGATCCGAGGTAGTGGAAAGCTGTCTTTGGGACATGCCTGGTTCAAGTTCGAAAAATCAATACACACCCTCAGTTTCCCATTTTGTTTTGGTACCAAAACAGGATTTGATACCCACTTCGGATAGCGAGACTCTCTGATGAAGCCCTTTTTTAATAGCTTTGTGACCTTGTCTCTCAAGGCCTCATACTTGTCCGAACTCACGGGCCTTCTCTTTTGCCTATGCTCAGGGCTTCGGGGATCCAACTGGAGTCTGTGGCAGGCCTCCTTAAGATCGATCACAACCATGTCACCATGCTTCCATGCGAATACATCAAGATTCTCAAGTAAGAAGCTCTTCAATTAATCTTTGTATTCGGCCGGTGAATCCAATCCGATCTGCAATTCCTTGATTGGATCAAGTGGGTTTACACCGAAGCATTCTAACCTTTCGGCCGGGGTGGGACAATTGTCACCTGCCATTCTTGGGTCTAGATCTGCTAAATCCTCCTCCAATCTCATCGTAACATCCTTACTTCCAGAAGGCCCTTCACCCAATCTTTCAGGGTTTGGAGCAGCCTCGGTCATGGCTACGTCACTGATCATGTTCAAGCTTCGATCTTGAAATTTTCGGATCGCATTTGTGTAACAGGCCCGCGATTCGGTTTGGCTCCCCCTTACAGTTGCAACGCCATGCTCCATGGGGAACTTCATGCAAATGTATTTCGTATGCATCACAGCTCCCAAGTCGATGAGACCTGGCCTCCCAATTGAACCATGATAGGAGGAGATTTTGTCAACCACCAAGAATTCCATAGGGATTCTGGAGAGGGTTGGTGCTTACCCTATTTCAGTCATAAGGGTTATGGACCCTCTGGGGTTATGCTGTCCCCCGTGAATCCATATATTGGATCCGGGACTGGAATGAGTGGAGTGGTGATCCCCATTTTATCAAAAGTTACCCCGTAAATCACATTTACCGAGGCACCATCATCCGTGATAACCCATTCCGAGCCACCACTACTCTGATAACCAATGCGTTGTTGTGGGAAGTGCACTCCAACGGCATCGCCTTGGGTGAATGTGATAGATTCTGTCCGAGGCATCCCAACAGGATGTGAATGGATATGATAATTCATGTTGGCGAGCTGCTTGGCCTCTCTTATATACCTCTTTTGGGAGTTGTTTGTGCTCACACCTAGGTGAGGGCCTCCAGTATTGTGTCGATTTCACGAATGGGGAGGTCGGCCACAGGCATAGGTAGTTCCCGTGTATCTTTAGCATGCGCCGAGGCGGTATCCTAGCCATTATTCCTGTCTCTTTGACGATTGTCAATTCTTTCCCTAGTTGAGTTCTTCCACGGAGCTCTCCTATCAGCTCAGTTGAACTTCTGACCGCCAGATTTTTGAGTTCTCCCTGTGTCGGGGGAGAAGTCACATCCCCTTCTCCCCTGCACCTTTTGGTCAGCTAACATATGGATTTCCCTGCAATCTTCTGTTGCGTGACCGTAATATCTGTGGTAGGCGCAGTAAGCCCCAATCATGGGCTGTTTTCCACTTCGGCCACTTTCCACTTTCCCTTGAGCCGTGGGAGGATTTTGAGAAGGGGTGTTGGAGTGCAAGTGGGGGATAGCTTCCGTGATTTCTGCTGCAAAGCTAGATCCTGTCCCCGAAAACGGACGCGGCGCTCCACCTCGATTGCCGCCGATCCTATCCTCGTTTCCTCCTTTCTTGAGGTTTGCCTCATTAGAATACCCAAGATTGTATCTTCCTCGGAGGTGGTTGTCCCTGGCCTTTGCCATTTCTTCTGATACAATCTCTTCCTTCATCAGGTCTACGAGGGCATTGTAATCCCTTGGTTTTCTGCCTCGAACGTCTCTCCAGAACATGCTGGTTGTAGCGCCCCGAGTTCTAATTACCCGGTTCACCACGTCATTGTCTGATCTAACTTTTAAAATAATATTTTAGCGGAAGAAATAATTGAAATTCATTTTTTCCAACATTAAATAAACTGTAATGGTCGATAAAATTGAAAACATTTATGAAACAATTCGAAATAATAATCGAGCCATTAATATTGTAAAGCAATTAACAAAGTCATAATTTCTCAAATAACTGAAATTCTCAAAATTTTCCCATGGTTGGAAATACGGAAAACATTAAAGTAAGACTTTCAACCCTTTAACGACTATTACCACAATCATCCATCACTTGCCACCCTCTCCGAAATCTGCAAATGTTGTTGAAAATAGACATGAGCATTTCATAGAAATACTCAGTAGACTCATCGCCAATTAATTAATCTACAATATAATTGAACACATAAATGCAAGCTCTTTAGAAATCATAGAGTGTGGGTTGCTCTTCTTGTGCATTAAAGCACTTGGCTTCTTTTTGAAAATCATAGGCTCTTTAGAAATCATAGGGTGTGGGTTGCTCTACTCGTCCCGTGCACATAAGGCACGTATGTTATGCATAACATCATCATTTCTTGTAGCGGATTGGGCTCCCTCAAGGGGCCTTTTCCCAATCTTGCCCGCATACTCATATCATCATTATTCCTGACGAGGGAATACAGGCTCGTTTTCATAAAAATGACTTTTCACAAGTCACATAACATACACATTCACATGCAATCATAATTTAAATCAATTAATAGGGGCGAGTCTACCTTAAACTTGATGAGTGCAAAGTTGAGCGGGAAACGACTTCAATTCTTTAATTCTCCGTACGCTTTGTTTAGCCAATTACAAGATTAAGTCGAATTAGTCTTTTGAAATTTATAGTTAAAATGATAAATTACAATTTAGGGACTGAAATTGCTGATTTTTGAAAGTTGGAGGACTAAAATGAATACTTTGAAAGTTAAGGGACTAAGATGACTATTTTGAAAGTTGAGGGACTAAAATGACTAATTTGAAAATTGAGGGGTTAAAATGAATAATTTGAAAGTTGAGGGACTAAAATGAATATTTTTGAAACTTGGGATTTATAATCAAATGAATTAAATCGGTAGGGACTGAGATAAACAGTTCATAAATCTTGGGACTAAAATAACAACCTTTGAAATTTAAAGTAAGATTTAAAACATTTAAGCTGTAGGGACTGTTTTAGATTATTTTAAAACTTGAGGACTGATTTGAAACAATTTAAAACTTCAGGGACCAAGCTGCAATTTTGAAAAATCAAAATTTAATAAAACCATTCTTTACTCATCTCTCTCTCTCATTACCGTCCAGAGCAGGGAGGGAGGAGGAGGCACGAGGGAGCTCTGTCGGCGTTAAGCGCCGGCGATATCACGGCAGTATCACCGCCGTCGAGTGGCGGTGACCAAGAGGAGAGGACTGAAACAAAAGCAAGTTTTTGGGGCTGAAATCGAGGATAAATCGGGGCAAAACGAAGCTTAAATCGCTGTGTATTCCGGCGGTTTGGTCGGCGAAACGCCGGCGCAAGGTGGAGGCGAGCGGCGGACAGGAAGTGGTTCAAATTTAAGGGATTGGGTGCGAGTTTTGAGTGCGAAACCGAGGTAAAAACGAAGCTTAAGGTTCGATCTTGGCTGCAATTTCCGGTGACAAATCCGGTTGAAATAGGTTCTGCAGTGGAGGTAAGTAAATGGGTTCTCCTCTTTGGTTTTGATTTTGGTTTTGGGCAGCGATGATGATGATGGGTTCGTACGGTGGTTTCGGTTTCGGTTTGCTGTGGATTCATTGATGATGCTGGTGGAATCAGAGATGAGTTGGGTGGTAAAACTTATGGTGGTTGGGATGTTTCGAGGTGGCGGTGGTGACAATGGTAAAGGGGCAGGGGTTGGTTGGACGTGCTGGAGGTGGTTGGGTGGTTTCGACAATGGCAGCGTTGGTGGTTGATGGTGTTGGGGTGAGGCAGTGTGGGTGGATTGTGGTTGCGGTCGTTTGGGGCAGCAGGGTTGTGATCGATTTTGGTAGTGATGCGTGTGGATGGAGGTGGTTTGAGTGTTGTGGGGATGATGGTGAATGGTGAGGTGGTGGTGGCTGACCGGTGGTGACTGGATTGAGGAGTGCTGGTTGCAGTGATTCGGTTTCTTGGCAGCTTGGTGGTTGGTGGCGGCGGTGGCTTGCGTTGGTGATGATTTCTGGTGGTGCTGAGGGAGGTTGGTGGCTGTGGTGCGTGAGTGGTGGTGGTGCGATGAAGAAGGTGGCCCTGACTGAGGAGGTTGGAATGAAGCTGCAATGGAGTGGGAGGTTGTGAAGTGTGAATTTAGAGAGATTGGTGATGTAGAAGTAGGGTGTGAGATTGGATGTGGTTGGTGGGAGGTATGGGTTGATTGGATAGTTTGGAAGACTTGGCAAGCAAAGTACGGAATTCGAGAAAAATAATACGCGTGAATCAACGGGGTCGGAAATGAATCTGATAAAAACGAGCTTGACGTAATTTGGGATTTAAAAATGATTTTGAAAATAATAATTTAAATAAATAATAAAATTTTGGAAATTCGGAATTTAATTTAAAATTGAATTGACTCGATATTTCTCGACTTGGCTAGACGAACGCGTCGCGACATTAACGTAAAAATGGGTGAGATCGCAGCGACACGCTTTTCTAAACTTTGAAATAATTATTAAATTGCGTAAAAATTCTCGGTCGCTACACTGGTCATATCCAGCCCTCCTTTCAAAGTGAAAAACATCTTTGCCTCAGTGATGTTTTCGAAAACTTTTCAAAGATTCGTCCCTTCCTTGCCTCAGATCCTGAAGGCGTTGGAGTGGGAGCTGGCCAGGCCTGGAGGAAACAAAGCCATTTTTAAAAGCCGTTTTCAAATCTCTCCAACTGTAGATGCTGCCAGGAGGGAGTTTTTTATACCATCGTATCGCACTCCCCTCAAGGGTTAAAGCAAAGGCTTTACATTTCATTGTCGGCGTAGCCCCGGCTATTTCCATGCTAGCACGGTAGTTTAACAGGTGATCGTCAGGGTCATCTCGGCCAGAATATTTTGCAATTTCTGGAATTTTAAAGTCGTGAGGCACTGGGCACCTACGGAGGCCCTCTGTGAAAGGACTCGTTTCCTCGTCGTCATCCAACTCATATGACGGCAGTTCGCTATTCTCGTCGTGACCGGAATACACCGAATCACGGTATTGGTCATAGAGTGGCGGAGCGTACTCCTGCCTTTGTGGCGGCAGAACGCAACCATACTTTGGCCTTTCATGGCTCTGTAATTCGTTGCGAGACTTGGTCCGAACTGCTTCGGCTCTCCTCTCCTACCTATTCCTAGGCTCATGCGTGGGGGTGAACCTTTCTCCCCCCGTACCTTGTTGGTCCCTATACATTCGGCTCTGCGATAAGTCTTCTTCAGCGCGTCGCTCCCGCATATTCTTAGGCTCAGCTGCATTATTCCGATCCCCTTGCCTGCCTCTAAATAACCCTCCTATCCAGCTGAAGACACTGCCAGATTTTGCAGACGAGGCCTCCCTGTGTCTAGCTGGGAGGGGGGCTTGCTCTTCACATGCTTCATGTTCCAAGCCTTCCTCGTAGAAGGGCTCGGATTCCACGTCGGCATAAGCCTGTGGATCTTGATAATAATACGAGGTGGTGGCCGCATCGGATGGTGAGTAATGTGGCTGTGGGTATTGTGGAGGCATCGTGGGTTCATTCACTGCATACCCTCTAGCCATATAGGCAATCATCGCAGCAGTCTGTTCTATCTGCTGCTTCTGCATTTCTAGCATTTGGGCCGCCATGCGAGTCATGTCTCGCAACATGCGGCGATTACGGTGCCGGCAGGGTGGGTTAGATTGTACCCCTCCCACATTGGCGTTCTCATGAGGTCCTTGAGGAGCCTCCTCTTCGCTGTGCTGGCCATTTCTTCCCCTACGGGGGTTAACATCACCATCGCTTTCATTCATGTTTCAAAGAGATTTCTTGGTTTTAATTTATCTTCCAAGGACAGACAGATTCTTATTCCAACGCTCCGAGCCTTTTTTTTCAAGGTTGTTAAACTTATGTTTCAAAGCTCTTTACCTTTTTCAAGGTTACTAAACTTATATTTCAAAGCTTCACGCGTTTTTCAAGGGTACTGAGCTTATGTTTCAAAGCTCTTTGCCTTTTTCAAGGTTACTAAACTTATATTTCAAAGCTTCACGCCTTTTTCAAGGGTACTGAGTTTATGTTTCAAAGCTTTTTACTTTTTTCAAGGTTACTAAACTTATATTTCAAAGTTTTTGCAGTTCTCCAATCTTTTGCAAGAGGTTACTTGTCCTTTTTCGGGATTTCCTTTCTATGTGCGACTTTTCATCATGTGTTTTCGTGGTTAGCAGTATGGCTTCCCACAGACGGCGCCAAAATGTTGACCACAAAATCCGGCTGGACCTTGGACCAACACGTCTCAGCTCCTCCCTCTTGAACACGTGGATATCCTGCGCACTATGACAAACAATCAGTTTGCAAAGAGGGCTGAGGTGGCTCCCATTTGCACTCCGATGCCAAAGTCAGTACTCATTTAGGGGAATTTATATATATATATTGGGTGCGGGAGATGTAAATGTGTCGAAGAGAAAAAAGGGAGTGAGAGAAATATATATATTTGGTTAAGAGTATGAAATTGCTAACCCCTTTCTTGGAGACAATCGCGTTCCATTTATAGAGGAACTTGTTGTCTCGGATCATGACACGTGACATACTTTACACTTGTCTCCACCCTAGCTCTTGGAGGTGACAACCTTGCTTTTTGACCGTAATCATTGCTACATTTCGTAGGGGATGGGCGCCTGTCACATCTTGGTAAAGGCAGTGTTACATCTCTGACTCCATCTCTCTCCTGGTCTCTGCCGTAAAGCGACTCGACTGAGTATAAAGCGTGTCGTCCGGGCGTAAATCAGTTCGGCTAGAAAGGTTCGCTTGACAAATCACCTCGGAATCGGACCCAAGGTGATATTTCGGACCTTGGCTATGGGTCAAGGTCCGTTGGGCCTTAGTTGGGCCATCGCTAGTGGATCACTGTACCTCTCTTTGGGCTTGGATTCAACAATTACTGCACATGAATATCATTAGAATGCCATATTATATGATTATATGATGTGAAACTGGTGTACGAAATATATGTTGGCATTCATGGACATTGACTTGTGCATTGTGTGGACTTAGCGGAAGTCCTAGAAAAATGGTAAAGATAGAGATAATGAGTGTATGCAGAAATAATGATGTGGATCGTAGTAGAATCACCCTGTGAGTATACCGTACTTTACTTCGCGTCTGGATATATACACTCGCTTGAGACTCCCGACGGTCATTAAGGGTAGTCAATGATGGGGTGTTGGCGGTCCTACGTAGGTATACGAGCGGTGTCGGGAGATCTCTTGGTGGCCTTGGGACTGCGGATCGGCATGCCGAGCCCCGTATACAATAGATCAGGCCTGATTGATATAATATAATTCCCTGTACAATATCTTGAGTCTCAATGGGCGACGATGGATACAAACTGTTGAGTCTTGAGTCTTGGTGGGCGATGATGGACCACAGGCACTGGAAGGCGCATGTTATCTGTCATGTTGATATTTGACCTCATATGGTACAATGTAGTAGGATTCGGGCCCAAGTAAGAAATGTGGATAAATTGAGATGACGAGAAAGCACGGAGCCTAGGGATGAGATAATTTTGAGAAAATGAATCGAAACTCATGCATATGTTACTTGCTAAGCGTTAGCTCGTTTAGTTTTGCATTATAGGTATGACAATGCATGGATTGGAGGTTGGTGCGAATTTTCAAATGACGGGACAATTGTGTATTTGGTACCTGACCGTAGTTCATGGGCCTTTCAACAGGGAAACCCCAAAAAGGTCTAACTACTTTTAAATAATTTTATTTCGTTTAAAAATAGTTAAATATTTTAAATAGCAGATTCTCGACTATCTTCCGCTATCATTCTCTATTTCCTATTTTAAACAGATATTTTTATATCAACTACTAACTATAAAGTTTTTAAATTATAATTAGTTTATTTTGTTTTCTTCTAAATTAAATTACAAATAATATTTCATAGAAAAATACTTATTTGTAATAATGTCAAATTATGCTTTAAAAATAAAAGTTCAAGTTTATATTTAGAGCGGGTGGATAAAATATTTTATTCGTTTGAAAAATTAAAATATGGCAAGAAAATAAATAAATGAATGAAAAATTGGAAATGAATTTGGGGCGCCACAATGTTTGTAGCATAGTAACTGCTGGAAATCATTACTTCTACTATGTAAATTATTTAAAATTAATAATACAGTCAATGATAAAAAATAAAAAAAAAGTTATCCTTATGTACAATATTCAAAGGCTGCTACACCTTTAAAATGTTTGGACCGGCACAACTGAGTGATTATGACAATTGGTTCAGCCTTTTCATCTTCCAAGTATCGATTCAGCTCCTCAGCGTACTCATCCCATAGAGTACAACTTAGCTTATTGTTCCTACAATAAAAATATTTATTATTCGATTCTTCATAAAAAAAGATTTATTCATCAACAGCTTATTTCCTACAAAAGAATTGCAAATTTGATTGATTACTTCAAGTCTTGAACTATAACTTCAAGAAACTTAGCCTTTGTCTGTCTCCCTAGTTTGTAAGGCTTCTTTACCAACTACTTCGCCCAATATGTCTATTAAGGAAATGGTGATATATAAAATAAAGTCAAATAATCGAATATGTATAATATAATAAAAAAATATAATCTATTCACTAAATAAAACGCTGAATGTTAGATAAGATTACCAAATAATTCAAATTCAGTCAGTTTCGGGGACATGGCAATTTCAGCAAACGATTTGAATAAGAAATTCCCGAACGGGAAATTATCATCCACAAACTTTATAACCCAAGTCTTGTTCAAGAAATTTAGTTTGAATTTGTGCGATGTTAGCTTATATTTTAGGTTGTTGAAACTTATGTAAAAATACTCCAACGTGTATATATTCCCTTCATCCAACATAGCCCGAATGACCATATCAACAACTGATTTACAGTAGCATGAATTCTATGTCCCTGTAAATGCAAACAATGAAATAATACATTTAAGGACTAATAGTCATGTTAGCTATTAGCAACAACCCTAAAAGTTTAGGTGTATTCAATTGAATCATTTAAAGACTCTCTAAAAGTTTGTGTATTCAATTGAGACTTTTGTAGATTTTTAAAAAGTCTCTGGAAGTCACAATGTATTCAATTGAAACTTTTTAGAACCCTCTACAATTTCTATGGTATTCAAATTGAGAGTGACTTTTAAGATTTCTCTAATTGCTAGATTTTCAGAGACTTTTGGATATAAATTACACATAATTAATCTAAAAAACAATCTCTCATCCACCCTGAGATTTTCCAAGACTCCAAGATATCACCCCGCCCCACCTCGCCCCCAAATATCTCATTTTCACCCCGCCCTGCCACACCAAATCATTCCCAACAAATGTAACCTCTTTCCCCTCAATTTCAACACCACAAATTTATGGATTCTAATCCATTCCGAAATTTAAGAAAATAAAAAAAATAAAAAAGTGAGTTCATTAGATGAAGTTACTGTTGTTGATTTAGAAGGTTGCCAAGAATTTAAAAAAAAAAAAAAAGAACAAATGTTGAACAAGAGTCATCAGACCATGAAAGTAAATATGAGTTTTTATTATTATATTATTCAATAATCTAACATAAAAATGTTGAATCAAACTTAATAAAATTTAATTAAAAAAATGTTGAATCAAACCATGAAAGTGAATAGGAATTGTAATTACTTTTTGTTATTCTAACATAATTTTTTTATATTTTTAAAATATTTTTTTATATGAGAAATATGGTTTATTTCGTTGCATTCCATGGATAATTTGGATATACAAGAATTTGTTTAAAATATTACATTTTACGTGTTTTTTTTTAACAAATGAAAGTTTTCGAAGTCTCTGAAAGTTTTTAAAAAAATATATAGAAGTCTACATAAATCTAAGGAGAAATTTTTATTAATTCTTAACAAATCCATGGAAGTCATTTGAAAGTTCATGAAATCCACAGAAGTTACTCACTTAAAAAAGTCTTCAAAAGTTTTTAAAAGTTACAATTGAATACGAATAAGATTAGATATGGAACAATAATCTGTCCATTTATTGAACTGCCCTAAAAATTATCATTGCATATTTGCTTCTCATTAAGTCTATTTAGCAACATCCCTCGGAAAACAATCTATCCATTTATATTCTTAAACTTATGAGTAAATAGTGCATTAGTTATATAGTTGTCCCCTTTTTTTAACTTCATGAATGGCTGAAATGTTCAAAATGAACTGCTTCATACTTACATTTCTTTAATAAATAAATAACCCGTTCCTTTTATTCGTTTAAGTTAGAAGTGGCAAACGGGCCGAGCCGCCTGTTAGCTCGGGAAAACACGAGTCGAGGGCGGCTCGGTTAGTCATTTTAGCGAGCCAATTGCCCACTTTGAACCATGTTGGCTCTGCTCGTGGTTCAACAAGTGGCCGTGGGTGGCTCGTTGCCCACGAGCCTAACTAGCCGGTGAATCGTTCGGCTCACCAAAAAAATAAAATAATAAATAAATAATGGCCCCAAAGTGACAAATTGAACCGTTGGGCGGTCCCCAACGGTCCAAAATGTATTTTTCCCCCTATAAATACCCCCTAATTCAACTTCATTTCCACACCAAAATCTCTCAACTCTTCTACTCTCTATAATCTTAATCCAAGCTCTCTACTACAATTATACATTTATTATTTACATACTTCAATCTCTCCAATTTTCATTACATAAATTTACTTATTTACATTTCATTTCAATCTCTCAATTCTAACCATTTATTATTTATACAATTATACACATTTCTTTTCAATATTCTTATCACCTCCTACAGTACAACTATACACATTTCATTTTTTATTTCAAATCTTCAAAATACAAAAGAATGGATCCCAACGACCGAAAATTTGTTAATGAATTGTTCAATGGTCTACCTGGATTTGGGGAGTATGATGACTCAACACCACAATCTCACTCTCAGTTCAATGATGAATTAGCCACTTGTTGAGTGCATTTTACATGCACATTTCATACATTTATGGTAGCACTTTTTGAGTAATTAGACAAATATCTATTTAATTGTACGCATTTTGTGGTCAAATAGGTTTAACATTCAACTTCATAGATAAAACACAAGAAAGAAGCTAAATGAATGATTACTTGAAGAAATGGGAGGAAGGACCAAAACATGAAAAGCAAAGAAGTAGGGACCAAACTGCACATCTCCAAAAGTCGAAGGACCTCAAATGCAATTTTACAAGGACCTTTTTGAAAGAAATCAAAAAATTTAAGGACCAAGTTGACCCACATTGAAAGTTGGAGGACCTAAATTGCAATTTATTGAAGGACTGAGCTGCAAAACCACGCCCAGTTGAACCACGCGAACGCGTGGCTTGAACCAAGTGGTGCTCACTACTCATGCCAAAAATCCAACCTGAGAGTGCATCATGTCAACCACGCGATTGCGAGGACTTCAGGCACGCGATCACGCGGTCATTATTTTGAAAAATGTTTTGGGCCGACCCGGTTCAGTCCAAATGCTGTCAAACACAGATCTATGCGATTTTGGGGAGTTTTAAGGCATTTTTTCTAGGGTTTGAACACTTCTTGCCTCTTTTTCATCCTAAAACCATTTTTCTCCTATTTTCTCTTGTAATTTCTCTTGTAATTAGTTATTTTGGTTGATGAATGTTGATGAAGGGAAGAAATACCTACAACATTGTTGAAAAACATTGATGTTTTGAAGCACTAGTCATTGTTGAAGGTAATTTTTATTGTTAATCTTCATAATTCTTCAAATATTTTAATCTATTGGTAAAATGATGTATTTAATTCTTGAGTTTTATTACTATTTCACTATGGGCTAAGTTATTTTGTGTTGGGATGATTGATGAAGCTTGACCTGGCGTAGTTGATATTAATGCATATATTGAGAATTTAAGTTATTTATTATCTTGTGCATTCATTGTTGTATTTATTGACTTGCATTTATTGTGGCCAAATTTATGCTTGGATTTCATGGGATGTGCAATTATTGAGAAATTGTTGTATATTCTAGATCAATACAATATTTTCTCTAGGTTCTTGTTAAGGATAGAGATATACCTTAAACCCTAGATGATCCATTGAGTTATTTACACAAAGGTTTAATGCAATTGGTGTGTTTTAATCGACATAGAGATATAGTAGGTTAATTCCACTAATTAGGGTTGATTTCACTCGAGAGAGGTAATTGACTAAACTTGGAAAATCGGATCAACATGTTTAGTAAATCACATTTCTATTTGCATGTTGAGAGTTCAATTAGGTAACAGTCAAGTGGAATCAACAATCCCAACACTCCGTTATCATCAAATTATCACCATTTTCTACTTATTTAGTTACTATTGTGAATTTAAATTAAGTACTAGAACATTTCCAAACCAAACTTTATTTTGTGTATTTATTGTTGAAATCGATCAAATTGGAGTGTAATTAAAATAGACAATTCTTGTGGGATCGATAAACCAGACTCATTTAGTCCACTATTACTTGTATGCGATACGTGCACTTGCGGTGTGTTTCTAGCGAACAAGTTTTTGGCTCCGTGTCGGGGATTATTTCTATTTGAATTACATTTTAGTTGATATTAGTTTTGAAAATTAATCACATTTATTTCTTGTACAAATTTTCTTTTGTTTTGTGAAGGAAGCCTTCTAATTTCTCTTATTGTTCTAGGTTGTCAATTGTGCATGCGTCGAACTAGAAGTCTTGATCTAGTTGAAATAGATCCGGATATCGAGAGAACTTTTCGACGTAGACTAATGGAACAACGGGAAGCTAGAAGACAACTTCTTTTTGGGATGGAAGGAAAAAGAGTTAACAATGAGCTTAATGCTCCACCCGCAATTCCTTCAAGAGGCAGAATCCCACCAGGTTTTGATCCTCAAGGGACTAGAGTTCAAGAGCTCATTGTTAATGAAGAAGACGTGCTTTTTGGAGATTTCATGAATCCCCTTATTTTCGAGAATCAATCAAGCATCGTCTATCCCTCCTATAATCATCCAAATTTTCAACTTCGGTCGGATGCCATCAATTTTTTCTCCAACACTATATCATTCTATAGGAGGACCGATGAGAATCCACATGCCCATGTGGCACGCTTCCTTGAGATTTGTAGCAACTTCAACTATGAGGGTATGAATGTGGAAGCAATCCGGGTGAGATTATTTGTGCACAACTTGAAAGACAAGGCAAGAGAATGGCTTGACACTTCGCCTCCGGGGAGCATCACTACTTGGGTGGAATTTGTCCAAAGGTTTACTACAAAAATTTTCCCACCTTCTAGAGTCGCTAAACTCAAGCATGATATCATTACATTTCAACAATTCGAGATAGAGAGTTTTCATGAAGCTTGGGAGAGGTTCAAAGATATGCTTAGAAAGTGCCCAAATCATGGGATCACATTGGGGCTACAAGATAACCACTTCTATGCCGAGTTAACTCCTCCTTGTCGTTCAAATGTTGATTCATCTTCTATTGGGTCCATCAAAATGAAGAGCATTCGAGAGGCTTATGACTTGTTTGAGATCATGAGTGAACAAAGTGCAATGTGGCCAGATAGAGGTGCACCAAGAAGTTCTAGTGGTGCACGTGGAGGTGATGATTATGCACTTGTCTTGTCGAAAATAGATTCTTTAGCCAAGAAAGTGGAAGGGTTATCTACTTCAACCTCTCGGCCTGTCAACATGGTTCAAGTCCCTCCGGTATGTGAGATATGTGGGGCTAATCATCAAAGCTCAATGTGTCCATTGGTGGAAAATGGTTCTTCATCTACCGAGCAAGTTGCTTATGCTCAAAATTTACAATGCCAAGGATTCAATCCATATGCTCCTACTTATAATCCCGGTTGGAAGAGTCATCACAATCTATCTTATGACAATAATCAAAATGTGTTGAATCCAAAGCCACCAAAAAAGAAAGAGGGATGGGAATAGGCTATCACCAAGCTAGCAAATCATCAATTGCAATATCAAGAAAGCAATGATGCCTTTAATCATCAATTGCAATATCAAGAACGCAATGATGCATCTTTGGAAAATTTGGAGAAGCAAGTGGGCCAAATAGAAAAACTTATCTCGGAAAGGAAACAAGGAGCTTTCCCTAGCTAACGCGATCCCAATTGGGAATCTCGACAAAAATGCAGAATAACACATTTAAAACCCTATGAAAGATCTAAGACAAATTAAACACGAGAACAAGAATAAAATAACGGAATTAAAAGATAGATTGACGATAAAACCTTGACCCAATATTCACGACGTGAGAACGATGCGGAATTTGAACCAAGATTGGTGAACGCTACAAGGGTTGTCAATTCCTTGATAAGTTCGTTAGGAGAACGCCACAAAGAGTAAATATTTGATAAGTTCAAGAAAAGGGAATAACTAACCTTTCACAAGAGAATCCTCTCTCAATTTAATCAATAATCTCAAAACTGACCTAGCCACACTAGGGTTCGAAAATAGAAGTAATAATTAATAAATCGAAAATTAAATTAAAATTCGCGAAATCTAATCTGATTTTTAACCATATGACCGCGTGGTTTAACCTCTCGCAATCGCGTGATTAGCCTTAAAACTCTCGGGTTAATTTTTGATGTCATTGACCAATCGCGCCTTCCTTGGCCTACGCGATCGCATGATTGTCCCGGTTGGCCCTCTTTTCGCCACTTTGAAACAGCTCAATCAGGTTGGATTCTCGACTCGGGCCCAACAAAAAACTTGATTGTTTTCCCATCTAGATTGTTGTGGCATCGATGGTAACTTGATTTCTCTTTTGGTCTCCTAACTTGGATCATATCACTAGCAATACCGAAACAAATCCTAAGGAGAATGTTCAAACTATTACAACAAGAAGCGGAGTACAATTGCCCGAGATCACGGCTCCACAACAAGGCTCCCATTGAAGAAAATAAGCCTATTCAAACACCCAAAAAAATTGTTGAAATGCCAAGGAGAGTGAACCGAAATCATCAACATCAAAGGCTCCAACACCAATCAAGGCTTATGTGCCTCATATTCTCTTTCCTTAAAGGTTGTAAAAGCAAAATCTTGATAATCAATTTGGAAAATCTTGGAAGTGTTCAAGAAGCTACACATTAACATTCCTTTTGTCGATGCATTGGCTCAAATGACAAGCTATGTCAAGTTCATGAAGGACATTCTATCCAACAAAAGAAGACTTGAATAGCATGAGACGGTGATGCTAACTGAGGAATGTAGTGCAATCATTCAAATCAAGCTACCTCCAAAAATCAAAGATCCAGGGATTTTTACTATTCCATGCACTATTGGTAATGTTAATTTTAGTAAAGCTTTATGTGATCTTGGTGCTAGCATTAATTTGATGCCTTTGTCCATTTTTAGGAAATTGGAATTGGGAGAAGTTAAAGCAACCACCGCGTCTCTACAATTGACAGATAGATCCATCAAATATCCTCGAGGTATCATTGAGGATATTCTTGTGAAGGTGGATAAATTCATCTTCCCAGCGGACTTCATTATTCTTGACATGGAAGAAGATCATGACATTCCAATCATTTTGGGAATGCCATTTCTAGAAACTGGGAGAGCTCTTATTGATGTGCAAGAAGGCCAATTGATTTTGAGGGTGCAAGATGAGCAAGTCACTTTCAATGTGTTGAAGGCCATTAAATATCCCTCGGAGTCCAATTCATGTTTTCGGGTGGATGTAATTGATCATCTAGTGGTCAACTCTTTCAACCGTGGGATTTCTAAAGATCCATTGGAATCTTGCATTGCCCATTCTTTGACTATCAAGGACGATGATCATGAAGTTGAACAAATGGCTCACTACTTGGAGGCATCACCACAATATCAACACAAGAGGACCCCTTACTTTGAGGAGTTGAAAAAGAGTTCTTCACTGCCATTACCATCTCTCGAGAAAGCACCTTCTCTTGAGCAAAATTCGCTTCCTTCCCATTTGAGGTATGCTTATTTGGAAGAATCTTCTACCCTTTTGGTCATTATTTCTAATTTTGGGAGAATCTTCTACACTTCCAGTCATTATTTCTAATTTGTTGAATGAAGTGGAGGAAGAAAAATTGCTTCGCGTATTGAGGGAGCATAAAGAGGCTATTGGATGGACCATCTCTGATATTCGAGGTATTTTTCCTTCATTATGCATGCATAAAACTTTTATGGAAGATGATTTCAAACCTTCGGTGGAGTATCAACGCCCGTTGAATCCTAACATGAAAGAAGTGGTGAGAGCCGAAATGGTAAAGTGACTTGATGCGGGTATTATCTATCCAATCTCGGATAGTGCATGGGTAAGCCAAGTGCAAGTAGTGCCAAAGAAAGGAGGTGCCACGGTGGTGGAGAATGAAAATAATGAGCTTATTACAACAAGACCAGTGACGGGGTGGAGAGTTTGCATTGACTATCGCAAGCTAAATAATGCTACTAGGAAGGACCATTTTCCCTTCCATTCATCGATCAAATGCTTGAGCAATTGGCGGGTAACTCTCACTATTGCTTCCTAGATGGGTATTTGGGCTATAATCAAATTCCTATAGCCCCGGAGGATCAAGAGAAGACAACATTCACATGCCCATACAGAACTTTTACATATAGGAGGATGCCCTTCGGTCTTTGCAATGCTCCCGCCACTTTCCAACGGTGCATGATGGAAACCTTGTCCGACATTGTGGAGAAATTTATTGAGGTATTTATGGATGACTTCTTAGTTTTTGGTACTTCATTTGATGGTTGTTTGAATAATTTGAATATGGTGCTAAAAAGATCTGAGGATACCAATTTAGTGTTAAATTGGGAAAAATGTCACTTCATGGTGCAAGAAGTGATAGTTCTTGGACAATGGATTTCAAGCAAGGGGGTTGAGGTCGATAAGGAAAAAATTCAAGTTATTGAAAAACTACCTCCGCTAACCTCGGTGAAGGGCATAAGAAATTTCTTGGGGCATGCGGGATTTACGGCGGTTCATCAAGGGCTTCTCAAAAATCACAAAGCCACTTTGTTCATTACTTGAGAAGAGCTCCACATTTGATTTCTCTAAAGAGTGTCTCCAATCTTTTAACACTCTTAAAGAGAAACTTATCACGACACCTATTATTGTGGCTCCGGATTGGAGTTTGCCCTTTGAGCTTATTTGTGATGCAAGTGACTATGTCGTGGGGGCGGTACTGGGGCAAAGGAAGGACAAAATTTTGCATGTCATCTATTACGCTAGTAGAACATTGACCGATGCTCAATTAAATTATGCTACTACCGAGAAGGAGATGCTAGTGGTGGTCTTTGCCTTTGACAAGTTTCGATCGTAACTCATTGGTTCCAAGGTGATTGTGTATACCGACCACTCATCCCTCAAGTATTTGTTGGCAAAGAAAGATGCCCAGCCACGGTTGATTAGATGGGTCCTTCTTCTTCAAGAGTTTGATTTAAAGATTCGTGACAAGAAGGGAACCGAGAATCTTGTAGCCGATCACTTATCTAGACTTGAGCAAACTGATGAAGTTTTTGATGAAGAGATAAGTAAGGTATTCCCGGATGAGCAACTTTTCCAAATCATGAATCTTCTACAAACTTCTAGTGTGCCATGGTATACGGACCATGTGATTTTCTTGCAAGTGACATCACTTCCCCGGACCACTCTTATCAACAAAGGAAAAAGTTCTTTACGGATATCAAGCATTATTTTTGGGATGACCCACTGTTTTTCAAAAGGGGTCCAGATCAAATCATTCGAATATGTGTGCCCGAGGAGGAGATGGAGAATATTCTTGAGCAATGTCACTCTTCACCTTATGGAAGTCATTTTAGCGCAGTGAAAACCGCATCAAAGGTTCTTCAGTCGGGATTTTATTGGCCCACCTTGTTTAAGGATGCTCACACACTTGTGTCCAAATGTGATCGTTGCCAACGCCTAGGTAATATCTCTAATCGAAATGAAATGCCTTTAAATTCTATTTTGGAAGTGGAAATATTCGATGTTTGGGGTATTGACTTCACGTGACCTTTCCCATCTTCTTTTTCAAATCAATACAATTTGGTTGCGGTGGACTATGTATCAAAGTGGGAAGAAGTGGTGGCACTCCCCAGCAATGATGCTCGAGTGGTGGTGAACTTTTTAAAGAAAAATATTTTTTCTCATTATGGCGCCCCTTGAGCTATCATTAGTGATGGAGGAAAACACTTTTGTAACCACCTCTTCAACTCACTCTTGACCAAGTATGGAGTCAAACATCGAATATCCACTCCTTATCATCCAAAAACAAGTGGGCAGGTGGAGATTTCAAATAGAGAGTTGAAGAAAATTCTTGAAGTGACGGTGAATACCTCGATGAAAGATTGGTCCAAGAAATTGAATGATGCATTATGGGCATACCGTACTGCCTTTAAAACCCCCATTGGTATGTTTCCATTTCGCCTCTTATTTGGAAAAGCATGTCACCTTCCGGTTGAGCTTGAGCACCGAGCCTATTGGGCAACAAAAATTTTGAATTTTGATATGAAGTTGGCCAGTGAGAAAAGACCACTCCAACTCAATGAACTTGATGAGTTTCGCCTTGAGTTATATGAGAATGCTCAGATTTACGAAGAGAAGACAAAGAGGTGGCATGATAAGAACATTGTGAAGCGAGACTTCCATGTTGGGCAACAAGTACTTCTTTACAACTCTAGACTTCGATTGTTTTCCGGTAAACTCCGCTTTGGATGGTCAGGACCTTTCACTATTGCTCAAATCTTCCCACATGGAGCGGTCGAACTTTATCATAAGAGCAAAGGGAACTTCAAAGTTAATGGGCAATGCTTGAAACCATACTTGGGTGGTGATTATGAAAAGGAGAAGTCATCAATCCCTCTTACAGATCCGAAGTGATCGTATCCTAAAGTCGAGCTTACGACTCTAATCAAGCACTTTTTGGGAGGCAACCCAAATTTCTACTCTCTTTGTACTTACTTGTTGATATTTACCAGTTCTATCTCTATTGCTTTTAATTTGGTTAATCATCAACTTTTGTAGGTTGAATATTTTTGAAATCCTAAGCAACCTTGTCCTCAACAAGTTTGGGGGAGATTTGCTTGCCAAGAGAATCATCAATCCGGGGAAGTTCCATCACCCATACCTTCTTTTTATTATGCTCGTGTCTACATTGAAGACAATGTTTGATTTAAGTTTGGGGGTGTTGGGATCATGTTGCTATGTGAACATTTTTAAATTGCCTTGCCGGATCTCTTGATGCTTTGATGTTGGAAATTGCTTATTTTGTTTGGAATATTGACATGCTACATAGCCTTGCCGGCTTAAGAGATTTTGATGTTTGAAATTGTTGTTAATTCATGAGTTATGACTAAATTTGATACTTGTGCTGCTCTCTATAAAATGCTTATCCATGCAAGATCCTATGTACATTGAGCACAATAGTTATGTTTGATTGTTAGAGAGTTTAGGAATTGTTGAAGGGTGAAGAGGTTAAAGGAGTAGAAGAACTAGGTTGTGAGTTTGTATTTTAATTTTTATCAACATATCAAATGTTTCCTAATGCTCTAAATCTCTTGATCCCAGTGTAAGAAAAGTTTGGGGGTGGTCAACCCGATGAAGGAAACGGTCTAGACGTGTGGTGACTCCATGCATGTGGAAGTAAATTTTTGTGTTGAGTGTCTTTCTACAAGTATAAGCTAAGTAATGACCGTATGCTAAAGTTCTAAGACCATTTTACTTTTTGCATTGCATTACCCTATCTTGAAACCTTTTTTACTCGAGTAATTAAGCCCATAGGAGTATCTTGAAACTTGGTGCCTTAAGTTTGAAACTTGGGAGTCACTGGCCTAAAACTAGCTACATGGGTCAATTAGAAAGCTTAATGAGTATGATACTCGCACACATCATCATTGCATTTTCTTAATAAGTCTACCCCACTTCGTAATCTTTTTGACTGAGTTATTAAGTCCGTAGGGGTATTTTGAAACATGGTACCCATTGATCTTAAAACAATCGGGGAGCTGCCGACCAAAAGCTCGCTACATGGGTCAATTAGAAAGCTCAAGGGAGTGGGGAAGGCACGAGCAATCATCATATTAGTTTTCAGAAATCATGCATTTGTACTTGCATAAGGGCTAAGATTAATAGTAGGTTTGAATTGCTTAGTATAAACTTTAATGTCAAAGCACTCATTTAGTGGAGAGTCACCGCATTTCTAGGTTGTCGAGATCGTAGGTAAAACATACCCAAACTAAAGTGGAAAAAGAAAAGAGTGATTTGAGAGTACCCTCTAGAATTGCATCCCGAGAGAGGAAAGAAAACTATTTATTGGGGATGAATGTCACGAGTGGGAAAGGAAAGAATTGAACACTAATGGTGGGTTAGTTTTGACTTGAAACCTCTTTACTCATCAACATTCTCGAATCTTATTGACGATTGAAAGTGGCTATGCACACACACCGATCTAACATCGGATAAGTCAAACTCATTTTTGTAGCATTATTTGGGAACATATTTGTGAATTAAATGTGCAATTTCACACTCATGAAAGATTGCAAGTTATCTAGCATTGTTGATTATTATGTCATTATTTTTGTAGATGCATGTAAATATTCTTGCTCGGTACTAGCAAGAGTTCAAGTTTGGGAGTATTTGTTGAGTGCATTTTACATGCACATTTCGTACATTTATGGTAGCAATTTTTGAGTAATTAGGACAAATACCTATTTAATTGTACACATTTTGTGGTCAGATAGGTTTAACATTCAACTTCATGGAGAAAACACAAGAAAGAAGCTAAATGAATGATTACTTGAAGAAATGGGAGGAAAAATGACCAAAACATGAAAAGCAAAGAAGTGAGGGACCAAACTGCACATCTCCAAAAGTCGAAGGACCTCAGATGCAATTTTACAAGGACCTTTCTGAATGAAATCAGCAAAATTTAAGGACCAAGTTGACCGACATTGAAAGTTGGAGGACCTCAATTGCAATTTATCGAAGGACTGAGCTACAAAACCACGCCCAGCTAAACCACACGAACGCGTGGCTCAACCAGGTGGCGCTCGCGACTCATGCCAAAAATCCAACCCGAGAGTGCATCATGTCAACCACGCGATTGCGAGGACTTCAGGCATGCGAACGGGCGGCCATTATTTTGAAAAATATTTTGGGCCAACCCGGTTAGGTCCAAATGCTTTTAAACGCGGATCTACGCGATTTTGGGGAGTTTTAAGGCATTTTTTGCTAGGGTTTGGACACTTCTTGCCTCGTTTTCATCCTAAAACCCTTTTTCTCTTATTTTCTCTTTTAATTTCTCTTGTAATTAGTTATTTTGGTTGATGAATGTTGATAAAGGGAAGAAATACCTACAACATTATGCAAGAACATTGATATTTTGAAGTACAAGTTATTGTTGAAGGAAAGTTTTTATTGTTAATCTTCATATTTCTTCATATATTTTAATTTATTGGTGAAATGATGTATTTAATTCTTGAGTTTTATTGTTATTTCACTATGGGCTAGGTTATTTTGTATTGGGATGATTGATGAAACTTAACCTAGCTTAGTTGATATTAATGCATGTATTGAGAATTTAAGTTATTTATTATCTTGTGCATTTATTGTTGTATTTATTGACTTATATTTATTGTGGCCAAATTTATACTTAGATTTCATGGGATGTGCAATTATTGAGAAATTATTGTGTATTCTAGATCAATACAATATTTGCTCTAGGTTCTTGTTAAGGATAGAGATATACCTAAACCCTAGTTGATCCATTGAGTTATTTTCACAAAGGTTTAATGCAATTGGTGTGTTTTTAATCGACATAGAGATATAGTAGGTTAATTCCACTAATTAAGGCTAATTTCACTCGAGAGAGGTAATTGACTAAACTTGAAAAATCAGATCTAACATGTTTAGGAAATCACATTTCTATTTGCATGTTGAGTATTCAATTAGGTAATGGTCAAGTGGAATTAAGAATCCCAACACTCCTTTATCATCAGGTTATTACCATTTTCTACTTATTTAGTTACTATTGTGAATTTAAATTAAGTACTAGAACATTTACAAACCAAACTTTATTGTGTGTATTTACTGTTGAAATTGATCAAATTGGAGTGTAATTGAAATAGGCAATCCTTGTGGGATCGAAAAAACAGACTCATTTAGTCCACTATTACTTGTATGCGATACGTGCACTTGCGGTGTGTTTCTAGCGAACACTGCTCTCAACGACATAAAAATTCTCGATAATATTGAAGAAGATGCATTAAATCAACAAATCGATTTAGAAGATATTGAAGAAGATGTGGATGTTCAAATCTTTGAAAATGATCCCGATATTCCAGACGCAAGAGGGAAGAGAAAAGCTAGAAAAGGTAAGAAGAAAGCTACACAGTGTTGGGTTCACTATAAATTGGTCGCAATTGGGAAAAATAACTGACAGAATTCAAGAGTTCATAACAGTGTGTAAATATTGTGCACAACAATTGTCATGGCAAAAGGGCATTGGTATTACACACCTCAACTGTTACTTTCGCAAGTGTGTGATCAAGCACAGGTTTGTTGAATCAAATCAAAGTCAACTATAATTTGGTTCATCCGCTAGTGGTTCTGTTGCTGGATCTACACTTTCAAATTGGATGTATTCCAAATAAGATAATCAAACTGGCATGGTTCGTTACGAGGGCGGAGTTTCCACTAGGCATAGTGGACAACGTCACAACAAACACTTTGTTACCTACATGATGTGATCCGAAGTAGGAGACCAAAGGAGAAGTCGACCTATCGGCAATGCGACAGTGATCTACGCGAGAAACGGCACAAGTTTCATGTTGGAAGCGAGCCGAGGAGACAAAGGGATCGAGCCGAATCAAAAGGATTAAAGGTTTGGTGACCAAGAGCACATTCACGGCCGTAAAACCAGTGTTCACGGCCGTAACAGCTACATTCACGGCCGTAACTTTGCTATCGCACGGCCGTAACAACCAATTCACGGCCGTAACGGAGTTAGGCAGTTTTTATTCAGAAGGTGTCTTACGGCCGTAAGAACCAATGTCACGGCCGTAAGAGTTAAAATCAGTTTTGGACCCGAGGGTCAATTACGGCCGTAAGGTCGATTTTCACGGCCGTAAAAATGCGCCGCGTCTTATTTTTGGTATATTGCGGCTAGGGTTATTTTGGACGTGTTTTTAGGTTATATTATGTTTTCTTGTCATTGTAAAAATAAAAAAAAACAACTTGGATATTATTGAATGAATGTGAGAATTTTCTCTCTCGAAAAGGAGGATTCCTTTTTCTTGTTCTTGAAGAACAATTTATAGAACTTATCAAATATTCTTCTTGAATGTTTGTGGCGTTCCAATCAGAAACTTATCAAGGAGTTTTGCATCCCTTGTGGCGTTTCGAAAACCTCGGCTCTTCAATCCGCATCGTCAATTTATTGCGTCGTGATTGTTGGGTCCAGGTCCTACCGTCAATCTTATTTTAATTTCCGTCTATTTATTCGTGTTCTTGTTATTTTTCGTGTCAGATCTGATTTAGATCTTTCCTAGGGTTTTAAATATCGTTATTCCGCGTGTACGACGAGATTCTTCGACCGGGATCGCGTCATCTGGTATCAGAGCTTGGATCTATTTCAGATTCTTGCGTTTCTTGAAATTTTTCTTGATTTTCTTGTTCTTCGCGTTCTTCGTGTCAGTCATAATTTTCTTCAGTTTGATCCATAAGAGTCAGTCCTAAAATTTCAAAAGTGTTTTTCTTGTTCGTTTCTTGTCCAAATCCAATTTCCTTTTTTTCGCCATATTCGTAGTCAGATTGTTTAGCATTTTAGAAAAAAAAAATTCCATTATTTTCTTGAAATATTCCAGATTTGTCTCAATTTTCAAGTTTTCTTGTACTTACTCGTGTCTATCGTGTCCTATCCTTGATTGAGTTTTGGAATTGTTTTTGAAGCGCTTGGAAGGGGAATTCTTTTGAGTGATACACGAGCGATATATTTTTCTGAGGAATTTTCTACTTATTTCTGTGAAGACTAATAATGTCTAGCCGACGGGATTCATCATCCTCATCAGTTAGGGACAACCAGGGGATTTACAGAAGGGAACCAGCAGCTTCATCAACGAGCCACAACAAAGGACCGGAAGGTATGAATAGGGTGAATAACAATGTTGTAGGTGTGATGGAAACTTTACATGAGCAATTTGAGAAGTTGATGACTAGGATGGATAGGCAGGAGGAAACTATTAACAAGTTGCGTAGGGAACAAACTCATGCAGGTCCTAGAGTTAGGAGGGAAGACCAGAGGGATCATAGGGGGAGACATAATCAAAAGGTTGGATATGGGTTTGATGATGAAGAGTTTGCGAGTGAAGGAAGTAGTATCCTATCATCTGTGGATAGTGTAAGGAGGAGAAGGGGTAGAGGAGATAGGAATGAAAGGGCAAATAATAGAAGAGATCGTGGTGATCGGGATGAGATAGGTGATAATCTAGGTAAAATAAAAATGTCTATTCCACCTTTTCATGGGAGGAGTGATCCGAAGGCTTACCTAGATTGGGAGAAGAAGGTAGAATTGATGTTTGATTGCCACAATTATTCTGAAGGAAAGAAGGTGAAACTAGCGGTTGTTGAGTTAACCGATTATGCCATTAATTGGTGGGATCAGTTGGTGAAGGATCAGAGGAGGAATGGTGAAGGGCCGGTGGATACATGGCGTGAGATGAAAACCATCATGAGGAAGAGGTTTGTCCCAAGCCACTATCATAGGGATATTTATCAAAGGTTGCAGGGGCTCACGCAGGGTTCTAGGAGTGTAGAGGAATATCATAGAGACATGGAGGTAGCCATGATTAGGGCCAACGTGGTGGAGGATCGGGAAGCTACAATGGCTAGATTTTTGAGTGTGCTGAACAGAGATATTGCAAACATCATTGAGTTACAACATTATGTGGAACTGGAAGACATGGTGCACATGGCAATGAAGGTAGAAAGGCAATTGAGGCGAAAGGGGACATCTAAACAATCACCGGGAACTTATCCTACATCACAACCGAGGAAGGATCAAAATGATGAGCACGTCCCGAAGGGAAAGGAGGAACTTACAACTAAAGGTAAAAATATTTCTGATTCTCAACCTACTAGGGATAGAAATATTAAGTGCTTTAAGTGTTTGGGGATGGGCCATATAGCGTCACAGTGTCCAAATAAGAAAGTAATGCTTTTGCGTGATAATGGTGAAATTAGTTCTGAGGACGAATTTAAGGGAATGCCTAAGTTAGTAGATATTGGGGCTAGTAGTAGCGATGAAGAGGGGTTAACTTATGCGGTGAAAGGGTCCCTTGTGAATAGACGCGTCCTTAAATTCTCGAACTAAGATGGTTGAGATTGATGAGCAGCGGGAAAATCTTTTCCACACGAGGTGTTTGGTGGGGAAAAAGGTTTGTGGGATGGTAATTGACGGGGGAAGTTGTACTAATGTGGTTAGTACATTATTGGTGGAGAAGTTGGGATTGCCTAAGGTTAAACACCCCAACCCCTATAAATTACAGTGGTTAACCGAGTCGGGAGAACTTAAGGTGAACAAGCAGGTTAATGTTAAATTCACCATTGGGGGTTATAGAGATGAGGTGGTGTGCGATGTGGTCCCTATGAATGTTGGGCATATTTTATTGGGAAGGCCATGGTAGCATGATAGGAGAGTGGTGCATGATGGGTTCAAAAATAGATATTCTTTTGTGAAGGGTGGAAAAAGGATCACTCTTGCTCCGCTAACACCTAAAGAGGTCCAAGAGGACCAATTGAAAATAAAGAGCGAGTTTGAGGAAAAAAAATAAGAGAGTTGAGGCCACGACCTCAGAAAAAGGTGAGGGTGTGAAAATTGAAAACAAGAGAGTTGAGGCCACGACCTCAGAAAAAGGTGAGCTTGAGAGTACAAAGAAAAAGAAAAGAGAGTCCACCATAAAAATGAGCTTATTTGCATTTGCTAACACATCCCTCCCTAGTCTGGCTAATTCTGTTTTGCATGTACTACAACCAAATTACAAAACTAAGGCCAAAGGAAAAATTAATTTCCGGACAGAACAACCCCGAAGTATGATGCATAGAACAAAACAGGAACAGGTCTCTCGAGCCAACGAAAGCAAGAGACACATAAAGGAGAGGCCATATACGGATTCGAGGTCGAATCCTTTCCAAGAAAGGGGGGATGATGTGATCCGAAGTAGGAGACCAAAGGAGAAATCGACCTATCGGCAATGCGACAGTGATCTACGCGAGAAACGGCACAAGTTTCATGTTGGAAGCGATCCGAGGAGACAAAGGGATGGAGCCGAATCAAAAGGGTTAAGGTTTGGTGACCAAGAGCACATTCACGGCCGTAAAACCAGTGTTCACGGGTACATTCACGGCCGTAACTTTGCTATCGTACGGCCGTAACAACCAATTCACGGCCGTAACGGAGTTAGGCAGTTTTTATTCAGAAGGTGTCTTACGGCCGTAAGAACCAATGTCACGGCCGTAAGAGTTAAAATCAGTTTTGGACCCGAGGGTCAATTACGGCCGTAAGGTCGATTTTCACGGCCGTAAAAATACGCCGCGTCTTATTTTTGGTATATTGCGGCTAGGGTTATTTTGGACGTGTTTTTAGGTTATATTATGTTTTCTTGTCATTGTAAAAAAAAAAACAACTTGGATATTATTGAATGAATGTGAGAATTTTCTCTCTCGAAAAGGAGGATTCCTTTTTCTTGTTCTTGAAGAACAATTTATAGAACTTATCAAATATTCTTCTTGAATGTTTGTGGCGCTCCAATCAGAAACTTATCAAGGAGTTTGGCATCCCTTGTGGCGTTTCGAAAACCTTGGTTCTTCAATCCGCATCGTCAATTTATTGCGTCGTGATTGTTAGGTCCAGGTCCTACCGTCAATCTTATTTTAATTTTCGTCTATTTATTCGTGTTCTTGTTATTTTTCGTGTCAGATCTGATTTATATCTTTCCTAGGGTTTTAAATATCGTTATTCCGCGTGTACGACGAGATTCCCCGACCGGGATCGCGTCACTACATCAAACGTATCTTCAACCCAGGTACGTTGATATTAGTCGAAACACTCTACATTCTGATACTATAGAATATTTTATTAAAACTAAGAAGCAACTAAAAGTCAATTTTAATAAATATGGTGGTGTTATTTCTTTTACTTCTGATCTTTGGGAAGATATTAACAAAAAAGGTTATATTGCTGCAACTGCACACTACATTGATCCACTTTGGTTTATGCATAAAAAATTATTAATTTTAAAATTATAAAGTTTCCTCATAACACAGTCAATATATTTAATGCTATATTGCAAATTGTTAGAGAATATGGTTTCGAAAGTAAAATTCGAGCATTTACTTTCGATAATGCTAGTGTAAATAAGCATGTAGTAGATAAGTTATGTAGAATTTTTAATTCGAAACTTGGTAATTATTTATTCCATGTTAGATGTGTTTGTCATATTTTAAATTTAATTGTTTAAGATGGAATGAAACATATTAAAGATCAAATGGATAAAATTAGAGATGCATTAGTACACATAACTATAGCACCGAGTAGAAAACAATACTTTGAAAAGATGTGTTCACAATATGGTTTAGATCCTAAGAAGTTTATCACCGACGTAGGTCATTGGTGGAACTCTACATAGTTGTTACTTAAATCATGTGAAAGTTATGAATAAATAATAACCGAGTATTATAACAGTACAATACTTAGGAATGAAAATGATCTTCTATTAATAGAATTGGATTGGGAAGTTGCTTTTCAAGTCAAAAGATTTTTGATGAGTTTTTACGATTCAACCAACATATTATCTGGGGTACATTAACCAATTAGTTCAAGATTTCTTGAATGCCTTTATGTTATTGAAATAACTTTTTTATAGATATAGAAATGACACATTTTTTGTTGATATGATAATTGCTATGAAAATGAAATTTATAAAATATTGGGAAGATTTACCTATGTTATTTCCCTTAGCATGCATAATGGACTCGTGTTACAATTTAAAGAGTACCAAACTTCCTATTTCAAAAATCAATAGCTCGTTGATTTTGGAAACCCTATCACTTATAATAATTTAGAAAGCACGTTAGTAAACATGTATACCGTATATGCAGCACGATTAGGAGCTAATGTTAGTCATGCACAATCTGCACCATCACGTGCCACTGCACTTGGAGATGACGAAGTAGAATTATACAATCCAATGGAAGAAATTGGTCAAACACAAGGAACTTCTTCTTACAGTATGTCTCCTAGTTGTAACGAATTAAGTCCGCTTGTAATACCTGAAGAACTGAAAATGTATTTTCAACAAGATTTACTTAGAATTGTGGGGTATGCTAATTCTTTAGAATTTGATTTACTTGAATATTGGCGAACGAACAAACGAAGATATCCGATTATTTTCGCCATAGTAAAAAATCTACTAATACCACCTGTTAGCACGGTAGCTTCAGAGTCAGTCTGCTTTTAGTGCAAGTAAAAGAGTTTTGTCAGAAGTCAGAAGTCGACTCAAAGAAGATATTTCGAAAGCGTTAATGGGTGTCAAAGATTGGAAAGACACTAATTTTCGCATACAACATAAGTACGCCGAAATTGCATGTAGTCAAGTAAATGATATTTAACTTTAAACTTTTAATTTCTCTATATAAAATACAATTTTGATTTTAAAACAAAAATTGTACACGTAACAAGTTGTTCGTGTACAATTTTAACTCCGCTTACTAGAAAATTCAATTATTCAATTTAGTATGAGGGTTTTCATTTTTTTTTCTATATTTTAATTTATTTACTCAATTTTAGTTTTTGTCTTTTCAAATTATAATTGGTGATTTGAACAATTGAAGTTATAACTTATAATTCATCTTCATCCATTCATTCATTTATATATAATATATCTCTATATTAATATTCAAGTATTTTCACTTACCTTAGGGCTTAGGCTTAACGGCTTAACTTAAGAAGAAAAAAGAAAGAAAGAAAATGGAACGAACGAGGGCACGAGCTGCGAGCTCGTGGGTCAAGACGAGTCCAACCCCGATCTAACGAGCCAAGCATAGGCTTGGCTCGTTTGACACGAGCTCGTGGCTCGGCTCGGCCTTTTGACGAGCCGGATCAACTCGGCAAATTGCCACCTCTAATTTAAGTCTATTTAGCAACAGTGACATTAATCTGTTCCTTTGATTCTGTTTAAGTTTATTTAGCAACAACCTTAAGAAAATAATCGATCCATTTATATTAACTTATGATTACAATGTGACATTAGTTATATTGTTGTTTCATTTTTTTTTAACTTCATCAATGGCAGAAATGAACAAAATGAACTACTTCATACTTACACGTCTTTAAAAAAAAAAAATCAGTCCATATTTGGTGATGTTTAAGTCTATTTAGCAACAGCCTTAAGAAAATAATTTGTCATTTATAATTTTAAACTTATGAGTAGACAGTGACATTAGTTACATAGCCGTTCCATTTTTTTTAACTTCATGAATGGCATAAAGAGACATGATGAACTGCTTCATACTTACATGTCTTTTAAAAAAAAAAAAATTGTCCACATTTGATTTTGTTGAGTCTATTTAGCAACAGCCTTAAGAAAATAATCTGTCCATTTATATTTGTAAACTTCAAAACACACATTGGCATTAGTTATAAAGCTGTTCTATTTTTATTTTTTTAACCTCATGAATGGCAGTAATGTTCAAAATCAACTTCATGATGTTTTGTTCTAATAAATAGTGAAACTAAGGCTGCGTTTGATACATTGTTTTTCATGGAAAATGACTATTTTCCAACCATTTTCCACATTTAGGTTGTTTGATTGCTTTTGAATTCCAGGTAGGGGTGTAAGCAGTCCGATTTTACCAGTTTTTGACAGATTTTGAAACCAAACCGTTTAAATCGATTTGAGAAAATTCAAACCTAAACCAAACCTTTAAAACGGTTTGAGAACAGTTTTAGAAAAACAAACCCAAACCTAAACTAACGGTTTGGTCCGATTTTATACCACCTATTTCATCATATATTTTTTTGCGTATCCACTTTTATGCCACTAGTTTATTGATTTCGATATATTTGTATACTTTATCGGCAATAAATCTAAACAAACTAAATAAATCTCCTATAAATTAAAATACTCACTAAATCAAAATGAAATCACGGTAAATTACAATACAGTTATTTTGTCAGTCTTTTTAAACTAAGATGTTACAACTAAAATTTACGACAACGTTACAATACAAGTCTATATGGCCAAAAAAAATAACATGATTTCTAATAAGACCTCCGTGATCATCATATCTAGAAAAGGAGGTTTATTAAGTAGACAGAGAGTATAACATGCCACAATAAAAAAATATTTATTGATTAGATAGAGAGTACATAATCAATATAATAATTATATAAGCTTATCGTTGTCTATTATTACGAACTCAAATCATTTATCTAATTTTTAGATGGAGATTATTGAGTTTATTTAAATTATGAAGTATGGTAATTGTCTAGTTGGGTAATAAATGTAATAGAAATTAACAAAATATCAAATGTGGTTAAAAAGTGATTTGGGGAATTGTATAGAAAAAACTTATTTTAAAACATGTTTACCAAACGAAGGTTAAATTTTGTTTTATTTATCATGAAAAATAATGTCAATCAAACAAAAAAAGTTGAAAAATTTCTCACTTTTTTCACCTAGAAAATTAAATCAATCAAACACATTAAACATCAAATTCTCAGGAATTCATTTTCTTTTCACTCAAATTCCAACCTCGCTATCAAATGTCAAAGATTGTAATGTATGATTTTTTTGCACAATAAAAGTGAAAAGTGCGGAGTCTCTCACACAAAAAGATGAAATACTCTTTACTTAACAAGACATCTATACATATATAATACTCCATTCATTCCAATTATATAAGTCGATTTGACTTTTCACACATATTATGAAAACATGTTTAATGTCATTGAAAAATAATTTTTGTAAAGAAAATTTCCAACTTACCCTTATTTAATATCAAAACTATTATTATTGGAAGTAACTAGTTGTCTATCCATGCGATGCATGGAATATATAATTTTTTAAATCATAATTTTGAAAATATCTTGATTCAATCATATCAAATAAAAAACATAATTTAATTAAAATTTCAATACAAAATGTTATTGAATTTGAAACTTTTAAAAAGACAAAACTATTCAAAATAAAAAATTCTACATGTACACTAAGTATACTGCGTCACTCAAAATTTGGTACTCATTTAAATTTTTATATAATTTTTTTTTTACATTTATTTACGTTTTTCTCTGAAAATTTGCTCACCTCATCACCTATTGCCCTTTTAATATGCTATAATTTTTATTAACTATATTTTTTAATGTATTGCTTACATATATTTAATATGAAATCCAATATATTAATTAATATATTTTATTTTTCCGTATTTTTTAAATATGCCAATTTTTGAAAATGATTAAGCCTCCGTTTGGTAATAATGTTTGGTTTATAAATTTGTTTATTTATGATTTTGAAGTAAAAAGTAGTTGCTGAAAATCGGAGAGAGAAAATATGTGTGGTTAAAAAGTTGATAGGAATTAATTATTTTTGTAACATGCGTATTGAAGAACCTACTCATTTATTGACATATTAGGAAATAAAATTTCAATAATTTTATTTATTTATTTTCAAAATATATTAATTCAATTTTTTCATTCCTAACATAACAAATTTATATAGCATATATTTATTTATTTTAAAATATATTAATCCAAATTTTTCATTTTAAATGTAACACATTTACATAGATATGATATGACATTTTTTTTTGACACGTGTTATTGAATTTAAAACTTTTTAAAAAAATCAAAATAAAAAATTTTGCATGTACACTCTGTGTAGCGCATCACTCAAAGTTTGACACTTAGTTAAATTTTTTATATAAAATTTCTTTTTAACTTTTATTTACGTTTTTCTCTAAAAATTTGCCCACCTTATCACCTATTTTCCTTTTAATATGTTTCAATTTTTAATTAACTTTAATTTTTAATATGTTGCTTACATATATTTTATTTTTCCTTATTTTTTATACATACCAATTTTTGTCCAAATGATGAAATAATTAAATTTTATACCAATTTATCATTTGTGGTAAAATGTTGATAGCAAATAATTAATTATTTTTGTAATATGCTTATTGAAGAACATACTCATTTATTGACATATTAGGAAGTAAAACTTCAATGATTTTATTTATTTATTTTCAAAATATATCGATTCAAAATTTTTATTTCTAACTTAAAAAATTTATATAGAATGCATTTATTTATTTTCAAATATATTAATCCAAAATTTTCATTTTCAATATAACACATTTACATAGATATGACATTTATTTATGTTCAAAATATATTAATACAATTTTTCAATTTCCTACATAACACATTTACATAAATATCGCATTTATTTATGCTCAAATATATTAATCAAATTTTTTCATTTCCTACATAACACATTTATATAGATAAACATTATTTATGTTCAAATATATTAATCTAATTTTTTTCATTTTTAATGTAACACATTTACACTTTGTACATTTATTACAACTCTTACTAAATATGTAATAAATAATAAATTTTTCTATAAAAATATTTATCTTTTCTTTATTTTTTTATTATTTTTTATATATAAAAGTAGAAATGAAGAGAGAGAGAGAGAGTCATTAAATGTAATTTTCCCTCCAAAATGACTATCTCTCCTCACTTCTACTTTTAAAGATATAATAATAATTATTATTACAACTCTTACTAAATATGTAATAAATAATAAATTTTTCTATAAAAATATTTATCTTTTCTTTATTTTTTTATTATTTTTTTATATATAAAAGTAGAAATGAAGAGAGAGAGAGTCATTAAATGTAATTTTCCCTCCAAAATGACTATCTCTCCTCACTTCTACTTTTAAAGATATAATAATAATTATTACAACTCTTACTAAATATGTAATAAATAATAAATTTTTCTATAAAAATATTTATCTTTTTTTTATTTTTTTATATATAAAAGTAGAAATGAAGAGAGAGAGAGAGAGAGAGAGAGAGTCATTAAATGTAATTTTCCCTCCAAAATGATTATCTCTCCTACTTCTACTTTTAATAATAATAATAATAATAATAATAATAATAATAATAATAATAAAGATCAATAGGGGTACATTAATAACAAACAAAATAAATAATTTTTAATAAAGAAACAAGTTTATATAATTGAGAAAAGAGAAAAAGAAAAGGCAACTTATATAATTTGAACGAATGGAGTAATAGGATAACTGTCACCATTTTAATCATATAGTCTCCCGCTCATTCTCACCTTCTATTATATGAAACTAGTATTTCTCCCGTGCGATACACTGGATTTCTATCCATGATAATGATTTAGAATTCATGAAAATATGTTAATTATATAATCATATAAAATAAAAAGTATAGTACAAATAATATTTTATTGCAAAATATTATCGAATTCGAAATTTTAAAAAATACAAAACTAATCAAAATAGAAAAAGAAACAATATCCACGCGCCTTAAAATTTGGCGCTTTATTAATTTTCTTGTATTAAATTTGTTTTAATTTTATTTGTATTCATCACCAATTTTCTTTTTAATGCATTTTAATTTTTGATTAAGTTTATTTTTTAATGTACTGATTACATATATTTTATAAAAACTTCAATACACACACATATTATAGAGATGATAAAAATTGCACGGTACTCAAGTCATTTACTTTTTTATTTAATTGAAATAAATGTTTGCACAATGATCAAAACATTTAATTTTTTTTTCTTATTTTTGACAAGAAAGTTTCCCAATTTAAAAGGTTAAATTGGGCGGGAAAATGTGTGCATAAAATGGTGACAGTTATCCTATTATTATATATGTATAAATTTCTTAATTTTATCAATTTATTTTAATACATGAATTATGAGAGTTCAATTAATGAAAAACCAATTTATATATGATCTATAATAAATGGTTTATGGATTTGTGCAAAAAAAAAGTGGCTATAGTACCACCACAAAATTTATTTGTTACACCACAAATTTAAGCACTTCTTTTATGTACAAAATTGGACATAAATAAAATGAAATAAATAACCACCTAAGTTTCATCTTCAATTTTAAGTAACATCCAATTATTCTTCATTTTCTTCCCTCCTCTATCTTTTTTTTTTTTTTTTTCTTTTCTTTTGCTGAGTTATGTGGTGTGCAATTCGTCATGGTTAACCAATGCTTCCATCAATATGTATTGTGAGTGTGTGTATATATATATATATATATATATATATATATATATATATATATATATATTCTCTTCATAGGTTATATGTATAATTTCATCGTCGACCCCATTAATGTGTATGAAATCAATTTTCCAAGAATATAAATCACCAGGGAAACAACAAAATTAGTCTCGAGGCATGGAAAGTCACCGAAAAAAATTGCTGGTTGAATAGTAGAATCTGGCAAGCATAGTACCAAAGATTGACTCTCAAGTTCTTATGCAACAGGGAGGGGGAGGGGGAGGGGGAGGGAGAGAGAGAGAGTTTATGGATAGATGCAGATACAGGATTCCCGAATTCTTAGAAAGGGGAGAACATAGAAAAAGGTTTACAGGGACATTTTCTGATTACTTGCATGACAAAGGGACCCTTAAGAATACTATGGGAAAACCAGCAGAGACTTTCATCGCAGAATGCAAAAATGATGACAGTTGCAATGGAAGCAAGTGATTTTGATGATTTTCATTTTCACGTTGTTCAATAGTTCTAATAATAATGATCAATTGAAGGCTAGAGGCTAAAGTTATTCAATTTTTCATTCTTGATTATGCTAATAATACAGCAACTTGTGTTTGGTGGTGTATTTAATAGGTAGAGGCAGATTATGGTGGTGGGCTGTGAGAGAGTGAAAGAAGATGGGCTACAATTTTTTTATTTATTTTTATTTTTTTAATTTGATAGGGATATATTTGTACATTTATTGTGGTGTATATTTATAAAACTTATATTTTATTTGTTGTGTATTTAGAATGTGGTGTATGAAATAATTATTGTGGTGGGAATATAATTGCCCAAAAAAAATCTATAAAAAGTCAAATTGTAGATTATCTTTATTCTTTTGATAATTATTACATTATTTTGAAGCCGAAAAAATACAATATGGGTGTCAAATCCATGATCTTAATGAGAAGTTTAATATAAACTAACAAATGGGAGCAAATTCTAAACATATCATCTTTATAATATATAACAGTAAGGTATTCCTAAACAAATTTTTCGCCCATTTTTCTATTTCTATAAATAGTAAGGTCCCATATAATAGAATTAAATAGTGTGAATGTAAAGTGGATTAGTGTGAATGCAAAATTGATGTATATCAAATGTGAATGTAAAATCTGGATAAATGTGAATGCATTTATTATATTTATTTATTTGTTGTTCTTAATATTATAAATTCTATGTATAGCCATCAATATAAAAATTGTGTTTTAATTATTAATTGTCAAATCATTTGTTATCTTTAATATTAAAAATTATATTTTATGAAATATATATGTAGTTGAAAAAATATGTTACTTATAAATAATTTATAGAAAAAGTTATTGAACGAAGACTAATATTGAATAATTAATGCTTTGGTTTCTTTTTATTTAATAATATCAATAGAATGATTAATATTTTTAATCATTTTTAATTTTAATAAATTTCTAAAGATTATAGGGCATAAGATTATTTGTATAATTTCGTGATCTCCAACTTTAATCGGTTGTCGTATCATGATAATTGCGAGATTTTCAAATTATTATTTTGATTATTTGACTTTGATTTTTATAGAATATATTGTTCAAAAGTAGTATGAAAAATTGTAAAATATAATTTTTTAAAGAATGTGTGATTGAAAATGAATGTTCAGAAAAATTGATTCTTGAAAAATCAATTCCATATGAGTAAGTGATAAAATATTATGTCTTGTAGGTTAAACAACGGTGTCGCTTTTATGAATCGAGATCCATAGATGATTTCTTAGTAAATAAAGTTAAATATATTTACGATATACATTCATTAAAATTTAATCAAAACTAATATTTTCCGTTGCTTAATTTGCTACACTTATTTAAATATATGACCGCATCTTTTTAATTTGTAATATTAAAGTAAATATGAAATGAAATATTTGTTTAATAAATTTAAATATCAAATATTGTAATAAGATAGTTAGTACCAATTCTAATAGTACTATTCGGATAGTGATAAATTTTCGTGATAATCTAGAAATTATATTTTGAAAAGATTAATTACATTAATAATCATTAAAATTGATGAGTTATGCAAATGGTCATTGAAGTTTTTTTTTTTTTTTTTTTTTTTTTTTAAGTGGTAAGTTATTTAAGTTTTCAAGTATTATAATTGTGGCAACTTAGTAAAAAAAAAAAAATTGCCCCTACAATTTACATATAAATTTAAAAAATAAAATCATACTTTTTAACAACTCATTGTACCAAAATTTACTTTTACGAATTATATTATTTGAAATAATGAGCCTCAAACAGGTGCTTAAGTATACATTCTCCAAAAAATCATTATTATTAAACTCATTTTCTAGATAATGAGGGCTCAAATGAGGACTAAATATGCTCATGAAAGAAAAACGTAATATATAAAGAGAGAGCACTTCCCAAAAACTGGTATTGACCCATTTTCCTGTCTAAAACACATTTTCTAAAATGGTAATTAGTAGTATTAATTCACTATTTATTATTCATTTTGGACAAAATTCAAATTCAAATTAATCTAAATGAATGCAGATTTTTAAATAGCTGCAATTTTCAGGTCCCGAGATTTCTTGGTCCGTCTTTCCCTCTTGAAATCAATTACATTTTTTTTTTAAATTCGTAAAAATAAAAAAATAAAACTTTGTCAATCTCACATAAATATTTTTATTTTAAAATAGAAAATGAAATATAATGAAATAAGAACGTTCTTTAATCTATTTTTCTTTTTCTTTTCATTTTCATTTTAATAAAATTCTAAGCGTATATCACAGATATATCTATTTTTTCTACTTATTACAAATTCTATTTATATCTAATTTTTCTTTTTCATTTGAAGTTTTAAATCAATTCAAATTACAATATTTAAAGAAATTCCTGGAACGATAAACATACAAACAGTAAAAAAATATTTAAAAATAATTAAGGTATGTGTAATGTACCTTTGTAATTAATTGTCTTCATTTATTTCTCATTTTTAACTAAATATTCACTTCATATGTTAAAATATAAATTTGATACATGTAGGTAATAAATAACCGTGCATCGCACGGGTGTAACACTAGTTTTCTAAAATACTTGGAAAATTTTGGTTGTCAAGTATTTGCTTTTTGACAATATTGTAATGTAATGTAATGAAATGTTTGTTTAATCTTTATATCTTTATAATAATATATAAAAGTTGGATAGTTTCTAAAAATTATTTCTCACCCATTTTTCGTTTCTATAAATAGTAAGTTTTCATAAAATTAAATAGTGTGAATGTAAAATGAATGTATGACAAATGTAAATGCAAAATTTGGATAAATGTGAACGCATTTATTTCCTTAATATTATAAATTCTATGTGTAACCATCAATATAAAAATTGTGTTTTAATTACTAATGATCAAATCATTTGTTATCTTTAATATTAAAAATCACATTTTCTGAAATCACATCAAAGATTAAAGTAAAAGTCTTATTTTGCACATTTTAATTTCTCTACATGTCACACGATTTCAAAATTATTTTATTTAAGTAATGATATTTATTATAATTTTTTAACTAAATTTAATTTGGTCATAAATAATTAATTTCAATTCGAATTGACACTCATATTACTCATTTTGTTCATTTATTAATTTATTTACTCATTTATTTATTTATTTATTTATTCATTTTGTTCATTTATTTATTTTTAATACTATAGGTTTAAATAATAAAAATATGCAAAATATATATTACCGACTTTAAAAATTAGTTTAACTAATTTTTATCAAAATAAATATAAAGGCATGTTAGCTCATAATATTTCAAAATAGGGTGTGGTGAAATACATTTATTTAAAACATATAAAAATAGTTATTTTTTTCGGTAACATAATACTTTGACTGCTCGATGTAAAATGAAAACTCACGTTGCATTGGAAATTATTGAATAAGTTTTGAATATTTTGATAGTTCGTATCTATAATTTTTTTAATTTTTTAAAATTCTCTCATTGTAGTGGTTTACGTTGTAGATCGGTTCATACGAAATTTAACTATTTGATTTTAATCTTTTTCTTTTTCTTTTTCTTTTCCTTTTTATTTTTATAAAATTCTGAAAGTGCATCATGGATATATCTATTTTTTTTACTCATTACAAATTCTATTTAAATGTAATTTTTCTTTTCTATTTTAAGTTTTAAATCAATTCAAATTATAATATTTAAAGAAATTCCTGAAAGATAAACATACATACTGTAAAAAAAATTAAGGTAGGTGTAATGTACATTTTTGTAATAAATTTTATTTTCTTCGTTGCTCATTTTTAATTAAATACTCATTTCATATGTTAACATATAAATTTAATATATGTGAGTAATAAATGATCATGCATCGCACGGGTGTAACACTAGTATATATAAAAGTAGAATAGTCGTCACCAAAATACGCACTTAGTTTCCCGCAAAAAAACTTTCTAAATTTGGAAATTTTTTTCTAAAAAATAGAATATTAAATATTTATCAAATATTATTTTACATATGTCATTAATTACATTAGTATCCATGCTATGCTACGAATAACATCAAAATGTTATTTTTTCGATTTTATTATTCTTTCAATAATTATTGTATTATTTTGAAATTGAAAAATATGTAATATGGGTGTCAAATTAAAGATCACAGTTAGAAGTTTAATGCAAACTAAAAAGTGAGAGCAAATTGTAAATATATTTTCTGTAAAATTATATCAAAAATTAAAGGTAAAGTTTTATTTTATATTTTATATTTTTCCTCAATATCTAATTCATTTTAAATTATATCATTTAAGTCCAATAATATTATCTATAATTAGTTAACTAAATTTATTTTAGTCATAGATGATTAATTTCTGTTTTTAATTTTTCTCATCAAATTAAAATAAATAATAACTATACGAATTTTTAAGGCAAATCCAATTAAGTTGTGTTAATTTTACAAACATAAGATTTCTTCAATTCATTCATCATTTTCACATTATTTTTTATTTATTTACTGATTTTGTTCATTTTTCTATTTTTCATTATTAATTTAAATAACTAAAATATGTAAAAATATAATACATATTTTAACAATTAGTTCATATAATTTCTATTAAATAATTGATCGATCAATAATTTTTATTAAATTAATAATATAACAATATAAATAAAGAAATTGTCAGTATGAAGAAAGAAGAATCAATTAATGTAATAATATTTATTAAAATTAATGATTATTTTTTTAGAAAAACACTTGAAATTAATAATTAATGCTTAAAAAATCAATTTATACCAAAAAAAGTTTATCATACACCTCTTTTTGGGAATAATATGATAAAGAACAATATATGAAAAATAAAAACGTCGATCTTAAAGAGAATATGTAAGTTGAGTTTTGCACATATATTGTATGAGTCTAATTTTGTAGTTCAAAAGTTTCTTTTAAAACGAAAATTTCATTTATTGAATGTTAATTTCAGAAATGGAGTTGATATGTTCACGGTACAATCTCTAAAACACTTAATTCATGACATATTTTCTCGAAAAGAGACAACTCAACGGTTTACAATTTTATTAAAATATTAAAAAAATAATTATATGCCGTAAAAATGGTGAAACTTTATTTCTTAATTTTATTGACATATATAGACAAAAAGACCCAATATATATTATTTATTTATATTTTCATTAATAATTTTTTTATTCACATATAATTAAACTTAATTCATGGTCAGTTTTCCTTTAAAGAGATAAAACAATTCAATGGTTTACAATTTTATTAAAATATTAAAAAAATAATTATATGCTGTAAAAAATAGTTAAACTTTATTTCTTAATTTTATTAACATATATAGACAAAAAGACTCACTATATATTTTTTATTTATATTTTCATTAATAGCTTTTTTATTCACGTATAATTAAACTTAATTCATGACCTGTTTTTCCGTAAAGAGATAAAACAATTCAATGGTTTACAATTTTATTAAAATATTAAAAAAATAATTATATTCCGTAAAAAATAGTTAAACTTTATTTCTTAATTTTATTTACATATATAGACAAAAAGACTCACTATATATATTTTATTTATATTTTCATTAATAATTTTTTTATTGACATATAATTAAATATGCATTTAATTAGGTTCAATGAAATGCATCGCATTTAAAAATTAAAAATTATTAATCATGCGAAGGATCGCTTGAGTTAAATTTCACGTTCGTGCACCACAAATCTTGAGGTTGATTTTCATTTTCGTGCATCGTCAATATTGCTTAATTTATTACATTTATTTATATATAGGGCCGCATATATTTAATTTATTACAATTACTTTATTTTATGTAAATTATAATATTTTGAGGGTTATTATTTCTATTCATGTTAGTCAAAAATATTTGGACGAAATTTTTTATTTATTCTATACAACATATATTTGAACAATTGCATTATTTAATTTAAATTTGAGCAATTGTTTAAATATGTTTGTCTATAGCAACTTTCGTATATCACACGAGTGTGAGAACTACAAACTATACAAATAATGTATTATTTAAAGAGGTTTTCTAAAATTGATGAGAATTGTAATTTATTTCTATTTTGAGTATTCGTTGACAGTCTGTATCATTAATTAAAGAAAATTATGTATTCAATTTTTTTTTCCAATTTTGTAATGATATTTATAGTAAAATTATTTCATATTGTTCTTCCGTACAACACACGGGTGTGATACTTGTATATTTAAATATCAAGTATTGCATTAAGATAGTTAGTATCAATTCTTATTTTACTATTCCGAGAGTCGATATATTAATTTCATGGATGCCTATTAGCCTCTTTATTTTATTTTAAGATTTGAAAATTGTAAACATTTCAACTCTTAGAAATCAATTAACCGTAAGCTTGACTTTATCCAAAATTGTAAAATATAGAATATGTCACATATCCAGATCTTACCTCCCATAAATAGATTAAGAAAATTAGATAATCAACAATTAGCTGTTAAAAGAAATATGCAAGTCACAACTTTATATTTTACTTTTCTATGTAACTGTCATTATATATGAATGCACAAGTTACTTGCATCTTTTATTTCATTTTGTGCTAAGAAAATTTATGATATTCATACAAGGATATTAGACCAAGTACGAAATCTTATAGAAAGAATTATAAATTATACACAATATTTTTGTCGAGCATTGTATTTTTACAACTTATTCAATAAATAATTGTCAATTATATCTTCTACGCATCGCACGGGTGCAATTACTAGTTTTGATAAAAATGGATAAAAGGACGTTTTAGCAACAAAAGGTTGAATTAAGGGTGAGAATGCCAAAAATAAAAGGTAGGGACATTTTATGCTAATTTAATTACCCTTTTCAAAATTAGGATTGGCATGGATGCTTACAATTTTTTTATTTATTTATTTTTATTTTGGTAATTGAGACATTAATAGTTGGATTCTACCCCTTATTTAAAGATACACTTTCAAATTTACGAAACTTGAGATTTTCTTTTAAGAATCATGTCAGAAATATAACATTATATTATTGTGGTATTAAAAAGTTTCAGAATGGGAAAAAGTGGACATATCGGTCATTATAAACTCATAAGCTAAGAATGTCCATGCAGGCACGGAGCCATGTTAGGCCCATTGGGGGCCATGGCCCCCACTGGGACTTGAAAAAAAGAAGAGAGAGACCAGTTTCGGTTTGGGCCATTTGGGCCCTTAGGCCCAAAAAAAAATTAACACTCCCTTCTTTATGCTCCAGAGTCCAAACGGCCAGATCAGTTTTACCATCAATTTTTTTGCTGAATCGCCTCCGCTACTGCTGCTCCTGCTCTCCTGCGCTCACTTCTCAGCCGTGACCTCCATGACTCCGTCCACTCACTGCGCCTCCTCGCTGCTTCGTCGACGCCCTCCCCTGCCTGCGGTGCCGGTTGCCTGCGCTACGCCTCCTCCACTGCTCCCAGCTGGCGATTGCGCTACTGCCTACTGGCCGCGCTGCTAGTGCTGGCTGCTGCTGTTTGAAGGATACTGGCCTGCTGCTGTCTCAACTCTGAGTCTCTCACGAATCTCCCCCAGAACGAGAAACCAGTTTGGCTATTTGGGTGCAATTTTTCCAAGTAAGTTTGAAGTTTAACTAATTGATAAATCATAAATGATAATGCGGTGATCAGATTCAGTAGTTGTGTTGTGTAAATTGTGTTGTGCCAGTGCTTCAGTGCTTGTTATTTGAGTGTTGTGACTGTGAATTGGTTGAGTGGACCGTGGACGGTGGGCCGTCTGGTTTGGCTGCAGGCTGTGAATTGGTTAATTTGGTTGGGTGAATTATGAGATCAATAAAGAGTTAATTCTGATCAGTCATATTCAAATTATGGCTTATTAAAGTAAATTACTTGGACGGTAAAATTAATTTTCAAACTAGACAAATTATCATGTAAATATTAGGCTCATTTTGTAGCTCATAATTAAATCATACATATTAGATTGGAGAAAATAATAGTTTAGATAAAATCGAATAAGGTTAGAGCCGATAAAAAATTATGATCGAATGATTTCTTAAGTAACTAAGTAGAAAGGGCCTCATTTTACTTCTCCAACTTCCGTGATCTTGTCACAATAGCTAGTCTTTCTTCCTTAGTTCCCTTTTTACTTACGAGCAGCCACAAAATCTTCTCCAACTTCTGCTAACTTCTGTTTGTAGATTGATTGTGATCAGTCACGGAGCTAGTGTAGGTCCAGTGGGGGTGTTGGCCCCCACCCCCGGGAGGAGGCCTTCGCCTCCCCCTTCTCACCATTTGAAAATTTTGGCCTCCACTCACTCGACATCCTGGCTCCGTCCCAGTCCATGCCAAGAATCGTCAGGTACAACCTACTTCAAAATTTCGAAGTTTTCCCTATTGTGTGTGTGTGTGTGTGTGTGTGTGTACACTAGTTGAAAGGGGATTATTATATATAGGGTAATTGGCGCATAAGGTCCCTACTTTTGAACATTCTTGTGCAATTCATTCCAATGTTTGATTTTTTAGCATTTTCACCTTCACCTACACATTTCTTTGTCGAAAACGTCCCTGGTGTTTGATTCCATCTAAAGAACTCTTAATTGACTCAAAAATTATATATTGACCACTTTAATGAAGGACAAAAATGTTATTTTGTATGGGTAATTGGCGCGATTGGTCTCTACCTTTCACACTTCTTATGGAATTCGTCCCAACGTTTTTTTTTTTTTTTTTTTTTTTTTTGCTAATACACCCTTACCTTCACATTTTCTTGCTAAAAAGTCCTTAATGTCTTATTTCATCCAAAAATCCATTAGTTGATCCAAAAATCACCTATTGACTATTTTTTTTTATAATCTTATTGACATTTTAATGAAAAGCAAACAAGTCATTTCCTATTATTTAATTTAAAATTATGTAAAAGAAATAATAAAATAAAAAAAACAAAAACAAATAAAAAAATATTTGTTACTGTTCATCTTCTTCCCAACCTCATTCTCACTCGTTCAGTTCAATTAACTTTATTTTTTCTAATTACTGTAATTGCGCCCGGAGCATCTTTTTGGTGTTAAGGCAGGAAAGGATTCAAATTGGAACCCTAATCGTCTCCCTCGAGCCTGTCATTTTCTTTGCGTCAATTTTAGACCAAACACGTGAAACCCTAAATTTCCACCATCTCCGCCAACAAATTAAATGCACATAAATGATTATTTTCTACCATACCAATTACAACAATTGGAAAAAGATAAAGAGAGTTTAATTGAACTGAACGAGTGTGAATGTGGTTGGGAAGAAAATGAACAGTAATAAATATTTTTTTTGTTTGTTTGTTTTTATTTTATTCTTTCTTTTTCATCATTTTAAATTAAATAATAGGAAATGACTTGTTTGCCCTTCATTAAAATAGTCAATAAGATTATCAAAAAAAATAGTCAATAGGTGATTTTTGGGTCAACTAATGAATTTTTGGATGAAATTAGACGATAAGGACGTTTTTAGTATGAAAATGTGAAGGTAAGGGTGAATTTGTCAAAAAACAAACGTTGGGACGAATTCCACAAGAAGTGTGAAAGGAATTGCGCCAATTACCCAATACAAAATGACATTTTTTTCCTTCATTAAAGTGGTCAATATGTAATTTTTGAGCCAACTAACGGTTCTTTGGATGGAATCAAACGCTAGGGACTTTTTGGGCAAAGAAATGTGAAGGTGAGGGTGAAAATGCAAAAAAATCAAACATTGGGATGAATTGTACAAGAATGTCCAAAGGTAGGGACCTTTTGCGCCAATTACCCTTATATATACATCCTTATCAGTTTACTAATCCATTCATTTATCATGTAATCATTGGGTTAAAAGCATCGTTCATCACTGAACTTTGTCAAAAGTTTATGGCAGGTCATTATACTTCAAAAACTTCCCCGTTCATCACTAAATTTACTAATATATCACGGTCGAAGTTAAAAAATTTAACGACGCCGATGATGTGGCAGAAGAATTTGTCACGTGGCTGCCAAATCACAAAACAATGCTGCTGACGTGGACTTACACGATTTTAAAGTACAGTGATGGATGTTGTGATATATCAATAAGTTTAGTGATGAATGGGGAAGTTTTTGAAGTATAGTGACCTGCCATAAACTTTCGACAAAGTTCAGTGACTAATGAGGCTTTTTACCTTCCATTGAGAAAAGTAAATTTATTACAAAGGAAAAACAATATGTACTTGACTATTAAAAAGACTATATGTATTTTAGTTACTTTAAGAAAAAAAAATAGCCTCAACTGAATTATTTTCTATTTTTTCATTAGTCGCATATTTTCAACCTTTATCTTGAAAGTAACATTTTATAAAACAATTGACTTTATACATTGTATAGGATGTCTTCAAATTTAATTAATCATAAAAATAAACACAGTGAATGCAAAATTGATATATGATCTTATAAAATGGTCTCTATTATTAATTAAGTTAAAATTAGATAATTAATTTCAATCACATATTTTAAAGTTGATGGGTAAATGAACACGTAAATAATTTTAGATCAAAATCACTAAGCATATATTGTGAAAGTAATACAGTTATTGAAGAAAAATATTCATGCTTATCTTTGATATTACCATTATTTGAAGTTCACTCATATTCAACCACACATCCACACTATAAAATATTTTCACGAAATCCAAAAGTTTTTTCGGACTTTTTAATCATACATTCTCCTAAAAATCACTTTTTAATAACTTATTTTTCCAAAATAATGTTTATCAGATGGCGACATAATATTTCTGATCCCCATGTCTTAGTCACTAAAATATGTCCAAACTTTTTAATAGTCAAGTACGTAATTTCTTCCTTTATAATAAAGTTACTTTGCTCAACGGAAGGTTAAAAGCCTCATTGGTCACTAAACTTTGCCGAAAGTTTGTGGCAGGTCACTGTACTTCAAATACTTCATCGTTCATCACTAAACTTAATTATATATCACATCATTCGTCACTGTACTTTAAAATCGTGTTTGTTAAATTCACGTTAGCAACATTTTTTTTATTTGACAGCCACGTGGCAAATTTGTCTGCCACGTCATTGGTGCCATTAATTTTTTAAATATTGGTCGCCTTAGTGATGGATGGTGTGATATATTAGTAAGTTTAGTGATGAACTGGGGAAGTTTTTTAAATACAATGACCTGTCATAAACTTTCGACAAAGTTCAATGACCAATGAGGCTTTTAACCGTATCATCATCAATATTAATAAATGTTGCAAATGAATATTTTATCGAATACCGTGTAGACGTTGGACATTGAACCTAGCTTCTTCAATTATAGATTGGGAACATTTTTGTGGATATAAAAGTCTCTATACTCAGATCTACAAGAATAAGACTTTTCTAATTACGAAGATAACCAGTTACACACTCGTGCAATGCATAGACATATTCCATTGACAAAGTATAACGTGGTGAATATGCACGAGAATATATTTATCCGACTGCTTTTGTAGCTTGAGAAATTGTAAAAATTATAGATATAAAAATATCACTACAAATCCTTGTATATTAGGACACGATAACAATTGGCCATTCATCAATTTAATAAATCTTATAAAATGCGTATAAATCTCATGACAAACGAAGATGATTTTGGCATCATATAGATTACATATGATCATTACATGCTTAATTTTCTTCAATAACATCTTGAAAGTATAAGTGTTGAGTGCATTTTACATGCATATTTCATACAATTATAGTAATACTTTTTGAGTAATTTGGACAAATACTTACTTAATTGCACATATTTTGTGGTTAAATATGTTTAACATTCAAATACATGGAGAAAACACAAGAAAGAAGCAAAAAAATGCTAAATTGAAGAAATTGAGGAGAAAAGAGCCAAATCTTGCAAGGATTAGAAGTTTGGGGACTGATCTGTCACTTCCAGAAAGCTGTGGACTTCTCATGCAATTGATTCAGGGACTAAATTGATAGTTCTCAAAAGATGAAGGACCTTAAATGCAATTTTAGAAGGGCTTTTTGAGAGAAATCAGAATATTTGAGGACCAAGTTGATCGACATTGAAAGTTGGAGGACCCCAATTGTAATTTATTGAAGGACTGAGCTGAAAAACCACGCCTAGGTGAACCAAGAGATCGAGTGGCTCGAACCAGGTCGCGCTGGAGACTCAGGCCAAAAATCCAACCCGAGGCTCATCATGTCAACCACGCGATCGCGAAGCCTTCAGGCGCGCGATCGCGTGGTTAAGAATTTGAAAAATATTTTGGGCTGACACGGTGCAACCCGGTTCGGCCCAAAAGCTGTTGAACGTGGATCTACGCATTTTTTAGCAATTTAGAGGCAATTTGGCTAGGATTTCCTCATACTTCTTACATTTTGATCCCAAAACCTTGTTCCCTGATTGTTCTTCATTTTCTTTCATTTTTATCTTGTAGTTTTCTCTTGTAATTATTTAGTTGGTTGATGAATGTTGATTAAGGGGAGAAATACCCATACCATTGTGGAAGAATATTAATATTTTAAAGCAAGAATCATTGGTTAAGGGAAGTATTTATTGCTTAATCCTTATTTTTCTCTATTTACTTTACTTCATAGTTGAAATGATGCATTTAATTCTTGGATTTCATTGTTATTTCACTATAAGCTAAGTTATTTAGTGTTGGGATGATTGATGAAGCTTGACCTAGTTTAATTGATTTTAATGCTTGCATCAAGAATTTAAACTATTTATTATTTTATGCATTTATTGTTGTATTTATTGACTTGCATTTATTGTAGTCAAATTTATGCTTGAATTTTATGGGATGTGCAATTATTGAGAAATTGTTGTGTATTCTAGATCAATACAATATTTGCTCTAGATTCTTGTTTAGGATAGAGATATACATAAAACCCTAGATGGTCCATTGAGTTATTTTCACAAATGTTTAATGCAATTGGTGTGTTTTTAATCAACATAGAGATATAGTATGTTAATTCCACTAATTACGGTTGATTTCACTCGAGAGAGGTAATTGACTAAACTTGAAAAATCGGATTTAACATGCTTAGTAAGTTGCATTTATTTTGGCTTGTTGAGAATTCAATTAGGTAATGGTCAAGTGGAATCAAGAATCCCAACACTCTTTTTTCATCAAATTATCACCATTTTTCTACTTATTTATTTACAATTGTGATTTTAATTCTAGTACTAAAACATTTCCAAAATCAAAACTTTATTGTGTTTGTTTATTGTTTAAATTGATTAAACTAGAGTGTAATTGAAATAGACAATCTTTCTGAGATCGATAAACCGGACTCATTTAGTCCACTATCACTTGTATGCGATATGTACACTTGCGGTGTGTTTCTAGCTAACAATAAGCACGTGTTTAGCTTATCGACTCACTTCCAACTTTTCCATAGCCCCTTTTTGGCAAATGATAATTTTTGTACAATACTCCCGTCTGATAAAAATTAAAAGCTAGACTTTAATTTAGATCAAATCAACTATTATTTTTACCCACATATTTCACATAATTCGCAACTTTTCAACCACATATATTACCAATGATGCAAGATTTTTAAAACATTTCCATATTTAAATTAGTGTTCAGAAAATCGAAAATCGGTTCGAACCGAAAAGGGCAACAAGTCAAGGGTCAAAAGATCCGATCAGGTCTAACCGGTTTCAATTAAAAGATAAAAAATTATTCCAAAAATTACAAAATTTTCTAAAAAACTTGTTATTTTACAAATAAACTAATATTTACTCATTTAGAAAATAAAATTATACACAAAAGTAACTTAAAACAACTAGAGAAAAGCAAAATAACAAAAAAAAAAAAATTTGAAAACCGGGTTTTAAAACCCGGCTGGTTTTCCTGTTTTTTAGTCGGTTCCTGATTTTCCTTGTTGAACCGATTAGTCCGGTTCGATTTTCTAAACATTGATTTAAATCACTTCATATTGGATGTCTACAGTTATAATTTCATAACTTCAGTAGACATAACTGAACAATAACACAAATCAAGACATCCATTACTATAGATCCCAACTCATTTTGACACAAATATAGGCAGTACTCCTTGAACATTTCTATGTTTAACCTATCATGCACTACCTAACTCAAAGCTTCTTCCACCTGTCTCAATGAAGCATTCAAGGCCAACTCAAGGGCAATTTCCACAGGATTACTTGAAAAAACGTTTGCCTATAAGTTAATCAAGGAATTTCTATAATAAGTTACTTTTTGATAGTAAAGTAAGTGTAACTTTCAAAAAATAACTTCTTTTAAGTAAAAAAATTCAAGCATGAAGTAACTTGTGCCTCTTTCTTTAACTTAAAAAAATATGCTCTTAGTAAACTTCTTCTTCTTCTTCTTCATATATATATATATATATATATATAATAATAATAATAATAATAATAATAATAATAATAATAGGCCTCTCTATCAAATAGTGACAAGATCCTTTATAAAACTCTATAGGTTTTGTGTATTCTGATGCGTTGTTTTCTATGATAAAGGAGTGGGCATTTTTTCTCGAAATCGGTGGAATCAGATCGGAACCAGTTGGAACCGGTCGGTCCGGATCGGGTTCGACCGAAGAATAAATCAATTTTGGGACTTATTGGTTGGAAACGAACGATTTCTGGTCTAGTTCTCAGTTTTTTTCAGAACCTAAATTTAATTCGGTTCTTCGGTAGGTTGTTTAATTTTTTTATTTATTTTTTATTTTCTATTTTTGGTAAAATATTAAAAGATCACGATTCACGTCTTCTGTCTTCCTCCAATTTAGGGTTTTGTTTCATTCATCTCCAACGGATTCCTTCTTCTTCTTTACTTCTTTAATTATTTTTTTGTTTCTTATAATAATCAAATCAATTAACCTATTACCTACCAATTACCAAACTAAGTCTGTCGGCACTACCTAATTAAATCTTTAATTACCAAATACAAATTCCTTAATTTCTTTAATTAGCAAATACCAAATACCAATTCCTTAATTTCTTTAATTATTTCTTAATTTCTTTAATTATTTCTTAGTCTATACATGCATGGTTTTTTGTTTTACTTTAATCTTTGTAATTTGTAAAGTGGGTGCAATATGGCGTGTCACATTTTTTGATATTATGTCATTGCGTGTTACATTAAAAGTGTAGGCAGCTTCCATTATCAGTCACAGACAACTTCTAATTTTTAATACTAAAGAATATTTTATTTTTGTATAAAAAAAAGAGACATTTTATTTTAACATTTTCAATGTAAAGAACCGGACCGAACTCAATTGGTTCGGTTTTGGTTCGGTTCCATAATCAAATTTGGAACCAATGGTTCCATTACTAAGATTCTCATTGGTACTTGATTCAGTTCGGTTCCCCTTAGGAACCGGACCGCGCCCACACCTATAAAAGCGGCTTCAAGTTCACGAACAATGTCAGTCATGCTTGGGTGATAAGCTGAGTAAGGTTCAATACATGCTAGAACTATCTTCACCACTCTCCACATTGCTTCAGCGAATAATGCTAAACACACAAAATGTTTGACAAGCTGGATGACACATCACTCACATGCAAGATGGGCCACAGTGTGCGGACCCCTCCTCAATGTGAGGGGTGCGTCATTCAGTGTGTAATCCATTTTATGTGTGTAGCATGATCCTTACTTCAGCATGGTATCCTCCCTTTACTTACAATTTCTTCGATCCTTCAATTCTTTATATGGGGCTTGGCTTGTATTAAGGAAAAGTTGATTGTGTGTGGTCAAACATGAATAGTTCTAAAAAAAAAATGTGCAATGACTTAACTGAGGGGGTGAGGGAGGGAGAATGCTCAGAAATTGGATCTTACCCATTCAACTAAGCTCCACTCATTTCGTGGTCTTTTTATATTGAGAGGTTCTCGACTACTTACATAATACAATTCTAGTAAAACAACCTCAAAGCTAAAGACATCACTTTTTGTGGATAAATGTTGTATGGAGTAGTACCTGAAAGAAACAAACTTCAAAAAATTTAGAGGTGGTGGTGCATGCATAATTCTTGCTAAGTCTTTGTTCGCTTCCAACCATTTTTTCAACTTTTTCCTTAATTTAATTTTCAACCACACATTTCTATGAACTTACCACCATTTACACTTCTCAATCACATGTTCTATTGAAAACTGAAAATTTCTCAAAAATTTTCAAAAATCCTCTACACCAAACAAACACTAAAATTATTGTAGTTCGAAAATTGAAAAGAACTATCGTAACTACACACATTTCATGGGTCACCGGATCCTCCAAGTAACCATACTATATATTGACTACGTATATCTGGATTTTGTAATTAAAGTCAAATTATCACATAATATCGCTTCCCTATTCCAAAATTACATAAACTATGTTTATTATCCATAATAGATTTTTTTTTCCTTTTATTTAATTAAAAAATAAAATTATAACTCCTATTTTATCGTTTATTTGTAATATAATAATTAAAAATGTCCCCCCCCCCCCCCCCCTTTCCCCCTCATTTTATAAGATTTTTATTTATTTAAATGCTAGCACTATATTAACCTTTTTTTTTTTTCCCTTACAAGCACACTTTTCATAAAGATCACAAAAAAATCAGACTTCAAATGAACCGAATGAGTACTTGACTTGAATGGACGAAAAACCCGTCCCACCGGTTAGCAGGGCGAGGACGGGGACAGGTTTTGGGCACCTTAATATGAATTTACCCCGAACCCATCCCTTGCCATCACTAACTCTTCATTTAAAAAAAGTGAATTTAGCCACTGTTTGATTTTTTATTTTTAAAATTTTATTCATACTAATTTTCGATCACACATTCACAAAATAAAGTTTTTTGTACGTAAACGAAAAAAATTTCCCTACTTTAAACAATCTCCAAAAAATCAATATTAAAAAAATCACGTTTTCTTTAAAATGGCATCAAACAAGGTTTAACCACCAAAAGGCACTTTAATAGCATGCCCGTCAGCTACTTTTATAGAATACTAGTGTCTAAACTTGTTTTGCACGTTAACTGTCATATAAAATAATTTTTAAAAATTATTTCTGTCAAAGATTTCGAGTTTTTTCTCAAAAAGGTTAGTCAAACATGAAAGACAAATAGAAAATCTATTAATTTTTAACATTTGAACAAAGCTTCTGAGACCATATTTTACCCTCTCAATCAAAACAATGGCTATACTCACTTATTTGATGAAAGCAAATATGAGCTTCACGTTGAAAACAACATCGATGATATTTGAGAATAAATGATAGGGTTTATTTATATAATATTTGAAATATTATAAAAAAAAATTGTCAATAAAGATTTAATACCAAGTATTTTTCCTTCATAACAAAGTTTGAGACTTCTGAGAATTCATCAATGCATAAATTTGATAAATATCATCTTCATTATCTTCAATATTTTTGTTTGTCTCAAGTTGATTTCAATTTCATCGTGCACATTTGGAAATGTATTTATTATTGGTCTATTTTTTTAATTATAAAATTGATATATTTTTCCTTTTTGAAGCGTGGGAGTAAAATTTTCAATTGTAACTCAAACAAGAATCTGATACCTTTCAAGTATTAAAAAAAGATAACATTTTTTTGTTTAACATTGAAAAGTTATTAAAATCAAGATAGAAAAATATAATGGGAAATATCATATCTTCATTAATCAAAAATTCAAAATAAGTTTTAAAATTTTCATCGGTACGTATAGGGTTCAATAGAATCTATACAGATATTGGAAGTTTTTATACTTCAATCTTCATTATGTGCGATCAAATTTCGTAACAACATATAGTTGACACTTTTATTTGTGGACAAAACCATTCAATTTATTAAAATTCCAAGTTTGAGAATAAATAATTGTATTAATGTAATTGTATTTGTGGACTTTTTTCACATTTCATTTATGATAGTGTATTAATATAATTATATTTGTGTTTAGTGAGAATAAATAATAATTTGAAATAAATAACGGAAAACAAAAATGATAATTGAAAGTTTTAGGCTTTATTTTAAAAACTTTTACTGATAAAGTAAATAGTTTAGATTGTAAATGTATTGGAATTAATGACGTTGTTGATAAAATGGAAAAAATAATATTAAAAAATAATTATTCATTAATTAGCATTAAGGGTAAATATGAAAATATAAAAAAGTTGGTAAAAATTTCCAATTTTTTTTCATTTAAACCACTTTTAGAAGTTATATAGATGTGTAGAAATAGATATAGCCATGTGATGATTTATATACTTATTCAATTATGAAATCTTTTGGCTTTGATTCATTAATTAACATTAAGGATAAATATGAAAATATAAAAAACTCGTACAGGTAGAAACGTCCAAAAAAGTTTCTCTCTTTAAGTTACATTTAGAAATTTTTAAAAAATAATTATTCATTAATTAACATTAAGGGTAAATATTAAAATATAAAAAAGTTGTAAATATAGAAACGTTAAAAAAAAAAAAAGAGCTTCTCCCTTTAAGCTACTTTCAAAAGATGTATGTATAGATATATATAGATGTAGCCATGAGATGATTTATGTACTTATTCAAATATGAAATCTTTGAGCTTTGATTTATTAATTAACATTAAGAGTAAATATGAAAATATAAAAAAATTATAAGGGTAGAAATGTCTCGAAAAGTTTCTCCCATTTAATCACTTTTAGAATTTGTTAAAAAAATAATTATTCATTAATTGATATTAAGGATAAATATAAAAATATAAAAAAATTGTAAGGGTAAAAACGTTCAAAAAAGTTTATCCATTCAAGTCATTTTTAAAAAGGATAAATATATTACCACTACAAAATATACTAAGGATGTGTTCTTTTAGATTTAATTTGGAATGTTTTGTGTCAAATTAAGGAATTGAAATTATTTGTTGATTTATTTGTATTTTATAGGTAAGATGAAGAGTTAAAAATTGGAGAAAGAAAATGTAAATGATTAAAAAATGGTATAAAAATTGTGTAATTTACAGGCCCTAAATACACTACAGTATATTAACACTACTAATAAAATATATATTTTATAGATACACCATATGACAAATACAAATATACCCTTTGTCTAATAAAAAAATATGAAATCTGTACACCACAAACTTGAGTCTCCTCCTCCATCAGGTCTGAGGCCCCAACCAGCTACCAGCATTGTGAATTCACCGTTCATTTTGCATTTTTCGGCATAAAAAAAAAAGGAAAAATTTGTAACACCCATTACAAAATCATCTCTGTGAAATTGAATTTTTTACTGTGATAGAAATTGATTTCAATCCTTCCAGATTTTCACAGAGAAAACCATTTTCAGTCCTCCCAAATTTTCTTTCGACAAGCGGCTAAGGGTTTCTTCCTCGGTAGTACGATAATAATTCAGTGAGGAGACATAAGTCATCATCCCCTTGGCACCAATTTTTTACAGAAATTGGTGGCGATTAAACTCCGCTATTGCCATTTTTTTATTTTCTTTCCAACATAGATTATACTAATTAGTTGGAGGAAGCTGTACACTTTCACTCTCTTTGTGTGCATCAGTTAATACTTGAACTGTGAACTGTTATATAAGAAACCCACTTCCCAAGTTTAGTGAAGAAATCTGGATTACAGATAAGTTGAGCCGTTGAGGTGTCGCAGAACATGAACTTTTCTTCACTAGCTTGGTGCCAGTAAGTGTTCCGAGCTTCTTTTTGGTATACGCACAGAATGAGTCTTACTGGGAGTGTGGTGGTAGAGAAAGAAGGGTACTAGAGAGAAGAAATCGGAGTGTGGTGTAAGAATCGATGAGATTTGAGGAGAAATGATATTATGTTTATTTTTATAAATGAAAAAAATATTTAAAATTGTGGTGTATTTATTAATTTTAGTGGTGGCAATATATCTATCCTTTTAAAATTTGTAAAAGATATAGATATAGATAGATATAGATGCAACCATGAGATGATTTATGTACTTATTCAAATATGAAATCTTTGGACTTTAATTTATTAATTAACATTAAGGGTATATATGAAAATATACAAAAAAAATTATAATGGTAGAAATATTAAAAAAAAAAAAATTCACTTTAAGTCACTTTTGGAAATTGCATAGATAGAGATATGGTTGTTTGCGAAATAAAATATGTGATTTAGAAGCGATTTGAAAATGTATGTTATTAAAAGGTAGTTTGAGAAATTGTGTTGTTTATAATTTGAGTTTATTTGGTAAAAATTTTTGTTTATAAATAAAAAATGTGATATTTTTCGACTGGTTGAAAAGTAATTTGGAAAAATATGTGGTTAAAAAGTGGTTTAAGAAAATGTATTGTATATCAACAATTTTTCAAATGGCTCTATTTTAGTAAAAATTTTGGTTTATAAACAAAGAATATACGTGATTTAAAGAAATATTTATGGTTTAAGAAAATGTGTTAGCCCTTGTTTGGTGGGACTTAAAATTCTAATTTTAATTTTAATCATATATTTTATGGGATCTATAATTTTTTTCAACCAAATATTTTATCAAATTATAATAAAATCTACTAAAAATATGATTTTTATAAAAACCAAACAGGGTGTTGATAGTAATAATAATAACAATAAGTTTACTAAACGGAGATAAGTTAGTACGGTGAAAATAAATCTGTGTCGAAAGTGTGGGCGTGAGGCATCGATCAGTCACGTAGAAGTAAATTCCAGGTGTTTGTGTGGGCAACAAGAAAGTCAACAGAATCGCCCACAGTAACGTGCTTATAAAACTGCGTCTCGCCAAAGCAGGTCAGATTTGCGATGCGGAAATTTGTAGCCGACTTATCAAGAAATCTGACCGCTCAAAGAAGAAATCGACTTTTTTCCTTGTCTCGATCCCTGTCCTCTGTTGTTATTCCTCTTCGTTTTTTGAACACCATTAGTGTTGATCCTTCAATGGCTTCTGATACCATTACGCTTGATACAATCAATCCCAAGGTTAATCGATCCCTTGTTTTAGTTTTTGATTTTGATTTGCTTTTTCTTTATCACTGATCTTTCAGTTTTCTGAGTTCTCTGGGCTTGTGAATTTTGATAATTAATTGTAATTTTATTACCGGGTTTTAGTGCATTATCATTTTTTTATTTTTAAAATTGACTATTATAGCAGTTTTTTTTTTTTTTTTTTTTATCATGGTTTCAAGCTTTTGTATTGCTTTGCTGCTTTTTGATTTCATTTAGATTTACTATTGAATATTTATTTGCATCGATTGTTTATAATTGTGCTCGATCACGGTTCCATCCTTTTCTTTTCTTTTTATTTATTGTTTTCTATGTGGGACAGATATAGGGGGTCCTTTTCACTGCTGCTTTTATTTTGTTTTATACTTGATCATATCTCATATCTGTGCTTTCGCTGTTGAGATTTTGATACATTGGAAGATCATTTTAGGCTTATAGCACTATCCTTTTCTTTTCTTTTATATGGTTGAAGGATTGACTTCTAGATTTCAGCATTCAATAATTATTCGAGAAAATTGTTGGAAGGAACCTAATTAAATATCATTCTTTTTTCAGGTTTTGAACTGCGAGTATGCTGTCCGTGGAGAAATTGTGACCCTTGCTCAGGTTTGTTATGCTAGTACATCTTTTGTTCATGGACACACAGCTTTGCTTAGGATTCATTTTTGGGTGACCTTGGGTACTGTTTATTTCTGACAGAAATTACAACAAGAGTTGAAGGAGAACCCGGGTTCTCGCACTTTTGATGAGGTACTCGTCATTACACTAAGTACTAGTTAATATCATATTTTGGAAATGCATATTTTCCTTATCCTCTATACACGTCTGCCTTTTATGTGTGTGCTTAGCAAGTGTTCATACTTAGAAAGTTCGGCACGACCAAGAGACTGCACATGTACTCATGAACTCTAAATTTTGAAATAATACTGATTAATACACTCTTGTGCTTATTAGTTCTTGGAGTGTTTACGAACGTTTGAGGAGCATTTGAGATTGCTCATAAACTCAAGAATGTAGGAACTGTGAGTACTTATAACCATTTTTCAGAAATGGTGGGTACCTCTGTTTTGGAGTGCTTATAAGAACTTGTGAATCATCAAATAGGCTCAAGATGATTATAACTTTTAAAAAGGCTTGTAGGTATCTTGTGGTTGGACGCACCAATTTAAGAGCTTCGGCAAGAGAACTTTGAATTGTCCACTATTTGGTTGAGTTCCTCCTCCCCTCTCTTCCCTATCAGTGTGTTCCATATGCAAAAATAAGGAAATAACCTATGACCATGTCAGAATTCTTTTCTCTTTTTTTTGTATCTGCTTGGCTATTTCATGAATACGACATATTTGCATTTGAATATGACCTTGTAATTTTATAATTTACCCATTAATATAATAAAGAGTATAGTTTAACCATGATGGAGGAAGAATAATGGGTGGAGCAAAATGCTGGGAGGGGCAAAGATACTGTCCTCAGGAGTCTCAAAATGGAGTATGGGCGAACTTTTATTCAGCTAAATTCACTATGGATATCTATGAAAAGTCTCCAACCCACTCCGTTGTTTTGGTTTTTAGTTTGCATATATGGATTTTTACACCCTTTTGGTGCATTTTTAATAAGATTTTGGAATAGCTGCAAAATATTTTTGCTGCTTTTCTTATTCTCTTTGTATTACTGGCAGATACTATACTGCAACATTGGAAATCCTCAATCCCTGGGTCAGCAGCCAATCACCTTTTTTAGAGAGGTGTGTTTGTTGATCTTTTTCTGTTCTCCAGAAAATACCAATACTATTTTACTGCTATTCTCTTACTCTCTGCATATCTAATGTTTTTTGTTCTTATTTTAGGTCCTTGCATTATGTGATCATCCTGCCATTTTGGACAAAGCGGAAACACAGGGTTTGTTTAGGTACAAGGCAAATTAAACTATGACCTAAAATTCACATTATGAAATTGAGGATTTGCATTGCAACAGCAATGAAGTTCTATGTTAATCGTGTGTAAATAATATGAACTGCTTCCTATTTCGTAGTGAGTAATTGATAAAATCACCTAGCTCATAACCGTTTAGTTAGTATTCAATTGTTTCAAAATAAAGAATATACTTTCTACTTGGGCCACATTGTCATTCACAGTGTCTTTGCTGGACACAAGCATACTTCCCTGGGACTCATGTTAGACACGTTTACAAAACTATATTTGCTACTTCCTAATTTCATACATATGGGGTCTGCTGAGGACACTTTTGGAACCTGCTGGAGGAATCTTAGAGACATGCAAGAGTTTGTTTTTAACTCTTTGTTTAAATAGACCAGGAAAAGTAAGTAATGAGAGGGAAAACCCAGGACTTCAACTACCCATTCCCTTTCCCAATTACCTCTATCTCTATGTAATCTGGCCACTTCACTCTTTTGTTGAACACTATCAATTATTCTGCCTTTTCATGTCTTGTTCAGTAAAAGAATTCAGGAACCATTAACCTACTGATATCTCTTATTTTTAAAACTATCACAGCAACCATGTTTTTAACTCTTTGTTTAGTTTTCTCAATTTTGTTAATTAGAGAAGGATATGGAGAATAACTTATAGAGCTTTTGTACTGCCTGTTTGCCATGCTGTCTCAGTATATTCATGTAGTGCCTATGACCCTTTCCAATGCTTCTTGGGATTCCAAGAATATACAAAAGTCGCTTGCTATCTTTTCAGAAGAATTAGGAGTCCTTCATCTTGAACGCTTCATCTTAAAATTTATTTTTATTTTGAAGTTTCAGCACGTAATTGTAATGATAGGTCATCAGGAGTTACAAATCCCGAATTCAAATTAAAAACATCAGGATATTTGGAAGGTTATGAGTATCGGAAACCATGCAAATATTGTTCTTGAATTGGGGTGTTTTTCGGACGAAACGGATCGGAAACAAGTGTTCCAATTTCTGTTCCAAAAAATTTCGGAATCAAAATATTTTTCCAAAATCCGTTCCAAAATTTTTGGAATACACAACCTTCCTTCCAAACTGAAATTCGGAAAATTTCGGAAATTTCCAACATTTAATAATTTACCAAGATATATAATAATTTTAAGCATATAGAAAAAGAAATTGAATGTCTGAAATTAAATGAGTTCAAATTTTCAACTAGTCAAAAACTATAATTAAAATTATAAATCACAAAAAATAACTAACAACATCTATAAATAGATTCTAACATAAATCTTTTCATCATGATTTAATAAAATAGAAGTCAACGAGGATAATAATGTTACAATTCTTGCTTTTCTTTTCTTTTTCTTTTTTTTACTAAATAAAAGTGTTACCAGTCAATTATATGTTACATCTCATATTAATGATATTTTAATATTATTAATTGTTCAAAATATTATTTTCTTAAATTTTATATTATTAATTTTAATAAAAACACAAAAAATTGGAATTTATTCGAAAAAAAATCAGATTTTCGGATCAAAATATGTTCGGAATGTTTTGGAATATTTTGGATCGGAATTTTGGAATTTTCGGAATTTTGAAATTCTTTCCAATTCCAATTCAATTTTTTTGGAAAATTTCGGATTTCGGAAGTTTCAGTTTTCAGACTAGTCATAATCGAATTTTTCCAAACGGAATCGAATTTTCCAATCAACTTACGGTCCTATTCTTGAACCAAAAAAGAGAAGCTAATATATTTGGATGAGAAAGACAGAAGAACCTGGGTTTAAGGAGGCTTGTATCCTGAAGTATTCTTTTTTTCCCTGTTCAAGTGCCTTTTCAAATCTCTGCTTGTAATGTTGCCTTCTATATAAATAACATTACCAATAATTTAACTATCAACTATCTTGACTGGAAAGAGAGTATGCATTAATTAAATGTAGGATCCCCATGAACTTCTCTTTCGAGTGCTTATATTCAATGTAATTTTTTGTCTATGGTTGATTTTCTAGCCCTCATTTGCTTTCTCATTTGAACAGTAAAAATATAGATCTGATAAGTGACATCTATATAATGTCTTTTTCTGATGAATCTCGTAGTGCCGATTCCATAGAAAGAGCATTTCAAATCCTCGATCAAATTCCTGGAAGAGCAACTGGTGCATATAGTCATAGTCAGGTAATACTTCTGTCACTTGAAATCTTTGTAACAGGAATAACATGGTACACTATCACAGATGTATCATTTAGATTTCGTTTTATTCGATGAAATCAGGGTATCAAAGGATTACGTGATACAATTGCTTCTGGTATTGAAGCTCGCGATGGATATCCAGCTGATCCAAATGACATTTTCTTGACTGATGGTGCAAGCCCAGCGGTAAATATGTTATTCTCTTTCTAGTCATGTGCACAAAGGAATTCAGTTGGAAACTATTGGGAAAGAATTGTAATTGCTGAATAATCCACCCATCCCTTTTTCAGGTTCATATGATGATGCAGTTATTGATAAGGTCGGAGAAGGATGGCATTCTCTGCCCCATTCCTCAGTACCCTCTTTATTCTGCTTCGATCACCCTCCATGGAGGCACTCTTGTATGCATCGCGTACTGTAGAACTAAATTGAGAAGTTTATCATTCTAAGAGCATCTCCAATAGGCTCTCTAAACTTGTCTCTACTTTAACATTTTAATTTAGAGAGTGGGTTTGACTCTTCAAATTTGAAGAGGCAAACCCACTCTCTATTATTAAATGCATTCAAAAAGTTCTAATTTTCATTATTCCTACATTAGCTTTTTTTATTACATATTTGATATCATTGATCATTCACTTTTAAAAAAATAAATATTAACTAAAAATAAAGAAAAACAATAAATTTTTTTATGAGAAAATAGAATAAAGAGCCAAAAATAAAGAGTTTGTTGGAGCTTGTAAAAAATTATACTTTTTAAATTTAATGATGCTCTTTATTATGTAGAATATGCTTTTTAATTACAAAGAGTCTATTGGAGATACTCTAATATTGTATTTAGGTTCATTTTTCATCCTGCAACATGCTTTGAACTTTTTTGACCATAAATAGAACTGAAGGCTTGTGAGCGCTGATGAAATTAAGCTAATCATGTTAGCGCTTTCAGTCTAAGAAGCACCAATACTTGTAAACTCATTACGTACTAGTATTCAATATGTATCCAAGCTTGGATACTCTCCGATATGCTCCGATACGTATCGAATACGTATTTTTTTAATTATTTTATATTTTTTAGCCTATGTTTGGTAAAAGTTTTTAGTTTATTAACAAAGAATGTAATATTTTCGAGATACAGCCTGCGTTCGGGAACTTTGTGTTATAATCGGCACAATTTTCAAACTATTTTTTATCCACACAAATTTTCTATCTTCAATTTTTAACCACAAATTTTACCTCGAAAACACAAATAACACTAATCATTACTACTTATAATAGTTGCCTAACAGCTCCATAATATGTGTTTGAAAAGTGGTTTGAAGAAATGTGTGTGGCTAAAAGGTGATTTGGGAAATGTTATTTCTGATATGTATTGGATACGTTAGGACACGTGATGAAGAATTTTATTAGTTTTAAACTTTTTTAAAACTCATTATTATAAATGAAGTTTTCTTATTTAATAAATAACTATTGTTATTATCAATAACTTATTCAAAATAGATAATATGTTAGTAGCTGACAAATATATTTTTATTATTGGAAATAGGCAATGGTTTAATACATGTAAAATTGTGTTAATAAATTATACATTAATATAATAAAACTCCAATATATATTTGATGACTTGGTTTTCATTCATAGCAAATTTGAGTCTTTATCGAGAAAATCAAATCTCCACTCAAAAGGACAATCCAAAATGTGGGACATTGTCGAAGACTCATTTGATAATCTTGAACGTGTTGGACTGCTTGATGTTGCTAATCTATTATTCGAATTACGTATCCAAATCCATGCTTCGTAGCTTTCAGTTATGTTGTCTGTGTTTCCGAGTAGGAAGGTGCTGAAGTTGGGCTCTTGTTTGGAGTCGCAGGTTCCTTATTATCTTGATGAAGCAACAGGATGGGGACTAGAGATATCTGAGCTTAAGAATCAGTTGGAAGCTGCCAAATCTAAGGGTATAAGCGTTAGGGCCTTGGCTGTAATAAATCCTGGCAATCCCACAGGGCAGGTAAGCAATTAGTAGTTATGACAAGGCTGATTGAGGATGATAACTTTCCATTTCTTTCATTACTAATGGCACTGATGAAATCTGATCGTCTAGGTGCAACTCGGACCTAGTTTGTTGATTTGAATGATTTGCTACATATTTCAACAGGTTCTGTCTGAGAGTAACCAAAAAGAAATTGTGGAATTCTGCAAGCAAGAAAAACTTGTTCTTTTGGCAGATGAGGTGAATATATTCCTTTTAGAGTCTCAGTTCAATTCTTCTAGTAACTCTAGTTACTTAAGAAATTATTATGGTGTATTTCTGCTTTGATATAGATATGAAACTGACTGTAAGTCTGACCACACTGCCTCTGCACTGCCTTCTGTTTACTAACCTTACATAAATGATGATATGGTGATAGTGTTGGTTGGCTCTCACAGGTGTACCAGGAAAATATTTATGTGCCTGACAAGAAGTTCCATTCATTTAAGAAAGTCTCCAGGACTATGGGGTATGGAGAGAAAGATATCTCCCTAGTATCTTTCCAGTCTGTATCTAAAGGTACGGTGATCACATCATCACAGAGGATGTTCGATAAGTCCAAAATCTAGTAAAAAGTTATTACGTTGACTTATTGTTTCTAAACATGATTGGATAAATTACTTTTCTTTGAAGTTAAAAAATTACTTATTTTGAAAGATAACTCTTATCTTGTCCAAATAACTTGCTTGCTTATAATTTTAATCAATAAAAAACCTATATAAATTAGAAATTATTTGTTGAAGTTTTCAAGCTTAGCAAAATGTGGTAATTACCATCAAGGAACCAGTTCAAGCGTAATGAACTACTGTCCTTCATTGGTCCAGGGTATCATGGAGAGTGCGGAAAAAGAGGAGGTTACATGGAAGTCACTGGTTTTAGTCCCGACGTAAGGGAGCAAATATACAAAGTAGCATCTGTAAACCTTTGCTCTAATATATCTGGTCAGATTCTTGCAAGCCTTGTCATGAACCCCCCTAAGGTTGGTTATTATTTTTCTTAGGTTAATAGTATTTCTCCACCATACAAATAATCGGAAAATGATTTAGCATTGGTCTTGTGCCAGTTAGATGATAAATGAATGCAGAGATGATTGATAAGTTGGATGTGAAGTAAAGTTGTGACTAGATTGGGAAGTAAAGTCCAACGATTGATAAGTCAGATATGGTTGTAAGTTGAAAATTTTCGGCACCTTTTGTCCACATAATATGTATCTCAGGGAATTGAGAGCCAAGTGCTTATTTCCTCGATAGTTTTAGACAGACGTGGTCACCTAACAACAAAGAATTACATTAAGCCTCTGTTTGGGACAAATTAAAATTTAGGTTTTAATCTAAGTCAAAATCAACAATCAATCTCAACCATATATTTCATAAGATTACAACTTTTCAACAACGCATTTCATTAACTTTTATCAAAATCTACTAAAAATCTTATTTTAATTTCCACCAAGCAGGGGCTTATAACTATTATTTCTTGTTTAATTTGGAGTTGCACATCCAACCCAACTCATTTGGGTAATCCAATAAGAAAAATGTCTATCAAGTAATTATTTTACCCATATGAAAACCCAATATTTCTTTTTTAAAAAGAAGAAAAGAAAACACTAGATGTTCTACTTGTATACACCGTAAAAGAAATACAGCATCTTATTATTAAGCTTTAAAAGCCCATCCAAAGTTAATTTTCTTAATTTGAAAATTGCCCATCTCCTCTTTAACCGAAGCTTGAGCCAGTGGCTCTCTGGTTTTAGTCAGACTAATTAGCAAATACATCTAAGATTGAGAAAAAAACTGGTTAGAATTCTATTTGGCACAATGATATATCGTTTCAAATTTGCATTTAACTGTCATTTCTTACATCCAGAATTAACTGTCAAGTTCTTCTTTGCATCAATATGATGTATAATCATCAACTCTCCAAACCGTTGCGTCTGCATGTCTCCCAATAATGCAATAAATATTCTTATTTAATGTGTACAGGTGGGAGATGAATCATATGAGTCTTATTTTGCTGAGAAAGATGCAATTCTGTCATCCCTTGCAAGGCGAGCAAAGGTTAGTCTTATCAAACTTCCTTTTCATTCTGTTGAAGAAACTGATAACATTTGTATGGTAAATACATGTAAACTGCAAATAACTATCAATTCTGAACATATACATACTAACGTGGTAGCGTTTGGTGAAGATGTATGTAATAAGCAAAATTCAACAATTGGGCATCAATGATCAATCACAATTTACCAATTTATTAGATTTGATACAACTTTTGTTTTCAATGACCATCTTTTTTCCCTTTTTCCTTTCAATGCTTAATTGTTCTTTTTTATTCTTTGATCTTCAGACTCTTGAAGCTGCATTGAATAGTTTAGAAGGAGTAACATGCAACAGAGCCGAAGGGGCAATGTATCTGTTTCCTCGTATTGAACTGCCAAAGAAAGTGATTGAAGCAGCCAAATCTGCAAACAAGGCTGCAGATGCATTTTACGCTTCTCGTCTTCTCGATGCCACTGGAATAGTAGTTGTGCCTGGTTCAGGGTTTGGACAGGTAAATTTTACTTATGAAACATATCTCTCTAATATAATTCCATGTTTACATTGCTGTTAAACAGGGTCGTGCTAGATGGCATTTATTTATTTTCTGGTTCACTGGACTAAATCACACGGTGTAGAGCATCCCCTTTTCCCAACCTAAAATCCTCGCATGGCTCTTAACACAAGACTTAACAGTTTTATCTCTGTAGTTGACATTGCTTTAAGATAAATATTAGTCTCCCTTTTTTTAAGTGCACTAGGATTGATTTATGTTATTACTATTTGGTGATGCTTAAGGACTTGATGATAAATAGCCCGTGATCGTTTTTAACTAAAATTAGAGGTCCTAGTTTGGCAATTTTAATTAGAATATTTGTCTGACTTATTTTATCCTATGATGGTTTGTTTTGCACAATTCAAGGTTGGATGAAAATCACACAACAAAATCTTAGAACGATATTATTTATGTAGTTCGAAGATTGATTATACCTTGGAATCTGTGCACATAGGACTAGGATAAACCAAGCAAATCTGTTTTATTTTTGTCTGTTATAAAGTGAGATTGCCACATGTCTTCAATCCATTTCATTTATATGACACCAAGCATTTCCTATAGTAGTGTTACTGTAATTACCATGGATGCAAATTGTTTTCATTCTAGGTTCGAAATTTGGATAAAAATCTATAACTTGTGCTGTGAATGTGATGTCATGCGTGATATTAAGGTCCAAAGTTTTTATAGTGTGAGTGGAGATTTATCTCAAGATAAAACCATGGTACATAATGATTTATTCACTAAAGGACTGCACTAGGAGCCAAAGTTTGGATTTCATATAATGCGCCTGTATGAAGGAACTGAACACCAGCTTATTAGCACATCTTGCTAGTTTGAAAACTTAAAATCTCATTAAAATATTCAGCACCCGGAATTCATATCTGACCACTTCCATATTCCTCTCCTTTTCTGATTTCACTTTTATCCTTGATTTTGAGGTTGAAAAGACGGACTTACCCTCATCTTTATTTTTCCCAAAACATAAACAAGCTCACTTTCAATAAGTGCTGGATGTCTTGATTTCTATAAGATTGGTTATTGTATAATTGGACCTGACCCCAAAGCAAAGCAAAATAATCGATTCCCACCCTCCCCCTCCCCCTCCCCCTCCCTTTCAAATCAGTTCCTTTTGACAGGTGCATAATATGAAGTGATGTAATGTGTGATGCTATGTATTATAATATGATATGAAGTGAAATTTTGTCATAGCTCAAACCTGGTGGTTTTTAATGATAGGGGACCATTCATTTGGGGGACGAGTAAATTCTTTAATTAAATTTTATCATGTTAAAATTTTGAATTCCAAGGTTGTCACCACAAGATAATAAAATGCATAAAGATATTTGTTTCACTTAAATTGTGTCATAGGCCATTTGTAGGTTGAAATTGAGAGCCTGTGTATAGGTTAATTTTTAGAAGTTTTGAGAAATTTTTTATTTTTGGGAGAATGTGGTTGAAAAGTGATTGGAAAGTGTGAAAAGTTGTAGATCCCATAGAAGTATGTGGTTGAAAATGAATTTGAGGAAAATGTTGAAAATTTTGCTCTAGACCAAACCGGCTAAGAATATCTATATACATTTTATCATTTAAAAAAAAAAAAAAAATCTTGAAACTCAAAATATTATCATGACATCAACAATTAAAGAATCGACATTTTTTTACCCTTTGACTTCTTGCAAACATTCCTCCGGTGGAAGGAAAACCACTAGAGACCATAACTTAAAGCCTCCGTTTTATTAACTATTTCAACGAGCATTTTTAGTCACATTAAACGATCCATCCTAGGATTTACTTAATAAGCTAAAGAACACTCAGCTAAAATTATTACACTAGGACTAGTACTTATCCTTAGTTTGAAACAGTGGTGTGGTGATGCTAAATATCATCAAGTTCTTGAGCATTATTGATAACTTAAATCAATCCCTAAATATAGATGGTAACTTACAGGTGAACAATGTAAAATATTACCTCGGAAATTTTTAGTTCTTCCAAGCTTACTCGTCAAGAACTTACCCGTGCTTCTCGTACCCTTGTCCCTACCTAATAATTGCTGTTTGTGTTATGTTGTTTATGTGGTAGGTGCCAGGAACATGGCATTTTAGGTGCACAATATTACCTCAAGAGGACAGAATCCCCGCAATCGTGACTCGTCTGACTGGATTTCACAAAGAATTCATGGATGAATTTCGTGACTGAGGAACTCTGTACGAAGGCATTTTTCACCAGATCCTCCGATCTGAAATTTTCAATGACTGTTAATTTGATTTCCCTTTCAACCTTACCAAAGAAGAAACTGTATTTCAGTAATGATTTTGTTGCGAGTTAAATACATAATATGGTGGTAAATAAATGTGAAAGACCTTTCCTTTTAATCATCATTTATTTTATCATAGAGAAGCATGCTATGTATTTCTTTTCACTTTCCAGTTCAGTGTACTAAATTTGTTGCACACAATCACATAATTATGAAGTCATTGATCTAGATTTTAATTTAGATTTTTATCAAAGTCAAGAGTAACAGTTTTAATTTATTTATTTACTTATTTGAATATTATTTTGGGCTTAAAGTGTTCATTACTTTATAAAATATCCTTTAAAATTATAATGACGTGTTCATTAATGCCTTCCCCTTCCTCAGGAAACTACTGTAGATTTTTCATGCAAAAATTCTCTTGTTAGATAATCAGGTAAAGAATTTGAATCACCTTAAGGTCAAGTGATTTTAATCCAAGTACTTAATGCATCAATTAAGGATCTTATCTTTATCTATCAATTAAAGGGTTTTGATCTAAAACCCATTGTGGGTTTCTTATGAAACCTACACCCCACCCCCTATGGTGGGTGGGCAGTGGGGCTCGCCCACCATTATCCAACTCTCATCCGTCACATGACAGATGGGTTTTATAACTAGTGTTCATCATGGGCACTAGATCATTCCCCATCAATTAAATACACGAATATTTCACATGTCTTGCAACTTTTTAATTACATATCTTATTAATTTTTATCAAAATTTGCTAAAATTTGATTTAATCTCCATCATACATGGCGAAAGATAAGAGATCATTTGGGTTGGGGCCATTTTTAGTTGTCCTCATTTATTTATAGGACTAATTTTATTTGACAAGGAACTATGTTGAAACAATATTGGTGGAGTGAAGACAAAACTTGTAATGACTTCAAAGATTCTAAGGCATAGCACTCGCTTTTCTTTAGACTTTATTTGTCTCACCAAATAGTATGGACGATGAATCTAAATAGGCCTCCAAGAGACAATGAAATCAAATTTTTGTTTGATTACGAACGTGCAATATTCGACAACAAACTCGAACACAAGGATTATGTAAATAAACACAAGAGATTAGTATTCAAAGCTACAATAAATGAATATTAGACGAGATTTTATATGCAAGAAGATAACAAAAGTAGAGAATATGAGAAATTCAAGTGTGTAAAAATAACCAACAAATTAATCCTTTATATAGAGCTTAAAGAGGTGTATTGTTAATAGATATAACTTGCGGGAAAACCTTTAGAATATAATTATGCACATAAAATGTATGTTATTAGAATATAAATATTCACGTCAATTTTATCCAACAATCTTGAGACGATAATTTGTGCATATATATTATATTTTGTTATATTACAATTTGATTGAATATCTAATCTATTTTTATTTTGCATGATAGAATTAGATTTAAAGTTGTTATGCACGATTAATTGTCTGGTTCAATAGAAAATAAAATGGGTTTACATCTAGAATTAAATTTATATGTGGTTGTTGCTTGAGGAAGATTAGCATGGGTCACTAGAAAATCTGTTCGATCGGCTAAAGATGCTCTACTCGTGCCATTTTGGAGGAGGCACGTTTCATGCACGCACCACCTTGTGGTTAAATGGATGTTCTTCCGGTATAAGTTTTTGACTTTTTGGTCAAAATGGTCTGTTACAATGGGACCAACTCTGGAGCAAGAGTTTGGAGTTAGATAAGTTGTTAATAATTTGAACCTACTCATCATGTTCATGTGGTTAAATTTCTAATTGATTATATTAGTCATTTTCTTTACCTTCTTGAAATGGATTGAGTGAATATTATTTTAGATAGAAAAATAGAATTCTCTAACTAAATTGTCTAAGAAGGTAATTGTGCTCAATGTGGAGGAAAACAAATATTAATTATAATGTGAATGATTCATGATCACTTGCATATCTCTTTTTATCAATGTTCTAAAATGCGTATTGCGTTGCGATGCGTCGAGATCGAGAATCAAGAATCACAAGTTTAGGCGTGTCAATGCGAAGAATAAGCGTCATAATGCGTTTCGTATTTTTAATATTATTTTAATTATTTTAAGACATTAAATATATTTTTATATAAAAAAAAGTTTTTTACACTTAAAAAAAAAAACATTGACCGCATTAGCCGCCGCCTAGGTGGGATTAGGCGGCGCCTAGGTGAGATTAGGTGTGCTTAGGCGGTAAAAAAAAACGTTGACCGTTTTTTTACGCGCATACCACTTAATCGACGCGTTTTGACCACGCATCGAGCCTAGGCGGCGCATTTTCGCGCATTTTAGAACACTGTTTTTTATACATAAATACACTTAGATGCAAGTTTGGAAATGAACCAGTAGTAAAACATATATGGTGTTACTCGTGAATTGAATTTGAGTATATGTGTTGATTATGATCAAATTTGAATGATCAAATTATATAGTTGGGTGAACGTCGATACTAAATAGGATTGCAATACCCTAAAATGTGAAAGTAACATAGATTTTAATGAGATATTGATATTATTAGTCATTTTATATGATGGCTAATTGTTTGAGGTGAATATTGATATTGTTCTATATGCCATATAGACATCATTAATGATGGAGTTAAATTTTAGAAATGATGAACTCTTTTTTTTAAAAAAAAAAAAAAAAGAATCACCCTCAAGAGCTTCAGAGTGGTTTTTATACCTCATTCTCTACTCTTTTAGAGGGGTTTGGACTTCCCTACCATTTTATTAAACAAAGCAAATTTACACCTAGATGAAGGGGGACGTAGCCTTACCTTCAAAATGGATGCCTATTACAAATGCAATTATGGGAAAATGAACTGAATAAAAGTCGTAAATAAGGAGTCACTAACTCCCTTACTTTTATTAAAACCTCCAAGACAATATGCTAAAAGAAAACAAGAAGAATATCAATATCAGTCAACCAACCTACAGACAATTAAATTAATATAAGGTAGACCACTTTTGTCTAATTCAACAATACCTCTGAGCTCCTTTGGTAAGTCGAATCTATGAAATTGAACAATTTTATTCAATCCAAACCCTTGATTTGCTAACCATAGGCTGCCTTGTTAACCATTTTATCAATCTGCTTCACCGCTTTAAAATTTCCGCTAAAATAGCTTCTTATGTCCTGAATGAGATAGTTGATCTCCCAAGGACCAATTTGCTTTGATAACAGAAGTTTATGAGCAAGCTGGGAGTCGGTTTCCATGATGATCTTCTCCAAATTCCACTGTCTACATAAGTTGATAGTCGTGTGCATAGCTCTAACAACTGCTTCAGTCATACTCCCTGTTTGATATTTCTCACAGAAAGCAAAAAGCACTTATCCATGTTCATCCCTCACAATTCCTCCACCATAAATAGCTCCATCTTTAGTGTAACCTGCCACATTTACCTTGAACACATTCTCCTCAGGTTTTTGCCAAGCTGCCACCACAGGTTTTCTAATGGAATGATCCATGAATTTCTGCTTCACAATGTTATTAATTAGCTGGATTTTAGCTTCAACCAATCTAATAGTTCTATCAACAGAAAGTTTTCTCCCTTCATGTCTGAATTTGTTTATGTCAATCCATAAATACCAAAAGATAAAAATCGGTGCACTATTCCAGTAAGAATCTGAGCGTTGGCAAGCTATACTCCAAGCTGAGTAAATTCATAGGGTGGATATAGGCCATTGGTCGTTTACTAATTTTCGAGAAGAAGTAGTTCCAGACCTCAACAGCAATCGGACCAGATATAAACACATTATTGATATCTTCTTCACGAGCGCAACACTGGCATTTAGAATGGAATTGAACTCCCAGCCTTTGTTTGATGATAGAGTCCACAAGGATCCAATTGTGCCACAATCTCCACGTAAAGATAGAGATTTTGATTGGAATTTTTTTGTTCCAGAATGGTGGCCCTTTTCCTAAAGATATCAACACAGGATGAAGTAGTGAATTCTCCAATAGAGTTACCAGTCCAAATCACAGTATCAGATTGCTGAATGATGGGTATCTGTGTGATTTGGTTGATAATCCAATTAGGAACAATCATTTGCAATTTTTCCGTGTCCCAGTTACCTTGTTTCTGAAAGTCACTAACTTTGCTATTGAAAAAACTGGTAGGCACAATAACATTGCTGAGAACTCCCAGGGGCATCCATTGATCTAACCAAAAATTAACATCACCTTTGCCAATTCTCCAAGCGATGTATGGTTCAATATTATCTCTGGCTTTGATAATTCTTTTCCAAATTGCTGATTCAGTGCTTCTGACTTTGATTTGGCTGGGGTGAAGACCTCTGCCATACTTATTTTCCATAACATTGCTCCACATGGATTTTTGTTTTCTGTAATTCCACCAAATTTTGCATTCAAATGCATTATTCAAGTCATCCAAGCTTTTGCATCCAAGACCACCTTCCAGAGTAGGAAAACAACATTTTTCCCATGTAGTCCAGTGCATTTTCCTGCCATTCTCTTTATCACCCTACAAGAAACTATTAATAATTTTCTCAATTTTCTGCTTGATCCCTTTAGGGGGATCTATCATCTGTAGTAAATACAAAGGCATAGACTGGAGCACATGCCTAATCAGGACTAATTTGCCTCCCAAGGAGAGAAAGCTGTGTTCCCAGCTGCTAACTTTGTTCCTGGTTTTATTGATAAGCTCCTCATATAAGAAAATTTTCTTTTTTCCAACAAATAAGGGAATCCCCAGATATTTTATAGGTAGCTTCTCTTGTTGGATCCAGTTATCAATTTGATGTTATTAGACTTGTATTTAGTGCCAAGAACGAAGGAGCTTTTACTTCTATTTGTCTTCTGTCCAGAAACCTTCTCATAATCCTCGAGAAAGCTCATAATTCTTTTGATAGATGATGTTTGACCATTGGTAAATACAATAAGATCATCAGCAAATCCAAGGTGAGAGATTCTAACCCGTCCGCCATATTCAAAATCCATGGTTTTATACTTGTGGAATAACTGATTTAGTCATCTAGAGAGACCTTCAGCCATGATGACAAAGAGGGCTGGTGAAATAGGATCCCCTTGTCTCAAGCCTCTAGTGGAGTGGAAGAAACCAGCCAATTCACCATTTATAAGGACTGAAAAAGTGACAGTTGTTTATGCACCTAGCAATCTTATCAATCCACTCTGTATTAAACCCCAATTTCTCCATAACTTTGTAGAGGAAAGTCCAGGCCACTCTATCATATGCCTTGGCCATATCGAGCTTCAACATCACATTACCACCTCTAACTTTCCTATTGATTTGATAGATCAGTTCTTGGGCAAGTAATACATTGTCAACAATGCTCCTTCCCGGGGTGAAACCACTTTGGTTTTCAGCAATAATTTGGGGTAATATCTTAGCCAATCTATTGTTAAGAACCTTGGTTATAATCTTGTTGTACACATTGCACAAACTGATAGGTCGGTAATCAGCCCAGTGTTTTGGATCATTTTTCCTAGGAGCAAGCACAATAGTAGTCGTTGTAACCCCTAGAGCAAGCAGTCAGCCAGTAAAGAAATCCTTGACCGCATCAACAAGATCAACGCTAATAATCTCCCAACAATGTTGGTAGAAGTAACCATTGAATCCATTGCCCAGCACAACTGTTAGCATCAATTTCAGTTACTGCATTTTTTATTTCTTCAATAGTCGGTTGTTGGTTAAGATAGTCATTGTCCTCATCAGTAATGCTCTGGGAGATGTGCTCCAAGAAATCATTATCTTCATCACAAATTTCATAAGAGAACATGGTTTAAAAAATTGAATAGCAGAGTTTTTAATTTCATGGGGATCTTCCGTCCAATTACCATCATTCATAGTAGTACCAGCTATGTGATTTTTGCATCTATTAGCTCTGACTTTAGCATGGAAGAAGCTAGTATTCCTATCCCCCTCAACACACCATTTCTCGCATGCCTTTTGCTTCCAAAACTTTTCCTCATCAGACAAGAGTTTATTCAACTGGGCAAAGGCTTCAAAGACCTCACTTCTCGCTTCAAGGGTCTGAGTTTCAGCATATTGTTTGGCTTTAATATCCGCATTCTCTTCAACTTGCCTGATTCTCCGGAATATATTTCCATATACATTCTTGTTCCACTTCTGCATACAATATTAAAAACCAAAAGTACCTCTAGAGAATGGACAGAGAGGTTGATTCCAATTATCGAAGACGGTTTGCTGGAAAGTTTCATGGCTGGTCCACATATTTAGAAATTTAAAGGATGACTTGAGTTGCTTTTGTTGTTGAGATTGCAAGACAACTATGGGATTGTGATCAGATGTATTACTATTAAGAGCAATAGCAGAAAGATCTGGGAATCGAGCAAAACATTCTTGATTTGCCAGGACTCGATCAAGTCTCTCCCAAAGTTGATGGTTGTTCCATGTATAGAATTGCCCCTCATTTCTCAGCTCGGTCGAGTGGCACTCAGTAATCAGGGGGTAACTTAGTCTAAAAGTTGCGTTCTTTATACATTATAAGTTATAGAAAAATGTTCTATGAAGATTGAAGGTAGAAATCCCTTGTACTAATTTTACAAGTATAAGGATGGTTCATAATAACCAAAAATGTTTGAAATTGGAACAAGATCTTTTATTGCATGGATATCGATATGCAATAAGTAAAAATAAGTATTGAATATTTGAAGAATATTCGTAAGTTGAATTGCATTATAATGATAATGATTCAATGACATCAATTTAATATCAATTACCAAAGATTGAAGAATCCACTAGTTAAGAAATCTTGGTGATTTGATGAAAATGACTTGTAATTGGAAATTTAATAGAGCAAGGGACTTGAGTTGCACTTTTACATTAATGATTTAATTGTATATTGAGTACTCAAGGTCTTGAGATCTGCAACTTTGGCCTTAAAAGTTTTCCAAAATTTTTTATTTAGTCTTTCGAGTTCTGGACTTTAAAAATATAAGTCCTTAAGGTACTTGATTTAAAAATTTAATCCGTACAGTATTGGATTTCAAATCTTATCTCAATTGTGTCAAGTCGCTGTATAACAAAACTTGAACTTAAAACTATCCGTGAAGTGTGAGGGTGGCCTTGCTTTCTTCAAATTATAATAACGAGATCTTGAACTCTATTGAACTGCACTATTCTCGAGAAAATTTGTTGGTACCATATTGTAACATGGACTTCCATTATAAGGATCTATATCCACTTGTAAATATGTTTACTATGTTAGTGCGGTATTTGAAAATGTTTGAAATCATTATGAGTTTTAAGATGAATTTTTGGAACTAGAGCTTTAGATAAAGTGAGAAATAAGTATTTTATTTCAAGAAATTTTGAAAGTTTATTTATTCAATATCCTAGACTTGTGGGGGCTACGAATAACTATAATGAAGTTTCAACTAAATCGAGAGAAGCATGTTGGCTTCAGAGTTTCAAAAGTGACAAGTTTATACCTACTAAATTGATTGATTGTGTCTCAAATGGTATAGATCGTCTTGTATTGCAATTGATCTCAGATGGTATTATTTTGTGGATTCACTATATCGAAAAGTTTACCAAGAGATCATTAAACTGCTGATCGAAGGAATGTGATTAAAGCCGTCAAAATGAACAAAACCATGAGAACCGAAAGTGTTTGGGAAGATATTATGCGAGTATTATTGTCTTGATTTACACCAACGACTGAACAATTCAAGAAATCACGTTCACTGATTAGCCAAGTAAATCCGATAGATTTCACTAAGGAAGATTCAAAACCAGAAGCTACATCTCCTGAATGTTGGAGATTTTCTGAACTCGGTGAGAATTTTTAGTGTTGATTAATCAGAGAGATCACAGCTTCAACCTTCCTGAATTTAATATGGTATTGTTAAAGAAAAATGATAAAAACAGAAAAGAATTAATGTTTTCTGGAAACATTATTTGAAATAAAAAGTTAGGCTTAATTGTTGGAAGAAACACACAGATGATATTTATATCCATTATACAGGAACTGCAAAGTGGTTTTCCTGATATTCCTTTCCCCCAAAGTAAAAGATGTTTCTTTCTGCTGTTTTTTAATCTCTCATTATACTTTCAATACTAATACTCCTACCCATTAATTATTAACAATTTAAAAATAGGCCAAATTCCAGCGTTGCACGGTGGCTTCTCTACGACTGGAAGGATTTGTCAATTGCCTCATATGGAGAATACCGGAGACAGTTGAAAAGCATATTTGCTTGCATGAAATTTTTTTCCATTTGTGAATATTAGTTCAGTTAGAACGAATTTTGACCTTTGACCGTTGACCAACCAACGATCATGAACGGAGAACGATCCCACTAAAAAAATATTAGGCTGCGTTTGATAACGAGGATGAAATTTAGGTGGAAGAAAATGAATTTTAGGGAATTGAATTCTTAGGAATTGAAAGTTTAATTGTTTGATTAGTTTAATTTTCTAGGTGGAAAAAGTAAGAAATTTTCCAACTTTTGTTATTTGATTAGTATTATTTTCCATGAAAAATAAAGCAAAATTTAGCTATATTAGAAAAAAAAAAAAAAAAAAAATTCATACATCTGTACTTGACAATAATAATATTAATTTTTGGAAAAAAAATAAATCAATTAACAACAATAAAAATGATCAAACGTGACGAAAATGGTTAAAGTTTTTCCTTAGAAAATAAATCCTACTACCTAATTGGGAAAATCAATTCATTGATTTGGTGAAAAATAGGCCGTGAAAAGGAAAAATGGAAAACGAATTGTCATGAAAAATTGTACAATCAATGAATCAAACATGACAAGAGAGAAAAAAGGGTGGAAAATCACATTTTTCATAGAATTTGGAGTGTATCAAACGCAGCCTTAAAATTTTTTTGAACAACATATAAATACTATAAAACGTAATTATTATTTAATATAAAAATATAGACCAAAACTAACAAAAATAGTAGGAAAAATACATGATATAATCCTACTTTGTTATAGTAAGTCCGGACAACTACATTCTCCGAAAGTGCTGTAAAATTGCCTCATTTTCAACTTGTTTAAAAATTTTGCAATTCGTGTAAATTATCAAACTGTCATTCAACTAATCACAATTAATGATATATAATTCACAAATTTGCAATTTCTAAGCTAAATAATTGAAAATCCCCAAAATACACAATATGAAAATTGGAAATAAACAAAAAAATCTATCCGTGAACAATTAGAATATTTGTACTACACCTAATACTTACAAATATAAAGGGAAAATATTGGGACTCACAAGTAACTAGTAGAAATTAAAGCAAAATCAAGTTTTCACAAAAGAAAAAATAAAAAAAAATTAAATCTGAAAATTCGACCGGATCCAGCACGAGTGGCCGAACGGGCTGGCCGCTAGCTGAATCCGTCCATGGTTACAGGAGTGATGAAAAGAACTAGGCAATTGAGATATATACTTTTATATACAGAAAGGAAAAAATGATAGGAATGGGGCAATAATAATCACTGAACTTAGAGCGAGAAATTTTTGAATGTGTGATCGAAAAGTTATTGTAAAGTATGTAACGTGGTGGGTCTCATAAAAATGTGTAGTTGAAAATGAATTTGAGGAAAAATTGTTGATTTTTTCATGGACCAAATAGGACCTTGGTTTAAAAATGAGATCGAAGAAGGTAAACAGGTCGGGAATAGGATTACATTTCTTATGAATTGTTTTAGTTGAAGTTTAGATTCTCTTTCGTGCGCTGGTGTTGTGTTTCTTCCAATAATTTAAGCAATTATTAATGTCTCTTATGAATTTATCATATAAAGGTTGTCATTCAAGTCTATTTGCTTATTGTTTGTTTGCAGTTGAAGGATCATTTCTAGACAAATTCTTCAAGTTCACTACAAAAATGGGTCATTCGGAGGTCAATTTTCTTGAACATTACTGTCATCAGTGTTTGGTTTCAAGTCATATTGTTTGCTTTGGTTTCTTTCTAAATATCCCATAATATAATTATCTTGTAGCGTGCAAAATTCCTTGAAAATGACATAAATGGAAGTTGGTCATTCATTTGCTGCTACTGTCGGTGAAACAAATGTTAAGTTTAGAAACTTAGGAGGCGTTCTGTTTGTATTTTATTTTGTATTTTTATTTTCGAAAATGTTTTGTATTTTGTGTTTTCATTTTTGTTTTCAAATTTGCTGAAAACGCGTTTGGTTTGTCATTTCTGAAAACTGTTTTTGAAAATGAAAAGCTGGAAAACACGTTCTGTTTGAAATTTTGCAGAACACTATTTAAACTATTTTTAATTAATTTGCTTGCAGAATACTACTAACTCCAACTCAAATTTCTTTTCACAATACACTAAAAATATGGTTACATGCAACACACTAATGTGAGCATTAAGAGTCTATATTAACATAGTTTGGTCAGGTTCGAGACTTGAGAAAGCTCTACTTCTATTAAAATCCAGAAAATGCAAGTTCTTTCAAAACCACCGGAGTCCATTTATCATTGCATTTTTTGAAATATAACAACAAGAATTCTCATTTAATTTTATTTTTTTTTGTAATGTTGATATTGAATTCAATAAAACTTTATTTAAACTAAGTTCCAAGTTAGGATAATTCTCAAAAAAAAAAAAAAAAAAAAAATCTTTATTTAGGTTTAGTTCCAAGTTAGGATAATTCTAAAAAAAATAAAAACTTTATATTAAGCTTAGTTCTAAGTTAAGATAATTCTATAATAAAAAAAAAAAAAAATTCCCAAAACGCGTTTTCCGCGTTTTGGACATTTTTTGTCGAAATACACACAAAACGCCCAAAACGATGTTTCGGGCGTTTTCCGTTTTGTGTACAAATTTTTTTTTTGTTTTCCAAAATGCGTTTTCGAAAATGGTAAAGAGAACGCGTTTTTAGCGTTTTCGAAAATAAAAACAGAAAACGACCTCAAAACAGCAAAGAGAACAAGGGCTTAAGTTCTGTTTGATTGGCAAAATTTTGCTTTGGAAGTTGGAACATATTTCCATTTTCCAGTTTTTGATGTGTTTGATTGCTTTTATTTGTCATGAAAAATATTCTCTCATCTCAATTTCCGTGATTTACTTTGAAAATAAGGAAAATATTTTCTTTGAATTTAGTTGAGAAAATAAAGAAAATATTTTCCACATTATATGGAAACCATTTTTTGTCTCATTCGGTCCTAGTAGTTGTTGTTGTTGTTGTTAATCGACTTATTTTTTTTACAAAAATTAACATTATTATTATTAAGTATAAATGTGTGGGAAAAAAATAATTAAAATAGTTAAATTTTATTTTATTTTTCATTAAAAATAATGTCAATCAAACAACAATACTTGAAAAATTATTCACTTTTCCCCCTAAATAATTAATCTAACCAAACACTTTCAATTATATTTTCCAAGAAAATAATTTCAAACAATTCAATTCCTAAAAATAATTTTTTTCTATCTATTTTCCATATTTTCAATCAAACACAGCCTTACTTATTGACTGAGATCTAAGAACTTAGTAATTCTGCAAAGTAGCAGCTGTCATCAAAAGAAAGTATTCAAGTCATTTTTTTTTTACTTCATATTCCAAACTTCTTTGTAGAAAATAATTTGATAATCGCTTTATAATGATTAATTAATTTACAACTTCAGTATTTTCCACTTTGTTTCTTTCATTCCATATTTTATACTTAGTACTAAATTGTTATTAGTCCTGACCTAACGATCTGATGTTCCTAATAAAATATCTTGCATCGCACAAGAGAAATACTAGTTAATTTAAATTGAACTAAAATTCTAGAACTGTTACGACTTAGTCAAACTAATTACGATTATTACAAGTAGATTGAGAAAAATGTAAATTCAGAGGAGCTTACTTCCTTCCTCTTTAACAACACCAACACAAAAACCCAAGATTTATTATGCACTCAATTTGGAGATAAGTAAATGTGCAATACACATTTAAAAATTGAAGCCAAGAAAGCATAGTAGAAATTTTCTTCGAAAAACAAATGAAAAGGTAAACAGGTTTTCGTGATAATCTAAATCACACACGGTATTACTCAGAAATTGGTTAGGCAAAAACTGCAAAACCTTCACTGTATTTTCTTTATTTCATCATTGTTGGACAAGGGTAGACGAGGCTACAAGATATTTGTTGGATCAGCCCTCGAGTGCTGATGCTCCAGATATAATCTCTATCAGTTCTGTAGTGATAGATGCTTGACGGGTTCTGATAGCAAATAAATGTAAAGACCAATCAAATTTTAGAGGAACACAAGAAAAATTATCATATTTCTATCCCATCCCCCGATGGATCAAAAATCAGATGAGCATCATGAACATAATTTTTGGGTATTCAAATCAACTGGTCGTGTACCTGTTATAAGTAAGAGTGAGGCGATCAAGCATTTCTCCTGCATTTCTGCTGGAGCTGTCCATTGCAGACATTCTGGCTCCCTGCTCACTGCAAGCATTTTCTAGGACGGCATTGAACATAACCTGAAGAAAACATTAAAATTGTCTCAAACTTGATGGAAAGCTATAACGAGAACAAGATCCTAAGGTGATCTTTCCATTCAATTAATAAAATGCAATGAAAAGGGTACATCATACACAGGAAAAAAGGATATCAACAGATTCTGAAGCTCTGCAGCTCTCATATTAGATGGGACTAAGCGCAAGTTAGTTCCTAAGTTTTATCTTTACAACAAACATAACAATCAATCAGAAAGTTCAAACATACACAGGAAAACTGGAATTCTGTGAGATTCTGCAGTACTTCTGACTTTGTTTCACCTCCTTCAATTTCGTAGGAGTCTAATTCCCCAAGTTTTCCCCCAGATTCAGCTTCTCTCTCAACAACCTATATCAGTTTTGCAGCAAATTAGAATCTAAAATTAGACTAGTCACTGAAATGCCCATTTCAGTAAATTAAGTTGATGTTATCAATGACCTCGGGGGATAACACAGTTGCTGTTGTTGGCAGAAAAGAGACAACAGATTGGAATTTGTTAAAAACAATCCTTAACGCATCATACTCTACATTCTTTAAGATGTCATCTGCAAGCACAGAAACCTGCAATGGAAGCAATAGGACATGAAAATGAAAATGTCAAAAAGATAGTATAGACAGTTGAAATTCCTGCAGCTTAATATGTTGTTTGCTTATCAAGTAAGTTTCTTCAACAAGCCTTTCTAGCCTTTTTAGTTCAGAATCAGACTGGACACTAAAATAGAGACCAATTGGAGTTTCCAGTTCTTTATTGCTACAAGAAATTTGGTCCTAATCTAGTAAAGTGAATGCAGACATCAATAACAATTATGTACATATAGCTAAATATCGTAAATAATAATAGGAAACCAGCGGGGTCACTAGAGGATAATTTTGTCCCAAAGAGTTATAGTTCAATTATTATATAGGTTTGATTATTAACAAGGAGGAATTTAAGAGTGATGTGATCTCTTGAAGCAGGTTAGAAGAGAAGCTCCTGATAATAAGAGTGATGTGATCTCGTGAAACAGGTTATAAGAGTGAGTAGTAGACTAACACTAACAAGGTCTGTGTTATTGCTGACAATGTAGTTGTATTGGAACTTCCAGTGACTGTGTTAATGAACGAAAATCACTAATGAAAAATTGAAAATATTCATGTTGCCTCAATTTTTTAACAATAAGGAATTATTTTGTTATTGGAATGCTAAATGCCACAATTAGGGCTGCAAATGAATACAACGGTGTATATCAGCTTATTGGGATCGTTCCTCAAACCAAGTTTATCGTCTATATCTTTATGTTTCAAACAAAAAGGAGCATAAATACCGACATTTTGCTCATCAATCTTTGTACTCAAACCTGCATTATCCATAGTGTAGCAGACCGAATGAGCATGTTTGGCATTTATTTGGGACCCACAAAAGGTGTGGACCAAAATGCGCAAAACTGTGAGGCACACAGCTTATACAAGCAAAAAAAAGTCCAACGTGGCCTAAATCCATTTACCTCCAAACAATAGTGTACTCTAAAACGCGTGCAAACTGTAAACAAGTAAATTAGACAAGAAAAAATTATATAGCATCTCAAGCTGCACCATTACTTTTGTCTAAAAGCGATACTCAATGACGCATTCAGATTTCCAATTTAATCGAGCTAAACATCGTAAGCTAATCAAGTATGAGCTTTGCAAACATCCAGTCTGGTTGAGTTCAGCTCTTCTCCAACTATTCAACCTAATAATAACTAAGCCTCTTACTCGAACTTGGGAAGATACGAACATTGAGATTGAGCATTCTACAAAATATTTTAGCAGCATTTTCCACCATATTATCAGGGTGGAAATGGCGATGAGGATGGGGGAAGTCTTTGATTCAGCAAGCAAATATGTTCAGAAGACAACCTGAGTATAATTTAGAGGATTCTTCTGCAATTCAGTTATAATTAAATCTATCTCTTTTTTGGAGTCTCGCACGAGTTGCGCCTTTGCCTTCTCTCCCAAAACGACATATTTACTTTCCTGGTCAGGACCTGTGAAATAGAACAAATAAAATTTATGACAGCAATGCTCAAGTATGACAAAAGAGCTTAATACAATGGCAAACTCATAACATACCTGAATTTAGCTTACGAAGACCCCTGCTTATCTTGACAGATGTAGAGTTAATACCACCACAAAGACCTTTATCTGAAGAAATTGTAACAATAACATTCTTCTTGACATCAACACCTAACACAATAGAATGCAAGGAAAGGTAAGTCTTAGAAGAGAGAAGAGTAATGTTATCGTTGGAGATGAAATGTGCTAATTCAATAAGATCAAACAAGTAACAAAAAATCCAGCATTCTTTAGAGAAGCTAGACCCCTCTAAAAGAACACCAAAGAGGCATCAAAGACAACTGAACAAGATTTCAAATAAATCGCTATGATCTTCACGAGGAGGTTTAGACCACCAAGTGAAATAGCCCTAATCATCCACCTTATTATTCAATAATGAATCAATGATCCATTATCTTAGACTTCCCTGCAGATTTTGTCTTTTTATTTTATTATGCTCCTATTTGAGTTCCATTATCTAAAAATTCATTTTAAACAGCACATTCTTGCAATAAAATATTTTGCAAGTAAACCTAAATTCTTTTCTTTAACCACGCATTCTAAAAAAAATCACTATTACAGAAATCATTTACAACAAAAAATGGAGCTCAAAATAGGCTATATACCTCGTTAATTTTCACAAGAAAAAAAACGCAATTTGAAGATGTATGTTAGCTTAAACACCTATCCATAAAAGAAGAACACGTTCTGTAGATGAAAAACATTCTACCAATTTTTTTTCCTTCTCTCCTTTTATCATTCCATTTCTTTAAAAACTCCATGTGCTCTAAAATCCATTATATTTCACTAATACGAGGGTTAAAAAAAGAGTATACAGTACAGATACAGTGTGAAGTCACCTCGATGTAAAACGTCCAATCTTTACATGTCAATGGTCTAAATATTTATCTTTTAACTATACCTTCTGAGGGTTAAAAACATAAGCAAACAAAAGACTTATCCCTGATTAAGGTAGAACGTCTGATCTTGGTGACGTTCTAGATATTTTCTCTTTTTTAAAACACCACCTAAAGGTACAATGGCTGAAAATTGAATTTCTTGGAGACTAAACACTAAAACTATTTTCAGAAAACAAAACAAGAAGCTACTATAATGTTGAGCGTGGTCGGGATATGCTTAAAGCAGGCACAACAACAATAATACAAGGATTTTTGGAGTTGAAAGTGAATAACAAAAAATTATACAAGGACAGTAAAGTGTGCTAAGAGCTTGAAACCTCAGTAGGACTGAAACATAATCGGAATTTATTAATAAACTTACTTGGAGTGTCACCGAGAAGAGCAGTGAATGGCTGCCATAACCCACGTGAGTTTTCAGCTCTAGTTTGAATTGCTCGAAGCTTTGAGGCTGCAACCATCTTCATTGCCTTAGTTATTTTCTGAATGTTCCTAACACTCTTCATACGGTTGCGGACTGCAGATATGTATCATGACCATAAACTTTAATCCTCGTTTAATGATTTGAGGAGCAGCAATTGTTTAAAACCAAACAAGATTATAAATATAAGGAAGATAACCAACATGACACCAATAGATTCAATACTGCTTACCAATTTGAGTTGAAATAGAACGAACTCCCAATAAAGCTTGCTCCCTATTGACATATGTTAATTTACTTAAGAGACAATGAAATTAGAACAAAATGATATATGAAAATTATGAGTGTACAAATTAGTCTCCATGAGACATAGTTTTGAGGCGTAAGCCTCACTAAGTCGAGGCTTAAGCCTCACAAATGGCATCCAAGGATCAAGTTTAGCATTAATAAAAGCCTCAAGAGAAACAGGAATTGGGCGTAAGCCTTAAAAGGTTGATGTTTTTGTCTAAGAGAAGTAATCAAACTGGTAAACATTCATAAGCATTTAACATTCTAAATGTTTTAGGTGTTTCCATGTCATTGTTGAAAAGAAATAGATCCAATCTATTCTGAGATCATTTTATTTCAATACACAAGAAAAAGATAGAGCCATTGAAGACAACGTTGAATCCAGAATCAAAAGGTGAACAGCCCGCCTTGAAATATGGATAATACATCTAACAAGTCAACTAAACCATATACCCACAAGTTGAACATCTTTTCAGAGCTAAAATAATAATGCAAACCATTATATTTTGTGCACAGGATCACTGTTCGTTGAAGACAGAAGAGCTATCAGGTTCCCAACAATCCTAATTTCAATCTAAATGATCTACATTCGCATAAGAGGCTAATGTCTCAATTAAAGGACAAAAAAGTTATACTAACTGGTCATTGATTGTTGGGGTAGAAAACATAGATACTGCATCTTTAATATGAAAAGGTTCAACAATGAAATGATGCACATTTTACACTGCAAATGGCGTGCTATGCTTTGGAATCAACAATTTTCCATCAAAACACACAAAAATAAGACATTTTTCATACGAAAGGAAATCGAAAAATAAATATAGAAAGCTAGAAAAAGAGATCGAATTGTACTCAGCAGGGGCGAAAGAGGAACGGAGGGGGATGATAGGGTTGGAGATGAGAGGGGCGGCGAAACGCCTTCCTTCGCGTCTCAAAGCAGCCATAGCCATTGATATACTCAATTTTGGACTTGGTCCGGTTGATCTTTGCGAATTTTGTAGATTTTTCTTCCTCACAGAACCAGAAATGCTAGCTTAGGGGTTTCAAATTGTCCAGCAGTGACGAGGTGGAGGCCGAAAGAAAAGGCTTGGGCCGCTTGGCCCGTTTATACGGCGTCGTTTCATTGTATGAAATGTAAGAACTAAAACTGGGAAACGGTTCATGAATGGTCACCCAACTTTTATATTTATTTTATGTTTAGTCACCAAACTTCTAAATGTTAAAAACTAGTCAATCTATTTTTGCTTTCTTTTCCAAATTCACCAAGTTACTCGACATCACCAAAATATAAAGTGATGCCTAAACTGAATGACAGAACTCAATTTTTATAATTACAATCATGAACATAGAAGCGAGCATAAAATATTAACTCTCTAAATTAACACACAATAAATTAATAACCTCATCTAGATACCTAAATTTTCCAGTTACCACTCGAGCAGAGGGATAAATTCGTAATTTCAATAAATTGATAAGATATTACTTAAAAAAAAAAATTCCGCATAAATATGTGGTCTCAACCATCCTGTAAATTAATAATTTGCCAACTTTCTATGCATTTCATTTGTTATGGTTGATTTTTTGAACACCTTCCAAATTAGAAGTAAAAAAAAGGGTGTTATTGTTATATAAATAGAATTTAGCTTTTAATGTGATATATTGAACAATTTCATTGAATTAATACTATTGATGCTATGAAATATTCAATACATATATCAAATTAAGTGTAAAATGGAAATTCAAATGTTTCACACTCATCCCCATTTTTAATCTATTGTAGAAGATAATCACAGATAAATACGTTTCGTGCACTATTTGAGTTCTAAAACTAAATTTAGAGTGTGTTTGGTATTGTTTAAAAATAGTTTTTTTTGAAATAAATAGTGATTTTGAGAAAAATGAATGGTTGAAATTTGATTGAAAAGTCTAATATTGTGGACTTGATTTTTAATTGATGATTGAGATTGAATACTGTAATAAAAAAAAAAAAAAATTTAATGAATATCAAACAAGGGCTTAAGTTTTGATATTTCACGGACTTTTTTACTTAATTTGGTGGAATTCTGTTTATTTCAGTTATGGACTCTAATTGGAGCAACTAGATGGATTTTGAAATAAATCGTGATTGATCAAAAGCATTAGAGACTCAATTGCAAATAGTGAAATTGGAGGAGAACAAGTGAAAATTGATAAGGGTTCAAATGAAGAGAATCCAAAGTTTAGGACTTAATAGCACTTAATTAGAAGACGAAGGATCAATTTTGCAATTAAATGTTGGGGACCGAAAGGAAAAGAGTCGAAAAATACACCAAGCAGTCATCTGGGTAAAGCCAAGTGATAACCTTTCAGAAGGTGATAAAAGGCATAAATCGAATAGGCACATGATGAAATTTGTATCCTTCTCCAATTGAGTTTCTTTCAAGTTTTCTTCTTGGACACAAATTCTAAGCCGAAATATAAAGGATTAAGGGCTACAATAGACAGACAAAACATATATCATAGAGAGAATGAGATTGAAGGTGGAAATCAAGAGTTCGATCATCAAGAAGAGATTGAAGCCGAATTGCAATTGATATTTTCTTCACGTTCTCGGTCAGATGATAAATTTTATTAATTCTTTCATTGTTTATTCATCAATCAAAAGCTACTAAACTATCTTTGTGCTAGGATTTATTTATTTATTTTTTTTTTTTATTATTATTATTATTATTATTATTATTATTTAGTTTTTTTTTTTTAAATAGATTCTTGATTTAGAATTTTGGATTTGACAATAAAGACTATTCTTGATTTTGGAGCAATTAATATTATTCTTTCATTTAGCTACAACTATATGTACAATGATTGTGCGATATTTTGTGGCTTATTTTTAGAATTAAGAGATCGAAAATAAGTTAGAAATATATTAATTGCCTTAAAGTTCGATAGAGAATACATATATATCGATATACTTTATGTGATAATTAATTGTTTATAAATTTATTAATTCATTCTTGTATGTTGGCATTTGTAATATAGATATAGCCGAATCACATACATGAATATGAATACTCGAGAGAGATTGTTAAACAATTTTGTAATATTGATATTCATAATAAAAAAAAATTGTTGTTTATTCAATATATTGGATTAAAGAGAAGTAATAAGAATGAATTCTAGGTTTTAACACTATTTCTCATATAGAATCAAACTTCTTATCTTATTCAAAATGAATTCAACTGTTATAAATTTTTCTATAGTATTTTTTTATGATTATAGTTTAATTATTTGATTGTGAAACTCATTGTGAATTAACTTATTTTGGTTAAGGTTAAATCATTTAGAATTAATATAGATACAATCTCTGTGAGAACATTATTAAAACTCAAATATTCAATATCACTAATACAGACAGACTCATTCACGTCGATTGTAAAAGACAATACGCGTCGGTTGTAAATGTGATATATATGGCATATACGCGTAAACTCTGGACTTTACACGTTGGTTGTAAAGCGACTCCTAATGTTTGACTTTAGACGTCGATTGTACAAAAATCGAAGCCTAAAATAACTTTAGGCGTCAGTTCTAAAATTAGATTTGCACGAAATTCTCTTGGTCGTGGCCTGCAGTGCCTGCAATAGCTCATGTCATTGTAGGTCATAACCTACAATCACATGAACGTGGTCTGTGGTGACCTAAACATTATCTACATGCACATCACCAAATCTAACGTCATCAAATATGTGTGTGTGTATATATATATATATATATAATCGACATAAATGTAATAAAATTAAATAAAAAATAATTATATTTACAAGATTGTTAATTTATTATACAAATATGTAAAAGCAAGTTTGAATGAAATAAATTTACATATACACACCAACGAAGTATTTTGCCCATAATTTTTGAATCTCGACAATTTCCTCCGTTGAGTAGTATTATTTAAATGCCTACAAACAATTAAAATGAATAATTAGTTATTTGTTAATAAAATATAAAGTCATAATTAAAAATTCTGATTCTTCAATAACTTGTACATTTTCTAATGAAGCGAGTTGAAAGTGATCTGTGACTGTCTCATACATGTTTCTCATAACGTAATAACCACACTCAGAATCTCTAGATTGTTGAGGACACTAAAATTTTCAAATTGAAAACTAACATTAGTAATCAAACTAAATAAAATCTTGAAATAATTCAAACATCTATAAAAAATTTTAAATTTGTGTTTTCATGGATTACATTTTTTCTCGTTGTGTTCAACAATATACCAATGATGCTATCACAAACATTTTTCTCCATGTGCATTACACCAAGACAATGTCTTGCCGATAAATGTTTCCAGTAAGGTATATCCCAAAATATGGACATCTTCTTCCAAAGATTCTTCTGAGGAGGCTTAAAAGGTTTTCCAAACAAAATATCAATATTTTTAACTCGTTCATATATCTCACCTCCTGTTAACGGCAAGGGAGCTGCTCGAGCCTCGATTTTTTCATTAAAGAGCTTTTTCTTCTTTCGATAAAGTTGATAGCAAGGAGAAATCTTCCATGACTCATAAAGACATTTTTCTTACAATTTTTCAACCAAAGATCAATCGTGTCTTCTTCAGAAACGGGATATACTTTAGGTCCTTTGTTAGTATAATCCTACAGGTTATCATAAGTTGGAAAATTATTTACGGTGCAAAATATCATAACACGTAAGGTGAAATTTATCTGGCTATGTGCATCAAACACAGACACACATTCATCCCACAACAATCTTAAATCTTCAATTAGTGGAACTAGGTAACCATTTAAGTCATTCCTCTGTTGTTTAGGCTATGATATTAGCAAAGACAACATGATATACTTGCGCTTCATACATAACCAAGGAGGAAGATTGTAAATCGTCAAAAGAACCGACCAAGTGCTACGTCGACTGCTCATGTTATCGTGCGGGTTCATCCCATCTGTACATAGTCCAAGCCTAAGATTCTTGTCTTAGCCCTCAAATTCAGGAAACAGCCTATTAATGTTCCTCCATTAAAGAGAATCGACCACGTGTCTTAGTTCATCTTCTTTCCTCCAATCAGCATCTCGCCGCATGTTCTTCGCATCATTTGTAATGGCAAACAAACGTTTAAATCTTGGTATTAAGGGTAGGTACTGTTGACTACAAAACTGGTAGGACCTTGGATCAATACGTCTCAGCTCCTCCCTCTTAAACACGTGGACCTCCTGCGCACTAGAAAAAAATAATCAGTATGCAATGGGCACTAGGGTAGCTCCCATTTGCACTCCGATGCCCAAATCAGTACTCATTTCAAGTAAATATAATTTGGGTGCGGGAAATATAAGTGTGTAAAAGAGAGAAAAGGGAGTGAGATTTATAAGTAAAGTTCAAGTAATGAATTACCAACCTTTTACTGGGAGATCCAAGTAATCTATTTATAGTTAAAATCATGCCCTAGGATCGTGACATGTGTTTACCTTTACACATGGCTTCACCCTAACCACCCGTCAGGTTAACCATTTTATTGGTCATAATCATTACATCCTACTATGGAGTTGCGGCGCCATCACATCTATGGCAAAGGCGTTGTCCCATCAAGCTGCAACTTGTACCCAAGTCAAATCCCCCTGAAACAATAGTCTTGGCTCGGCCTATCAGCCTATGTACTGCCTTGGTTACACACTATTTTGCAAGTTAGCAAATCAACTTAGTAACCGGTGGGTCCCACGCGGGCTCCTTTGACCGACGTGCCAAGTTTAATTTTGGGCGTGGCAGTAACATTAGTCCCTCGAGTTGGATGGGGTCATTCATGGGCACATCGAACTTGATATATGCGAGCTGGATTGGTTATGAGGTTATAGAGATGGGATAATGGCTTTTCTCATCGGGTGATGCAAAGTTGAACACATCAGAAGCGGTCCCCCTCGTGAATCTGAGGCTACCCCAGCACAGATTATTTTGCGACGTCCCAACATTCCAGGGCTCTTCGCTTGATGACAATACTTCTTTTATGTGGCATTTGGGGCATTTGAGCTTGTTCCTCCTCTAATTCAGCCGTTATCAATGTCTGCGTGTCTTCTTGGGAGGCGTATCCACAACCATCAAATAATTGGCTTTAATTTCCAAGAGAACGTCCGAAAGGAAAGCGCCATACTGAATTTGAACCCCCCCCCCCCCTCGATTACTTGAATTGTCCCTTCTTTTCTGAATTTCGAACTTTTGGCGCTTCAACTTACTCCGCTGTCGTGACATGTGTACTATCTGGGTTAACCTTTCTGCTTGGAAATCAAAGGTTTGGATTTAACAGGGTTCTCTATAAAGCCTCCCTTGTTCTAAGGTTTCTTTTTCCTTGCATTCTTGAAATTGTCTTAAGAACTTTTCATGTGAGAGTTATTTATTTGTTCCTTCCACACGAGTTTCATCGTGGCCCTTGAGAATTTCCACCCTGCCATCCATTTCATTCAGTCAAAATCTTCTGTCGGCGCACCACGTATTCGAGTGTTGGTCCCTCCTTAACCTTTACTCTTTTCAGGTAACTTTTCTTTCCTTTGTGTGCATATTGCTCTTGATTCTTAACTCTCGGGTGCTTGTTTGAAAGTTCCCTTTTGCATTTTTGTTTTCCTCTGGGTAAGTTTGGATTTTGAGAAAAAAATGGAAAGAGTTGGAGGAACGAGTTCACAGGAGTTAGGGGCAATGGTAATTCCTATCAGAGGTTTCTGTCATTCTTCCTTGTCAGTTTTTAGCTCTGGCTTTTTTTAGGGAGCAGGTTAGGCGGAGAAATCGAAAATGCAGTAGTATAATCTGTTTGGATGATTCTGACAGTGAAGAAGAAAAGAACCAGCCCTACATGACTCACTTATCTACTGAAGAGGAAGCTTCATTGTGAGAACTCAGGAGTAAGCATGACACGGATTTGAGGAAAGAAGAGGCAACAGGGTCTTCATCTGGAGCGCAAGGTTCTGGTTTGGGGGTTAGAGCTCCTTTTGGGGCACATAGAGAGGAGTTCGGATTGTCCAAGGAGGAAATCTCCCAAGTCGAAGGTTGGGTAGACTATGTGAATAGGGTGTCGGGGGTACCATGTAGACCCTGAACCCAACCTGGAATTGTGGGAAAGTAATGAAGTCGAATATGAGATTCGGGGAATCGATTGGTGGGTGCTCCTTCAAAATTTAGATTACCGGAGGATATTCAGACGGTGCATCCTACCCCATCCTGCCAACCCTACAGCCCTCCCCCAGGGTAAGTGGCGATTTTTTACGACGCTTTAGCATGCGGGATGAGGCTCCCCTTACACCCTTTCTTCAGGACTACAACTTGTGTCCTTATCAACTGGCTCCAAACTTCTGGACGCAAGCAGTTGGCACTTGGTTGGTGTGGCAAGAATTCAATCCGGACTATCCCATCTCTCTACATATAATCCACACCCTGTATATTTTAAAGAAGTCCGTTATGAGGGATAAGGACGTGAGGTTAGATGTGAATGATTGGTACTATCTATCTCCTTGAGGTACTCACCCTCCTATAATCACTGGGCACCTAACTTCCATAAAAAAATGAAGGAAATAGTGATTTTGGGTGGTCATTGGGCATTGGCAGAGCTCGCCTATCGATCCTGCTCCTGAAATCACCGTTCCCCGAACTCTTTCCTCTCCGCGTGAGTTTTGTCTTGTTTCCATTTACAGTTGTGAGAGGAGAGTCTATAGTATTTATTCATCATCTGTAACACAAATTCTCGTTTTATCCTCTATTCCAGGGCAAACTTTCACTTCCCTGCTTCCAGACTCAGATTTATCTGCAATGAAGAAGTTATTTAGCTTCCGAGGCACTTTCCAGCAGGTCATCCAACAGAATAAACTCTTCGTGAAACACAGTTTTATGAGAGCTATGAGTAAGCTGAATTCTTCACCTTGATTGTCACTTTTAGTTCGGCTTTCCAAAGCTGACCTTCCTCCCCCTTTTGGCAGATTCTAAAGACTTCCCCAAAATTTCTCTAAAGGGGTTGATGTCGAAGAAAATTCCTCCTGCTCTTCGCCAAGGGGGTGAAGTGGATAGGAAGCAGAAGTCAGTGCTTGCCAATCTTCAAGTGGAGGACGTTAAAAATGTATCCAAGGCATCTAATGCTCGACTTGAGGGTCCTCTTCTGGAACTTTTACCACCTCCCACTCTATTGCCAGTTGGTCCATAGAAACTAGACCTCGGGGAAGGGGTCAACCCTAAGAAATCCCACGCTATAGGAAAGGGAAAAAGATTCGACCAAGGTGGGACAAAAATGGAGAAAGGGTCCAAAAAGGTCCTACTTAAGGATTCCCCCTTCGAAGACAATTCTGACCCGATCTCCGAGGACGAGCCTGCCCCTTTGAAGAGACTAAAAAGGGGTAAGGATGTCAGTTCCACACCTCCTCCTCCCCCATTATCGGAAGCGCAAAGGTTCGACGAAGAGCCTTCTATGTCAATACCTGGGATGAGCTAATATGTGACTCCAGCTATGGTTGTGGAGATGAATCAAATAAAAACAAGTGTTCTTCCCAGGGACGTCACCTTCGAACCCAACTTGTTCGAGTCTCCTAGTTCTCCCCCTGCCAGAGCTGCCTTGGCTACAGAGCAGTTTTGGATAGAAGGCTGGTTCGATTTTTCCTCTAGCGTCCCTCCTGCTTGAAAGCTGCTTGCGGCCAAAGCCGTGAATATTAGGGCCTTGGCTCTTATTGACGAGGTGGAATCCTCCGTTTTAGAGGCGCAGCGTGACAAAAAGAATGCTGAGACTGTGCTTCATCATGCCGATAATATGCTGAATGAGATCAATGATATCAAGGAACAGCTATCCATAGCTTGCAAATCCTCCTCAAATGACAGAGTTCTGGCAAAGCTCCTTCAAGAGGATAACGAGAAGTTAAGACATAATCTTCGTGCCTTTGAGGCGGACGTGGAGGCCTTATGCAAGAAGCTCGATGATTCCAACCATGCGCAGTCTATAACTGATGAGGCTTTAACAGAAGCCAATGCTACAAAGAGCAGGCTGGAGGCCAAAGTGACAGAGGTCACTAGTAGATTGGAAAAGGAGGTGGAGACTAGGAAAAAGATAGAGGACTACGCTTCTTTGGAACGGCATATAGAATCCCGGGTTAAGGAGGCCCTGGAGCGGACTATTGCAACTAGGGTGGAAGAAGTCGTGGGGACCAAGGTATCCGAGGCAATCCAACATTTCGAGGATACCTTTGAAGAGACTCCAGAGTATGAGGCCATGCAAAGGGTTTTCGAAAACATTGGCACGAGACTAGCTCTGGGAGATGTGAAGGAACTAACCTCGACCTATCCAACATTGAAGCCTTTTATCCGGAGCCCAAGATGTTAGAGAGAGCGGCCCTAATGTCGACCCTACCGATTTGACCCAAGGCTTTACTAGCGATGACTCTAACCGAGATCTTCCTCCTGCCCTTTGATTTCTCAACTATTTATGTGTATATATATTTTTTGTAATAGCCTTATTCATATGAATAGTGTACTCTTATTTTTACCTTCAAATCCATTCTTGAATGTCTTTATTTCTGTCTTTATTGTTTGTATGATTCGTGTGATTGATGATAGTCCGTCAGACCTAATCCGTTCAAGACATTCATGTTAGCTGGATAGGTCTGGTTGAGAAGTGTTTGATTCTCTTTACGACAATCCCAAGCGTGTTTTATTTTACTGCTTTCTTCCAAAGTAATTGAAATCAAAGATTAATCGCAGTATGTTTGGTTTGTCACCTTTGGCTGAGGTGCACTTAGTACTTCACAAGAGTCCTTTTGTGTGGAAATTTTTAGAATAATTCGATAATTTCGTTGTCTATTCGTTTGTCATAAGAAAAGATAAACTTTAGATAAAGTAGTAAGGGAGACCTTCACGATATAATTTCCATAAAGTCAGACGAGGATATTACAAACTCAAGGGAAAATCCCTCTACTGAAAATAGCAATGTAGGTGATCTGTATTCCAAGGATTGGGCAAAGGTACCCCAGACAAGTCTTCTATTCTGTAAGTCCCTAGTACTACCTCAGTGATGACTTTATACGGCCCTTCTCAATTAGGCCCTAGAGTCCCTCCTCCTGGTTCCTGGGTTGAAGGGAGGACCTTTTTGAGGACCAAGTCCCCAATTTTGAAACATAGTTTCTTGACCTTCTTATTGTAGTAGCTGGCCATCTTTTTTTTATAGCGGACCATCACCGCCTGTGATTCATTTCTCTTTTCTATAAGGAAGTCCAGACTCGCCCTTTGAGCTTCCTAGTTTGTCACTTCGTCATAGTGAATTTGGCAAGGAGAGGGTATTCCAATTTCAACTGAGTACACAGCCTCGGATCCATACGCCATGGAGAAGGGGGTTTCTCCTGTTGCGGTGTGAGAGGTAGTTCAGAGTACCCATAAGACTTGGGGGAGTTCATCCACCCAAGCACCCTTCTTCGACTCCAATTTCCTTTTCAAGGTGTTCTTGATGGTTTTATTAACAACTTCAACTTGCCCATTTGCTTGCGGATGGTATGGAGATGAGAATAATTTGCATATTCCTAAATCATCACACAATTCATCAACCTTCCTATTTTTGAACTGCTTCGCACTGTCTGTCACCAATGAGTGTGGAACTCCGAACCTGTAAATAATGTATTTCCAAATGAATTTAGACGTATTTACCTTGGTGATCTTCATCAAGGGCTCTGCCTCGACCCATTTGGTAAAGTAATCTATTGCCACAATTACAAAGCAGCTATTCTCGCTGCCTCTGGGCATAGGACCAACGATGTCGATTCCCCATTTTTGCGAAGGGCGAAGTCACCACCCTTAATTCTTGATGTGGTTGGTGTGAAATGGATGAATATCTCTGACACTTATCACACTTTCGGACGAAGTCAAAGCATCCTTGCGCATAGTGGGCCAAAAATACCCCTGTTTTAGGGCTTTCCGAGTTAATGACAACGCCCCAGCGTGATTTCCGCAAATGCCCTCATGGATCTCCATCATTATGTACCTGCCTTGGGGTGGACTAACACATTGTAACAAAGGCTCAGTATAACTCTGCTTATAGAGCAACCAATCAATGAGGACAAAGTTAGCTGCATATCTTTGTAACTTCCGAGCTTCATCCAAATCATCCGGTAAAGTCTGATATTTTAAATAAGCCAGAATAGGTGTCATCCTGGAGCTCTCCCCCTCTATTGCATATATTTTCGCCCCTGGCTTAATAGAGGAGACTAGTAGATGTTCAATGGGCACCCCGTTGAGGAGCTCGGCATCTTTACCACTCGCCAGTTTGGACAAGGCGTCTGCGTTCAAATTTTCAGATATGGGGATGTGGGTCAACTCAAATTTCTCAAAATGAGTTATCAGATCCTTTACCTTCTTTAGGTACATAATAATGGCAGGTTCCTTGGGATTTGTTCGTACTCCCACCCGGATGCCCCCCCAAAATATTGTATCGATCTCGCGGATTGGTTGATTGTTTGGAGGATGAGGCAGTTCTCTGAGGTTCTTATCATGTGTCGGTGTTTGTTTCTGTCCTAGTTTCCCTCTCTTTGACGACTGTCACTTCTTCCCCTCAGAGGATTTTTTCGAGGTCCCTCCGATCAGCTTGGTTGAACTTTTGACCACCTGGTTTATTTGGCCTTCCTCTGTTCGAGGCAAAGTTGTTGACTTTCCTTTCATTGGCCTTCTGATCGGCCAAAACCTGAATCTCTCTACACTCCTCCGTCACATGCCCATAGTGTCTATGATAAGCTCAATATGTCCCAGTCATAGGTTGCTTTCCACTTCGGCTTGCACCTGTTCCTTCTGGAGCAATAGTGGGAATTGCTAAGGGCAGTACAGAGTGCAAATTGGGAATAGATTTTGTGATTTCCACCGCGTAGCTGGATCCGGTCCTTGAGAATGGGCGTGGGCCACCTCCACGATGGTTGCCGAACTGATCCTTATTACCTTCTTTTCTTTGTGCCGCTCCGGGCTGGTATCCAGTGTTATATCTCTCCTGAGGGTGATTATCTCTGGATCTCTCCATTTCTTCTGATATGATTTCCTCATCGATCAAATATATGAGGGCATTGTAGTCCCTCGGTTTCTTGCTTCGGACGTCTCTCCAAAATATACTGGTCATACCTAAGCCTCCTTTTAGGGCAGAGAACATTTTCGCCTCCGTGATGTTCTCACAACTATGCATTTCTTCCGTGAATCAGGCTAAATAGCCTTTCAAAGATTCCTCCCTTCCCTGTCTCAGATCTTGAAGGCGTTGGAGTGAGAGTTGGCCTGGCCTGGAGAAGACGAAGCAGTTCTTGAAGGCTGTTTTCAAATCTCTCCAACTGTGGATACTACTAGGAGGGAGTTTTTTGTACCACCGTATCACACTTCTCTCAAGTGTTAAGGCGAAGGCTTTGCATTTTAGCGCAAGAGTGGCTCCAGCTATTTCCATCCTGGCACGATAGTTTAATAGGTGATCGTCAAGGTCACTCTCCCGGAGTACTTTGTTATCTCCGGCATTTCGAAGTCAGGGGGCACTGGGCACCTCTGAATACCTTCTGTGAAAGGGCTTCTTTCCTCATCGACGTTTAATTCATACGAAGGTAATTCATTGTTTTCGTTACGGTCGAAATTCACTGTGCCATGGTATCGGCCATAGGGTGGCTGAGTATGGCTCCACCTCCAAGTGATAAAACTCGGCCATAATTTGGCCTTTGATAGGTAGGTGGATCCCCTTGGGAGCGAGCCTCTTCTGCTCTTCTCTCCCGCCTATTTCTAGGCTCATAGGTTGGTGGGCATAATTCTGTCGTCCCTGCTTCATACCTATCTCTAGGCATTCGACTCCGCGAAAGGACTTCTTCAGCCCTTCGCTCCCGCCTATTCCTAGGAATTTGTGTCCGATGTCGAGCTTGTTCAGCCCAGCTTCCTCGTTTGCCTCTAAAAAATCCCCTTATCCGGCTAAAGAAGCTACAAGACCTTGAGGGTAAGGTTTTCCCCTGATCAGGTGGTTGACCTTGTTCTTCCGGTGCTGCATACACCAGGTCCTCTTTTCCTGAGGAACAGAATCCACCTCGGCATACACTGGTGGTTCGTTGTAATAGTATGATGTAGTGCCTACATCAAAGGGTGAGTAAGGTGGTTGTGAGTGATGCAATGGCATCATCGGTTCGTTTACCACATACCCTCTAGTCATGTAGGCATTCATTACAACAGTTTGCTCAATTTGTTGTTCCTACATTCCCAACATCTGGGCAGCCATGCATGTCATATCCCGCAACATGCGACGGTTTCGGTTCCGGGGCGGAGGTTAGGTTGGGGAACCCCCTCATTGGCGTTCTCATAAGGTCCCTAGGGTGCATTCTCACCGCCATATTGTCCTTCCCTACTCCTCTGAGGATTAACATCATTATCACTCTCACTCATGGCTGTAGTGATTTTTGCACTGTCCTTTCTTCAAGGGTAGATGAACCTATATTCCTAAGTTTTAAGATCTTTTTCACGGAGAGTAAATTTATATTTCAAATTTTTAAGCATTTTTCAAGGCGAGTAAACTTATATTTCAAAGTTTTAAGCATTTTTCAAGATTTCTTGTAACTTTTTACTACGTGATTTCGTAGTTAGAAGTGTGGTTTCCCACAGACGACGCCAAAATATTGACCACAAAATCTGTTAGGACCTTGAATCAACATGTTTGAGCTCCTCTCTCTTGAACACATGGACCTCCTGGGCACTAGGACAAACAATCAGTATGCAATGGGCACCAGGGTAGCTCTCATTTGCATTCCGATGCCCAAGTCAGTACTTATTTCAAGTAAATATAATTTGGGTGCGGGAAATATAAGTGTATAAAAGAGAGAAAATGGAGTGAGATTTATAAGTAAAGTTCAAATAATGAATTACCAACCTTTTACTGGGAGATCCAAGTGATCTATTTATAGTTAAAATCATGCCCTAGGATCGTGACATGTGTTTACCTTTACACATGGCTTCACCCTAACCACCCGTCAGGTTAACCATTTTATTGGTTATAATCATTACATCCTACTATGGAGTTGGGCTGCCATCACATCTATGGTAAATACATTGTCCCATCAAGCTGCAACTTGTACCCAAGTCAAATGCCCCTGACACAATAGTCCAATCGCTTGGCTGGTCTTTGGCATGTACCTCGGAGGGCACTACCCCTTGATGAGCAGTTCGGTCAAGAGTGGCTCGTCCTATGTATTGCCTTGGTTACACACTATTTTGCAAATTAGCAGATCAACTTGGTAACCTGTGGCTCCCACGTGGGCTCCTTTGACTGATGTGTCAAGTTTAATTTTGGTCGTGGCCGTAATAGATACCATAACACCTTTTTCTGGAGGGCTTTTCTTATCCTCACAATTATCGTTCATTTTTTTTGCTTATATCCTGATGCCCCACACATTGGATACATGCGCAAGTCCTTATACTCATTTCGCTACATTATACAAATATTTGGACAAGCATGTATCTTCTCTATCTCCATACCCATCGGACACAATAATTTCTTTGCCTGATAGATTGAAATAGGAAGCTCGTTATCCTCCGGAAGCATGTCTCGTAAAATTTTCAGTAATGCCATAAAACTCTTATCACTACATCCATTGTTTTTTTTTTTTTTTTCAAGTTATACAATTTCAACACAGCAGACAATTTTGTGAATTTATTACAACCAAAAAACAAAGGCTTTTCAAAATCATTGAATAAACTAACAAATATACGAGACTTTTCAATGAATTCCCCTTGTATATCACACATTATTTCATCTATCATATCATTTTCGTCATTTTCCACATCATTCTCACCAATATTGCTCAAATTATTCTCCTACTGATCACATCATCATGACCAGTGCTCGTCCTAGAAAGCATACTCACACAATGAATCAAATGGCTCTGCACTTGCTCAAAACTACGAAACTTTCTCAGGTTCTTATAGTCACAATAAGGATACAAAATCATTGCTTCACATTTCTTTCCCTTGTGTTCCTCTGCACATTTCATAAACTCTTCAACCCCTTTTACATATTCATGTGTATTACGGATGCTATATATCCAACTTCGATTCATATCTAACGACCTATATTTGAAGATATATTTAAAAAAATAAAATAGTTTTGAGTTAAAAAATTTCGTGATAGAACTTTAAACCAACTATATTTTAATAATTGAAATCAAATACGATAATTTATTAGGTTGGAAATTTTATAATTTTACTAGGATGATTGTATTCTGTCTAATTATTTATTTAGTACGGTCAATTCAGTACTAGTGAAAATCACTTTAAATTATGATTTTCAATTTTTATGTAACAAAACCTATAGAAATTTCGCCAAAATCTTCCCTATAAATTGGACTTATCCAACCAGTAGAAGGAATCAAAATACCATAATAAAACCAAAATGTTCAACCTTGACATATTCAAAAGTCAAACACAACTCTAGTCAAATTTCAACATCATCAACTATTCCAAAGCTAATCCAAAATCAATTCTCAATTCCTAAAAACTAAAACTAAGATTTCATAACTTAACATCCTATAATTTCAATATAACTCCAATAATTCAAATATTGCAATATATCTATCTAGCTACTAACTAAAAATCAATAAAATTAACATCCAAATTAAACTAATAAAAAAAATCATTTAAACCACTTAGCATATGAAATCATAAATTCAATCATACACTAACAAATTAAATCAATTAACTAGTTAATATACTCATACATATATATACATATATACAAGCACATTTATAATATAAATACCCATTATATATATACATATCATTTAAACATATATAAAAATAAATACCCATATTATATATACATATATATACAAATAAATATATGTAAACATATATAAAAATATCTATTAACACATATCTATCCATACACATAATACATTTAAATAATATCTACCCATACACATATATATACATACAAATACAAATACATTTACACACACACACACACACACACACACACACACACATATATATATATATATATATATATATATATATATATATATATAAACATATATACAAACACAAAATATTGTATATAGAGGGAATGAGTCTTAAGAGGTGGGAGGGAGGCCGGGGCTGTGGTAGCGGGGGAGGAAGTATAATGGAAAGAGAGAGGCGGGAGTCAATTGAGAAATGGGAGAAGGCGTGAAGGAAGGAAATATATAATACTTTGGGCCGACGCCTAAAGTAGCGCGAACCGGATTTCGCCGTAGCGTAAAACCTTGTTTAACTTAGAACCGACGCGTATTCTTAATGTCATTTTTTTCACGTCGGTTTCTTTAGTTCAGCCGACACTTATTTTTGAAATATACTTAAAAAAATGTCATCGTCCTTTTATAGGCGTCGATTTTACTAAAAATCGACATGTATTCCTTTTTTTTTTTTTGTTAATTCTATACTAGTGAATATTATATTCATTGTGCGATTCGTACACTTACATTGGGATAAAGACATAATAGTCACCTACTATTTCCATAGTGCATTTTTACTTCCTTTCGTCATTCTATTTCTTATTATGCCTATGTTAGGTAAATTGTTTAAAAAAAAAATTATAAATAACAAATTTCTCTAAACCACTTTTAACCACTTATATTTCTCAAATTCATTTTTTAACCACATATTTTACCTCGAAAATATCACATTAGCCCTTTTTGTTAGAGATTAAAATTAGATTTTTAGTAGATTTTGATAAAAGTTGATGAAATGTGTTGATGAAAGGTTGTGAGACCCATGAAATGTATGGTTATTGTTGACCACAAAATTTTGTAGGACATTGGATCAACACGTCTCAGCTTCTCCCTCATGAACATGTGGACTTCATGCACTAAGACAAACGATCAACGTGCAAAGGGGGCCAGGTGTCTCCCATTTGCACTCCGACGCTCAAGTCAATATCCATTTTGAGTAAATATATGTTGAATGCGGGAAATATAAGTGCATAAAAGAGAGAAAAGGGAGTGAGAGTAGTATATTGAGTTAGAGTATAGAATTGCTAACCCTTTCTTGTGGCAAATATGTCCTATTTATAGAAAGAGCAGTTCATTCAAGATTGTGACACATGTTATCTTTACCACGTGGCAAACCCATAATTTATTATAAGGGTAAACCATTTACTTGGTTATAATCATTATTAGGTGTCTTGGGACCAAAGTAAACATAACATCCATTTAAAGAGTTTGTCTCATCAAGCCGCAATCCTCAGAAAGGTCACATCCCTTTTGACACGGTGCCTGACTTGCACAGTAACTGACCTTGTCACTAATCTGAAGTATGCGCCTCGAACAGATGCGGCTCAGCAATATGGATCTGATTATATGATGTTTCGGGTATCATGATGCCTCGGCCAACAGTGACTCGTTTAACATGGGGACCCATTGGCCACCAATGTGCCTTATGTGGGTCCTTACTAATGACGTGTCAAGCTTATTTGAGTATGGTCGTAATAGTTATAATTAATTATTGATTTTGACTTAAATTAAAATTAAATTTTAATTCATACCAAACATTGACTTATTTATAAACAACTAATTTTTATCAATCAGAGACGTACTATTGCTCTCCATAATCTATATATTAATAAAAACAGAAGAGATTCTGGGAATCTTCAATTCAATTTTTAATTTGGAGCAGAATCTTCAATGTGAACAGAATATTTTGCACAAGTTTAAAATAACAGTTATCAGAACATCTACGATTAGTTGCTGAACAGATTGTTTAGTGGGTGGTTAAATTAGTGCTATGACCATTCTTGGAGGGAGAAATTAAAGAAAACCTCTTCAAAATCAAAAAAATCCACAATCGGCATCGTTGAGATCGAAAAGCAAGGGCTTCTCAAGTGGTGGTTTCTTCTCCCCTTCTTCCCTCTATCCCTCTAATTATATCTGGTTCTTCAATGTCTCCCTCAAATCGTCGATGCTATTGAGAAATGGGTCGGAGATGGCGTTCTCCACCAACGGATCTAACGCCAATAATAGCAGAGGCGGTGGCAATGTTCGGTGTTGTCGTGGCTATGGCTTCAAAGTCTGATAGAATTGTGGTCGAGGAGGTGGCGACGTAGGCAGTCCAAACTGCATAGTCCAAAGAATTTACTTCGTCTTCCCACTTCTCTCTCTCTCGCACTAAAAATACCCTTGTGCTAACTGACCGGGTGGAGCTTCCTTGATAGACGACAGTAGAAAGATGGCGAGAAGAGGGCGAAGTTGAGGGATTTAGGCGGCCCTTTGGCGGAGGGAAGTTGGACGAAGATCTGGTGGCTGATTTCCTCCGGCAGATGATTGAGGCGAGGTATGGGTGATGATGGAGGAGATGGAGTCTGAAAGTGATCTAGAGCCTAAGCCGAGCTTCAATGCGGCCGTCAATTTCACCTGGGTGAGTCTTAAATTTTCAATACATTGTGATATGAATCTCTAACATACTTTTTTCTCTCGATGCACTTGAAGATTTTAAATTTAAGTTTTGTTTTAACAGAATTTAGATAAATAATTTTGTTCAATTCTAGATGTAATCGTGGCTGGAATTCATGGATTTTGATGTTGTGGGTTTATTTTATAAATATGTGCAGATGCTTGAATTTGGCTTTGAATTGCGTATGAGGCTTCTTTCTGATTTGACAACCATTTCTCCTACTTATGTTTCTCCATTACCTTCCAAGAATTCCTTTGATATTTTCTTGATATACTTCATAAAGAAAATAACTTATTAAGGCTATAAATTTGATTGAATTCAAGTTTATTAGTCATATACATTCTCCTTGGGATTTTTGAGCAAGAGTTTCTTGTAGTTGGTGGAGGCAGCCGGTGCCACATCTTTGAAGATTATGCATGTTTAATCAATGTTATTGTTCATACTTAGTCCTCCAATTCTATTTGTTATGCTTGCAGATAACAGAGGCTGTTGTTGCAGCCTATATCTTGAATGCTACCATATTCATTCCTAAGTTGGACCAAAAATTTTAACAAAGTTTGTTGATAAATTTAGACTTGGCAAATTCAATTCTTAGAACTGTGAAGCAATTTTTCATTTCATTAATTTGATGGTTGTTTGTGGCAGTAACTTCCCTGAGATCTTTGATGTTGACTGGATTATGACATATTTTTTGAAGGATTGAAATAATAATCAAAGGACTTTGAAAGGTACTAAGGGATTATATTTGGCAATAAAAGATTAATAGCTTGAAAGTAGAATGCTGTTGGAATTGGTAGACGGAAGGAATCAAAGATTGATTAGGATAGTGAAGCCCTATGGAGGGTCAAATTCAAGGTTTTTCAAGATGACCATGTCTTGAATTTAATTTTGGACATTTGGTCAAATGATGACATGATGGTTTTTGCTATTAATCCTGTATAGACTTCCAAATATTTTCTCAAAATGTCAATGATTTCAAAACTGAATTGGAAGCAATGTCTATTTCTCAGGTGCAGGCTGTTCAACTTACAAAGTTTGATTACAGGCTCTCAAATCGACTTCATTTATCACTTTTCCTTTGTAGAATCTGGGCATCTCCATTGATTTTTCAATTTTCAACAAGCAACATGTGTCTTCCGTCTCTCCTTTTGGGTCTTCCTGTGTCATTTTTTTGCCCCTTGTCTTGAAGTATGTTATATTTTCATCTTGAAAGGTGTGTCATTTTTTTGCCCCTTGTCTTCCGTCTAGGCGATGTTTCAAAGACGCATGATGTGATAGAGTTAGCCCCTTGTCTTGAAGTATGTTATATTTCAATTTGAAAGTCAATAAAAATTTCAAATTGATGGCCATAACAAATGCAGGACTCTGGATACGAATGTTTTGAATTTGGAGATGGAATTATCCGCAGCAAGGGTTGTGCAAGATTCATTACGTGAAATCTACGTTTAAAAATGACAATAATCTTTCTATATGTGACTATTCCTAAAAAAATCAGTGGTCAGTCATGGACAGTTATATAACAGTGTCAATAGTTATGAATCGTGTTGGTCTGAATATTATTGATATGTGATGACAATGCGAACTCAAAAAATGTAACAACAAATTTTGTTTATAAGGAGGTATTCCAAAATTTTTCCTAATTTTAATAAGAGAATGCTTATTATTATTTAAATTGACATTGAATTTTTGTAATCTTTGCTTCTTCTTTTTCAGTTATACTTTTTAAATGGAATGTGTCCGTGCAACGCACGGGTGTATTCAAAGAGTTACGAATTGTCTCGGTCTGAAAATATTGATTTGTGATGACGAAAGGAACCCCAACAAATGCAACAAAAAAGGTTGTGTATGAAAAGGTTTTCCAGAATTTGTAATACTATGTTATTATTATGTGCAGTCACAATGATTTTTATTTTTTTTTCATTTTTGCTACATTTTTTCCACTACTTATGCTCTATTAAAGTATTTTTTTGAAATTCTAATATGTCCGTGCATCGCACGGGTGAGGATCTAGTAATAATAATAATAATAATAATAATACATGACTAAGCGTCTAATCCATAACACTAACGTCTCTAAAATATCCCTGGAGTTTGTATATTGAGTAAATAGCACAAAGTGTTCATAACGTTTGCACGTCTTTGCAAAAATTATCCATAATCTTTCAATTTTGACATTTGCACCATCAAAATCACATTTTCTTTGCAAAAACCGTTCTTCCTTTAAACACCATTAAATTCCACCACCAAAATAAAAAATAAAAAATTGAGTAATTGATATTTTACCTCCCTAATGTTTACATACTTTGTAGAATATATCTCTATCCTTTTATTTTGACGAAAAAAATCCCTAGATCACTCAAACCTTACTAAATACATTATTTTCTCTTTTATTTATGGATGTTTTCCGTCAAAATAAAAGGGTTGGAATGTATTCCACAAAACATTTAAACGTTGAGGATATAATGTGCCAATTACCGTTATAACCCACAGATTGGTTAAAATGTACTTTCTATATTCTAAAGAAACTTTTGTAGAAAATTTAATATTTATTACATATTTAGTAAGAGTTGTAATAAATATAATCTATGTAAGTGTGTTACATTGGAAATGAAAACATTTGACTAATATATCTGAATATAAAAATGTGATATTTTGTATAAATGTATTACATTGTAATTGAAAAAATTGGATTAATATATTTGAAATATAAACAAACGTACTAGAATTTGTGCAAGATAATCATATTTTAGAAAATTTATGCTAAAAGTCATTGTAGAATCACCTAATACAAGATTTTTTATGCTCAATCACCTATTAAGGAGAAACAATTTAACGGAAAGTGATTGATGTTAAAATAACTTTGAAAAATCTACTTGTTTCTAATTCTATTTTTTTCTTGTTCATTTTCATATTTAATATTTATATTCCAATATCAATTCAAATAAATTTTTGTAGAAAATTTAATATTTATGACATATTTAATAAGAGTCTGTAATAAATATATTTTATGTAAATGTGTTACACTAAAAATAAAAAAAATGGATTAATATACTTGAATATAAATAAATGTGCTAGAATTTGTGCAAATAAATTATTTTAAAGAAAATTTATGCTAAAAAATTATTTTGAGGATCACCTAAAACAAGAATTTCAGATTCGATCATCTATTAAAAAGAAACGGTTTGTAAAAGAAAGTGGTTGATGCAAAATGGTTTTAAAAAATCTTCTTACATCTAAATCCAATTTTCTTGCTTTCTGATTCATTTGCATATTAAATATTCATATTCTAATTTCAAATTCAGATGAAAAGTCTGTGCTGTAATTAAGCATTGCAGATAATTAGTGTTCAATACCATTTTAATTTAAAATTAATGCTATTCTTAAAAAAAAAAAAATATTGCTATTGAGAAATTATATGGTGCATTCACTATATCTTATTCTTATAATATATATAAAATTGTATGTATTAGATTTTCATTTTTATTCTTAACAAGATTTTAACTAATAGACAACCACCACGTAGCAGCAACGTTTGGTTCGAATCGTTAAGCTTCAAGTGCACTTAAAAAATGTCGAATATATTAACAACATATATTGATTCGTCCACAAATTGTACAGTATTATAATACAACATGTTTATAATTGACAATTTTGTTATTGAAATTAATGTATTTATGCAAATATAATAAATATTATTCAGTTCATGTAATTATATTGGAAATTAAAAAAATGTCGGATATATTAACAATATATATAGATTCGTCCATAAATTGTAGAGTATTATAATACAACATGTTTATAAGTGACAATTTTGTTATTGAAATTAATGTATATATACAAATATAATAAATATTATTCAGTTCATGTAATTATATTAAAAATTGTCAAATTCGTGCATGGCTCGATGATAATGCCAAAATTTTAAAGGATTGTACTATAAGTAGAGATGGCAAAAAACTCCGACACGCTCGCGGGTCGGCAGGACGAGTTCGAGTTGAGGTTTAGCGACCCGTTGTATTATTTGAAATAATATATTAATAAAGAAAAAAAAAAGGAAAAAAGGCTGAAAAAAATAAAAAAATAGGAAAAAAAAATAAAAGCAGCGATAAATGGGGTGGCAGAGCTGACCTATCCCGAACCCGTCCAGAAACTCGCGGGATGGGTTTGGGATTAAAAAAATTTCAAGGGGCGGGGCACGGCCTGGGAGACCTGACCTGAACCTGTGTGACGACTCGAATTCTCTTCCATTCGAGTGCCACTAAAAGTGACTCATATCATATTATCGAGACTTAAATAGTAATGTAAAATTATTCAAAAGAATAATTAGAATCCCATAATTTTATTTGTGAATAAAAATAGAACATAATTTTCTTACATAAAGTTCAACATAATTATCTCATCAATCTTAACCACTTTTGCCACTTCCATGTTGACCGCCTCGAACCTTCAATTATCTGAAAATGGTAAATATCGTGGAGTGAGATTTATAAAATCCCAGTAAGTATACCAAGCATAAATTTTCTTTTGAAAGCATATGGATCATTTTCATCATAACATAGGATAGGATCGAAATACTCATAAACATAGGGAGACACAAGAATTTTACCGAACTTAAATGGCAAGAATTCTTATGTGTAGCGCTACTAAACTCCGGTCCCCTTAGCATAATCATAAACATATCATATGGAACCCATAACAATCTTGTGAGATTGATTTCATAGCAATGATCCAAACATTTTCATAAAAACATAAGATATACTTACTTGTCATAAAAACATACTTACTTTTCATAAAAACATAAGGTGTATTTACCTTTCATAAAAACATACTTACTTTTCATAAAAACATAAGATATACTTACTTGTCATAAAAACATACTTACTTTTCATAAAAACATAAGGTGTATTTACCTTTCATAAAAACATACTTACTTTTCATAAAAACATAAGATATACTTACTTGTCATAAAAACATACTTACTTTTCATAAAAACATAAGGTGTATTTACCTTTCATAAAAACATACTTACTTTTCATAAAAACATAAGATATACTTACTTGTCATAAAAACATACTTACTTTTCATAAAAACATAAGGTGTATTTACCTTTCATAAAAACATACTTACTTTTCATAAAAACATAAGATATACTTACTTGTCATAAAAACATACTTACTTTTCATAAAAACATAAGGTGTATTTACCTTTCATAAAAACATACTTACTTTTCATAAAAACATAAGATATATTACCTTTTAAAAGATTAAAATGAAGTGTAGTAGTAAATGGACCAAAACTTTCTTGACCACCTTGAATTTCTCTTACTTGTGGATTTTGTCAAGAGATTGGAAATAAGTGTATATGTGTAGAGTTGTGTGTAAAAGAGATGGGTTTAAATAGATGTATAAAGTTGGCATATTGTAAACATAATCATTCAATTCTATTAATTTTAACACATCCTTTTCTTAAAGTAAAGCACCATTCATATACTTTTCCATATTTATACAAATAATATGCTCTTCATGATTATATATAATGGAGTCTATCAATCATTCATATACTTTTCCATATTTATACAATTATTATGCTCTTCATGATTATATATAATGGAGTATATAAATCATTCATATACTTTTCCATATTTATACAAATATTATGCTCTTCATGATTACATATAATGGAGTCTTATCAATCATTCATATACTTTTCCATATTTATACAAATATTATGCTCTTCATGATTATATATAATGGAGTATATAAATCATTCATATACTTTTCCATATTTATACAAATATTATGCTCTTCATGATTACATATAATGGAACCTCCCATGCTTGCATATATTTTCTTAATTTCAATAATAAAAGTAATTTTTGTATAAATAAATATTGGGATAACATTGAATTAAGTACTTGGACTTAATATACTTTAAATCAAGAGAATGGAGATATTTTTAGAAATTCGGAATTTAATTTAAAATCGAACGATCTCGATTATTTCTTGATTTGGCTATACGAATACGTCGTGGCGTTAACTTAATAAAAATGGGTGAAATAGTAGCGACACGATTTTCTATTAAAATAATTATTAATCGCGTAAAAATTCTTGGTCGCTACAAACTTACCCCCTTAAAATAATTTCGTCCTCGAAATTAAACTTACTTGATCTTATGATTTCTGAATACTTAATCAGAATCTCTTCTTCTTCTTATGTAGCATCATCGCTACCATATTTAACCCAACCATATTTAACCCACTGGACTTTGACTAAATGCATCAATTTGTTTTCTTAAGACATGGACTTTTCTATCAATAATAGACATATGTCTACTCATAAATTCTTCTGAATCAAAATGAAAATTCCCAATCGTATGTGATATTTCATCATATCTTGTGGTATTCATGTAACTTGTCACTTATCATCGTATCATGTGACCTCAGATATTAGTATATATCTCTAAAATTTCAACAAATCTTTACTGATATATCATATCATAATAATTTTTCCTTTCTTCTTATCATCGAATATTCTCAAAATAATCAAAACAATTCCCTGAATAATCTCTCTATGTAATATACCCAATAACATATCAACATAATATCATCAACTTATCTTTCCAATATTTGTAACCCAAAATTCAGTAAACAAATATCTCCCAAACTAAGATTCTTTACTTAAATATCACCACATTTCCTGCAAAGTATTTCTTTCACTTGTATATACGTATGAATTCTGATTCAATACGGTCCTTATTTCTCTTTCACGTATTCCCGTATTATTTCTATACCTTGATTATTATATCAGAATATCAGTACCCAAAAATCCAAGAAAATATTCCATATCTCAAATCCCGTCATCATCAAATCTTCCTTTTATCAAGAAAGTAAACGGCGCATAAACTCTTGTTCCCTCTTTTCCATTATTCTATTCCGCGCTTTCTTGCTGGAATCAATATCACGCGGATTCCCTCCGATCCTTAATGCTTTTAAATAGTTCATGCTGGGAAGAGGTTAGATCCATCAAAAACATGGATATCATTCTTACAAACATTCGCAAGTATTATTCCAGTCTTCCAATGAATGATCTGAGGAAAATTTATCGAATAAGACTCGAAAGATTGAGGTTGCTGATGGCTCATGGTGTTTCAGAAGATGTTCGCTGGTTGATCGAAGCAAAGGTTCGACTATCTGGTGAATTACCTATGAAATTTCCAAAGCACATGCCTGGTTTAGGCAAAAGCACCTTCGCAAAGAAACGAAGAGCAAAAAGGCTGAATGGTTGCTACAAATGTGCTCGTTGGAACTGTGATACTCGTTGCAAAACAGTAGGATATTCTTCTACTAATCGGGATGATAAAATCAAATTCATAAAGGGTGGACTGAGTAAGGAGTCTTTGGATGATATTCGACTGACTCTTGAGACGCACCCAAGTGGTTATGTGCAACGTGAACTTCTGTCCTTATACGCTCAGTTTAACGAGGACAAAAATCGTTATAGTCTCCAAAATATAATAGCAAAAGATCCTGTTTGCCAGTCTGTTTTACAAAATGAGGCTTCTGGCAGTTCAACAATGATATAAGGTAAATCTCTTCATACACATTTAAAATATTTTGCTGTTTTCTTTCACGCGTTTTGGAAATAAAATATATTTTCCTTTCTCGAGTTTTGATAAAGCTGGAAATAAATCACCGAAAGGTGATATCTTTGGTAAAACAGTCAAAAGTTGGCCGATTTTGTCAAAAGTAAATCTTTACTTTTTCATAATCAATCAAAAACAGTAAATTTTTTCGGCTTTAAATAGCCAAACATATTTCATAGTTCAGGCATCCCAAAATCACATCTTCTTCGTAAGTTTTCTCTTCTATACTATCAAAGATGGAAGCACCAAAACTTCGACAGATCAAAACTATTTGTGTATTTTGTGGATCAAAAGTGGGGAAAGGCTTCAGTTGTCTAGAAGCGGCCGTAGATCTTGGAAAGAAACTGGGGGAAAAAGGTATCACTCTTGTGTATGGGGGTGGTAGCAGTGGTCTAATGGGTTGTGTTTCCCAATCTGCTCTTGCAGAGAAATCAAAAGTAATCGGTGTCATACCTGTCCCTTTGGTAGATGTTGCAGGCAAAACACGAGGGCATGAAGTTCAAACCTTATCCATCCATGAACGCATAACTTGTATGCTATATGGTTCTGATGCCTTTATAGCCCTGCCCGGAGGTTTTGGTACCTTAGAAGAAATCTTTAACATTACCTCGTGGGCTCAACTAGATCTCCATACTAAGCCTATTGGGCTTCTGAATGTTAACAATTTCTTTGATGGCTTGTTAACCTTTCTTGATTATGCTGTGGAACAGGGATTCATCTCTCCATTTTCCAGAAGGCTCCTTATTTCTGCTCCTACTATTGATGAACTACTGGATAAGCTGCAGTCATATATCTCAATACAAGATCCAGCAGGGGTTAAGATAGATTGGTCGCAAGGAAGGGGAATCAAGCGAAAATGGAGTCCGGTTAATGTAAACTTAACTTTATGAATCTTAGAATAGGTGGGGGTAGAGTACGGAGTATTCTTACTCTCGAGACACCCCTCTAATTTCCTAGGATTTCCTTAATGTTTAAATCTTGTGTGTACCTCAAAGGTTCCAGGTGGTAGATTACGGAGTATTCTTACTCTCGAAACACACCTCTTTGAAGGTTTCTTTATTTCCTCAAAAGGTCAGAGGTGGTAGGATACGGCTACTCCGGAAACACATCTCTCAATTTGAGGAATTTCCCATGTTGCTTTCTTTTGCTTTTGCGTGTTTCATGTATTTCTTTTCCAGTGTGACTCTTTGTATGTTCTCCTTATGAGAAAATAATAAAATCTCTGCTATCATCTACTAAATCTCGTTTGTGATGTAAATGAACTTGCATGTCTAACCTTAATTCCTTTAGTGGATGCTTATCATATCATGCTCTTAATTCCAAATGATAAAATTCTGGACAAAGTCTCCCTTGTAATTTGGACTTATCCCAAACCATAAGCATACTTCATAACTCACAATAATAAATAACTCCACATTTGCTCACAACGATCTAAAAATATTGAAAACGATTCCAACACTTCAATATCATCAAAAAAATATCCCATAATTCAATTCATAATTCCTCAACATAACAATTTCAAATCATATTTTTCAATATCACAATATCACTTCCTTCCATACCTTAATTGGCTCAAAAGATTACTCATACTTATATTTATAAGTCATAAATCATATTCCCAAAATTTAATCACAAGGCCAAAGTTCATAATAAATTTCTCTTCAATATAGAGGCATAATTCACTTACTCAACATAATAGCCATTACTTAATTCCCAATAACCAAATCTTTAAATCTCTAACTTCATAATGCTTCTCATAAAAGTCTCATTAAAATCATATCACTTATAATCTTAACATCTCATAAAAATTCATAAAATTGGCTCGCTATTTCTCATTAAATCTAAATGATAGATAATCTGAACATATTTCTAATCATTTCTGTTGACTTCTTATACTTAGTGCCATGTCTAAAATCAATTATGCAAAGTCCATTTAAGGTTCATCATTTCTAAACTCGAGGACAACAATTATTTTGAAAATCATTCTTAAGTCATATTATTCCCATTATGCTCAACACCCGTTCTCTTTCTTTCTTTTCGAATTTTTTTCAGAATTGAAACTTGAAGAGTGGTACCAATAATCATCCACAGTTTTTCCTTGCTTTTAAGCAAAGGTAGTGATAAAGGGATAAATTATTGAACCGAAAATTGAAACTTGAAGAGGAAGTACTAATAACCATCCACAGTTTTTCCTTTGTTTTTACACAAAGGTTGTGATAAAGGGATAAATTATTGTACAAATTCATTATTAATTTTGTTTGTTTAATATATTATTCCATATATTTTTTGGCAAAAGTTACGAACCAACTTATTTTTCTAATTTAGTCAGTCTTACTAAGCTTAATATGAACCAAAATTCATATCAATATCCTCTATGTCTCATGATTCTACATAAAAAGGAATAAATTAAAATTCAGGCTTCTATCAATTCATATCATACTCAACATGTATATTTCACTTAAAGATTCATAACATATGAAGATTTCATACTTAACATGTCTTAATAAAATCGTAAATGACTTGCAAAGCATATAACATACCTGGTTCGAGGAGTCAATACGTGGAGAGTGACATAGTAGAGTGATGAGTTAAAATATTTCATATAATCTTATTTTCCTTTAATCAACAATAATTTAATGTGGTTGTATCCAAATCAACATTTTCTTGAATCATAATTCCTAATTAATCACAGTCTTCAAAACAAATCCAATATCGATATAGTAATTATCTCCCCATCAATAATTAATAACTTAACCCAAATAAAATTTATCGTCAAATCTTATTTTTCCTTTAGTCCCCGAACTTCTAGAAATTTATCAAAGACATCAATATAAACATCATATCACTAACTAATTATATTCCATAAAATTTTCAGGACATTACAAACTCCCTTGCTTAAAATGAATTTTGTCCTTGAAATTCGCACATCAAATTTCATCATGCTTTTCAAAATCATAACCATACTTGACATGTGAAAATTCAACTTTTTTTTTTTATAATGAATAGTGATTTCGTTCACTGTTCATCATGAATAGCACGTCGTTTTACTGTTCACGTGAATAGTGATTTTTTTTTTTTTTAAAGAAATAAAATTTCAAAAATCTACAGAATCGTTTTTAAAACTCTTTGCTCTGATACCAACTGTGACGACTCGAATTCTCTTCCATTCGAGTGCCACTAAAAGTGACTCATATCATATTATCGAGACTTAAATAGCAATGTAAAATTATTCAAAAGAATAATTAGAATCCCATAATTTTATTTGTGAATAAAAATAGAACATAATTTTCTTACATAAAGTTCAACATAATTATCTCATCAATCTTAACCACTTTTGCCACTTCCATGTTGACCGCCTCGAACCTTCAATTATCTGAAAATGGTAAATATCGTGGAGTGAGATTTATAAAATCCCAGTAAGTATACCAAGCATAAATTTTCTTTTGAAAGCATATGGATCATTTTCATCATAACATAGGATAGGATCGAAATACTCATAAACATAGGGAGACACAAGAATTTTACCGAACTTAAATGGCAAGAATTCTTATGTGTAGCGCTACTAAACTCCGGTCCCCTTAGCATAATCATAAACATATCATATGGAACCCATAACAATCTTGTGAGATTGATTTCATAGCAATGATCCAAACATTTTCATAAAAACATAAGATATACTTACTTGTCATAAAAACATACTTACTTTTCATAAAAACATAAGGTGTATTTACCTTTCATAAAAACATACTTACTTTTCATAAAAACATAAGATATACTTACTTGTCATAAAAACATACTTACTTTTCATAAAAACATAAGGTGTATTTACCTTTCATAAAAACATACTTACTTTTCATAAAAACATAAGATATACTTACTTGTCATAAAAACATACTTACTTTTCATAAAAACATAAGGTGTATTTACCTTTCATAAAAACATACTTACTTTTCATAAAAACATAAGATATACTTACTTGTCATAAAAACATACTTACTTTTCATAAAAACATAAGGTGTATTTACCTTTCATAAAAACATACTTACTTTTCATAAAAACATAAGATATATTACCTTTTAAAAGATTAAAATGAAGTGTAGTAGTAAATGGACCAAAACTTTCTTGACCACCTTGAATTTCTCTTACTTGTGGATTTTGTCAAGAGATTGGAAATAAGTGTATATGTGTAGAGTTGTGTGTAAAAGAGATGGGTTTAAATAGATGTATAAAGTTGGCATATTGTAAACATAATCATTCAATTCTATTAATTTTAACACATCCTTTTCTTAAAGTAAAGCACCATTCATATACTTTTCCATATTTATACAAATAATATGCTCTTCATGATTATATATAATGGAGTCTATCAATCATTCATATACTTTTCCATATTTATACAATTATTATGCTCTTCATGATTATATATAATGGAGTATATAAATCATTCATATACTTTTCCATATTTATACAAATATTATGCTCTTCATGATTACATATAATGGAGTCTTATCAATCATTCATATACTTTTCCATATTTATACAAATATTATGCTCTTCATGATTATATATAATGGAGTATATAAATCATTCATATACTTTTCCATATTTATACAAATATTATGCTCTTCATGATTACATATAATGGAACCTCCCATGCTTGCATATATTTTCTTAATTTCAATAATAAAAGTAATTTTTGTATAAATAAATATTGGGATAACATTGAATTAAGTACTTGGACTTAATATACTTTAAATCAAGAGAATGGAGATATTTTTAGAAATTCGGAATTTAATTTAAAATCGAACGATCTCGATTATTTCTTGATTTGGCTATACGAATACGTCGTGGCGTTAACTTAATAAAAATGGGTGAAATAGTAGCGACACGATTTTCTATTAAAATAATTATTAATCGCGTAAAAATTCTTGGTCGTTACAACATGCCCCTTGCATCACTAGCGATAAGTACTTCTCCTTACATCCCAATATTGCCCTTCATAGTGATAGCAATGAGGAGGATCGGTGCAGATCCAAATTTACCCCACGAAATTTCAGATCGGATCAAACAGTAAAAATCTAGAATCGTGTCAGGTTTAGATCGGATAGGAACAAAAATTAAGAAATTTTTGTTATATATTTTCATTAACGGAAAACAAATCAACGCATAATTCATAAAACAACTAACATAATATCTAATTCATATAACAAAACATTACATATATAGAGAATTGGATATTTTGCACCAAATTCAAGAAAAGATATATATATTGTAGATTTTATAATTAAATTTTTTATATATTTTTTTAATTTTTAAAAAAATAAATCGGATTGCGGATCGGGTCACCCCGATACAAATTCAATCTGTCAATCCACGAATCGAGATTTTTTTGAATCGATGAATGTCACGAATCAATGATCAAATCGAATTTTTTTACCACTTCCATCCCTTCACACATAAGGGATGGGCCACTTTTTTTTTTTTGTTTTGTTTTGGGGGATTTATTGGTTTAGCCATGTGAAACATGCAATTTTTAAGAATGACCATCTTTTGCAAATTGACTAAATTACCCTTAATGAAGTTGGTTATTTACTTTGCAAGTTATGTCATTGAATTTAATTTGGTTCATTTAATTTAATACTTCTTGTTATATCCATATTTTTTAATCTCTTATGTTCTTCTAAAAATGTTCTATATTGTGATAATTTCTCAAAAGATTTAGGATGATCTTTTTTAGTTATATATCCTAATGTTATTCCTTCTGAAACTTCTTCTTCTATATCCTCGTATTCTTCTATAATTTTATGAACTGTATTTATATTCTTTGCTGTTTCAACATAATTAAATTCTATTTTATTTAGGATAGCATAATCAATATCTTCGTATATTTCTTTTAGTTTAGATTGTCCAACAAAGTGTATATTTTTAGATTTTTCAACGATAGTTAATAAAAATGAAATTTCTTTATTATTTAAATATAGTTTATGATCACAGTTATTAGATGTTGATGTTTGTGAAGTATTCATAGATTACTGGGTTGGTAGATTATTATACAAAATTTTCTGGTATAAATCCATTCTTTGATATAGTACAATACAATAATCTGCAATATATTGTTCGTATTTTTCTAAGAGTTTATTATATTCTTCAGAAGGTATGTTTTCATTTTCTATTTGATGTTTAATATCTTCCATTTTATCTTTCAGTTTTTCTAAAAGGTTATCAAGTCCTTCAATTGTATATCCTGGCATTTAAGTTTGGAATGTATTTGTCGTAATTTTATTTTCTAATTCCATTTTGAGCTGTAATATATCAGAATAGTCCATAATATACTGATCATGATTTTTTGAAAGTATATAATATTGTTCAGATGATTCATCCATATCTATTAAATGAGATATTTGTTATCTATTTTTCCCATTATCCTATCTAACAAATTGTCTAATCCTTCAATAGTATATCCAGGCATTATAAACACAAAGATAAATAATTTATAAAATTTCAAGTAATTTTTCAAACTCTATCAGTGTTTGGGAATTGATAATATCTATATCAGCCATAATATCTATGCTTGGTTCAAATGATATATTATATTTTGAAATACTTTTCTTTCTTTTTTTCTATTTTATCAATTATATTTTGAATATCTTGTATCATTATAGATCTTATAGTACCTCTAGCAAAGTTTTCTATCAGATTTTCTTTAAAACTTTTTAATATCTCTTGTGATGCGTAAAGTTGCTCTTGGTATCCTATTTTATCAATTTCATTTTCATATTCAATACCTTTTTTACTTTTGATATGCTTTTGAACTTTATATGGACCTCTTTTAGTTCTGGGTTTTTTCATGATATAATTACTATTATTCATAATATTAAGATTTTCAGAAACTGGTAAAGAAAGATTCATCTCTTCCATCACTGTCATAATCTATTACATGATCATAATCATTATCACTACTAAACACATATCATAAATATAATTCATTATTTATTTCAGTATTATCACTATCAAGCCAAAAATAAATAATCGATTTTGTAATTTCTAATCCTAATATTCTTTTTAATGTTGGAAAGATAGCTAACAAACATGGCATATAGACATGATATAACTTTTTTATTTCATTATTTGGTCTAGTAAACTGTTTATGCATGAATAAATGTTCAATTATGCTATGGCATTCATCATTATAAGGACTGTTTTGATAATTAAATTTAACAATTCTGGATTCTGTCATGTTAAAAGCTCTTCTTCCTCCTAATTCCGTAAAGATAGATATATTAAGAATACTAACCTCTTTTCCTGTTCTCAATACCTTTGTATTTTCCTTCTATTGTTAGTGATCTTCAGGCTTATAGGTTTCTACTCCACACCCTCTAATGGCTTCCTGCCTTCACGGGTTATTAGCTAAACCTGGATGCCTTCACTGTATAACTCTCCAGATGGAAAATATTTTAGGACAGAGTGTAGGGAGTTTTCTTAATAATATATCTTCTTTTTGGAAATAGGATTTAGAAGACGAGAATTTAGAAACTCATCATAATATGGTAAGTAAATTGGGATTTTATTGATAATATGAAGATTGACAAAGGATTGGTATGAGAATTTTTGAAAGACAGAATTTTTGGCTTTCTCACAAACTGAGTGCTCAAGAGAGTTCTGTCTTTCAACTAGCCCAGAGGCCTCTATTTATAATACTACATTGGATACAATTACATCATTGCTTACATCATCGATTTAATAATTTCACAGCTTTTTCACCTAAGGACACACATGTCCCTCTATTATTTATTACATCACATGACTCTTTACATTATAGGGACACTTGTCCTTCTATTTTTTGGTCTTGATATAGCCCCTACATTGTTCTGCATTGAATTAAAGTAGATCTATTAAACAACTTCCACTTGTCCATCAATTCTGTTGGCATGTAGAGCAGATCCATCAAGTGGCTTCCACCTGTCCATCAATTCCTTTGGCACGTGGGGACAGTTCCTGGCTATGCACGCCTCTTGCAAAGTGGCAAAGCTTCCATGGATTTGATGAGTGTCAAATTTATTGATGTATTTTTGCAAGATTGTTGACTTTTCATTTCCTCCATTAGTGAGTAGGGTCCATCCATTGTACTGGCATATGCATTTGAATTTTTTCTCATACAGGTTTTTGGCAATGTTGTAGAGAACTTTAATTCCCAACACCCTTCAGGATCTAAACCATGATCTTGTAATGTTTGGTACCGGCTTGGTATTTTTCCCAACTTCAATTTGAAAATTTCGAGCAACATACCCAATCGTGATAATATGCTCAGCAGGATAATATATCCTTCCATCAATTTCAGGACTAATCGAATAAAATTTTAAATATATGGATCTTCCTTGAGCAAACTTTGATATTTCTCCTTTTAATAAATCATCAAATTTTTCGATTTCTTTCAGATCTTTTCCTGGATAGATAAGATCCAAGAATCCATAATCAGCTGCCATTTTTGTCATGACGGGATCTCCTCCCTGAGTAACGATCAATCGTGGGTATACATGGTCTCCAGAAGAGATGTAATAGCAATCACATTCTTGAAGTTCATATATAACTTCAACAGTAGTTTTATATTCGTTTTCATTTGGTAAAAAAGGGGAATCATCTTCATTTTCAGTACGAATTCTGACTACCCTTGTATGTTCTTCTTTGGCATTGATTGTGATTTTTCGATGACTGGCTTCATTTATAACAACGTTTTTGGGACTTGGTTCATCTCTTTTAATTGTTGGTCCACCACTGCTTCCAGAAGATGTACCTGTTTGTATTTTTGATATAACCTGTTTGGTAATCAACGATTCAAACTGAGATTCAATCTCAATTATGTTATCGCTCAATTCTTTAGTATAATTGTAATGAAATGTTGAGATTTCCATCAATTTCTTGAAACTTCCTTGGAGAGTTTCTGCAAGTTGTTCAATTCCAAGTTTTATATCTTCAGCTTCCTCCATGAGGAAGTTCATTCGCTTTTTGGCGTCTATCAGGGAACTTTTGATATTATCCATCTGCAAATTCAATATTCCTGCTTAAAAAGTCCGCAAGATAATTATTAACACATTTAATATGAACTATATCAAAATTATAAAATGCCAAATAGGCTTGCCATCTATGAAGCCTTCTTTATTGAGGTTCTGGGGGTAATTTATTTTTTACTAAACCTGCAACTTGTGAATTATCAGTTTCAACAACGAATTTCTTAGATAATAAAAACAATGAAAACTTCTTTATTCCTCTGATGATTGCTAACAGTTCTTTCTCATGAGTAGTATAATTTATTTCTGCTTGATTAAACGTTCCACTTGAGTATCTATAAATTTCATTAAGATCTGTTTTTAATATTGCTGCCAATATTTATCCGAGGCATCAGTATTAACTATCAGATTATCTATTTCATCTGATAATCTTAATTTTGGCAAATTTTTACATTCTTCTTTTAGTGATTTAACAATTTCTGTGTGTTCATCACTCCATCCTTTGGTATTTGTTTTTCTGAGTAGAATTTGAATTTTATGTCTCTTTTTGATAGATTTTCAATAAATCCTTCTGTATAATTTAAACATCCTAAAAATTTTTGTATTTGTTCTTTTGATTCTAATTTGTCTAGAAAACTTTCTATCTTTTTAGATATATGAGTTTGTAATTTTATCCCTCTTTTATCTATTGATAATCCAAGAAAATCAATTTCTTGTTTTTCTATTATAACTTTATTTTTTGAAAGAACAATTCCTTCTTTTTTACATTCATTTATAAATTTAATTAAATGGTTTCTATGTTCTTCTCTATTATTAGAACATATTAATATATCATCGACATAGACAATTTATTCATTAAATTTTCTAAATATGTTATCCATTTTTCTTTAATATATTTGTGGTGCATTTTTTAAACTAAATGGCATAACCATCCATTCATACTTACCTTGTGGTGTACTAAATGCTGTGTATTGAATACTATCTTCTTCTATTTTTACTTGCCAAAATCCTGATTTGCAATCAAATTTAGAATAATATTGTTTTCCTTTTGCAAGATTTATTAGTACCTCTTTATTTGGTAAAAAGTATCCATCAAATTTAGTATATTTGTTTAACTCTTTATAATTTATTACCATTCTAGCTTTTCCTCTTTTTTGTTCAGAATGTTTCATGACCATAAAAGCTGGACTACTATGGGGTCCATTACTAGGTCTGATTAATTTTTGGTTAAGTAATTCTTTTATCTGAGTTTTAAATTCTTGTGTATCTTGTATGGTATACATAATTGGTCTAACTCTTATAATAACATTTTCTGTTAATTCTATTTTAGCTTTTTGATGATGTGGTTTCCAAAATAATAATGAATTTTCTCCACAAATTTTTTCTAGTTGATCAATGATTTTTTCCATGTTTATTTGTATGTTCGTTTTTAAGACTTTTTTTATACATTATTCTTTTATTTTTTATTTCATTTTGTGTAATTGGTTTTTTCTCCCATTTATCACCACGCTGTGTTGGCTGAACTCTGTAAGGTCTAAATTCTTTTGGTATTTTTAGTAAATGTGCACAAGGTGTTTGTAACATTACCATGTAATTATTTTGTTTATAATATTGAAATTGTTGTATAAAGTCATTTTCTAGTAATACATCACATTCTAATTTGTTATAATTATATATTTTATTTACAACTATTTGTTTACTCCCAAGTATTATATCAATTTTATCAGCACTATTAATTATATGAGTACTTTCTCCTGTTACTCCTGTAATTTTTATCTTTCCATTAGTATTCCATGATTTTATTAAGAAACTTTTGAATATTGTTATATCACTTCCTGTGTCAATTAATGCACATGTTGTTATATTTGTTTCAACAATTGTAACTTGTATATAAACGGCTAATGGAAAACTTATTTGGTTATTCATTTATTCAGCTTTTCTGCATAGTATAGTTTGACCATTATGAGTTATATATAATCCTTCACGTTTTATACTATAATCTTCTAATCCATCTAGAAAGCTCATTCCTAATAATACATGAGGATTTACCATACTACTATCTACATGACATGGTACTAGGAGATTTATTCCTCCTATTTTTATTGGTACTTTTACTTCAAGTTCAGTCATATGTACTTGTCCATCAAAATTTATATATCCATATGGATCAGTTCTATGAGATATTAGTCCTTTATTTCTATTTGAAACTATATGACATTCACTAGCTCCTGTGTCAATTAATATATTTGATCCTTTTATATGTTCTATTCCATTAAAATATTCACCTTCTATTTTCATATTTCTAACATTTCTATTAAGTTTTATTTCTTTTGTATTACTAATTTCTCCTAATTGTTTTCTATTAGGTAAACTTGCTGATCTCCTAATTAATCTGCCATCTTTAAATGTTATGTTATTATTAGGGTATTCTTCTTCTCGTAACTCTATGATTTATGGTTTTACATTCTTTATGAATTTCAATATATGGTTTTTTAGAATAAATGTTTCCATAATTAGAATTAGTAAATGTGTATAATGCCCTGTATTCTATAATCATAATTTTATCTCCTGGTTCCATTATATCATCTTTATGTAATCTGAAATGTAATCCTAAAACTTCATTAAAATTTCTGTCTTTTAATGATATACAATATTTTGGGTAACATGTAAATATTAGTTTCTTATATACTAGATTTCCTTCTACTGTTCCTAAATGACTGTCTTTTAAATTTATAATTCTTCCATCATGTAAACTTACAGTCAAAGGCGAATCTAATCCTTCTCTAAATAGGGATTTGAACATTATTTGGATACCTGCTAAGTAAACATATTGAATCTTTTCACTCAGTTTTCTATTGATCTTTGTTAATAATTCTGCAACTGTATTTTTTGTTAAAAGATTTAATTTGTGTGTTCCTTGAGTGGTTCTAACATCTATTGCTCTTTCAATTTTATGATATTCATTTATTGATACTTTTCCCCTTTTCCATATTCTGTCTAATATTTCCCATTTTCCTATTTTCAAATCTAAAGATAATTTTTGTATCTTCCTGAACTTATTATTATCAAAAGTTACCTTTAATCCATAACCTTCTATTCCTTCATATTCTTGTTTATCTATGTTCTTATTTGCTTCTATTTCTTCTATTTCTTTATTCTGATTCTGATTCATTACTTTCTGAATCTGTTTCACTTATATAAACTTCTTGATCATAGTATTCTTCAATATCTGATATTTCACTTAGTTCACTTTCTATTTCTAGATATTCTTTTTGTAATATTTTAACTTTCTTTTTATTACAATCAGGACTTATATGTCCCATTTCTCTACAATTCCAACATTTACATTGGCTTTTGTCTTTCTTATAAGTTTTATTTTTCTGTCTCTTATTTGGATTATATCCTCTTTTGCAATATCTTCTCTTAGGTTTTATATATTTTTTCCTGAAGTTTCTGAATTTTTTAAACTTTCTATTTTTATATTTTCTTTTATTATTATTTTTTCTCCTTTCAAGGTTACATCCCCATTGAGTAGGTTTTTCCATATCTTCGCAACATATTCTGGTTAATTTTCCTGATTTCTTTAATAGTTGTCTTTGTTGACATATATATGCTAATATTTCAAATAGAAATTTTATTCTTGATCCTAATGTTCTAGGTGTTCCAAGGTTATCTCTAATAAATTTTTCAAATTCTATTTTAAAGTATATTCCCCATGAACCTGGTAATTTATTGTAATACATATCTCTATATACTTCTTGATTTTCATTACTATAGAATTGGACATAATAGTATTCTTTAAACTCACAAGTATATTCTTTGATTTTACACATATCACATATTGTTAAATTTATTAATCTTACTCTTGCATTATCTTTTTCTCTTATTGATTCTGCTTCAGAATTACTCATCCAGTTTTCTCCTAAAAATTCATCCGCAATATAATCTACTAACTTTTCTATTCCCTTTCTATCTGATTTTATTAGTTCCGTCTGTACATTTCTTCTTATTAATGATTTCGTATCACTACTTATTCCTTCCCACAAATTTCTAACATGTCCTTCAAAAGATGCTACTAAAAATTTTATCATTCTATCAGTATTTTCCCATGTATCATCTTTATTGTATAAAAAGAATAGTATCATTGAATCTGTCCAAGTTAATAAGGCTTTTTTGGTATCTATTTTACAATCTAAATCTAATTTTGTTCCTCCATGATTAATAGGTTTATCATAATTATTATTTGGTTCAAATCTATCTTTATATTTATTTCCTCTAGGTGGTTGTCTATTTCTGATTCTATCATAATATTGTCGCCGTGATTTGTTGTATAGGGGTGCGTAGCTTTCATCTGGATCTGGTAATTCTTGTTTAGAAGTTCCTATAGGAGCAAGGTTAGGTGCTCCTCCGGTATTCATTAAAACTTGGTATTCATTAAAATTTTCTATACTTAACTGGTCAAAATTTTCTATGAGCAAATCTAATTCTTCATCCATTTTTGTCTTGTTCTTCTTCAATTTTTTCTTCAGCTTTTAATTTTCCTAAAGTTTTTTCTATAGATTTTTGTAATTCTAATTCTTCCTCTAGTATTTTTGATAATATGTTTCTTCTAAATTCATCATCCATACTTCCTGCTTCTATTATAATTTTTTCTTGTTCGAAATGCTTCTTTCCTATTCTAAGTATTTATTTTTCCATGAGTTTTTTGTCTATTTTCTTATCTTTGGTTTTATTATTTTCTTTGAATTCTCTAATCTCTAGCTTTAGTATATTTATATCATTTCTTACTTCTTTTAATTCATTTTTTACTTCTTGAACATCACTTATTAATGATTTTATTAATATTTTTAGATCTTCAATATATTCGCTTATTGACATTTTATACTCTTGATTTTTGAGTTTTTTGTACCTTAAATAGTCTGTCATACATATCGTCTATTTTTATTTCTATATTTTTGATTCTTTCTTCTATTGATATATTTTTTTCGTTTTCATTCTTTCTGATTTTCTCATTTAATTTATCTATTTTTTCTATAATTATTCCAATTTTATCTTGATTAATTAATTCTCCTGATTTTCTTTGGAATTCTTTTAAGATTTCTTCATCTATATTTTTAACGTCTCCTATCATTTCTTTTAATTCTTTGAATTGTATTGTTAATTTATTTTGAATATTTTGTAATTTTTTTTTTGATATTCATATCCTGTATATTTAATTGTTATAATTCTTCAATGGCAAGTTTATCTTGTGAATTTATGTTTTTATATGTTTGCCATAAAAATGCACTTATCCAATTTAATTGCATATTAAGAAATCCATCTGATTCTCCCCATGAGCTTCGTGGTTGAAACATAGTTGTATTAGCTCCTTTTATTTGGTAAGATCATATTGGTAGATTAATATTTTCTATTATTTGTTTTTCAAATTTTATTTCTGGAAATTCTGTCATTAAATTTTTCCTTTGATATGCTTAACTTCTAATCTTAATTCCGTATCATATTTTACTTCTTTACATATCATTATATTATATTCACAAAATTCTTCAATTGATCTTAACATCGTTTTTCTTTGTTGTGCTTTATAACTTTTTATGTAATATTTAATTTCTCCAGTTATATCATATTTTTCCATATTAATTTTTTCTTTGTTATTTATGATCATAAGTATATTATGTAATTGTTTTAGAATTGTATTAAAATATTTTCTTTTACTTTCTAATGATTTTAGTCTTAGAAATCCTTTTCTTTTTATATTTCTTTCTTCTATCATTTGGTCTAATAGATTTCCTCTTTGTTCGATTATTGAATCTAATTTCTCATTTGTTTTCATATCTAGATATTTGATTAATAAGAGTTCTCCTCTATGATAGTCCATTTCTATAATCTTTGTATAATTCTTCTAGTATATCTTTGTGGATTAAATCTAATATTTCGTTTATAATGAAATCTTCTTTTATTATATCGAAATTTATTAGATCATAAATGTATTTTCTTATATCTTCGTCTAAGTCTTTTAAAGTTCTCAAGATTTCTATTTTATAATTATCGGGTAGTATTAATGTATGTATAATCATAAATCTTGATGTATATATTATATATTTATTTTTATTTTTTGTCATATAATATTTATCTTTTAGATCTGCCATATGGCTCTGATACCATGTGAGGGGTGCTACTATGAGCGAACAAAAATCAAATAAAATCATATAAACAAATTAAGTAAATGAAAGTATATAAATGTAAAGTTTTAAGGACTAAGTTGTAACTTTTCTAAAAATTAAGAGACTTGGTTGAAATATGATATTTAAGGGTATTTGAGATAGTTTATAGTATTTAAGACTATTTTGATGAATTGATAAAATTTTTGACTATTTTTTCAAAATGCCATTTTCATGGTATGCCACGTTTTGTTTTGGGGAGTGGCCTACCCCGATGGCGGCATTATTTTTCTTTAAAAGAATTGGAATTGCAAAAGCCAAGATGTGATTTTCCTATAATAAAACTATATAAAATAGAAAACGTGGCCGTTTGCAGGGAATCTCTAGTTTAAACGTCACAGGAGGCATTGAGAGGCATCAATGCATCATCAAGTGCGTTAAGGGTGGGTTTAACTCAGAAGGCTAAGAAATCCTTAGAAATTGGGTCTCCCGCGTAAGAGAATAAATTTACAATGCGGAGATTCGTAGCCCACAATGGTAGGAGAAGAAGTAATTTCACCACTTGCGCGTTGCAGCATTGCACCTTTCCTCTACGTTTATGGAGCAGCACCAGCACCACTAATCCTGGTTATTTTTCTGGTTCTGTGGCTTCTGGTGGTTCGGCGTCAGCTCCACCACTCACACTTGACACCATCAATCCTAAGGTGGTTTCTGTGCTTTTCTTGTATTTTTATTTAATTTTAAATTTTCTTTACTCACTGGGGTTTTACTGTTTCTAACATTTTTGGTGTTTGGTTTGCCATAATATTTTCTGAATTTTATTTCTATTACATTTTTTTCCCATTTCTGAATCTTCGTTTGCATTTAGTATTTGGTTTTGTGCATGATATAGTTTTACATTCTCATTTTCTATGATTTTTGAGGTACCGCAGGGCTATCTGGTAGTTTTGGGGGGGGGGGGGGTTTCTTTTTTTCTTTTTTTTGAATACCGTTTTCCTTTCCTTTTGTTCTTGATCATTTCTGTGCTTCGTGTTTTTCCCCTTCTTTTGATTGTAATAGACTAATAGAAATCTTTGTAGAAAGACATTATAGATTTAGCTCTAGAATTGATCATATAATTCCCTGATAATTGATGGACCTAGAAATGAATTCCATTTTATTTTATTTTTTCTTCTAATATACAAGTTAGGCACAATATTTTTTTCCTCAATTTGTGGAAAAAATTCGATTCCATCTCATCTGATGAGAATTGTATTATCTTTCAATTATTTGAAGTTCTGATAAATCTTCAAGAATGGTTGAAGGAGCAATCTTATTAAGTCTTATGTTTTCAGGTTTTGAAATGTGAATATGCTGTCCTCGGAGAAACTTTTATCCTTGCTCAGGTTTGATGATGCATTTGCTGAGGATTATACATTCCGTTTTAATATTCATTTCTTGCACACTTTTTTGTAAGATGTTCTCTTTTCACAGAGATTACAGCAAGAGTTGAAAGAGAACCCGGGCTCTCATCCTTTTAATGAGGTACCTGTTTCATTACATATTTAATTAGAGTTTATCCTTAATTCAAGAAGTTGCTTCCAAACAAAATTGAGAAAGAGTGTCTCCAAATGTGCCTGTTGGCACAAAACACCGGAGATTTCAAATTCGTTGGAGGTTAATCAAGTCCAAACGATGGTTCAACTTGACTGCTATTATAACCTTGGTCAACATATCTGCAGGATTTTCAGCTGTCAAAATCTTTTGAAGTAGAATCTCGTCTTCTTCAATAATTTCTTGTACAAAATGATATTTAACGACGATGTGCTTCGTTCGTGCATGGTAGACTTGGTTCTTTGCTAAATGTATAACACTCTGGCTATCACAATACAGAGTAATGTCTTTCTGAATAACTCCCAATTCACCAAGTAATCCATGTAGCCAAGTTGCCTCTTTGACAGCCTTCGTAATTGTCATATATTCTGCTTCTGTAGTAGACAAAGCAACTATAGACTGTAAGTGGACTTCCAACTAACTGGAGCTTTTGCAAAGGTAAACAAATCCAATCGTTGATCGACGTTTGTCCAAATCATCAACATAGTCAGAATCAACATATCCAACTACACAATGACCAAGTGAATTATCCCTCTCAAACATTAAACCAACATCAATGGTTTTCAAAATATACCTCAAAACCCATTTCACAGCATGCCAATGTCCTTTATCAGGACTATGCATATACCTGCTCACCACTCCAACTGGGTGTGAAATGTCAGGTCTTGTACACCATTGCATATATCAAGCTTCCAACTACATTTGCATACGGAACTTTTGACATATATTCTCGTTCTGTGTTAATGCTGGGAGACATTGCAGAGCTAAGCTTGAAATGAGGGGCAAGTGGAGTCCTCACGGGTTTTGACCGATTGTCCAATCCAAAACGTTGTAGCACTTTTTTCAAATATTGTTTTTGCGTTAGACAAAGCTTGCCTCTGGTTCTATCTCTACTTATCTCCATGCTGAGAATCTTTTGGCCTCACCGAGATCTTTCATCTCGAATTCTTGGTTCAGTTGAGCCTTTAATATGTCAATTTCTTCATGGCTCCTTGAAGCAATCAGCATCTCATCAACATACAAGAGTAGATATATGAAATATTCATCTTTTAGCTTGTGAAAATAAACACAATGGTCAAACTTGCTCCTTGTGTACTTATATTCCAACATAAGTTTGTCAAATCGCTCGTACTATTGCTTATAATGGTCAAGTTGTGAGTGTTTATCTAGGATTTTTCAGTTTTAGGAAATGGTGTGGATTATCCCAGCTTTGTTTAAAGTGCTTATTAGAATTTGTGAGTTACTAACTAATCTTCAAGCTTCGCAAGCATTTTTCGGTATAATTCACCATTTTAGGCCATGTCAAAAGACTCTGAATTACACTTTGGTTGATACTGAGTTGAGTTTTCCTTCCCTGCCCCTTTCTTAATTAGTTTTTTCACAATTAAAAGGAAAACTTAGAAGGGAAAGATAGAGAGAATCTGACGCCCATGTAAAAAAAGTTTCCTCTCCAGAAAAGGTTATAATTTATCCCACATCAACCAAGTGCATATTTTAACTATTATCGGAGGAAGAAGAAAGGAGTAAAATGTTGAACAAGAAATATACTGTTCTTGCAAAATGGAGCAATAAATGAATAATATTTTAGCTATTATTTATATTGTGGGGTGAGTCTTACGGTTGGTCTCTACCTTTTTGGCCTTAAGTTGATGCATAATTTGAAAAGGCGGAAACGGGTGCTGAGACTTTTCTCCTTCATGAGGCTAGACGTAAGTTTTGAAGCTCTTTGATGCATAAGCTCACTGTGAACCAAAAGTTTAGTAAAAATATAAAAATAAACATGCAATAACATAAATAAAATGTAAAAGCTTTCAGAACATTAATTTACGTATCAAAATAAGTACAAAATAAATCAATAAAGATAAGTAACTAGCAACTCAAATCAGAAAAAAAAAGTGTATATATTTTTCTTCTTTCCATTTTGTTTTAGGATTAGTTTGAAATGGTTACTTTTATTTATAACAAATCAAGTTACAAATTTAGGTTTTAATATCTTAAATATCTGATTAAATTAGTCATGTAGTTTGATGTAAAATTGATTTCTAAAGTGTGAATTTTTGGGTTTAAAAAAGTGGTGGAGAAATTTGTGGGGCGAATGCCTCGTAATAAATGAGGCATGTACCTTGAGGTGCAAGCCTCAATCATTTGAGGCGTAACTTTATTCAACACTTAAAAAATACGGGTTTTGTGAACCAAAAGTTTAGTAAAAATATAAAAATATACATGTAATAACATAAACAAAATGTAAAAGCTTTCAGAACAATAATTTACTTGAAGTATCAATGTAAATAAGTACAAAATAAATCAATAAAGACAAGTAACAATTCAAATCAGACAAAAGTATCTATATATTTTTCTTTTTTTCCGTTTTGTTTTAGGATTAGTTTGAAACGTTTACTTTTATTTATAACAAATCAAATTACAAATTTAGGTTTTAATATCTTAAAGATCTGATTAAATTAGTCATGTAGATTTAATGTAAAATTGATTTCTGAAGTGTGTGAATTTTTTGGTTTAAAAAAGTGGTGGAGGCATTTGTGAGGCGTATGCCTCGTAAGTCGTAATAAATGAGGCATGTACCTTGAGGTGCAAACCTCAATCAGTTGAGGCGTAAGCTTTATTAGGCACTTAAAAAATACGGGTACTGAGACTTTTTCAATGTCTCACTACATTTTTAACTAGATTTCGAATTAGCAAAAAATAAAAATAATTTTTTCGGGATTCTTGATCGTTTTGTTTTTTGCAGTTAGTAAACTGCAATATTGGAAATCCACACTCCCTGGGTCAGCAGCCAATCACTTTCTTTAGAGAGGTGTGCTTAATAATATTTATTCTTAACCCTGGGGAAGACTATAATCATTTCCTTACCTTTTTTGTCCTTATTTAGGTCCTTGCATTATGTGACCATCCTGCCATGTTGGACAGAGCTGAAACAAGGGGTTATTTTAGGTACAAGTGAATTAAACTATATGCCTCATTCTTGCCTAATGTAATTATTCATTTGCATTATAAGAGCAATAAGAGCGGTCTATGTTAAAAGTGTATAGATTAGATGAATTTCTATCTGTTTTATAGATAGATATTAATTGATAAAATAATGACGTAAATAACCGTGTAGTTGCTACCAGATTAGAATTCAATCAGGTAGCAAAATATGTTTTATTTATTTTATCTTTTTCTAATTTCCAATGTGAAATGGACCTGCAAACACATTAGAGACATTACAGACATGCTAGAAAGACACTACAGAAACTTTTGGATCGAATTGTACTTCTGAATAGAAATTACAATATGGTATTTTTAGGTCCAGAGTAGGACAAAGTAGAAACTGATTTTGATAGTCATAGACCCAAAAAAAGTAAAGAGAGTGACAATGCCAGTCCAATTTGAGTGGTTCATCTTCAATATATTTTCATTAACAACGTTCAGCTAGTAATAATAACGACAGTACATCAAGTGTATAGTCCTCAAAATTCCAAATTCAAGATTAAAAAGCCACTAAAAATCTGGAGATTATAAGCATTGGCTACCTTGCATATTATGATCTTTAACTGAGAGTATGATGCTAATACACATGGATGAGCAAGAAGATGAACCAGGGTTAAAATGCTGTGTTCAAACTGTTTGCTTTTTAAGAGAGTCCGTCTATATCAGATTTAATTTGTATGATAGTCCTTTGTACACGAAACGAATATCTAAATTTTTATTTCACATTGTTAAGTGTCAAATTTTCGCCACACCAAGGGAAGGTTGATTTAATAAAATGTAGGATTCCCATGAACATCAATTTCTGTGCTAGGTTCAGTGTAGTTTTATCTTTTAGGATATTCTTGCTCTAGTTTACATTCTAAGATGGATTGTTGAGGACAAAGAGCTTACCATCCTCCTTTACAGCATGGTAACTTTTAAGTTCTTTGACATGTCAAAAATTGGTTTGCTATCTGGTTAGTGACAAATCCATGTTCCTGTGTGCTTTTCTGATGGACTTTTTAGTGCTGATGCCGTAGAGCGAGCATTTCAGATCGTCAATCAAATTCCTAAAAGAGCAACTGGTGCATATAGTCATACTCAGGTAACAATGCCTTCTTTTGAAATCTCTGTAGCAGTAATTACGCAGGACTCTTTTACAGACGTATAATTTGGGTTTTCTTTTATTATATGAACTCAGGGTATCAAATACTTACGTGATACAATTGCTTCTGGTATAGAAGCTCGTGATGGCTATCCTTCTGATCCAAATGATATTTTATTGATAGATGGTGCAAGCCCAGCTGTAAAGATGTTACCTTCTAGTTCTTTACACAAGATATATGAGAAAAAATGGGAAAGGATTTCAGTACGCTGATTAACATTTTCCCGTCCTTTCTCAGGTTCATATTATTATGCAATTATTGATAAGGTCAGAGGAGGATGGTATTCTCTGTCCCATTCCTCAGTACCCTCTTTATTCTGGCTCAATTGCTCTGCACGGAGGTTCCCTTGTATGTATGATGTATTATAGAACTATTTGTCTGTCGAAAATATTTTGTTTTGGTATTCCATCCAATATTGTTTTTAACTTTTCGGTATGTCAAAAGCTTAACTAGAGCTGAAGCCTCATTGTTGATGTTCATGGTTTGAGTTATGTTATTGCTGTTTTTCACAATAGGAAGGTTCTGATGTCGGACTCTCATGCGCAGGTTCCTTATTATCTTGATGAAGAAACAGGATGGGGATTAGAGATATCTGAGCTTAAGAATCAGATGGAAACTGCAAAGTCCAAGGGTATTACTGTCAGGGCTTTGGTAGTAATAAATCCTGGCAATCCCACAGGGCAGGTTAGCAATTATTAGATATCACAATGCCAGTTGAAGAATCTCCTTTATGGCAAATAGCCTCGTCGAAATCTGATTCTCTCTTGCACCTATGACCTAGTTTATGCATTTGAATGTTTTGCCACATATTTTAACAGGTTCTGGCTGAGAGCAACCAACGAGAAATTGTGGATTTCTGCAAAAATGAAGGGCTTGTTCTTTTAGCAGATGAGGTGACTATATTCTTTCAGAGCATACTCAATGGCATAATGACCAAGATTCTAGTTTTTTTTTTTTCTTTAATATTGTCAGGTACTACCTAATCCTCCCTACCAAACACATAATTAAGTCTGAGTTTCGATTCTTTGAGCCATTCTAGTTACTTTTAGAAAATTTCCTTGTGCCTCAAGCTATTTATGCATTAAAACTAACTGAGACAATAGTGTCTCTGCATGACCCCCATGTCATAAACCTTGTATGGATGATGGTATTTGACTGTGCTGTTGTCTGCACAGGTGTACCAGGAAAATGTTTACGTGCCTGACAAGAAGTTCCATTCATTTAAGAAAGTCTCTCAGAGCATGAGGTATGGAGAGGACATACCCTTAGTTTCTCTCCAGTCTATATCTAAAGGTGCGGTAATCAAATTTTCACGTAGATTGTAATTATCATTAACTAGTTCATAGTTGATGAGCTTCTGCTAATTCATTGGGACTAGGGTATTATGGAGAGTGCGGAAGGAGAGGGGGTTACATGGAAGTTACTGGTTTTAGTTCTGAGATAAGGGAGCAAATATACAAAGTGGCATCCCTGAACACTTGCTCTAACATATCTGGTCAGATCCTTGCAAGTCTTGTCATGAACCCTCCCAAGGTTTGTCATTATTTTCCTGGGGTATTAATACCTCTGCACCAATGATTTGTATCTATATGCAGCATAGATACATTTTGATCATTTTAGCATGAATGTTAATAAAAATGATTATAAAGTAATTTAGCTAATTGGCCTCGTGCTGGTTGAACAATAGATGAACTGAGACTTCACGGATAAATTTGAAGGGAAGTTTCAACGATGAGAGTCTTGGATCAATAAGTAGAAAACTGTGAGGCGCCATTTTCACCTAATGTAAGCTGAGGAACCTTCAACCCAGCTGCTCACGGCCATTAATTAGAATGTTATTAGTGACATAATGAATTAGCATCATGTCAATTAGTTGCAGTTGTTTGCACTTCGATTCCTTGTATACGTCACCATAACGTGTAACCGTTAACTTTCAATTGATATTTCCGAACTACCGCATCTGCATGCCTACCAATATTGCAATAAAGAATTTCTTATCTGTTGTGTGCAGGTGGGTGATGAATCCTATGAATCTTTTTCTGCAGAGAAAGAGTCAATCCTTTCATCCCTAGCAAGGAGAGCGAAGGTCAGAATTTGACATAAATTATAACTTTGGTCACTTGTTAAGTGAAGAGCAAAAGAGAAAATTTGATTTTTGATAAATTGTCGTGTTAGAAAACTTACCTCACGAGAGTTGGAGACAAAATTACAACACGCCAAATGAAGAACGACGAACCAAGATACATTAGCTCTTGAACCAAACACCGAACTTGAAATCTGAAAATAAATGAAAGAGCATCCAAAAATGGAGACAAAGTAGAGGCTCAAACACGATTAGAATTCACTGTTCTAAAAGTACATTTGCCCCCCTCTCTATCGAGATACTAAGGGTCTAATGCAAATAGTTTTAGCAGATTAATCAAGCCTTCAACCTGAATATTCATAAAGCACGATGAACACTCGGAAGAGGAACAAAAAATATATGAAATATCTGAGTTTAAGTGGTAGAAGTTGATCTCGGAAATATGATAAATTTGGGGATGTAAATCACATGTTTTCTTATCAACTTCAAGCAATGTTTATAGTGTTTGAAACACCACACACAAAATTATACATATGTTGGACGAAAGGGTGTCCAAAAGTTGTATCACACGAACATACACTTGTTTGCTTGAATCATGCGATCACATGGTAATTTGAAACCCTATCGGGTTCAAAAAGTGTGTGCCATGTGATCACATGACAATTCACCCATGTGATCGCATGGGCAATTTGAACCCAATTTTTTTTTTCCTTTTTGTTTTTTTGCAATTCCTCTTCGTGTCAATTCTCGTCTCGTCCCGTCCGTTCTTTCCTTCAATAATTTAACCAATATTTGAACAACAATTTGGAATCAACGATCCTTAAACATCGATATCGATCCTATCTGGTTGTATTGAGTAAAAATGTATAATGACTACAAAATTTTGACAATTGGCCATCAGTTGAGACTTCGTTTGGGTTGATATGATTTTTTTTATTTTTATTTTTTTCGTTTTATTTTCTACTTCTTGACTTTTAGATTAAATTTTATTTTTCCATTCCTTGATCTTCAGACTCTGGAAGGTGCATTGAATAGTTTAGGAGGAGTGACATGCAACAGAGCAGAAGGAGCAATGTATCTGTTTCCTCGTATTGAGCTGCCAAAGAAAGCCATTGAAGCAGCAAAAGCTGTGAATACTGCCCCAGATGCCTTTTATGTTCGTTGTCTGCTTAATGCCACTGGAATAGTTGTTATTCCTGGTTGCGGTTTTGGACAGGTATATGCTACTGATGAGAATACCAATGACATGCAAGTGTCTCTCTAATATATCTTCGTAGTTGAATGGTCATTTGTAGTTGGTTTTGGACAAATTATCCATGGATAATTTGGTCAAGAACATGAAAGATGGAGCTCAATGAAAACCTTGAAAACCATAGAGACCTGTTGGAGTTATGTAAGACAAAATTTAACCCGTGTCAAACTGGCTTTCCTTTTTCTTTATTTTCCCTATTACTTTTCGTGTGTTTGTGGGGCAAAGTATGGGGCTTCATCAATAGAGGGTAGCCTCCAAGGTGTGAATCCCCTCATATAACTTGAACCTTTTGATGCATTAAGCACAGGAGTAACCTTCTATCTTCGAAAGTTGACGTTGCTCTGCACAATTCCTATATTTCTAAATTTGTTTAATTATAGTTATATTCATGTTAATCGATGCCTGAAGCTCACACGAACTTACTAGTCATTGTTCTCATTTCTCAATGCATGTTGTGGCTTATACTTGTGTTTCTGTGGTAGGTCCCTGGACAATGGCATTTTAGGTGCACAATATTACCTCAAGAGGATAAAATACCAATCATTGTTTCTAGGCTGACTGAATTCCACAAAGCATTCATGGATGAATTTGATTGAGGAACTAATGCGGGTACACAAGGAAATTATGAACTATTTTAATAATTTCAAGATTTTGTTATTTTATGGTAATATTTGATTGTTAGTTTTTCAATCAGCATTATAGTTTGGTTTTTTATCATAGAATAAGATTTCATTCTATTTCATGGTATAAATTAAAATCACCCAGATCTTCATAAAGAAGGGATTTTAATGAAATGAAAATTGAGAGTTCTCAATTATTTGTACAAATTCTCAACATTCTATGGAATCAATGAATCATTCATGCTTAGCTTTCTGAAATTTATGAGCGAATCAATAGAAACTAGAAGGTTTGTGATTTCCCTGTTCAATCTTTAAAGTTAGATATCATGTTAGCTTAGGGTTAGGGATGACAAAATGGCTCGTGCTGCTCGGTATTTCAAGCTAACGCTTGAGCCGAGTTTGTTTTTTGTTTTGGTTTTTTTTTTGTAAGGACGGACTTTGGCTCGGCTCTGCTCGGTTTGAGCAAAAAAGTCTGCCCAAAAAGCTCGAGTTTTGAAATTCGGTTGCGAGCTTAGCTCAACTCGTTATATATATACATTTTCAATTACAAATTTAGAATTTTTGTTATATAAAAAAATTAAAATTTAAAAGCATGGAATCGACCCAACTTGGCTTGGCTCGATAAAGTTCGGGCCTTATTTTTGGGGGGCGAGCTTTTGATCTGCTTTAGCCAAAAGAAAGCTTGCCCACTAAAAGTTTAAGCTGAGCTTGAGCCTTGAACTTCAGTTTATAGCTCGGTTTGACTTGTTGACATCACTATCACTATGTTAGCTCTTATTTTGATTAGCATTGTAGCTTTTAATAGAGTAGGAGTTGATTCATGTAACTTTGTCCCTTTTATGGGAACAAAGTACTCGGTAAGGCAAATGATGGCCTTTACTTATAGGAGACTGATAGGCAAGCATAGATGGTAAGTTGGTGCGACCTACCCTTGGCAATATCAACATTGTTGGGTGTTGCCTCCAGGGCATAGCTCAAATAGTGAAAAGTGGTGGAAAAATTCAGCCTCACTTGTTGGGTGAGGGTTCGATTCTAGAGAAATGGAAGAGATTTTTGACAAGCGGAGTTAAAGGGTAAGTCCTCAATCTTGTACCACTTGAGAGGCATATTTTACAATTTACATCCTCATCAAGGTCCAGGACATGACAGGGCAGGTGAGGACCATTAGAGTTGCGGTTCAACCTTTTTTTTTTTAACATTGCTGGGCGTCGTGTCATCTGAAATCAGAAAATAGACGGGACAACATGAAAACTGTAATTAGAGTTCACTAGATGCAGCATACCTTTTCTTCCACCACCACCTTCAAAGTGGGAAGTGCAATGGTTTCTGCTTCTATCAGGGTAAGATTCTTCAAGCAAGCCAAAAATGGAGTTCAAATTCAAAGTTCACTAGGATTACGCGTCTGTTTGGCAAAATGTTGACTTATTTTTTAAAAAATGGTTCAATAAGATGTTGACACACGGTTTATAAACAAGATCTATAAATAACTCTTTACCATGCTTAGGTGTGGATAGCCAATTTGTTGACAGCCTACACTACACAAGTAGCTCCAATGATCGTGAACATTCAAAAATCGTTGGTCACTTAGCCTCTGTTCTTTAATGTAATTATTACAATTTATAAATAATATAATATTTTAAACCATTTTTTAATCACACTCTCATTTTTTTAATCACATATTTTATCTTGAAACATAAATAAATAAATTATAATTGTCACAATATTACCAAACATCGCCTTAATTTCTTTGATCATTTTTACTTTAGTAAGGTAAGGTAATTAATTACTAGTTACTAACTGGAAAGTTGTGAAATAATTGATCATTTATAATTAATGTTCACGAACATTATATAGAATGTCGTAGCACAACTATGGTGCCTGCCTCGTACCACCATGAATAGAGCGACATTGACCAGTCCACGTTAAAAAGTAAATTACGTTGTCGTACCTTCAGATCCTGATTCAATGGCTTTTGCACTGCATTGACAGTAAAGTACCGGCAGGATCGGTACAGTACCTGTGTGCATTGAAACTCCCTTCAACATAAAAAAGAACACACGATTTTTCTGGATAAAATCACGATTCTCTAACGCCTAATTTCTATTTGAGCATCATAACTCGAGATTCCACTAGTAGCAAACAATAATCATGGATTTACAAACATATCCAACAAGAATCACAGACTTCTTCACAATTCGTCATGGTTCACCAAAGAACGATCTCCCCCACACCATAAAAATGGAAGTAGCCTTTTAACCAAAAAAAAAAAGGTTGTACTCGAGCCCCAACAGTTCCTGTTGTGGGGATTTATAGAGGATGTAAATCACGAGATGTGTCTCAATGAAGTAAGGTTGAGAGTTTGCTGTTTAATTAAATGAAAAAAATTATAGATAGATAAAAATGAGTAGTTAATAAGTGAATAGTACTTGTAAATATCTTAAGTAAAAAATAATTCGAATATTGAGAAACAATTTATAATATGAGTACCTTAGACTCGAAAGTACTTGGGTTAGTGTTTATGTCTATAAAAAACAACATTTTTCTTTCGTACAATCTTATACTCAAGTTCAGGGTGTGTTTGATTTTAGTTAAAATGAGATTTTTTGAAATGAATAGTGATTTTTAAAAGAATGGATAGTTGAACTTTGGTTAAAAAGTCAAATATTGTGGGCTTGACTTTTAATGGATGGTTGAGATTGAGTACTATAGAAAAATGAGAAAAAAAGAATGAAAACCAAACAAGGGCTCAATGTGCTTGGTTCGAACCGGAGAGAGAGTTAACTTGTAAATAAACTGTAAAATGTGTGTTTTAACTTTTAATTGTTGAGGAGATTCAAGATTGTGACAAAGTATTTCCATCTTTTTTTCTTTCTTTTTAAGGTCAACCAAACCTACTCGAACTTTTTTCATTCAAGTTTTCGTTTTAATCTTGTTTTAAGCCGAAGTCAAAGTGTCAAACTGAAAGTATAAAGAGTGAATAGTAGCGCGCAAGACAGAGAGCCGAAGAAAAGATTCTACTGCAGGAAATGCAGCCTTATAAAAAACAGAGCAGTGTAAGAGACACTGAGATGGTAACTTTCTCGTAAGCTTTACAATCCGCATACAGTTTCCTTCAGAGCCCTCGGCTCCCAAGAACTTGCCTCAGATTCTGCTGGCCTGTGATATTTTCCAGATTTTTTTTAATGTGTGATTTAGATTAATTTGAAAAGTAAAAAATTATGTGCTTAAATAAGGATGAATGATTGAGATTGGGTTTGAGGTAACATTTTTAACTGGATTCTAACATTTTTTTTTTTTTTTTAATCTCATGTTCGGCCTCAAGAAATACACGATTACACATTGCTCAACCCGGCTCCATATCAATGACGTGGAGTTGATCGAAATGGACATACTTCTTGAGAATTCTTCTCCAAATAACTAGTATGGCTATTGATATATATATATATATATATATAAAATATATATATGGAAATAAATTGTGTTAAATACATTTTCTGTTATGTGACTTGCTTATAATCCACAAAACATTTTCCCACATTAAACACCATTTTTCAAATCACTTTTCAATCGTAATTTTATTTCGAAAACAACAAATTCTTTGTTTATAAAAAAAAATCTTTTTTCAAACTTAGATTTGTCATATCCATTAATCAACATGTTTTGTCAAAAAAAAAAAAAAAAAAAAAAAAATCCATTAATCAACACAGTCGAGCAAAGCTCTACCATTCTTGGTCCTTAAAGTTTCAATCTTCTTGGCCGAGAAAATCGCAACTAAAGTTGAACCCCTTGAGCTGACCCGACACGATCATCTAGTTACCGTGTGAGGTGTCATTTTTGTTGGACACTTCCTTCCAAGTCGGAACGTAACGTAACGAGCGACACATCTTCTTCTTAACCATCGAATTCATCTATAAATCGGAGGCTAGTCCGAAATGGTATTATGGAACTCTCAACATGCTTGCCTTACACAATCCATATCCATAAAGCATTGGGATTGTCACTCTGGCTTGATTGGCATTTGTTGACGTCACTTCACACGTGGAAACTAGTCTAGAAGTTATTTTGGAATTTGACTATTTTGACTTCTTCACGAGATTATGAAATTTGGTTAAACATTCAAATCATCATTCACTTAGACAAACAAACCGAAATATATACCATATAGAAATACGAACGAAATGTGGGTCAGATCACCAACGAACTAAATTGGTCAAGTGTAATTCAATGGTTCAGTTCGTGTTTGATTTGAGGCTCAACTCTACAAGTTAGCTCGAAATATGTAAAAGTTGAGATAGTTTCTCATTAATTGTCCCTTTAATGAATATTAAATTCCCCTATTTATAGGCAAAATGTGGGTGAACACAATTATTTATTACATTTTTCTGATATCGGTTCGAATAAGACGTCTTCTATAGGTGCCGACATGTAATAGGATTACATCTATATAAACATGCGACAGGTAATGGTGATTTTTTGACAAATACTTGGTCGATGTGATTGGCTTGCAGGCGGCTTTACTTCGGTTTGAATAAGAATGACTCAAGCATGGGAAGGATTTGATGAGAATTTGGGGGGAGGCCACTCAAACTCACAATATATTTGAGGGATGCAAAAAATCATTTAGCTATAGAATGAATATCCTATGTGCAATTCAGAAAAGATCGAATCAAATATTTATAAAATATAAATCTAACCTGCAAGGCTGAAGATCGATATAAATAAATAAAATATTTTTTTTTCTTATATGTTAATATTTTAGATTCCTAAATTTCAGTCGCCCCTTTCACCACAATTCTTTTCCTAGAATTTACTCCGGTAAAAACAGTGTAATGTATGTATTTTAGAATTATGTTTTGGATGTTAAAATTTTTTTGTTTAAAAATATGTTTTTTTGTATTTTTTAAGTAAAATGTGTGATTGAAAATTGGAGAGAGAAAATATGTGTGATTAAAAAATAATTTGAAAAATTGTGTAGAAAAAAACATGTTTGCCAAAGACATTCTTAACACATTTGACTGAAATAATATCCAGCATAAACTTACTCTGAATTGTATACCAAAAAGACTACTTCAGTTGATAGCAAGTTACTACATACCTGAAAAGTATTCTTTCATGTATTTTCATTGTCATCTGTACTATGCATGTCAATGTATCACGTGTTTTGTATTTAGGATTCTGGTGCCACAGTCTTTTTCCTTCCTTTTTGGTCCTTTGGGTCCCACGTTAAGGTTACAAAATTTGTGAGTCAAGGCCCTAAAATTTTTCTTTCAACACATTGTTACAACTTACAAGATTCACAACACTTTTCAACTTCAATTTTTTTCGAAAAATAAAAAACTTCTCAAAACTTTCAAAAAAAATAAAAAATAAAAAAATCTACACCAATCTGGCTCTCAATTTGGCAAACTATTTATAAATTTGATATATTTCCTAAATTACTTTTTAATCACAAATTTTCCCAAATAATTTTTCAACTTCATAGTTTACCTAAAGAATAACACATTCTTTATTTATTGACAAAAAACTTTTACGAAACAAAAGCTTAAAGTTCTTTAGGTGGCGTTCTGTTTGTATTTTATTTTGTATTTTCAATTTCGAAAATGTTTTGTGTTTCCTGTTTTCATTTTTGTTTTCAAATTTGTTGAAAACGCGTTTGGTTTGTCATTTCTGAAAACTGTTTTTGAAAATGAAAAGCTGAAAAACACGTTCTATTTGAAATTTTACAGAATACTACTTAAACTATTTTTAATTAATTTGCTTGCAGAATACTACTAATTCAAACTCAAAATTCCTTTCACAATACACTGAAAATATTGTTACATGCAACACACTAATGTGAGCATTAAGAGTTTATATAACACAGCTTGGTCAGGTTCGGGATTTGAAAAAGCTCTACTTCTATTAAAATTCAGAAAATGCAAGTTCTTTCAAAACCACCAGAGTTCATTTATCAGTGTATTTTTTGAAATATAATAACAAGAATTCTCACTTAATTTTTTTTTTTTTTGTAATGTTGATATTGAATGCAATAAAACTTTATTTAAACTTAGTTCCAAGTTAGGATAATTCTCAAATAATAATAATAATAATAATATTTAGGTTTAGTTCCAAGTTAGGATAATTCTAAAAAAAGTAATAAAAAATAAAAACTTTATATTAAACTTAGTTCTAAGTTAAGATAATTCTTTAAAAAAAAAAATTCCCAAACTGTGTTTTTCGCGTTTTGGACATTTTTTGTCAAAATACACACAAAACGCCCAAAACCTCGTTTTGGACGTTTTGCGTTTTGTGTACAATTTTTTTTTTTGTTTTTCAAAATGTATTTTCGAAAATGGTAAATAGAACGCGTTTTTAGCGTTTTCGAAAATAAAAACAGAAAACGACCTCAAAACAACAAAGAGAACAAAGGCGCTTTTAAGCATTTGTTTAGTAAATTGTTTATATACAAATTTATAAACACTGCATCTTTCTAAACCACTTTTTAACTGTACACAAAATTTTCCCAAATCACTTATCAACGTATTTACAGCAAAAATATCATATTCTTTGATTACAAATATATATATTTTTTAAAACCAGATAGATAGGAAAAATGGTATTCAACTTATAATCTATAGAGTTATTTGGACTAACAAAGCAAAGAAGTGTTGTAATATCCCATCACATGTCAATTAGCAAATGATCACATTTCCGTTTACAGCAACTCAACTCTCTACATGATTTTTGGTTTAAGATGATAGATTTTCAATCATAATCTAAATGCTGAAATTTCTGATTGCTAGGCTGGGGTGTATGAATTCATATACGATGGTTATTGCAAGGGAAGCAACCACAAGATTTGTGGCCTGAGAAATGCATGGTATTTCGGCTCATCATCTTGCGCGATTGTTCACCGACTTTTCGAATTTGTTCCGAGTGCTGAATCTGGGCTGTAGCTCTCAATTCCTCGGCTTTTCGATGAACAACAGCCATCCTCTTCATTAACTTCTCTTCCAGATTTGATCTCATCTTTTGTATTTTCACCTGCAAGAGAAATTCGCGCAAAATGTAAAATCATCAGTACATAAGAATTAAGATAAACCAATCAAATGAAAAAAATTATGTTCCCCCATTTATTTATCAGTAAAACCATTGTCTAATCCATTACAATAATTCAAGCATAGTCTAATCTATATTATTAATTTGCCTAGATTTTTGGGAGGCAGTGCCTTCACATGAGTTTCAAACTTACAATGTCAAATAGTCATTCGTGCATGAAATATAATAATTTTACATTACATACATTGAGTAAAGAGATTAGGACCACCATGGCCTACGGGAAGACAATGTCCCTGTCAAGCGAGTGGCTCAATGCAGATAAAGCCAAATATAGCTTACAAAGTCTTTATCTATGACCAACATAATCCAGACACACATAAAATACAGGGCATAAGAAATCTGTCTAGAAACGAATAGTATTGAATAGAAGAGGATTCATGTAGCCGATTTCAAATTTATTACGAATAATATATATTACTAAATTCCAGCAGTTACTGTTAAAATATTTCGCCGCCTAGGTGCAGAAAAATGAACTTCAAGAAATGAACCATACTGAGGCACATTGGAGATGGAAATGGATTAGCATAAATAATGAAATTTGATGGGATAATGCAATCTTGGAACTGATGAATTAAAAGTTAACTTCACATTGTTATGTTAATGTATCTCTAATTTTCATAGCATAGAGGAATTTGGGGTCAATGCAGAAATCAATGGTTAGAAATTACACCTCGAGTTTTCTCGATTCGGCTTCTGCTTTGGCATTTTGGAGATTCACCCAAGCTTGAATTTTAGCTTCTTCTCTTTGGTACCTTTAAGTTCTGATCACAGTTAATACTTCTTTAGGAAAGAGTATGGGGGAACATTATGATTCATTTACCTGAGGCAACACTTGGTCTTTTCCTCTTCGTCCCAAGTACAGGATCTGGACTCGAAAATACTTTTCCTGCACTCGATACTTATCTCAAAGTGTCTCAAGCTCTTTGATATGTCCTCCTCCTCCTCTTCTCGAGAGCTCCAATTCGTTGTCACAGAATCGAATTGCATCTCATGATTTAACTTTGCTAAATGGCACTCTTGAAGTTGCATTATGTCAATAGCGTTGCCATCATCGACGTTTGCTAAAGCCAATGGGCCGGACCTGTTAGCGGGAGTGTTATGGCGCACAGGAGACGTGCTAATGAACGGAGTCGGGCATCTTGAAGTGGTGGAGCTGCCAAGAGGGGACATTTCTGTTCCAATGTCACGGTGTTTTACCTCGTGAACGATTTCTGAGGTCGCATCTTCCGCCGACTGTTCCACAGCATTCCCAAACAAAAATCCTTCTTTTATTGGCTCTACACACTTAAATTTGGGACAAACCTCATTCGTGAATTTATCTGCATATGCAAATTGTTCAATGACAAGCGAAAACTGTACAATTACTCAATTTAAACATACAGAATTTAAAAAAGCACTGGCAGCATTTTACAAGTATTCTCTTTCTTTCCTTTTTTATTCCCACCAACAAGATGGCTTAGAAGGTAGATATACTAGAGCACAAAATACTCTATTCTCAAAATATACTGACCAAATAGAATCCAAATCCCCTTTTCAACAATTCAAAGTTCATTATCATGAAGTAATTTTAAGGGTAAGAGTAAGGAAAAAGTCATAGCTTTGTCATCAGAGCAAGTAGCAAAATCTAAAAGATGGGGCCATTGATGTGAAAAAGTTACTATCATAAAGCATATTTGGAAGTTAATGAGTAATGTTTGTAACATTTTTTTGGACAATGATGGGGTAAAGCTATGAAGTAAAGCGGAAGGGTCCAAAGTTAGGAAAAAGTTCTTACCTTTGAGTGGTACATTACCATTGAAAGCTCTGGTTGAGTCTTGATGGTCCAGTGCTAAAGCCCCTTGAAAGTTTGAAACAACTTTAGAGACCTTTTCCTCTGTAACCCTAAATTTTTCTGCAAAGACATCAGGCTCGTGTTGCAGGTAACCATCGCACTGTTTGGAGTACATTTTTGAGGAGTCTAATGGCTTGATTAAATCATGATGATGAGCAGGGGAGTCTTGGCAAGAGCTGCCACTAACAAGCCACTTCTCTGCATCATGCCATTTTGAAGGAAAACTTTTTCTATTGAAATTTCCACTGCTGAAGCTGAAAATAGGCCTCCCAGGTGTAGATGGAGCTTCAACATTCCTCTTTGAAACAGAATCTACCCCATTTTCTCTACTCCTCTGAGCTGAAACTTCAAGAAAACCTCTATTTCCTGTGACATTGTTTGCCAATGGAAATGACTTCACAAAATCAGAAGTTTCCTTGAGATTCAGCTTGCAAAGAGGGTCAGAAAATGTATCCAAAAATGGGTTTTTTGAGTTTGTCTTGGAAAATCCATTGCTGCTCTCTAATGTTGCTCCCTGAATAAGAAACAACAAAACCTACACAGTAAATATCTATTGCATCTTTTGCTTTTCGTTACTTAATACAAGAAATACAAGAAAAAGAGGTAAATTTGTTTACCCCTTGAGATGTAAACAAGGATGGAGTTTCCAAATACTTGGTGCTAGTAAGATCCATGGCAACAAAGCTTGAAGAGAATTTCTACCTACAAAACTTGAATTTGTAGTGAAATATTTAACAATATATATTGAAGAAGATTGATGCTATTTTTTCCCAATATGATTCAAATTCAACACAAAACTCATCGCCACAATAAATTGACTGGGGAATTTAGTCGAACAGTTGGGCAGTTTAGCTATCTGACTGGCAAATATTGTGTAAAACACTGTTAAACAATTTTACTAACATAGTGCAATATTGGACAAAAGACCCTCCCCTCCAAAAGACCAAAACCGGCACAATAGTACAGTCATAAATCTCCAGCAGTGACTGTGTAGAGAAAGGTTACAAATATAGTACTTGTGAAAAGAAGAGTGGAGCTTTGGGGGGTGTAAAAAGCCATTATATGTCACGGGACTCATGACGGTATCTGTATGTGTAACAATTATTAAAATATATTTAGTTTATATTTAGAACTTAGGAAAAGCTTATTTGTTGGGTTTCATTTCACTTTTTCAAGTGTGAAAATGTGCGTGTTTATGCATAATAAAAATATTTGTTTCCGCCAAAGAGTAAGCTGTTCTATTAGAATAATAACCAGTGTTTCACCCGTGCGTTGTATGACTATTTGTTACTCACATATATCGAATTTATATGTGAACACATGAAATGTTTATTTAAGAAAAATTGAGAAACTTACGAACATAATTAATTACAAAATTAGAAGGTGAACAACATTTAATTCAATTACAAATGCAACATCTATACATTTTGAAAAACTTCTTTAAAAACTACATTTGTAGTGGAGTTTGTTCTGTTTCCATCACCATCACAAATGATCATCTTAAGTCCTCTACGATTTGTAACCCTAGAAACTGCAACGTACAGTTGTGACTAAAAATCAGTGTTCTAAAAAGCGTGAAGCGTGACGAAGCGTGCAGCCCAAGATTCAAGCTTTTGAAACTTAAGCGGGAGTAAGTGTTAAAAAGCGTTTTTCAATTTCTAAATATTTGATTTAAATTTTACCCATACTTGAACAAGTAAAAAAAAAAAAAAGGAAAAAAAAGGGCAGCTGCGCGCTTAAGCTCGCTTCGGCGCGCGCTTTTTAGATAAAAATTTTCAGAAACACGTTTCTCTTGCTTTTCGCCAAAGCGACGGCGAGAGGCGCGCACAGTGCGCACGTTTTAGAACACTGCTAAAAACTGGTTTCTTCAAGAATAATCCAACGGTGAATAGTGATTGACCTTTACTTTTGTTGATAGTCATAGCATAAGATACCGTCAAAGGATATTGTCTTCTTCGTTTTTGGAAAGGCAGTCTTGCATCCGAAGGAGTTAATGTCATTCTAGGAATGAACACTTTGAATCCTGCATTGTTTCCAGATAAAAAATAGACAAATATTATTTTTTAAAAAAACATGCCTTCACTACGATTCTATTAATTTATGCAATTTGAATCCTTTCTAAATTAAAAGAAAGTTCCTTTGATCACCTAGAGATGATAAATGTTCCATTTAATCTTCTTAGATAAATATTTCCTTTATAAAAATCGTAATCTCTATATTATAGATTTCAAGCTTTGTGGGATAAATCATATTTATTAAAAATCATATTGAAATACATATACAAAAGTACAAATTAATGCCCCATAATGCTTACAAATCTTTGATTTGATTCAATTTACCAAATTGATAATATATTTTGAAGAACAAAGAAATAATTAGTATATATTATGAATTTAAACAAAGTGGATGGTTCATAATTTGTAAGCTTTAATCGTATATATATGATTTTGTCATTATACATTACAAATATATTCTATTAAAAAGATCGAATACTCTATAATTTGAATTGGTTACTAATAATTAATTGTGATTAAGTACAATTAGACTATATAAATTTCAACAATGAAAATGTTTAAATTATGCATATTTTAGGACGTTTGTGTCAAAAAATCGAAAACTTTATGAATTAATTATACAACTCACAACTAAACCAATCATCGAGGATATATTAACATAATCACACAAAATACTAAGCGAATTATATACAATGTATTAGATTAAAATGGAGTTAAAAGTCAAAACGCAAAATCTGAATAAGAGTACTTGCACTCATAATATGTCTAATCAAAATAGAAAGCAGTTTGTAGTCATAACTTGCACAGTCACAAAAAAAAAAAAAAAAAAAAATCATCTAAAAAGCAAACATGAGACATAATAATTTCAGATTTTCTCCTCCTTTACAATCTTCCTGATCTTGTTTGAAGACCGATGGGATGAGAAATCAGTTTCAAGTGCTTGTCTTGTAGATCCAGGATCAATCTGTTAACTCGCATTCACCATAAAAGTCGGTGTCTTGATAGGGGTGCTCACCTCGTCATCAGAAGATATTTCCTGCAAAGATGTAGTAATTAGATACGAAATAAATTTATCATTTTAAAATAATTACTTTGTTTATTTTAAACATGTTCCATGATCAAACCTTTGAATTCTCATCCTCAACAGTACCACACTTTGCAACCATAGTGTTGCTTTGTTTTTCAACCAATGAATCTGTTGAGTACTTAGGCATCAAACTCAAATCTTCACTTAACTTCACGACACTGTAAGTTGATGAACGGCCATTGAGGTTAGCTTCCCCGACTTGAACTTTGAACAATAGAGTCTTACCCACAACCATGTCTAAGTCACCCGAGTAGCCCATTTTAGGGGAAATAAGTGAAATCATAAATCAAGAAAAATGTAAAATAAAAACATGTGAATGCTTTTTAGATAGATAACCTCAAACATATCAGCTTGTAGTTCGATCGCGGTCCTTCCAATTAGCTGAACACACTCTTTATCCCACATAAAAAATGAAGTGTTCTCAGAATCATCATTAACCCTGACCTGTAACTTATACCTGTAAAAGCAAAATACTATATAAAGACTTGGTATAGATATTTTATTACTAAATTGCATAATCTTTACAAAACTTGATTACTAATAAACTATAGTTTCCCGAGCTGTCACGTAGATCACATGACACACAATAAAAACCAGCTTCAGTAGTAGTAGGCTTCTTGTAGCATTTGTGGAAAGACAAATAACACCAGTCACAAGCTTTCTCAATCGAAATAATTTTCGCACGTACACAACAACTACCAACCTACATTTAGAAAATACACATGTAGAATAAGTGTTGAAGGAAAAATGTTGTTAAATAGAAAGTCAAATTTTAATTCGTTACCTCTATTGAACTATACAGTTGCTTGATTGTTCTATATTTGATAGACCCACCAGTAAAATCATTGTTGATTAAGCGGTAGAGGATGAAATATGACTTATCCTCGAACAACTCCCATCCCTCCCAACCAACAACCTAGAGTAATTAGGAGTTAAAATTATTGTAATATTTGATAGTAGATTATAATGAAGAAAAAGACAAAAAAAAAAAAATAATGGTCAAACATACTTGTTTCTAAAACTCTCAATCTCAGTAATATGTGCGACCACCAACAACTTAGTGACATAATAAAAATTAGAGATTTTCATACCTGCATGATAATCACTGTGAGAAAAAGTGCATGACATAGAGTAGTATACTGAAAACAAATTAAATAAATCACCATTTTAGCTTGTTGCATTACACATTTGCAGTAGCACTATCACTGGCTCGGGACTATCTGGGTCCAAGTAACTGGTGATCTCATCAACGTAGTTATCCCAAAGTATACATGTCAATTTATTTTTCCTATAAATCATGAATAAAATATCAGGAACAACTATGTAAGTTATTCAACACGAATTTTAATATTGCATTAAAACAATAGAAATATGAATATTCATACTCCAAGTCTTCAAGATGAACATCTATCAGTTTGCTAGCTTTTTCCCTAACATCTTTGTGGGGCACATCACCTATGCTAGCAACCTCGCCAATGACATTTACAAACATGAGGCACATAAGTCAATAACAATAACTAGATATTGTATGTTGTTTAGTTTTACGTACCAAACAATTCAGATTCATCAGGCTTAGCAGTCTCAATAATTTGATGAAATGATCGAAACTTGTAGATTTCATTCGGGAAGGATACATTCTCTATTGCAACAACTCTCGTCATAGAAATGAACTCAATCCTATTCTTGAATGATGAGACTTTGTACTTCAATTTATTTTCCTCGACCAGAAAATGTCGAATAGCGTACAACCCCCCTTCAATCAAAAGCGGGCTGAAAACACGAATCGAATAGCCCTTAGTCGAAGCTTATCCGTCCGCCCTACATACAACACAACAATTCCTAAATTATCTAAAGCAAGACAAATAATAAAAGCTCGTTTGTGAAAAATTGTACGCTGAAAAACATATTTTATATATTTTTTTAGGTAAAATACATGGTTTAAAATCTCAAATCAATTAAAAGTATCAATTCATTAAACCTACGAAATGGGTCATCGCCTACAAAGGACACCCAACTCAGTCGAAATCCTACCTATCGTTCTCTATCAACACACATTACCTCAATAACATTTTAGATTAAATGGTAACTATTTTTTTTTTACCAAAAATAGTTAATTATTCTGCTAAGAACACAATAACTTAAAAAAAAAAGAGTTTTAAAATGAGAACTTTAGCCAGTCTATTTTTACAATGAGAACTCATACATTATACTAACTACAATTTTGGGTTACATCATTTCAAATCACTTCAAAATTATGCATATTTCATCTCAACTATTTAACTAAAATGGCTAAATTCTTAAAGGTAGAAGAAAATTCAACTACAGTAAGAATTTTTCTTCAAATCAATATTTTAAATGCCACCATGTAACAACACTTATAACCATATCTCACTGCCTTAAGAAAAGGAAACTATTTGTGTTGCATCGTTTCAAATCCATTCAAAATTATGCATATTTCCTCCCAGCTATTTAACTAAAATGGCTAAATTTTTAAAGGTAGAAGGAAATTCAACTACAATTTTTCTTTAAATCAATATTTTAAATGCCACCATGCACATACACTTATAACCATATCTAACTACCTTAAGAAAAGGAAACCCTTTGTGTTGCATCATTTCAAACCCCTTCAAAATTATGCATATTTCCTCTCAGCTCTGTAACCAAAAGGGCTAACTTCTTAAAGGAAGAAGAAAATTCAACTATAGGAAGAACTTCAATGTAAATCAATATTTTAAATGCCACAATGTACATACACTTATAACCATATCTCACTGCCTTAAGAAAAGGAAACACCAACACAACATACTCACTCCTATTTAATCCAGTGCATACCCGACACTAATAACATGTAAATAGAAGGGATGACGAACCTGATTGTCCACCAAAACAACATCAAGGCTGAAGACCTTGGTTGGAAACTTGAAGTAGGGTGTATTCCAAACACGTACGACGCGCACCTTTATATTCCATTCAGTTGTGTTCGTTTTCAAATCATTCACAAAAGTGTATATACCATCCATAGCCGCTGCATATCAACCGTCGCAAGTAAGAAGATGGAGAAAAAAAATGACACATTATGGACAAAAATAAAAGCAATCAGAATCCAGTAGTATTCAATCTGAAAATTACCACGTTGCTAATGGAAGGTCGCAAAATACGGGTTATGAGAAGCCGCTCAGAAAATGTATAGAGCATCAATGGTATGAAACAGGAATTGTATTGGTGTGAGCATTGGAATATTATACAGCTGAAATGGATTTCAGATTGAATTTGAGGGCACAGGCTTCCAAGAGTCATCCGACTAAGGTAGGAATGCAAACAGTCTCTGCGTTATTATTATCATACAGATTAACAAAAAAGAAATTAATTAACAGCTAATTGTAACTAAATAATCGTTTTAGAGAGTAGGTTAAGGCGGGAAAGATCAATTACACGGTTTTAGTAAGTAGCTTTCTTTTATATGTTATAGAGATACTATGTAGCACTAGTATTGACCATTAGCATCAATGTAAGCTACAATAAACTTTACGCCCCACTATAGTGAACATCCGTGATGTTATATAGACTATTCTTTAATAAAAAGTGATTGGACCTAAACAAGCGTGTAAGAAGAGAAAATAAGTACGCATGAAAGTCTACACGAGTTTTGTAAGCAAAACGATTAGACAAGACTATGGTGCCTAGATAAACATCCCGTTTGCCAAACTTCCAAAATACTCATGGTGTTACATTTCTTTAATCAATTGTGAGATGTAGCATTCATGGCTACTTAGACTGGTGCTAAGTACCCATGATGCTCGGTGTCAATTTTAGTGGTAATGGACCTTACGTCCCATATTGCTAAACACAAGTTGTATTGTATAGAATTATTCTTTAATCAATGATGATATATGGATTTCATTGTCACTTAGATGGATATTTAACATTAACATATTATAAATGAATGTTTAGAGTTTACTAAATAGGGCTTAAACCCAAATCCTATTATGCTATAAATGAATAATTAGTATTTACTAAATAGGGCTTAAACCTAAGTTCTACTATACTATATACTATTTACGGTTAATTCACAAGGATACACACAATATATATATATCAGTGTTCGAAAAAGCGCCAAAAACGCGCGCTGCCCACGCGACGTTTTGGCCGAAAGCGCGAAAAACGCGTTTTTGAAAATTTTGTTCTAAAAAGCGCGCGCGAAGCGCGCACAGTTCGAGCTTAAGCGCGCTTAAGCGTGCACTGTGCGCGCTTCGGCCATTTTTTTTTTCCTTTTTTTTTTTTTACTTGTTCAAGTATGGGTAAAATTTAAATCAAATATTTAGGAATTGAAAAATGCTTTTTAACGCTTTTTAACGCTTACTCCCGCTTAAGCTTCAAAAGCTTGACTCTTGGGCTCCACGCTTCGTCACGCTTCACGCTTTTTAGAACACTGATATATATATATATATACACACAAAAATGCTCAGCTGCCTGCGTCGAGCAATAATTATGTTGCCCGACGCTGATGCCACGTCAGGCAGGAGGCAACAAGAAAAGGGGGGACTAGAAATTGGTCCCCCCATATTTCTTTCCAATACCCACACCCACCCCCAAACATGTACGCCTCACCCCACCCCCATTTGTTCAACTTTTTAATCTCTTATCTTATCATCTCCTTTTTCAATAAATTCAATTTATTCAAACTATTTTAATCTTCCTAATCAATGACATAAAGCATTGAAATTGTGCAAATTAATTTGTTCTTTCAAGAATTAAAAAATAATTAAATTAAAGTATTTATTGTCAAATTTTTCGAATGACATACATTAATCTTTCTCATTTGTTTAGCTTCAATTATTACGGCCCTATTTGCTGTTTTGAGGCCATTTTGAATTTTCAATTTTCGAAAATACCCAAAACTCGTTCACTTACGTATTTTTTGGAAAACGAATTTTCGAGAAAAAAAAAAATTACAAACAAAACTCAAAACGAGATTATCTTGTTTTGGGTGTTTTATGTTCAAAATACAAACCGCATTTTGGACCCAAAACGCGGTGATTGAAAGGGAAATGAGTGAGAATGCTGATTTAATTCTCATTGAATGAGGATTCAATGAGGATTGAATCAGGATTGCACACGTTTAATTTCTTTGTTTAGCAATTTTACAAAAAATGAAATACAACTTTTCTTATTTCTCACCTTTTTTAAAAACGTAATACCTCAAATCACACTTTTAAGCACTGTAGGATCATCTCTCTCAACTTAACTGTATAGTTTTCCCTGCACATTGTTAGTTTATACAGCTAACCATTTCATCTGCATAAATCACGCTGTATTTATTCTTCGTCAATTACCAACTTTTAAGTTGGTCATTTATTTGGAATGTTGAGGGATAGCTCTGATATATTTTTGAATAATTCTTTTGCACTTTTATTTTTTTCTTGGAAGTAAATGGTTCACAGTATGTATCTTGATTCCAGAAGCAGATTAAAAGTGCAGATTTCTTCAGGTCTCGTTTTTCTCTTTTTCTTGGAAGTAAATGGTTCACAGTTTTTTTTGCTTTGGAAGTTGTCCTCTGTATGTCTGACTTGGGAAGTTTGTGTTGTAAAAAGAGAAAAATAAATAATGGGAGGAAAATGATATTTTATATATTGGAAATTCATTCATTTTTTTCAAGATTTTACGATTTTGTTACAATTGAACTACTCTCCAATTTATGAACTAATATATATTAATTATTTTAGATTTCAAGTTTTATTAGTTGCTAGATTAACTTGAATAGCCTACTGACTGATTTATTGATAATGTAATTCAACAAATAAATCATTTTTTTAATATAAAATATCACAAAATAATTATATCAGAAAATTATAAAGTAAACACATTTTCAGATTTCTATTATTGAAAACAGTTTTTCAAAATCACAAAAAGAACACGTTTTCAGCAATCTCAAAACAAGCAACAAAAACAGATAACTCAAAACAAAATCCAAAATCCAAAGCTCAAAACCCAAATACAAAGAGAATGGCCCCACATTTTTGGCTTGAAATTTAATTACATAATTTGCGAAAAAAAAAATAACTTTTATGGTCCATTTGATAGGCAAAATTTACTTAGGAAGTTGAAAAATATTTGCCTTGGAATTCATTTTTTGGTTGTTTGGCTCAAATTTTGCTGAAACTGATTTGCCGCCTTTGCTTCGAAAATTTGCTTGTTTTTAAGGAAAATTAATTCTCACCACTTTGGTGGAAATTTGTTTGCTACCTGGCAAGGAAAACCATTTTTGTCTCATTTTATCATTTTTGTTGTTAATTAACTTATTTTTTTTTTCTAGAAATTATCATTATTAAAAACTTTGTGGCAAACAAATTTTTGAAAATAACAAATTATTTGTTTATAAACAAAAAAACTTTTATCATTGATTAAAAATAAATAAAAAAATCTTTGATTGATATGCGATTCTTAGCCTCTGTTCGGATCGGGATAGTGATTATAAATTGGTTTTTTTTTTTTTTTTTAATTTTTAAAGGTAAGATCCTCATATTGATAAAAAGTCCAGAGAACAATTTGTATGTGTGGTTGAAAAATGGAGAGAGAAAATATGTATATTTAAAAAATAAAAAGCAGTTTGAGAAAATTGTGTAGATTATAAATTAGTTTATAAACAGAAAAACCTAATTCGCCGAACAGAGTACACATATGGCGTTGAACATGTATTCAAGGGAGGAAAAAGTTGGCATGATTGAAGGTACCCATGAAAAAGATTCAACCCTAGCCCTTGTTTGAGCCCAATTATTTGAAAATCAAGTTTTTTAAACACTTAATCCATTTTAATCAATTCCACAATATTTGACTTTTCAAAAAAATTTAACCATACATCCTTCAAAAAATAAAATTCAAAACCATATTATTTCTCAAATAATGTGGCTCAAACATTACCAAATTTCTGAAAAAAATGTTTCGTAAAATGGTTTTTAATTATGTTTGCCATAAAAGTTAATTTTGTTCCAAATTAGGTAATTAAATTTCAAGCCAAAAAATATAATAATTGAAGCTAAACAAACGAGAAAGATAAATGAATGTTGATTGAAAAAATTGACAATAAATACTTTGATTTAATTATTTTTTAATTCTCGAAAGTAAAAATTAATTTGCACAATTTCAATGCTTTATGAAAATTTATATCAATTTACATGTTAGGGAACTTTCGGCGTCTCTTTATATCAGGTTAAATTGATTTATTTGGATTTTTGAGTAAAATGTGTGGTTGAAAATTAGAGAGAAAAATGTGTGTATTTAAAATGTGGTTTGAAAAAATGTGTAAATTAAATCTACCAATTTAATCCAGTCGCCGAACAGAGGCTTAATTGATTAGCAGATTGTTCGATGACACCAAGCCACCAATTTTTTATTGTTTAGTATTTTCTAGGTAAGATGTGTGGTTGAAAATTGGAGAGAAAAAATTTGTATGATTAAAAAGTAATTTGAGAAATTGTATTTTTGTAAATTGTAATTATTGCGTAAAAGAATGGTTTGTAGATTAAAATAGTTTGAATATGTTGAATTTATTTGTAAAAGTAAAAGGAGATGACAAGACAAGATATTTAAAAGTTGAACAAATGGGGGGTGGGTTTTGGGGGGGGGGGGGGGGAGAATTGGTCCCCCATTCCTTGTTGCCTTTTTCCTGACGTGGCATTGCCATGTCAGTGTCGGCAACATAATTGTTGCCTGATGCGGGCACCTAGGCAAGTATAATCTACACTATATTATAAGAGTCTTAAGGAATCTACTGTTCAACTCCTTCAACCAACACGACGTCGTAGTTCTGACATCAGCATGACATTTTTTTCTTGAATCTTGACCACACAAATCTTCCCCCATTTATTCAAGCAACCACCACTACAACATTTTGGACTTTTTATAACACTTAAAAATAGCATTCTTAATCATATTGCTATTAATTAAAAAACAATGAAATCCTAAACTAAATCCATAGAGTTCTCAGCCTAGTCAGCCCATTTAAAAACGAAAGCTATTTTCATTACTTAATCCCATTTTCGTGCCTTCAATTTCCCTCTACGCCAATTTTCACCTAAGCCCTAATCTGTGCCAAGACGATCTGTAACAAAGACAAAGGCATATTGAAGACTCTGTTCAGATTTAATACTCATATTGTTCAGATTTAAGGCAAGTCCGAATTTGTGCTCTTCCTCGTCAGATGTAATACTCCTATTGTTCCCTAATTTGTTCGAATTAAAAGTTCTTCCTGGCATATTGAAGGTACTTTGTTCAATTCATATTTCTGAAATTTTCTTTATCTAGTTTTGTTTGATGTTAATAATCAGTTTGAGACTTGGGTTTAATGTTAATCTAGAAGTTATCATATGATATAATTATTTCTGATGCTTCCTTCAGATACTGTTATTGTTCGTGGCTCTAAATCAGTCTAGTTATTGAGAAGAAGGCTGTGATAAATGATATGGTATGGAAAATACTAAGAGTTCTATTTTGAAAATACATGTTTTGTTTTATGTGTTTTGGCCTAGAATCTGTACTTTTTTCTGGGGCAAAATTTATTCTTTGATGTTGTATTTTCTGTTAGCCAAACGTAGAAATAAATGTGCTTTGATACATAGAATACAAGTTTCCAATTGTTGAAGCAGTTAAATCAGCTTGGTTATTGAGAAGAAAGCTGTGATACATGACATGGTATGGAAAATACTAAGATGTTTTGTTTTTTGTGTTTTGGCCTAGAATCTGTAATTTTTTTCTGTAACTCAATTCAATTATAAGTTCTATGGCTTAGAAACCAAAGCCTTTGAGCTTTTCTAGAGTTTCATTGTCTTTCTTCTCATCTCTGGCTGTCAAAACCACTTTGAATCCTTTACATTCCAACTGATTACATAGCTCAAACCATATTCCTTTACTTTCCCCTGTCTCATGGTTCTATGGTTTGAGTCATCTTTAGGATGTAGGACATATTCCGTCCACAAATCTTGAAACGGGCATAACTTTTAATCCGACAAATAAAAAATGTTATTAAAACAAAATCATAACACGAAGAAAGTGTTATAGAATGTAAGTATAACAATTGAAGAATGCTATAAAACTTAAAACATAGCATTCTTTGAATGCTATAGATGAGCTAATATAAGAGCATTCAACCAATGCTATAATTGAGACCAGATTTTTAATAACACCATCAATAATAGCATTCGACAAAATGCTATCGAACATGATCGATAGCATTCTTATAATGCTATAGATGCACTTATATAATAGCATTTTAAAAATGCTATTATATAGGGTGGACTTTTAATAACACCACCAGTAATAGCATTCGAAAAAATGCTATGGAACGTGATAGATAGCATTTTTTGAATGCTATAGAAGAACTAATTTGTTGTAGTGACCATGCCTATTCCTACATTTATCCACACAACCACATAACCACCCACATCTCTTTCTCTGTTTTCTTTATTTCGACCAAAAAACTACATTATACTCATGCTTCTCTTTTCACTTCAACATGGTTTATCTCATACAGAAATCATACACGAGGTTGCAATTATAGGGACATTAAAAGTGTGCTTTTCTCAAGGTTGTGTTGGAAAATTGTAATGGATACATAGTTATCAAGCCTTTGAGTCTTAAGCCGCACACAAAGGCAAATACGGGGCATTTTGGAGCATCTTGGACAGTTGGGTGTCTTACTGGCTTCGCATTGAGTAACCATTTCGGGTGTTAGGGTTTGGATTCAAGGAAATTGGAAGATTGTCATGGCATTTTTATTTAGTATAGTAAGTTACGTATTGGAGGACATGATCTTTGATTTAGTGTAATTTTTGATTATCTATTAGTTGAGACTGATGTTGCTATTATTCGGATAATGGAGCTAAAAATGTTCTTAGTCATACACTCTTAGCTCATTCAAAAGTCATAGTAATGAAATAATTTTTTTGTGCCATTATGAGTTATTTGTGCTTTATATAAATTAAAATTGAATATTTTTTCTGTCAAAAACTCAAGTTTTCAATAAAACCAACCGACTTGAAGAAATTTTTTTGAGAGCCTCATTGACTGGGAATATATGGAGGGATGTAACAAAACAACTCTTAGATGTACAAATATCTTGCTTGAACAGTCACAATATATTTCATTCTTCCTTGCATATCGAGGAAGAAAATATTTGTCCTTATAAAGAGGCTGGCGGTATATATTGCGTAAATGAAATGATACTTGTAATTTTATCTTTTCGTCCTGACCTTAGCGTAAAGTGCATTTGTCATGTAAAGTATTATTCCCATCATATAGTACGTGAAATGAGTGGATAGTTATCTAATTTTGCAATTTTTACTTATAGAACGTGAAATGTTTAATTCTTTGAGTTAGTATCACTTATAGAACGTGAAATTTTACAATTTTTGCTTGTTGAACGTGAAATGTTTTGTAAATTTTTCGAGCTCAGTTTTATCTAAAGTATCATGATTTTGAAATTAGGATGAAAGTTAACACGTAAAAATAAAATCAAAATAAATAAATAAATCTGTATCATCAGTGTTCAGCAAATGGCGAGGTATGATTTGTTTTTCATGTCTCTTAAACACAGTTCCCGCACGGGAGTTTGAATCCACATAGAAAACTATGGTTTCACTTTGAAAATGATAACTCATAAGACATTCAAGATAAAATTCCTCAAAATAAAATTTAGACGGTATAAAATAAACCATTACTACTACGTCTCGTGCGTCGCACGAGCAAACTGGTTAGTTTAAAACAAACAATTTTGCTCTCCTTCACCCGTGAAGGCCGTGGGATATATACTCGTCTGGGCCTTTTTTAAAAAAGGTCAAGATTAATGTATTTCCCTTTTTGCTTCAATTTTGACTCTCTCTCTCTCTCTCCAAAACCCACCCCCCTCTACCACCTTCACTCTCACTGGATAAGGAAAAAATTGGCATGTGAGTTTTCATTTTTATCCCATACACTTAGGGGTGGAAAATGGGCCGGACAGTTCGTGAGTTCTAGTCGGTTTGACTCATTAAAAGCTCGGCTCAGCTCGTGAAAAAACAGACTTGGGTTTGAACCAGATTGAAAATTCGAGTGTTGGACAATTCGGGTTCGGCTAGTGAAGCTCGTGGGCCGGCTCGTGAAAGCCCAACAAGCTGCGAAATGGCCGGCTTGTTTCAAGCTCATCAAGCTCATTTCAAACTCGTCAAGTTCGTGTACAATTTTAAGTTTTAATATTTTAAACTATTTTAGCATTAATAGAAAAGTTAGAATACAAAAAAATAAAAATAAAATGAACGAGCCACGAGCCCACGAGCAGGACTTGGGCCGACTCTTTGGGAGACGAGCTGAGGCTCGTGGGCCGGACCAAACATGACCTTCACGGGCCTCGGCCCAGCTCGACCTGTTTGACATCCCTACATACACTGCGCTCGTCTCTCTTCAGCTCCAAAATTTTATGTAAAGTCTATTCGATTTTATCATTTTGACTTCTTTTTTATATATATTTTTGGTTTTATTCTTGAATTTTATGTGTTTAATTTTTCCCATTTACTTGTTCCGTATTTTTTCTTTGCAATGTAATTCCATATGCTGTAGAATACAAGACAGAGTTAAAAGTTGCAAGGAATATCGGTGTGTATATACATATATATAATGTCATTCTCATTTCGAATTCTTTTTTTTTCCTTTATTTTCGTAGCAATGGATGGCTTTAAGGATGCCTTTGTACCCTAAGTTGCTATTGGGATAATACCGAAAGCGGGACAGTTGTTTAAGAGTTATGATGATGCGTACAATTTCTATAACCAGTATTCACGGGAAGCAGGGTTTAGCTTAGCATTCGCATACACATTTGGATGAAGAATAAGGAAACGAAAGAAGTGGTGTGGGAATTATTTGTATGTTTGAGGGTGAGAGTTACCAGTTCATCGAGCAACATAATCACCTTTTAACAACACCAAGCAAAATTCATTTTGCTACGATCACATCGTGAAGTGTCTGTCGCAAAGAAAGCTCTTACACAACAATTTTCAGAGGTCAACATACCTGCTTTTCAGTAAGTACGAATGATGGAAATAGACCTTGGGGGTCCGTCTTCAATGTTTGTGTCGAGATATTTAGAATTACCAAATGGATCTACACTAAGAACAATTGGGCCATGATGTGGAGACATTAATCGAGCATTTTGAAATGGAGATGGAGAGGAATCCTAATTTTTTCTATGTGTATGAGATAGACGAAGATGGAGTTCTATGTCGATGTTTCTGGGCAGATTGTAAGTCGAGGAGCGCATATGCTCACTTTGGAGATGGAATTATATTTGACACCACATAAACACTAACAAGTACTCTATGATATTGTCACCTTTCGTAGGAGTCAATCACCATCGCTAGATAGTGGTGTTTGGATATGGATTTCTTAGTGACGAGAAGTCTGATTCATTCATATGATTATTACTGATCAGAATGCTGCAATATCTCGTATCGTGCCCCAAATATCTCCAACTACAGTGCATCATTTTTTATTTGGCACATACTGAACAAGTTCTTAGAAAAATTAAATGTTGTGCTGTATCGAGACCAATACCATAGGTTAGTGAATTTCATTAGAGATTCTGAAACACTCGATGAGTTTGAGGGTAACTGGAAACAAGTGATGGATACTATAGCTCTAGGGCTAATGAGTGGCTACAGTCAATGTTTGAGATCTAGTCTAGATGGGAGACTGCTTATGTTCGACATGTGTTCGCTGCTAGAACGTCTAGCGGTCATAGGGTTGAGAGTAACCACACTGTTTTTAAACGTTATTTGAACATGCAAAACACGTTGGTGGATTTCATGACAAGGTTTTCTAGGGCATTGTCCATGAAAAGGCATGAGGATTTAGCTATATTTATTTGAGTGAGGTACCACAGGTAGTTACACCCTCTATGATGGAGAGACAGATGGCGGGTATATACATGAAGTCTATCTTCTTGTTGTCCAATGCCGAGTTGGAGTAGAGTTTTCATTACTATGTAGCTAAAAATTCCAGTTCAGAGTTAGATAAAGTATACAACGCCCAAAGGGTGTATGATAGATAGCCATTTGAGAGGTGCCGTGAAGTAACATATAGTATTGCTACAGAATTCATTTCTTGTAGTTGTAGATTGTTTGAGTTCGAGGGGTCCCCATGCTGTCACATGCTAGCACTGATAAAAGCAGGTGGTCTTGCTGCCCGACATGTACATTGCTCAAAGTTGCACAAAAGGGTGCGAAGTTGATGCATGTTTTCGTGTTCAATCCGTAGATGATGAGGGAGATATAGGAGTGAGTAGGAACATGAATAGCAGTCATGATGACACACCTATCCTTTGTGACCCAATTCCTGTGAGAATAAAGGGTCATGGGAAGCATATGAAGTCCACAAAAGAGAAGGCCATGGCCCATGGGACGACGAATTGTCACAAGTGTAGTGGAAGTGGCCATGACAAATGCACATGCCCGACACTGCAAACCAGGTGAGCTATTTACTAATTAAATGACTATTTTTTGTGTGAGTAATTTTATGGTTGAGCTTATGTAGGTGTTTTAATAGTTGTTCTTTTGGAAGGTCTCATCCGGTTAACGAGCCATACTGTCCACATCTTTCATTCGATGGGGGCAAGAGGATAGGTTCATGAGCATAGACAACAACACTTATAATGCCTAGTCTCAAACCTTTGATGAGCTCCCGTAGTTCTAGAAATGTTCACGTGTCTACTGGTTGATTAAATATTGAAATGACATGTCCTCGATTAAAATTTGAATTGCTTTAGCTATTTCAAATGTCTCATCTGATTTTTGTGTTCTTATTGTGGGTCTTGACACATTTATTAAGTGAATGCAAACTCAAAAAACTAAATATAAATTTAATAAGTACATTGGCCGAGTACAAATTAGCCAAAAAAACCATTCGATAAGTACATTAGAATACTACATATTTTTCAAAAACTTTTAAAAAAAAATCCACTACATTATCGAACACCACCATCGGTGACGTCCCCTAAATGTATTCTTAGTGTAGAATTTGTCCTATGTGTGCCACTTAGTGTAGAATCTTCCCTATGGATTTCTGGATGATACGCGTTACATTTACATTTAAGCCTCGAGCCAGCGTCATTGACAGTTGACATCAACATTGTGGTTGATCGACTACAAGCTACCACATATGGGAAGATAAGATAAGTGAAAATAATAATAATAATAAAAAAAACATTATGAAAAAAAGATAACCTAAGCAAGGCTCAAACAGTAAGGCACACCAAAGGCTTGATGTCATCTCCATGGCTGCAGGGCAATGGTTGTATTGGTAACCATGGCTGTAGAACAACTAGCACCATACTGTCTAAGCTACCACACCAAGATATAAAAGCCATACATGCGTTGGTGTATTTCATTTATATCAATCAAAATATTTAGCAGCATATTGATCATCACAACCTCGCTATACAAGAAACCACCCATCCTTGCCCTCTCACCATAAACTCCATGAAGTGTTGGGTCCTTCCGAAGTATTCATTACAGCAAACAATTATATAGTTCATTTAACGCATATGATGAGAGGGGTCCAATACGTGATTATAAACAAAAAAACTATGTCCAAAGGCTTTCCACACACAAAAAGTTACTTAAAATTCAAGATCAGTTAAGAATTTACAACAATAGAGCATGAGAAAAACGAGAAATTTTGTCAAAAGAAACTTTCTCAATAGCCAGATTCCACAAATCTAAGATCATTTAACAAAGTTAAAACCCTTAATAATAAATATATTAAGAAACATGCTTGAAACATCAAGAAAAATTTAATTATTAATATTTACTATACATGCAACTAAAACTCCTTTCAAAGAACATTTTTCCAGTAATCACTACCTCAAATCAAAAGGGAAAAAAGGAACTATAACTCAGAAAACCCTTATAGAAACATATTTTCACCAATTAATTAAAAACCCACTTTCCAATTCTTTTTCAGTACCATGCACAACAATTCGAAGATAGACCAACATAATCACAACTCTACATTTCTTCAACAAAATAAAGCCATAAAAAAACTAAACCATCAATCAAATTACTAAATCCAAGCCCTCAAAAAACTAAATAATCAACATTGCCACAAACATTTCCAAGAAATCAGGTTCTCATTTGCAAAATCAGAAAAATATGTACAAAAAGAAATTGGGTATTCAAACTTACCATGGAAATAAAGAGAGACGAGCGCGGTATGGGAGAGAAAAAGAAACACTTACATGTTAAGCTGAAAGGGAAATGCATTAATTTAGGCATTTTTAAAAAGGTGTATATAAATATGAGTAGTTCATAGGCTTATGTCAGCTAACACATCTACCATAAAGGATAGATTTAGCTTCTATAAGATTGTACAATAGTAATGATATAGTTTTTCTCTAAAGGGTGGCATAATAGTGAAATGTATTTTAAATGGCCAATCATGCTTGTTAGGGTTGAATGCTTAGGCTTTCAGATTCAAGTAACTCCTTGCTACACGATCAGTCAAGCTAAGAGAGAAAAGCAGTAGTCCTTCCAATCAAGCCAACCAATTCCAACGATTGCAGTGATTGCCATCAAAGCAATAAGTATAGACTTGTAGGATCAAGTGGGAAGAGCTGAACTTGACAGGTCTCGCAGCTACTAAGCTAACGGGTAGCTTTCTTTGCATGACATCGCTCTAGCTTTGAATCGACAATTGCTGTTGCGGTCCCAATTGGGTTGGGGAAGATTGTGTCTAATGCGTTGTCTATTGTCCTCTTTCCCGCGCTTAGGAGCTCTTCAAGCGAAGAAAGATCGTAAATGATCAGCTTAGGTGTGAGTATCCAAGATTGGTCAAAAGGTTCCCAATAAGGGTAAGAGAAAGTACCCCGAGTCGAGCCATAACAGATTGATATGGCGTAGCGGCGACTGGGATTGATCTGAATGAAGCCTCAAGCGTAGTTCTGGGGCTTCTCCTATACCCCGCCTATATGGAGGAGAAGACTAGGCGGGGAAGGTCATAGTGAAAGCAGCAAGCTGGAAAGTCTCCGTTCATCTAGTTCCTTCTACTTTCATCGAGATTGCTCTGGTGTTAGTAACACCTCTCCTTGCCGAATCGACTGTTCACTCTTTTCCCATAAAACCATGAACAAAGAATTGCTCTTATAAATGCTATAAAAGCTCAAACATAGCAAAATGACCGAGGTACCATGATGTCCAACTAAAGTCGACTAGGATTCTAAAAAACCTCTAGACAAGTATTAAAAAAAGATGTCATGCACTAAACTTAAAAAAAAAGAAAAAAATTCTATTGCCCACTAAAATTCCTTACAATGAACTTGTAATAAGAACTTCATGACTTTTTCTATATCTTCGATATAATCCTTAATAGACATGAATTTTTGGGACCATCCAGCCATGTTAGATCCTTAGTTTAGAGCATCTAAATGGCTTCATAACATTGATAGTTTATTTGGACATGATCAGACTTTATATTGCGCTGATTTGTTAACTCTATCATCGGCTTTAAGGGTTGAATGGTTCTCGTCTCGACTAAGTTTTTCTCCTTAGCGTATGATTTTTTTTTCATTTTAATCTTAAAGTTCTATCGTTTCTTAGAACTAAGAAATATTAAAACTAATGTGATGAATAAAACTAATGTTATGAATATGACTTGGTGGTTGTTGAACCTCTTCACCAATAAAAGTCAATTATATTGAAAAACCAACATCCTACTACATTAAAAGAGTTAATGTGACGCCTACTATTCATTTTTCTGCCCTTGCTTTCACACTGGGTTTTTTGTTTTTGCACCACTATAATTGACAGCTACACCTAAGATATTTTCATCTCTATGTTGAATATTTTCTTCATTCATATCATATCATATCCTACACAAGCCCCCTCTCTATGTCTTTCTTTCTTTCTTTCTCTCACTCACTCACACACACTCTTCCACCATCTTCTAACCATTTCAGATCTCCACCATCTTCTCTTGTGCACCGTCTTCTAACCATCTCTCTATCTCCACGACTCCACCGTCTTCTCTTGTGCCCTGTCTTCTAACTATTTTAGTTTTGCTCCATCCACCACATAAGTAAGGCGCCAACCATAGAGCTCACAATTCACAAACCCAGTCCCTATCTTTACGTGATTCAAAGTCTATTCATCACAATGATTCGCTTTGTGTTCTTGGTACAAGTCTGGGATTAATTTGTGAGAAGCTTGTATGCCTTTGAAGAATTTGGATTTTTTCGGTAATCTCTTGCCTCTTTTGAAGGTTTTTGGGTCTAAGATTTCGATGAATTTTAACATATGGTTATTTTTTTTCGATTGAACTTCTGTTGCTTAAACAGCTACTACTTTGAGCCTTTACTGATCCCTTGCAGCCAAATCACTTGGAAGCAGTAAGTTCTGTGTTCTTGGTTTGTATATATTTGATTTCATTGCAATTTTCTTAATATTTCAAAGGTGGGTTTTGATTTTCTTTTTCGGTATTTCATTGCAAATTAGAACAATGAGTTTCAATTATTAATTATGATGTATGAGGTTTTTAAAAGAGCTAATGATATGTTTATTTTCCATTTATGTCATAAAATGCAGACCAGGGATCTTTATGAGATTGTCCAAGCTTCTTATCGTTTAGTACCTTATTCTATATTCAATGCTGAAGAAGGTTAGTCTTCTCAAATTTTAGTATGTTTTCTTGTCCCTCAATTAGTTGGAAATTTATTTTTAATTTGAATATTTTGAAATCATTTTCATACGTATAGTTTTTGCTTATATGATGTATAAACTTTCTCCAGTTAAAAAATTGTGACGAAACCATCAGAAAAATCCTAATTTTTCCATGCAAATATAATGTAAAATAATTCTGTTGTTCCTTTTGGCACCTGTCACTACCATTGATGAAGTCGGATGATGCAATAAGATTGGATATTAATTTTGTTTTGAGCTTGTTTTACAAATTCAGACAAGGCAATGACTCTTGAATGGCAAAGAAGAATGTTCGAGCAGTTTTCTATTAGCTTTTCAAAATTTATTATGGGCTTTGCTTTACTTAATTTGTTGTAGGATTTGGTTCGTATGAATTGGGTTGGTGATTGAAGGATTGACCTCGAGTGGAATCTAAGGTTGTGAATCTGGATTTTTATTTTCTCTTTATCTGATTGCACGTCTTTGAATAATTTTAATCCCGTTTGTCTAAATTATGATAATGAATTTTCATTTTCCGATTTAGGTTAAAATAAAAAGCACGTGTCTTGAAATTTTTATTTCAAATGCTTTCCTTGTCATTTTTAGTTTCTCTTATCTAGAATCTTGTACATACAAGGATCCAATCAATCCCTTACTCTCTTAAGTTGTTTTCGTATGAATGACGTAATTATATATTTATCTTTCGTTTGCAAGTAATTTTTTCTTAGGTCGAAGTGCAGACAAATCTCTTAATAGTCAAGCAGAGAAATGACAAATTCCTACATCTCTTCCTCCCGTGTCTTTCATACTCGTTTTCTTCGAAGATTTTTATGTGGAGAAAGCAGTAAAATTACGAATCTACCTGACATTTTGAAACATGTTCATTTTCTAATTTTCAGTTAATTTCCTGATACTAATAATATAATGAGCTTCAAAGTTGGGATATTTGGAATTCTTTCTTGGTTTGATCCATTAATTAAAAACGTTTGAAGGTATCGATCCATTAATTAAAAACATTTGAAGGTATCTCTGCACATATCATCTCATCTTAGTGCTATCGCCTGCTTGTATCTTTCCTAGAATTTGGTTTTTTTTAGTGTTGTCTTATCTAAAATATATTCTTTTTAAGTGGAGAACTATTGCTCATTCCTTTCCTGGCAGGTTTGCAAGGTTCCTGGTTTCAAGATGGGCTCGAATTGATTGACTAGTGAGTCGAAATAGCGGTTCAAATGGACGATTACCTTCATGTGCTAAAAGATATCATACAGAGCATTGGAGTTATGTTTGGTGATGCAATTGTCTGGTACAAACCAAAATGGAAAATTATTTATCTCATTTGTACTCTCATTTTCTATAATAATAGTGTTGGGCACTAACATTAAGATCCTACGCAAAATTCTTCAGGTTCTTGTACATAGCACTCCTAGAGAAAATGACCCAACGACAATAATATTTGCAGTCCATGTTTTTTGATGCCCTGCGCAGACTATCAAAGGAAGTTTTTCCATATCATTTAGTCCAACAATTTAGCAGGGAAATGTTTCAAAGATACCTTAGGTAGGATATTTTCTGAAACTGAAATTGCTATTAAACAGAGTTTCTCAAATAGTTGTTGGAAAATAATATATTCCTTCATTTTTTGAATTCAGGGAAACACAGTGAGCTGGCAGCAACACCAGACAACACAATCTTGGTGTATGAAGAATTCTAATTACTATTATTAAGGTTTCAAGGGTTTCATTTCTCAATTTATGATCACTTAAAGAGAACTCTCCTCTAATTCACGGAAAAAAGTCAACTACAAATCGTTTCTCGTCCGTCGGACGAGTCGACACTAGTTTTATATAGAAGATATGAAAGGCCCTTAACAAGCACGAAAAGTTAAATCTTAAAAGGGTTGGACTTCTGTTTAATTGGAATGTTATTTTAAAACATTATATTGATATTTTATCGTGGTAATTATAACATTTTTTTTAAGGAAGAAAATGCAGAATTTATTATTTTGATTTAGGTTGCTTTTCGAATTTTTTTACTTTTAAATAAAAAAGTACAAGGCATGTCTTCAAATTTTTTTTTTTTTTTTTTTTTTTTTTTTTTTTTTTTTTTTTTAACGAGGGAACTCGCAGCCGTTATCCATTAGATGCATACTAGGTAAACTCTCGGATTGATGCAATAACCTATAAACCACGCCAGTTATGTAAACTGTACTTGACAAGCCCAGTGCGACAAGTTCGACCGAGAAAGTGTAGATAGAGAAATCGAACTCTGGACCAAAAACCTTCATGCTCACCCACTCTACTGACTCGACCGCCCATGAGAGGTGACACGTCTTCAATTTGATCATTCCAATGTTTGTTTACTCGTTACATTCATATTTTTTAAATTTGAACGGAACAAGTTGTTGCGATCTGAAAGTATTTTGCTTCAATAATCAACTATAAATTATTTAAATTTTCTATAAATCACTGATAGAACCACCGATCCATTAGTCAAATTATGATCCGACTGCTTGGATTAGTTAGTTGATTGAGTTCGATAACTATGATTAATAAACTAATTGATTGTTTGTCATCGCAAATAATTTTTACTTTCATTATCGATGAAACAAAGATATACACTGTGATGTCATAATCGAAAGTGAAATAAAAGTAAAATATGTATTATTAATTATATAACTTTTGCACTTGTAAGCCTGCGTTTGACAATTACAATGATGATAATTTATAATTACACGATTTTCAAATTATTTTTTTAAGTACATACATTTTTTCATCTTCAATTTTAACCGCATATACCTAGAAAACACAAATAAACTAAAATAAATTGAGACTGTGATCCGCCGAACAGTCGATAAATGATAAAACAACTAGGACATTGGGAACCTTGAAATTTCTCATCTCTAAGGCTTGATCTGAAGGTTTTGCTTTCTTTTCTGTTCCCAATGATTTTCCTTTTGTTTTTTAATAACATATATATTGGCTACAGAAAAGTTTTTAATTACATATGTCTATATCTACCTTTATTTTATCTATATATGAACACTTCAACTAGCCTACCTTATCCGTGTGCCCCCCCCCCCCCGCCCCACACACATATATATATTTTTAAGTCATATATATTATTAAATACCAAATAAGTACTCATATTTAAAGATTTTAACAAGAAGAATTATAAATTAAATTTATGTTATAAAAATGAAGAATCTTAATAAATTTAATTGATGTGTCTTGTCAATATTTTTTTAAAAATCGCGTATCGATGTATTCGATACGACATGTATCCGCGTCGATGCATCGTATCATTTTATATTTCTTCAAATACATAGTTCAATAGTGTGAGGTAATTAGCACTAAAGTTCCTCATCGTTTGCATTCTTTGTGTAAATCAATCCTATTGTTTTAAATTTGACATTTGTATCCTTATTTCAACATTTTCTTACTCAAAACATCCATGTAGTTTGTCTTCATTGTGCAAATCTTCCTTATTTTTCAATTTTGAATTTTGGAACATCAGATCAACATTTTTTTACGCAAAGGTCCTCATTATCTATTTTCTTAATTGTAAAATGACTAACTTACCTTTCCTTTTAAATAAACAAAGAATAAAGAAAGAAAGAAAGAAAGAAAGAATTATTAAAAATATTTTTAAATTATTTTACGTGAAACTTATTATATTGGAAATATGAATTATTTTCTTTTGTTAGAATTCTTAAAATTATTTTACGGGAAACTTTTTTTTTTTTTTACGTGAAACCTGTGAAATTGAAAATATGAATTATTTTTCTTTTGTTAGTAGTTTTTAAATTATTTTTACGTGAAACTTGTCAAGTCACTGTAAACAATATTTTTAATAATTATTTATTTCATTCTTTTCTATTTGTTTATATATAAAAGTAGGTAAAATAATCATTTTACAATGAAGAAAGTAGATGATAGGGACCTTTTGCTCAAAGAAATGTCGATTTGAGGTTCCACATGTCAAACTTGAAATGATAGTGACATTTTGATTTATGAAGGCAAATGATAGGGATATTAGGTACGAGGAAATGATCAATTTCTCAAGAAAATGTTGAAATAAGTTTGCATACGCGAAACTTGAAATGATAGAGACGATTTACACAAAAAAATGATAAACGATAAGGATCTTTTATGCTAATTTATTAAGCAGGAGCAGGAGCAGGAGCAGGATCTTTTGTTTTGGTGATGGAGATATTTTCTTCCCTTCCTTCTGGCATCCAAAGTGACAAGTCCTAGTCTTGAGTCTTGAGTCTTGAATCTTGAAAATACTAATACGAGGCATCATTATATTTATTGACTGCTAAATGCCTCATTTTGACAACCGATAAAGTTTGTTGAATTGTTGCTCAAAATGGATGACTTTGGTTCAACTCTCAAGCCTTTCTTTTTTCGTTACACCCAACTCCCTAACTTTCACCTAAACACATACAATTGATCCTACCTACGAGTAATAATGTGTATTTCAAGTCACTTTAATATTCACACCTTTCACAATTAATATTTCACAGCTTTCGAAATTACTTTTTAACCACAAATTTTATCTAAAAAATATAAAAAACACAAAATAACTGCGGCTAAAAAAAACTATCACTAATATACCAAATTTTGAATAAATAATTTTAATAAAATACAATGAGGAAATTTCATTTGCACCAATTGAACTTTAAGCAAAATCGCAATTGACATTTTAAATATTACTTTGTCTCAATTAGATCACTGGATTTAAATTAGGTCATTAAATTTCAATTAAATAATTGGGTCTTTGAACTTTAACTTATTGTTATAAATTGGGTACCAAACATTAATTTAGCTTCAAATTTAAACGACGACCTTATCTCAAGCTGATAAAAATTACTTAATCGACAATCATATCATCGTGTAGGATGCCAATTTACACCTACACCACATTATAAGTGTTTAGAACAATAAAAGAACTCATCATTTAACCTTTTTAATAAAACGTCATTGCCATACTCGTCCTTTTATAATTTTTTGTTTCTAGGGTGCCACAATAATGGTCACATGAAAGATCGATTATGACATGATTGCAAACTATGCAATTTCTATCATTTTGGAAAACTATACTTGATTGAATGATATACAAAGATGAAATTTGAAACTAAATTTAAAAGTTTAGCGACCAACTAAAACAAATTAAAATCCAGCCATTCAATTAAAATTTTGGTAAAAGTTCAATGACCGCGGTTGAAATTTGCACTTCAATAATTGATAATTGAGTAACACAATTGCTGGGATAGCGTGCAAATTGCTAAACTCCATATTTTTATTTATTTTTTTAATCTAAAAAGCATTTTGCTAAACTTATTATAAACTAATTTATCGATAACGTATCTTCTCAAACCAATTTCCATTTACATATTCCTTTAAATCACATTTCAGTCATATTTTAAATCGAAAGCATTTTATCTTTTGTTTATAAACAAAAAATCCTTTTAACAAAGCTAAATAATTATCTAATTCTCGATTTCGAAAAAGCTAATAATATGCTTGCAACCACATATTTTGACAACCCTAATTAAGAATAGACGCCCAAATGAATGTGTTGACGGTGGCAAAAAAGACTCAAACGACACACGGTATTATCTCTTGCATGGAGGGGTTTTCTCCCAGACGTGGTTGGACGCGTCCGCAGGAATCCAATCTTAAACCTCTTGGATTTTAACGGGAGACTCTTGATGTCACCAAGACAACTGATATGCGCCATGTAATAATATATTACATAATGACCCATCAGATAGAAAAATATGCCATACAATACTCAAATATTTGAGGCTGAAGATAAGCTAAAATGGAGCCCACTAAACATATTCATTAACCCTGGATAATGCAAAAAAAAAAAAAAAAAAAAGGTGTAGCCCACACCCTGAGGGCCCGAACCGACCATGCCCAAGGCCATTGGTTCGGGAAGGTAAATCCAGGTTATGCCTCCAAGTAGCCAGGGTGGAAGGGCTTATGGTAAGCATGAGCAAATCTCAATAACTCCCGCTTGCCACAAGGCCAATTCCATTTTGCGGGGAATCGAACCAAGCACACAGCTGCGCTGAGCACTTACCACCCATCCCCTTTGCCACTTGGAGATGTGCCCTGGGGGCCTGGATAATGCAAGATGATTAGACATTCAGCCCTTTTCATTTGTTTCAATTAATATATATTTCAATGCGAAGACAAAACCTATAACTAAAATATCATTCTCCATTAACATTAAGTGCCACAGCATTTAATAAAACCATCTTCATATTTATTCCTTCCATTTCAACAGTGCATTAATGGCTATAAGACACCCCCTTTCAGGTTCTTTGATAATCCAAGAACTTGCTTCAAACAGAAGGCCTGGAAATAGACTACTAATGTGTGCCAACAATCAAATCTCAATCAATACTACACTTTTTCAGATCAGATCATCAATTAAGAACAAGGTTGGTTGGTTTTTTTTTTTTTTTTTTTTTTTTTTTTTTTTATACTGTTTTGGCTAAGTTTGAAGCATATACATGGTGTTAAGGATGATTTCTGATAGGTTTTTGAAGATCTGTCCTCCGGTATTGTTTGTTATAAGTATGATAATGGAGAGATAATATGTGAAGGATACGACGAGGGTCCTCGTTTTCACCACAAATCGTCGAAAATAACTTGCGATTCAAGGTACAAGATTATATTTTAGCATGTATCATATATGCCTAGAGTTGTCAGTAAGGTTGATTCCTCGTAACCAGTCGAGTGAATATTAATCTAGGCTTCTAAAATGAACTTTAAATCACATTACTCAAGGTTAGTTATAAAATTATCTTATTTGCTATTGTTAGTACGGTAGTTTGTAAATAGAATTTGAAGTAAGAAAGTTTTATATACAATGAATTAAGATCACAGCCTCGATGATTCGATGAACCTGATCGATAGCGTTGTAAAAGCTCGACTCACCTGTCCTGATTGACAGCTCTATCGCTTAATACACTATCAATGAATAGAATTCCGTCGTTTGTGAATGCAGGGATGTCGAGATCGTTGATCTATTTCACAGATGTTGGCTTCAAGTGGCTGATGATGATGAGCCTAAAAATGCAGAACAGGGCACAAGGGCTTGAAATGTAATGGTTTCAACACATTATGTTAATTGTAGGGACCACTGACCAATGGCAGATCCATGAATTCGAGTGAGCACGAAAGATCGCTATAGTACAAGGAAAGAAATAAAATTTGGCCGCCTAACTACAAGTACTTTTTTTTTGCTGATCCAACACGAGCGGTCGAATGGCTCGCCACTAGCTGGATCCGCCAGTGCTACTGACTTCACTTAGTGTCATGTACTGATCTTCTGAACGTATCACATAGAATACTTTCTCAAATCCATTCAGAGTGAATAACAGTTTCAATTAGGATCTCATTTGGGTCGATCGAAAATTATGAATGACTTTATAGTATGATAAACTTTTATGAACTTCGCTTTATTACTCATGATGTAAATAGAGGAATTCAAGCTTTGCTAGAAGTCTACTTTCCCCTCCCACATATGTTGGGGCTCGTTATTGCCCTTGGTTCGAGCTACTTTTGCTATCAAATAGAAAAAAATTATCAAGGAATTGATTATAACGCAGAAACAAAAGCCCAAGGCAATTTCTCACAGTTGATAACTTGTCCACACGCTAAAGTTTGTAACTCAACAATAAGCCCCAGAACATATCTATGTCACCAACAACTTTTGAATTGCAGGATCACTAACTCATCTCACTATATGGACTAAAGGCTATATAAAACTGAAGAATTCAATAACAGAAAAAACTCATAAAAAGAACCACATGAATGGGAAGATTGGAATTATGTAAATGTTGAGTTTAAATGTAGTTTTTACAATGATTATTATAACTACAATGTGGAATACAAACTCTCCAAGTGTTGAAAAACTAACCAATCGAGCCAAATCTTCTTCAACCTCTTGCACCTTTGCGATATATATGACGTTGAACTCATATTTTTGTCACACCGGATCAAAGCACCATTGTCCAAGGGAATGGCAATGAACTACCAAGAATAAATCGCAGGAGATCAACAAGAATATCAATGGAGAATGTTTTTTCCACTTTATCTTTCTCTTTATCTCTCTATCTTTCTATCACATACCAAGTTCAAATGAAGTCAAGTAGAATTGTCTATCATTTATAGAGAAAAAATCATTTGAATTCAAATTAAAATAATTGTACTAGTGGGAAAGAGACTTCACTAGATAGAGATGTGATCACAAGATTAAATCCTACCATTGATATAAATCAAAGGCTCACTTTTTATTGATTGAATGAAGTGTATATATACAACGATTATCTTGCAATACAAGAAAGAAATAATCTAGAATATACATGATATGGTAATATATGTAAACTAGGAAACATACAACAAATAGAATTCTAATTATGGTTGTAGGCTTCAATTCAACTTGCAATACAACAAATGCAAAGATTAGATCGAATTAAAGATCAATAAAATCAAACTAAAATAAAAGGAAAGAAACTAAGAGATTAGAAAAATGATTGTTCCCTCTTTTTGCTTGGGTTCAGAAAATCGATCCACAACCACAAGTGCAACACCACTATTTGGAGATTTGTACAATCACGAAGGAACACGAAGAAGGCAGCCCACGAAGTAGAAGAAGAGAATAGTGAGTGTCACAAAGAGCACAAGTTAGAGGCTGAATACTTAAAATCCACGAAGGAAGGCACACAGAGTACATAGCCGAACTCGGCTATTTATAGACGTGAAATCAAAGAGTCCATACATGGATGAAGCTTATCAGTAAGAATAAGGAAGAGATAAAACCGGATGAAGCTTATCAAGAAAAAAGGAAGAGATAAATAAAGATTTATCTTGATAATAAAACTAACCGAAAATAATAGATAAGGTTGTTTGGTTTTTATCTCTTTTCCAACAATATCTCCAAAGTGGGTATTGAGCACCAACCCCAATTGGGTTGACTCCCTCAAATTACCCGACCAAGTGGGCTACAAATAATTGTGGTGTGGATTAAACTATTCTTCAATATTGGTTTATAAAAATCTGAAGTTAAAACGGGCCTCGATTTTTCATCATCGCCAAAGGGGGTTAATTTGGTAACACAATTACCTAACAATGGTTGCAATATATTCACCGCCTTATCATCCAAGATAGCAGAATCATCATGACCCGAGGCTGTGTCACATGAGTTCGACTTGTCCTGATCCTTCTCCTTTACAGGCCCCCGCAAGATGGAGTGTCTACTGGAGACTCCAATCTTGGGACGGAGACAAAGAAACTTGGAGCTAGATAAGGGCTTAGTAAGTATGTCAGCTAGTTGATCATGGGAAGAAATGTAGGATACACCAAAAGAGTTACTGCTAACATGACTACGCATGAAGTGATAGTCAATAGCAATGTGCTCCATGCGCGAGTGGAAGCAGGATTAACAGATAAGTGGCTCCAAGATTATCATAATAAATATTAGGTTTGGAAGACAAAGAGACTTGAAATTCTGTCAAAAGACCTTTGACCCATAGAATTTCGAAAGCAGATGCTAGAGCACGGTACTCAGCCTTAGTGGAAGATCGAGCAATTGCACGTTTCCTTTTTAGAGTACCAAGAGATAGGTGAAGAACATAGATAGACATTGTAAGCAGAGGTGGAGGAGTGATCATCACTATTACCAGCCCAGTCAGGGTTGGTAAAGGCAGAAAGAGAGAGAGAAGAACATTTGCGTAGAAGAAGACCATGAATTACTATTTGCTTAAGATGGCGAAGGAGACGCTTAATAGCAGTCCAATGAATTTCAGAGGGACGATGCATGAACTGAGAAAGCTTGTTAACAGAGAAGCATATATCAGACTAGATTAGAGTGAGATATTGAAGAGTTCCAACAACACGGCGATACTTAGTTGCATCAGTAGCAGGGGAACCATCAAGGAGAAGCATAGAAGTAGAGCTCGACATGGGTGAGGAGACGTCCTTGGAACCAATCATGTTAGTGCACTTAAGAATATCCCGAATGTACTTATGTTGACCCAGGAAAAGACCAGAAGATGTAGGAATAACCTCAACACCTAAGAAGACCAAGATTCTTAATAGAGAACCTGGCTGATAGGGCGTCAATAAATTTAGACAACTCAGGAGAGCTACTCCCAGTGACCAGGAGATCATCTACATAGAAAAGGAAGTATAGAGTGTAGGTAGGACGAAAGAACAAGAATAGTGATGAGTCACTGTGAGAGTTAGAGAAGCCATATGTTAGAACAAAGGATTTGAGTTCATTGTACCATGCTCGGGGTGTTTGCTTGAGATCGTAAATAGCTTTGCGCATGAAACATACACGGTAGGGAAATTAAGGATTAACAAAGTTAGGAGGTTGAGTCATATAAATATCCTCAGGTAAGGATCCATGAAGAAAGGCATTGTTCACGTCAAGTTGGTGAACTGGCCATCCAAAGGTTAAAGAGAGAGTGAGAAAGATGCGCACAGTAGTCAGCTTAACTACAGGACTAAGGTGTCGAAGAAATCAATTCTAGGACGTTGATGAAACCCTTTAGCGACAAGGAGAGCTTTGTAACAGGAGATAGTTCCATCGGGGTTACGTTTAATACGAAAAATCTACTTGCAAGGCACCAGGCGATGAGAGGAAGAAGAAGGGACGAGATCCCAAGTTTGATTATTTAGAAGTGCCGAAAGTTCATCCTTCATGGCTTGACGCCAGTAGGAATATTTGAGGGAAATTGAGGCACGTGATGGTTCAAGAGAGGAAGATATGGGATGGTGGGTGGTAGTAGTGAATATTTTCTTAGGACAAAAAATATTGTTTGTAGCACAAGTGCGCATAGGGTGAATGTTGGAAAGAGGGAGGGGAGGGGGAGATGGACTCGCAGAGGAGGATGAAGGTGAAGACACATCATCCGAGGTAGAATGATTGTGTGAGGAGGTAATGGAACTGGGTGAGGGCTGCCGAGGGGAAGCATGGTCACGCGGGGAACCTGCTAGGGAGGAAGGAGGTGCAGCCAAGGGCATATTTTTAAGTGCAACAGTGAGATGTACATCAAGGGAAATTTAGGGAAGTATTGGGTAGAGTGAAAGGCAGCAGATTGGTGTACAACTTGGTCTAAGATAGGAGCATCAGGTTGGAAGGCAGAATGTGAGGAACACACCTTGGATGAGGAATAGGGAAAGTGAGATTCTACAAAACGCACATGGCGAGAAGAGTACACCTCGTGGGATGCATAATCATAACACAAGTAAGAGTGGTGTTGTTGATCATAGCCCACAAAGATCCACGATGTGGACTTGGGTTTAAGCTTAGAATTTGTGTACAGTTTGAGCCAAGGGTAGCAAAGGCACCCAAATTGGCGAAGTGGAGAGTAAATTGGAGAGGAATTAAATAGTGCTGAATATGGGCTGCAATTAGAGAGTAGAGAAGTTGGAAGACGGTTGATCATGTGTACAGCAGCCCGAATGGCATAGGACTAAAACGTGGGGTGGGAGAGAAGTGGTATGCATGAACGTATGAATAGTTTCAACAATATGATGATGGAGACGCCGGGGTATATGGAGGTGTAATGAGATGTTGGATCTCATGATTAGACAGATGGGATTTTAAAGAAATGTATTCACCACCACCATCTGTGTAAAGGGTTTTAATTTTAGAGTTGAATTGATTTTTGACCTGACGTTGGAATAGAGGAAAGATAACAGTGAGATCAGATTTTAAATAGAGCATAAATATCCAAGTGAAGTGCATAAAATGATCAACAAAAATAGCATAATAACGAAAACCATCTAGTGAAAGTTCAAGACTAGGACCCCATAAATCTGAGTAAACAATTTCTAAAGGACTATGACTAACAATAGTTGAATTGGAAAAGGGGAGCTTAGTACTCTTATTACATAGGCATGAATTGCAACTAAAATTATGAGAAAGTTGAAAATTGGAAGGAAGGGCTCTAGAAGCAAGCAAATGTCGAGTGATCTTCAGACTGATGCGACCGAGGCGACCGTGCCAAGTGAGGGAGAGACATATGAGGTGGTGTGAAAAACTGGATGAGATTCTGAAGAGGAGGAAGATGGCCACTCGTAGAGGTCATTGATATTGTGACCTCGTAGAAGGGGCTTCTGAGTTCGAAGATCCTTCACAAACAAAGAAATTTAGAAAGAATTCAAAAGAAGTTAAATTAGTTTTGCAAAACTTAGACATAGAAAGAAGTTCCCGACTTATATTAGGGAATGCAAAACATCAGATAATATGAAATTAGGACATAAGTGAACTAAACCTGTATTGGAGATAGGTAGAGACAAGCCATTACCCAAGTGAACATTGTCAGGGCCATCGTAAGTCTGTTGGATGGAGAGATCGGCCAGTTGAGGCACTGCTATCAACAACCCAATTGTTGCTAAAGGAAGAAGCAACAACATGATTAGCAGTGAGGCGTGGCAAACGAAGAGCGGGAAATATCTTGTATCAAGAGTGAACATCATGACCCTTTTTTCCAAAGTATTGGCATATAGGCGGAAGAGAGTCATAGACCGGAGGCCCCCGTAATCCAATAGGAGGCGTAAGTAGCAGTCTAGAAGATGTAGAAGTCCGCGGCTGAAGAGTATATGTGTGTGGCTGGTGGGAAACGACGTGAGGCTGTTGAGGAGTGTGTCACCTATTGCGATGAAAGGAAGAACCAAGGCTCGTCTTAGAGGATTATCGAGTAAAATTAATCATGGGGTTAGGTACAGCTCAGAATCTATCAAGAAAATTTCATGATCTACCGACTTATCAAACAATTCTTCAAAGGAGACTAGAGCGTCATGCGTACAGAGGGCAGGAAAAACCTCCTTGTATGCATTACCGAGACCACATGTACAATAGATGAGGAGGTCAGTATCATTGAGAGGAGCACCCAGGGAACTGAGTTCATCAGCCAGAGTCTTAATTTGGAGAAGAAAATCTGAGATGGGTTTGGTACCACCGTTGAGTTGGTTAATCGGTCCTTGAGACGAATTATATGGGACTGAGAACGTTTGGAGAAGATGTGGGTGAGAGTAGTCCAGACTTCATGAGATGTTGTCGATGAAGAGATGAGAGGAATAAATGATTCGTGAATAGAGGCAGTGATTGAATGAAGAATGAGTTGATCCTGCCCTTTCCATATGAGAAAGGCAGGATTAGGAGAAGAAGTCATGGTAGTGGAGGGAGGTATGGTCTTTGAGATGGTGGCAGGAGGCGGAGCAAAGGTCCCGTCGAGATAACCAGTGAGATCGAGACCGAAGAAAAGGTTGGAAAATTGGAACTTCCAGGAGGCAAAGTTGAAATTGTTGAGTTAGGAAATTGTGTGGAAACATTAATATAAATGAAGGATGAGGGGATGGCAGAAGAAGCAGTGGTTTCTTGTGTATTACTGTTGCTAACAGTGGAAATGGTTGGGCAGCAGGATGTTTCAAGCAGAGAGGGACGTGAGAAAGCTATAGGAATTTAGGCTGATGAACCCTAGTGATTGGCTTGCAAATGCACTCGTTGGAGTATGATTTGCTCTGATACCATATAAAGATATTGATATAAATCAAAGGCTTACTTTTTATTGACTGAATGAAGTGTATATATACAATGATAAACTTGCAATACAAGAAAGAAATAATCTGGAATATACATGATATGGTAATATATGTAAACTAGGAAACATACAACAAATAGAATTCTAATTATGGTTGCAATATATTCGCCGCCTTGTCATCCAAGATAGCAGAATCATCATGACCTGAGGCTGTGTCACATGAGTTTGACTTATCCCGATCCTTCTCCTTTACATCAACTACCCAATTTCCTTTTTACAAGTTCTATCCCTTAGTGTGGTCTTATTTCATCATTGTCGCTCACTCCAGCTCAGTACCAGTGTAACAATTAATCATTATCAATATTAAATATTGATAAGCATTTGCCAAATTTACCAACAACAAATACTTTTGTTCCAACACCTGTAAAGTTATCATCAGTTGCAATTCTAAGCTGTATAAATTCACCATAAGCTAACTTCTCCCAAACGAAGTGATACGTCACCTCAATATGCTTAGATCTTTCTTGATAAACATGATTCATACATAGAATCAATGCACTTTAACTAGCAGTGAAGATCATGACATTTTCATTCATGAAGTTTAATTCACATAATACGCATTTTAACAACATGCATTCTTTTAGAGCTTCAGTTAAGGAAACATATTCTTCTTTTGTAATGGAGAGTGTGACTATTGATTGCAACTATGATTTTCAAGTGATACAATTATCTCCTAAAGTGAAGAAGTACAAACTAGTAGATTTTCTTTGGTTTTTAATCTCTGCAAAGTCAGAATCTACATAGCGTTTTAGTTCTAACTTGACAATTCCTTTCTCAAACACTAACCCTTCTTTAACCATTCTAGCTATGTATCTTAAAAGTCATTTAAGTGCAGTCCAATGAGATTTACCTGGGTTAGACATAAACCTACTTAAGAAACTAATTGCCTATACAAGTTCCGGTCTCATGGCAATCATAGAATACAACACAGAACCAATTGCATTAATATGTAACATTACTCATTTCATGCATTTCTTCATTAGTTTTAGGGCATTATGCAGATGATAAAATCATGTGTGTAAATAATGGTACATTGGTAGACTTAAAAAATTTCATACAAAATCTCGTTATGACTTTATCTGAACAAGACTCTTGATTAATAGTCAATATATTATTATCAGCCATATTTCTCTCTTAATAACCATGCCAATAATTTCTCTTGCCTCTCCTAAATCTTTCATGTCAAATTTAAATTTTAAAGGTTTTTCATTTTTATGATTTCAATTTTATTAAAACTAGCAAGCAGCATGTCATCAACATATAACAATAAATAAACTTTCATAGCCTACTTTATAGTTATTATAAGACATATATGCATCAAATTCACTCATTTTAAAATCAATTTTAAGCACATAAGCATCAATTTTTATACTATAGCATAAGGCTTTTGGTTAAGACCATACAATGAATTTATAAGAAATCACACACGTTTACACTTCCCTTTGACCTCAAATCCTTGAGGTTGGGATGTATAAATCACCTCATCTAACTCCCAATGAAGAAAAACAATATTAACATCTAGTTGTTCCAACTCCATTCGTATAGGTCAACTAAGGTTAAGATAAACCTGATAGTTTATACTTAATGACTTGTGAGAACACACACACACACACATAACCAATTTAGTTTTGTATCTTAAAGGGTTATTAGGTTTTACTCATTCTTTCAACTTTAAGATCTATTTACAATGGATTACCTTTTGATTCTTTGTATTTTCAACCAACCTCCAAGTCTCATTTTTGTTCAGAGAATGAATCTCCTCTTTCATATCCTTTTCCAATTGTCAAAATTTTTATAGCTAACCGCTTCTTCAAATGAAGCAGATTCAAACCTCCAAGTCTAATTTTTGTTCAAAGAATGGATCTCCCTCTGATATCCTTTTCCAATTGTCAAAATTCTTAGAGTTAACCACTTCTTCAAATGAAGCAGGTTCAACTGACTCCAAGGCTTCACTTGAAATAGGGATGGAAAAAAAACCCGAAAGACCTGAAACAACCCGCCTCGTCGGGTCCGAGGGCGGGTTCGGGGTGAACCTGCCCCGCCCCGTGACCTGAGATTTTTTTTTTTTGGAATGAGAAACTAAAAATAAATTTAATGAGGTCTAGAAGAATTGAACCTTGGTGGGATTTAATGGTATGAGAATGCACAACCACTATACCATTATGTTATTTATTGATTTTTTTCCTTCAAATATATACATATTATCTTTAAAACTCAAACTTAAAAGCTCTAACTAGTTAAACGCCTAAGTTTTTCACCTAAATTTTATTACCAATTTATATTAAAAATATATATATAAATAATAATTTCGGGTCATTGACGAGGTGGGTAGTCGCCCTACCCCGCCCCGCCTGTTCGCGGGAAGGGTCGGGGTGGGGCGGGATACAACCATTTCGAGTTCGGGGTGGGTCGGGGCCGACCCACCCCGAACCCGACCCATTGCCATTCCTAACCTAAAACTTAGACACACTCCATTAAATTTGAATAAATGTATTTAAAATTGGGTCTCACTTGTCTTCTCTCCCCAACTCTCACTAATTGGTAATCCTCTAAATTAGTATCTGTAGATGGTTTTTGATAAGGGATAATCGTTTCAGAATTTCGAGTTTAAGTTCTTCTATCACTGCTTCTTGATCAATTTCTTATTGAGTTTAAATTTCATTACCCTCGAGGACTATCATCTAATCTCTTCACCTGAATCCCAGTTTTAACCCCACCAGAAGATTTTGCTTTCCTCAATCTGTTTCTTTTCACTGTCTATGATTTTAAGGTAAGGCATATCAAGTTAATTAAACTTCACATCTCTATTGTTAATTATCTTAATACTATTCAATCCTAAAACCTAAAGTCAATATCTTTTCACTCCATCTGATAACCAGCATGACACACTTAGTAGCCCTAAAGTCTAATTTATCCTCATCCTGATGTGCATAATCAACACAACCAAATAATTTGATGTGTGACAAATCTGGAGGATTTCCATATTACAAATCTTAGGGAGTTTTGAAGTTAACCGAACTATAATGTGACCTATTTATCAAATAGGTAGCAGTATACAAGGATTCACCTAGAAATATTTAGCCAACCCTAAACTAATTATCATGCATCTAACTTTATCTATTAAAGTTCGATTCATTTGCTCAGTTAACCCATTTTCTTGGGGGATACTTCTAACAGTCTGTACCTCATAATACCTTTTCCCATGCAGAAACTATCAAATTCATACTTGCAAAACTCTAAACTATTGTCTATCATAAAAGTTTTCACACCTTTTTTCATTTGATTTTCAACTAAGGCAAGCCATGACTTGAACTTGCTAAAAATTTCGTATTTGGGCTTTAAAATAATACCCAAACTTTCCTCGAGTGATCATCAACAATGGATAGAAAAAAATCTATCCATTGTAGTATAATCGTATTTTAGTGTTGTGTTAACCTATCTCAAAGCTAACCTGTGTGACATCCTAGAATACATGTCTCACAAAAGGTTTAAGGTGTAACAAATTCTTAACTTGTAAACTTTGGTCACTAAGGTTTTTTAACCTCCTTATTCATAATGTGTCCCATCCTCCTATGCTAAAGATCTGATTTATCTTTACAAACTCAAGATAAAGCTGAATCTTTGCAATCTAAGGCTTCACCTTGAATAACATATAATCCATGCCTCTGGGGGACCTTTTATAACCATAGAGATCATTTACAAATCTTTATCATTCCAAAATGAGATTTGAGCTCATAACCTCATCTTCTAAAATGCCTAAGGAAATAAGATTCTTAGCAAGGCCCGGGGACATATCTAAAACCTATGATAATACCATCATGAATCCAAATAGCAATATCTCCTACTACTTCTACATTGTGTTTACGGTCATCCCCTAAGTATACTTTCCTAAGGTTAACGTTTCTATAATTACAAACCAAGACTTAACATGAAAATTGACACGTATTAATAGTGGTACTTGAGTCTAAAATTCATTCATTATCAAAATCAATATTGGACACATTCATAACATGTAGGTTATCATGGGCAGAATCAACAATAGCTTCGAAATCTCCTGACACAGTCATAATGTGTAGACAATAAATGGAATTCAGATACAAAAACTAAGTCTTTTCATCACTCTACTATGATCTCTGTATGTTCTTAAAGTCTTACCACTCTTATCTCTAGACTTAGACATTCCCTTTGATTTTCCCTGCCCTTCTTACTTTTAAAACAATTCTCCATCGCCTGATTCCTCCCTCTAACAATCAAACTCTCTTCTCTCCACCTATCCCTTGAATGTTTCTTCATCTATAGCTCCATAGCCCTCAAAGCATTAGTTACAATATCTTGGATCAAAGTGTATCTAGCATACGTGATCGCATTCCTAACATCTCTATAAGATTTAGCGTAGCATTCAAAAGAATAAAAACTAGATATTCATCATCAAAATTCTTATCGTTGAGGACCAAACATTTTCCAAGTCTATTAAAATCACCCAAATTGGATTCAAAATCCTTTCTTGTGTCCAACCTAAAACTAAAAAGTTTTTAGAGCAAATGAATTATTTGGCAAAGATTTTTCAAAAAAATAGCTTGTCAAGTGCTTCCCATAACTCTTTAGTAGTCATATATTGTTCAACTTGTCCTAACACGTTGTCGATAGATGCAACGCAATAGAACTACACACAATTCTATTCATTAGGTTTAGGCTTTAATGTATCTGGGAATTTTTTTTGGGGTTTTCAAGAGCTTTAGAAACTTTTTGTTCAATTAAGATGACTTACATTTTTTTTTTCTTTCCAAATAGGCTAATCTCCCTTACCTTTGTTTTATGGCGTTGAGCACATATTTTTGTCACATTGGATCAAAGCATCTCTATCCAAAGAAAAAATGACAATGAACTACCGAGAATAAATCGCCGGAAATCAACAAGTATGTCAATGGAGAATGGTTTCTCCTACTTTATCTTTCTTTCCATTTCTCTCTATCTTTGTATCACTTCCCAAGTTCAAAAGAAGCCAAGTAGAATTTTATATCAATTATAGAGCCAAAAACATTTGAATTCAAATTCAAATAATTATACTAGAGAGAAATGTATTTGACTAGATAGAGATGTCATCACAAGATTAAATCCTACAATTGGATTTAACCTATGGTCGATGATACTCCAAAATAGTACATTCCATGCAAAACTCTCTAGTCTAGTACTCATGTGACATGTGATCATAAGTGATCCACAAGTAAAGTAAAAAATATGAGAAAGTTTATATTTTCATTTGTCTTAAGCAGTACATTCAAGAAAAGAACTTACGATATCTTAAGAAGTATCTTACCAATCAGTACCTTAGTTCATTTTCTTGTTTTTCAAGAGACATGCATTGCATCCTACTGGTTTTTGACGAACTTAAGCATGCATCAATGTTTTCCGGAGCTTCTTCTCATCCCATTCAGCTTCATATAGTTAGCTCAAGTGATATGCCTTTTTCAAGAAGGTACTATTGTGCATATCGTGAAACACGTGAAGCATGAATACTAAAAAAAAAAAAATGCTCTAAGAAGTATTAAATTACATATAAATTTGAGTTGTACTGACGTAGAACAAATGACTGAATGAATTGAGGAACAATTATACCAAAAAGGGCAAAATCGTAAATTACATATTTTTCATTCGAGCTCAGATTTGGGCCTGTAATACCTTCTTAGAAAGGAAATGACAAGATGAAAAAGACTCACATATTTGCTAGGGCGTAAGGGGGATTTTAGCCATCCAAGTTCGTTTAGGTCTTGAAAACAACTTTTTAATATTTCAGTGCTATTTATGTCATGTAGTTTATTTTGAATTCTTTTCAATTTTAGTTGATCTAGAATACATTTTTGTTTTAATCCCTTATGAATAAAGAGTTAAGTCATATTTTACACATCTTTCAATTAATAAAATTCTGATTTTATCTCTCATGCTTGGTGGATTCCAAATTTAATGTTTCTTTTAAGATTTTCGTTTGAATTCCTTGTTTCGCACTGCGTCAAGTGGTATCAGAGCAGGTCTTTCCCATCTCTATATTCATGATTTATATTCATGTGTGACGTACCAATTACTAGGGCTGATATGGACGCTCAAAAATCGACGAATCGGTGATCATACTACTCAATTTGGAGAGACTCATTAATTGTTCTTACGAGTTATTGGCAAAAACTATGGAAACAAAGGGCATAATAATCAACAAAAAATAGGAAAATTAATGATGACCGAGTTGCTGAGCCAATAGTTTGAAAGGGAAATAACAGGAGACTTCTACTAGAAGAAAGTTATTCTGTGTCAGAAGAGGATTTTGAAGAACACTAGCCTTTTGCAAAGTTCATTGAACGTTGCAGAAGACAAAAAATGAATTTTTTTTGCAACACGCTTTGAACGTTATAAAAGGTCTCTTTTAGTAATATTCATTTAAAAAATGTTGCCAAATCTAAATTATTAACATCAATGACAACAAATGCTTGTCAGAATGTTACGATAGGTCATTTTAGCAATATTTAGTATCTTCCATCCAATAGCACAGCCAAATCCCCATTACCCCCTTTTAGCAAATTTAAAAAGAATTGATTTCATATTTTTTTAGGGAAATATGAATCATTGATTTCTTTAGTCGTTTGCTTGTAAATACTTTAATACTCTATCTAAGATGCTTTTTTGATAAAGATTTCTTTTTAGATATGCTTCATATTTGACACCGAAAAATGTTATTCCTTCTTCTGAGGTTAAGAATGCATCTTAAATTTTGTCTGATTCCCTAATATTTGGCTAATTTGAGAGAATGTGCTGAAAATTTGGTGTCGATACTGTTTTTATCCATGTAAGATGAATTTATTTTGATTATCCTTGTTGTGACAACCTCAGTCATAAAGAGCACTAATTACTCTATCCATTTTCATACTTACTTTTCGTAGATTTCTCTATCAATCTCACAAGCAATTATACATCAACAGCCTGTGAGGGATGCCGAAAAACTTGGTAATACAATTCTCTAGTGTTAGATGTTGCTTGTGTGGTTTTATCACTATCCTTTGTGTGTTTATATGGTTGTCGAAAAATGTTGTGTTTAAGGATCGATCATATATGTGTGTGTTTGGTATTTTTAAAAAGAGTTTTTTTTTTTAAATGAATAATGATTTTTAAGAGAATTGATGGTTAAGATTTGGTTGAAAAGTCAAATACTGTGGGCTTGACTTTTAATGGGTGATTGAGAATAAGTACTGTAGAAAAAAGATAAAATTTTAAAAAGGACCAAACATGGGCATAATTTTCTTTTTGTTGGTATATGTAAGATGCATGAGTTTAATATGGAGTTCTGGTGAATTCCGTGGGAGGAGGAAGAAAAGTTGTGGATGGTTGGAGAGATATAGCCAAGGAGGGCATATAAAAGCATGTTTTGCTGGTATTCTTTTTTGGTTCAAGTGTACTTTGAATCCTTATTTTTCTCAAAATACACTATTAATAGATTTGAAGAATGATGATCTATGTCAAGAATGACAAGTTTTTGGCCATGCAAGTGGACAACTTTGAAAACTGTTGGACCTTTGATGTAGATATTCCACTATCCAAGAAGTTGTAGACTGCAATCTCTCTTGTTCATTAAAGAACATAGTTACAGCAAAAAAACATAGCGCGTGCTTTTAGTGTTGTTACAGGTAATGGTAAGATGAAGCCGGATATAAGCTTCTTTCTAGTGGCCCCTCCAATAGCACAGGAATAGTAGCCAAAGGCTTGATCGAGCCAAGGGTGAGATGTATCCTAGAGGCTATTTTCCATTATTGAAATCTTCAATTTTGATTAATCTCATAATCCCAGGTTAGCTTTCTTGAAAATATTTGTTGGAAGGAATTTGAGCTTCTTGTTTTCGTTTGGCTCACATCTCTTGCTTTGCAGATCATCAAGGTTATATATTTTTTTTCTTTTTTTCCTTTTCGATTACTGCTTATTACTCGCCTTGGAATGTTTATGATTTTTTAGAAGAAGACTCATTTGGAGTGTATATGAACTTAATGGAATCTTAAACTACCCGGCCTCAAATTGGAATAGAATTATATAGCCACATGTTCAATAGGATAATCGGTTGTTAACTTACTCCAGGTATGAGTCGACAGAAGTTTAACCTACTTTCTAGGAAATTATTTGCTAAGAAGATGGTGATGAAAACATTTTCTTTGTGCATCTATGCGAATTACCTTCTCACTTTGCTGCAGATCCGATCACTTTTGGTGTATTTGGTTATGAAACGATCAAGATGTACAATGGATTGAGAAAAATTATTTCGAAGGAAGATGCAGGTACAAACTTTAAAGTGCACCAACTAATCACCTATTGCTTCTTCAGGATACTAGATGATATGGTCGTGGGCCTTCTCGGTCCAGGAGGTGAATTTATCACAAGACCAATATTTTTGGGAGTTAGGTGTACAAACATGTGCTTTCATTATTTATTGTTTATTGGCATGAGAAAATAGATATATTTTTAAAAATATATAGTCTCCACTACCATCTTGAAGAGCTACAAGTGTTATTTTTTATCTTAGTTTTTGGTTGGTCTTATACTAGATATGTAAATGTAAAATGAACAAGTGAATACATGTTTTATTTAATTCGTGAAGAGAAGTAAAAGATATCTTATGTAGTTTCAATATTTTAATAAAAATGGCTTCAATTTTGCTTGTGTAAGATTCATTTTAAAATATAAAAATAATGCAAAATAAAAAAAAAAATATATATAATTGACCTACGACAACGTTTAATGAGTTTTGCAAAAATACATAAATGACCTATGGCAACGTTTAGTGAATGTTGCAATAGAGTCTTTGACAATATTCACTGAACATTACAATAAAGTCTATTGCAATACCTCACTGAACTTGTAACAAGGTCTTTTGCAACGTTTATTGAACGTTGCAATAGAATCATTTGCAACGTTCAATAAGTGTTGCAATAGAATCTATTGTAACGCTCATTTAGTGAATGTTGCAATAAAGTCTTTTGCAACGTTTATTGAACGTTGCAATAGAGTAATTTACAACGTTCAGTGAGTGTTGCAATAGAATCTATTACAACGTTCATTGAATGTACTCTATTGCAACATTTTTTTTTTAGTTTTTAAAATGTTCGATGAACGCTGTCATATCCTTACATTCTACAACAACACTGCAATTTGCAACACATATTTGAACATTGCAAAATGCCTTTTGTAAATTTTTTGATTTTTGAACGTTGCAATAGGATTTTATTGTTATAGTAGAACCACGCAAATTTCTAATTATCAAAACTGAATACCTTTGACGATTATCATATTAAAGCAAATATTCCTCCTTTCTTTGGTAATATGAAGATTGAGGATTTCCTGGATTGGTTGGTGGAGGTCAAGCAATCTTTCAAAATTATGGATGTGTCGGAGGGCAATATAGTTAAGATGGTGGTGTTCCATTTGAAATCTTCTCTAGTAGTATGGTGGTATCAGTTGCAGAATACTTGGAGGAGATAGGGAAAGAGTCAGATTTAGAATTGAGAAAAATGAAGCAGTCTATGATGGATCAATTTCTACCTACAAATTATGAACATATTTTATATGGCATGTAACTAGGATGTACAAAGGGCAATCACAAAATATCGGCCTACACCAATGAAATTATGTGGTTGGAAAAGCGAAACAATCTCTCAGAATCTGAAAATCAAAGGGTAGCTATGTATACAAGTGGTTTAAAGGTGGATAAACAAGATAAAATTGGTTTGTAGAATATTTGGACTTTGTAGGAATCCATTAACATGGCTATGAAGGTTGAGATTATGGAGTCTGATAAGTGGATGACCTCTTATAGGAGAGTTCTTCCACCTATTGAACCATCGTTGTCATTTCTTTCGGATAAAAGGAAGGCCCTGCAACAAACTCCACTGAACCCTAACATGGGTAATGTTGAAAATAGTGGTCTGTTTTGGAAACAGAGGCCAAACTTGAGGCACATCCGAGAAAAAAAATTGGTATGCTAGGGCCACATGAGAAAAACTATGGCCAAACTCAACCCAATGTTCGTCGACTTCATTGAAAAAACTATGGAAGTTTACTTTGGTGACATGCCTTTTAAGAGTACTAAAGCTACGGATCATATCCAACACTTGAAGGAAATGTTAGCCATACTTCAAAAGTACGAAATGAAGCTCAAAACAAATAAAGTCCAAAGCCTTAATGGAATAATACCTGCACTCAGCAGGTTTATTTTCGATTGATAGGCAAGTGTAGGCTGTTCTTCGACCTGCTTAAAGGAGGGAAATATTTCCAACTAACACTTGAATGTTAGCAAGCATTTGAAGAACTAAAAGAACACCTCTCACGACCTTTGTTGTCCAAACCTAAATTCAGAAAACTATATTATCTTTATTTTGGCTATCTTACACTTTGTTAGTGTCATGCTAATTAGGAAGAAAAAGAAGCCCCGTTGTTGGCATACTACACTCAGAGCTAAGGTATTTTTCAATGGAGAAACTGGTCTACGCACTCATCATAATCTCATGAAAGCTAAGGCCATACCTATTGGAGCATCAGTTAATTATTTCAATGAACTACCCCCTTCACCAAGTTCTCCAAAAAGTAGACATGTTAGGGAGGATGGTTAAATGGGCAGTAGAACTGGGACAATTTGAAATCTTTTACAAACCATGAACTGCAATAAAGGGCTAGGCCCTAGCTGACTTTATCCCAGAGTTCAACCCTGGAATTGAAAAAGAAAAGCTTGACTCCAACCACATTGGAGAATTATTCGTTGACGGATATTCTATCGACTTAAAAGCAGGAGCATGGCTTGTCTTAATAAGTCCTAACAAGTAGATCTTTTGTAAGTACTTTGCTTTGACTTCAAGGCTTCCAACAATGAAGCTAAATAAGAGGCTCTCATAGCAGGACTCAAGATGACTAAGGAAATGAGTGTAACTCAGATTCTTTCCTACAACGACTCCAACTCCGGTCAACCAATTTAAGTGAGTTTAATAGACCAAGGATGAGTGCATCACTCGATACTCGAAGACAACATAGAAATAGATGAACCCATTTAGAAATTTTGATGTAAATCAATTTCCTTAAACTCAAAATAGCCACGCAGATGTATTGGCTAAGTTAGCACTAGTGATGTTGTGGACGAACTCGATAGCATCCGGATAGGAAAAATTAACTCCCTACAATTGAACTAAATGAGATAGCACTGATGGCATTAGACTCTAAGCCGACCTGGGTGGATGGGATTCTCAATTTTTTGAAGGATGGTAGGGCCCAGTAGACCCAAATATTGCTCGATAACTGAGGATAAGGTCGTCTTGATTCATAATTATAGATGAAATTCTATACAAGAAGGGATACACCACCCTACTCTTAAGGTGCCTCAATGAAAAAGACTCCTACTACGGTTTGAGAGAAGTCTACGGAGGAGTATGACGAAACCACAATGGAGGGTAGGCCCTCGCCCACAAAGTATTATGATAAGTATATTATTGGCGTGCAACGACCTGAAAAATTATGACGTCCTTAGTTGTCCATTATGATATAGTCAAAGTGTTTTACAATTTATTTAATTATTTTGGAAGTTAAAGAAGTAAAAATGGAATTTTTAATTAAATGAAAAGTTACGAAAAACGCATTTAAAATCCTACATTTAGGAGACTCGTTTGACCTCTTCCGACCTTATTATATTACATGTGATATATGTACAGATAAGTTCTCCAAACAAGCTTCGAGAATCTAAAATCCGTTTCTTAGTTCGAAGTTCGATCAACGGATTGCCCTCGGTGAATTTTTAAAGTTAGTACTTTATCGAATTGTTAACTAGTTTTAAGTGGCTTAGTTTGGAAAACCATAACTTCCTCCTCGATTATCCATTTCTTGTGCCGTAAAATGTACGTGAAAGTACGCCATGAGTACTTCAAAATGGTACCAAGAACATAAGATTTTGACTTCATTTGATACCACAAATTTAAAATCAAACATGGCCTTTGCAAACTGTTTTTTTTTTTTTGGGAGAATTGAAGTGTGAGGTGTCCTCCCTAGTCGACTTGTAGCTTGCATGACTCATCCAACAATAGCCCAGCACCTACTTACATTTTCCACCTCTAGCTTTGAAGATAAAGGATGACAATATTTTAGTCATTTCTTAGTCTCAAAGAAAGGAATGAAATCTACTATGGCCAACTATGTTTCTTCATTTCCCCGCAACCCAAAACTCTTATAAATAGCCAGTCATTTGAAACCAAAACTCATAACTGAAATCAAAGTAGAAAAGCTGAAAGAATTGTTCTTCATCTTCAAGAAACCCTAGATAAAGAATTTATGTCAAAATCATGTTTTGAATCCATTCCAATTCTTCCTTTTTATCACTAAACATGTTTTCTCAAAGTCTTTTATCAAAATATATGAATTTGGATCAAAGAAATCAAGAAGACTTACTTTCAAATTCTGGAAATACGTTTGGTGTCGACAGCAACTGGTTTTATGTTGACACCATGTTCATCTGAGCTTACAAATGACATTCTAACACTTTGGTGTCGACACCAAATGGACATCTTGGCAGCCTGACTTCATTCAGCCATAACTTTTGTTTTACAACTCCGATTTGCAATCCGTAAAGTCATTTGAACTCCATATTCGAAGACCTTTCTGATGATATTATACAAATCACAGAGATTTATGTACTACGAGTTATATACTTTTTTCTTCACATACTCTGTTCAAAATTATTTGAAAGATTCTCATTTCAAGAGAAAGTCATTCTAGGAGCTGTTCGTGGATTGATTCATCCAATAAACTGTGAGTGGGATGTGTTTATTTTGATTAGTTGAATAATATGTGAGTGGGGTATGTTATTTGGTTATTAGACCTGAATATGTTTATATGAATCATGATTCATTGTAAGTGAGTTGATTATGTTTACTTGAATCATTTCATTAAAGAAGAAAGTTATGTTTACTTGAGTTATTTGATTAATATGGTTACTTGAGCCTTTTGATTATTATTGTCACTTGAGTTATATAAATATGATGTAATGAGAAATCAAATATATGTGACTTATCTTTTTGAAAGCATTTAACGAGTTCATATTAGACTACAGTTTCTCCAATGTATCCCTTTCGTGATTCTGGATATGTTATCATGTACCTTGAGTTTCCTAATGATAAGGCATGACTGTATATTGATGTGAGAATTTTTTGGATCCTAGGTAGGATCAATTTGGATGTGAATGATCGAAGTATTGGTTGTGAGCAATGATAATTTGTTATGCGTTGAGCACTCGGGGTACGAGATGAGAACCGTAGGAGAACCATCGTGTCATGCATTACAGTATAGTATGCAATTATCAAAATTGAAAAATATCTATGACGTACGGTTCATTAGTGATACGATACCTGCGAGATATCTCAATTATAATTGGCTATTATGATACCGATATGTTGTTTGAGCAGCTAGTGAGACGGTTCCTACAACGCATCACAATTTTGATTTGTCAATTATTTTGGATATACGGATATTCTAACCATATATCGAGCTATGTTACTTTGACTGGGGAGTTTCAAACGATACATGCATACATACATTGAAGTGGTCTCGAGTACACATAATTGACTTGTATACCCCAATGTGCAATAACACATGTGTACCATATTCGACTCATTGAGCTATTGTATGCTCATCCCACGTTATCTAACATTTCATGTAGCTATTGATATAAGATGAATTGGTGGGGATCTTCAGATAGCTTGACAGAGAGTGCTACGCTAAGTGACTGAGTTGTGTACTTGTCACTGAATAATAATTTTTGTATTTGGACTGCCACACTTGTTTTGTACTCATTATTTTAAAGTCGAGATCTATTGTTTTAGAAATTTGTATCATTTAGTTTTAATGGAATTGGCTTAAGTAAAATTTATTTTGAAAATCAGTTGTAAAAATAATGTGGTTACTTTTTAAATAAATGGATTTTATTCTAAAAGAAGTGTTTTAAAATTTGGGGCATGATATGGCCTACACTAAAACAAGATGCAATTGAGTTTTCCTGAAAATATGATAGATGTCATAGATTTTCTCCCTTATACAAAGGCCTACTTGAAGAGTGGATTTCAATTGTCAGCTCTCGGTCTTTTACCAAATGGGGAATAGATCTAATAAACTCCATGCCTGCTGGAAAATGAGGAGTAAAATTCTCTATAGTGGCAGCAAACTTCTTCACTAGATGGGCGAAAGCAGGACCATTAGTGAAAATTATCGAATAGAAGACTACGAACTTCATATGGAAGTCAATTATTTACCACTTTGGGATTCCTCACTCAGTCATTACAAAAAAACGACAGCAACTTGATTACAAGCTCAGGAAGTTCTACGACAAGCTCAACATAAAAAAAAAGTTCACTCATAACCATCCCCAAGCCAACGGTCAGGTTGAAGTAATCAATAAAATCATCAAACATACTTTTAAGGCCAGGCTCGACGAACTTAAAGGGAATTGGACGAAGGAACTCTCCAGCATGTTATGGTTGTACATAATAACCACTTGGACCAGCATTGGAGAAGCACCATTCTCTCTCGCATTTGGAATAGATGCAGTAATTCCTGTAGAAATAGGAGTCCCATCCTATCAAAATATACATTCATAGAGTTCAATAGTGAGTTTCTCCTGGCAGGACTTGAAATTTAGGAAGAAAAAAAAATATTTCAGAATTCAGGAATATCATTTATAAGCAAATGAGCGAAATGTACTACAATAGTAAGGTCTCAAAAAGAGATTTTGAGGTAGGAGATTTGGTCCTCATAAAGTTCTTTTTGGCTACGAGAGAATCTATTGTTGGAGCCTTCATCCCAAACTAGGAGGGACCATATAAGGTAACAAGGATATTAAGAGGTGGCGCCTACAAGCTGCAGACCTTAGAGAGTGTTTCCCTCCTACGTAATTAGAATGCTTGGCATCTCAATTTTTATTATCAATAGGATGAAAAGACAATTTTTTGAAAATAAGACCAATTGTACAAACCTTTTTTACTTTCTCTTTTGGTCACACGGATAAATTTCTTTTCTAAAAGATTGATTCAGCAATATCAAATGAAACCCCTGAGTTCAACACTTTTATGAAGAAACGATCTTCTAAAGGACCAAATACTCAAAACAAGGAATAAAACCTGACCTAAGGTCTAGTTAAATAGTCTACAAAGTCCCAACGAGAATTTAAGGACTCCCAATGAGTGTTAGAGCTGCACACTTGAAAGGAAGTTCTGCAAAGCAAAAGGTCCAAATATGCAGGATGAAAACTATTATCCTTGGTGTCCTGCATGACTTAAGCTCGAGCAGAACCCAAATGAAAAACCTTATCCCACGAGCTATTCTAACTACATAAAGTACTTATTAATATGTTTAAAAATATTTAAATTATATTAGGTTCTTGAGTGTCATCTTCAGGACACAAGCCCTTCAAATTATGTTCATAAACTATTATATATTAAGGAAAGCAAAAATTATAATAGTTCAATAATTAGAAAAATAAATTAACTCCATACTTAGCGAATCTTTTTCAAGGAAAGTACATGGAAGCCTGCTAAGGAATTACATAAAAACTCAAAACTAAGTCTAAAAATAACTATATAAGTAATATCTAAATGTTGAAATCGGTGGAAGCATCCTTGGCTTGTTGAGCAATCTCGGTCCTCCTTCTCTCCATGACCTTAACATGAGCCTTCAACCACTGGTATGGAGGGCAATGGGGCGGGTTCGGGGCGGGCGCGGGGCGACCTCCCGCCTCACTAAGGACCCGATTTTTTTTTTTTTTTTTTTTTTTTAATAAATAAATTGGTAATGAAGTTTTACGTGAAAAATTTAGGCGTTGAACTAGTTAGGGTTTTTAAGTTTGAACTTTAAAAATAATATGTATATACTTGAAGAAAAAAATCAATAAACAATATAATAGTATAGTGGTTGTATATTCTCATATCCCTAAATTCCACCAATGTTCAATTCTTCTGAACTTCATCAAATTTATTTTAGTTTCTCATTTAATTATTTAATATAAAAAAAAATTATTTTTACCGGGTCACGGGCGGGGCGGGTCCGCCCCGAAACCCGCCGCGGGGCGGAAAACCCGCCCCGGACCCGCCCCGTGAACTCGACGGGGCGGGTCATTTCGGGTCCTTCGGGTTTTTTTGCCATCCCTAGCCACTGGATGTCCACCTCTGGAGCTCTTTCATTAAATTCCTCAATAACATGCTTAATACCCATTATGTAGAGCTTAGACTCCACCACCTCAAACTCGGGAGATGCCTTGTAATCACCAATCACTTGGGTGGCATTAACTTATGCCTGATCTTCAGGCTTCAGTAGCCTTGAGGTCAACCTAGGATTTCTCCAACAGCTCCTAGAGTTGTTGCACCTTCTTTATCTCCTCCTCAAGGCTTTGCTATAGTTCTGAGCATTTTTCTTATTCGAACTTTACATTCTCTTCAGCCAAGGTCCTGAAATTCTCTGCTACAATTGCAAACTCTTGATCAGCAAAGCGAATGTCCATCTCCTCTTCAAGGGTAGTGAATTTCTATTCGATCTCCAACTGTAGTCGTCTCTCCCTCTTGTCCATATTCTTTAAATAAGTACATCAATACATTTGAGCAGCAGCCCTGGAGTTGTTAATTGCTGCAGTCATAGCTCACTCAACAAGATTCATTTTCTGGATATACTTTCCCTGCTTCTTGGCCCAGGACTTGGAGATAACTCTGCATACTTGCTGGGCCTCCATAGGGAGGCTGATGTCACATGGGGAGGGGGAGTTACTTCTGTAGAAGTCCTTTAATGATCTGGGCCTCACCCCATTTGTTTACAGACTAATGATCATCCCATTCGAGATGAAGGTTGTAGCCATCACCTTTGAAGGCCTAGAAATGGTCACTCTCTCAGTAGCGAAAGTTATCCTCTTTTCACCATGGCTGGAGACGGAAGTAAGTGTGACTTCCACTGAAGTCTTTCCCTCTCTGATCTTGGAATCCCTTAAGTCCTTCATATTTTGTTTGCCATTTTTTTTTTTTTGAAAAACAACAATATCTATTTGTCAGCAAATAACTTGTGAAAAATTTCATAAATAAGGGAGAACACTTACTTTTCTTTTGAAGGAGGACTAAACTTGAGCTTCTCAACAAAAAGATAGGCATTGAACAAAATTTTGTCTGTTTAGTCATTTCCTTGGACTCAAAAGTGTTATTATATCTCTCATAACCTGCAAGGTAAGAAGAGTTATTAAGGTTAGACTCAAATGTTAAGGACATAAATAATAGAAAATTGAATTACTCAGAGCCCTGAAGATAGAATTAGTGCTTACTCCCATAGTTAGATAGTCCTTAAGAGATCGCCAAGGGAAACCTAGAGCCAGTGAATTTTCCACTCTTTAATGGAGTCCGGAAGACCCTTAATAAAATATCCTTGTTTAGGTCAGGCACTAGTGTAATAAAATTTGGAGTCCTTACTGTCATGGATAAAACGGTACAAAGAATTAAACTCGTCTACGCTTAGTTCCCCAAACTCTAGTTGATCCCAAAGTATTATCATTCTAATAAGGCCCTCCACCCATTCGGAGCCAACTGAAATTGACCTATTTTCCAAGATTGAAATAACTAAATAATCATTGGAGAAAGAGGCAACCTAAGCCGAACTTCAAGCAAATCCCTATTTACTACCATATGACCCACTTGAGGATCACAAGCCCTATCCTCAGAAAGAGAAAATGCGATCTCAATCTTTTCCAAGATCATATACTTTCTTCTCCAACTCTTAAGATACCTCTCCGTTACAACCATCTCATATTTTTTAGCCTCCCATTTGGACTCGCTTCGAAGGTTAGCTAGTATCTCCCTACCCCTTTCTGTTAAGTCTATGATATTCTCACCTACGGCTTCCCGTGAGACTCTAGTGACTCTCTCACCAGAAGGGTTCACCACCATCAGTGAAGAGGCCCTAAGGATCCTCCCAAACTGCATCCATAAACTCGTCACACACCCCTCAATCATAATAACTAAAAAAAAAAAAAAAAACTAAAAAAAAACAAATTCATCTTAAACACTACCAGCGACTTCCAAAACAAATTCTACTATCGAAATTGATTGTAGAACTATCCAAACAAGAAAAAAGAAGAAATAGAAAGAGCATAGAAGGTTCAAGAGAGAAAAGAAATGGTGGCAGAAATACTTGCAAAGGCCTTAAAATAACTGGATTGAAACTTAGCCGGAAAAAGTATAGCAAAATTGCAGAAATTCATCGGGAATGAAGGCAAAGGAAGGTTTAATGAGAAAAAACCAAAAAAAAATGTATTTCCCTTTTTAGGAAATTGATCTCAGTCGTTGGGTAACACCCAAATAAATGGATCAAGTTGAGAAAGATTTCTAAACAGCATAAGGTGCTCCAAACACACCCTTACCCTTGGGCTTCTACTTTTCCACGTTCAAAATAAATAACAATTGGTAATCATTACCTAGAGCTATGCAAATCTTGTTGGAAAAAAAAAAAAAAGAAACAACTGTCCAATAAGACCCGGGTTTAAGGTCCTAACTGAACTCATTTAGTTTAGACTTTAGAGGGCATGTTTGTAGGGCCAAGTTCAAGCCCAACTGGGTAAAGCTCACACTAGCTACACAGAGTCAACATCGAAATATATGTACTTCGACATCAGCGATCTCTAACCTTAGCATGCAGCACGAAGACTCCATCTCTAGTTTGGAGTTTCCAGAGCTGAACTCTGCTCAACTCCTTTGGAATAATTTGGTATTCACAAGGTACTCAAACTTAGCAAGTGAGCTGCCTTGAGCCACAAAACTTAGATAAAACAACAAGTTTCTTCCATACTTCTGCAGGAAGTGACACCAGTAGTTAATCAACAGGTGTCACAAATTGCGGCTCAGCAAATCCTAGGTTGGAGGGGCTCACTTAAGTTTGAAATAACAATTAATAATCGTCATTTTCCTTGAAAATGAGAAAAGAATGCTCACAAAGAACCATTTATAATATTACTTTGTAAACTTACAAGATCACTTCTCTACATGCGGCTTGAGGCTAGTCCTTGAGCCCGGAGTCAAGCCCCAGATAAAGTTCTTTTTCTAATTTCATCCCTTACTTTCCCTATCTAAAGTTGACTAAATGATTGACACGTGCCTGTCTCATTTTTTGACGTCAATAATAATATTATTCGAGTACGAAATTGTGACCATTTTTTAGAAATTGAAGAAAAAGTTCCCAAAAATTTTTGGAAATTGTTCAAATATGACTAACTTATGCATGTTTGCTTAATGTTTAGATGTTCAAGCATGGACCTTTCAAAATGGTTAAAGGGCATTGTGATTTAGTCTTTCCTATTAAGAAAATTGGTGTGGGTCATGGGATTATATATGATGACATGAATGCACACTTTTTAAGAAGGTTCATTGCCTTCACTTCTACGCATCCTTTTTCTAGTCTTTGTTGTTAGAAAAGATAATTTTTTATGCTTATTTTCCAATACTAAGGAGAATTAAGTAAATGTGGGTACTTAATTTTCATTACATAATATTAATATTATGTATCTATTTTTATGTATGTACCTAATTTCCTTACTAATTAATTCATTTTTTTAATTATATATCATTGTCATTGTCACTGTCATTGTCATTTTATATACTATTTGTTAATTATAGTAATATTTAAAAGTGAATTACTTTGAACTTGCATTAAGCGTATTCGATGTATTGCTAAGTACATTGCTAAGTACGTATACTAGAGAAACCAATGCAATTAACTATTTAACTAGTGCAGCAAACAATATTAGTCCCGGTCTATGTCTCCAACTTTTTGTTGTTGTAAATGTCGTTTCCATGTATTGAAATCTCTCCAATTATAGTTATGGTGATTGTTAGAATAATTAGAATATTCTAGAATAATTAGCATATTCTAATTAGGCATAATTATTATTTTCTTTATTTAGAATGTCTTATTTTTGTATATATATATATGATTGAGTATTATTATTTCTAATACAATGGAATGGTTTTAGGATTGCCTCTTCTCTCTTTTTTCTTCTTCTCTTCCATTCTTTCTTCTTTCTCTTGATTTATTTGTTGAACATATATAAGGATATATATGTTATTGTGTTTTCTTCATGGTATCAGAGCTATTTGATTCACATTGCCATCAAAAAACGAAATCAGCGTGCAATTTTCTTCTTCGCGAAAAACTCTAAACCGTTACTGTTTCACGAATTTCAAGGCACTTGCAGTAGGAATTCCGGTGATCTAAGACCATATTCAGAATCTGCAGGTGGAGGCGCGTCGACTGGAGTGGCGCGTGAGATTACACGCGCTGGTGTAAGGCGGCGCGTGAGTCAGACCGTCGGATTTTCTGGTGGCGCGTGGGGGCACGTGCGATCGTTTCTGGCGGCACGGTTGACGGATTTGTGATCGACTATTCATCCTCTACCTTCTTGTGGTGTTGGTTTGCAGTTATCCATTCTTTTTACACACTGCTTTGCTTGACTTTGTTGGTTAGTATCGTTTTCTCTCTTATAATGGCATCCGATGATTCTCTTCAGGCTATTAATGTGCGTTTGAATGGTAAAAACTATGCTTACTGGAGTCATGTTATGAAACACTTTCTTAAGGGTAAAAAGTTGTGGGGTTATGTCAGTGGAATAGTTGACAAACCGGAAAATAATGATGCAAATTATGCAACTCTGTTAGATACCTGAGATTCAAATAATTCAAAAATTCTTACATGGATAAATAATTCTGTAGAACATAGTATTGGTACACAGTTGGCTAAGTATGAAACGGCAAAGGAGGTTTGGGACCATTTGCAGAAGTTGTACACTAAATCTAATTTTGCAAAACGATATCAGTTAGAGATTGACATTCGAGCATTGCAACAAAAGAATATGAGCATTCTGGATTTTTATACTGCTATGACATCAATTTGGGATGAGTTAGCTCTTACTGAACCGGAAGGTCTGAAAGCAAGTGCGGATTATACTACTTATAGAGAGGAGCAACGATTGGTTTAGTTTTTTATGGCACATCGTAGTGATTTTGAGGGACTCAGAGGTTCTATTTTGCACCGTACTCCTCTTCCATCTGTTGATTCAGTTGTTAGTGAACTTGTTGCTGAGGAGACACGGTTAAATTCTCTTACTGAAGATGTATCTCTTCCACATTCTGGGACTTCAGTTTTAGCTTTACCATCTACACAGAATCGAACCAAAGGACATGCACGGTTCCCAAATGATGTTTGTAGTTTTTGTAGACAAAAGGGACATTGGAAGGCTCAATGTCCTAAGTTATTGAAGTCCCAGCAGTCTTATAGATCCAATGCCCACACAGTAGCGATTGTTCCACCTGTTGGCTCCTCTATACTTGGTCCACCGCCCTCATCTGATTCCCGATTGACTGATCCTAGTGAGCAGTTTCAGAAGTTTTTAGCCTCACAGCCACATGCCATGTCAGCCTCTACTCATGTAGGTTTGTCCTCTCAGAACTCCTCAGGTAAAACCTCCTCGTGGATTTTTGACTCGGGTGCTTCTAAGAATATGTCTTCTAACTCATCACTTTTTGATTATTTATATCCTTCTATGTCATCTTCACCTGTTATGACTGCTGATGACACCCCGTTGTCCTTAGCAGGTGTTGGTTCTATTCATACTTCTAATCTGTCTTTATCAGATGTCTATTGTGTTCCTGACCTTACTTTAAATCTTATTTCTGTTGGTCAATTATGTGATTTTGGTAATTCTGTTCACTTTACTTCTACTACTTGTTATGTACAGGATCCGCAGTCTCGAAAGCTGATTGGGATCGGCCATAGGCAAAGAGGAGGACTTTATGTTCTAGATAATCTGAGACCAGCGCATGTTGCAGCCTCTAGTACTGATTTATCGTCTTTCCATTTGAACTCTTCTTCTTCTAATTTCTATTTATGGCATTCTCGCCTAGGACATGTGTCTGCTAGTCGTTTGAAATTTTTAGCTTCTAAAGGTTGTTTGGGAGACTTAAAACCTCATGATATTTCTGATTGTAGTGGTTGCAAACTTGCTAAATTTTCAGCTTTACCTTTTCCTCGTAGTATTTCTTCTTCTATTGCATCATTTGATCTTGTGCACTCAGATGTATGGGGCCCTGCTCCTGTTTCTACTAAAGGAGGGTCCCGATATTATGTTTCCTTTATTGATGATTATAGTCGTTACTGTTGGGTATATCGTTCTGATTTTATTTCTATTTATCGTTCGTTTAGAGCACTTATTAAAACTCAACATTCTGCTGTCATTAAATGTTTTCGATGTGATTTGGGTGGGGAATATGTTTCTAATGACTTTCGTGTGTTGCTTGCTCTTGATGGTACAATTCATCAAACTTCTTGTACCGATACTCCTCAACAGAATGGTGTTGCTGAACGTAAGCATAGACACATTGTTGAAACTGCTCGTTCCCTTCTCCTATCTGCCAAAGTACCTAGTGAATTTTGGAGGGAGGCAGTTCTCACTGCTGTCTATTTGATAAATAGGATACCATCTTCTCATATATCTGGTTTGTCACCATTTCAAACCTTGTTTAGTTATTCTCCTGATTACTCTCTCTTAAAAGTCTTTGGGTGCACTTGTTTTGTTCTTCGTCCTACGGCAGAACGTAGCAAATTAACTCCACGCTCAGCTATTTGTGTCTTCTTAGGATATGGTGAGGGACAAAAAGGTTATCGATGTTTTGATCCTGTCAGTCACAAGTTATATGTCTCTCGTAATGTTGTGTTTCTTGAACACATTCCCTTCTTTTCTATTACAGATAATACCTCTCACATGACTACGTCAGATCTCATTTGTATTGATCCTTTCACTGATGATATTGATAGACCATCTACATATGTCCCTACTATTTGTTCTCCATCTTCATCATCTGCTACAGGTACACATGCGCCATCTCAGAATGTCCTTCCTTCTCCTATGGATCCCCAAGCACCGTCTGAGGCTGAGGATTCGCAGTCTCCTCCTCCTCGATATCCTCAACGTATACGTAAGTCTACTCACTTACCCGAGTTTGATTATTCTTGTTATTCTGAGTCCTTTTGTTGTTTTTTGTCTTCCATTCATAAGCTTTCTGAACCTTCCTCTTACAAAGAAGCAGCTTTAGATCCTCTTTGGCAACAGGCTATGACTGATGAACTTAATGCTCTACATAAGACAGACACTTGGGAATTAGTTTCTTTACCACCAGGAAAACATGCTATTGGATCTCGTTGGGTCTATAAGATCAAGACCAAATCTGATGGTTCAGTTGAGCGTTACAAGGCTCGATTGGTTGCTAAGGGATTTTCTCAACAGTATGGCTTGGATTATGAGGAGACGTTTGCCCCTGTTGCAAAAATGACTACTGTACGTACACTTATTGCGGTTGCTTCTATTCATCAGTGGAGTCTCTCTCAAATGGATGTTAAAAATGCCTTCTTGAATGGAAATCTTCAAGAAGATGTTTATATGGTTCCTCCACCTGGTGTTCCTCATACTCCTGGATTTGTTTGTAAACTTAAGAAAGCTCTATATGGTCTCAAACAAGCACCTCGTGCCTGGTTTGAGAAGTTTTCTACAGTTGTGCTCTCTCTTGGTTTTACATCTAGCCATCATGATTCCGCTTTGTTCTGTAGATGTACTTCCACTGGTCGTATTCTCCTTCTGTTGTATGTTGATGACATGATCATTACTGGTGATGATGTTGTAGGGATAACTAATTTAAAATCAGAATTGGCTCGTCTTTTTGAAATGAAGGATTTGGGTCCCTTAACTTACTTTCTGGGGATTGAGGTTGCTTCTTCTCCTCGAGGTTATATGCTCTCCCAGTCTAAATATGCTGCAGATGTCGTTGAGCGTGCTCGTCTTACTGATACTAAAACAGTTGATACTCCTATTGAGGCTAATGTTCGTTACTCATCTTCTGATGGTGAACCACTGTCTGATCCTACTTTGTATCGTACTATTGTTGGTTCCCTTGTTTATCTTACCATTACTAGGCCAGACATTGCTTATGCTGTGCATGTTGTCAGTCAGTTTGTTTCAGCACCTACCATGGTTCACTGGGCAGCGGTTGTTCGAATCTTGCGCTATCTTCATGGCTCTTGCTTTCAGAGTATTTTATTCCCATCGACCTCCTCCTTAGAGCTTCGAGCTTACTCTGATGCAGATTGGGCTGGGAACCCAACTGATTGTAAGTCCACTACTGGCTACTGTGTATTTTTGGGTGATTCTCTTATCTCATGGAAAAGTAAGAAGCAGACAGTAGTTTCTCGCTCATCAACTGAAGCAGAATATCGCGCTATGGCCTCCACTACTACTGAGATTGTGTGGTTACGTTGACTACTTGCAGATATGGGTGTTTTTATTTCATCTCCCACCCCTATGTATTGTGATAACAAGAGTGCCATCCAGATTTCACATAATTCTGTGTTCCATGAGCGCACGAAGCACATTGAGATTGACTGTCACCTTGTTCGTCATCATCTTCAGCATGGGACTATTGCCTTACCTTTTGTCTCTTCATCATTGCAGCTTGCAGACTTCTTCACCAAGTCCCATCCGACTACTCGCTTCCGATTCTTACTTGACAAACTCTCGTTGCTTCTTGCTATAGCATCGTGAGTTTGCGGGGGATGTTAGAATAATTAGAATATTCTAGAATAATTAGCATATTCTAATTAGGCATAATTATTATTTTCTTTATTTAGAATGTCTTATTTTTGTATATATATATATATAGGATTGAGTATTATTATTTCTAATACAATGGAATGGTTTTAGGGTTGCCTCTTCTCTCTTTTTTCTTCTTCTCTTCCATTCTTTCTTCTTTCTCTTGATTTAATTATTTGTCGAACATATATAAGGATATATATGTTATTGTGTTTTCTTCAGTGATATCTACAAACTATATTGTAGTAGTTATTAGTAAATAATAATACATGAAATTCTATTCAATGTAATGTGTTATATCTAGTATGGTATACCGAACATGAAAATCATTTTTTAAACATCTAAATGGAGTGACAAATACCATTAACTCCAAACCTAAAGTAATAAAGAAGAAATGAAACGCACATAATAAAAATACAACATTTGTAATGTTTTTATTCTCGATGAGAATTACAGTCACGAGCTGCATGCAAATTTTTCACCATAAAGAATAAAATGATTACGAAGTTATCTTTGTTGACTATGTCATCGTTAACATATATTTTCATTATTGGTTTTATGTATGCTACCTTGACAACATATCTTTTGGATTATTCATACATTTATATTATGATGAATGTTTCGTCATTGAAGCAAATACTTTTATAAACATGGATAAACACCATTTTTAAATCGACAATGACTTTTAGATTAGCATAAAGGTACACACATAAATGGAAATCAAAATTAAGTGGGGCCCTGATGACATCCTCTTCTTACGTGGAAGACACTTATCTAAAATGGTATGACAGAAATAAAAATATTATTTTTTCGTCCTATTGAAGTTCATAAAGTTCACTTAAAGAATAATTAACTTGTAGATAGATGCTTTAATTTAAACAAAAAAGTAAACAATAGATGTTAAAAAGAGTACATGAACTAAAAAGACAGCAATGACTTCATTTATCACGATATCTCTTAACAAGTTTGAACTATGCAAGCATGAGAATCTTCATTGTCTTGAATAAGAAAACCCCATATATGTAAAAAATAATTTCTAAACCCTAAGACGGCAAAGCTAAAACTTTAAATATGATGAAGGAGGTCCACCTTAAATGGCACGGTTCATAATCTAAAGAGGTCGACCTTAATTTATGGAAACATTCACAATCCAACTTTAAAACTTATTGAAGTCATCAGATTATATATCTTTTCGATATAAAAAATGCCGTTTTATTGGATGTTTATCACTTAGCCTATGTTAGGCAAATGTGATTTATACTAAAATTTAAACTACACATTTTTTAAAACTACTTTTTAACCACGTACGTTTTTCCTCTCTAATTTTTAATTACGCATTTTACCTAAAAAACTCAAATAAATTTTCTCTCTCGAGTTTAAACAACTTCCAACAATCCCTTAATTTTTTTCTAGTCTTTGATTTGCCTCTGTTTGGTAAACAATATTTATTTATAAATTTTGTTTATAAATGAACTCGTGACAATATCTAATTAGATCATATTTTAAAAAATCAACAATTTTGACTGGTCAAAGATTTCAGACTATCATTTTTTGCTTTTCAACAAAATGAACTAATTAAATGTTGATACATCACCGTTTATAAACAAAATTTATAAACAAATTTTTACAGATAGAGGTTAGTCAAGAAATCAATTTCGATTAAACTAATTTAGATTTCAGCATAAATTTATGTGCAAGCTTAATATATAAATATCAATAATTCAACGTTTTAGGTCATATTTTAGGACCAAGATGATAATGCAATGCATCCCAACCCAACCCATCCCACACCACCCCCAAATTCCCTGCTCGTAGTTTCTTTTTGTTTATACTAAAGATTCATCTACAAATATGGCCAAAGAGTATATAGTCAACTGTGGTTGCAAGTCACAAATGCACGTGTAATGCATTAAGTTTATAAATTAACATTAGAGGCTCTGTAGCATATACAATTGTTTGTTGCATGGAAAAAGTGTATCCTCTCACACTTTCTGCTTCTACTTCATCTAAACAAGAAGTATTCACTGTTTGGATGAAGTCTCTGATTCTACACAGCCATGGTTGCACTGTGTTCGATTCGAGCGGCCGAGTCGTATACCGAGTCGATAACTATAATCACAAAAGTAGCAGCCAAGTTTTTCTTATGGACATCAAAGGCAAAGTTCTGTTCACTATAGTTAAGAAGGTTAATAAGAATAAGAGTTTTGAAAAGTTATATAACCTTTATTCTGTGGTTAAATTTTACATTTCCTATTTGTGTGCAGAAATTTACAGTTTTGGGGAGGTGGGAGGGTTACAGATGGAGTTGCACAGATAAGGGGAAGCCTGGATTTCTTGTAAGAAAGAAACTGGGAATTCTTGGAGGATACACACGCTTGGAAGTTGTGGTTGGTCTAGATGTAAATCAATCATATCAATACACTATGGAAAATCAAAGTTGCAAGTCATCCTACAAAATAATTGACAACTTTGGTGGACTTGTTGCAGAGGTTAGTAATATTTAACGCTTTTGCTATGCACCACCATCAATCGATCCTTAATGCCAATCTAGCATTATCGTTTCAATTGGGGCAATGGACCCACCAATTCTCAAAGCGGGTGCGTTACATAATAGTGATACTATTCCTTTTCTTCACACCTAGAAATTCGCGCATGTTGGGCAAAGCTCAACTCTTAATTTTAAGTCGAAAGTAAACTTTTTATCCTTACATTTCATTGAGCACACACAACTTACCATCCACTTATTATAAGTAAATTGTGTAAGACCCACAACTTATAAGTACCTAATAAAATAAAAATTAGTATTATTGTGGAAGTGATTTTATTTTATTTTTTATTTTTTTGTGAGAATGTGTCATTAAAAGTAGATTAAATTTATGAAAAACGTGATTTTTTTTTTTTAAAGAAATTAATTGAAAATGAGTGTGGAGAAAGTAATTTTAAAAATTCATTTTCATAAAAGCTTGTGAGAATGTGTCATTAAAAGTAGAGTAAATTTATGAAAAACGTGATTTTTTTTTAAAGAAAGTGTAATTGAAAATGACTGTGGGGAAAGTAATTTTAAAAAATCATTTTCACACAAGCACTAAATAATCTTCGACTATATATCATGTGCGAAATATTTTGTGCTGCTTGTACCGGGGAAGCGTGAATCTGCTGCCAAACTTGTTCTAGTTCCAAGACCTCAATCTAATAGATTTAACATTTTGTGGGACAGGTAAAGAGAAAGATAACTACAAGTGGAGTAATTCTAGGTGAAGATGTTTTGACAATGGTGGTGGAGCCCTACATGGATCACTCTCTTGTTATGGGGCTACTGCTTGTTTTTGGTCTCATCGACCATAAGCTGTGATTGCGAGTAGATATACTAACTGTGAAAAAGAAAACCTGTTAATGTACATGAAAAATGATGAGACAAACGGTTTTAATGTAACAAGAACAAAATATATGCTCATCTATACTTACTTGTATGTTAGAATATTTTATGTCAAGGCAAATTTACACCACGCACTACATTTTACATTTACATATACAATTCAAATTTAATATTTCAAGTCTTTTAATTCAAATATGAGGTGATAATCATTTTTTTTAATGTTAATTTAAATATTATTAATTTAAAATATCTCACAAACCATAATCCAATTTCACACCCCCTTTCCACTATCTCTCTAGCGATGCCAAGCGGCGGTAACACCTAAGAGGAGACACCGAAACACCACCACACAACAACATGCGGTACCAGGCATTACGCGTAGTGTTCTATGGAAGTATTTTTTTGTGGTGGTTCATCAGAGGTGGTGGTGGTGCGTTGGAAGCAGTGGTGATTATGGTGGTTGTGGGCTATGGATATGTGGCAGTGAGGTGTATTATGTGGTGTCGTTGACGATGGTAGCTGTGGTGGCATCGACAACGGTGGTTGGTGGTGGGGGTGGGGGTGGGGGTGGGGTGTGGGTGGAGGTGGAGGTGGAGGTGGTGTGAGGTGGGGTAATGGTGATTGTTGCGACCATGCCAAAGTGGACTTGACACGTCTCTCAAGAGGACCCACGTAGCTGCCAGCTGGACACGTGACTCCCTAAGTTGCTGTAAAGCCAAGGTGAAATTTCATCCGGCTCCCACAGTCGAAGTGCCTGGTCTGTGGTGATGTCTTTCGAGACACTCAATCCAGGCTAGCAGTGATACTGTTCAGTGTGTCAGGGAAGTATGACATACCTGTAAGATACGACATGATGTGACAGTGCCTTTAAAAGAGACGTGACAGCAGCCATGCCCTATAAAGGATAGTTAGTGGCTAAAGCCGAAGAAATGGTTTACCTCCTGAAGGGACATGCAATGTGTGACACATGTCGTGATCCTAGACAATAGCTCCAACTATAAATAGGATATAATTGCCTCCAAGAAAAAAGTTAACAATTCTATACTCTAACTCAATATACTACTCTCACTCCCTTTTCTCTCTTTTACACACCTATATTTCCTGCATTCAACATATATTTACACGAAATGGGTATTGACTTGGGTGTCAGAATGCAAAGGGGATCCACCTTGGTCCCCTTTGCATGCTGATCGTTTGTCTAAGTGCATAGGAAGTCCATGTGTTCAAGAAGGAGGAGCTGAGATGTGTTGATCCAAGGTTCTACCAGGTTTTGTGGTCAACATTTTGGCGTCGTATGTGAGAAGCCATACTTCTAACCACGGGATCACGTGGTAAAAGGCTACACAAAACCTTGAAAAAAGGTGAAGAACCTCTTGAAAAAGAGTAAAAAATCGTAAATAACCCGGAAAAGGGCTAAAAACTTTGAAATATAAGTTTACTCACCTTGAAAAAGGCTTCAAACTTTGAAATATAAGTTTATTCACCTTGAAGAAAGGACAATACAAAGTCATTGTAGCTATGAGTGAAAGTGATACGACGTAAACCTCTGCAGAAGTAAGGACTGGCAGTATGCTGCCAATGAGGGAATGCACCCGCATAATCAGCCTCAGGGTGTGACGGGGAGATCCCTCAACCTAACCCCTCTCGCTGGCACCGAAATAGGCACCTGATGAGAAATATGACTCTCATGGCAACCCAACTGATGGAAATGCAAAGACAGTAGATCGAGCAAACTGCTGCCATGAATGCGCTTACATGGCAAGGAGATATATGGAAAACAACCCGATTGAACCATCACATTATCCCCAGGCTTAGCCGCAATACTCGCTCTCCACTGTAGACACTGTGAGTTACTACCAGGTGCCTTCAGAAAACGCCGAAGAGGGATACATGCAGCCCCATATGGAAGGCTAAGAGTATGAAGCACCAAAGCGTAACCCCCGTCCTGAGCATCACAGGGAAGCAGCTCCAGCAAGGTCCGAAAGCATATTTAGCTGGATAGGGTGCCTCTAGTCTAGAAATAGACGCGAGGGAAGAGCTAAAGAAGTTCACCCTCATACGTAAACGCTTATAAATAGGCAAGAGCGGAGAGCTGAAGCTCAGCCGCAGAATAGGGTGCCTAAGAATAGGTACGAAGAAGCTGAGGAAGCCAATTCTTCTCAACAAGAGCCTAGAAATGGTAGGAAAGGAGGGCTGTAAAAGCCCACTCCCAAACACATGTTTCCCGAGGCAACAATACGGTCGAGCTATATCACCCCACAAAATGAATCAGGCACAGAGTCCTTATGACCAGACTCACCACTACTGGAGTGCAGGGTCCGTTAGCAACGAAAAAAACAATGAACCTCCTTCATACGAAATTGACGATGATGAGGAGGTAAGCCCCCTATCAGAGGGCCCAAATTTGAGATGCCGGAGATAACAAAGTACTCCGGAAGGGTTGACTTTGATGATCACCTCCTAAACTATTGCTCCAGTATGGACATGGCCGGAGCCATTTCAGTGATAATGTGCAAACCCTTTGCTTTGACACTTGATGGCAGTGTCATACGATGGTACAAAAAACTCCCACTTGGCAGCATCCACAGTTGGAGAGACTTGAGAGTAGTCTTCAAAAATGACTTTGTGTCTTCCAGGTCGGGGCAACTCCCCCTCCAGCGTCTGCAAGATTTGCGGTAAGGGAGGAATGAATCTCTAAAAGGCTATTTAGCCCGATTTACCGAGGAGATGCACAATTGTGAAAATATCATAGAAGCAGAAATGTTTTTCTTCTTGAAAGAAGGCTTGGATATGACCAACATATTCTGGAGAGACGTGCAGAGTCAAAAACCCAGGGACAATAACGGTCTTGTGGACTTGATGAAGGAGGAAATCATCTCTGAGGAGATGGCCAAGGCAAGGGACAACCATCCTCAGGAAAAGTATAGCACCGGATATTCCTTCGGAGCCCTTCTAGCTACTGGGGGAAACAAAAACTAGTCTCGAAATCGCTACGGAGGTGGATTACGCTCATTCCTAGGATCCGGATCCAGCTATGCCACAAAAATTACTGAGGCTATCCCCAACTTACACTCTACACTACCTCATGACGTTCTTGTCACCGCCCCGGAAATGACTGATGCAAATCGAAGTTGTAAACAACCCATGATTTGAGCATATTGTGTATACCATTGGTTCTATAGGCATGCCACAAAGCATTGCAAAGATGTACAAATGTTGGCAGAACAGAAGGCCAACAAGAGAAATGAGGTCATAATACCCTGTATAAGGGGAGACCGAGTGGGCAGAATGATCCGAGGTATAACTGGATCGAGCGAAGGAGTAGAAAACGTTACCCTCCAAGGGGAGGAAATGTCGAACGCCGAAGGGAGTAAAAGGACGATAGAAATACTACTCTGGAACCTGACAAAAATACCATGTACTTGCCTTCCCCAGCTAACGATCCTCCAATCCGGGAGATCGACACTATTTTCAGAGGGCCACATCCGGGGGAAGGATGAACAACTCCTAGAAGAGATACATAAGGGAGGCAAAGGAACCCACAAACGTGAATTACCACATAAACTCACACCCCATCGGGACTTCGAGAATGGAGCCCATCACATTCACACTAGATAACGCGGTCGGAGTGCATTTTCCACACAATGACGCGTTGGTAATTCGAATGGTGGTAGCCAGGAACGGCCTGTCTAGAATGTTGGTAGACGATGGTGCCTCCGTAAATGTAATTTATGGGGTAACTTATAATAAGATGAGAATCGATACACCACTTACCCTGGTCCCTGACCCCATCTATAGCTTCACTAGGTATTGCATTGTGCCAAGAGGATCGATAATCCTCATGGCAGAATTAGGGAAAGCGCCCACCGTATCCAGGATTCCAATGGAGTTTCTAATTGTGGATAAAAGTTCGTCATATCATGGTTCAATCGGAAGGCCAGGGCTCATCGACCTGGGAGTCGTAACCCATACGAAGTATATTTGTATGAAATTCGCTATTGAGAGTGGGATAGCAACCGTCTGAGGGAGCCAAACCGAATCGAGATCTTGCTACACCAAAGCAATTAGAAAATTTCAAAATCGTACTGTTAACATGATCATTGATATAGCCATAACAGACACGGCGTCGAACTCGGAAGTGATGATTGCAGAGCCCATCGTGCATGGAGATGTGGATATGACAGGCGAAGAGGATCTGACGGACTTGGATCCAATGATGATGGGTGCATATTGTTGCACTGCTCCAGTTGAAAAGCTGGAGTGTTTCTCTGTAGATCCCGCAAATCTGATGAAGGAGTTGCAGATAGGGCAAGGTGTCTCAGATGAGGTAGAGTAGGAGTTGAAAAGCTTCATCAAAGAAAATCTCGATGTTTTCACTTGGAAGCACGAGGAAATGGTAGGGATAGACCCAAGAGTAGCTTGTCACCGGCTGCAGATCGATCCAACTCACCCCAGACATAGGCAGAAGAAGATGTCCATGAGCCCAGAAAAATATAAGGCCTTGAAAGAGGAGGTTTCAAAGCTATTGAAAAATGGCTTTATAAGAGGATCCAGGTATCCGAAGTGGGTATCCAACCCAATTTTGGTTCCCAAATAGAGAGGGAAGCCAAGGGTATGCATTGATTTCTTAAATTTGAATAAGGCATGTCCGACAGATAATTTTTCCCTGCCCCGGATAGATCAGCTTGTTGGCTCGACTACCGGACATGTAATGCTGAGCTTCATGGATGCATACTCCAGGTATAACCAAATTCCCATGCATGAGTCCAATGAAGAACACACCTCTTTCATCATAGATAGGGGGTTATGCTGTTACAGGGCTATGCCCGTCAGATTAAAGAATGCTGGTGCCACCTACCAGAGACTGGTGAACAAGATGTTCGCAAAACAGTTAGGAAACACAATGGAAGTGTATGTGGATGATATGCTTGTAAAAAGCATGGACGTATTGAAACACGTCGAGCACTTAGCAAAGACTTTCAGTGTACTGAGAGAGTACAAGATGAAGCTTAATCCCCTAAAATGTGCCTTTGGAGTGGGATCCGGGAAGTTCCTTGGATTCGAGGTTAACAGCAGGGGAATCCATGCTAATCCAGAAAAGATTAAGGCACTGCTGGACATGCACTTGCCCTGGACTCCCAAGGAAGTTCATGGTTTGACTGGTGAGGTAGCTGCTCTAAGCAGGTTTGTTTTGAAATCCACCGAAAAGTGTCTGCCATTCTTCAAAACCATCAAAGGAGGAAAAAGGTTCCTCTGGATGCAGAAGTGCGAGCGGGCCTTTACAAAATTAAAAGCGTTCTTGGGGTAAGCCCCGTTGCTGTCCAAACCAAAGGCCGGGAACCTCTGTTCTTATACCTGGCAGTCTCTAAAGAGGTTGTGAGCTTTGTCTTAGTCAGAGAGGAAAATGGCATTCAGCTCCTGGTATATTATGTAAGCAAGGCACTTCTGGATGCGGAAACGCGCTATTTGGACATGGAGAAACTCGCCTTGGCATTGATCACATCGACCTGCAAGCTCAAACCATACTTCCAATCACATACCATATAGGCGCTTACTAACTTCCCAATGAGGTAAGTCTTGCAAAAATCGGACGCGTCCGGACGATTGATGAAGTGGGCGGCAGAAATCAACCAGTATGGTTTACAATTCATGCCACGGACTGCTGCAAAGGGCCAGACATTAGCAGATTTCATAGCTGAATTCACCCACCCGCCAGAAGTAAAAATGATTGAGAACATAGGAGATTGCCAAGAATGGGTACTGTACATCCGGTGTAATACTCATAAGGCCCGAGGGGAACAAATTGTACAGCGCTGTCCGGTTTGATTTTTCATCGTCTAACAATGTAGTCGAGTTTGAAGCACTCCTAGCAGGCTTGAGACTAGCAATAGCTCTAAAAATCAAGGTCTTGAGAGCGCATAGTGATTCATAGTTTGTCGTTAGCCAAATTAAAGAGCAATTTGCGACCAAAGATCCTGGCATGGTTGCATACTTGAAAAAGGTGAAGGGATTGATGCTTCATTTTGAGAAGTTCGAACTGATACATATACCGAGTTCCGAAAAATACCAATGCTGACGACGCCCCGTCGAAATTAGCAAGTAGCAAAGACACAAACCTTCTAAGCATGGTTCATATTGAGCACCTTCCGGTCCCATCCATTGAGCCAGGGGTAGAAGTTTTCTCTATAGAGGAAGAGATGTCTTGGATGATTCCAATCCTCGCTTATTTGAAACACCTGGCTTTGCCTAGCGAGTCAAAATCAACCTGGAAGGTGTTGAGATACACAACAACTTTGTCTTGAAAGACTAGGTGATATACAAGCAGAGTTACACTACCCCATTGTTGCGTTGCATCGGGAAGATGGAAGGCAAATATGTGATGATGGAAATCCATGAAGGAACATGCGAAAATCATGCAGGAGCCTTATCCCTGGCCCGTAAAGCCCTAAGACAGGGGTACTTTTGGCCAATGATGAGGAAAGAAACTCACGATTTTGTCCTCAAGTGCGACAAATGCTAACGCCACGCTGCTATACCGCATCAACCCCACCATGAATTAAGGGTAGTGACTTGCCCGTGACCCTTGAGAAATGGGGAATCGATATTACTGGGCCCATGCCCAGAGGAAGCGGGAACAACTGCTTTGCTATTGTGGCAATAGATTATTTCACCAAGTGGGTAGAAGCAGAGCCACTAATGAAGATCACCGAAGCTAGCACTTCGAAATTCATTTGGAAGAATATAATTTGCAAATTTGGTATCCCTCACTCCCTTGTGACGGACATTGGAAAACAATTCAAGAATAGGAGAGTGGATGAGTTATGCGAGGAAATGGGCATTTGCAAGTTATTCTCTTCACCACACCATCCTTAGGAGAGCAGACAAGTCGAAGAAGTGAACAAGACCATAAAGAATACATTGAAAAGGAAGTTGGAGTCAAAGAAAGGTGCCTGGGAAGAGGAACTCCCCCAAGTGTTGTGGGCACTTCGGACTACACCTCACGTGGCTACAGGAGAAACCTCGTTCTCTATAGCTTATGGAGCTGAGGAAATATGTCCAATAGAAATCGGGGTTCCATCACCTCGAGTAATTCACTTCGATGAGAAAGAGAACGATGAGGCACGACGAGCTGGGCTGGACTTCTTACTAGAAAAATTGAATGTCTCTCAGAACGTATTAGCTCGTTATCAAGAAAAGATGGCACGATATTATAACATGAAAGTGAAGAGGAGATCTTTCAAGATAGGGGACTTGGTCCTAAAGAAAGTGCTCCTCTCAACTCAAGAATCAGGAGTAGGGACTCTGGGCCCTAATTGGGAAGGTCCTTACAAGGTCACATCTGAAGTAGTACAGGGGCTTACAGGATTGAAGACCTATCTGGATTACCTTTACCCAATCCCTGGAACATCGACCACCTTCTCCGGTACTATCAGTAAACCAGCTATCTTGTAAACTTTATATGCATCTCATGTTTTCTATAAAGGTGTATGTTTTATAAATTGTTACAAATTATAAAAATGTTGGGAGCTCCAACTCTCTAGAGCCTTAAATACTAGCCGTTGACCAAGTAATGAAAGCATGTCATTCAAACCCAACCACTCAACATAAATGATATTGCTTCGATTTGAGGGACTATCACACTATCATCATACCGTGGTTCAATTAAGAAAAGTATTACGTTTTTATAATTTGGAATATGCTGCTAACAAGTAAAAATAAACTTGAAATATACGAAATGTATTTCATAAAAATGAGTTATAAAGGTTACAAGCCAAAAAAACATAAAAAACAAAAACACTGCATGTAAATTAGACGGAATAAGGAGTGTCTTCAATCGAGACTTCTTCGGTAGAAACATGGGAGTTTTGATTCGGTGCACCATCAGCAGGGTCACTCTCACTAGAATCATGTGGCTTTGGATAGAAGGCCTCTATTTTGGAAATGTCCAAATCTGGGAAGTTCTCCTTTACATCCTTTAGAGCCATCCGGGCCCCGATGTTTCCAAATACTCTCTGCATAGCCTAATATTTCGGGGTGTCGTCGAAGGTGTCCTTAGAATTTTGAACCGCCTCTGCCACCTTAGTATCAATAACTTCTTTCACCTTAACCTCGATGGTCCGCTCCAAAACCTCATTCACCCTGGTATCCAAATGCAGCTCTAGAGAAGTATAGTCATCCTCAATGTTCTTCCGGACCTCTACCTCACTCTCCAACCTTCTGGTAACTTCAACAAGTTCATTATCAATTTTCTCTTGGAAGCGTTGGCTTCCTAAAGAGCCTCGGTGGTAACAGTTTGAGCATTGTTGGCGTTGTCGAACTTTTTGCACAGAATGGCGACATTCGCCTCAGACGTGCGAAGATCACGTTTCAATTTCTCGTTATCCTCCTGGAGACGCTTAGAAAGGTTTTTGTCATCCAAGGAAGATATGTGGACTATTGAAAGTTGATCCTTAAGGCCATTGATCTCCCTCAGCATTTTTTCAGAGTGAAGAAGAGCAGTTTCAGCGTCCTTCTTATTACGTTGCATCTCCATGACTGAAGATTCCACTTCATCAATCAAGGCAAGGCCCTGACATTCATGGCCTTAGAGGCAAGTAGCTTCTTGGCAGGAGAGGCACCCGAAGAAAAAGTGGACCACCCGCCGGTCAAGAACTGTTCCATAGGAAGGGCAACCTTAGCTGGTGGAGAGTCAGGGGAGTTAAAAAAGCTCGAATCGAATACCACATATTTGGGATCGACGCTGGTCTTGATATGATTTAGCTCGTTGGCCACTGCTAGGGTCACCTCATAATCAATACCAAGAATAGAGATAAAAGGCTCATCTCCCTCTGATGACTTGGATAGAAGAGGAGTCGAAGCACCTTCCTTACCACTATTCAGCTTCTTTAGCGGAGGGTGACTGTCTTCGGAATGTACGTCACTAATATCCTCATAGGAGTTTCCTTTAATTGAATCCTTATGGGATTCCACCTTGCTTCTGTCTTCATCTCTGTCAGACTTTTTTCCATTCCCTTTGGTCTGGAGTTGTTTGGAACCAATTTCTTTTTTTACCTCCAAAATTCGGGCCCCAATTAGTAGCAAGGCTAGGGAAGGTAATAGTGTTGGGAGAGGACCCTCTAGTCGAGCTGTGGAAGCCTCGAAAACCTTCTTAGTCACTTCAACTGAAAGATCAGCACTAGCAGATTTCTGTTTCTTCTCCTCGTCACTCCCTTGGCGTAGGACCAGTGGAACCTTCTTTGATAGGATCCTTTTCAAAGGTATATTAAGGTAGTCTTTGGAACTTGGCCATCATGCAGGGAAGTTAATTATGAGAGACTAGGCTCAAGTTGAAAGGGATAGGATATAATAAAAAATTCAACCTACGTATGGCTCGGACAAGACCGTGCATAACAAAGAGTTGGTTCGATTGTATAACTTGTTGAAAATCACCTCCCCAGGCCAATAACTTCCCCACTTTGGTTAATCCTTCTCAAAAAGCAGGAAAGCAGAGACTTGTCCTGAAAAATGAGACTAAATAGTGTGTTAAGGGAAGACAGCACCTCAAGGAAGAAAATACACACACGCAAGTAGACAAAGAATAATTAAGGACCCACGTAGAAGGGAAAGACTTCGGGGAACTGTAATTTTAGGAGTGGGGTCATTAGGTGCTCTTTGCCACCCCCTGCGACCCAAAACCATTGATTCCTCCAATTCTTGATTGAGGTTGGGTGACTAGTAATAATAGGAGGGTAGGTTTCCCTCGGGGATAAATAATATCAATCCTTCGCATCAGACCTAACATCCTTGTATCTCCTAACTGACTTCTTCAAGATATAAAGAGAATGGAAGATGTGCAAGGAAATCGGGTAGTCCGGATTGACTTCCTGCCAAATCAACCATATGCCAACTGCTTGAGTCCAAAAATTCGGAGCCAGCTGATATGGGCACAGATTATAGCTCCGGAGTAACGCTCTAAACAATGGGTGCAAAGGTAGCCTCATCCTGCACACTAAAGCGTCATAAAAGGTCGCCACTTGTCCTGGGGGCAGGCTGCAGGTTCGAAAATATTGGGTCGACTACGTTAACTTTTTCCTTCTGGTAACCTGAACTTAGAAGGAGCCCCCACCAGGTCAATCCCTCAAATCTCTGATTTTATCCCACTACTTTCCCATAGCTCCGGGTTGGGTTCAGGATCAGTGTGAGACCCGAACACTTCCTTTACTTGATTAATCCAACCCTCCATTTGGATGATTTCCTCCTCGGTTAAACCAGGTTCTTCCCTACGAGCTCTAAATGGAGCTTTAGACCCTAAGTTGGACTCTTGTGCTCTAGATGAAGAAGAAATGGCCTCTTCCCTTCTCATATCCCTAACTCGTTTGCTCCTAATTTCTTGCAGAGATATCTCCTCTTCAGCTGATAATTAGGCCATGCAAGTCTGGTTCTTTTCCTCTTCGCTGTCAAAGTCATCTAAACATATTACACTACTAAATTTCCTATGACACCACCTCACGTGCTCTCTAACAAAAAAAAAAAGGAAAACTAAAAATTAATTGGGAAATAGTGCAATAGCCCCTGGCAGGAACTGCCATTACCACCAACTCTTCTGAACCCATTCCCTCAACTCCACTCCCACAAGTGATTTTTTCAAACCAAGAATCCAAGAAAATTAAGAACAATAAACACATGAAGGATAGCGGAGTTACTTGATAAGCGACAGGAGATGCATATCTTCTTCGGGAAACAATATAATAATGGGGGAATCTGCCATGAAGGGTTTGCCAATAGAAATACTCAAAGAAAATTTCTGAATAGACCTTTCACAATATTGGGGGAGGGAAAGGATTATTGCAGAGAATGCTCGAAGTAACAAAGAGGAAGCAAGAAGGAGAAAATTGTGGAGTTAGCAAAGCTTTATAAGGAAGACTTGTTAACTTAGACCCTTCATATTTAGGCCGAGAAATTAACATGGGCAAACCACGTGTCCTAGATAGGTAATAGTAAAAGCGCCAATGGGCGGGAATTTGAAAGGGTGAATGATTTTCTCCCTTTGGTTGGAAAGGTGTAACACACCCACGAGAAATACACGTCCCTTTAAGGTAAATCCAGAAAATTAAAATTGTCATAAATGCATCTCTCGCGCACGCCAATGCTCATAGTGGTTGTGTGGAGGGTGATATGAGCCCAAACGTCCTTCTTGAATGAGCAAGATGCTCGACCATTGGGGATCCTGAAAACCTTAAAATGTTATAGAAGTGACTTACTTCGCATCGCCCCCAAATAAGCATCGCTCTATTGTTACGGATCACCCCCACCAAATCACTACAACCGGTTTGTGTCAAATTTGATCCGCCCATGAATGATCCCATCAAACTTGAGGGACAAGTGTTTCGACCATGCCAAAGTGGACTTGACACGTCACTCAAGAGGATCCACGTAGCTGCCAGCTGGACACGTGACTCCTTAAGTTGCTGTAAAGCCAAGGTGAAATTTCATCCGAGCCACCCACAGTCGAAGTGCTTGGTCCAAGGCGATGTCTTCAGTGGCACTTAATCCAGGCTGGCAATGATACTGTTCAGTGTGTCAGGGAAGTATGACATTCCTGTAAGATATGGAGTGATGTGACAATGCCTTTAAAAGGGATGTGACAACAGCCATGTCCTATAAAGGATAAGTAGTGACTAAAGCCAAAGAAATGGTTTACTTCCTAAAGGGTCAAGATGCTGCCACTTGTAATGTGTGACACATGTCGTGATCCGAGACAATAGCTCCAACTATAAATAGGATACAATTTCCTCCAAGAAAAAGGTTAGCAATTCTATACTCTAACTCAATATACTACTCTCACTTTCTTTTTTCTCTTTTAGGCACCTACATTTCTCACATTCAACATATATTTACTCGAAATGGGTATTGACTTGGGCGTTGGAGTGTAAACGGGAACCACCTTGGTCCCCTTTGCACACTAATTGTTTGTCTTAGTGCGCAGGAAGTCCACGCGTTCAAGAGGGAGGAGCTGAGACGTGTTGATCCAAGGTCCTACCAGATTTTGTATTCAACAATGATAGTTTATTTGATAAGTTGTGACCCAAGAAGTAAGTTTGTACGTGATCGAGAAATAAGTTGTGGTTAATTATTTTGATAATTAATGATCAAAGGATAATTTGAGATGTATAAATTTATGATTGTGACCGATAAATAAATATCAATCTAATTTTTTTTTTGATTTGTGATCAATAAATAAATCATGACCTATAAAATGTGTGGTTTGTGACTGATAAGTGTATTTTCTACCTTTATTTGAGCACTAAAACTGAGTAATTATTTTACCATTTTATTATAGATTTTTTTATATAATTCAATGCAAATTTGTTTATTTTAGTTATCGACTTGAATTGGAGTAAATCGTGATTAGTAAAAGGTATTATGGAGTCAATTGTAATGAGTGGAAGTGGTGCACAATAATTGAAAATAGATCAAGGGATAAATTGAAGCAAGTCAGAAGTTTGAGGACTAAATTGCACTAAGTTAAAGGACCTATCGTGCAATTAAAATAAGAGTAAGCTCAATTGAAAATTAACATAAACGATCGCTTGGATTAAACCAATCGATTGACATGAGATCACGACTAGGGTTCAGGTTTGAGATTTGGAGACGGGGGGCCTCTGTTGCAATTTGACAAATTACGGGCCACCATTTGCAATTTTGCTTTAGGGTTTTGAATTGGGACTGAGTCCTCTCCTACAATTTTTGAAATTTCACTACCATACTTGCAATTTCATTTTGAAGGGCCAAGCTGCAATTACTTTAATAAGTACTGTGTAATGCAATTTGTGAAGTTTAAATGGCTATCTGTAATTTTAAATATGGTCAGATTGCAATTGTTTAAAAGGAATTTAATTGCAAATTTTTTGAAGGGTTTAAAATTTGATTTTAAAATGAGTTTGATTCTATTTACAGGTTTGACCCGGTCTAAAATTCTATTTTAAGTTAACGAATTTTAAATTATTGTTGTAATCAAATTTTAATTATATTTATAATTTTGATCCTGAATTGAATTTTATTTTATTTAGGACTTTTGTCCAAAACTAAAATGTTAATTCAATTGACCTTAATATTAGAATTAGAGCTGGACTCTAATTTAAATTCAACTAAATTGAATTCAATAATAATTAACTAATTAATTCGATTAATTAATTATTAAATTGAACCTTATTTTGAAGTTTATCCCGAATTTGATCAGCCCCAATATATTGAAATTAGAGTTGGATTCTAATTTTATATTTATTAACATTTAGTTATTAGAAAAAAAATCTGATAAATAAAGGAGTTGTTTAATTAATTCCTAAATTGAATTTTATTTTTTTAGGAATCCTAAATGGGTAATTATATTGACACCACCAAATTTATTAACCACACCACATTATATATACACATGTATTTAAATATAAATTTTATAAATACACCACATTTAATTTTACAAAAATAACCTTCACTAAATCAAATGAAAATATTGTACACCACAAATCATCCAAGATTAACATATTTTCTCTCTCTAGAAATCAATACCGACTTTTGGTTCTTTCTCCACTCGGTGTTTTATTTTAGGTAGCAATCCAAGAGACTAACATATTTCAAGAAAAATGTGTGTATATATATGCACAGGTCAACATGTATAGCTTTGAACAACTACTTGACTTCAAACACAAAGAGAAGCAAAATTGTGCAAGTAATTTATTTTTTTTTTTTTAAATTCTTTCTTTTGGTTACAGAAAAGAAAATTAGTGACAGACGTATAAATCTAAGAAGCTTTACTTTTATTGTTATTGTTATTGTTATTGTTTTGTGTTTGGTTTAAAGTTCCAATTTGAGGATTTAAAAACTAGACTAGATCGATTCGACTTGCGAGGTATATGTTAAACTATGTAAAAGTAAACATGTTGGGTTGTGTTTAAATGAATTGTAGAGATTATATCCATCTACTAATCACCACAAATGAGAATTGGAGAATACGTGGAAGAGACAGATTGTATTTTTAATTAGCACAACAGTATATAAAATTTAGGGTTTTTGACATTTGTGGTGTACTTAAGAATGATAAATAAGATAAATTAATGTAATGAGATGATTATTTAAGTCAATTTAATTATGGTCAATTTAGTAAATATGAAAATTGTGGTGTGATTAACAACTTTGGTGGTGTCACTATAATTACCCATCCTAAATTAAGAATCTTAATTCGATTTTCCCTAAAATGGAATTAGAATTGGAATATAATTTGATATATTTAATTAAAATATAATTCTAATTAAATTGACCCGTTAATTAAAGTTAGTTAATTTGATAAATTAATTAATTTATCTTTCTGATTCATTTTATCTAAATTAGTTTAGACGGGTTTAATTGCTAAAAACTTGAAGTACATTTATACAAATATCATATACATTATAGAATAATACATTTATGTGATGAATGAGTAATTAGTGGATGATTATGGATATGATCGATGTGATGGTTGAATGTATGGTTAACTTATTCATGTTTATTGTTAGTTGGGTCTTCAAGTCTATTATTATTTAATTGGACATGCTTGCCTATTATTTAATTTATTTTAGACAACGAGCTCTATTGCAAATATGGGCTAGCATGTCCATTTATTTTGGGCATGATACACTAGTATAGGATAAATGTTGCAGTTGGGCATGATACATGTTGCAGCAAGAGATAGAAATTATTGCATTTAAGCATTCGATCGATGATCGAATGTAATGTCCCCTAGCAATTGACCAACTAGTATTCTTAATGTCACATATAATCATCCACAATAATATTGTATGTGTGCTTAATTGCATTGTTGATGTTAGTTAATATACATAGGAACGATGAGATCAAATCTATCACTTAAAATTTTACGAAGTCTCGAGCTTTCCACTGTTATAATGAAAAAATTAGAGTTTGTTGTCGATGTCAACCCGTTGAGTGACTTAAAACTGCTCATTGGTAGATATTTTTATTATTATGAAGTATCAGATGGTTTTGGACAATGGGTAGGACTTAATTAAAACCCTATTATTTATTGAGTAATTCAAAAGAGATATAGTTTTCGGAAGCATTTATTAAATTTCTAGTAAGCGGTTAATATAAAGCTCATTTCATTGTTATAGTGAAAACCTAGAATCTACCATCAATATCACTTTGTTGAGTCATTCAAAGCTACACGATGGTAGGTGCATGTGTTTATTCGTATAAAGCATAAGATGTTTCTAAACAATGTGTAGAATCTAACCTAAATCTATCTTTTGTTGAGTCACTCAAGGAGATGAGATTTTGGAGATATAGTTGAGTAAGCAAATAAGATGTGTGCAACAAATATTCTACTTGATGATCTAGGAGTTACATGTAGATGTGATTAATAGGAGTATCAACCTGGATATTTGATTAGAGCTTGCCAACTCACTCAAAGTTCTAATGAAACAAAAGGGTCATAGCCCACTGTGAATTTAACATAATTCTGCGAAATTAATATAGAAGATCATCAATTTTAGTAAAAAAATATGAGTCATTGACTTAATAAAATACTGTAATAAATTGATTTATGAATGATAATAAATGTTTCTATTTTTTAATCTTATTGTTGTTGTATGAGTTTTAAATTTAAGTTATTACTTGGACTTGTATACCATAATTGATGTTGACTATTTGAGTAATTGGATTGGCATTGTCATTAAAGAATTGTTCTCAAACACAAAATGATCAAGAACGCACTTATCAAACATGCCAATAGTAGGACACTAAAATTAATAATTGCAGGGCTTCTTTAATCGAACTCGAGAGTGAGAAGTTTGATGAATATGTTTCTTTAGTTTTCCATTTGATAGATGTTAATTAATCTACTTCTTCAATCAATCAGGTATTATATACTGGATAATTGCAATGGCTAAAAGTAAAAAATTGCAAAAATGTTGATAGTCCTATATGTAGGTGATAATGGAAATGTTGTTTAAATAGCTTAAGTTATCACATATATTTGCTTTCTTATTCAGTTTAGAATTAGACAGGTCATTATTTCTAGTTCTTATGAAGAACGACGTTTTTATATCATATTTTGACCTAAAGTAATTATCCTCTTCAATTAAGAATAATATTTGTTCGTTAATTTCGATGGGATTTACGGAATCAAGTCGATAACAAACAGTCTACATAGAAGAAGTTACACTTAAATCTGACGTTTAACTTGTTCAATTGATAGAGATATTTATATCTAAGTATTATACTAATGAATAATTGAGCTCATCTGATTATGAATCATATGAGGTATATATATCTCACATTTAAGGTAAAATGAATAGTCTGTTAGCCCAAGAGTAAACTAACCAAGAGGGGGGTGAATTGGTTTTTAAAACTTTTTCGATAAATAATCTCTAACTTAAAAATCAATGTGTACAAGTATGAGCACTTAGTGTTGTAAGTAACTTAACTATCAATGTAGTGTGCTATAAATGTGTAAACTTAATTGATAAAGCAAGTATAGCACTTAGATATAGTGTTACACAATATAAACTGATAGAATAGAGTAAGTGCAATGTAAGTAAGTAAAAGGGATAAGAGAATGCAAACGCGATTTATGGAGGTTCAATCAACCAACGTGATCTACGTCCCCCGTTACCGAGCTCTCCGTCATGAGCAAGGCCAAATCCACTATATTAGTAACTTACAACAAGGAGTACCAAATCCTTAGGCGACTTACAACAAGGAGCACCTATCCTTAACCAACAATCGACTTTTCATAGGCTCTCGAAACCACAAGATATAATGAATTGAATTTACAATTGAAATAACTCTCTTGACAAATGATATACTCAAATTAAGTACCGAGAGAGTTAGGCTAACACTTCAATAGATAGCAATGAATTAAGCTCGAGTGTTAGAGAAAAACTTTGATGCAAATGATAATGAAAAGTTCAATGCAATCAAACAGAGTTTTTCAAATAATCTCTTGTTAAAATATTGAATCAAATTAAGTACCAAGAGATGCCACACTTGAATAATTAACAATGAGTTAAGCTCAAAGTGTTTAGGCAATGGAACTTTGATGAATCAAATGATAATGAAAAATGTAGCACAAATAATCAAAGCTCCTTAATTGGAATTTCTCCCTTTTAAAAGATTAAAACACGTTTAGAACAAAGAGAGACTTACACTTCAATTCCAATATAGTGTGAAGATGTTGAACAAGTTTAAACAATATAAAACCAAGAATCTTCACAAAACTTTCTTCCAAAAACTTTTGATGATTTGATAAAACAAAGTTTAGATCAATCAAAGTTTTATAATAATAATAGATGAATATAAACCAAGTAAGAACAATGAATTTTCACAAGAAAGTTTCTATAAAATCTTTTCTATGTTGTTAAAAATGAATGTAAATGAGATGGCTATTTATAGATCAAGATATTCAAAATCAGCAACTTTCGGTTGACCATTTCTGGAGTTTCGGTCGACCGAAACATGCATATAGCCGTTACACATTTTCAACCGTTGAACTTTTGGTTGACCAATTTCGGTTGACCAAAAGTTGACTTTCGGTTGACCAAAAGTTGACTTTTGAAAAACATGAAAATTTAGGATTTTTTAGTTTTCTAACTTGTTTTTCAAAGTGGTTTAACATAGTATAATCATGATTTAAGATCAAATAACATATGAAAAGCAATATTGACTTTAATAAAAATATTTTATGCAAGTGATGAATTTTCAAGTAAGTTTCTTGATGCATAAAAATAATTTTCGAGCTCGTTGAATGTCATCGCTAAAGATTGAGAGTGTTATACCTTTACATATGTTAAATCAACTCTTGAACTTGAACTCTAATCTTGTATGCTTGAATTCTTGATCTTCATGTCATGCTTTTCAACTTCAATTTTGATCTTTGAATATCTTCAATTCTTTCATGATCTTCTTTGCATCTCATGTGCTTGATCATATAGTTTTGATTTATATCATTGAGAAACGATTTGAACATAGAGTGCTTTGAATATTTATCATTACATGAAACACTTGTAGCACACTTGTTAATAACACAATATATTCTTGTTTGTTATGATCAAAACAATAAGGTTAAGTTAACCATAGGTCAACAATTTCCCCCTTTTTGATTATGACAAACAAGATGGATTTGTAATGATAATATAAGCAATTGAAGCATAAAATCAAAGCATAGGGAAATGAGAATAATTGATAAGTTCAATTTTAGCATATATTCCCCCTATCTTATACAAACCAATGAGGCATAATCTAGCATATAATATGATCCTTTTTATGCATATAGATTATCCAAAGTCAAGCTAAAACAAATCATCACCATATTTTCCCCCTTTTGGCATAAGCAAAAAGGTGGCATCTATCCCCTAACCATGAGCATAGGTGTGATAAGCATAATAATGGGACACAAGTAGAATATCTTGATTGTAATCATATTCCCCCTTAGTAAAGCATTCCCCCTTAGAAAAACATTTGTAGCGTGAAATGACTTAAAGGGTATAATAATGTATATTGTCAAAGTATCAAAATATTTTCAACTCATTGAATATGTGGATCATGTGTGGATGAGTTAAAAAGTTTAAAAGTATTAAAACAATTTTGGTCAACAATCATATCACTCTTTTAATCAAAGCCAAAAATAAGTGATCAAAAGTAATGTAGTTCAAGAGTTTTATGAAGAGGAGAAGATGATTTCAAGTCATTTAGGGATTGTGCATGAAAATTTTGAAATTAAAAGAAAATCCCTAAGTCCAGCCACTTTCGGTCGACCGAAAGTATATTGGTCGACCGAAACTCTGCAGGAGTAAAAAACAGGTAGCTGCAGTCACGTTCGGTTGACTAATGGTCGACCGAAAACCTAGTTTCGGTCGTACAGTTGTTCGACCGAAATGTCTTTCGGTTGAACACTTGTTCAACCAAAATGACACTTTCGGTCGGCCGAATAGTTTCGGTCGACCGAAATCTGCAAATATTGAAATTTACATGTGATTTCGGTTAAATCATGTATGTAACATAAAATTATGAATAAAACAAATATTAGCACCATGTTTCATAGTCATAGTCATACCTCTTTTCAATGTAAGATTTTTTTTTTTTTTTTAATGAAGTGCAAGAGGTTTTAATCAAATATGTAGATTAATAGATATTTAAATCATTGATCATTCAAAGTCCAAGAGGTATCAAAGAAATTTACCTCATCCTCAATAGTTATGAAGCACATGTTAGCCACTTCATCTTGACTCTCATCTTCATCTTGCTCATCATCAATTTCATCCCAAGTGGCTTGTAGAGCTTTCTTTTTGAAAAATATTTTCTTGCTTCGACACTCGGTACTTTTGTGATCAGGTTTCTCACAATTATAGCAAACAATCTTTTCATCTTTTTCGTCTCTCTTTTGGATTCGATGATTGTTGCGTACGCCTCTCCACTTCTTGATAAAGATAGCAAGATCATCAAGTTCCTCCTCACTTATGTTTGAGTTTGATGAGCATTTACCATGTGGTGATTTAAGAGCAATTTCGCGCTTGGCCTCTTCTTTTCCTTTTCTTGTCCTCTCCTTTGTTTCGACATTGTTGAGCTCAAAAGTCATCAATGTTCCATAAAGCTCTTCCAATGGATGTGTGTTGACGTCAATTGTGTTTTCGATCAACATTCTCAATGGATTCCAATCTTGGGAGAGAGACCTAAGAATTTTACTTACAAGTTTACCGTTAGTAAATTTATGATCAAAGCCTTTAAGACCATTGAAAATATCGGTAAAACGAGTAATCATGCAAGTAATGGGCTCATCTTGCTTCATAAAGAAATTTTCAAAATCTTTAAATAAAAGATTTGTCTTAGTTTCTTTCACTTTGCTTGTACCCATGTGTGTGATTTCTAATGTATGCCAAATATCAAATACGGAATCACATGTGCAAATACGATTAAATTCATTCTTATCCAAAGCACAATAAAGTATATTTTTGGCTCTAGCATTTAAAGTCAATTTTCTCCTATCATTATCATCATATTCCTCTCTAGGTTTTGAAATAGTTTGATCCGGTTTTCCATCAACCTTAATAACTTTAGTAAGCTTATGAGGACCTTCTTCGATGACTTCCCAAATATTATAATCTATTGATTGAACAAAAATCATCATTATAGTCTTCCAATAGTTATAATGTGTACCATCAAAGAAAGGAGGACGATTTGTAGAATGCCCCTCAAGATTATGGTTAGCCATTAACTCAAGATTGTAAAATCTTTTAAAAATGAGCACCTAAGCTCTGATACCAATTGTTAGCCCAAGAGTAAACTAACCAAGAGGGGGGTGAATTGGTTTTTAAAACTTTTTCGATAAATAATCTCTAACTTAAAAATCAATGTGTACAAGTATGAGCACTTAGTGTTGTAAGTAACTTAACTATCAATGTAGTGTGCTATAAATGTGTAAACTTAATTGATAAAGCAAGTATAGCACTTAGATATAGCGTTGCACAATATAAATTGATAGAATAGAGTAAGTGCAATGTAAGTAAGTAAAAGGGATAAGAGAATGCAAACGCGATTTATGGAGGTTCAATCAACCAACGTGATCTACGTCCCCCGTTACCGAGCTCTCCGTCATGAGCAAGGCCAAATCCACTATATTGGTAACTTACAACAAGGAGTACCAAATCCTTAGGCGACTTACAACAAGGAGCACCTATCCTTAACCAACAATCGAGTTTTCATAGGCTCTCGAAACCACAAGATATAATGAATTGAATTTACAATTGAAATAACTCTCTTGACAAATGATATACTCAAATTAAGTACCGAGAGAGTTAGGCTAACACTTCAATAGATAGCAATGAATTAAGCTCGAGTGTTAGAGAAAAACTTTGATGCAAATGATAATGAAAAGTTCAATGCAATCAAACAGAGTTTTTCAAATAATCTCTTGTTAAAATATTGAATCAAATTAAGTACCAAGAGATGCCACACTTGAATAATTAACAATGAGTTAAGCTCAAAGTGTTTAGGCAATGGAACTTTGATGAATCAAATGATAATGAAAAATGTAGCACAAATAATCAAAGCTCCTTAATTGGAATTTCTCCCTTTTAAAAGATTAAAACACGTTTAGAACAAAGAGAGACTTACACTTCAATTCCAATATAGTGTGAAGATGTTGAACAAGTTTAAACAATATAAAACCAAGAATCTTCACAAAACTTTCTTCCAAAAACTTTTGATGATTTGATAAAACAAAGTTTAGATCAATCAAAGTTTTATAATAATAATAGATGAATATAAACCAAGTAAGAACAATGAATTTTCACAAGAAAGTTTCTATAAAATCTTTTCTATGTTGTTAAAAATGAATGTAAATGAGATGGCTATTTATAGATCAAGATATTCAAATTCAGCAACTTTCGGTTGACCATTTTTGGAGTTTCGGTCGACCGAAACATGCATATAGCCGTTACACGTTTTCAACCGTTGAACTTTAGTTTGACCAATTTCGGTTGACCGAAAGTTAACTTTTGGTTGACCAAAAGTTGACTTTCGGTTGACCGAAAATTGACTTTTGAAAAACATGAAAATTTAGGATTTTTTAGGTTTCTAACTTGTTTTTCAAAGTGGTTTAACATAGTATAATCATGATTTAAGATCAAATAACATATGAAAAGCAATATTGACTTTAATAAAAATATTTTATGCAAGTGATGAATTTTCAAGTAAGTTTCTTGATGCATAAAAATCATTTTTGAGCTCGTTGAATGTCATCGCTAAAGATTGAGAGTGTTATACCTTTACATATGTTAAATCAACTCTTGAACTTGAACTCTAATCTTGTATGCTTGAATTTTTGATCTTCATGTCATGCTTTTCAACTTCAATTTTGATCTTTGAATATCTTCAATTCTTTCATGATCTTCTTTGCGTCTCATGTGCTTGATCACATAGTTTTGATTTATATCATTGAGAGACGATTTGAACATAGAGTGCTTTGAATATTTATCATTACATGAAACACTTGTAGCACACTTGTTAATAACACAATATATTCTTGTTTGTTATGATCAAAACAATAAGGTGAAGTTAACCATAGGTCAACATAGTCGCCTTTTACTGAAAAAAGGAAAAATGGATGGCTGATCCACTGAGCAGGTTACATTCGGATTTGAGTTGGCATATGTTAGGATCTCATGCAATCATCAGATGACCTTAATAGTCATGGTTATTTATGATGAAATTTAATCTGATGGTTTGTAAAGTTCAAATAATATAAATTAGAAGGTCAACCTGGGAAAATATTCTAAACACTTAATTTTGATCAAAGTGGAGATTACTTTAGGTGTTGACTTCAAGATTATGTTATGAGAACATAATTTTCAATCAAGTAACTCTTTCACGTATGGCTTGGCACAATGGTGTATTTGAAATGAGAGATTGCAATTTATGCAATAATTGATAAAGCCATGCAAAATCTTCGAAATTGTTATCGAGCTTTGCTCTAGACACTTTGTGTTAAATAAGAATCGGTTGATCAAGGTCCATATAATATGGATTTAGAATGTTTAATCTTCCTCGCGTTAAGATTTAGAGCATCTCCAATAGAATTTTTATAATTAAAGAGTAAAATTTTTTACAAGCTCCAACAAACTCTTTATTTTTTACTTTTTATTTTACTTTTTCATAAAAATATTTGTTGTCTTTCTTTGTTTTTCGTTAATATTTTTTTTTTAAAAATGAATGACCAATGATATTAAATATGTAATAAAGAAATCTAATGTAGGAACATTGAAAATTGGAATTTTTTTAATGCATTTAATAATAGAGAGTGAATTTGGCTCTCTAAATTTGGAGAACCAAATATACTCTCTAAACGAAAATGTTAAGGTAGAGAGCCTATTGGAGTGAAATTTTAAGGGTTGACTCTCCAAAATAAAGAGCATATTAAGTTTAAATAGTCTTTTGGAGATGCTCTTAAGACCTTAATAGGTATAAGAACTATACTAAATTTGGATATGGTAGTGCATTAGTCTAATATATATGTCTATGGGATATCTAGAAGATGATTGTATATTATTTCCACATTCCTATTTAGAAGAAAGCTTTTATCTCGAATTTTGTCAATTTTTTAAAGCAATAGTTCATCCAAGAGAAGATAGTGGAAGTAAGAGTACAACAGAAAGGGTTCATCTTTTAACATAAATATTTAACCGATTAGATTAGCTAGAATTTGCGCCTGCATTGAATGGGAAATAGATCGACGCTTAGGATGCGCTCACTACTCAGGATGTGTTGATGAGTGAGAATGAACCGACTCTATATAAATGTATTAGGGTGTGTTTGATACAAGAAGGTGAACAATAAAACATTTCCCATGCTAGTGAGAAAATATTTTCTCAACAAAATGCTAAGAAAGAAATTTCTTGGCAAATGGCCTATGTTTTGCATCAAGTAGTTGTACTCGAAAAATATTTTCCACTCAAAATTTTTCAATCAAACACAATACCTAGAAAATATTTTCTATGAAATGAAGATTTTCAAGATAAATCTTAGGCAGTCAAACACACCCTTAGGATCATTTGTACTTCATTGAGTTACAAATCCCTGATTGGTAATATTGTGTTAGTCATCAAGGATATGAACCTATTTTTACACATAAAGTAAGCCAAATGTTGACTAAATGAGATTTCAGGGAGCCATGAAATTCGAAATGAACTCAATGTATGAAAATAAGTTTCGAAACTTGTTTAATCTGTTCGAAAGGGGTAAGACCCATGGACTATATATGAGTTTATAAGAAGAAGATCGACATGGATAGAAATGTTCATAATCATAAGACAAGACTAGTGGCAAAGGGTTACAAACAACGCCAATAAGTTGACTTTGATGAAACCTTCACACCAGTCACGATGTATGAATTAATCTGAATTCCCCTTGCGGTAGCAACAGAATGAGACTATGAGATTTGAAAAATGGATGTCAAAATTACATTTCATACACGGGGTCTTAATAAGGATCTGTAAATGACACAGATCGAGGGGTTTGAATCCAAAGATCCAAACATAGTATTCAAGCTACAAAGATCTAGTCATGGATTAAAGCAACCTTCACGTAGATAGAATCTTCATTTTGTGAGATAATCAAAATGTTTGATTTTATAAAAAAATTGAAGACAAACCATTTGTATATATAAAAGGTTAGTGAGAGTGCTTGATACTTCTAATACAATATGTAGATGATATATTATTTTTAAAAATTAATTATATAACCCTAAGAAGTAAAAGTGCAATTAGTTAAAATTTCTTCATAACGGACTTGAGAAGTATGACTTTATTTTGGGAATCAGAATCTGTAGAGATAGATCTAGAATGTTGATTTAATTTTTCCAATGCACGCACATAGACAAAATGCTAATGAGGATAGCATAAAAGAACCTAAGATATGAATCGATCCAAAAGAGTGTTTAGAACACAAGTTGAGACAAGATGATGTGGAGAAGATACCTTATGCTTTTCCAATAAGATCTTCCAAAACACGACACTAAGTATGACAACTTATGTATTTTTGAGTACTTGAGAAGCACTAAGAACGCATTAGGCAAGTGGAGAAAAGTAAACTTATAGTTATTGTATATAGAGATACCACCCTTCAGTCCAAGAAAGGATGATGAGAGTTTCAGTCTGATTATGAATCTGCTAAAAGTAGAGCTATTGTCAGTTTGAAAGGGTTCAAACAAGAAAGATCGATAAACTCTACATTCGAGCAAATACATAGATGCTATGGAAGCAATCTTAACTGTTGAATTCATTAGTGAACTATTAAGTATTCCTAGCATTGTAGCTCTAGGAATGAGTATTGATAAGTGTATTTTGTACACTTATTTCTATCCTAAAAATAGGATTTTATTTGTTTGTTCAAGAATATTTTCTAATTAATTCGTTGTTATTTGTTTATATTTCAAGATTAACACAAAATCGAGAAAACAATGGAATTGAACCTAAAATCAAGTAATTGGATGATAAAAATGTCAAAGTATGAAAATCAAGAGTTGATGAAGTAGACCAAGGTGCCAATTGGAAGAAAATTTGAAGAAAAAAATCAAATTTGGAAGAAATCAGAAGTTTAGGGGGCTAAATTGCAACAATCAGAAGTTGAAGGACATGATGTGCTATAAAACCATGAGGACCAACTTAAAACACTTCAAAAGATGAAAATTTCACTCTAGCCGGATAACCATACGATCGTATGAAATTATAATGGCGCGATCGCATGACTTGTTCAAAAATGATAAGAATGGTTTTCCGGAAGCCTGCGCGATCGCATGGTCATTTTCTGGGCCGACTGTTGGGTTTTTTGCGCGATATTTAGTGAATTTCTCTTTTTTTTTTACCTAAGCTTTGGGAGAATCTATAAATACATAATTTGAGGCACGAAATTAAGGGTTCCGAATTGTCTTGTTTCATGCCAAAACGATGTCAAAGTGCCGAGGGATTCATGCCACGCCAAGAACACAATTGAAAGCCAAAGATCAAGAAATTAATAGGGTGACATCTATCCATTATTCTTGTGATTTTTATTCAATTATTATGTATGTAGACTAGGTTTTAAATGTTAGAATTGTGATGAAGCATTAAATTCCGGATTTTATGTGTTACTTTATTGTTTAATGTAGTTAATTCATGGGTTTGAACAATTGATGAGTGATTTTCTTATTATGAAATTACTTGGTCACTAATTGTATGATTTTAGGTTATGTTTTCTTAAGTTCAAAAGATTAGGAATTCATTAGACTAGCTTCAATTGCACAAAGTCCGATTGTTTTATGTTATCTACAATAGTATTCACAGTTCTTTAATGCTTTCTTGCACATTCGTATTCAACATAGAAATATAGTTGGGTCGTGCGTAGGAATAGGTGTTAAAGCTTGTCCGAAAGGGAGTTTTAACAATATTAGGAATATGAATTTTCGAAACCTGGTGAATTATCGTTAGACAATTGAAGTAATGCGTAATTGATGGAATTAATGTAGATTCTCAATTCTAACATATTCATTTTATAGTTTTTACAAAACAAATTTTCTTATTCTTTTTAGTTAAGTTTAAAATCAAAATTTCCAACTCAATCAAAGCCTTTCTAGTTTCGGTGAAGGTTAGTAGTTTAAAATACAATTTACAACAATCTCTGTGAGATCGATACTTGGATTCACGTCCACTTTATTATTTGCGCGACCCGTGCACTTTCGATTAGCGAACAAGTACTGTGAAACAATGAAAGCTAGAGAGAGGTAGATGGTTCCATTTGAATAAAATGATGTTTGTTTTTTATGATCAACACAGAGAAAAAAGATAGTCCATAGGTTCTAGAAAGTGCTGGATGTACAATTAGAGAGTTCTTTGTTGATTTACATACATGGTGATCAGAGTCTACTAAGGTTTAGGTGTGTATTGACCAAATTTAAGTTATTCTTTTCTACTGAATTTTAATGGTACATTTTTTTCGAAGATCGTTTCCTTGTGAAGAGTTCTTCAATATTTTTTTTGGTCATTACCATATATGGTGTTCTTACTTTCTTGCAATTAATTATTGTAGATTGATTGCTATACTATTAATTGACTATGTTCCATCTAGAGTTAATTATTTTTTAATTAAATATTTTAATTCCGCATTGTAATCGATCATATTCACTCCCTCTAGGTGTTAATTGGATCAACACAAATTACTCAAGTGGTATCAAAGCCCAAAGTCAATGTTGATCCTATTGTGTAGTTGAGTAGTCAGACTTTATTTGTTCCTCCATACTTCCATGGTAGTTATTATGTCTACTATAAGGTTAGGATGAGGGAATTCTTAAAATTAATAGATGAACAAGTTTGTTGTTAATGGTTAGATAGAACCATCTAGCACTATTGCTGGTATAGTCACTCCCACGAACATAGCTAACTAGACTAGGAATGAATTAGTTGAACATAACTTGAATGGTAAAGCTTTCCATGCTATCTTAATGGTTGTTTCCCTGAAAGAATTCAAATGCATGTCTATGTGTTAATTCGCGAAAGAAGCTTAAGATATTTTAGAAACCACATATGAGGGAAAAGGGGCCGAAGTCTCCATGGAGAATTTCTTTTCAGAATCTAAACATATAAATTCATTTAATTTGAGGAGGAATAATGTAAAGAATCAATTTACCAAGCTATCCCAGCAATAATTTAGCCAATATACATCTAGTAGACTAGATGTCAATGGCGGTAGTGTACTGTGTTGCACCAAATATTAGTTCTGGAGCCCGATAATATCTAGAGCATATATATGAGATGTTTGGCTCTACTTTAAACTATAAATTAACCTAATTAAAAGTTAAATTATGGCATCGGGATATTAAATATGGGAGAATATATCGATTGGAGAAAAGTATCGATCTAACCAAGACTTTCGGACTTCCAAAGTTCCATAGTTTCAATTGATGATTATGTGGATAACATGTAAATGAAATGCAACATGTCAATTAATGAAGGGAAACCTTTTTCATGAAGCAGGTAAATGAGAAGGCCTTTGTGTTTGCTCACCATTGCACTTTTCCAGCACAAATGGTTTATTAACTTACTAGTACATTTTGAGGTCTAATGTCCCTGTGACATATCCCAATACTACCATGGATATAAGACAGTGCTGTAAAAATCTGCAGGAAAATGAATGAATAAGAATTGCTCAACTGGTAGAGAACTAGTTTATATGTATGATGCATTGAAATTAAATACAAAAGCTAGATCAAACATAAACATTAGAAATGGATATGAACTTTCCTGATAAGCATACAACTTTAAATATATAATTGGCATTCTCTGGTTCATCTTGTTATAATGTCTAATCACGACACTTTTTATTCAAAGAGGGAGAGATGGAGATATGATGCCGAAATCGGAGCTGAAAAGAGCTGCTCCAACAACTGAAAGAGAAAAACTGGTCAGAGAGGGAGCGGGGCCAGGGATTAAAACGTAAATAGAACAAAGAGGAGAAAAGGGAAAGGGGAGTTGAAAATTTAAGTTCTTGGGTTATGTTATAGGGGTGACACGTGTCTCCCCCGAAAACTTATGGAATCGACATGAAAATACATGCGGAAAAATACAGTGCCAATTGTGTTATAATTTTTTTTTGACCTATAGGAGCGATAAAAGTTGCCCCTAAAAACCTATAGCAATTACAAGAAAATACATGGGACAAAATGCAACACCAAGTGTGTTATAACTTCTTTTTAACCTATAGGGGCGACATATGTCGTCCCCACAGACCTATAGGAGTGAAATATTTGTAGATATACATCAAAAGATATAGTAGTATTAATTTATATTAAATAATATTGTAAATTAATTATAGACATACAATATTCAATTTGAGTCACTATTATAATGTGTATGATATTCGTCTTCCTCGTTAGTGTCCATGTTTGCTTCCTCATCATTGTAGTTTTTCAAAGTATCATCCTCTAAATCTTCATCATCAATGAATGATACATCCTCAATTTTGTTAGAAGATGATCCTCTAATTATCGTCGCTCGAACTTCTTCAGCCATGGCATCGTCCTGATGCAAAGTTATGTGCTCCAAGTTGTCAAGATCGATGAATAGAGAAAATTTAGAAGAGTTGTTTGGATGCAACAAACCTATCTCGGTGATCTTGAATTTTGGGATATTTCAGGTGGTAATACGATTGACTTCCTAAAAAAAATGGAACTGCAGGAGGGATCTTCAATGTAAAAGACTTGTTTTGACTGGGTAGCGAGGATGAAATGATCATCCTTGTAAGCCTCCACATCTACGTCGATACCTGATACTGGTTATTTTATGCTCTGTTATCATCCTTATTTCCTAACACCTAAATCATTTACATCGAAATAGAACAACTAATTGATCTGAACTAGACTGAAACTCTAGTATATCCCTTAACAATCCATAGTAAATTTCCCCGTCTATTCATGGAACAAACACGCTACTATTCTGGGTTCTTCGTCAGTCTCATGACTAATACTTAAGAAATGAACTCCATTAACGGTGCATCATGTGTATAGCTACGCATTGATATGAAACCTAGTAGCTAATGCAAACAACTCATTAGTGAGTCCATGTGTGTTCCTTTTGTGCATGGCATACAACTGAATAACATACGACAGTAATTATAAGTTTGTTTAAGAACAACAGTAACATAAAACTCCATATAAGAAGGAACTTGTCAAAATTTGATTACCTTCTTGTAAAACCGATTGTAGAAGTCTATTCTATGCACTTTATCCACGTTTAGGCAACCATGAAGCATGAGCTCCTACTTATGATCGACGTGAAACAAAAATATTATTAGCAATTGTGTTCATATTCATTATTAATGAGATTGAACAATTATAGTTGAGTCTTCTTACTTCAAGTATGACTCAATTTGTGGACGGTTGTTAAGGATGTAAAACATAGTCTAATTCAGTTCATCGACGTGTAGCATAATCTATTTCTGCAACCCAAATGGATAACATTGAGAATGTAAAATTTATAGTTGTCTTCTATGATGTAATGCCCCGAGTTCTGTAAAGCTCGGGACGCCACTTCGTCATTTGTAACTAACTTTTGAATAAATTTTTTTGCAGAAATAAACTAAATTTTTAAACGTCACATTCATTATTAAAAAATTTATAACGGTAATCCAAATTCAAATAAATCTACTTGAAATGATTTATGAATCTCCAATTCTTGACAAAATTAAATAACGATGTTCATGAAACATGACTTAAAATAATTTCTATTTATGGTTTACCACAACTGCCCATCACTTGCCACCTTAACTCCCAATTGACACCAATCACCACCACATGAACCGTAACCTCTATCATCGCATCGAAACCCCCACCACACGAAACCCGCCACCACCTACACCCACACACCGGCGCCACCACACAATGGTGGCGTCATCATTGGCCTCTTGACCGGTGGTGTGAATCGAAACGAAGGGCTCTTGTCACCAATCTCATGCTTTGTTATTTATAGTGCATCCATCCCGCTATTGATGCACCAAAAGTGCCAAAGCTGAACAAGAATCTTCCTTTTGAATCGGTTTGAATCCTCGTATAAGACCTTGTATTGGTAGCTCTCAATCTATGCATGTACGTTGGAAGATTTCTATGAGTCACTTGGGTGCCCCCGAATCATTTTTATTACAAGATCATGTGCTTGCCATGCTTTATCGTTACTAACAATTACTCCATACGTGTAATGCATGTCCTCCATGATGTCTCCCACCGCATATATTCTTCTACATGAAAGAAAATTGTGCTTGATACAATTTTCCATGACAAAATTAGTAGCTTGCTTGTGGTCACTTATAAATGAGTCCATGGAGCACACATGTTTGTTACTTACCTCTCTTATCTTAAAATCCCAGCTGATCCTGTTCGTGAAGATTTGAATATCCAGTTGCATCCATCTTCAAAACATTTCAGCCAATAAAACTTAGTATTAGAGTTCACAACTCTGAATTGGAAATGGTTATGTATCGCAAACAGCCACACACTAGTCACAATCAAATCCTTGTTCTTGAATAAACTGACATGTTTTACATTTTCAACATTTGGCTTATTTATCACAGCACTCAATGCATTTTCAAATACGACATGTTCTGGGCTCACGAGACAAATTCATCCTCATTCCTTCCACGGATGGATTTTCTTGTCTCACTCCAAAGCATGATGAACCATGTTCATGACATTTGATTCACGAGATGTGTTGTTGTAGTCTGTATTCAATTTAGAACCAGGTTGTTTAGGTGATGAATCGCGGTTCGAAACATCAACCTCTATAAAAACTGGATATCTTCTCTTATCACTTTCTTCTTCTTCAACTCCAAATAAAAATAAAGTGAAACATAATCACAAATTTGAATGGAAGGAGATTCATCATAAACCTGGTACTTCAACATAATTCGAAAATGTACAGTATCAAACCCCAACTGTCGAGCTGTTATTCCAATAGTCTCATAAGAGCAATCTAAGGGTACAATTATCCCGTGAATTGAGTAATCAACACAATTCATTGAATCAATACATTTATCTCCCAAAAAAAAACTAACTAGTAAACTGAACATTGCCTATCATAAGACATTTATTCGTAATGCATTTGGTAGCTTGTCTCGAAGATAATATGGATATGCATACAAAGTACCAAAATTAACGTAAATATTTATGCACTAACATGTGACCCAAGTACGTGGTTCTTCTATGTGCTAAAATGGTATCAAGTGTCATGAACAGATTTCACCTTCTATCCCCATTGCCGAGTGAAAGTTTGATCAAATTCACCTTCATATCAATATACACACACAGATATAAAATTCACCATGGACAGTGATGTATATAAACCTTGTACAATCACACCAAAAACCCATATAATGCAGAAAATTCGATTTTAGTTGAAACTTGTGATTTTTACATTTTTCTCTATCATTCTCGGATATTAAAATTGTTTCAATAATTTAGCAGAATTACAATTGATGCTGTTGAAATTCAACAATAATTGAAATTCATGGATGAATCAAGTTAATCAGCAAAAAAGAATCATCGGTGAATGTGTTTACATATCAGCTTTGATATCTGTTGATTTATTTTGGAATGTGCTAAAATGTAGAGAATGTGCTATTTTCACTATTTGTAACCGAGCTTATTTACGATATTCATTAATTATCTGTAAGCCTCTGTTTGGTAAACTTTTTATAAATGGTTGTTTGTAAATATTGTTTATAATGGTTAATAGCACAAAACGTCCCTATCTTTGACATGTATTGTGTAAAACGTCCCAACGTTGTGATTTTTTACGCTAAAATTCCCAACTTTTACATTTTCTTGTTGAAGTCATCATTTCTATCAAATTTAACCCCATTTCACAGTTAATTTGGAATTGAACAGTAAACATTTAACACATGCAAGGGCATTTTCGTCAAAATCAAAATCAGCCCATTCATATTTGGGTAATTGGCAAAAAACGTCCCTACGTTTGACACTCATTGTGGAAAAACGTCCCTACGTTCATTTTTTTGGCGAATAACGTCCATACCTTTAGATTTTCTTGCCGATTAGTCCCCAAATTTTACTTTTCTTTCAATTTAGTCATTCCGTATTTGATTTAAAGGTCATTGTCTTCAAACGTGTATAACTTTTGATCTACAACTCCGAATTGCACTCCATTTTTTTGCGTTGAACTCCAAATTCAACAATCTTTCTTATGATGTATCATGTGCTCATTTATTAAACATTTCATTTTGATTTTTGTATAGTAGATGTTTATTTTGTTAGGGCATCATTGATTAACGTAAATTAATTTCTGTAAATTTTATTGAAACAGTGAAATTTTAATTTTAGTGTGTGTTCGACAGCTATCGAAATTTATAAATTGGGTTTATTTGACTTTTTTATTTTTTTAAGGTAAATGTTTGGTTAAAAATATTTATATTTAGCCTCTGTTTGAACAATATTATAATCTCAAATCACTTTTTGAACAACACACATTTTCTCTCTTCAAATCACTTTTTAAAAATTGGCTAAAATAATTGTGTTGTTCAAAAAGTGATTTGAGATTATAATATGGCTCAAACAAGGGCTAAACATACCAATTTTTAACCAAATATTTTATCTTAAAAAATAAAAAATTCAAATAAATCTAACTTATAAATTCCGCTGGCCACCGAACACACACTAAAATTAAAATTTCACTGTTTCAATAAAATTTACAAAAATCAATTTACGTTAATTAATGATGCCCTAACAAAATAAGTATCTATTATACAAAAGTCAAAACAAAATGTTTAATAAATGAGCACATGATACATCATAAGAAAGATGGTTGAATTTGGAGTTCAACGCAAAAAACGGAGTGCAATTCGGAGTTGTAGATCAAAAGTTATACACGTTTGAAGACAATGACCTTTAAATCAAATAGGAATGACTAAATTGAAAGAAAAGTAAAATTTGGGGACTAATCAGCAAGAAAATCTAAAGGTATGGACGTTATTCGCCAAAAAATGAACGTATGGACGTTATTCGCCAAAAAAATGAACGTATGAACGTTTTTCCACAATGAGTGTCAAACGTAGGGATGTTTTGTGCCAATTACCCAAATATGAATGGGCTGCTTTTGATTTTGACGAAAATGCCCTTGCATGTGTTAAATGTTTACTGTTCAATTCCAAATTAACTGTGAAATGAGGTTAAATTTGACAGAAATGATGTCTCCAACAAGAAAATGTAAAGGTTTGGACGTTTAGCGTAAAAAATCGCAACGTTGGGACGTTTTGCATAATACATGTCAAAGATAGGGACGTTTTGTGCTATTAACCCTTGTTTATAATTAGGAACATGTCAACATTTCGTTGGTCAATTTTTTTGAAATGTCAAAAACGTTGACGAAAATTTTTGACAAGTCGAAATTATTGACTTTTCAAAAAACTTGTTCACTGAAATGTTGTCACGCGACCGTTTATAAACAAATCTTCCATTTTTTTGTTACTTTTTTTTTTTTGTCATATGATCTATGATGATAGTTTTACAATTTTTTTAATCTCAACGTGATATTTTGAAGTTTTAAGAATTATGCATGATATTTTCTCAACTAAGGTTTCAAGAATGGATATCACTCCAAAAACCTCAATTATGATTTGCAAGTTTTTCTTTAGGCCCCGAAAGGAGACAATGATAAAGCAGAATATTTTAAATCACGTCCAACAGCATATGGAAGGAAGTACGTGCACAGAAGTATTCTATTGTAAGTAGGACATAGATTTCCAAATAAAGCAAACAAAAGAAAGAAATTTATTCACGAACATTGGATCTACAGTATTTCCAACCCGGATTCACTGGATCTTCAGAATGGGGCTCGGTCAGGTTTTGATCTTCTTGGAAAGAAGTTTCTCTCTCAGCTCTGCAACATCAATCTGCCCAAAGTGAGTCTCTGGAATCCAGTTTCCAGTCTTGGGATCTTTCATCCAGAATACTTCTTTTTCTATGGAATCTGCAACATCTTTAATTACGGACGACGTCGTGGTCTGTGTTTTAGTATTCTCTGCTGCAACTGTTGATGCTCTCCTGCTACATATAGACACAACACAAGCAAGAAGATAGAATGTAAACAAAAAATAATCGAATAACCCAAGAGCTCCTAAGAAAGAAACCATGTAATTGTCTATGTTCATGAAGAATAATCTAAACAGAAAAGAAATCAATTATATATAGAAGGCGAAAAAAAGAAAATGGCGTTGCATTGTATGAAAAATAGTTGCTAACCTGAGAAGCAAAAGGCTATTGAGGGAAAACTTGGCCATATTTCTTCAAAGTAGAGATTGGTACAGATTTCTTTCTAGGGTTTAGTGGTTTCAATATAAGTCGGGCTATATATATATATATATATATATATATATATATATATATATATATATATATATATATTGGAATTATTAGGATGACTAATGTTGATAAAAAGTGATACTCCTATATTTAAATATAATACTCCTCCCTCCGTCCCAAGAAGATAGTATTACGATTATTTTCACAATGACTAAGAAATGATAGTTAATATAGTTAGAGTATTAAATTTTATCAATAATTTTTATTTATACCATTTATCCCTTATTTATTTTTTTAAGTGGATTTACTTCGTTTGCCACAAAAAAATTTGAAAAAACTATAGTTAAATAATTAGTTTGTATTGTATCAAGATACATTAAATAAGGATATATATGGAAATGAAAAATTTAATACATATTCAATATGGAAACAAAACTATTTAATTTAATACATGCTCAATATGTAAATAAAACTATCTTTTTAGGACAGACAAAAATAGTATATATGACTATTTTTTTTTTTTGGATGAAGGGAGTAATAACTAGGAGGATTTAGGTATTTACCATAAATAAACTGCACTATAAAAGAGTAGAATATTGATCCAGTAGAGATAATATTCGAATTTATTTAAGTCATAGGGGATTAATTCATGCTAGGGTCTTGTCATCTTTATTAATCTATTGGCATCTGAAATTTAATTAATACTTATCTACTGAAAAGTTAAGTATTCTTGACAAAGGAGTTGATTGTTAATTTTGACTTGGATTACAATATTGATTTCAAGTTTCACCAAATAAGGGCAATATTTATGTGTCTAAATTAATCAAACTCTTGTTAGTCCATAATTATTTGATTATTATGACGAGTACATTGTCAATGACATTACTAGAAAAATTTATGAACGATACCAAAAAAAATAATAATAAATAATTGTTTCAAAATAGTTTTGGAAATTAAATAGTGGGATTTGGAATAAAATTCTGTTGTCAGATATGTCTTTATTAAATGAGTGACCATATATCTAAAGGAAGAAATTCATCGGGGCCCTATAGGTTCTTTTGTTATAGGGACTGAGAATTCTTAATTTCTTGCTCATTCCCAACTAACTATTTGACGGAGTAAAGAATTAGAATAATGTTATATATCTCAAGGTTGAGATAAATTTCAATCCAGTTGACATTATCTTATTGAAATTGAAGAGGTGGCTTGTGCATGTGCACATGAGCACCTCTCCATTCTCTAATTAATGTGTGCCAATTGAGTTGTAATTGATCTCAACCTTGAGATAAATAGCATTACTCAAAGAATTAATAGACCACTGATAAGTCAAAAGACGTTTATAAAATTCCAATAATCAAAGGATCATTTTGCAAGACCCTTTTTTTATTTTTTTATTTTTATTTTTTTTTGTAGATGAGGTGTTTGATGAAAATTTACATTCATTTTTGTTTGAGAACTAATTTTTCTATATATATCAACAAATTAAAAGCAGCTTTGGATATCAAGAAGTGTATCCACGACTTCTTGTCTTGTTCTAATTTCTCCTTACACGTTACTAATTCTCGTGGCGTGGATCTACTTGTTGTTAGTAGATCGGTAAGAATATTGTTCCGAACCAAAATGTGAAAGAAAGAAGGGTTTCTTCGACTCTACAACCCAATCAATTCTGTTGTACCTAATCTCTCTCTCTCTTTCTTTTTAATGGTCACATATCTTTACGGTTAAGGAATGAGAAATCTAATAAGTGTATTTTTATACACTTATTTACATGCTAAAATTAAGATATTATATTATATTGTTGTTTTTAATAAATGTTTTTAATAATCCAAAGGCATATCTTCACTGAACTTCTCTTGACGAGGTGTCCATGTCTTGGCCGGAACATCCATGGCCACCTTAGTCGTCAGGGGGACCTTCATTAAGCCCACAGGTGTTAGGTTGGCCGCAGACACAAACTCCCTATAAATTTTGGGGCGAGACCCTTTTAAAGAGTTAGCCAGCTCAGCTCTTACGGGATGCACTCCCAGATACGAACCCCCATGCAGAGCTGATTAGGAAGACCCAGCTTGATCCCCCGAAATTTGAGGCGGTGGGATTGGAACGTCAGATTTCTCCTTGACAACCTCAGCTCGTCTGGATTTCTTTTGGAGGGGTGGGTTAATCGGATGCTCTTTAGGAGGTGGTGAGGTTCTTGCGGACTGTTTATTGGCTGCTCTCTTGCGAGCCTCAGCTTTGGCGTTTGCAAGTTTCTTCGCCTTCATTGATTCCATCCTCTTTTTACTTTTACGGGCTGATATGAAAAGAAATGCAGAAATAAGTGTTCTTGGAAGTTACAAAAAAAAAAAATAATAATAATAATACAAGGCGTTGAAAAGTTGTTGTGCAATGATCTGTGACACTTACACTTTGGAAGTGGAGGGTAGTAATCAGACAGATCGACAAAGGTAAGGGGTTATTCAAACAAGAGTTCTTTAGTCAGAAGTTCTTTCACCGATCTGTAATGGTCAGGTTGGTCGGTCAGATGGATAATCCTCTCGATGACTTTTGGGTCCAAATCTGCCTCTCTCACCTCTGCAAAAAACGAGATGATTAATATTAGAACAACTTAGCTCGAAAATATCCCATATATAAAGACTTACTGAATTTATCCCTATAGAGAACGGGAATGGTTGAACTAATTCCATCACTTCGATAGGGGCTCATCCAATTTCCCCCAATGAAGAACCATTTCTCTTTCCAAGAGCGAACTGATTCAGGAAAATTAATCAGCAATCTTCGTCCCCCGAAAACTGACCTCTGCATCGCATAGAACCACCCCGTTTTTTTGCCATCAGCTCGAAACTGATATGCATAATTGAATTCATCCACTGAGGGATCGTTGTATCTCAAATGGTTGTAAAGGGATATGAACCCAAGGATGTACCTCCAACCATTAGGGTGAATTTGGGTGGGGGCTACACCCCAAGATCGGAGAAAGTCAGTTATGATGAACGGAAGCGGAAATCTGAGACCTTCCTCCAGGATTTGGTAATTAGTAGCTACACAACCTTTGGGTGGTTGGTCAGCTCGTTCGTAACTTTCGGGAAGGAAAAAATGTACGTATCCTGGGATTCTATATTTGTTTTTCCAAATTTGTAGTTCGTTTTCAGTGGCTTCAGATCGGAAATGCTTGCAAGCGAAATCCGAACTGTAACTAGTACAAGGGTCAGGTCGCTGGAATGTGGCGGTAGAAGGGTATCGAAATGAACTGGCCAAGAGAGAACGGGATTCTGGCACTATTGCTAAAGGTATGGCTGCGAGATTTCATCATCACCCTCCTCGCCTTGAAAAATGCACTGGGTTTCCTTACTCTCCTCCCAGGACACAGACAATTCGGCCTCATGACCCCTATTTTCCGACCTCACCCCACTTTCCTCAAAACTAATACTATCGCTCATCCTTATAGAGTGATTACAACGAGCTAGACAGTTAGAAAAAGGGGGGGAAGAAATTTCAAAACAAGAGGAAACAGAGAAAAAACGTCAAAGCACCCTCACCTGACGAAAGAAATAGCAGATCTGATATGATAACGAGGAGAAATCAAGGTCGTGTAAATAGACGATCTGATATTGACAGAGAGAATTTCGAAGGATCAATAGGTTTCTTACGTGAAGAATGTCCCTATTTAAATGGAAAGAAGAGAGAGAGATAATTAATTAGTCATAATGACAAGACGCGTTGAAATTATGGAGGCGGCGACACTTGATCCGAGAACTGACACACCAGTCACACAACGACACCTGGCAATTGGGAATCAATAAAAATTAAAGGCAACATCAATTAGAAGGCTGTAAGACAACTGGGATTTCGAGACCCGCCCACAAAATCTTTGTTGGACCGATCTCGAGGGGACATTTGTTGTTTATCGTGCTGACGTGGATTAAATATGTTGACCTCAACTTAAAATGGCAGCTGGTTTATTAAGATCGAGGTGATTTTATGACGAGGTGATTTGATGCCGAGGCGAGTTTGTGACCGACCTCAACTTGGAGGGAGAGGTGATTTCCCAAAACCGAGGTGACAAGTTGCCGAGGTGATTTTCACCCGACCTCCACTTAAAGAGAGAGGTGATTTTCCATGAACGAGGTGACTTGATGCCGAGGTGATGTTGACCGAGGTGAATTCCGAGCGTGGTGAGACTGGCGGCGCTGCTGAAACATCAAATCAGCTGTATTTATGTGTCAGTAATTATGATTGTTTGTGAAATGTCAGTATAATCATCTGTGATATGTCGTCAGCAATTTCAGTAGTCATTGTCAGTCACATGCTGCAGACGTGATATGTTGTAATGATTATGTTTAACTTCCCCAACTACTATAAATAGAGAGGGTAAATGCTCATTAATGGGCATGTGATATAAAAAAAAACCTCTCCAAACTCTTGCTATTTGATTTCGTTGATTCGACCGGTTATCAGATCGGTATCGAACTGGACGTGAATTTGTGTAACTTTGATCTCAATTCGCTTTCGACCTGTTACCTTTCCTATTTCTTATAATATCTCAAACTTTATTACAACGACGATCATTTAATTAAAGAGCTGCATACTTAGACAAATTAATCAAAAACATACAATCCATCTATCAATTCAAAAGTTCATACCACTTTTATTTGTTGACAAAAAGAGACGTCAACAATAACTATATCATTTCAAAACAATATAAATAAATTTGTTACCTGCTAATGTTAAAAAATGTGATATGAGACTTTCTGGAATAAGAAATTAAATAATAATTAAATGTAATTATAAATAAAATTATTTTGATAAAAAATCTAATATAGAAAAGAATGTTATTATGTATATGTAACAAAGAACTTAAAAGTATGATTATTTGTAACAAAATTTTATACAACTTGAATAAATATTCGATATAAACGAAAATGATTCGACATTGGATTTGTATGACTGAACAAAATTATTTATCTATAAGATTAAGACCAATAAAATATCACAATCATTATAAATACTTATTTACGTATTAAATGTAACTTTTTATAAAAATACTCATTAATTTAATAAAACGCAATACAAATGAGTTCAAATTTTAGATTTACTAAATAACTAAAAAAATAAGATTATTAATAAAAAGGTTTTATACGATAAGATTTATTTAGTATTAGATGTGTAATACAACTTCAACATAATTTTGAACTGAAAATTTTACATTGAATTTGTATGATTGAACACAAATACTTATTTGTAAGATTCAAACATTAAAAGTTTAGAATAATTTTCTGAAAAGAGATGTTTAAAAATAAATAACCAAATATAAATAAGTAAAAAAATTCTCCATAATTATGCATCATTCCGTAATTGGTCAAAAGTAGCAGCAGTGTGAACATAATAAAAGCTGAGTTTTCCCGTCAAACTTAGCTAATTTTATAAATTATATAGATATAGATTTACTTATTGTTGTAGAAATTAAGAATAATAAACACTGAATTAAAATATAACAATTAATATCAGGGCATAGTTAATTATTTTTAAAATTTAGACTTAACAGTTAGGACAAAAAATCATTAATAACTATATCATTTCAAAACAATATAAATAAATTTGTTAACTGTTAATGTTAAAAAATGTGATATGAGACTTTCTGGAATAAGAAATTAAATAATAATTAAATGTAATTATAAATAAAATTATTTTGATAAATAATCTAATATAGAAAAGAATGTTATTATGTATATGTAACAAAGAACTTAAAAGTATGATTATTTATAATAAAATTTTATACAACTTGATTAAATATTCGATATAAACAAAAATGAAAATTCGACATTGGATTTGTATGATTGAACAAAATTATTGATCTATAAGATTAAGACCAATAAAATATCACAATTATTATAAATACTTATTTACTTATTAAATGTAACTTTCTATAAAAATACTCATTTATTTAATAAAACGCAATACAAAGGAGTTCGAATTTTAGATTTACTAAATAACTAAAAAAATAAGATTATTAATAAAAGGTTTTATACGATAAGATTTATTTAGTATTAAATGTGTAATACAACTTCAATATAATTTTGAACTGAAAATTTTACATTGAATTTGTATGATTGAACACAAATACTTATTTATAAGATTCAAATATTAAAAGTTTAGAATAATTTTCTGAAAAGAGGGGTTTAAACACAAATAACCAAATATAAATAAGTAAAAGAATTCGCTATAATTATGCATCATTCCGTAATTGATCAAAAGTAGCAGCAGTGTGGACATAATTATAAAAGCTGAGTTTTGGCGAGCAGCAGTGTGAACACAATAAAAGCTGAGTTTTCCCACCAAAACTCAGCTACTTTTATATATTAAATAGATATAGATATAGATTTACTTATTGTTGTAGAAATTAAGAATAATAAACATTGAATTAAAATATAACAAATAATATCATGGCATAGTTAATTATTTTTAAAATTTAGACTTAAAAGTTAGGACAAAATATCATTAATAACTATATCATTTCAAAACAATATAAATAAATTTGTTAATTGTTAATGTTAAAAAATGTGATATGAGACTTTCTGGAATAAGAAATTAAATAAAATTATATATAAAATTATTTTGATAAATAATCTAATATAGAAAAGAACGTTATTATGTATATGTAAAAAAGAACTTAAAAGTATGATTATTTATAATAAAATTTTATACAACTTGATTAAATATTCGATATAAACGAAAATGAAAATTCGACATTGGATTTGTATGACTGAACAAAATTATTTGTCTATAAGATTAAGACCAATAAAATATCACAATCATTATAAATACTTATTTACGTATTAAATGTAACTTTCTATAAAAATACTCATTAATTTAATAAAACGCAATACAAAGGAGTTTGGGTTTTAGATTTACTAAATAACTAAAAAAATAAGATTATTAATAAAAAGTTTTATACGATAAGATTTATTTAGTATTAGATGTGTAATACAACTTCAATATAATTTTGAACTGAAAATTTTACTTTGAATTTGTATGATTGAACACAAATACTTATTTGTAAGATTCAAACATTAAAAGTTTAGAACAATTTTATGAAAATAGAGGTTTAAACACAAATAACCAAATATAAATAAGTAAAAGAATTCTCTATAATTATGCATCATTCCGTAATTGGTCAAAAGTAGCAGCAGTGTGAACGTAATAAAAGCTGAGTTTTGGCGAGCAACAGTGTGAACACAATAAAAACTGAGTTTTCCCGCCAAAACTCAGCTACTTTTATATATTATATTATATAGATAATGACATACAAAAAATTGGGGAATGAAAAGAAAAATTAATTTTAAGATTGAATATATTACTTAAAATAATAAAATAATAAAAACATATGGTACTTACAAAATAGAAAGTCCATATGTGGAATACTATATTCCATTTACAATTTACAATTGTTTAAGTGGAAATAGGAAAAGATTCGTTCAAAAAAAAAAGAAGAAGGAAATAGTTAATGTTGAATCCCACATCGAAAGAAAATGTAGTTAATGAGAGTTCAATGTCTTGTATGTAGGTCGTTTGAAAAGCCAAATCTAAGTGATTAGGGCTGTAAATTTATGGCCAATGATTACAGTTTAATATTTTTTTTATAATTTAAAAAAGTCTTGGAAGTTGACCCCTAAGATCCGGTAAACCAGGTACCGGGTCTGCCGGTGTTTTCAAAATTTTATCGAGTTGATCAAGTTTATCATATCCAATTTTTTAACATTTTGAGATTCACCTTTCTAACTAGGTCGCAAGTTTACCGATTAGACCGGACATTTTATTTCGAGTTTAATAACATTGTTTAATATTATAGAGAGAAATAATCAAAATATACAAAATCTATATTAAAGACTTTAACAATTTGTATTTTTTATTTTAAGATTTAATTCTATTTAAATTAAAATAGTTAAAAAAAAAATATTAAAACGGTAAACATACGAACCATTAAAAAATGAATATATTGTAATTATACACTTTTTTGTAATTAGTTGTCTTTCTCTGTTTCTTATTTTAATTAAATATTTATTTCATATGTATATAAATGCAATATATGTGAATAATAAATTATCGTGCATCGCACGGGTTGTAGATGCAATTGGAACTTTGTAGCAGCCCAAATGCTGCAAATCAAAACCAGATGAAGAATTAAAGTCCAAAGCCAATGCTGGATCACAAACCATAGGAGCCTAGATGAAGCCTGTAAAATTGAGCCTAACCAGTGCTGTTGAAGCCCAAGTCTTTGACCCGGTTTAATAGCCCAACCAGTACATATCTCACTACTAGACATTAGATCTCCAAAACACATCCCAGTCGTCCATCTGGTGATAAGGTTGACTCCTCAACTCTCATTTCTCACTTCTTCCAGACGATTCATTTTGTTTCTCTCTCTCTCTGGCTCTCGTTTCTTCGTGGTTTTCTTTCAAAGAGAAATCTCATCTCTCGCATTGATTCTTAGTGGTTTTATCATATTCTTTGTGGTTAATCAGAGAACTATACTTTATGGTTACTTACAGTGTTGATCTGTAAAGCTTTGTGGTTCTTTGTGGTGATTCTGAGACTTTCAATTCGAAACACGCGAGTGTAACACTAGTTATTGTTGGGATTAGAAGGCTCAAGATCGCACCACAAAGAACAAAACCAACGTTTAAACACAAAAAACCAAATACTTTATAGAATAAACGTAAAAGTACAGAAATATTGTATCAAAACTCAGATTACATAATATTCACAGAAAACTCAAAGAATCTCACAAACTAAACCACGAAGAATCAAGAGTTACAGAAATACTCTACCAAACTCAAGATAATGTATACTGATTTACACAAAGTATCAATATCTAACAATCACAGAGAATCATAAGGCGAAATATATGAATTTCTGGAAAAAATCACAAAGAAGACGAAGGAAGGCTGAATCGCCTTTCACAGAGAGAAAAGATCAGAATGGATCTTGATGGATCAAAAGTGACGGTTCACTTGTCAAAGAGAGAGAGAGTATTATCCCCAGGTGGACAGATCAGATTAATCCAAGTGATCCAATGTTGCATGTAACGAGGTGGTGATAACTGGGCTGGAGACCCGATTCTCAGACATGATCCAACAATCAGTTTTCAAATGAAATGGGCTCAGTCACCGGCTGTGCATCTGGGATTCAATACCGGTCCAATAATGAAAAGAATGCAGGCTTGTATTAACAGATCAATTGGTCTAACAATCTCCACCTCAATTGAGCTGCTTCCAGCACCAGCAAAGAATAAGATAAAGCAGTATCAAAATTCTACTAAGTTTAAAAATCTCAAAGCATCTTTAAATTTGTTAACAGGAATAATTTTAGTTCCTGCATCTACAGGATTAACCTGTGTAGGAATCTTAACAAGTTTCACAATGTATTTTTCAATAATGTCCCTAATGAAAAGAAATTTAACATCAATGTGTTTAGACCTATTGTGAAAAACAGGATTTTTACACAAATGTAAAGCACTTAAACTATCAGTACATAATTCAACTTCAGAATCATCAATGCAGCAAATTTCAGATAGTAAACCCTTTAGCCACATGCATTCCTTACAGCATCTGTGGCAACAATGTATTCTGCCTCGGTTGATGATAAGGCAACCAGTTTTTGCAGCTGGTATTTTCAGCTAATACAGGAAGAGTTTAAAGTAAAAAAGTAAGAAGATGTTGATTTCCTGTTATCAACATTTCCTGCAAAATCAGAGTCTACAAAACCTTTAAGTTTGAAATCATTTTTGGTTTTAGAAAATACTAGACTAAGTCTAGAAAACCCTTTCAGGTATTTTAAAAGACATTTCATGGCTTCCCAGTGTAATTCACCAGGATTGCTCATAAACCTGCTCAAAACACTTACTGCAAAAGTAATATCAGGCCTGGAACAGACCATCAAATACATAACAGATCCAACTGCATTAGAATACGGTATATTTTTCATTCTAGACAATTCATCATCAGATTTAGGACAGTGTTCAACAGATAGTTTAAAGTGTGCAGGCAAAGGAAAAGACACGGATTTGAATTCAGAGAAACAAAATCTATTTAAAACCTTTTCAATGTAATGTTTTTATTCAAAAACAATTTTCTAGATTGTTTATCTCTAAAAATATCCATGCCAAGTATCCTTTTAGCATTTCCTATGTCTTTCATTTCAAACTCAGAATGTAGTTTGGTTTTAAGAACATTTATATCATGTATATTAGGGCCAGCAATAAGCATGTCATCAACATATAAAAGCAAGTAAATAAAATCAGTTTTACCAAGTTTAAAGTAAAAATAGGAATCATATTGGCTTTTCTGAAAATTGAGACTTTGGATATAAGAATCAAATCTCTTATACTACTGCCTAGGGGTTTGTTTCAAGCCATACAAGGATTTTTTCAACAAATAAACCAAGTCAAAATTTCTGCCCTTTTCAAAACCTTTAGGTTGATACATATAAATTGTTTCATTCAAAGAACCATAAAGGAAAGCAGTTTTCACATCCATTTGCTCAAGTTCTAAATCAAATTGTGCAACTAAAGCAAATAGAATTCTGATAGAAGTATATTTAACCACAGGAGAAAAAATTTCATTGTAATCAATCCCTTCCTTTTGAGAAAAACCTTTGGCTACAAGTCTAGCTTTGTACCTTGGTTTTATGTCTTTAGACTCACTTTCTTTTATTTTAAAAATCCATTTACAGTCAATTATCCTTTTATTTACAGGTCTATTGACAAAAATCCAAGTACCATTTTTCAGAAGTGAGTCCATCTCTTCTTGCATAGCTGCAAACCAGAGTTTGGATTCTTTTGAAGAAACTGCTTCTTCAAAAGACTCAGGTTCAAAAACTAAAGGATCAAAATAGGTAAATGCAGACACAAAATCAGGATCCTCAAACCTAGGAGGAGGTATAATCTCTCTTCTAGGTCTATCCCTAGCTAGTTGATAGTTTTCTAAGTCTGTTTCAGCTTCAGGGATGTCACCAGGTAGTGGTACTGTGTTCAGGTTCAGAATTGACATTAGGAGACTATGGGGGTTGCTCCACCTGAAACTGAGTATAGGGCAGACCATTTTCATCACCTAAATGGTCTGCACTCAGCTCAGAGGTAAGGAAATCTTTTTCATTAACAGGATCAAGCAGTTTTTCATCTTTACATGGAAAAATATTTTCATTAAAAATCACAGACCTACTCAGAATGACTCTGTAACCTCCCTGCTCTCTGACCCATAATCTATAACCCTTGACCCCCTCTCCATACCCAAGAAAAACATATTTTATAGATCTGGAGTCAAGTTTAGATTCAAACTGGTGTGAGTAGGCAGCACACCCAAAAAATTTTAACTTTGAAAAGTCAGGAAGATAATTATTCCAGATTTGATCAGGAATTTTAAAATCAATGGCATTGCAGGGAGAAAGATTTATCAGATAAGAAGCAGTTTTGACTGCTTCACCCCAAAATTTTTTTGGCAAATTAGAATAAAGTAAAGACACCTAGTTCTTTCTAGGAGTGTCCTATTCATCCTTTCAGGAACCCCATTTTGCTGTGGACTATAGGCTACAGTCCTGTGCCTAAGAATACCTAAGGTGCTGCAGAAAGAATCAAAATCTTGGTTACAAGATTCTAGACCAGTATCAGTCTTAATAGTTTTGACTCTCTTTTCTTTCAGATTTTGAACTAAGGTGATCCAATTTTTGAAAACAGACACAGTAGCATCCTTAGTTTTTAACAAATGCACCCAGGTTTTCTTAGAAAAATCATCAACTATTAGGGTCTGTTTGGTAACCCCGTTTTTCCAGGGAAGATGGAAAATTTGGAACCATTTTCCAGCTTTTGATATGTTTGAAAGACCAAATTTTCTGGGCAAAATATTTTCTTGTTTTCCCTCACGTGACTGGCTTTTCCTTATTCTGCTGGAAAATATTTTATGTTGGTTTAGTAGATAAAATATTTTCCAGTCAAAACATTTTCGCTGCAGCCCTTTCTGTGCGCTTAACCTTCTCAACCCGCCGACCAAAAAATCTTCCAACACAGCACTGCAAAAACAAACTCGATCTGGACGGTTGTAGAACGCACTTGCTATTCCAAAGTAGAGGGCCACAAGGTTGAAGGGTGCAGTACGCGGTACAGATTCCAACCGATTCCTCATACTTTCTTCTATTTTTGAATCGAAATCTTGAGCTTATTTTAGGTGATTCGAACACCGGAAAAATGAAGGAAATCCGAATATTGGGCACTACGAAGACGGTCTTACCGGTTGAAATCCAACTGCAGTAAGGTAAATCAGTTGTTTAAACTCTTGCCCTCAACCATTTTTGTGCAAAAATATTGTATTAGAAGTAGGTACTTCTCCTCTCTGGTTTTCTTCCAGTCTGTTTACGCTAATGGTACTTCTTCTGGTTCTTCCAGTCAGTAAGCTTAGAATGGATTTTGTGATTCTTTTGGGTTCTTCCAGTCCGTTAAATTTTCTTGCAGCAATTTTGATTTATTTTCTCTTTTTCCTTTTCCTTTTCACTTTCTTTTTCTATACTAGCTGAATTGCAATTTGGAACAGATATTGCAGCACAGATTTACCATTTTTGCTTTTCTCACATTTAATATGTAAATGCTCAAACTTGGTTGGTGTAGACTTTGATGGACATAAAATGGGAACTGAAAATGAAGAATATAAAATGGGAACTGAAACTAAAAATGTTGTAGACTTTGATGGACATAAATTTGGAATCCTTCAAGTTTAGGATTTGAATTCCTTATTCATAATTTTTTATTTTGTAGGCACCTGTTTCAATTCGGTATATAATTTACTATCAGTGATATGATTATTGAGTTTTTGAAGCTTTTTTGACCCCCTGTGATGCTATCATGATTCAACGTGTGATGCCTTTGGATCCTAGGGGCATTTCCAGTCCTGCATTTCTTGTCTACTTTCTCGTTTGATCAATCTTCTGAACTTCACCTTTATTTTCATGATAGCTTCTTTCTTGTCTCAACAAGGTTGTCCTACGAAACTAGTATCCGAATGTGGCAATTAAGGACAACCATGATAAAAACAAATTCAAATCATAAAACATTGTCATTTGTTTAAAGAATGCAAGCATTTTTCTTCTCCATTCTGATAAGGCTCCTCAAATGCCTTCAAACATCTCATCAAATAATATTCCAATTGTTCTGATACATTCTCAAATAGAAACCATGTAGACTCTGAGACCTCTCTCTATCACAATCAAACAGTCCATGTTAATTTCTTGTACCTCAAAAGCCCTTTCCAACTATTTCTTTTAATCTCCGTAATGGAATACCACTCTAATCTATCAATTGCCCATATATCTTACCAACCTATGACTACGAAAATATCTTGTACTTGTCTCCCCTCTTTAACTTGTTTAGATTTTATTCTCTTCCTTCAAGCAATTATTTCTTTCAAACCCAATTCTCAGCAAACTCATCTCTCAATTATCATCCTTCTCTTCTAGATTCATCCTTCATATTTCTTTCTTAATCTCTCTGATTCTTGGTGACTTATCAAAATGCTTCTATAGTGTCATATATCATTACTAGTCTATTAGTATTATATTTTAGTGGGAATATTATGTATTCATTATCAGTACTAATCTTGTTTGTAACTTGATAGTTTCTGTAATACATGCTATTGATGAACATAGCTCCAAGATTTTTGAGTTTGTATTAAAAGTTTAGGCTTGACCATGATAGGTGTTAATTTTTTGTTATTCTTCACAATTTACATCATACCAACACTATTTTAGACATGGTATAAGTGCAATGGCTACCATAAGGAACCTACGTCGTCGCCAACGACAACAATTGGGTATTTTTTGGATGATGGTAATGCAAGCAGTAGTGATATATAATACCATCCAACATCATAATCGACGACTTCCTAGAGCCCCACGTCGAAATTGGGATTATGAAAGAGAAGTGACACTGACTAGGATGTTTGGTACGAATGATAGAATCTGTCATGATCTACTGAGGATGAATATAGCTACTTTTCAAAGATTATGTGCTACTTTACGAACATATGGCTTGGTTGACAGTAGATCTGTAAAAGTGGATGAACAAGTGGCTATATTCCTCAACACCGTTGGGCATGATCACCGTAATCGAACAGGAAGTTTTACCTTCTTTAGATCTGGTCAAACCGTGAGTTATTACTTCCATAGAGTGTTACAATCTTGTCTTGGACTATATAGAGATGTTGTCAAGAATGCCACTATTCATAACTCGCCATATGAGAAGGATAATGTGAAGCATTGGTTCCAATATTTTCAGGTTAGATATTAAAATTTATGTTTGATTTTTTCTTCACTGTGAATATTCCTTTTGTAACCAAGCATTTTTCATTTTACTATTAGGACGCGGTGGGGGCAATTGATGGTACTCATATTCCTACGTTTGTTCCCATTGAGGAACAAGCGAAGTATCGTAATAGAAAGCAAATGATAACTCAGAATGTTTTGGTAGCTTGCACATTTGATATGAAGTTCACTTATGTGCTAGCCGGTTGGGAGGGATCTGCCCACGATGGTCGGTTGTTAAGGAGTGCAACTTCCCGACAAGGTCATAAACTAACAATTCCTATTGGTAAGACGCACCTATTGTTCAATAACTTATCTTTGACATTTTCCCCAATGAAGAACGTAAAATTAATTACCATTTTTAATAGGTAAATATTATCTTGCCGATGCTGGATTTCCATTGGTTCCAGGATTTCTATCACCTTACCGTCGAACTCGGTACCATCGTAGAGACATTGAGGGTCAGCGGCCTCAAAACACGAAAGAGTTGTTCAATTTCCGACATTCATCTCTATGAAATGTTGTAGAGAGGATTATTGGTCTACTTAAAAAGCGATTCACATATTTACGACATCAACCATACCACGACATTGAGACACAAGCAACGATTGTCCTTGCATGTTGTGCTATTCACAATTTCTTAAGAATTTATGACGTAGAAGATATATGTGAGGAGGACTATTATAGTAGCGATGATGAGGTTAATCCTGCACATGATGATGTACCCGAAGATGACACACAAAATGCTACCATATCTTTCACAGCAGAAGCTACATGGTCCAATAATAGGGATACAATGGCTAATGACATGTGGGTTGCTTTCAATCCAAGTCATGCTGCTGGAATTGATTTCGATTGAATCTACTATGTTGTATTTCATTGTTTGTGTTTTGGCCTGTAATGTTTAGAGCTGTAATTGCTAACCTTCTTGTGTCGTACTAAGATTTCTTGGTGACTTGATTAACATTGTCTCAAAAAACTTCTTATGTTGTAATGTTTTGTTATTTCCAATGCTATGTACATTTCCATCTATGATATAGTTCCAAAATAAATTACTGACTTCATAGTTCCAAACCAAATTACTGATTTTATATCTTCCATTGTTTGTTTTCATGTAATATTGATGCTCCTTCTTGTTATAATTCTGTTTGTGGATGACATGTCATGTGACAGTATTGATGGCTCAAAATCGGAAAAGCTCCGTGGGATCTATTCGAGTTGATCCTGCTAGGTTGCATGTGGATCCTAATGGTAGGACTCGTCACGTACGTTGGAGTGATGAAATGGATAGTTTTATGATCACTTCACTTGTTCAACAAGTATTGGCTGGGCACAAACTGAGTGACAATGGCTTCACTTCATTTCAAGTGTCAAAGGCAATGGAGAGTGTGGTCAATGGATGTGGGGTTGTAGTTTCAGAAAAGAATGTGAGGGCAAGGTTGAAGACTCTTAAAAGAGAGTACATTGAAGTCCGCCAATTGCTAAACATGAGCGGTTTTGGGTTGGATCCCGAAACTGGACGTTGTAGCTGATGCCGTTGCATGGGACGAGTTTATTAAGGTATGAATTACAATATCACAATTTTAGATTTTGCTACAAATAAATATTGAAAATATAGATGTTTTAGGACAGTTCTATTATGATGACACCCTAATTTTATAGGGAAAGCCAGAATTTGGAAAGTGGAGAAGGAAACTGTGTTTGCGGTTTGATGACATGGAGATTATGTTTGGCAATGACGCTGCTACTGGAGATCGTGCTGTATTTGGATTTGACCATTTCTCGCCGATGAATGGTATAAAAATATTGTACAAGCTTTCAGTATTTTGATGTGTAAATTTATAACAGTCTTTTATCTATTTAATCTAGTAAGTGGTGAAAGTGTAAATGAGCTAGATTTGGAAAATGAGGAGTCAGATCCTAGTCCAGTTCATGCTTGAAAGCGTACCGCCGAAGGAGAGACCAAGAAAGTCAAGCGTCGACGTACACAACCTATAGATGAGGGTACTATTGGCCTATCGAGGATTGTTGAGTCATCTTAAAAAATTGCTAATGCCATGGAAGTTCAAACAGCACTCGATTCACTTAACCTTGTCAACTGGAAGATGATTGTAGATAAGTTAGAGGCCATGAACCTAGACATGCCTGACATCATGCAGGTAATGAAAGTCTTTCGATCCGACGATGGTTTGGCTAAGGTATTTATGAACTTAACGAGTTCAAAATACATGCGCGCTTTAGTGTTTGAGCAGCTTGGACGTGATCCACCTCCACTAGCATAGCAGTATGAACTTTTTTGGTACAACACATGGTTATATATTTTTTGAAGTGCACGTGATTACCTGGAAAGGGAGAATATGTATTTTGTTTAGCATTTTTTGCGTTGTATGCTAACTATCGTGAACGTGTGTACAACCTAGTGTTGTTAAGATTTAGGGCTTTTGTATGATCTATCCCACTGCAAAAACTTTTTGTGGAAGAATTTTAAACTTTTTATTATGATCTCTAAACTTTTGTTAGGCATTTGGTACATTGATGATATAAATGACGTACTAATAGCTTTATATTATAACCTTTGATATTTTGTTAGGCATTTGGTACGTTGATGATATAAATGTTCAACTCAAGTCACATCGTTCGTCCCAACGAGTTATTTAGCTACTCATACTAAAATCTAAAACAATAAAACACAAAATAGAAAGTTAAACATGCTAATCAACATTGAAAAGAGAGTTTAGAATTTGGCACCAAGAAAATCAATACAAGCGTTAAATCTATCTTCTTCCTTTTGCCTCTTGTATTGTACCTATTCTTTTGATTCCCCACCCCCCCCCCAATGATTTTTCTTGGTCTTTATATTGGGTAAACTAGGTTTTTACGATTTCTCCAAGTTGGGCTAAAAAAAATAGGAAAGAAATCAGAAAATTAGGCAAAAATCGAAAATTTCCCCATATTTCAGTCGGATCACCGACGGACCGCGGTTTGTAAACCGCGGTCGGACCGCGGCATACAGGGTTAAAGTGGAACCGCTGTTTGCAAACAGCGGTTTACCGCGGTTAGCTTTTTAAAATATTTGCGACTCAGTCCTTCTGTAATTGCATGTCTGGTCCTCCAAGTATCTGACTTCTTCAATTCAGTCCCCATACTTGGAGTTTTATTTGAATTTAGTCCTCCCAGAATTGCAACTCAAGTCCTCCATCTTTTTTCCATTTACAAATTGGTCCCCATACTTCATATTTTGTGCTCTTTTATGTCCTTTAAATTATTTTTGTGCCCAAGTGCATTTCAATCCGCATTATCCCTGAAACAATTAAAATAAACATGCCACTTAGCAATATCATATTCTAAAATACTCACATTAGTGCAAATTTAAGCATGAAATTAAGTGCAAACTCGCACTTATCAGTATCCACATGATTCATAAGTTATGTATCTATCTTCCAAGAGTGGTGCTCAAGTGGGTCACAATTGAAATATAAAACATGTCTTTTAGGAATTGATAGTGGGTCATTAGTTTACTGTTTTATGAAAGTTGTAGAAAGTAACGATTGTTTTATGGATATTTGACAAAAAAATTGAAAATATAACGATTGTTTTATGGATATTTGACAAAAAAATTTGAAAATATGTTGACTTGTGGATAAATATTTTTGAAATATATGGTTGAAAATTTGTGACACATATGGATGGAACAAATACATGATTTTGATCTATAATTTTTCCAATAAATTTTACATGAAAAGATGAGAAATTCCATAGAAAATAATAACTATCAAACACCAATAACTAGAAAAAAGTACAATTTTCATGGAAAATAAAGCCAATCAAACACAAAAAGTTAGAAAATCTCAACATTTCCTAGGTGGAAAATTATACCAATCAAACACATTTAAATTCCAATTCCCAGGAAAACAAATTGCTAGGAACTCAATTCCCTGGAACTCGTTTTCTTTCCACCTAAATTCCACATTCCCTATCAAACGGACCCTTAGAAGAAAGTATCTAAAACCTGAAACAGAACTCACACGAGCAGGACCCCATAAATCAGCATGCAAGTATTCAAGCACACTAGAAAATTTATGAACACCTTTACCAAAAGAATTTCTTTTCTGTTTACCTAATACACATTTTTCACAGAAATCAAGTTTATACAACACATCATTACCAAATACACCTTTGGTTTCAAGTAATTTAAGTCCTTTTTGACCTATGTGTCCTAATCTCTTATGCCATAACACAGTCTTATTCAAATCAGACACAGCATTAAAGGACTTAGCATAAACGGCAACGTATTCAGCACATATATCCCATTAGTTTTGGGAGTACAAGTAATCAAACAGTTATTTTTGAAAATACTCAAATAACCATTATGCATTCTAATCTCAAAGGATTCAGAATCTAAAACACCAAGTGAAATCAAGTTCCTTTTCAAATCAGGAACATATCTGGTTTGATTTAAAATAAGAGTTTTGTTATTTTCAAGTTGTAACAAAACTTTTCCAGTACCTTTCACATCACATGTAATATTATTGCCAAGTTTCACAGAACCAAATCAATTATTACTGAAATTAACAAACATATCCTTTTCAAGACACATATGAAAGGTGCAGCCAGAATCAAGAATCAATTCATTCTTATTATCAGATTCAGTAGTAACATAAACCACCCCATTATTATTATCTTGCATTGCAGCCTCAGTTTGGTTACTAGTACCTTGGTCATTTTTCCTTTTAAAATAATATTTAATACGATGTCCAGGTTGACCACAATAAAAGCAAATTCTAGGAGGTTTATCTACATCTGAAGTTCCAGCATTATTATCCCGTGTTCTATGATTGTTCTGGCTTCTGAAACTATTTTGATTTCTAAAATTATTGTCTTGATTTCTGAAACCAGAATGACCTCTAAAGTTATTGTTTTTAGACTTATTAAAATTGCCCTTATTCTGAAAATTACCCTTTCCAGGCTTGTTATTCCAATCCCTATTGTTGCTAGAAGTATTCCAATTTTTATTGAAATTAGTTCCAGACTTATTCTGCCTAAAAGAGTTCTTCTTCCTAGAGATTCCTATAACATTATAGGCTTCCTTAGGATTACTTTTAAATTTTAACTCTTTAGTCTTAAGGGAAGTGTGGTCAATTTCTGCCCCCCATACTCTAAGGCATTCCTCAAATCCTTAAATTTATCCCCCATAGCATTTAGTAAACAAACAACCTTTTGTTCATTAGTAAGTTTTTCATCACAATTTAAAAGACTTTGTGTGATCTTAGTAAACCTACTCATATTCTCATCCACATCCTTACATGGATCAAACTTAAAAGAGAAGTATTGTTTCCACAGAAAACACTTATCAGACAGAGAAACGGTATCATAAATTTCTTCCAATTTATCCCACAATTCCATAGTAGTTTTAGTTTTGCCTACTTGTCCAATGACATTATCAGATAAGTGTAAAAATAAAGTACTCCATGCAATTTCATCCATTTCAAGTTGTCTGTCCTGAGGGGTATTAAGGGGACAGGACTTATCTATAGCCTTAGCACATTTCATTTGAAGTAATAAAGCTCGCATTTTCTAGCTCCAGAGGTTGAAATCCCATTTGTCATTCCATACTTCAACATCTACTTTAATAGTAGCCATTGAAATAATGACCAAGATTGAAAAAATTTTAAGTAATGGAGCTTAATTAATTCAAGAAGTAATCAATCAAGCAGAAGATCAATAGTTCAGATCACAGTCACTAATCAAAACAGTTAAAGCAGAGGCAAGTGATTATGTTCAAGAATTATCACTCAGATTCAGAACACAGTAGTCATATAACAGAGTAATCAAGGTGATCACTAATCAACAAAATTAATTACTCAATCAAAAAACACACAGAACAGTATACTGAGAAAACTATTCTTCCAGTATATCCCTCAACCTATACTGGATATTCCCAAACTCCCCCAGATTCCTGAATTCTCAATGAAATCCTGGACAAAGGAAAGAAATGAGGTCCAAGATATAGGCTTCAACGGAGAGATTTGGGAGAGAACAGAAAATTTGAAGACAAATTTACAGTATATAAGATTGCAGTAATTAAAAGATATCACCTGATTGCAATTTTAATAAGCTACAGAAGCTTTCACAAAGAATCAGTTTCCCAAAAGTTCAGGGCCACCAAGAAACAGTACCAATATTTACCACGAAGAACAACCACCGAGGAACAATCTAGGGTTCTTTTCAAGAATAAGTATATTTTATAAAAAATATACCGAGTTTCAAGATCCTCAAAATATGGACTCAAATTCAGAGATCCAGATACTCAAAATACAGAAACCCTAATTTTGAAAATAGGTTTCAAAGGAAAAATATCCACGAAGTCAATATCAAAAAGATTTATAATAAACAATTTCGAATCAGAAAAGATTTCTCTCAAAAATATTTTCAGAAAACACAAAACGATTTAAAGTGAAGTTTTAAAACAACTTTAAAAAAATATTTCTTCAAAGTTTAATACAAGAACCAGAAAACCCTAAAAACGTTTTGCAAAAAATCATCAACTTCCAGAAAACCCTAGATCCAACAAGAACAGATCTGGATCCAACAGATCTGAGTCTAAACCACAGAGTTTTCGAAGAACCCTAAGGCTCTGATACAACTGTTGGGATTAGAAGGCTCAAGATCACACCACAAAGAACAAAACCAACGTTTAAACACAAAAAACCAAATACTTTATAGAATAAACATAAAAGTACAGAAATATTGTATCAAAACTCAGATTACATAATATTCACAGAAAACTCAAAGAATCGCACAAACTAAACCACGAAGAATCAAGAGTTACAGAAATACTCTGCCAAACGCAAAATAATGTATACTGATTTACACAAAGTATCAGTATCTAACAATCACAGAGAATCATAAGGCGAAATATATGGATTTCTGGAAAAAAAAATCACAAAGAAGACGAAGGAAGGCTGAATCGCCTTTCACAGAGAGAAAAGATCCGAATGAATCTGGATGGATCAAAAGTGACGGTTCACTTGTGAGAGAGAGAGTATTATCCTCAGGTGGACGGATCAGATTAATCCAAGTGATCCAATGGTGCATGTAAGGAGGTGGTGATAACTGGGCTGGAGACCCGATTCTCAGACATGATCCAACAATCAATTTTCAAATGAAATGGGCTCAGTCACCGGCTGTGCATCTGGGCTTCAATACCGGTCCAATAATGAAAAGAATGCAGGCTTGTATTAACAGATCAATTGGTCCAACAGTTATTTAATAAAGTCAAAATAATTTATTGGACACTATGGTAATGACTCATTACCACGGGTGATGAACTCCCTTAAATGTATATAATTTTTTAAAATAAATCACCATTTTAAATTTAATTTTCTCAACGAGATTTTAAGTGCGAATAATTAAAATATGCAATCAATGGCTGACACTACACTTGGTAGTGTGGAGGCATGACCCTTTTTTGAGCCTAGCATGTCTAAAATCTTTTGGGGTCGACATGATAGTTCTTGCAACTCTTATAACTTTGAAGTGTAAGATGAATTCGTTCGTGGATTGCAGGCCACGAACCTCTAGTGCCAAGATTGTGTGTGCAAGTCACCTAAGTATTAGTAACTTCATACATTTAATTTTTTAATTAGAGCAAATATTTGAACAACTCTAAGCATTTATTTATTTATTTATTTTTATTTTTTGGCTAAAGAATCTCTTAGTGGCTATGGAACAATTGTTGGGTTTCTAATGCATTACATCAATATAAATGGAATATACGAATGGTTAATTCAATGAAAACCATAAAATTGATAGAAGTGCAATCGCTAGATTAATACTATCAAATCGAGACAAACTCTAAATATTATCTATAAACTCAAAACAATAGGAATTAAGGTTGTTCAGTGGATCAAAATATAAGTCTTATTGTAGTACAGAATATGTATTAAAATTCCTAAATGATCGAGCTGTAATAAAATAGGTTTGGCCGCAGAAAATTACAAGAAGCCACCCTTAAATAATACTTCGACAGAAGCCTAGCATAAGAATTCTTAAATAAATGAACATGCATAGGATTTTATTCTACACAAACAAGTTTTTCATTCTTTTTTGTTTGTTTGATCTACAAGACTACCACCAAATCGAATATTTTGGTTGGTCTGTTCTGATGACTCATGTTTACACTTGCATGATATTATTGGCCTCTGAGAATAATACCCATCGTAGTGCCAAACATTCTTGAAAATGTTTTCAGTACCTTTATTCTTTTGCTTACAAAATATGCATTGCATCAGCACATATTACGTAATATTTTGATTCTTTTCTGCCCCTTGGATTTATAAATGGACATCAAAATATCTTCCACTTAAATAAATATATATAACTTCAATTCTAATGATATTTATTAAATTCAAACTTTTATTTTTTAAGTGCAGATTCCAGTTTAAGCTTATGTACATATTATCTTTTAGTATAATTATATAAAATATTTATCACGTGCAATTATAATTATATCTGTGTTGTAATTCTCTCTTTAGTCACATATATTCGTCATCCATAGTTTGGCTCCTTAATACACATATTTATAGGAAAAGACAAATCTAAAACCAAGTAGAAGTCACGCCCAAAAAAGATTCTTTTTCGTTTTTTCGTTCTTCGTTTTTCCCTCAAACGGACGGATGCCTTTTCTTTCCTTATATCTCAAATTACACTGCACACAAAGTAACAAGGATTTAACTTACCCTAATGGACTTTAATCAATCACCCGTGTGAAAGGCTAAAAAAAGGCCCAAGAATATTTTGTCAATTCACACATGAAAGGGAAAATTACACTAAATCACACCTTTAAGATTTTTAATTTTTAAAATCAGGTAATTATATACTATTTTATTAAATCAGTTATTAAGTTAATGAGCCCAAACCGAACCCTAACTTATCAACTTCTCCCTCTTCACGCAGACGATTCCTTCCTTTTACTTTGAGTGGCTTCTTCTCCATCGACTTGGGCAGTTCTTCTCGGCCATCAAAACCTCAAAGCCTTATAACGAATTGATTCCACTGCACTTGTTTCTTTTTCCCTCTGCTTCCATAGAGTTCTTTCCTTCAGAAGTCAATTTGGGAAGTTTTATCGTCTTCATCCTCTTCAACACTTTCATTTTACAGTCGTTCTGATGACAATATGGTCTACTCACCACATCAGTAATTAGGATCGGTGAAGAAGTCGTTGGTGGTAGGCATGATTTCAGGATACCTGTTTTGGACAAGCTTCCTAAGGGTATGTTATGCATACTTTTCCCCTTCAGCAAAGTTATCCAAGACACGAGCAGCTCTGTTTTCCTTGATCACTCCGACTTCAGGATTGGTACAATTATTTGGAACCATTTTGTAGTAAAAATTACAATTTTGTAATTAATTACAAACCGTCAATTTCTAACTAACACCTCCAATTTTATTTTATTTTTATGCTTAAGTAGCAGTTTTTTCTTCAGCCGACTTTGCTAAGGTCAGTCAGATATTTGCCAACATCTCATAGGCCGTTGATGCTCTATCAAGATGAGTTGTACCTATTTTTTTAATTCTTAATTAGTGCTCATTTTCTGGTTTTTGTTGGTTGAATATCAGGGGTCTTGCTTCGGTTTCCCGGATTTTTTTTGCTCCTATTTGTCTTTTCTTCAAATCACCAATAGGGAGTCATATTTCCGTCCATATTTCCTAAAGATTGAGTGAACTAACCATAAGCGTTTTTAGTTTTGCATGCGTGTAAAGTATGTGTTCATCTTTAGAGTTCATGATATAATTTGTTATTATGATAACCCTCATTTGTAGCATTTGAGTTTTCCACTAGAAGATTTCTTAAGATTTGATATGTTACTTGTGAGTGGCTTATTGCACTTATTCTATGCTTGATCAGATGTATTTTTCAAGATCTTCGTCATTCCTTTGAATAAGGAGGTATTATTGGATTAATATTGTACGGTGAATATTTTCTTGGAATGCCATTTTCCTATCAAATCTCTTATTCTACATTACATTTTGGTTTTTAAAGAGAGTTACTCTCTAATAATGCTACTAAGTATTTTTATTTCGTCAAGTCTATTGATCTGCAAACTATCAGTTTTATATGTTCCTTATCTAAATTTAGGTAATCTTAATGTTTCTGTTTTATTGGATGGAATTGAAGAATGTCGAAAATTATGCGGAGGCCATGGTAATTACCTTCGTACCAGTGGAATTCAAGAATTGTTTGCAGTTTATGTTCATGCTTGAACATATGAAGGACAACATTGTTGAAAAGAGCAAGATGTTATGAGGGAATCGGTTAGATTTGGCAATCAGAGATGTTGGGATGGTTTTGAAAATGGAACCAAATAATTTCATGGTAGCTGAAATTATAGGAAGGGTGAAAACCATGAACGAGAAATCTTGCTTCCATTTGCTTTTGTTTGTTTGTTTGTTTTTCTTTTTTCTTTTTGGTTGAGGTAGTTGTGGTGATTGAGACGGTGATGCTACTGTTCAAAAGGCGGTGGTTTTAGTGTTGAGACAATAATTAATTACAAATTACGAGTACATACATTAGTTACAATTGTAATTAATTACAAAATTGAAATAAAGTTACGATTGTAATTAATTGTAAACTTTATTAGTAATTAGTTACGAATTCATTAATTAAAAAAATTGAAATAAAGTTAGAATTGTAATTATTACAAAATTGAAATAAAATTAAAATTGTCATTAATTGTAAAATGTAATTCATTATAGAATGCAATTAAGTTGTAATTAAGGTGATTAACTAATTATAACTAATTATATTTTGTAACTAATTTAGTTAATTTCACCAAAAATTTTGTCATGTTTTACAAATTTGTTGGTTACAATTGTAATTAATCACAAAATTGAAATAAAACTACAATTTTAATTAATTAAAAAAAACTTATTTTAATAATTATTTTTACACTTTTGTAATAAACTACAAATCATCTGATTACAAACCTTTCGAATTTAAATGTTTGTAACCCTTATGTATACTATACTTCATTACGTAATGTAATTAATTAGCAATTGCAATTGAAATTAATGTGAATAACTAATGCAAAAAATTTCATGTTTTACAAATTCATTAATTACCACTATAATTAATTGAAAAATTGAAATTAAGTTACAATTGTAATTAATTACAATTTTTAATTTACTACAGAATGTAATTAATTAAGTTGCAAATGTAATTAAGTTACAATTGTAATTAATTACAAATTGTAACTAATTTAATTAGATTTAAAAGAAAACAAATTTTCGAGTGACTGTAATACATAATTAAGTTACTATAGTAATTAATTAATTTCAATTGTAATTCATTACATGATGTAATTAAGTTGTAATTGTAACTAATTACAATTTATGTCTAATTTAATTAATTTCAGTAATTAAATATTTCATGTTTTACAAATTCATTAATTACAATTGTAATTAATTAAAGAATTAAAATTAGTATGCCTAAATGATATTTTCATTGAAAAGCCCCCTTTTTTTCAATTTCCTAAACAGAAAGTGGACTTCATTGCAGGTTAAGCACTAAAGATTCATAGTCGGTGACTTCAAAAAGATAATTGTAGCTCTCTTATTGAGCTCTTCTTCAGACCTTATCTCCCACTGTCACCACTTCACCCAAACCTTATGCTTATTCAATTAGTGTTCCCAAAATTCTTTCGACGGACAAGTGTAAATGTTAGGCACACGCATCTGTAGTGGCTATAATCAGAGAACCATGGTCTTTGCTTGGAAGCTGGTACTTTATGCTTATATTAGTTGTACCAGAGAGCTTGGAAAGTCTTAAGAGGAAAGAGGAGAAGGTTATGTGACGGTGGTCGGGGGAGGATTTTTCCGCTGAAGCTACACATGAAGTGAACTGGTTACTGAACGGTGGAAACGTCATCATGTAAGTGGTGGTGCTCTGACAGAGGTGTGGAGGAGATCGAGTCTGCAGTGTTGGAATCCAACTCAATTACCCTGTGAAGTGACCCCATTAATTCTGAAGACCTTATCACCACTTCCCCCAGACCTTATCTCCCACCATCACTCCTCTCTTTTTCAGCTCGACATGTTGAACTATCTTTGGATCATCCTTTTGGTTGCTCTCTCCAGAGGGCTTTTTGCTTCTTTTGGGGAAGAGAGATCCTTAGCTTATATCGTGAGATTGAATTTTACCTGAATTTGAAAATATGTTTCATATTATTAAAATATTTTTTAAAATACCTGTAATTTAAAAATTGATCCTTAATGTTATGTATTTCCGTACTTGTCCCCACATGAAAATGGAATAATCGCGACATGCATAATGGGCCATTTAATCAATAATCAGGCCCAATTAATTTTTTTCTCAATAATGCACGGCTGCACCTCTTTTCCTTATGAGAAGAATACATAACTAAGATTTTTAAAGTACACATTTTCAGAATTAAGAAACTTAAGGTTGTATTTCAAAAATCAGGTCATAATTAATTATATATTTTATTGTTTATGGTCACAAGTCACAATTTTTTAGGTCATTATTATGGTTACAAGTCACAATTTTTTTAGGTCACAAGCCACAAATCAGGTCATAAGTTCGTGGTCACAGTCACAATTTTTAGGTCACAATTTATTTCTAGGTAAAAAATTTCGAATTTAGTAGGTCACGATTTTTTTTTATCGCAAATCTCGAGTCAATTGGTCACAACTTAATTATGAGTCACAATTTCTTTATTGGTCACAATTTTTTCTCGGATACAATCAATAATTTTTTAAGTTACATTTTTCGCAAATCACTAATTTTCTTGGTCACATAGCATAAATTTTATATTTATAAAATTATTTGGTTGACTCATTTTTGGTCGCAAATTATTGATTTAGTTGGTCACAATCTACTTCTCGATCACAAACCACAAATTTATAGGTCACAAATTATGATAATAATAATTAATTGGTTACAACTTATTTTTGAGTCACAAATATCAAAATATTAGGTCATACTAATTCAATTAAAGGTCACAAATTATCAAATTAATTGGTCACAACTTATAGAGTCACAGAAATCAAAATATTAGGTCACAACAACTCAACTTAAGGTCACAAATTATCAAAATTTTAGGTCACATATACTATTTGCTAGTCACAAATTGCACATTTTGGTCACACACCATCAGCATCACCACCGGCCGCAAACACCGCCAATCGCCAACATCACCTCCGTCGTCACCGCCATCGATCGCCAACATCGCCGCCACTGACCGCCACCACCACCATCACCGATCGCCAGTCGACACCTGCAACACCTACTATTGTCTCCGTCGCCGTCGCCAGCACGGTACCACCATCCCAATACCACTAGCACCCCCAGACCACCGCCCATCATCACCACCCCATCTCACCGCCACCACTAACCACCACCCCCAAACCACCAGTAGTCACCTATTCACCATCGCAACAGCCTCCTCCATACCACCACCTGCCGCCTTCTCCTCTACACCACCACCAGCATCACCACCACTGCCTCCAAAAGAAATCCATACACCGCAACGACGCAACTCACAAACACGACAATCACCATTGAACCGACTTCAACCATTTCACCATCGTAACTACATCCAACCAGCCACCACCATCTCCGATAGGCCAGAAACTACCCCACTTCACCTCCATCGCCATCCGCTGAATCACAACCAACACACACACCTGGATCTGCACAGGGATTTTGGTCCTCACAGGTCCGCCAAAACCACACTACCACAGCACCGCATGCCACTACACGTCGTCTTCAGAATCGCCGCCACCATACAGAATCACGCCACCACCAAAATCGCCAAAACTGCACCACCACTCAACAGACCGACAACCTTTCACACTCATAGCAGAAAACATCGTCGAATCCTTTAACATAAAGATGTACCTGGCTGTGCACACGCAGATCGGTGTGCTGCATAGTTCTAAGTAGTCGCGGCATCCAGAACGGGTAATTGCTATCGCGTGACAATAAGCCACCGTCCTCTCCGTTCGTCGTTGCACTCTGCCTTCTCTTTCGCCACCAAAATCACAGTGTCTTTAGGTTGAATTGTTTCATTTAGGTGTGAATTTTTGTAAACTGAATTAGTGGCGAGGTTGTTGAATTGTGTGAGGGGAGGGTATGTAGGTTAATTTAATCAAATATTATTATTATTTTTAAAAAATAAAATATGACCTGATTTTGTTATTAATAAGGTGTAAACCTCATGTTTGAATTGATATGTTAAAAAACATGGATGCATTTAATTTTCCCTTTCCGTATTCCATTATTTTGGATCAAATCCAACAATTTCCATCTTGATCCAAAAATATTCACAAGCCAAAAGTTAAATTTAAACACCAGTAATATCAGGCAAGCATTTACACTTTGACGATCTCATACTCCACTGAGTACAACCACTCAGAATTATCCACAAACTTTGAAATTTGCATCGGCTCATGTCGAAACAAAATTACTGAAATATTGTGGTACAACTCCCAATTAATGGCTTTTCCTAGGAGCTCATCGACCATCGACATCAATTCACCACACACCCTGCATCAGTGTTTAAACAACGCCCGTGTGCAAACACGTTGACCCACTAGTAAGAACACATCATTTATCGTGACAACTAGCGACATGTATTGAGAATGAAAATAACTTACTCAGAGTACATCATCTCCAATAGGAGACATGTATTGTCCGTATTCGAGTAATTAGCCGAGTGGCCCAAGTCTGCTCCACCATTTGGACAATTTCTTCTCACATGAGTGGATTGTCGATAGTTCCAATAAGTTACCTTATTCCTCAAGGAGCTACCCCTCTTTCACTTTTCAGTAAGAAGCAATGTGTTTTTAGATAAATTATCAATTCCACTTTTTCTCTTTTCTTCAGAGACCAGCTTATTTGTAACTTCTACAAAACCATAATTTCCTTCCCGTACGTCAAAATAGGCTTGATGTACTCAAATGTGGATGGAAGAGACCAGATGAGCCTTAATGTTTTATCTTCATCATCAATTTTAACTCCAGTAGACTCCAGTTCAGAAACAATTCCATTGAAAACACTCATATGGTCCAATTTGAAATACTCTTTATCTGATAGAGCTCTTCTAGTTTTTCACAAAGCTCCTTAGCAGAAGATATTTCATGAATATTTGCATGAACATTCTTGGACAAACAAAGGCGTAGCGTGCTTGTTACCTTCAAATCCAAATCCAAATCTTCATAGGGCCTAGGGACGGTAATGGGACAAGTACCATCACCTCGCGTTCGGAAATATCTGAGCGAGGAGGGACGACTCTGACATCCAGTTTAGTTTTTTATTTTTTTGGTTTTTATTTGTTTTTCCCCAAATAATTATTCAAGACGGGGGCACCCACCACCCACCTCTATTCACTATGCCCCTCCCCGTGGGGGTCAATTTTCTCCCCATTAAGGTCGGGGTGGATTAGATTTTTTTTGTCATCTCTAATAGGGGTTAAACAAAAGAGCTATTACAACAAAACTTCAAACCCCCAATGTTTAAAGATTTTAAAGTGTAAAGTTTTAGAATCTAATTTTTTCCGTGACTTTTATAATTTTATTTTGTCCTAACTTTTCTTGTAAGTAAGGAGTCATTACTAGAGTTTATTATATCATTATAAGAGAAAGGAATCAGAGAAAATAAAGTTTGGGATTTTTCTTATGGATCTCTTTTCATCATAGTGAATTACTTCTTCTAGTTCTTGCCTTTCACTTGTAACCCAATAGTTAATTAATTCAGATTCATCATCATAGACTTACATCTAGTAATGTGTCAAGACAATACATGTGACAAAAATATCACTTGGTATGACAAAACCAAACTAATTGTACATTTATCGTGAAAGTATAATCCCTTCGTCAATATGATCTGGTAAATTACGAGTATGAAAAATGTGTAAATCTTAATTATCTATCATATCTTTCATCCCTCTCTTAGATTAATAAATGTTGAAACTCTTTTCGACTTATGAACCTTCATTGGCCAATGGTTACAATATCAACTTAATCATTTTTTTTAAACGGAATCAATTTATTAAATTGAAAGCTCTCACTTACAGAGAAGGAATACCAACAACAGAAACAAATAGATAAGCACGTACAAAGTTCGAAAACATCCTAACATCTTAAGTAGGGGTGCGCATCAACCCGCCCAAACCGCCCAACCCAACCCAACCCGATCGGGTTGGGTTGGGTTTTGATGAAAATTGGGTTGGGTTTGGTTATAAAAAAAAATTGTTTGGCCCAACCCAACTCAATCAAAATTTTAAAAATATAAGACCATTTAAATTTCAAGAATCTTAAATCCATTTTTAATTTGGATAAAACTCAAATATAATTTGAACATATTTTAGTTTTATTAGCAAATATTCAATTTATTATATTTGAGTTTATTGTATTGTACATAATTTATTTGAGTTAATAGTTGATTTATGGGCATAATTTTTTAATTTTCTAAGAATTTTATTTAATTGGACCAAAGTCCAAACCACCCAACCTAACTCAAACCGACCACAACTTGATTGAGTTGGGTTGGGTTGGGTTGTGTTTGAACTCATGTTTGGGTTGGGTTGAGTTGATTTTTTATCAACCCGACCATAGTGGGTTGGGTTCGGATTGGGCAAAAAACCAACCCAACCCAACCCACGCCCACCCCTAATCTTAAGGAAGGTAAACAAATTTATCCAAGCAAGTCATGCCTCGTACTAGTTGAGTAAGGAAGTTTTATCCCCATAAATACAATTAAAGCTCCCCTCACCTTGTACTATGTAATAGTGATGACTCATCTATTGATCATCACAACCTTAAAATAATTCTTGACATACCCGAATGTGTCGTGTTCGAGAATCTTGACAGAGGAACATTAAACATCAAAAAAGCATAATTGTACTCATATAAGGTACAATGATGGCCTCAAGTCTAATTACCAATTCTACTATCACATAGTACTTTTGATCAAGAAATCAATCGAGTTAATTTCATAACCCGTCTTATTGTGAATAACAATATCATTTCTCAATACTCAAAGTTTCATATCCGCTCATATAGTTATCCATGTGGAGTTTCTATTGCGAAGCTCAAATATTTTGTTCACAAAACATTCAAAGGAAAACTGATTTAGATTTAACCACTTACATTTAGAAAGTTAAATTAAATGCATTAAATATATTAATAAGTATTTGTATCCAAATTGATTGGACTTAGATATAAAACTTACCACATGGACATGGAGTGAACTCTAATGTACAAGTTTATGATATCTATAACAAGAGAAGGAAAATGGGTGGTTAGGGGAGGAGTAAGATTAAAAGGGTTAGAATGTTAGTAGTGATAGAGGAAGTTTGAGTAGTGAGGGCAATTTAATGAACTTTGTAATTTACAAGAAAACCTAGGGCCAGAAGTCTGGAGAAAAAAGTGAGGATTTGGAGGCTGATGATGTTCTCTTGCTTGTTGAAGTCTGCATGGAGAAGTGCAATGATAAAATGTGAGAAAAATGTAGTGAACTTTGTACTCTATTTTATATAGCTACCAACTCTAATAAGTTGCTTAAATTGCAATGTGTGGGGATGGGGAACGCATGTTCAATGTCTAATATGTAGTACTTCTTCGAACCTAGTTTTTCTGTTTGAAACTAGGTTGTTTAAAAGTTGGAACATGGAAACTAATTTTTGGTATGAAATATGTATGGATCAACGATTTGTTGTGGATAGAAGAGGACAAAATGGTGGACGAATGTTATTATTATGACAAGGAGAATGAGATATTTTTAAAATCTTATTCTCTAGAGCTCATTGATGGATATATGCTTCAACATGATTTAGTAACGTGGCATATTACTAGATATTATGGTAAACTCAAGGCTTTATCTTCATCCTTTTTACTTTTTTTTGGAAGTAATCTTCTTGATATTTGATTCCTAATTAATGTGTACCTTATCTATGAACTTTATCACAATATGTTACTATATTATGCTAGTAAAAAGTCTCTTAGCAAGATTTTATATGATTTCCGTGACCAGTTGTGGCTTGAAATTTTTTTTGATTAATTTCATTTGATTTCGTTTGCAATCTATGGTTTGATTCCGCACTAAACTACCAAAAATGGTTTGGTTTGGGAAATTAAATGTTTTGGGTTGGGTTGGAAAAACGTCAAACCATGAAAATTTATCGAAAATCGTCCAAACCGAACCGTTTACACCCCTACCATTCATTGTTGAAGACTGAACGAGTTCCAAATTTTGTCTCACTGTGTATATTTCTAGTAGAAGCTGACCAATTGGATGACTGTGGTGACAAATATTGTACCTCATATTTCAAATTCACGGCGTTTATCAAATGTATAATTTTTATCACATATTCTATCTAAGTACAAGCTTGATCCGGGCTTTGGTTTGATTTTTTTAAATTTTGTTGTACGTGTTTGGTTTGAAACCTTACAGTGGTATCAGAGCATACCTTGTTACTTATAAGAATTTATTTAATTCTTTGAAGAATACAATATGATTGAAATTATTATTTTTTGTTTCTAATTTTTGAGAAAAAGAATTTTTCTTGTATCAAAATCAGACTTTGAAAATAAAATTATTTTTTGTCCGAAAATAGGTCAAAACTGGATTGGATAAAGCCGACAGCAACTGCTATAGCTAGAGGTTGCACGTGATGACGCAGCAGTAAGGTTGCAATTTGGACACTATTGTCCTGCTACCAGGACAACCACAGTATCGGGTAGTGCTGCTATATAACAGCAACGCTCGATGCTACTGCCGTGTTTTGGTGGTAGTGTGCAGTGACCGCACACCACTCTTAATTCTTGGATGCACCAATGCAACTAAGCGCTGTTCTCAGGTTGAGGAGATTTGAGGGCGGAGCCTCTTATGCAATTTATAAAATTATGGGGCCCCATTTGCAATTTTGCATTAAATTTTGTTTAAGTCAAGGGCTTGAGCTACAATTTAAAAAATTGCAAGCCCTTGTCTGCAAATTTGTTTCCAGGATCAAGTCATGTAATTTACATAAAAGGCCTTTTCTGAAAATTAAGATAGGATTCGATCCTAAGAGTCATGGGATTAATCTCTTCAAAATAGTGTTTAGAACACAGTTTGAGAGAGAATAACATAGAGAAGATACTTATTGTTTGACAATAAGATCTTCCAGAACACGAAACTATGTACGAAAACTTATATATTCTTGAGTACTTGAGAAGCGTTAAGAATGCATTAGACATGTGGAGAATTTGAAAACTACAGTCTTTATGTATAGATATACCATCCTTCGGTCTGAGAAAGGGTGATAGGGATTTTAGTATAATTGGGAATCTACTTATATTAGTGGTGTAGTTGCTTTGAAAGATTTCAAACAAGGAGGACTGTTATACTCTATAGCCAAGACCAAATACATAAATTCTTGAAAAGAAATCACGATCGTTGAGTTCATTAGTAAACTATAAGTATTTCTATCATTGTAGCTCCAGTAATGAGTATTGTAACGATAATGGAACCATTGCGCAAGCAAGGAAACTAGGTGTCATCAATGACTTTAGTATTCAAAATCTTCGATTTCAACCCTTTTGGTTAAAACAAAAAAAAAAATTCGGGAAGGGTGCCTCCCCCCTCCAGTAGCCCCATATTTTCGTCCCAGCAATATATAATTCTTGGCTCTGTCATTGATTGTAAGATACGAGTTATAAAAAACTTATTCTTAAATTAACCCTAGTTTAATTAACTACAAGATAGAATATTGTTGTTATAGTTAGACTAGCATGTGTTGTATTTATTTCTTATGAAGAAAGTAACCTATCTTAGAATGTAGAGGGACATCCAAATGAATGCATGGATGGATTTTTAAATGAACAAAGGTTTTGAATCTTTTAAATTTTATCTTGCATGTTTGATTAGAAACCTTACAGTTGAACTGCCTACTATCTCTCTTATATCCAAAATATATTTGCTTCATGTGATTCATTAGAGTAAGGAAACCTATGGGGCATGACAAAAGGAGTTCGGAAATATTTAAGGTATTTCTTGATGGGTTGAATAAATGAGCTAAAAAGGCCAAATCCAAAGTGTGTCAGTGACTTTCAAGCAATTAGTTTTTAATATGATTTACAAATTAATATCCAAAAAAGAGAGGCTAATAGGCTTAAACAAGTTCTATCACTACTCGTGTCGGAGGATCAAAGTTGTTTCATTCCGAAGGTTAATCTGTGATGATGCAATAGTACTTCTTTAGTTCATGCATTCATGAGAAGAAGTGTAATGGAATGTAGGTCTTTCTGGTACTAAACATGGCATGAACAAAGTGTACATAGGTTGAAGTGGAGTTTCCTTATTTGAGTAATGTAGAAGATAGCTTTTTCTTGGATAAGGGGAGATTTAATTTTTATCTCCTCCAATTTTGCATTTTGAATTAACAAAAGAACGTAAGGTTCAATACTGGTACCAAATCTTTTGTATGTATTTTCTTAATCACATAATATATTCTTACCGTTGAATCTCTTCCACAAAATCCCTGTGGGTTTGTCGATTGTGGTATCGAAGTCATCGTTAAGAGCATGATGTTGTCCCTGATACTAACTGAGGCAGGCAAGTCAGTGGGAATTGAAAAAACATAGGTTCATGAAATGTTGATTTGTGCACGAACATCATTTGATTAAGAATCATCCCTTCTACAGTGTTGTGCAAATGCATATTTGGGAAGTATTGATAAATGGTTTAAATTATAAACGGATTGAAACAAGTGGTTGATAATTTAGTAGTATATTTGGATCTTATGAAATGTGTGGATATAAAGTCATTTAACCAATTATAATAGATAGTCAAACATAGTGTTCACTGATATCTCGCGATACGAGATACCCCCGCAAGTGTACGGGTCGTGAGAAGTAATATAGTGGACCTTAGAGTCCAGATTATCGTCCCACAGAGACTGCTATTAATTACCGAAATATTTTAGTTCGAAACTTTATTTGAACGAACAAATGAATTTGAGGTTTTAAACTAAAACTAAACAATTAAACTAAAGAATTTAAAATTGCAGAAATGTTTTGTTTTAAAAGAAGATTGTAAAATAGTTGGGATTCACGAATTCACCTAGCCGATTAAATCAATTCCAATTCCAGATTTTATTTTCTAAATATGTGTTCGATCGAATTCACTAATTCAAATTGAGTTTCCTCTCTCGAGTTTAAATCAATTCTACCTAAATAGGTCAACCTTGTATCTCTACAGCGGGTTTGAATATTCCTTACGTAGATGCATTACACACAAGAATTCACATATGATCGCACTAATCACAAGAGTATATCTCTATCTCTCGTTCAATTATCGGATTTATTACCTAGATCTATGTTATTAACTCACCTCTCGGATTATGGAAATAACACATAAAATCATAAAAGAGTGGTCAGTTCATTCACGCATTAAACACAATAATAAATCAACACATGCATTGAAGCGTTGAAACAAGGAATATGGAATTAAAATAATTAATTAGGCTACATTATTCATCCCAACATTAAAATTAGTTACACATCATTATGAAATAACAAAAACAGTAAAAATAAACGTTCATTGAAAAACAATATAAAGAATGGAGATCTTGCACCAAGTTTTTATTCTTCAATTATCTTCAATTCGCGTTCTTCTGTAATGCTTGAATCTCCAAGGAATTGATGATGAAATCTCTATTGTGACTCGTTCTATGGAGAGGCAAAGTTCCAAATTTCGTGCCTCATGTGTTGTATATATAAGTTTTGGAGAAACATAGGTCAAGAAAGAGATAATTCTGTTGAAAATCGCGAGAAAAAGCCCACAGTCGGCCCAGCCAGATAAGCACGCGATCGCGTGGAATACATTAAAACTCTCGGGTAAAGATTTCGCATCTTCTCGCGATCGCGTGGTATGTATCCAGCGATCGAAACTTCCATCTTTTTTTCGGATGTGTAAGTTGGTCCCTGACTTTTAATTGCACATTCAATCCTCAACTTCCAATTGTTGCAATTTAGTCCTCAAACTTTATCTTCTTCTCGATTTGCCCATTTAAGCTCTCAAATCCTTCAATTTGTTCATCCAACCTTTGATTTCTTCTCTTTGGCACCATGTAGGTTTCCCGGTTGATGTTATCACTCCCCATCTGCTCAATTTAGCTCCAATTAACATCCAATTGTATTATTTTTTTCATTAATTTCTTCATTCTTCGTCTTTTGGGATATTTTCTACAAAGTGAACAAATAAACATAAATTAAATAGCATATGTCCTAAAACGACAATAATTTCTTCTAATTTAGACATACAGATAAGCGTATAAAACGCACTTATCACATAGGGAAGTCACAAATGCACTCTTTGTCCCTCAGTCTATATCTATCTATTTATCTACTCCTTTTAAAAGTCCTTTAAAGGGAGAAACTTTTTTGGACTATTTTACAATCACATCTTATTAATAATTTCATAATCACTTTTTTAATTAATGTACATTTTTAAATATTTTATTTCTTTTCATTTTCATATTGTCAATAAAAATATTTTTCATACATTTACAATCTAAACTCTTCACTTTCTTACTAAGAATCTTTTAAATAAAACCAATAACTCTCATATAATTTATAGTTTCTAATATGTTAATATGAGAAAAAAATGTGTAATTCTTGAATTAATTTTTTTACATGCATATAAAAAAAAAAAAAAAAAACTACTTCTAAAAGGCCTTAAAGGGAGAAACCTTTTTTTTTTTAATTTTACCCACGAACCTTTTAATAAAATCAAATTTATCGTTAATTTTAAACAATGTACAATTTTTTTTACATTTAATTTTCATATTGTCGATAAAAATATTTTTCATATATTTACAATCTAAACTCTTCACTTTCCCACTAAAAATCTTTTAAATAAAACTAATAACTCTCAGATAATTTAAAGTTCATAAACATCCTTCGACTAATATAAGAAAAAAATATGTACTCCTTGAATTAGTTTTTCACTTGTATACAAAAATAATAATAATAATAAAATAAAATAGAAAATTATTTTCATCTTCTACGTTAAACATTTTATTCTCCATTAGTCATTTTCCAATTTTAAGTTTCCTTGTCAAGTATTACTTTGACAATGATTATATTCTCACCATGCTGTGAAGATTCATTTCTTTGTTCAAAAAGCCAATTTTGAAGTGTCATACATGTAAAAAAAAAAATTAAATATTAATTTAATTGTATGAAAAATTAATTAATTTTTGTTTTCCAATCAATTTAAATTATTATTGTATTAATTTTTTACGTTGAAATTTCGAAGTGCAGATTTCTTGAGAAAATCATTTTTAAGTTTTAAGTTGATATATATATATATATATCTTGTATTTGAATTTTAAAGTGAAATTTTAATTTTTACAATTTATAAAAAGTCACGAGGTATGTTCAACCATAAGTTAATATTTTATAAACATGTATTGTATTTTGTTCACATTGACTCCTTTTACTATATTTCTAACTCATTTTATTATCATGTGTTTATTTTGCCAAAAAATGAAAAGAAATCATGAGGGCATGTTATTGTTTTTGTTCCATCAAATCGAAGGGCACGTGTTATTAGGTTGTAGCAAAATTTGAGATGATGGTTGTTAGTGGTTTTATCAATTTAAAGAAATATAAGTGCTACTTTGGGAGTCATAACACTGTGAATCAATTTGTTGCGCCAGAAATTTGAAGGCACCGATTTCAGAACAATTTTCCTAATCAAACATTAATCTAATTAAATATAATATCTTATGTGTCTCAAATAATCATACATTATTAGGGAACCTAAATTAGATACATCTTAGCATCTGTTTGGCAAACCAAGAGGAACATGTTTTTAAACATGTTTTTTTTTTTACACAATTTTCTAAACCACTTTTTAACTACACATATTTTCTCTCTCTAATTTTTAACCACATATCTTACCTAGAAAACATAAAAAAACATGTTTTTAAACAAAAAAAATTTAACAAACAGAGGCTTAGTTTTTCTCGAACATTTATGATCAAATGTTGTTTAGAATTCTAATTTCACATGCATGATTAGTGTTCTTTTTACGTCAGATTACAATTGACTTTTTTCATCTTGGTTCTAAAATTTATATAAATTGTCAAATCATGTTTATCATTCTTTTTCTACTGCAACAATGGATTGATTATGAACTATACACACATAGAAGGAGAAATCCTCCCAACTCCAGTTACTTCGAATAAGGTAGTCTAAAAATACATTTCAGGTGATACAAAATTTAAAGAAGCCAACGCATAATTAGAAAAAAGGTGATGGTATTATTGATAAGGGTATTGTTTACTTAGAAATTTGAATAATGTTTGTAATTTGAGATCGTTATTGAGATTGTTTAAATCAATACTTTAAATTTTTTTTAGATAAAACATGTAGGAGAATTTGAAAATTTTTTATTTAATTTCAAAAACATATACACTTGAATAAAAATATCATCATATCGTTACAATATCACGTGCATCGCACGCGTTATATACTAGTTTTTATAAAAGGCCAAAACCACCTAAAACAACTAATCATAAAGAGATGACAGAACATAACAAGACATAATGATAACAAATTCCATTTTCATCAAGAAAATACTAGCTAGATGTAGAAAAAGTGTAGGACCCAACGTTTAGAAGTAAGATATCAAACACCAAATTATCCCAAACCTTTTGGCTCAAAAGAATAGGAGATTCTCATTAAAAAGGTTTCAAAATCCTTATATTCTTAAGAAACTGATTGATGTTTTAAAATGTCCTTTAAAAAATTTACATTATGTATTTTGGGAGCTCTGCTCCAAATTTATCTTACCAAAATTCAAATATTGTGTTGTTATTGTTGTTACTTGCACTGGTTAAACATGATTCTTTCCATATTTCTTTAGAACTTATCTCAAATTTTATAAGTTGGTTGAAAATTATTTTGCGAGGGGGGGGGGGGGTTTCAAAACGATGATAATGGTAACGCTTAACATCTCCATAATTCAAAAGATGTTCGAGCCTACGTGGAATTTTTTGATATATTTAACAAATTATAAGGCCAAGCTCAAACCATATTAAATTATTGGGCCAAGCTCAAGCCCATTCATGTAAGGCCTGCTCCACTTTTATTGAACCCACCTCAGATGCACAAACTTCGACCTCACCATTTAGTAAGACAACTCCATCTTCAGTTCGGATTATACTGAGCTAAACAATACATTCTTCCAGAATAACTCAACATTCTCAGGGTGCTTAACACTTAGCAAGTTGATTACCTAGAGCCACCAAATATGAGTAAAGAAATGCGCCTCCTCCATGCCTCTATAGGAAGTGACACGTGCAGACAATTAGTAAGTGTAACAAATTGAGGCTCGCCGAATTCCAGGATAGGGAACCCACCAAAAGTCTGAAATTGACAACTAGTCATCATTATTTATCATGAGAATGATGAAAATATATATTTTTACCTATTGTAATGTAAAGACTTAGTTTTTCGTATAAATATAAGATTCATTGTAATAAAAGTAAGGATAAGAAGAAAAAAAAATATTGGATTACTCTCAATGATTCATTGATCACTTTATCTTCATTTGTCAATACGTTAACGATTACGAAGCTTTTTCACAAGCTCTACCTCATTGTTCATATTAAAATTTTTTAAACTACAATTCACATTATTATTTATCTTGAGAATGATGAAAATATATATTTTTACCTATTGTAATGTAAACACTTAGTTTTTCCTATAAATATAAGACTCATTGTAATAAAAGTATGGAAATAAGAAGGAAAAAAATACTAAATTACTCTCAAAGATTCATTGATCACTTTATCGTCATTTGTCAATACATTAACGATAACTGAAGCTTGTTCTCAAGCCCTACCTCATTGTTCATATTAAATTTTTTTAAACTACAATTCACATTATTTTCTTACCCTACGTTGATTAAGAATTTGACACGAGGTCGTGTCATTTTTTGACATCAATGGTTTGGCGCTAGAAGGAGTGTCTTCTCCTAAAACTAGATTATTACCCATCACAAAAACTACTTATCCAAAACCCCTAAAAAAATCCATCAACCAAATAGATTTTTCGTTCCCAAGCATTCACAAAAATTACCAAAAAAATGAGTCAAAATGCACATCAAGTAATGTAAGGACAAGAAGTCCTGGAGTTGAAATTCGTCCAAATTATGGGAGGAACCATGGTGAGACCTCACAAGGCCCAAGAAATCCATTCATGGATTTATTTATGGACAAATTGGACCAACTTTCAAACAATGTAGCTCCTCTAGAGCAAAACCAAAATACTATACAACCTGCTCTACGGAAGTAGAGGTTTAGCATCCAGTTCGTCAATTTAGGAGAGGCCAAGACACCGGCCTCCGAAAATGGCCACCACTATAATAGAACCACTTAACCATAGAGAAAGAACATTTCTACAACACGTAAATGCAGAAATCAACGAACTGCAAGCACTAAAATGAATGATTGTGGAGGTAGAATCAAAGAAGAAAAGCTCCAAACGAGAGTTCAGCCAAAACGTACGATCACCATTCTCCTAGGAAATTCAAGCTGAAACTTTTCCAGAAAAGTTCAAAATGCATGTACTCAATGGATACAAAATGAATATCGACCCCACGTGGCACATTTATATGAACACCTCTTGGATGGAGCTCCAAGGTGCCAGTGATTCAATTTTTTGTAAAGTTCTCCCACTAACATCTAGAGATAGAGCACAAAGATGGTTTAGATAGCTTCCCCACGGATCAATTAAATGCTGGAATGACCTCTCTATTGCATTCTGGAGTCAGTTAATGGGGACAAAGATAAGGACAACCTTGAAAGAATGCCTTGTATCAATTAAGCAAGGACAAACTGAATCTTTAAGGAGTTATATAGATAGATTCAACAAGCAAAAGGTTGAAATGGAGAAAGTATTTAATGATGTTGCTCTCATGGCTGTGCAATCCAGTTTCCATCCTCAGACCCGATTCTGGTAGTCTATACATAAAGATGGCCTTACCTCATACCTTGCTTAGAACTCAAAATAGATAAAGCAACCGAACGAAAGAAAGAGATGAGAGAAAATATTAGACCCAAGCCTTTCCCAAAAAAGTTCCTGGACTACGCATTGTTGAATACTTCCTTAGAAAACCTCCAAATAAAGGATAAAGAATTTCTCAAGAGACCTCCGCCTTTGAAGAATAATTCATTGATTGCCGACCCCGAGGCACACACTTAAAGGAAGAGATTGAGGCCCTCATCGTTCTAACATGGCACTTCCCCCACCCCAAGGGAAGAAAAATCAAGCAAGACTAGATGTCAAAATGATAGTTGGAGGAATCAGAATTTGGAAGGATCCAAAAGACAAAGCAAAATATTGGCTCGTGATGTTTACAAGCACTCACAAAAGGAGGTTACCCGACATGGTGTTTCTTAGATCTCCAAGAATCAGAACATGTAATATTCCATGATTTAGATGCGGTCTGCTTTTTCCAAAAACATAGTGACACACTGGTAATTACTATGTCAATGACTGATATTAATATCTATAGAACTTTGGTGGAAAACGGGAGTTCGATAAACATCCTATAACTACATACTTATGTCAAATGGGCTTGAGTAAAGGATTTCCCCTCTCGTACTCAAAAACATTACAAGGCTTCTCAGGAGATTCAATAAGTGCTAAAGGCAGATTGCACTTATTGTAGAACTCAGAGATCTCCAATGTCAAAGAAGAACTATTGAAGATTTTGTGGTGGTCAACCTACCATCAAATCATAACACCGTCCTAGGGAGACCAATACTCCATGAGTTGAAATAAGCTACTTCAATTTATTACTACGTTATGAAGTTTTCTACTTCTAACAGAGAAGGAGTAGCATGAGAAAAGTGGGCAGTTGCGCAAAGTTGCAACATAGTATACCCAAAAGTCAGAATAAACACAATCACCGACCTATAGATCAATCCCAAAGCTGAAAACCAACCTAAAGAAAAATTAGTCGAAGAGCTAGACATGGTCCTACCAAGTCCGGATCATACCAAGTCTGGATCAAATAGAGAAAGAGCTATGAGTGAGTTACGAGCTTAAAGAGACAATGAAAACTGACCTAGTCAAATCCTTTGGAAACAATTTAGCTGTATTCACTTGGAATCACTCCGATACGGGAACGATAGACCCTAAAGTGTCTTGTCATAACTTAATGTGGATCCCGTGCGATCTAAGCAACAGTGAAGGAGGCCATTGAACCTGAAATTTTACAATGCCTTAGCCAAAGAAGTGGACAAGCTATTAAGTGATGGGTTTATCAAGGAGGCCCATTACCGAAAGTAGGTCGCTAACCTCGTCTTTGTAAAGAAGAGAAATGGGAGTTGGAGAGTAAGCATTGACTTCACCAACCTTAACAAAGCTTGTCCAAAAGAGAGCTTCTCGTGACCACATATTGACCAGATGGTGGAATACAAACTCCTCAACTTCATGGATTCATAATCTGGATACAATTAGATCCCCATGCATGCTTATGATGAAGAGCATACTTCTTCTAGAGGACTCTAGTGTTACAAGCTCATGCCCTTTGTTCTAAAAAAATGTAGGAGCCACTTATCAACGGTTGGTCAATTTTATGTTTACCAACCTTATTGAAAAAACCATGGAAGTATACATTAACGATATGCTCATCAAAAGTTTCAAAGCTTTCGACCATATTTAGGATTTGGAGGAAATGTTCGCCATACTTTGAAAATAAAAGATGGAGCTCAACACATTGAAATACGCCATTGGGGTGAATTCGAGAAAATTCTTGGGATATATGGTCAACCAGCGAGGAATTAAAGCCAATCCAAAAAAAAAAAAGTAGAGTTGTACTAGGCATGAAAGCTCCAACCAAATCGAAGGAGGACCAAAGCCTCACGAAAAGAATAGATGCACTTAGCTGATTTGTTTCCAAATCAACAAACAATTGCAATCCATTTTTTGATGTGCTCAAAGTAGAGAAGGACTTCCACTAGACACGAGAATGCCAACAAGTGTTTGAAAAGCTAAAGGAACATCTATCACGACTTTACTTACTGTCCAAACCCAAGGTAGGGGAACTACTGAACCTCTATTTAGTAATATCTCTACATTCCTATGTGTCGTACTAATTAGAGAAGAGGAAGTAGCCCAGTTGCTTGAATATTACACCAGCCAGGCCCTTCAAGCTGCAGAACTCAGATATTCGGTCATAGAGAAATTAGCATGCGAACTGATCATAACCTCACAATAATTGAGGCCCTGCTTCCTAGATCATCAAATAGATATCTAACAAATTATCCACTTTGTCACATTCTCCAAAAGGCAGAAACCTCGAGAAGGATGGTCAAATGGGCAGTAGAACTAGGGAAGTTCAAGATACTTTACAAGCTAAGAACAACGATAATGGACCAGGCCTTAGCTGACTTTACTGTGGAGTTCTCCTAGAATTGAGAAGGTAAAGCTGAACTCCAGTCGCCCTTGGAACTATTTGTTGACGGATCTTCCATCAACTTAAAGATTGGAGCACACCTTTCATTAATGAGCCCTAAAAACTAGATCATTTTCCAAGCTTTATGTTTGAATTTAAGGGATCCAACAATGAAGCTGAGTACGACATTACATGGTATGAATGTACTATGTGACATTTCGTTGTCGACCATTACAATTTGTGTAATGCAATGTCATTTTATAAGTAAATATGATTTATATCAATAGGATTATATGACAATACTAAGTTACAAGATTTGTAATATCTCATTTAGTAATGAAATACATTCCAATACTACATCCGTAAGCTAATTAATCAGTTCAAATTTGTAAAGTATCGTGGAATAATGTTTTTATTTGATTAATTAGAACTTCCATAATTGTTAGTTTATTTTAAATGTAAACTACATCTCTAAAATTAAAATAAGGTTTACCATGATTAATTAAATTAATTATTAATTATCTTCTCTCTCCAACATCTCTAAATATAAGTTTCTCATAATTAACCAAATTAATAAAAAAAAAATTATCTCTCCTAAAATCCGGTATTATTCTAAAAGATATGGAATGAAATTATGTAATATTACAAATAATATTAATATTACTTATTTTTTAAATTGCCACTCATTACAATCATGTAGTTGTGTAAATTAAAATTAAAAATAAAGAAAATAGCACACCCAATTAAAAGAGGTTTTTTAATTGATACCCAACCTTGAAACTTTTATTTGGTAAATGTCATACACAATTCTTAAATCTAAAAATATCATGTAGAACTATAAAAATTGTAAAACTAACATCTAAGATTTAATGAGATATTTTAGTAAAAAACATTTAATCTCATAAATAGAGATATTTTACGAAAAATATTAAATCTCATAAAAAAAATTTAGTTAGGAAAATTCAGATTTTCAGCAGCATTAGCTTTATCACTTGGGTAGCTAGCTTTTTGGTGGCTGCTTCCATCGAGAGAATGCTAGTGAGTAGCATGTACGGTGGTTCTATTTCGCCATGTAAGTAACAATAAACATCATCGGGTCAGATCTATTCTTCTTCGCTTTGTTTCAAACGAAATAATTTATACCATTTCAAAGTAATTCATACCATTTTATAAAAGCTTTAATAGGAAAATATTAAGAACATTTGACGACACCAGGATAAGTTATTTTTAAAACTCTTGGAACAAGTAGCAAACGAACTTTTCTTCACATAATTGGCATGGTTACAAATAGTAGCAACTTCTAGTGGATATCAATTTCTAATTACTTAAAGTCCTTATGATACCAGAACATGGGGCAATCCTTGTTATGAAACACCAAGTCGGGAAAAAAATTTGAAATACATCCTTCTCTTCAAACATTTGTCTACAAAATCAATGTCTTGACACTGTAGTAAATGGAAATTAGATGTCAATCCTCCATAGAGGTAGGAGAGGCAGTTTTAAGTTTGTTGATTGCTAATCATTTCATTTCGGTAAGTTTTTGGAATTTGGATGGCGAACTCCAGTTCACAGTAAGTTTTATCAGTTCTTGATTTTTATCCTGAATCATATATAGTTCTTCATATGCCGAAAATGGACTCCACTATCTTTACAGCTTCACTATCTAAAAAATGATCTATACACCAATGAGCGAATGCAGTAACAGTGAGGAGTTCACATATCCATCATTTCTGACTGATACTAGTTAGTGTTCACTGATACGTCGTTTCATAAAGGGGATATCCATTCTATGTATTCGTAGTTCAATTGAAGCAGCTGCTCTTTAACTATAACATCCCTTAGCTATGATCCAATCGAAAAGCTCTCCACAGCAAACAAATTCATCCATTGTGCATAACTAAAAATCTTGGACGCGTAATGCGCTTCCCTAACATCATCAATTAACCTCCTCTTATCTACCCTACCCACATTGTTAATGTCCTCGTTCAACCTACCTTCTTAAAAATTGCCGATGCCTCCTCCCTCTCTTCCTTCAAGTCTTCAACCCATTCATGTACCTAGAGTCAAGCAAAGCCGTAATAGTGGGTGCTGTAATGGAAAACTTAGTAGCCTGCTGAACAGTCTATCTCCCAATACCTTTCATCCCAGTTTTATCCAAAATCTTATACACGAAATGGCCATTTCCAGTCTCTGCATTCTTAACTCAGAAAATATGTGAAGTTATCTCAATTAATAAACTCTCCAAATCCCCAAGATTCCACTTAGTAAATATCTGCGTAAATTCATCATTAATCAAACACCAACATTCTTCAGAACATCATATGCCCCAGAAATTAGCTGCGTATCACACCATACTCAATCCCATTATGCATCATCTTCAAAAAACTCATGGACCCCCCTTCACCTACATAAAGTAGGGGAATATCGGTATACCCCTACCAAAATGTTACTTTGACCAAAAAAAGGGAACTTTAAATTAAATCAGAATTGGAATTAATGGTCAAATGACGTGAATACCCCCTCTTCATTTATACGATAATCCCTTCCTTCAGCCAAATCCTCTGGTCATTTTCTCTTGGGCCTTTCATTTTCATCGATCTTTCCCTACGCTTCTTCCTCCATTCCCACCGTGAAATATTTTTCAAAAATCAACGACTCTCTTCAATGACTTTTTGCAAACCAGCGATGACACCACCACTGTCTTCGTGAAAGAAGTCACCGAACAACCGTCTCCTTCGAACAAGAAAGACCGTAAGTGCTCATTTTTCGTATCCTATTTCTTCTTGTGTTTTGCAGTGTTGGTTACATAACTTTTGTGGCTGAACATTGTTAAAAAAAAATGAACAAAAAAAAAAACCACCATCTTTTAAACTTTTATATAATTTTCTAGGGGTTTCTGTAATCATTGTTCTTTATATTGATTTTTGTATATGGGGTTTTTTGTAACTGTGGGGGAAAATGATTATGGAAGAGAACAAAAATTATGACAATTTCTATAACAAAGATTTTATGGTAGGGAACAATTGTTTCAGTTTCAAATCCACATATTCAAGAATCCTCGATGATGGTCCACAGGGGATTAAACTTAAATCTGTAGTTAAATTCTCAATGTTGTTGTAGGTAACAACTTTAGGTATATAGAAATTTTCACCATGCACAATTGTCAGAGGAGACTTCCGTGAAGTTATTTTCTTCTAGGGCTAAAGGGAATTACATTCAAACCATCCCAATCTACAAAGTTCCCATCAGAAATTTCATCTCCCATATTACTACCCTGTGTTTGCATTTCAGTCAGTGAATCACCATGTGATGCAATATTAGCATGTTCTTGGTTCTCTCCTTAACCATCACTTTCTTCATGCTCCTCAACATCTTTCTTTAAAAGGGTAACGCAAAGAGGAACTTCTCTATAAATAGAGAGATACAACTGCACATTGTTGTCACAATCAATCTTCGTTTGGGGAACTAGAACATTAGACATGCCAAGGATAACGATTGTCATCTCTATATCATATAATCTAGAATCAAACTCCAAAACCCCTCGAACTTTAACATCCAGCTCCGCAAAATGTAGTGGTTTTTGAAACAAGAACAAGAGTTACATTTGCTAGACCATTGCCTATATGCCTCCATGTCCACCCACCTCATTCTTTCTTCACAAATACAACAAAATAACAAACTGATATCACCACTTTGTCCAACATATTCATGGATGCAATTCAACATAAAACAAAGATTTCAGTTTATCATATCACAAAATACTACATTATACATGTCAAATTGCATAAAATAAATTTTTCACTCAATACATGAAGAATGCTAACTATTAACTTATGTCTAATGTCACTAAATTAGTCATATTTTCAAAGCCAATTATCACAATCAATGCTTGGTAGATGGTGTCAGTCAAAATTCAGATGGCAGCATGGGTGCTGTTATTGATCAAAGATAACGACACATATGACGTTTTGACAAATTCTTAAGCAAATGCATATATCAGCAACAATTTTGTAAATCCTCAATATTATATGCATGCTGATAGTGGGAAAAAAAGATAATAGCATGGGTGCCGTTATACATCACAGATAACGGCATTCATGGCGTTATGGTAAATTCGTAAATAAATACATAAATCAACACTATATAGTACACCAGAACAAAAATGTAACAAAAAAATGCAGGAAATAATTTTAATGTGTAACTTTTTTCTTCTCCACTTGCAAATCTAAAATGTGGATTATTTAACAATTTTCACAAACCACTCAAGCTTCAATGGGAAAAAGAGGATGACAATAAGAATATTGTTGGGTTTTTATGTAGAACAAATGCAATGAGAGAGATGAGAGAACGAGCAACTATTGCAGCCAAGAACAGATGAGAAAAGCATGAATCTGATGGGTGAAAATAATTATGGCATGTTTGATTGTAACTATGGGTATCAAGGTCATTTGGCTAACATGGGTATTTTGGAAATTGTCTAATATCTTTTGTATTTTATTTATTGAGGAAATCTATTTACCAAAATATAGTAGAAGGATATCTATTTTACTAAACTTATGCTTTGACAAGTCTATTTAACTCAAAACCCCTATAAAGTAACACAAGGCCCATCATCAACCTGCACTGCTACCTTGTCCAAAACACGTGTATATTCAAATAAGCCGTATGTGATCCTCCAGGCATAACTGAAGGCCCAATTTGGGCCCCATCCTCACCCGATACACCCATTCCTAAATGTGGAAATTACAGCCTACCTTGTTTTTAAGTAACCAAATTCAAATATAAGATGAAACTTGAATAATTTCATATATCAGACGGTAATATAAACATAATATTATTTATTAAATTAAATTAAATTAAATTTCCTAAACCTAATTCTAATTCCCTCAAAACTCTCCTTCCCTCATTCACGTCCCAAATCAGCCCAACGGAATTCTCTCTCCCCTCTATGACGATATCAGCGATTCCTGCTTCCATAGAGCCGCCACCCTCCTTGCCGCCTGAACCATCGCCTTTACCATCGAAAAATCCATTCCCCCACCATCGGTAATCATCCCTCTAACTATCTACCCATCCAAACTTTCAAAAATCCCAACCATACACCACAGATTTTGCCCCCTATTTCAAGACAATCTATACCTTATTTCCTCTTTTTCGGGCTCCGACAACGCCCATTCCGGTCACGCACATCACCAAACAACTCCCCACTACCTGGCTCATCTTTTGGTTCCTCACGTCACAATCAATTCCTCACGTCACAGTGCTAGTGTAAATGGTGGTGGTGGTGAGTGTGAGGTGGTGATAGCGGTTGTGCAGAGGAGGGGGCGGCAGTAGTGGTGCAGAGGTAGAGGTTTGGGGCTATGCCAGGTCACACATTTTCAAATTTCAGATCTGACATTGATACCTCTGGCGTGCGAGAGAAAGGGAGAGATTTGAGGGTTGGGGCTGTGTATATCAGGGGATGGGACATGGGTGAACTGGGGCTGGTTTTAAGGTGAGAAAGAGAGGAGGTGCAGTGGTGGTTGAAGGGAGAAAGAAGGAGGTGCGGGCTACTGTGTGAGAGGCGGTGGTGGTTTCTGGTGGCCGCAAGCATAGGCGGTGGAAGGAGACCCAGGGCGAAGGTGATGGTCGGGTGTAGATGTGCCTCGCAGAGCCGCCTCTACTACGTATTCGTCGCGTGCAGTAGAGCCTGGGCACAGCTACGGCGTGTGTGGCCACGCAGAATCGTGTCACCGTTGCAATGTGGTTGTGCAAATGGTACGTTGTGTCTTCCTATTTAAGTTTTTCGTGCGGTGGCTTTGGGTTGTAGTGCAGTGTTGAGTTTTTGGTAAGATGATGTGTGGCCAGTTGTGGATTTGTGTGCGTTGGTGGGCATGGTGGTGATGACAAATCTTTATGTGGAGGTGAATGGTGTGGCGGTGCTGAGAAGATGGTGGTTGCCTGTTGGTCTAGACAATGGAGTGGTGTGTTGGTCGATCTTGATGTGATTATTGTGACCTCATTGAAATCAGTCTCTTGATTGTTAATGTAACTTAAAAATAAGTTCGATTTGTGACCTAATATTTTGATCGTTTATGACCCTAAAATAATCTGTGACTTAAAATGATGATTGTGAACTTGAAAATGATAGTTGTGCCGTAAAATATTTGTATTTTGTGACTTGAGATTTTATAACATTTTGACTTTAATATTTATAAATATTTATTAATTTAATTAATTAATTTTAATTAAAACCTGATTTTTGAAATTTTACAAGTTTCATCTCAATTTTGAAATTTACATTTATAATCACCTTATTTATGTATTTTTCCCTTCCTAAATATAAAAGCCTTCTTTTTATATAGCATTAGATAGGAGAATTTTGGGCTTAAATTTCTACGAGAAACTGCAAGAACATCAAGAAACTTCATCTGAGATGCTGTGATAGTCTAGGTGATAACGCTTCTTTTTTGGTTTCCTGATGGGTCAATAGGGTTTTCAAGAAATGGAACAGTGTAATTGAGGACTTATATGAGTATTGTTGATGAGGTTTTGATGAAATCAATTGAAAATTCCGTTCATTGTAGGAGTATTGTTGGCAGAGTATTGTAGGAGTACTATTGGTTGAGAAATTGAGAATTGCATTTTGATGAAGAGATGGTGCTCGGATCTTCCTCATTTACACAAATGTGAGAGAGAGAGAGAGAGAGAGAGAGAGAGAGAGAGAGAGAGAGAGAGAGAGAGAGAGAGAGAGAGAGAGAGAGTGTGTGTGTGTGAATATTTAAATTTGAAATTTCATTTTTCTATATATATATATATATATATATATATATATATATTTCATGGTAAATAAAGTAAAATTTAGTTATTTTAATAAAAAATATTTTATTTATTTTTCACTCATTTATACTTGATAATAGCAATGTTTAATTTTTGAAAAAAATTAGTCAATTAGCAACAACAAAATGATCAAACGTGACGAAAATGTGTTTTAAGTGGAAAACATTTTTTTATCAAATATGTAATAAAATATTTTCAAGGCAAATGAGTTAAGTGCGCTTTAATTGATTGCATCTTGGAAAATATTTTTCAAGACAAAATTTCCAATCAAACACCAAACAAATACAAAAGGTGAAAAATATTTTCCACGATTTGATATTTTCTAGGCAAATAAATAAGAATCAAACACAATCTTAGTTTTTTGTCGGTGTCAAATATATAATTGTGGGAAAAAATACACAGATCATGTGGTTAAAATACCACATTTCAAATTAAAGAATATAGTTTAAAAGTTCATACAATAGGTACTAAATAAAATTAATTAATATATTAAAAAACCATCCCACCACAACCTTACACATCTGTATGTATCGATAGTCATCATCACCATGACACCACCGTCGTCGCAGCCATTGTTGTCACCAACACCGTCTTCACCGCCACCGCCACCACCCCTATCTTCGATCACCAAAGACAACCACCGTCACCACAACCACCACCAGAACCATTGCCACCACCATCACCGCTACCACCACCAGAACCACCAGATTTTGATACACCACCATCACAACCATTTCCGACGCACCATGACCACCACTATAATAATAATCATTACTTCACCAATTAAACCATACAAAAAAAAAATCGTTGTCTATTTTTAGAAGTGAAAATCCATAAGAAGAAGAAAATATGAGACATTTTTGAAGTGTGATTTATGACTTATGTGACCTGTGACCAGAACATTTTGAAGTGTGACTTGTGACATAATGCATCAAACAAATTGAGACCTGAAGATTTTTGAAGTCTGGCTTCTAACTTAATGCATCAAATGTGACTTGTGGCCTAAACATTTGATGTGTGACCTGTGAATAATGTATCAAACAGGTTGTGACCTGAATATTTAAAGTGTGACCTGTGACATAATGCATCAAATAGGTCGTGACCTGAACATTTCTGAAGTGTGACCTCTAACTTAATGCATCAAATGTGACATATGGCCAGAGCATTTGAAGTGTGACTGTTCGCTTCGTAAGTGCACGGATCGCACAAGTAATATAATGGACGTGAGTCCAATTATCGATCCCACGAGGATTGTCGTAAATTGTATTTTAAACTACTACCTTAACCGGAACTAGAAAAACTTTGATTGAGTTGGAAATTTTTGGTTTTTGAAAATTAAAATAAAGATTAACTAAAAATTTGACAAATTTGATTTTAAAACTTATGAAAATAAATGCGTTACAATTATGAATCCATTTTGACTTTATCATCCATATTTTAACCAAATTCGGGTTTTGAATTTCCATATTCCAAATGTAGTTAAAACTCCCTTTCGGACGAGCATTAACACCTATTCCTATGTACGACCCAACTATATTTTTACGTTGAATCCAAATGTGTAAGAAAGCATTAAAAGATTTGTGAATTATATACCAGAAAACACAAAGCATAAGGGTATATTTCTATCCCCTATCGGACTTTGTGGCAATTGAAGCGAGTCTAATGAATTCCTAATCTTTCTAACATAAGAAAACATAACCTAAAATCATACAATTAGTAATCAAGTAATTGCATAATAAGAAAAGCACGCATCAATTGCTCAAAACCATGAATTGCATAGATTGAATAATAAATTAAAATATGGAGTCAAGAAATCAAAACTTCATCACAATTCCAACACAATTAACCTAGCCTAGAAACATAATAGAAAATAAATACAAGAGATATGAAAAGATGTAACCCAGTTCATCTCCTTGCAATTGTATCTTCAATCTTGATCTTGGCAAGGTTTGGATCCCCCGACAATTCGACAGTTTTTTGCATCAATTTCACAAGTTGGGAGCCCTTAATTTCGTGTCTTATGCCATGTATTTATAGATTCTCCCAAAGCCTAAGTCAAAAATAAGAGAAATCCGCTGAAAATCGCGCAAAAAGCCAAGCTGCGGCCCAGAATATAACCATGCCATTACATGGTACAAATCCATGCGATCGCCCAGGCTTTCGGAAAACCATTCTGACCATTTTTTAACAGGTCATGCGATCGCACCGTTATAATTCCATGCGATTGCATGGTTATCCGGCTAGAATGCAATTTTCATCTTTTGAAGTGCTTTAAGTTGGCCCTCATGGTTGTATTGCACATAAGGTCCTTCAACTTTTGATTGTTGCAATTTAGTCCCCAAACTTTTGATTTCTTCCGAATTTGGATTCTTCTTCGAGTATTCTTGCAATTGAGCCCTTGATCTGCATACTTTGACACTTTCATCATCCAATTGCTTGATTTGAGCTCCAATTTCATTGTTTTCTCGATTTTGGGGTTATTCCTGAAATATAAACAAATACTAACTAAATAAATAGCAAATATTCTTAAACAAATACATAAAATCCTACTTTTAGGATAGAAATAAGTGTAAAAAATACACTTATCAACACCCCCAAACTAGAACTATTGTTTTTCCTCGAACAAAATAAAACTAAACTATAAAAATAAAGATGCAAATAAAATAATGTTTTTGTTTTTGTTCACTTACTTACCATGTGCTTCAACAATCCAAATTGATGATTCACTTTAGAGAAGAAATATGAACAACAAAAATTATTTTCATTCATCTGATGCTCAACTTCATTGTGTGTGTGTGTGTGTGCGTGAATAGCCGAAAATCGAATGCAAACTCATGTAAAAATATACTTGACACTGTGTGACTAGTCATGCAAAAATAAGCCTGAATTCCATGTGGTCAACAATAATTTTCTTTTTATTTTCCTTACACTCTCATGGATGATTACAACATTATTGTTTTTCTCTCATATCCCGAGGTTTTTCCTATTGATGTGGTTTTTACACATGTATAATTGTATTTTTTAACACAAGACAGTTAGGATTAGACAAGTATGCACGACAGACCAGGAAAAATTAACAAAGCGTTAGGGATTTCAATCTACAAAGCTTATACCACTTTCATTCCATTTTTCTTTTATATAGACGGTTTTTTCTTTTAATGTCCTTGTCTTTTACTATCTTTGTGCAATACTTTTTATACTTTCTTTCTATATGACCCCTGTAACGAACTTTAGGTCGGCAGCTCCTAACTCAGTTGAGCTTAGGGTACCAAGTTCAGAGAACCCCTCAGACTTAATTACCCGAGTCATAAAGGTTTAAACAGAAAAATTAAAGATGTTTTAGCATCTTATGTGTAAGTCCACTCTCCGTACTTGCTTTCTAGTTGATCCCTGTAGCGAGCTTTAGGTCGGTAGCTCCCAACTCAATTAAGCTTAGGGTACCAGGTTAAGAGAACCCCTCAGACTTAATTACTCGAGTCAAAAAGGCATTTGAAGAGCAGAATAAGACCTTCAGCATTTTCTGTTTTTATGCTGGTTATTATGGTTTATACCTGTTGATCAAAACCTCTTACACTAAAGATGCAAAATTAAAAACTTCAGATCTTCAATCCATCAATGTATACTCATACTAACCTTCACATCCTCAAACTGCTTCTTGAGCAATTTGGTTCTACATTTCAGGTCGGGATCTAATTTTCTTAAGGTTTGGGGTTTTTCAGTCAGATCTATGTTCAAAGTGCACAAGTTTACCCCACAAGTATCAAGCATCTTCCTACACAAGTTTTTGTTCGAAAGTGGCTATGTGCTCAAATTTGATGAAAGTCTTACATGGATGAATGTTAAGAAAAATTTTAGTGCACATGTTGCCCAATTTTCTAACTAAAGCACTAAAGTCAATTCAAATCATGTCATAAGCAATAAATAAATCAACAAATTTTTCCAATTTTTATGATTTTTCAAAATTTTCAATTTTTTTCTGAATTTTCTACCCAAAATTGAATGAATGTTTAAATAAAAACACAGGAATGAGATTCCCACCCCCAAACTGGAATTCTACATTGTTCTCAATGTATTTCAAGAAATAATAAACAATTAAGTACAAAATAACAAAGAGGGTTTAGGTACTTCCCGAGTTTGGAGAAGTGGTGTTCTCATTTTGAAGCTGACTTGAATGCTTGGTTGGATGAAATGACCATTTACTTTCTTGTCCATGTTTGGCTTGAAATGTCCCATGATAATATGTTCCTTATAAACAAGAATTAATGATTATTAGAAGTATAAATATCACATAGGAACTAAAGTAAAACAACACAACACACCCAAACTAGGACTTAGAAAATTTTTGAAAAGTAGTTGACACTAATTTTCAACCCTTGAAATTGCCTCGAAAAAATGAGAATTTCCCGAGACGTGTCCTGAGCATATGAAAATACATAACTTGGTCTACAACACATCAAAAATTCATCACATTTGAAGTTCATTTGGGTCATGAAAAGATATGACAAAGTAGGTGCAGTGAAGTTGAAATGGTGCAATCGTGCCTGCAATGGCCTAGCAATGAGGTGTTTTATATTGCAATGAAGTTCAAGTTGAGTTTCATGCCTTATATCAGTGTAAACAATGATTGAATGATGCACAAATGATGTATAACATGTAGTGAAGGTGATCATCCAAAAATAATTGCAAAAACTCCACAAAACACTCATTGAAACATTTTATCGAACACCTTGTGTGCATATGAAGAAATCAAGGGATTGTATAGATTTGGAATGCTAAATTGAGCCAAAAAATTTTACCTAATAAACACAATGCAATACTCCCTTCAACTATCCTAAACCCATCTCCATTTATCCATAATTCACAAATCACATAAAAATATGAAGAACATCAAATTATTTAAGATTTTTGTGAAAATGTGTAGAAATATTTACCTTTTAAATGTTTTAGATACAATGTAAGGCATTAATTTGAGTTGAGATGATGCACAAACACAGGGACTAGTTAGGGACTCAATGTTGGATGATTTAGGGGAGGAAAAACGGGTGTAAAGTGGTTAAAAATATACTATATGTAACATTCTGTCAGTTCTGTCCAAGAAAAGACCGTACGACCGCACGGTTGTAACATCGTGCGACCGCATGGTGTTAATGGATAGTGATCTGTGCATTTTCATTTTTTCAGTTTTGGACCCCTTTTTGACCCCTAAATACCTCCAAACGCATGCAACAAACTTTTAAATTATATGTTTATGTCCTAAGCTAGATGATCAAGTTGAAAATTTTGATGAAAAGCAACAAAACAAATAGAAATGCAAGTAAATCCTAAAATGCTAAAACGTGCAAAATGGAATACTAGAATGACTTCAAACACATAACAAATCAATGTGTGCATTCTAAACATGTGAGTGCTCCTAAAATGCAATTTCAAGCAATAAAACAAATATAAAATAAATAACTCAAAAGCAACTAAGTAAAGCAACTAAAGAAAATGTTTGAAAGGTTGGGTTTCCTCCCAACAAGCGCTTCATTTAAAGTCTAGAGCTAGACTTTTTGGCAAACATTTCAAGGTAGTTTTAGATTGGATGGTGAAGTCTCTTCAATACTCTAAACTTGTACTCATACCTCTCCCAATATGTCAATTCCAACTCTACATCTATCTTGTAGCAATTTTCTAGTTCTGGTTCATGGACATTAAATTGCCTCATTGTGAAAGTCACCTCTTGATTTTCAGTCCGCAGCACTATGTCTCCTTTTTCTAAATCTTAATGCTCGTGTAATGGCTAGGAATGGCCGATCAAGTATCAAATGCAAATTTTCATCTTCTTCCATATCTAAGATGATAAAGTCAGTTGGGAATATGAATTTTTGAACTTTCACCAATACATCCTCCACAACTCCATATGGGTGACAGATTGATCGATCAGCCAATTGCAATCTGATATTGCTTTCCTTTAGTTCACCCAATCCCAATTTCTTGTACAAAGATAGGGGCATCAAATTTATACTTGCCCCGAGATCACATAATACCTTGTTAAATTTTAAGTCTCCAAAGACACGAGGTATGGAAAAGCTCCCTGGGTCTTTGAGCTTAGGTGGCAGCTTCTTTTGAAATATTGCACTTCACTCCTCGCTCAAAGTTACCTCTTCAAGTTCTTCAAACATCTTCTTGCTAGACATCATCTTCTTAAGAAGCTTGGCATAACTTGGAATTTGTGTGACGGCTTCCAAGAATGGGATATTTATATGCAGTTTTCTAAGCATATTTACAAACTTGGTGAACTGCTTATCCTCTCTTGTTTTCTTCAGCTTCTGTGGAAATGAGATAGGAGATTCATGAGGCTTAATTATTGATTTCACCTCATGTCCACTTCCTTTTTAGCCATTTTCTCACCTCTTTCCACAATTTGTTCAGGAACCTCAGCTGGCTTTTTTATTTGGATTTCAGAAGTTTGCACACCACTACATATAGTGATTGCATTTATCTCATTTTATACCACATTTATAGCCATAATCTCTTCCCTTGGGTTTACCTCAGTGGTTGCAGGTAATTTACCCCGGGCTCTTATTGTGATCAGCTGTGCTATCTGCCGCACTTGATGCTCCAGAATTTTGATTGATGCCTGCTGATTTTGAATTGTAGTTTCAGTTTTTCTCATAAACTGATCTGTTTTAGACATGAACTGCTCTGTCTTTTCCACAAATTTCCCAATCATCTCTTCCAGTGCAGGCTTTCTCTCTTCATTGTTGAATTGGGGCACAATGTGTCCATTTGAGTGATCTTTCCAAGAAAAATTAGGATGATTGCGCCATCCTGGGTTATATATAGGTATTTGAGTATGGGTTATTCTGGTGTTGACCCCCTTGTACATAGTCAACGTGTTCCAATGGACAAACCAGAATAGGGCAATCTATAGTGGCATGGTTTGCGCCACACTTTTCACAAGTCACTTTAGCACTTTTAGATGAATGACTCATCAGTACTATGCCCTCCACTTTCATAGCCAAGGAGTCAATCTTTGCTGATATGGCAGTGTAAGCATCCACTTCATAGACTCTCGATGTCTTCTTTGGAAGAACCCTGTCCGATCCCTACATGGCATTTGTGATTGCAATTCTCTCAAAAAGCTCCAATGCCTGTCCAATGGTTTTTGTTCCCAAAGCACCATTCGATGAGGAGTCAACCATGTTTTTAAAATGCGGAAGTAATCCTTCATAGAAAAATTTACTTGATCACCTCAGGCGATCCCATGGTTTGGAAATTTTCTCAGCATGCCCTTAAATCTGTTCCATGCATCATCAAAAGATTCAGCATCATGCTACTGGAACACAGTGATGTCATGTCTCAGTTTGACAACATTTGCTGGAGGCATGAGTTTATTGCAAAACTTCTGAACCAAGTCGTTCTAGGTGGTGATACTCGCAGCGAAGCGAGAATCTAACCAGCCAACAGTTCTATCTTTTAGAGTGTAAGGGAATAACCTGAGTCTGGTAGCATCATCCGACACACCCTGATATTGAAAGTGTTGGCACATGTCCAAAAATTTAGAAACATGTGTATGTGGGTTTTCATCAGGTCTCTCATGAAATTGTTGTCCATTTTGGAACATACTGATGACATTGGTTTTAAGTTGGAAGTTTGCCTGCCCAAATAGTAGATAGACTATGCTGGATTGACTTTGAACCACTTGAGGTGTCATGAAGTCACCAACCAGCATGTCATCTTCATTTATTGGATCGGCAGGGGGTAGAAGATTGTTGTTGTTTGCCATTTGATTGTTTAATTTATCTATTTCTCTAACCTCTCTTAGTCTACGGTGTAACGTACATTCTATCTCAGGGTCAGCTTCGAAAAGATTCTCGTTTTTCGAACGTAACATGCACAACTACAAGAAAAGTAAAGAAACTAGTAACTACTAAAATTAAAAATAAAAATCCTAAGATAAAACTAAAAATAAAATAAAACAAGTAAAAAGTCCGAATTAATGAAAGTAATCTAAAAATAAATTTAAACTACAATCCTCGACAACGGCGCCAAAAACTTGTTCGCTCCGCAAGTGCACGGGTCGCACAAGTAATATAATGGACGTGAGTCCCCCCTGAGGATTGTTGTAAATTGTATTTTAGACTAATACCTTAACCGGAACTAGAAAAGCTTTGATTGAGTTGGAAATTTTTGTTTTTTGAAAATTAAAATAAAGATTAAACTAAAAATTTGACAAATTTGATTTTAAAACTGATGAAAATAAATGCGTTAGAATTATGAATCCATTTTGACTGTATCATCCATATTTTAACCAAATTCGGGTTTTGAATTTTCATACTCCAAATGTAGTTAAAACGCCCTTTCGGACAAGCATTAACACATATTCCTACGCACGACCCAACTATATTTCTACATTGAATCCGAATGTGTAAGAAAGCATTAAAAGATTTGTGAATACTATAGCAGAAAACACAAAGCATAGGGGTATATTTCTATCCTCTATCGGACTTTGTGGCAATTGAAGCTAGTCTAATGAATTCCTAATCTTTCGAACTTAAGAAAACATAACCTAAAATCATACAATTAGTGATCAAGTAATTGCATAATAAGAAAAGCACGCATCAATTGCTCAAAACCATGAATTGTATAAATTGAATAATAAATTAAAATATGGAGTCAAGAAATCAAAACTTCATCACAATTCCAACACAATTAACCTAGCCTAGAAACATAATAGAAAATAAATAACAAGAGATATGAAAAGATGTAACCCAGTTCATCTCCTTGCAATTGTATCTTCAATCTTAATCTTGGCGTGGATTGGATCCCCAGACAATTCGACAGCTTTTGGCATCAATATCACAAGTTGGGAGCCCCTAATTTTGTGTCTTATGCCATGTATTTATAGATTCTCCCAAAGCCTAGGTCAAAAATAAGAGAAATCCCCTGAAAATCGCACAAAAATCCCAGCTGCGGCCCAGAATATAACCATGCCATCGCATGGTACAAATCCATGCGATCGCGCAGGCTGACGGAAAATCATTTTGGCCATTTTTTAACAGGTCATGCGATCGTGCCGTTATAATTCCATGCGATCGCATGGTTATCCGGCTAGAATTCAATTTTCATCTTTTGAAGTGCTTTAAGTTGGCCTTCATGGTTTTATTGCACATAAGGTCCTTCAACTTCTGATTGTTTCAATTTAGTCCCCGAACTTTTGATTTCTCCGAATTTGGATTCTTCTTCGAGCATTCTTGCAATTGAGCCCTTGATTTGCATACTTTGACATTTTTATCATCCAATTGCTTGATTTGAGCTTCAATTCCATTGTTTTCTCGACTTTGGGGTTATTCCTGAAATACAAACAAATACTAACTAAATAAATAGCAAATATTCTTAAACAAACAGATAAAATTTTACTTTTAGAATAGAAATAAGTGTATGAAATACACTTATGAGTGACCTATGATATAATGTATCAAATAGTTTGTGACTTGAACATTTTTGAAGTATGAACTGTGACTTAATGCATGAAATGTGACCTGTGGCCTGAGCATTTGAAGTGTAACCTTTGACATAATGCATTATGACCTGAACATTTTTTAAGCGTTACCTATGACCTAAACATTTGAAATGTAACCTAAGCAAATAAGGATATATGACTCGTGAGTTAAAAGGAACTGTAACATGCACCATAAACTATGACATGTGACCCTGTGATCGAAACGTGAAGAAACGGGGGGATGAACCCTCGGTAAATGCTATTGCTGGTGAATGTGTTTCGAATACAAAGAAAACCCCAGTCTCTGAAGAGACTCTAGAGATCAAGCTTGAGATGGCACCAGCTGACTTTCATTATTGGGTTCATTTTCCACAAAAAGCTGGAGACTAAGGCCATTAGTCACGGGCTCGTCGTTGGTCCACCTGTAAAAACTCTCCATTGAACTCCTCAGTAGAAAAGCGATCTTTGATGGTGACTATTTTGGGGATGATTTCACCCTGTTGCTAGGTTTGAGTGGGGTATGATTGGGGTTGGGTGGGCTAAGTAAAATTATCTTCCGACCACCGCAGCTCCACCGTCAGAGGAGGGAGTCTTCACCACCATTATTGTTGGAGTTGCCGAAGAGAGGTAGCAGTGTAGCCATAACTTCTTCCCGAGAGAGGTAATTGGAAGGAAATGGGAAGTGAGTTGCTTCGGTGCGTAGGTTGAGGCTGAATTACTTTAATATTATCAAGTAATATTTTAAATATGAATTATCATCTGATTGATATACTTAAAAATTTGTTTTATAAATTTTTGAATATATAAACCTGTCGTTGTGTAATTACCACATAATTGTGTGCATTTGAGGTGCGCGTTTTCCACCAATGGTAAAAATCCATCTTCATGGTGTAACCCATAACTGCATATCCAACTATTTTTATTTTTGGGTTAATAAGGCCACATAATGCTTATGGATTTAAAATTTTTAAAATCAGATAATTGTAAACTATTTTGTCAAATCAGTTATTAATTTACTAAATCAAAACCAAAACTCTACCATGTCTTCGTCTTTTTCCTCAAATCTATTCGTCTGTCTTCCATCTCTATTCACACCACTCCATGGAATCCTCTTTCGCTCTCTCTCTCTCTCTTCACACCAACCCATGACATCCACTCTTTGCGGCGGCGCTACTCTAACGGCGGAGTCCAGATCGGCGACTGTGAACAAATTGACTTCGTGCGAGTCCCTGCGCTCAGATCGACTCCGTTTGGCCAATCTTATTTATGTTGCAGTCTTTCTTTTTGTCTGACACGTAATGAGCACCAGTCCCACACGGTTAATTGATGAACTTTGTACGTATGTCTGGCAGATTTTTCTATTCACAATGATCTTGTTTATTGGAAAAGTTCAAGATTATAAAGATTTTTTCTCTTACTTGTGAACTTTCTTGATATCACCATAAAAAATAAAATAAAAATTAGGGCAATTGAAAAATCAAAGCCTCTGGTGCATGAGATATGACTTCGTAAAAAATGGAAGAAGATGTGACTGTTGATGCAGGGATTTGACGCAGTTAGCAGGCAGGTTGTGATGGGAGATATTCAGGCTATTGAAGATTAAGTTAGTAACTCAGAAGTTGTAAATGCAACTAATTTAACTGCTCAAGCAACTTTTTGTAACTTAGTCTTAGCATAGATTCTTTTTATACTAGTACTAGTATTAAGGTAGTTTTTTCTTCTGTTGCTTCTCATACCTTGAAGCTTCCAAATTTATTTCACTTTGGTTTCTAATGACCCCATTATGTATTACCAGTAGGTTTGTAATTCAAGGGTTCATATATCAATTTAAGTTCCTGAGAGTTGTTCTTTCCCATTTGTGGTTTTTCCTTCTCTTTCTTTTTTGCTTTTAAGAGAAGAAGGGAGGGCAGGGGTTTGGGGGAAGAGATGTCAAATTATGCTTTAGATTTTAGAACTTATCCTCTCATTTTTTCTTCATTTATTTATTATCTTTACCTTAGTTATTAGAAATGTAACGCGCACTAGTCTTTCACGGTTAATCAATGAACTTCACACGTATATTTGATTGATTTTCTTTTAAAGTAGGATGAATTTTTAACTGCCATTATATCATGAAACTTTGTGTATTGAATGTTAGAGGGTGGAGAGGGACTTTGTGGGGGTGGTGCCTTTAGATCCAAAGTTTGTGGTTCTTCTTTTCTTTTACTTTTTGGTTTGAGCCATTAGAACTGCTGATAAACGGGTTGTTGCAATTCAAAATCCGTGAAGAAATTATGTGGGGGTGGAGTGAAACAATTCGAGCTATCTTTGGAGGAAATACGCGAATTATTTGCACACAAAGTGGGAAAAGACGATTCTTTGGGACATGATTGAGCCATATAGGCAACCAAAATCCTTCACTCCTCTATGTATTTGCTTTTTACAAGGGAGTAATTGGTGCTGCTATATCTAAGCAACTCTATAAGGTATATATTCCAGTGATTGTTCCATTTGACATGTTCACTTGGCTCTATGGAAGTATATATTTAATTATCCTTTTATTTGTAATGTCATGAAACAAAAGCATTTGAGAGATGAAATGCGTAGAGATGGAAAAGAACACCAATGACAAAAGAATTACTAATTCATTTCTTTTCTTCAAGGCAATGTATGTTGTTGGTTAATTTTGTGGTATGATGCATAGGATGATAAGGCTATGGCTCCCTTTAGATCCAAAGTTTGTGGTTCTTCTTTTCTTTTACTTTTTGGTTTGAGCCATTAGAACTGCTGATAAACGGGTTGTTGCAATTCAAAATCCGTGAAGAAATTATGTGGGGGTGGAGTGAAACAATTCGAGCTATCTTTGGAGGAAATACGCGAATTATTTGCACACAAAGTGGGAAAAGACGATTCTTTGGGACATGATTGAGCCATATAGGCAACCAAAATCCTTCACTCCTCTATGTATTTGCTTTTTACAAGGGAGTAATTGGTGCTGCTATATCTAAGCAACTCTATAAGGTATATATTCCAGTGATTGTTCCATTTGACATGTTCACTTGGCTCTATGGAAGTATATATTTAATTATCCTTTTATTTGTAATGTCATGAAACAAAAGCATTTGAGAGATGAAATGCGTAGAGATGGAAAAGAACACCAATGACAAAAGAATTACTAATTCATTTCTTTTCTTCAAGGCAATGTATGTTGTTGGTTAATTTTGTGGTATGATGCATAGGATGATAAGGCTATGGCTCCCTTTAGATCCAAAGTTTGTGGTTCTTCTTTTCTTTTACTTTTTGGTTTGAGCCATTAGAACTGCTGATAAACGGGTTGTTGCAATTCAAAATCCGTGAAGAAATTATGTGGGGGTGGAGTGAAACAATTCGAGCTATCTTTGGAGGAAATACGCGAATTATTTGCACACAAAGTGGGAAAAGACGATTCTTTGGGACATGATTGAGCCATATAGGCAACCAAAATCCTTCACTCCTCTATGTATTTGCTTTTTACAAGGGAGTAATTGGTGCTGCTATATCTAAGCAACTCTATAAGGTATATATTCCAGTGATTGTTCCATTTGACATGTTCACTTGGCTCTATGGAAGTATATATTTAATTATCCTTTTATTTGTAATGTCATGAAACAAAAGCATTTGAGAGATGAAATGCGTAGAGATGGAAAAGAACACCAATGACAAAAGAATTACTAATTCATTTCTTTTCTTCAAGGCAATGTATGTTGTTGGTTAATTTTGTGGTATGATGCATAGGATGATAAGGCTATGGCTCCCTTTAGATCCAAAGTTTGTGGTTCTTCTTTTCTTTTACTTTTTGGTTTGAGCCATTAGAACTGCTGATAAACGGGTTGTTGCAATTCAAAATCCGTGAAGAAATTATGTGGGGGTGGAGTGAAACAATTCGAGCTATCTTTGGAGGAAATACGCGAATTATTTGCACACAAAGTGGGAAAAGACGATTCTTTGGGACATGATTGAGCCATATAGGCAACCAAAATCCTTCACTCCTCTATGTATTTGCTTTTTACAAGGGAGTAATTGGTGCTGCTATATCTAAGCAACTCTATAAGGTATATATTCCAGTGATTGTTCCATTTGACATGTTCACTTGGCTCTATGGAAGTATATATTTAATTATCCTTTTATTTGTAATGTCATGAAACAAAAGCATTTGAGAGATGAAATGCGTAGAGATGGAAAAGAACACCAATGACAAAAGAATTACTAATTCATTTCTTTTCTTCAAGGCTGTGACGACCCGAATTCTCGACCATTCGAGTGCCACAAAAAGTGACTCATATCATATTATCGAGACTTAAATAGTAATGTAAAATTATTCAAAAGAATAATTAGAATCCCATAATTTTATTTGTGAATAAAAATAGAACATAATTTTCTTACATAAAGTTCAACATAATTATCTCATCAATCTTAACCACTTTTGCCACTTCCATGTTGACCGCCTCGAACCTTCAATTATCTGAAAATGGTAAATATCGTGGAGTGAGATTTATAAAATCCCAGTAAGTATACCAAGCATAAATTTTCTTTTGAAAGCATATGGATCATTTTCATCATAACATAGGATAGGATTGAAATATTCATAAACATAGGGAGACACAAGAATTTTACCGAACTTAAATGGCAAGAATTCTTATGTGTAGCGCTACTAAACTCCGGTCCCCTTAGCATAATCATAAACATATCATATGGAACCCATAACAATCTTGTGAGATTGATTTCATAGCAATGATCCAAACATTTTCATAAAAACATAAGATATACTTACTTGTCATAAAAACATACTTACTTTTCATAAAAACATAAGGTATACTTACTTGTCATAAAAACATACTTACTTTTCATAAAAACATAAGGTGTATTTACTTTTCATAAAAACATACTTACTTTTCATAAAAACATAAGATATACTTACTTGTCATAAAAACATACTTACTTTTCATAAAAACATAAGGTGTATTTACCTTTCATAAAAACATACTTACTTTTCATAAAAACATAAGATATACTTACTTGTCATAAAAACATACTTACTTTTCATAAAAACATAAGGTGTATTTACCTTTCATAAAAACATACTTACTTTTCATAAAAACATAAGATATACTTACGTTTTAAAAGATTAAAATGAAGTGTAGTAGTAAATGGACCAAAACTTTCTTGACCACCTTGAATTTCTCTTACTTGTGGATTTTGTCAAGAGATTGGAAATAAGTGTATATGTGTAGAGTTGTGTGTAAAAGAGATGGGTTTAAATAGATGTATAAAGTTGGCATATTGTAAACATAATCATTCAATTCTATTAATTTTAACACATCCTTTTCTTAAAGTAAAGCACCATTCATATACTTTTCCATATTTATACAAATAATATGCTCTTCATGATTATATATAATGGAGTATATAAATCATTCATATACTTTTCCATATTTATACAAATATTATGCTCTTCATGATTACATATAATGGAGTCTTATCAATCATTCATATACTTTTCCATATTTATACAAATATTATGCTCTTCATGATTATATATAATGGAGTATATAATTCATTCATATACTTTTCCATATTTATACAAATATTATGCTCTTCATGATTACATATAATGGAGTCTTATCAATCATTCATATACTTTTCCATATTTATACAAATATTATGCTCTTCATGATTATATATAATGGAGTATATAATTCATTCATATACTTTTCCATATTTATACAAATATTATGCTCTTCATGATTACATATAATGGAATCTATCAACCATTTATATACTTTTCCATATTTATTAAATTAAGATTCTCATAATTATTATATTTAATGGAACCTCTCATGCTTGCATATATTTTCTTAATTTAAATAATAAAAGTAATTTTTGTATAAATAAATATTGGGATAACATTGAATTAAGTACTTAGACTTAATATACTTTAAATCAAGAGAATGGAGATATTTTTAGAAATTCGGAATTTAATTTAAAATCGAACGATCTCGATTATTTCTTGACTTGGCTATAGGAATACGTCGTGGCGTTAACTTAATAAAAATGGGTGAAATAGTAGCGACACGATTTTCTATTAAAATAATTATTAATCGCGTAAAAATTCTTGGTCGCTACAAACTTACCCCCTTAAAATAATTTCGTCCTCGAAATTAATCTTACTTGATCTTATGATTTCTGAACACTTAATCAGAATCTCTTCTTCTTCTTCTTATGTAGCATCATCACTACCATATTTAACCCAACCATATTTAACCCACTGGACTTTGACTAAATGCATCAATTTGTTTTCTTAAAACATGGACTTTTCTATCAATAATAGACATATGTCTACTCATAAATTCTTCTGAATCAAAATGAAAATTCCCAATCGTATGTGATATTTCATCATATCTTGTAGTATTCATGTAACTTGTCATTTATCATCGTATCATGTGACCTCAAATATTCGTATTAATATCTCTAAAATTTCAATAAATCTTTACTAACATATCATACCATAATAATTTGTCATTTCTTCTTATCACCAAATATCCCAAAATAATTAAAACGATTACCTGAATATTCTCTATGTAATATACCCAAACATGTTATTCACATATCAACATAATCATCAGTTTATCTTTCCAATATTTGTAACCCAAAATTTCTGCAAAATTCAATAAACAAATATCTCCCAAATAATTAAAATTCTTAACTCAAATATCATAACATTTCCCGTAAGGTATTCCTTTCACTTGCACAAACTTATTAATCCTGATTCAATACAGTCCTTATTTCACTTTCACGTATCCCCGTATTATTTCTATACCTTGATTATTATATCAAAATATCAGTACCCAAAATCCAAGAAAATATTCCATATCTCAAATCCCGTCATCATCAAATCTTCCTTTTATCAAGAAAGTAAACGGCGTATAAACTCTTGTTCCCTCTTTTCCATTATTCTATTCCGCGCTTTCTTGCTGGAATCAATATCACGCGGATTCCCTCCGATCCTTAATGCTTTTAAATAGTTCATGCTGGGAAGAGGTTAGATCCATCAAAAACATGGATATCATTCTTACAAACATTCGCAAGTATTATTCCAGTCTTCCAATGAATGATCTGAGGAAAATTTATCAAATAAGACTCGAAAGATTGAGGTTGCTGATGGCTCATGGTGTTTCAGAAGATGTTCGCTGGTTGATCGAAGCAAAGGTTCGACTATCTGGTGAATTACCTATGACATTTCCAAAGCACATGCCTGGTTTAGGCAAAAGCACCTTCGCAAAGAAACGAAGAGCAAAAAGGCTGAATGGTTGCTACAAATGTGCTCGTTGGAACTGTGATACTCGTTGCAAAACAGTAGGATATTCTTCTACTAATCGGGATGATAAAATCAAATTCATAAAGGGTGGACTGAGTAAGGAGTCTTTGGATGATATTCGACTGACTCTTGAGACGCACCCAAGTAGTTATGTGCAACGTGAACTTCTCTCCTTATACGCTCAGTTTAACGAGGACAAAAATCGTTATAGTCTCCAAAATATAATAGCAAAAGATCCTGTTTGCCAGTCTGTTTTACAAAATGAGGCTTCTGGCAGTTCAACAATGATATAAGGTAAATCTCTTGATACACATTTAAAATATTTTGCTGTTTTCTTTCACGCGTTTTGGAAATAAAATATATTTTCCTTTCTCGAGTTTTGATAAAGCTGGAAATAAATCACCGAAAGGTGATATCTTTGGTAAAACAGTCAAAAGTTGGCCGATTTTGACAAAAGTAAATCTTTACTTTTTCATAATCAATCAAAAACAGTAAATTTTTTCGGCTTTAAATAGCCAAACATATTTCATAGTTCAGGCATCCCAAAATCACATCTTCTTCGTAAGTTTTCTCTTCTATACTATCAAAGATGGAAGCACCAAAACTTCGACAGATCAAAACTATTTGTGTATTTTGTGGATCAAAAGTGGGGAAAGGCTTCAGTTATCTAGAAGCGGCCGTAGATCTTGGAAAGAAACTGGGGGAAAAAGGTATCACTCTTGTGTATGGGGGTGGTAGCAGTGGTCTAATGGGTTGTGTTTCCCAATCTGCTCTTGCAGAGAAATCAAAAGTAATCGGTGTCATACCTGTCCCTTTGGTAGATGTTGCAGGCAAAACACGAGGGCATGAAGTTCAAACATTATCCATCCATGAACGCATAACTTGTATGCTATATGGTTCTGATGCCTTTATAGCCCTGCCCGGAGGTTTTGGTACCTTAGAAGAAATCTTTAACATTACCTCGTGGGCTCAACTAGATCTCCATACTAAGCCTATTGGGCTTCTGAATGTTAACAATTTCTTTGATGGCTTGTTAACCTTTCTTGATTATGCTGTGGAACAGGGATTCATCTCTCCATTTTCCAGAAGGCTCCTTATTTCTGCTCCTACTATTGATGAACTACTGGATAAGCTGCAGTCATATATCTCAATACAAGATCCAGCAGGGGTTAAGATAGATTGGTCGCAAGGAAGGGGAATCAAGCGAAAATGGAGTCCGGTTAATGTAAACTTAACTTTATGAATCTTAGAATAGGTGGGGGTAGAGTACGGAGTATTCTTACTCTCGAGACACCCCTCTAATTTCCTGGGATTTCCTTAATGTTTAAATCTTGTGTGTACCTCAAAGGTTCCAGGTGGTAGATTACGGAGTATTCTTACTCTCGAAACACACCTCTTTGAAGGTTTCTTTATTTCCTCAAAAGGTCAGAGGTGGTAGGATACGGCTACTCCGGAAACACATCTCTCAATTTGAGGAATTTCCCATGTTGCTTTCTTTTGATTTTGCGTGTTTCATGTATTTCTTTCCAATGTGACTCTTGTGTGTTCTCCTTACGAGAAAATAATAAATATCTCTGTTATCATCTACTAAATCTCGTTTGTGATGTAAATGAATTTGCATGTCTAACCTCAATTCTCTTAGTGATTGCATACCATACTATGCTCTTAATTCCAAACGATAAAATTCTAAGCAGAGTTTCCTTTGAAATTTGGACTTATTCAAACCGTAAGCATACTTCATAACTCACAATAATAAATAATTCCACATTTGATCACAACGATCTAAAAATTGACCACAATTTCATCAAACTTCAATATCATAAAAAAATATTCCAGAAAATCAATTCATAATTCCTCAACATAGAAATTTCAAATCATAGTCGTCAATATCACAATATCACTTCCTTCAATACCTTAATTGGCTCAAAAGATTACTCATACTTATATTTATAAGTCATAAATCATATTCCCAAAATTTAATCACAAGGCCAAAGTTCATAATAAATTTCTCTTCAATATAGAGGCATAATTCACTTACTCAACATAATATCCATTACTTAATTCCCAATAACCAAATCTTTAAATCTCTAACTTCATAATGCTTCTCATAAAAGTCTCATTAAAATCATATCACTTATAATCTTAACATCTCATAAAAATTCATAAAATTGGCTCGCTATTTCTCATTAAATCTAAATGATAGATAATCTGAACATATTTCTAATCATTTCTGTTGACTTCTCATACTTAATGCCATGTCTAAAATCAATTATGCAAAGTCCATTTAAGGTTTATCATTTCTAAACTCGAGGACAACAATTATTTTGAAAATCATTCTTAAGTCATATTATTCCCATTATGCTCAACACCCGTTCTCTTTCTTTCTTTTCTTTCTGAATTTTTTTTTTTTTTTTTTTCAGAATTGAAACTTGAAGAGTGGTACCAATAATCATCCACAGTTTTTCCTTGCTTTTAAGCAAAGGTAGTGATAAAGGGATAAATTATTGAACCGAAAATTGAAACTTGAAGAGGAAGTACTAATAACCATCCACAGTTTTTCCCTTGTTTTTACACAAAGGTAGTGATAAAGGGATAAATTATTGTACGAATTCATTATCAATTTTGTTTGTTTAATATATTATTCCATATATTTTGGGCAAAAGTTACAACCCAACTTAATTTCTAATTGAGTCAATCTTACTAAGCTTAATATGCACCAAAATTCATATAAATATCCTCTCTGTCTCATGATTCTACATTGAAAAGAATAAAAAAATTGAGTCTTCTATCAATTTATATCATACTTGACATGTATATTATGTGTAACACATAAAGATTCATAACATATGAAGATTTCATACTTAACATGTCTTAATAAAATCGTAAATGACTTGCAAAGCATATAACATACCTGGTTCGAGGAGTCAATACGTGGAGAGTGACATAGTAGAGTGATGAGTTAAAATATTTCATATAATCTTATTTTCCTTTAATCAACAATAATTTAATGTGGTTGTATCCAAATCAACATTTTCTTGAATCATAATTCCTAATTAATCACAGTCTTCAAAACAAATCCAATATCGATATAGTAATTATCTCCCCATCAATAATTAATAACTTAACCCAAATAAAATTTATCGTCAAATCTTATTTTTCCTTTAGTCCCCGAACTTCTAGAAATTTATCAAAGACATCAATATAAACATCATATCACTAACTAATTATATTCCATAAAATTTTCAGGACATTACAAACTCCCTTACTTAAAATGAATTTTGTCCTTGAAATTCGCACATCAAATTTCATCATGCTTTTCAAAATCATAACCATACTTGACATGTGAAAATTCAACTTTTTTTTTTATAATGAATAGTGATTTCGTTCATTGTTCATCATGAATAGCACGTCGTTTTACTGTTTACATGAATAGTGATTTTTTTTTTTTTTTTAAAGAAATAAAATTTCAAAAATCTACAGAATCGTTTTTAAAACTCTTTGCTCTGATACCAACTGTGACGACCCGAATTCTCGACCATTCGAGTGCCACAAAAAGTGACTCATATCATATTATCGAGACTTAAATAGTAATGTAAAATTATTCAAAAGAATAATTAGAATCCCATAATTTTATTTGTGAATAAAAATAGAACATAATTTTCTTACATAAAGTTCAACATAATTATTATAGCGACCCAGAATTTTTATGCAATTAATAATTATTTTAATATTTAGAAAATTGTGTCGCTATTGTTTTGAAGTTAACGCCGCGACGGATTCGTCTAGCCAAGTCAAGAAATATCGAATTTGTTCGATTTTAAATTAAAATCCGAATTTCTAAAATTATGTTATTTTAATTAATTATTCAAAGTATTATTTTTAAAATCATTTTTGAATTCCAAATTTATTAAAATATCTCAATTTTCCTTATTCAAATTATTTCAAGTCCAAATACGTAATTCAATTTTTATCTCAAAATTTATTTATTTTCAAATGTATTTTCAGTCCAAAATATATCTATTTTTAAATACATTTCTTGATCAAAGTTAGTCAAATTTTAGTTAATCCTATTTAACCTAATATTCTCCATCATCATCATCATCCTCAGCATCAACTTTCGGCCTCCACTTCCAATTTTTATTCTTTCACATGGCACAACTCACATTTCCCTACCTCTCTTTATCATCATCATCGGCCAACCCCATTTCCAATAACATAAAATAGAATAAATCATTCTCATGATGTTTCCACTCAATTATTTCTTCCCTTTTTCCTCCATTATCAACAAACCACCACTATGATCAAACCACTATAATTAACACCAGCTATCACCATTCTCTGCAATTCATCAGCCTCATCATAATCACAACTCTGTAGCACCTCAACCATAGCCAAGATCCATTATCAAACACCACTGCTATTACCAATACACCATCATCGTATTAGCATCAACCTGCAGCTCCTTCACCCAAGAAATCTGTATCATCACCTTCACTGCCTTTCAATTCTTCCCATAGCCGATTTTGAATTTCACCATTTCATCATTTCATATGCCATCAGCACTGCAACCACTCAATACCAAACTACCTCTACTCAAATTGAACTCTAAACCACCAATCAGCAGCCACTGATCAACCACTGCAACCAGCTCAACTCCATCGCAATCAAATTCATCACTGCATCAATACACAATTCATTCCTACTCCATTTCGTCTACACCACCACCGTTTGCATTGATCACACCACAGCCAAACGTCCCTGCACCACTATGTAAACTGCACCACCTTGAATCACTGCCAAAACCACCATCGCAGCCACAAACTTTGATTCCCAATTTGCAGCCAATTCACTACCCAGATCAAAATCTGCAACACCACTGCCAACCGACACTATCATCACCATACTCAAACACCAAATTGAATCAGCGTTCATCATCATTAATCAAAATTGAGCACCACCACCGCACTCAGCCGAACCACAGTCTCAATACCACCTGCAAACCACCAACAGTCAAATCCGCCAACGACTGCTCCTCACAAATCAAAACCCAAAACCCAGTAATAGATGAACCCCGACACTTACCTCAATCGCCGCTCCCTTCGCCGGAGAATTTCACGCCCCAAATCGCGAACCCTAGCCTCGGTTCAACCATCGATTTTTACTCAAACCAGCACCAAAACTCCGTATTTTTGCTACCAATCCTTTCTTTTTGTTACCGCCTCACGATGGCGGTGATACCGCCGTGGATCGCCGGCGTTTAACTCCGGCAGATCTCCCCTGCTCGCGGCTGGCGTCCCTGCTTCCCACTTTGCCTCTCACCGTCTCTCTCTTCTCTGCACAGACGGATAGAAATGGGTAGAGAGAGAGTAAAGCTGAGATATATATTTAATTTTCAGAAATTGCAGCTTGGTCCCTGAAGTTTTAAAGGTTTTCAAATCAGTCCCCAACTTTTTAAGTTATCCATTTCAGCCCCAAAGTTTTAAATGATTTACTTCAGCCCTTTAACTTTAAACTCTTTTATTTCAATACCTGCTGATTTACTTTTAAGCCCAAGTTTCAAAGTATTCATTTTAATCCCTCAACTTTCAAAATATCTATTTTAGTCCCTGAACTTTCAAAAGTATTCATTTTAGTCCCTCAACTTTCAAAACATCAATTTTAGTCCTCAAATTATAATTTATCATTTTGAACTATATATTCGATATACTAAAGTGACTTATTGGCTAAGACGAAGCGTACGGAGAATTTAAAGAAATTGAAGTCATTCCCGCTCAACTTTGCACTCGTCGGATTTGAGGTAGACTCGCACTTATTAATTGATTTAAATTATGATTTCATATGAATGTCATGTGACTTGTGAAAGTCAATTTTTAAGAAAAACAAGTATGTTTTTATGAAAGGTAAATATACCTTATGTTGTTATGAAAAGTAAGTATGTTTTTATGAAAAGAAAATATACTTTATGTTTTTACGAAAAGTAAGTATACCCTATGCTTCACGAAAATGTTTTTTTGGATCATTGCTATGAAATCAATCTACCAAGATTGTTTTGGGTCCCATATGATAAGTTATGATATGTTAAGGGGACCGGAGTTTTAGTAGCGCTACACATAAGAATTCTTGCCACCTAAGTTCGGTAACATTCTTGTGTCTCCTATGTTTATGAGGATTTGCCACGAAGTTCGGTAAAATTCCTATGTTTCCATATGTTTATGAGGATTTGCCACCTAAGTTCGGTAAAATTCCTGTCGCATATGTTTATGAGGATTTCGATCCTATCTTATGTTATGATGCAATTGATCCCTATGAATTTCAGAAAATTATGCTTGGTATACTTACTGTGATTTTACTACATAAGAATTCTTACCACCTAAGTTCGGTAAAATTCTTATGTTTATGAGGATTTCGATTTTATCCTATGTTATGATGAAAACTTACTGTGATTTTACTGTTATTATGATTTTACTACATAAGAATTCTTACCACCTAAGTTCGGTAAAATTCTTATGTTTATGAGGATTTCGATTTTATCCTATGTTATGATGAAAACTTACTGTGATTTTACTGTTATTATGATTTTACTGCATAAGAATTCTTGCCACCTAAGTTCGGTAAAGTTCTTGTATGTTTATGAGGATTTAAATCCTATCTTATGTTATGCTTTCAAAAGAAATTATGCTTGGCATAATTAAAATGTTTTTATAAGTATATGGTTTTCAAAGAGATGTTTTCAAAGAGCTGTTTCAAAGAGCTGTTTTCAAAGAGCTGTTTTCAAAGAACTATTTTCAAAGAGATGTTTTCAAAGAGCAGTTTTATAAAGAAGTTCTATCAATGCCCGTTTTATAAAGAGCCGGGATTTATGTGTTTAATCATCTTATAAATTAAATTAATTTGCGATGAGTCTACTGAGTATTTCCCCCATGAAATACTCACCCTACTTTTTAACAGTTTTGCAGATTTCGGAGACGGTGGCGAGCGATGAATGATGGTGGCAATAATCGTTGAACGGTTGAAAGTTTGACGTTAATGATTTCCGTATTTTCCAAACAATCGAATAATTTAGAGAAGTTCATTTATTTGAGAAATTATGATATTGGCAATTTCTTTACAATATTAATGGTTCGATTTACTATTTCAAATGGTTTCATAAATGTTTTCAATTTTAGCGGCCATTACAGTTTATTTAATGTTGCCAAAATATGAATTTCAATTATTTCTTCCGCAAAAATATTATTCGAAAAATTTAGACAGAAAATGACGTAGTGAATCGGGTATACGGAACTCGGGGCGCTACAAGTTGGTATTAGAGCTAGTCTGCGTTTCTGTAGACTGGAAAAAAATTTTCAAAAAGAATTTTCATGAAATATTTTCCATTATAAAATATTATTGATGAAGATTGCCACTGCCATCATTCGTTCCACCAACTCCGAGGTAAAGAAGTTTATAATGTTTAAAGTTATTTCAGTATTTCGAATACTCATTTTATTGATTTATGAGAAAGAATGAAGAGTATTTCGGATACTTATGATTTATGAGAAATAAGAATGTATTTCTTCAAAAAAAAAAAAATAATTTGAAATTTTTATGTTGAGGAATTATGAATTGAATTATGGGATATTTTTGATGATATTGAAGTGTTGGAATCATTTTCAATATTTTTAAATCGTTGTGATCAAATGTGGAGTTATTTATTATTGTGAGTTATGAAGTATGCTTATGGTTTGGAATAAGTCCAAATTACAAGGGAGACTCTGTCCAGAATTTTATCGTTTGGAAATAAGAGCATAATATGGTATGCAATCACTAAGAGAATTGAGTTTAGAATTGCAAGTTAATAAGCAAGATTGAGTAAATGATAAGTTATATTTTGAAAGACGAGTGAAGACAAGTATAATGGCATTTTTGGGAAGAATCTTAATTATTCTTGGGAATGGATTTATCACTTGTAAGGAATGATCACTTGTATTGGAGAGTATTATAAGGATATGAATTTTGAGGAAAATAGGGATAAGATTTTACAGTGATGACTTATTTTGGAATGGAGTTCAGAAGAGGGATCACGGTAGAATCCAAAATTTTTTTAGTCTGAGGAATTGATATATAATATTAGTGATCAGATTGACGTATAAGGTACGTGATAGATATGACGACTAGACGGTTAAGGAATGTGATGGTTATCCAGGGAAGAATAGTGTGAATATTGAGTTCGATGATCTTATTTTGATGATTTATTGCATTATGGTGAAATATTATCTACGATTGAGAATTTTCATTTTTAGTCATAATATATGGGTTTATTTAAAGATTTAGTGATACAGTTTCGATTAATTATTATTGGTTGTACTTTTGAAGTGAGTAAATATTTTGGCTACAATAATGGAAAATCTGAGATGATCAGTTGTGTGATTTTAAATTATGGGATTGTATCTTTGGGTTAAGCAAATATGATGAGGAATCCTATATGATTTACAGAAGTCTTATTTAATGGTGATAAGATTAATCAGAGTATTGTTCATAAAGTGTGATATGAATTGAAGTTTGGGAGAATAGAAAATTTTAATTTTGAATTTCAGATTTGGGAAATTAGTGAAGTTTCTTAAGTTTGAGAATAACATATCTGATCCTTGTGATGCTGTTTTAAGTTAGTATCTTAGCTCTCAGCTAGAATGAGTATTTGATACCGAGTACTTGATGTATGATTTAAAGTATAGAAAAATGAAAAGTGGGAACAAGAGTTATGCGCTGTTATTTTTCTCGACAAAAGAAAATTTGATGATAAGATTGGAGATATGGAATATTTTATTGGATTTTGGTACTGATATTTTTGGTATAATAATCAAGGTATAGTGAGATGATACGGGAATACGTGAAAGAGAAATAAGGACCGTATTGAATCAGAATTCATAAGTATGTATAAGTGAAAGAAATACTTTGCAGGAAATGTGGTGACATTTAAGTAAAGAATCTTAGTTATTTGGAAGATATTTGTTTACTGAATTTTGGGTTACAAATATTGGAAAGATAAGTTGATGATATTATGTTGATATGTTTGGGTATAATACGTAAAGAGAATATTCAGGTAATTCTTTGATTATTTTTTTGAAATATTCGATGATAAGAAGAAAGAAAAAATTATTATGATATGATATGTCAGTAAGATTTGTTGAAATTTTAGAGATATATACGAATATCTGAGGTCACATGATACGATGATAAGTGACATGTTACATGAATACTACAAGATATGATGAAATTTTTACATACGATTGGGAATTTTTTTTGATTATTTTGGGAATATTCGATGATAAGAAGTTTAGAGATGATAAATTATTATGGTTTGATATATCAGTAAAGATTTATGGAAACTTGAAGAGATTTTTTTTATGGAATTACAGAAATTAGTAAAAAGACATGATGTTGTCTGGGATTTGTGAGATAATGATGATGGACGTAAGGTTATTTGAATATAAAGGTACAATAGAAATTGTAAGAAATGATATGATGATGATAATTGAAGGTGATAATGTATTGAGATTATGAAATAAGTTGATCATCTATGAATAAGTTATGTTGTTTTGGGTTCATAAAAATGGAATTCAAAGAATAGTGAACTTTCAGTCACTTACGATTCAGAAGAATTTTGAGTAAACACATATGTCTATAGAAAAGTCCAGTTGGTTAAAAATGGTTGGGTTAAATTTGGTAGCAATGATGCTACATCAGAGAAGAAGAAGAAGAGATTCGGATTAAGTATTCAAAAATCATAAGATCAAGTAAGTTTAATTTCGAGGACGAAATTATTTTAAGGGGGTAAGATTATAGCGACCCAGAATTTTTATGCAATTAATAATTATTTTAATATTTAGAAAATTGTGTCGCTATTGTTTTGAAGTTAACGCCGCGACGGATTCGTCTAGCCAAGTCAAGAAATATCGAATTTGTTCGATTTTAAATTAAAATCCGAATTTCTAAAATTATGTTATTTTAATTAATTATTCAAAGTATTATTTTTAAAATCATTTTTGAATTCCAAATTTATTAAAATATCTCAATTTTCCTTATTCAAATTATTTCAAGTCCAAATACGTAATTCAATTTTTATCTCAAAATTTATTTATTTTCAAATGTATTTTCAGTCCAAAATATATCTATTTTTAAATACATTTCTTGATCAAAGTTAGTCAAATTTTAGTTAATCCTATTTAACCTAATATTCTCCATCATCATCATCATCCTCAGCATCAACTTTCGGCCTCCACTTCCAATTTTTATTCTTTCACATGGCACAACTCACATTTCCCTACCTCTCTTTATCATCATCATCGGCCAACCCCATTTCCAATAACATAAAATAGAATAAATCATTCTCATGATGTTTCCACTCAATTATTTCTTCCCTTTTTCCTCCATTATCAACAAACCACCACTATGATCAAACCACTATAATTAACACCAGCTATCACCATTCTCTGCAATTCATCAGCCTCATCATAATCACAACTCTGTAGCACCTCAACCATAGCCAAGATCCATTATCAAACACCACTGCTATTACCAATACACCATCATCGTATTTGCATCAACCTGCAGCTCCTTCACCCAAGAAATCTGTATCATCACCTTCACTGCCTTTCAATTCTTCCCATAGCCGATTTTGAATTTCACCATTTCATCATTTCATATGCCATCAGCACTGCAACCACTCAATACCAAACTACCTCTACTCAAATTGAACTCTAAACCACCAATCAGCAGCCACTGATCAACCACTGCAACCAGCTCAACTCCATCGCAATCAAATTCATCACTGCATCAATACACAATTCATTCCTACTCCATTTCGTCTACACCACCACCGTTTGCATTGATCACACCACAGCCAAACGTCCCTGCACCACTATGTAAACTGCACCACCTTGAATCACTGCCAAAACCACCATCGCAGCCACAAACTTTGATTCCCAATTTGCAGCCAATTCACTACCCAGATCAAAATCTGCAACACCACTGCCAACCGACACTATCATCACCATACTCAAACACCAAATTGAATCAGCGTTCATCATCATTAATCAAAATTGAGCACCACCACCGCACTCAGCCGAACCACAGTCTCAATACCACCTGCAAACCACCAACAGTCAAATCCGCCAACGACTGCTCCTCACAAATCAAAACCCAAAACCCAGTAATAGATGAACCCCGACACTTACCTCAATCGCCGCTCCCTTCGCCGGAGAATTTCACGCCCCAAATCGCGAACCCTAGCCTCGGTTCAACCATCGATTTTTACTCAAACCAGCACCAAAACTCCGTATTTTTGCTACCAATCCTTTCTTTTTGTTACCGCCTCACGATGGCGGTGATACCGCCGTGGATCGCCGGCGTTTAACTCCGGCAGATCTCCCCTGCTCGCGGCTGGCGTCCCTGCTTCCCACTTTGCCTCTCACCGTCTCTCTCTTCTCTGCACAGACGGATAGAAATGGGTAGAGAGAGAGTAAAGCTGAGATATATATTTAATTTTCAGAAATTGCAGCTTGGTCCCTGAAGTTTTAAAGGTTTTCAAATCAGTCCCCAACTTTTTAAGTTATCCATTTCAGCCCCAAAGTTTTAAATGATTTACTTCAGCCCTTTAACTTTAAACTCTTTTATTTCAATACCTGCTGATTTACTTTTAAGCCCAAGTTTCAAAGTATTCATTTTAATCCCTCAACTTTCAAAATATCTATTTTAGTCCCTGAACTTTCAAAAGTATTCATTTTAGTCCCTCAACTTTCAAAACATCAATTTTAGTCCTCAAATTATAATTTATCATTTTGAACTATATATTCGATATACTAAAGTGACTTATTGGCTAAGACGAAGCGTACGGAGAATTTAAAGAAATTGAAGTCATTCCCGCTCAACTTTGCACTCGTCGGATTTGAGGTAGACTCGCACTTATTAATTGATTTAAATTATGATTTCATATGAATGTCATGTGACTTGTGAAAGTCAATTTTTAAGAAAAACAAGTATGTTTTTATGAAAGGTAAATATACCTTATGTTGTTATGAAAAGTAAGTATGTTTTTATGAAAAGAAAATATACTTTATGTTTTTACGAAAAGTAAGTATACCCTATGCTTCACGAAAATGTTTTTTTGGATCATTGCTATGAAATCAATCTACCAAGATTGTTTTGGGTCCCATATGATAAGTTATGATATGTTAAGGGGACCGGAGTTTTAGTAGCGCTACACATAAGAATTCTTGCCACCTAAGTTCGGTAACATTCTTGTGTCTCCTATGTTTATGAGGATTTGCCACGAAGTTCGGTAAAATTCCTATGTTTCCATATGTTTATGAGGATTTGCCACCTAAGTTCGGTAAAATTCCTGTCGCATATGTTTATGAGGATTTCGATCCTATCTTATGTTATGATGCAATTGATCCCTATGAATTTCAGAAAATTATGCTTGGTATACTTACTGTGATTTTACTACATAAGAATTCTTACCACCTAAGTTCGGTAAAATTCTTATGTTTATGAGGATTTCGATTTTATCCTATGTTATGATGAAAACTTACTGTGATTTTACTGTTATTATGATTTTACTACATAAGAATTCTTACCACCTAAGTTCGGTAAAATTCTTATGTTTATGAGGATTTCGATTTTATCCTATGTTATGATGAAAACTTACTGTGATTTTACTGTTATTATGATTTTACTGCATAAGAATTCTTGCCACCTAAGTTCGGTAAAGTTCTTGTATGTTTATGAGGATTTAAATCCTATCTTATGTTATGCTTTCAAAAGAAATTATGCTTGGCATAATTAAAATGTTTTTATAAGTATATGGTTTTCAAAGAGATGTTTTCAAAGAGCTGTTTCAAAGAGCTGTTTTCAAAGAGCTGTTTTCAAAGAACTATTTTCAAAGAGATGTTTTCAAAGAGCAGTTTTATAAAGAAGTTCTATCAATGCCCGTTTTATAAAGAGCCGGGATTTATGTGTTTAATCATCTTATAAATTAAATTAATTTGCGATGAGTCTACTGAGTATTTCCCCCATGAAATACTCACCCTACTTTTTAACAGTTTTGCAGATTTCGGAGACGGTGGCGAGCGATGAATGATGGTGGCAATAATCGTTGAACGGTTGAAAGTTTGACGTTAATGATTTCCGTATTTTCCAAACAATCGAATAATTTAGAGAAGTTCATTTATTTGAGAAATTATGATATTGGCAATTTCTTTACAATATTAATGGTTCGATTTACTATTTCAAATGGTTTCATAAATGTTTTCAATTTTAGCGGCCATTACAGTTTATTTAATGTTGCCAAAATATGAATTTCAATTATTTCTTCCGCAAAAATATTATTCGAAAAATTTAGACAGAAAATGACGTAGTGAATCGGGTATACGGAACTCGGGGCGCTACAATTATCTCATCAATCTTAACCACTTTTGCCACTTCCATGTTGACCGCTTCGAACCTTCAATTATCTGAAAATGGTAAATATCGTGGAGTGAGATTTATAAAATCCCAGTAAGTATACCAAGCATAAATTTTCTTTTGAAAGCATATGGATCATTTTCATCATAACATAGGATAGGATTGAAATATTCATAAACATAGGGAGACACAAGAATTTTACCGAACTTAAATGGCAAGAATTCTTATGTGTAGCGCTACTAAACTCCGGTCCCCTTAGCATAATCATAAACATATCATATGGAACCCATAACAATCTTGTGAGATTGATTTCATAGCAATGATCCAAACATTTTCATAAAAACATAAGATATACTTACTTGTCATAAAAACATACTTACTTTTCATAAAAACATAAGGTATACTTACTTGTCATAAAAACATACTTACTTTTCATAAAAACATAAGGTGTATTTACTTTTCATAAAAACATACTTACTTTTCATAAAAACATAAGATATACTTACTTGTCATAAAAACATACTTACTTTTCATAAAAACATAAGGTGTATTTACCTTTCATAAAAACATACTTACTTTTCATAAAAACATAAGATATACTTACTTGTCATAAAAACATACTTACTTTTCATAAAAACATAAGGTGTATTTACCTTTCATAAAAACATACTTACTTTTCATAAAAACATAAGATATACTTACGTTTTAAAAGATTAAAATGAAGTGTAGTAGTAAATGGACCAAAACTTTCTTGACCACCTTGAATTTCTCTTACTTGTGGATTTTGTCAAGAGATTGGAAATAAGTGTATATGTGTAGAGTTGTGTGTAAAAGAGATGGGTTTAAATAGATGTATAAAGTTGGCATATTGTAAACATAATCATTCAATTCTATTAATTTTAACACATCCTTTTCTTAAAGTAAAGCACCATTCATATACTTTTCCATATTTATACAAATAATATGCTCTTCATGATTATATATAATGGAGTATATAAATCATTCATATACTTTTCCATATTTATACAAATATTATGCTCTTCATGATTACATATAATGGAGTCTTATCAATCATTCATATACTTTTCCATATTTATACAAATATTATGCTCTTCATGATTATATATAATGGAGTATATAATTCATTCATATACTTTTCCATATTTATACAAATATTATGCTCTTCATGATTACATATAATGGAGTCTTATCAATCATTCATATACTTTTCCATATTTATACAAATATTATGCTCTTCATGATTATATATAATGGAGTATATAATTCATTCATATACTTTTCCATATTTATACAAATATTATGCTCTTCATGATTACATATAATGGAATCTATCAACCATTTATATACTTTTCCATATTTATTAAATTAAGATTCTCATAATTATTATATTTAATGGAACCTCTCATGCTTGCATATATTTTCTTAATTTAAATAATAAAAGTAATTTTTGTATAAATAAATATTGGGATAACATTGAATTAAGTACTTAGACTTAATATACTTTAAATCAAGAGAATGGAGATATTTTTAGAAATTCGGAATTTAATTTAAAATCGAACGATCTCGATTATTTCTTGACTTGGCTATACGAATACGTCGTGGCGTTAACTTAATAAAAATGGGTGAAATAGTAGCGACACGATTTTCTATTAAAATAATTATTAATCGCGTAAAAATTCTTGGTCGCTACAAAGGCAATGTATGTTGTTGGTTAATTTTGTGGTATGATGCATAGGATGATAAGGCTATGGCTCTGAGTACTTGTGTGTGAGTTAGAAAACATGGCAATAAATGGAACGTCGTTGGGGATGGTGATGAAGTGTTGGGATGATTGTGAAAATGGTATGGTGAAAGTTATAATTGTAATTAATTGTAAACTGTAATTAATTATATGATGTAATTAACATGTAATTGCAGTTGTTAATGTGGATGTAACTGATTCAATTAATCTTAACAAAAAATATATGTTATGTTTTACAAATGCATTAGTTACAATTGTAATTAATTATCAACTCTAATTCATTACAATTTATAGCTAATTCCATTAATTTTAAAATAAAAAATAAAATTTCAAGTGACTTGTAATATAAAATTAAGTTGCAATTATAATTAAGTCACATTTTAATTAATTTCAATTCTTAATGATAACAATTACATTTGCAACTTTTAATTCTAACTTACATTTATAATTGATTATAAAATTAAAATTAAGTTACGTTTGTAATTAATTACAAAATTGAAATAAAGTTGCAATTATAGTTGTAATTAAGGTGCATGTAACTAATTCAATTAATTTTAGCAAAAAAGATTTATCATATTTTACAAAGTCATTAGTTACAATTGTAATTAATTATAAAATTTAATTCATTACAATCTGTAACTAATTCAATTAATTTTAAAAGAAAAATAAAATTTCAAGTGCCTTGTAATGTACAATTAAATCGCAATAGAAAATACTTAATTACAATTGTAATTAATTGCAAAATTGAAATTAAATTATAATTGTAATTAATTATTGTAATTCATTACATATTAATGTAATTAAGTTGCAATTTCAATTAAGTTATAATCATAATTGATTATAATTGCAATTGCAACTTAATTGTAACTTAATTGCAATTAATAAGTTAGTTACGTTTGTATTTGATTACAAAATTGAAATTAAGTTACAATTTTAATTAATTACAAACTGTGAATATGATTTTTCATAGCCAGAGTACCTAATTTTGATAATATATTTCATATTCTTAAAATATTTTTTAAAATATCTGATATTTAAAAATATGTCATTTGAAATTTTGTATTTATGTACTTAACCATTTATTTTTTTCCTTTCCTTTTCTTTTCTTTTTTTAAAAAGGCCTGTTTTAAATTTCAAGAACAATAGAACGGGCCCATCGGGTTTTACCTTTGAACATTGGAACAATTTACTGTGAAGGAAAATAATAAGAGGAGACGAGGTGTTCATCAGAAGGCACTAATTTTATCGTGTTGCAGTGATTTCTACGATTATAGATCATCTTCTTCATCACCAAACTTTTGGAAGGTAATATCAGATTTTTATTGGGTAAAAAACAAACTTTACATCTATTGGGCTTTATATATTGATTTTGCACTTCGTTTGATTGTTGTGGATGATTTAATTTCAACAAACCCTTGATCTAATCCTTCTAAGTTACAATTATCAGTTGCAGGGAAGGGTCCGATCCACTCCTAAGATTCTGTCCAGACTTAATCGCCACTCTCTTCTTCTACCTCCTTGGAATTTATTTTTTTCCCCAATTTTTTTGTTTCTTGAGGGTAATCTTCCTTTTGCAACAGCAGCGATTTTTCTCTCTTTAGTTTTTTATGTGATTGTTTGTCGTTTTCCCCTTGGTTTGAGCGCCTGCTGCTCCCTCGAGTGTAATTTGTGAAATACCCAAGGCCAAAATCCAGTTTCCCCCGCTAGACCCCAGGTGGTTCAACCCATGGACGCTTGACTTTGGGGTTTTTGAAGTGGAGAATTTGATGTTTTGGAAAACTGTGGAACTTGCTCTACTGTTTAATTAAAGTGAGAATAATTTTAGGATGTTACATACCCAAGGAGCGTCAAAAAACACTTGCAATCTCCTTGCGGTCTATTGTGGGAGAACTGCAGAAAATAAGCAGGAGAGAGATGTTGCAGATGAAAAAACTAAGTTCCCTTTCCCAGTTATTGTGTCTTCAGGGCATTTAGAGGTGCGGATTCTTTTCAGGTTATTTGTTTGGTTTGCAATCTTCAATTTATGAATTTCTTAAAGAATATCTGCATGCATTTATATCGTGGCTGCTAGTCATATTATTACCATGTGCTATATAGGTTCAAACATTGAAAAATCCAACTGTTGAAGAACTTCGGAAGGTTGTTGATTCGTGGCAGCCCAATTGTGTATACTTCAAAGGAGAACAGCTGCCAAATGATGAAGTTGGCCCCCTTTCTTGGGGAGGGGTCGACTTGTCCTCTCCAGAAGCTGTATCTGGACTCTTTAGCACCACATTGCCAATATTTGTAAGTGATTTGTCCGCAGTAACTTGTTATTTGTTTTGGTTAATTTCCTCTGCTATACTATTCTTGTTTATGTGACTATCTCTATTTTGAAAACCGGACCGGACCGTCCGGTTTAACCAGAAAAACCATGAACCAATTCTACTATAGCCGGGTATCTGGTAAAAATCAGGAAAAAAAACTGGTTCGACCAAAAACTAGTGAACCGGTCACTATTTTAACGAGTTTTCCGACTACCTTGTAAAAAAAATGTAGGAAGCGTAGATGAAAGAAATTGAAAGGAAGCTTTCCTGAGTTGACAAGTTATTTGAAAGATAATCTATAAATTCTTATGTACGCATACATGCAGAAGGAGCCGAAAAAAGAAAAAAAATAGAGAAGTGCGGTTAGAAAATAGTGAAAGAAAGCAACAGCGCCGTGCCTCCTGCTGAATTTCTGACTTTTCAGATGACTTTCTAGGCTTATAACATTATTGGATTTTTATCCCTGTTTAGGTAGGGTTATGAGACCTTGGCTCATTTAGTTTTATGTTATTAAATGATTATTGAAAAATAATTAACAAATGTTAAAATAAAAAATCTTAAACTTAGCCCCTGTTTGGTCTAGGAGTTTTTACATAACTTTCCTCCAAAACTTATTTCCAACCACAAATTTTTGTAGAACATCCACTTTCACACTTTTCAAGCTATTTTCAACTACACATTCTTCCAAAAATCCAATTTCCCTCCAATTTCTCTTACACTAAATGGGCTCTTAGTATAAATTTTTTTAGAAGTATATATCTATACGGTAATTTAGTTTTTTAAATAACAGATATCTAGATAAGATTTTACTTATTTAATTCCATGTCGAATCGGTTCAACCTCTGTTCAATCCTCTGACCTTTGACCTTCTTTCTTCTCCGGGTCAAAGTCTGATCCGGTCAAGTTTTCAATCTCTTCGTTTTTCTTTTCCAAAGGTTGATTTAGTCATCCATCAGTGAATATTAGTTCTGATGATGTTATTTGATTTGATATGAATTGTTTATGAAGGTTTATCTGGAGTTCCCAAATGGTGAAAAGTTAGCAGAAGCACTTCAATCTAAGGTAAGAGATGAAAGATGTTATTATAAACAACTATTGGTGTGTTTGCAATTTATTGGACAAAACAAAATATTAGATATAGAATCTTGTTATGATATAAGGTCATGGATGAATTTCCTTTGGTTTTGATCACCATCTTCACGTTTGCAGGGAATTCCTTATGTAGTATATTGGAAGAACACTTTTTCTTCCTTTGCAGCTAGCCATTTTTGTCATGCAATGTTCTCAGTGGTTCAGAGGTATTCTTTTACATTTGAATGTATACAACCACGGAATGGATTGAGTTAATGTATCAGTCTTACGTGTTGAAACTTCATCTTGTTAACCAATTATTTTGCTACAAGTTATACTGGCTGGTTGTCTAAGAAGCGCGGACACGAACACGAACACGCGTTGCTACACTATACGACACAAATCGGTCATGCTAACACGTATTATTTCAAACAAGTCGGAGACCTATACGTTGTGGACACAACTATTTAGCCTCCATTTTGGAAGATTTATAAACGGTTTAATTTATAGGACTCATCGCGTGGCTTGTCGAAAATTTTTAAAACTATATAAAATTAGGAGTAATCGCGTGGCTTGTTAGACGCGTCTTGAAGTGTCCAAGGAGAGTCAATGTTCGACATAACATGTTATGTCCGACACAAATATAATGCCCTAGTAGAATTGTCCATGCTTTGTAGCTGGTAATAGATTTGTTTATAAATCACAGCTGCTCTCTTTAGGGATTTTTAAGAGATTTTTGTTGGGAATTGAAGTATATAAATTTTACATTGTCTTTTGTTGAACTCGTGAATTTTATGTATATGGTTTGCTATTCATTCGCTGGCAATATTCAGTTATATATTATAAAGGATAAAAAACGCTGATGGTCGTTATATTTTTGGTTAGGGTGAACTTTCTTGTTAATCACCAAAATTCATTTCATCCCAAAATGGTCACTTTGCTTTCTAAAATGTTGAATTATGTCACCTGATAGAATTTCATCCATTATTCAAAGAGGATAATGTTTTAAACCACCTGTATAAATATTTGCCATATATTTGCAATTTTACCCAGATTTCGACAGCGCAAGACACTGGTACTCTTGACCTAATCTCAAACCCGATGTTAAGCAGTTCAAGATTCCTCTCATGTCCCAACCCATTAACCGCAATACCACTGTTGTTCACCAGCCCTGGCAAAACCATGGCCACATGCTGTTCACTTCTCCCTAAAAGAAGAGGAGAGGGATTTGATGTTGTTCTCTTGTAATATAGGGTCTTCATTCGATGTACCTTCTTCTGCATTAGATTTAAGCTAACCATATTGACTAGGGTACAGAGATTTCGCAGAGCTTGTTGAGAAAGAGGAGGGGCGAAGAACACGTCCTGTTGGAAATCCCATAGATGAGGTTAAGGGTGGTGATGGTGATGGTGATGGTGATGGTGATGGCAATGGCAATTATGCTTTGGAAGAAAAAATGGTGCTAAAGTGGGGGTGGGTGGATGGGGGTGGTGCTGAAGTGTTGGCACAAATTCACACAGGTGGTTTAAAAATTAAAGGAGAAAAAACCTATGTCAGATTTCCCATTAAGATATGACATAAATGTGTTAATAATGGACGGAGAACCAAGGAGATGACATAAGTGAAACGATGGGGTAATTGACCATTTTGGAAGAAGATTGAGTTCAGTGACCAACATGAACCATCAGTATATTTACCCTATTCTTAAGTTATTCCATGACTGGGTTATACACGATGACAGTGACCATCAATTTAATTGCAAGAGCTGATCAGTCATGTAGATATGCACATAAATGTGTTAATAATGGACGGAGAACTAAGGAGATGACATAAGTGAAACGATGGAGGAGGTAATTGACCATTTTGGAAGAAGATCGAGTTCAGTGACCAACATGAACCATCAGTATATTTTACCCTATTCTTAAGTTATTCCATGACTGGGCTATACTCGATGCCAGTGACCATCTGTTTAATGGCAAGAGCTGATCAGTCATGGCCCAGAGTAATTAGAACGTGCATTTTGCTTCTTTCTTTAACTCCCTTTATATGTTCTTCACCGCCTTTGTGAATTTGGAAAACATTAATTTGATTTCTGAAGCTCTCTTATTTTGTCGACTGCAGTTCATTCTGTCACACTTGGGATGTGTTTCAGCTTGCACATGCCTCCTTTAGGCTTCATTGCGTTCAAAATAATATAGTCCTTCATGATAACACACTGGAAGTTGATGATAATTTAGGCCCTAATCTTCTTGGGGAACCTCCAAATATTAGTGTAACTTTACCTGAGATGGGTCCCGAGGAGGATGAAGAGAGCGCCTCTGGTGACCTTCCCGCTGTGAAGATATATGATGATGATGTAAACATGAGATTTCTTGTTTGTGGAGTGGCAAGTTCATTGGTAATCGAACCAACACCTTTTAAATTTGTCTTTCATGTGCTCTTTTCCATAAACATTTTTTTTAACAATTCAATGTACTTGGATATTCTGCCATGGAATGATTTCTTTTTCAGGATGCTTCCTTATTGGGGTCTCTGGAGGATGGCCTCAATGCACTACTGAGCATTGAAGTAAGAATGACTTGGAACTGTCCTTTCCCTCCCTCCCTCCTCCTTCCTGTTACTTCTGGAGATGCGATGAAACAAAATGATTATATGTTTATAACCTCTCAATGTCTTGCTTTTTTTTCTATTTCTTTTACATGATTGAGAAATTTGATATGCCTTAATTCTTTGAAATGGATTCAGATGCGGTGCAGCAAACTTCATAACAGGGCGAGGTATGTATGTATGTTGTTTCCATAAATGTATATACTTAGGAATTTTAGCTTTATGTGAAAATTTCTTTAACCCTTTACAGCTCTTTACTCTAATAAATACTTAAGATTTCACTCACTTAGCATTAGTAAATATATCTCACATAAGGATGTTCAAGTTTGCAACCGTCTGGTATCCTTTACCCTGGGTATTGGTGGCTCACCTTCAGAAAGAGTTGCAGCTTACTCTTGTTGGGATATTTTGAATGACTTTTTTTCCTAGGTGCATCCTGCAAGTTTTCGGTGAAGCATTTTGTCCCATTGATGCTGTAATAGTTGATAACATTTTCTGAAAACATTTGTTTTGTGGTTCAGTGCCCTTCCACCACCACTTCAGGCTGGCACATTTTCTCGTGGTGTCGTGACCATGCGATGTGATTTGTCAACCAGTAGTTCTGCTCATATCTCTCTTTTGGTGTCAGGAAGTGCTCAAACGTGTTTCGATGATCAGGTAATGCATCGATGTTTTTAATGCCACGTCATTTATTTAATTCCTAGTATATGATTTGGTTTTAACTGAACTTGGCTATGCTTGGCCTTTTTTCAGCAATTGGAAAATCATATAAAAAGTGAAATCATTGAAAAAAGTCAGCTGATTCGTGCACTGCCAAATTGTGAGGAAAATAAACCATGCTTGTCGGAACCTCGAAGATCAGTCTCAATAGCTTGCGGGGCAGCAGTATTTGAAGTTTCCATGAAGGTTCCAACATGGGCTTCACAGGTCATTATTTTTATTTCTTGTGTAAATTCTACAATTTTAGTGGTCTTTCCTGAAACTGATTGGCTTCAGTTCTCTCTTAACTTGTCAGCTCTTCTTAACAGTCTCATCCCTTTAATGCATGTACGAAATGTTGGCTCTTATAAGTACTTTTGACCTCAAGTTAATTTCTATGATTTGATGGAAATTATTGGAAACCCCGATGACATATGTTCTGTCATTTAACTTAACAAATCACTCTGAGTTTGGATAGAATGATATTTACAAATGATTTATAGCATTTTTGGGAAATGGGAAGTGATTATAAATTATTTAAATCATAATATATAAAAATAAAGTTTTCGATAAGAGGGTAGTAGGTTCCACAAAATGTGTGGATAAAAAAATGTAGTTTAATGTTTATAATCGTGAATCAAACATAGGCTTAAATTTGGGATTGGCTAATGCTCGCTTTGGGGCGAACCAAGCACGAGCCAGCTTGTTTTAAAATTTTATGACTTGGATTGCTCCGCCAACTCGCTTTGGGGCAAGTGGGCCGTGAGATGGGGAGTAGCTTACACGAGAAAATGCTAGCTAGGCTCACCGTGTTGTTCATCCCTAGCTTAAATTATTACAAAAATAATGTACTTAATTCTTTTTTTAATTTTTACGTCAGTGTTCCTTTTGGTACATATATATTTTATTGATTCATTTTTTATATTATTAAACATATTTCATCTCCATAATAATTTATAATTGTTACAGTGGAAGGTGAAGGAAATATATGTTACTTTTTTATTTAATTCTTTTCAGTCTTCATTTTAGTTTTACTTATTATTTTTCTAATATCAGGTTGCTCTGAGTAAAATTTAATTTTTTCTTTATGTAAAAATATAACAAGATATTTTCTTGATAATCAAATACTATCAAAGTATTTTCTACTGTACTTTGATGAATCATGCAGTGAATTTTGAACAATATGCTCCAACATAAAATTTATCATAAATAATTGACTTTTTATATGTTCCAGAAGTAAGATTATATGGTAGTGACATTCTTGATCAGTAAGCTGGTTTGATCCATGAGATAAATAAGCTTAGAGGTGACTAGTTTAATATGATATTCCTGTGGTGTCGAGTTCAAAACTTTGAATTGGATTGTGAACTGAAGGTTCTCTTTTGGTGGGTTTATGTGTCTTGTTTACTTCTATGGTTGTTGGTTTCATGAAGTGGTTTACTGATTTAGTAGTGTTTTAACAGCGCTAGGAAATTTTCATATGGACTCTATTGGAGCCTTTTTATTACTATGCTGAGAGCTCACTTTGTCCTTTATTGATGTTTCGTGCTTCTTGTGGTTATTATTATAATTTCAGGTTTTGAGGCAACTAGCACCGGATGTTTCATATCGCAGTTTAGTTGCTCTTGGTATTTCCGGTGTTCAGGGATTAGCTGTAGCTTCATTTGAGAAAGAAGATGCAGACCGGATTCTTTTCTTCTGTAAGCAGCAGGTGAAGGATAGCAATTTGAACAATCTAAGGATCAGCAGCTTTCCCACCTGGTTCAGACCACCACCTCCTAGTAGAAAGAGGTCACTAGAAAAAAGCATTGGCTCTCAAAATGGTTTAGTTTCTGGAAATCAAGCCACTGTGAAGAATGAAGATAACGGTAATATGGAAACTGGATTGGTGAATGGGGTCATTGTGCCTCTTGTGCCAGGAAGACAAATGATTAAAGTTGCTGCCATGAGACCCATTCCTCACATTCATCACCAGAAAATGCTTCCCTTTTCGGGAATTTCGGAGGCTGATGGGAATGATGCAAGTCAGACAAGGGTTAAATCATCTATTGTTCCTTCTACAAAACACGGAGGTGCTGGAGTGACTCCTGTTACCCAGCGAAAATCAACGGCAGGCTCGTATCAGGCTAAGCAAATTATTTCTTTGAATCCTCTTCCTCTGAAGAAACATGGTTGTGGGAGAAACCCAATACATGTGTGCTCTGAGGTAAATTTCTGACTTGCATATCACATTTGTTGCTATTTCATGATGCATCAGGGGTTGTGGTCTTGTTTATGGATTTTGCCACGCTATAAATTATGCGGGCACCAATGAAGACATTGTTTGCAAATATAGATAATAAGCAGACGCATTCATCTAAGTTCAGTTTCTTGCATATCTTCAATAAATATGATGTATGAGTTTAACTAAATTTGGCATATGGCTACCTACATTATATGCCTGAAATCTTCAAGTCAGTGCTAAATTTTTCCCTATTCTATGTTTCAATTATGTTTGACATGTCTACCTACATTATATGCCTGAAATCTTTACATTCGTATCTAGTTTTTGCACTATTCTTTTAGAATAGACCAACCTTGCATCACTTGTCGTGATGCATGTACTAGTTCTGTATCATGATACAACGAAAGATGAGCAATTGCCATTGCATTGATTAAAAGAAAAACCATGCAAGTTAAATTTATACTTTTTGATTATTTCTGAAGTATCGGCAAGGCATTGTCACAATGTTAATTTATGGCTCTCTTTCCTCATCTTGTCTGTTTCTTACTGTTTCCGTTCTTGTAACTGCAAAGGAGGAGTTTCTTAAGGATGTAATGCAATTTTTGATACTCCGAGGACATACTCGTCTCATTCCTCAAGGTGGGCTTGCTGAATTTCCAGATGCTATACTCAATGCAAAGCGTCTTGATCTCTTTAATTTGTATAGGGAGGTGAGTGTTGTTATTCTGATTTTTCTGAGAACAGAACATCTGCTGGTTGTTTTTTTAATATAAAATACACAACAAACTACATAGGTGATAATTGTAATTTGTATCTTAATCAGGTAGTCACAAGAGGAGGTTTTCATGTTGGCAATGGCATAAATTGGAAGGGACAGGTTTTTTCGAAGATGCGCAATCACACCGTGACAAATAGAATGACTGTATGCCCTGCTACTCAGCTTGTTAATTCCAGACTTTTTGATGCTCCCTCCGTACAAAGATAGTCCACTATTCATTTGTCGTCTATGTTTGTTCCACAAAGATAGTCCACCTTTTTTGATAGTGAAATTAATATTTTATTTTTCATTTTGCCCTTATTTAATGTGTTTTTTATTAGTCTAAATAAATTTATACTCTTTCAATTTTGTGGGAAACTATATAAATTTATTAGGAGTATATTAGAAAAAGTGATTGTAAAATTTATGTTTTCAACAACATTAATAGATATTTCTTAATCCGTGTGAAAATGAGTAGGGGACTATCTTTGTGGAACGGAAGGAGTATTTTTTATTGCAATGCTTAAGAATCAACTAGCGCATTTCTGCACGTGGTATTTAGTGAATAGGAACAAGATTTTAGCTTTTCTTTTCCTTCATTGATGCAGTCTAGTGTTATTCAATTCTTCCAACCAAACATGACATAAGTAATTTTAAGAGGATTGTGACTCGTGAGGTGAATTTGAATTCTGGATTGCAACTTGCTCATTTTAGCATCTGGATCAATATCCTACCGTGCATTATGTTTTAGTTCAATAGTTAGATACTGTTACCTTGGAGACCGAGACATATTGCACTAATAAATTGATAATACCCTTTCTTTTTGCATAATCATGAGTTCATGACCAGTTCTTAGGACTCGATTCTGGTCTACTTTTTGATGTAATAGAATGTAAAATATTCTCCAGATGGAAACTGCAAAAGCCTACTCTATTTTTATCTCATTTTATTTTCTTTTATATGCTTGATCCAGGGTGTTGGAAATACGCTTAAAAGACACTATGAAACTTACCTTTTGGAATATGAATTAGCTCATGATGATGTAGATGGAGAGTGCTGCTTATTGTGTCGCAGGTCCTTCAATCTCATATTTTCTGCTCCTATACTCTGGAACTATTCTATGTAAAGAGTTGACTGATAACATGGGTTGTTGTTTTAAATATTCATCAGTAGCGCTGCTGGAGATTGGGTTAACTGTGGCATATGCGGGGAGTGGGCCCATTTTGGATGCGACCGAAGACCTGGTTTGGGTGCCTTCAAAGTAGCACATCACTTCTTTATAAGCTCGTAGTTTCTACATATTTTTGTCATCTGATGAACGTCTGGTTTGATATTGTCATTGTTTGAACTCCTTTTCAGGATTATGCTAAGACTGATGGTCTAGAATACGTATGTCCTCAATGCGCCATGTCTCATAAGAAAAAGGCACAGAAGAATGGGAATGGGTATTCTTAAAAGTCCTTAATTATTATTATGGGTTCCAAATTCATCGAGTCCTTGGATATTCTTGTCAAGATTCTGTACGACGAGAAGTATCAGAAAGGACCAAGGGCACAACCATGTATTCTCACTCAATACAGGTGAGTGGCAAAGTGAAACTAGAAAGACTGGCAGGAGATATTGCAGGAGGGTACAGTTATGGGTCGAATTATACATTCTTGCCACTGAGTTTTTATTGAAGGAGCTATTAATTTCCTGCTGCTCTAAATACTTTTAGATGAAAAATGTATTTCCTTCATTTGATTGAGGATGGAAATGACCCTTTTACTAAACTTTATTCATAGAAATCTTGAGTACCTTACATGAATCTAAGCCTTGACAATTTACAAAATTGTTTCGATTGTAAATAACTCTACCATTCATCTAGTGGTGTAATGAAGGCGAGGTCCCTGCGTTGCTCGCCAAAGGCTTAGCACGGTCCATATTCTTCTGTAGTCCCGGTTGAGTCGGGTTGACCTAACCTCTATTCTCTCTTTTTTTCTCCTTGAATCAACAATGCTATTTGTACAATTATAGTTGACAACTATTGTTGACAATTCAGATGTGGTAGGATCTTATTAACTTGTACATTACATCACCTTTTAAATCAACACATTACAATTTGACACATCTGGGTTGTTAACAATAGTTAAATTGTATTAGTATCATTTTTTTTCTTGAACTAAGGTCTGGTTAGGTCGGTCTATGTGGGCCGTGAGTCTGGACACGCAATCCGAAATATCGACATTAAGTGCACATTGACCCATCTACCAACTTGGTTAATGAATTCCTAAAAGCTTTGTTTATCCCGATAATTGGTGCTTAAATATAATTACGTTATGCTTAATTTATTCCTCAACTTGTATATTGGCCCTTTCTCCAACTACTAAGAGTACTATTGAGGATAAAAATTAAAAACAAATATAATTTGAATTTTTGTTACGTGTACGCAAGGATGATCAAAAAACTTGACGGATTCGAGACCTGGGTCTCGATCCCACTGGGAGCGTTCTGTCAGAGTAATCGGGTCGGCAGGATCAGCCATTTTTTTCCTATTGAAAAAATAAGTACAAAAATTAAACAATATAAATGGGTGAAGGGTCACCTCGTCCCGAGAAATATTTCAAACCTAACTCATTGTCATTCATAGTAAACATTAACAATTCCTACGATTTACCACTCAAATCAATGACTTAGATTCGAACCCTCAAGGTGTGGGTTACGCTTTTTTTTTTTTTAACAATATGGTCCATTTGTTACGTCGTCATCATATAATGTTAATATTGTGCTTTATTGTATACTTATAATTCGATTATAGAATTAATTTAAATGGTTGGAGTATTGATTTTGGTGATAATATAATGGGGCATTTGGACAAATATCAAACTTTTGATATCATAATTGAAACTTACGTCATTTTAAAGTATCATTGATTAATACTTCAAATTATTTTTTACTAAAATTACATTCTTCAAAAGAAGTATCATGCTGTGATATTTTTAAATTATTATAATATGATACTTTTCAAATTTTGGTATCACAATCTTAAACTTTTTAAAATTTTTATTATAATTAAAGTAGAATTCTAGTATCACATCTTAATACTTTCAATTTTTTTTATGATACTTCGGTCAGGCATTTCATCTAACACGTTGTAGAATTGATGAAAACTCAATAGTAATATCTTCAAACAACAAACCCACCCTGAGTAAGTCATTGGAGCCTCGTCGAGGAAAAGGAAGGTGGCACAGAGTTTGTGAGAATATTGTAAGGTTTAAAGAGAAAACAAAAGATTAGGTAAAAATTAATGTAAGTATAATTTCATTAAGAAAAAAAAGGTAGTATGGAGTGTAATTATCCCTAATATTATTATATATGGATTAATTAAGTTTAAAAGTTAGAAATACTAAACATATTGCAAGTGAGTTAATTAAGTTATTGCATGTTAAATTTTACCCTAAGTTATTACTTGTTCACTGAACTAAAAAATGTTTCACATTGCTCCCTCATCTTTTCAAGTTTTATCCATCCATCACTCCTTTCAAATTTGTTATTCATAATTGACAGAAAACTTCACGTGTGCGACGAAAAGCTGATGTGATAGCTTGATGATGTTAATTTGTCTACGTGTATTGATTGAAACAATAAAAAGAACAAGTGATTTTTTTCCTGATATGCAAAATCAAAAACACATTACCTTAACCAACTTAATTTTAAAATAAAATTGAGAAGAACTGTGTTTCAAAAATTAAATAAAAATTGTCATTTTGGTTGGATCCGTTTTTAATACAAGTGAAAAAAAAAAAAAACTAACACGGTTAAGTTGTTACATCATCTTTCTGTCGAACTTATGGAGTTTTTCTTTAATTTTGGATAACAAATTTTAAAGTGATAGAATCATAGATGAGGAAACATTTGAATAGATGAGTGAGTAGTGAGCAATATTTTTTAATTCAATGAGCAAATAGTAACCTAGTGTAAAGTTCAATGAGCAGTGAGTAATCTTTTAGTTATCAAATAGTAATCTAGGTAAAGTTGAGGCAACATTCATTAATTAACTATATTGCAAGTAGAGGATACACTTGTTCATTTCTTAAAATTATTTTTCTCTTGCAAACTTAAATTTGATAATATTGAATTGACATTTGTAAGAGTCTTATTCACTCCACATGTTTGGTTTACAAATAGGAACATATCACTATTTTCTTGCGCAATTTACGTAAAAATGAGTAATATTGTTCATAGTGAGTGACTATAGTTATCACCTTACGAGAGACATATGTATCATGGTTTTAATAATTAAAAAAATGTAACAAAAAGAATTTTCACTTCAAACAATCACAAGTATGATGTCGTGTATGATGACCATTGTAATTTATAGTCACTCAGTATGAGTAGAAATATTTTAAAAGTGGTCTGGGAAAGGCTATTTACTTTCAAAAATTTACGAGGCAAATCAAACTTACTAGTTATCTTGCCTCTGTTTGGCAAATGTATTTTTAAACATGTTTTAAAAATACAATTCTCCAAACTATTTTTTAATCATACATATTTTCTCACCACTTTTTAATCACATATTTTACCTAGAAAACATAAAAAAAAATGTTTTTAAACACAAACTTTTAACAAACAAAGATGAGATCAACAAGTTGGTAATTGTGCATTTTTTTCCTATTTTTTCATGGGAAGGAATAAAGTTACTTGGAATGAAAATAACGTTAAAGTGTGTTGTCCATCACAGATTCACAACCAACTTGCTTGATTAGTGCTTAAACATCATTATTGAAGTTTACATTAAATTATTCCTCAACTTGTTTATTGTCCCTTCCCTTCCTTCCAAAATCCAACCACTAATACTATTCAGGAAAGGGACGTCGGACGATAATAATAAATTAAATTCAGCAGCAGATCCAACCACTAATACCATCCAGAAAAGGGACGATAATAATAAATTAAATTCAACAGCAGATTACATTTAACATTTGACTAAAGTTTTATAATTATAATTCAATATTTAGTTTTACAAATATTGATGAATTAATTTTACAAAATATAAAATTGCTTAAAAATGTTGTGTTTGTGTTTCACTCAAATGTTAAATATACTATTATCGTACTATTATATAATATTTCGAAAACAAAAATTTGTTTAAAATTTATATTTGAGGATTAATTGAATTTTGAAGTGAAATACTTAGCATTACTTATGATAAGTGTTTACGTATTAAATTAAATTCCATAATAACTAATTAGTTTAGTTACTAAGCCATAATGCAATACCCTTTCTTCACATGAGCTGTCAGAATATGAAATATCCTCTTCGCATTATAGTCAATTTGGTGATCATAGATCACTTCGGAATTCTCTAATTTACATTTTCTTAATTTTGATTTTTCTAGATATATTTGTTTCAATTTGACCATTGTAATTGTAACCTTAACAATAGTTAATTGTCATTTTACTTGAGGGATGAATTGTTTGTTTGTTTGTTTGAGGTTAAATTAAATTAGATTTTTTTATGTGCAATGCACGAGATTTCTATCAATGAAAATGATTTCAATAAAGATTTATGAAAATATATTGATTATACAATCATATCAAATAAAAAAATAGACAAATAACATCTATATTCTATTTCTATTTCTATATTTATATTAAAGTAGAATAGATGTCACTAAAATTCGCACATAATTTTCTGTAAAAAAAAAACTTTGTAAATTTGGAATTTTTTGTCAAAATAAAAAATAAAAAAATAGCATATTAAATATTTTAGCAATTATTATGGTACATGTGTCATTAATTGCATTAGGATCCGTGTTATGATATTAATGATATCAAAATGTTATTTTATGCATAAATTGTTATTTTAATGCAAATTAGTAGAATATTTGAAAAGAAATCGTGATTTCCTTCAAAAAAAGAAAAAAAAAGAAATCGTGATTAGAAATAAAATATGTTAATTAATTAAATATTATGAGTAATAATGCAATTAAAAAAAGTTGAGGATACAAAAGTAAAAGTAAACAAATATTGAAGATCTTTCTTACAATTAAAATGTAGTGTAAATATAAAAAGTGTGGTGTAAATATAATTATCCATGCATTTATGCCAATTCTGCATATGTATTGTCCTTTCCGTCAGATTCAGACGGTTGACCCACCCAATTTTAGTTGACGTTGACAAATTTCTGAATGCAAGGAGTCTCAGACAACATTTTCAATTTGGTTTACTCTATTTGGAAATTTCCAAGTTATTATTATAAATCAATTTATTTTATTTTTCTAGATAAAATATATGATTAAAAATTGAATAGAAAACTTATGTATGATTTATTATTACAAACCATATTATTTTGAAGTTATTGATCTCAAACAAGGGCATAGAATTTAAAGTGATTTCTCAAAATTTATGATAATTCTAATTTATTTCTACTTTGAGCATTTGTTAATAGTTTTAATTATTAATCAATGCAAATTGTGTATTCAAATTTTTTCCCTATTTTGAAATGATATTAACAGTAAAATTATTCATATTGTTCTCCCGTGCAACGCATGGGCGTGATACTAGTTTTATTACAAAATATTATCGAATTTGAAACTTTAAAAAAAAAAAATATCAAAATAGGAAAAAAAAAATTATTTAATTTATGTATAGTAACAAAAAGTAGATATCAACAAATTAATGATTCTTGCAATATGCATATTAAAGAGCATACTCATTTAATTGACACAAAACTTCAATAATTTATTTATTTATTTTCAAACTATATTAATCAAATTCTTTCATTTCTAACGTAACACGTTTATATAGAATATATTTATTTCAACTCTTATTAGAATAAATACAATTTCTCACAAAAATAGTATTTTTTATTTATAATATTAAGAACAACAAATAAATGAAATATCTCAAAGATAAATTATAATTTTAATACTCATATTATAAATATTGATCGAATAAAATCAATACAGTGGCACCATTTGAATTCTTTATTATAGAGAAACTTTTTGATAGCTTGTTTGCGTCAATTCAGTGTCGAAAATTGGCAAATTTTTTCATTTCCCCCCTTGGGCCTTACTATAGAGAAATTTTTTGATAGCTTGTTTGTGTCTATTCCGTGTCGAAAATATGGAGAATTTTTCATTTTTTCCCCCTTGGGCGGGATTTTGGGGTATGAATTTGGGCGTGAAAAACTCTTCTACTATGCTTCTTTTATACAGTACAAGAAGAAGATAAAGATTATTCAAAACCTCATTTTTTATATTCGCATAATTAGTAAATACTTTAACAAAACATATATTCTTTAACGCAATTATTACAATTTATAAATCAATTCAGAATTTTTACTACCTTTCTAGATCCTGTTTAGCCTTTATAAAAACAAAATACATTTTTCTCTCTTCTTTTTGACAGCACATTTATCAATAAAATAATTTTACACATAAATTCATAAAAAGACTTTCTATTTTTAACCACACATTCTCCTAAAAATCACTATTCAAAACACTATTTTTTCAAATGAACTTTTTTAAAATCAACATCAAATATGGGCATTATATATAAATTTACTCAAATATTAATATTAGCGTAATTACTTTAATTAGATATATATTTTTTAACGCAATCATTATAATTTATTTCAAATAATTTATAAATTTTATATAATGTCTATTTTAATTTATATTTGTTTATCTTGTTCAAATAGTGCTTATTAATTTTCATAAGTAGGGATATCAAAATATTACCTATTAATGTATAAAAATTCAAATTTAAAAAAATGTGAATTAATTAATTCAAAGTAACTATTCGGAAGAAAGAAAAACAAAACATCCAAAAAAAAAAGTCAAAATCAAGATAAAAAAAAAAAAAAAAGAAGAAGAAGAAGAAGAAGATAATAATGCGGTTGAGCACAGTCGCAATTATAAAAATGGGATGTCAGCCTTCCAATAGAAAATGATAAAAATTGGAAGGGTTTTTTATTTTCCCTCTCTTCTCTACTCGGTTATGGGACTTGGGTGAGACTTTTGGCAAATTTTTGGAAGGAAAATTTTTTGGGCACTATTTGCCTTTCATTTAATAAATTAGTATTACAAACATGCGTTGCATGAGAGAATAATATGAAATAATTTTACTGTAAATATAATTTTAAAATAGAAAAAAAAAATTGAATATATAATTTGCTTTAATTAATGATAAAAACTATCAATAAATGCTTAAAGTAAAAGTGAATTAGAATTCTCATAAATTTTGAAAAACTTCTTTAAATACTAAATTATTTGTATAGTTTGTGGTTGTTCACACTTGTGTGATGCATGGAAGTTGTTATAGACAAAATATATTTAAACAGTTATTCAAACTTAAATTAATTAATGCAATTTTCAAACATATGTTGCATAGAATAAATAAATAAAATTTCCAAATATTTTTTTACTACAGTTTGTAGTTGTCCACACATGTGTGATGCAAGAAAGTTGTTATAGACAAAATATATTTTTATAATGCAATTTTGTAAACATATGTTACATAGAATAACTAAAAAATTTGTCTAAATATTTTTTACTAGCATGAATGAATAGAAATAATAACCCTCAAAATATTATGATTTATATAAAATAAAGTAATTGCAACAATTTAAATATATGTGTTCATATATTTAAATAAATGTAACAAATTAAGCAATATTGACGATGCACGAAAGTGAAAATTAACTCAAGATTTGAGATGCACGAAAGTAAAATTCAACCCAAGTGATCTTTTCACATAATTTTTTTTTTTAATTTTCAAACGCGATGCATTTAATTGAATGTAATTAAATGTATATTTAATTATATGTCAATAAAATTAAAAAATATTAAAAAAAATTATTACTGAAAATCTAAATAAAATATATATAATGAGTCTTTTTGTCTATACCCATATTTGATTTTTTAAAAAAGATTCTATTCGAAACGATTAGTGATTTTTAGGAGAGTGTCTAGTTTTAACATTCAGTAAAAAAAATCTTTTCTAAATAACTTTTGAACTACAAAATTATACTTATACAATATATGTGAAAGACTCAACTTACATATTCTCCTTATGACAGACGTTTTTCTCTTTATATATTGTTCTTCATCATATTCTTTCCAAAAAGAGATATAGGATATATTTTTTTGGTATAATTTTATTTTTTAAGCATTAATTATTAATTTCAAGTGTTTTTCTAAAAATAATCATTAGTTTTAATAAATGTTGTTACATTAATTTATTTTTGTTTCTTCATATTGTCAATTTCTTTATTTATATTATTACATTATTATTTTGATATTTTAATAAAAATTGTTGACCAATCAATTGTTTAATAAAAATTATATGAAATAATTGTTAAAATCTGTAATATATATTCTGCATATTATAATTTAAATTTATACTAAAAAATGGACAATGAACATAATTAGTAAATAAATAAAAATAATTTCAAAATGAATAAAATTAATTAATCGAAATCTTAAGTTGTAAAAATTAACACAACTTAGTTGAATTTACTTCAAAAATTCATATCTTTATTATTTGTTTTAATTTGAAAAGAAAAAGAACTTGAAGTAAAATTAATCATCTATGACTAAATTGAATTTTGTTAACAAATTATTTATAGTATTATATGAATTAAATTATATAATTTATAATGAATAAGATATTGGGGAAAAGTAAAAAAATATAAAATAAAATTTTTACTTTTGATTTTTGAGACAATTTTACAGACTATTATATGTTTACAGTTTGCTCTCACTTATTAGTTTATATTAAACTTCTCATTGAGATCTTTGAATTGACATCTATATTATATATTTTTCGACTTCAAAATAATACAATAATTATAAAAATAGTTTATACATTAAAAAAATAACATATTAATGTCATTAATAGCACAACATGTATGCTAATGCCGTTATTGACACATACCATAATATTTGCTAAAATATTTAATACACTTTTTCTTTTGGGCAAAATTTTTCAAATTTAGAAAGTTATTTTGGCGGGATTATATGCGAATTTTGGTGACGGTTATTCTACTTTAATATATAGTATAGAAGTATAGATATAATATAATATTCTCTCCGTCCCAAAAAGATAGTCTTACGGTTATTTTCACACGGATTAAGAAATAGAAGTTAGTATAGTTGGGGTATTAAATTTTATCAATGATTTTCATTTATACCATTTATCCCTTATTTATTATTCTATTAAGTGGTCTCACTCCGTTTCCCACAAAAAAAAAAATTGAAAATGCATTAGTTAAGTAGTTGGTGTGTATTGTATCAAGATACATTAAATAATGGTATATGTGAATATGAAAATTTTAATACATGCTCAATATGGAAATAAGACTATCTTTTTGGGACAGACAAAAATAGTTTACAGGACAATCTTTTTGGGACGGAGGGAGTATAAAGATAATATACTGTAAGACTAACAAAAATAAACATTTTCCTTATCAATAAAGGCTGACGAACATTATTTTACAACAACAATGAAATAATAAAATGAAGTAAAATATTTTGATTGGTACAACTTGAAATCTAATTTTAATCTAAATTAAAAGTAATAAATTTTATCTCAACCACATATTTGATTGGATTCACAAAATTTCAATCACACGCCTCATCAACTATTATCAAAATTAACTAAAAATATGATTTTAATCTCACCAAACAAGGGCATAATTTGGGAAATTTACTTGAATTAAATAGAATTAAATATTTTAGCATCCGTTCAGTAAACCCAGATTTTTGGTTTATAAATCAGTTTATAATCTATTCAATTTTTCAAATTACTTTATAAACACATATATTTTCTCTCTCCACTTTTTAATTACATATTTTATTTCAAAAAAAAACAAACAAATCAATTTATATATCTCATTAAACAGAGGCTTTATTCTCACAGGGGTTTGTCGAGGATGCAACATAGATCCTGAAATTAAAATAAACTAATGAAGAATGGCCGGATGCATTACAACAAAAATGAAGCGCAAAAACAAATAAACATATTCTGAGTTGATGGAACCCATTGATCGTACTGTATGGGCCCACTCTTCCTTATTCGGCTTCTACACATTTCAAAAAAGTTCAATCGCAACCCCAATGACCTTCACATGTCCTGTCTTAGGCCTTGATGAAGGATTTAAATCGCAAGATGTGTCTCGAGTGGTGCAGGGTTGATAATTTGTCCTTTAACTCCGCTTGCCACGAGCCTTTTCCATTTTTCAGGAATCGAACCCTCACCCGGTAGCTGCGAGCTAAAAATATTTGGAAAACTACCACACCAATTAGTATGAGTATATTTCATATCTCTATATATATATATATATATATATATATGCACTATTACATATCATAGATGGTTTTTTTTTTTTTTTTTTTTTTTTTAAGTAATACCCTTAAGAGCTTCAAAGTGGTTTTTATGCCTCTCCCTCTACTCTTTTGGGGGTGAGGGGAGGTTAGGATTCCCCTACCATTTTATTAATCAAAACAAAATTACACCTAGATGAAGGGAGAAGTAACCTTACCTTCAACATGGATGCCTATTACAAATGCATATATGGTATAATGAAGTGAATAAAGCTGTAAACAAGGAGTAACTCACTCCCTTACATTTATTAAAGACTACATGACTATTTACTAAAAGAAGTCAGACTAGCAATTCTAAAACAACACATCCTACCTATAGTCAACTAATATAAGGCAACTCACCTTTGTCCAAATCCACAATACCACTGAGCTCCTTAGGTAACTCCAAACTATGAAATTGAAGAATTTTATTCGATTCCAAAATGAGGTAGCTGATCTCCCAGGGACCAACTTGATGTGATAACAGAAGCTTATGGGCAGGCTGGGAATCAATTTCCATGATGATCTTCTCAAAATCCCACTGCTTACATAGCTTGGTAAACGTTTGCATAGATCTAATGACTGCATCAGTTATATTCCCTGTTTGATAACTCTCGCCGTAAGCAAATATCACTTGTTCGTATTCATCTCTCGCAATTCCACCACCAGAAACATATCCGTCCTTAGTGTAACCAGCTACATTAACCTTGATCACATTCTTCTCAGGTTTTTTCCAAGCTGCCACCATAGGTTTTCTAATGGAATAATCCACAGATTTACGCTTAACAATGTTATTTATAAGTTGGATTTTACCTTGAACCATTTTAATAGTTCTATCAACAGAAAGTTTTCTTCCTTCATATCTGGATTTGTTTCTGTCACTCCATAAGTACCAGAACATAAAAATCGGCATACTATTCCAGTAAGAATCAGAGTGCTGGCAAGCTATATTCCAAGCTGTGAGAAGATTCATAGGATGATTATATACCATGAGTTGTTTACCAATTTTCGAAAAGAAGTAGCTCCATACCTCGACAGCAACCGGACCAGATATGAACACATGATTGATATCTTCTTCCCAAGAGCAACACTGGCATTTAGAAGGCAGATGAACTCCCAACCTTTGCTTGATGATAGAGTCCACAGGGATCCAATTGTGCCACAATCTCCACATAAATATAGAAATATTAATTGGAATGTCTTTGGACCAAATGAACTTATATGATCTCTGAATGGTGGTCCTTTCCCTAAGTATCTCAACATAGGATGAAGTTGTACATTCTCCAATAGAATTTCCAGTCCAAATCATAGTGTCTGATTGCTGAGTGATGGAAATCTATGTTATTTGGTCAGGAACAATCAATTGCAGTTTTTTCGTGTCCCAGTTGCCCTGTTTCTGAAATTCACTAACTTTGCTATTGAAGAATCTGGTAGGAGCAATAAAATTGCTGAGAACTCCGAGGGGCATCCATCGATCAAACAAAAGTAAACATCACCTTTGCCAATTCTCCAGGAGATGTATGATTCAATATTATTTTTGGCTTTGAAAATTCTTTTCCAGATTGCTGAATCTGTGCTTCTAATCTTGATTTGGCTGGGGTGTAAACCTCTGCCATATTTATTTTCCATAACATTACTCCACATGGATTTTTGTTTCCTGTAATTCCACCAAATCTTACAGTCAAACGCATTGTCAGATCCTCCAAACTTTTGCAACCAAGACCACCCTCAAGTGTAGGGAAATAGCATTTTTCCCATTTCATCCAATGCATTTTCCTACCATTCTCTTTATCTCCCCACAGAAAACTATTAATAAGCTTCTCAATTTTTTGCTTGATCCCTTTAGGGGGATCCATCATCTATAGTAAGTACAAGGGCATTGATTGGAGAACATGCTTAATCAAGACTAATCTGCCCCCTCAGGAGAGGAAGTTGTGTTCTCAGCTGCAAACCTTATTTCTGATTTTGTTGATAAGCTCCTTGTTGACTGATATCTCGCGATGCGAAATACTCCCGCAAGTGCACGGGTTTAGAGAAGTAATAAAGTGGACCTAAGAAAGCAAAAAACATTAAAACACAAAAAAAGAGATGACAAATGAAAAGTGGATTTTGAAAATGCAAGTTTGTAGTTTTTATGAGTTTTTTGAAATAGTACATTAAAGATTTTAGTTTTGTATAGAGTACATATGTCGAAAATGAAGCAAAAATTGATTCATAATAAAAATGAAAATACATTATTAAGTGACAATTTTAAAAGACTATAACTTTTGTTCCAGTTGACGGTTTTGTAATTCAAAAATAATGTGGTAAAGTACCATATGAAAACTTAAAATTAACACCAAGATCTTGTTGTTATATCAAATTATGATTCCCCAGCCGTTATATAATTTCGAAGACGAATTTTAATTTTTTGTGAACTCTTTGAGTAGTATATTAAAAACTCAGTTTTATCTAAAGTATGCATGATTTTGAAATGTGAAGAAATTAACCAGTAAAAAAAATGAAAAATAAATTTTTAAGGATCAACAACCACAAGAATTAAGAAGTGAGTGGTCATTTTCAGATTCGTGTTCACCTTATTTTGACAGTGGTTATATGTTTTGAAAATGAAAGTTTGTAGTTTTTTATGAGCTTTTTGAAGTATTACATTAAAAACTTTGTTTTGTTTAGAGTGCATGTATCGAAAATAAGACGAAAGTTAACTCGTGAAAAAAATGAAAAAATACATTGTTAATGGACCCTTTTAAACAACTATGACTTTTGTTACGGTTGACGATTTTGTAATTCAAAAATAACGTGATAAAATATTGTATGAGAACTTTACAATGATATGAAGATCTTGCTATTACAACTTCATCACAAAAAAATATACAATGTAAACATGAAATTGACTATTTATTAACATATGACAATAACAAACACTTTATCACATCAAAAGTGAATTGCAAGATAGTGATTCGTTTGAACATATCAATCTTGAAATTTGTGTGCTCATTTTTTAGATTTAGTCGAAATTGCGTGAACTTTGATACCATGAAAGAAATTTAAAATAGGAGAAATATTTGGCTTTGCAAGATTCCAAAACTTGGATTTAGATCATTGTGATGTAAATGACGAAGCAAAAGTGATTTTAGATACAAATTTATATTCAAATTCACATCACCATTGGAGATGTTCTAACTATTATCGTTTTACAGTGAGCGATTGAGCGAGTGATATTAAGAAATTATGGTTTGATAATACTGTTTGATTTATAAAGTAGTTTATTTATGTTTTTTAAGGTAAAAAGTAGTGGTTATGGATAGGATAAATGTGTGTAGTTAAAAAGTAATTTAAGAAATTGTATAATTTATGAATTAATTTATAAGAGCATCTCCAATGCATAACGTGGATTGTGGCTGATGTGGAGATAAAATAGACAGACTTCTAGAGAATGTGTATAAATAGACGGAGCAGTTCAAAATTTACTCTCCAATGATGCTTTCTACATTTCAATAATATTGATTATGTGGCATTTTCTTATAATAAAATTAAAATTAATTACGACATTATCTCTAATTTACTGCAGAGTTCAAAAGGAAACTAATTAATACCATATAACTTAATTGGGCAACGTCCTTATCTACGGTAATTAAATAATTATAAAATAAAAATTAATGCTGAGTCAGTATGTCTCACGAAGCGTCTAGATGTAGACCGAACACTCTACAATGTCTTTTTTTTTTTAACGCCACATCAGCTTAACATATTAATTCACATTGTGCATTAGAGAGAGGTTTTTACCATATTTCATCTATTTGCTTATGTGTCAAGTGTATTTTTTCAATTCACGAAATGCATTAGAGATGCTCTAAACCAGTTAATTTGATTTACCAAAATGAACAAAAAGTGAAATTAGAACTATGCCATCACTAATTAATTTGTATAAATTCTATAAATTTGAGCATTGATACTTTCCATATGAAAAGTAGTCAAAATTCCAATAATTACATTTTATAATATTTTCCTTATGTTATTCTTAGTTCTAGACTTCCAGTCTAATTTTTTCTTACACAATGTACATTTCTAAAATTTATCGGATATATGGCTCGGAGCTGGTCCTTCTTTTAGGAGAAAGGGTCGATGGACTCGGTCCAAAAAACTAAAAAAAAAATTTGAGGTTCAAAAATTTTGCTTCGATGTTAAAAACAAAAAAAAAAAATAATTGAAGTCCAAAAATTTTGCTCTGATATTTAAAAAAAAAAAAAAAAAAAAAAAAAAAAGTTGGAATCCATTAATCTTTATTTTAGGCCTAATTATTTTTAACATGTAGGTCCAAACACATATGAGTGCCTATTCTTCCGACTTTTTTACAAGTTTTAAAGTTTTTACTTTTAAAGTATTCAAGACTCAAGTGCATACAGTCATATACAAGACCCAAAAGTAATTCTTCTTTTTTGAATGTCGAAATAGGACCATTTTGATGTATTTATGACTATCCTTATATCAAATTTGGAACGTAAAATCATCAATTTCAATTTTCTTGGACTTAAAAAATTTTCCGTTAGGGGGGCCTCCCCCTTCATATTTTTCTAGCTTCGTCCCAAAAAACCTAATTTATAAAGTTCGACTCAAGTCCTGGCAATCACAGGATCGACACTGATATGGCTATAAATACTCTGATTGGAAAAAAATAAAATAGTTTTCAATTCTTAATATTTATTTGTCTTATAATACGTCGACAATATCAAGTGACGCATTTTTCTACACTCATCAAATGTTTGATACAGAGGATGTTTTATATTACTTAGTGAGATGAATATATTTGTATTGTGCAATTATTACACGTTAATGAACAATATTTGAAATTAAGAGAATAAGATTTTATTTTTTTTCCTCATTGTAGTGCAAAGAGTTGTGGAGTAATGAATATCAAATGTGTCCACGAGCTAATATCAATAAAAAAATTTTAGCTAGAGCGGATTTCACTAAAATAACTATATTTTTTAAGTCGCGGCCAAAACAATGCAAAAAATTCCTACTAATTTTTTTTTTCCTGTGCGGAACCAGCACTACTGAGCACGGCGGCTCGCCATGTGGTGGATCCCCCTTATATGATATTATGAGAATTTTAATTAATTCGCTTAATATTATTCAGTGCGATTTGGTCTAACTCTAACTTATCAAATCGTCAACATATTTCACATGGAGCAAAAACAAAAGTCGGATTAACTGAACACAACAAGCGTGATGCGTGGGCCAAAAGTAGCTGTCGAAGGATAAAGAAAACTAGAAAGTTTTGTAATTCATCAAAATGGTCCATTCAAATTTGGTAAAAATTCTTCAATTATCTTTTGTAAAGTTAGGTCAGTTAATGGAAATTTCGTGGCCTTGTGTCCTAAACCCCAATGGCATGATCAATGTTTTTTTTCAAACCATTTAATTAATTACTAAATTGAGGAAAATGACATAAATAAAACATATATAAATAGTTAAATTCAATTGATTTGTGAATTGAATTCCTCGAAAATTTTATGTATTTAGTTAAGGAATAATTTTGATCCTCCATAGAGATATGTAGTTGACTTAGTTAGTTATGTAGAATTGATTTAAGTTAGAGAAAAAAATCAGTATACATTTGTGAATTCAATTAAACACATTTATTGGAAGAAAACTTGAGGCATGAAATTGGTATTATTATCAACAGTGAAATCGTGCGTCACAACACTTTTTCAATCACTTTAGAAAAAATCAATTTTGTCATTCGTTATTTCTTTTATGTTGCATTTAGTTTAATAATTTTAAATTTTAGTCTAATCTACAAAACCTCATTCGATTGTTCAAATAGAATTAGATTCACATATTTTGGTTATTAATTACTATCATCGTGGGAACGATAATATATATGGACTCTTTGATCCATTATTTACTTGTCATGATTCATACACTTACGGCACATTTCACACACTACATTTTGAGTGAACATAACTTAAATTAGATTACGTGATTTTATGTATTTAAGAAAAACAAAAACTATGTCAATTCAAGCTACCTAATATGTGTAAGTGTCCAACCAAACAAAAATTGTGTCAATTTAGGATTATAAGATTACGATACGTAATTTTATGTATGGATAACTATATTTGAACCACAATTTCTTATAATTACACCACATTTGAATTATATTATTGGTCCCTAATTCATACACTTACGGCACATTTCACACACTACATTTTGAGTGAACATATCTTAAATTAGATTACGTGATTTTATGTATTTAAGAAAAACAAAAACTATGTCAATTCAAGCTACCTAATTTGTGTGAGTGTCCCACCAAACAAAAATTGTGTCAATTTAGGATTATAAGATTACGATACATAATTTTATGTATAGGTAATTATATTTGAACCACAATTTCTTATAATTACACCACAATTGAATTGTATTATTGGTTCCTAATTTTTATAAATTATTACATTTATATTCTTTACTTTTTCATCAAGTTCTTATTATTAAATTATCAACAATTATCAAATTTTGTCCTTGATGATGGTTTTCGTCCAATTTTTTTATTATTATTGTGCTTTAAAACAATGAACAAGTATTCAATTAAAATTTTTATTTTTTTACTTATTAAGTGTACAAGCGGTAAATAAATCATTTTAATCCCCTTTAATAAATTTCTTGACAGAAATCGATAGAAAAGATGAGATATATTAATCAATGAAAGAATGAAAAATAGAATACAATGAAAAAAAGTTGGAAATATAATTATAATATTGATTAAAGATTATGAACATTTTTTAGAATTAAAATGTGATGCACATATAAGAAAATGTGATGACAATATTTTTAGCCTTTACGTATTTGAGAGAAACAAGATCTATGTCAACTCAAGCTACCTAATTTGTGTAGGTGTCAAGAATACTTCTCCACTAAACAAAAATATGTATCAATTCAGGATTATAACGTTTCAGAAAATTTATACTCAAAGTCTTCACTAGTTGAGATCATCACGAATAATGTCTTCAAGAAAAAACAAAAATATGTCAAAACTGCCCGTTCGAATGAGTTTTAGAAAATCGAGACGATGAGACATAAATAATTAAATACACACTAACACACAAATGTAAGCCACTGTTTCGAGGCTATTTTTGGATTATAATCACTGATTATTTCAAATCTTGGGGTGAATAAAAGGTTAAAAATCAAAACAAGAAAAGATGTATGGTTAAAAAATTGAATTGAAAATTGGAGCGATTAGGAAAAAAAAATGCATTACCGAACAGTGCATAAGAGAGATACGTCATAGAGGGTTTCATAGCCATTGAAGTTAAATGGTATGTATTTGGACGTGGGTATATGGAATGTAAGTTGGGTTCATACTTCAGATGTAGGTACAAGCCATTTAACAATTTTAGATTTAAAAATAAAAAAGAAATTTAAAAAAACGTTAAATTGTTATTCTTAGTTACTGTACAACTTTAAGCATATCCAATCCACTGCGTGAATTAGGGCTGATGTGGTAATGCAATATACAAACTTTTAGAGAACATAGATAAATAGACGAAAATATCTAAAATTTAGTATCCAGTAGTTTATTCTACATTTAAATAATATTGATTATGTGACATTTTTTTAAATTTACAATTAATAACTCATTTACAAAATAATTAAAATAATAACAAGAGGCTTGAAATTAATAATTTGAGTATGATAAATTATAGTTAGTTTGGTGAATTTATTCATGTTTATAGACAATAATTATTTTTTAAAACAATTTTTAACCAACACATATTTTTCAATTCAACAAATAGTTAAAATAATCATAAAATAAGAAAATTAAAAAATAGATGTGCACGTGAATTGACATATTCTTTTAATTTGATGAAAGGTATTAGCTTTTTTTAAAATTAAAATTAAAATTAAAATTTAATAATTAATTCACAAAAATTTATAAAATTTAAAAAATAGATGTGCACGTGGATTGATATTTTTTAAAATTTAAATTTAATAACTAATTTACAAAATAATTAAAATAATTATAAAATTTAAAAAACACGAGTCATTATGTCCCAATGAACGTCTAGATGTAGATGAAATAACTTACAATGTCTTTTTTTTTTTTTTTTTTTTTAACACAACGTCAGCTTAATAATATTGTAATTCACGTAGTACATTGAAGAAGCATTTTTTAACAAATTTCATCTATTTGATGTATGTCACTCAATTTCTTTCAATATCCATCTATGTAGTGCATCGAAGATACTCTTGTAAAGATTTTTTATTTTCATTTATTCATTATCCATGAAATATTTAGTAATTTATTATCCACTCAAAATATGAATGGATTATGATATCGTAAACTAAGTAATTAAATATTTAGTGTAATCACTTTATTGTTTCCTTTGCCTTAACTGACTAACTGAGAAAAATAATAATTTCATCCGTATGTGATTAAATTAATTATTGATTTTTAGCTTAATTTTTATAAATTTCTTAAGCTAAACTATTTCGAAACCACAACCACTCATTTTTTATTAATTGAACTTCGAAATTAAAAATGTGAAATTGACAAAATGTAATTTATCATTACGTACCCATCAGACAAAACGTTGAAGTCCTAAATCAAATTCTGTTGTGAAACTATCAAAATCTAAACTAGAAATAGAGAGAAGATGGAGAGAGCTTAGAGAGAAGGAGGAGAATTCTCTCATTCATGAGAATTTGGTGTAATTCATTACAATGAATATAGGTCTATTTATAGGAAAATATAGGGGAAAAATACAAGTCATTAATACATTAAATATAGTAAATATTAGGTAATATTGGATGTGATGTAATGAAATTAGGTAATGATTTTATAACACTCCCCCTTTAATGACTTATTGCTCAATAGCTCAATTGTGTGTCTCGTTAAAACTTTGCTAAGAAAACTCAGTGGGATAAAACTTGAATGAAGGAAAAAGAGTACAGCTGCTCCCCATGATGTTGGCCATCATTAATCATTGAGTCTAATATCCAAAATGACATCAATGATAAGTAGTACAAATCATGTACTGGAAACTTCGAATTATGAAGTGCTGAAGTACTTCATTGCTTCATTGTTGTATTGCTTCAATGCTTTAGTACTTTAGTGCTGTAGTGTTTTAGTGCTTTAGTGCTGCCTTGCTTTAGTGCTTTAGTGCTGCCTTGCTTTAGGTCTGCCTCGTTAAAACCTTGTCAGTAAAATCCAGTGGGACAAAATCTGAACGAAGGAAAAAGAGTACAGCCGCTGCCTCGTTAAAACCTTGTCAGGAAAACCCTGTGGAACAAAACCTGGACGAAGGAAAAAGAGTACAGCATGACAACATGATTCTCCCCCTGAATTGTGCAATCAAGTATTATGAACCTTTTGAATAATGATATCATCATTCGTCTGGAATATGTATATATGAAAATCTTCTTATGTGTAGCCGATATCATAACATTCTTCATAAGATGTGTATAATTTTCTTCATTTGTTGATATCATTCCAGCACAATTTAAAGAGAGAGCTTGTTGTTGAATTATTACTTGCAGATACCTGTGACAATGTCTCAAAAACCTTGCTAGGAAAACCCTGTGGGACAAAACCTTAGCGAAGGGAAAAAGAGTACATTATTCTCATTTATACGCCATAATTGCTCCATAATTGCTGCCTCATTAAAAACCTTGCTAGGAAAACCCTGTGGGACAAAACCTCAACTAAGGGAAAAAGAGTGCAGAGAGTATTTGTTCCCTTCATAGGAATATCACAAGTATATTAATGCAATCTCAAATTATTTCATCAAACATATATTTTGTGATGAGCTTTTATAAATAGTTTATAACTCATTTATGAAGTCATAGCTCATTTATGATGTACTGAACATGCTATACCAAACAATGTTTAGTTAGTTGACTGATTGTATTACTCAAATCTAGAATTGATTCACTTCTATCAAAATCTAGAATTCACTTCTGATGAATAATTAAATATTCATTTTCAAATTCACTTCTGGTGAATATTCATTTTCCAAATTCATTTTCCGGTGGATAATATAATTTTGCATATTGAAAATCAATTGCATGCCCAAATATTAAAATATAATAATAGTACACTCCAATTTCATTTTCATCATATATTATGGGGTCATATGTATCATTCTTCATGTGATTTTATTTTAAGAATCACACTTCATTCTATAATGATACTATTCTGAGCAAATTGAATCTTTCAATGATTTATACATATATGTTCTTGCACTTTATAAACTGCAATTTCTAATTTGCAGGAGTATAATCAATCATTGAAATAGATATCAATTTCGACATATAATCTATAATCATTTTGCTTGAAATTCCAACGTACCGCGATCAACTGGTACATCAAAGAAAACTCCCAAAGTACCGAGATGAGAATCACACTTTTTGATCTCACTCATTGGTATACCAAAGAGCTCAAACTAGTGATTTAGACTATAGTCTATCCACCATATGTCATGCCAGTTCTTTGAAAAATTTCCCGCGCAACGAATCGTTTTTTACGACTGTGAAATATTTTTCATTTGTACATATAATTACTGGCTTTACACATTTAAGTGTTTTGACTTCAGGTCTTATAACAATAATCCCTACATTGGAATTTTATATTTGGCCAAAGTATTATAATTTCATCAACCTCATTTTCATAAGAGGGTTGTATGTATGCAGTCGACTTATTTATCGATTCCATTTCATGTCAATATAAACATAACATAGAGAGATTTCTTTGTATTTTTATCATCAGGCCTGAATCTCTTACATTTAATTATATCTCTTTTACTCACCATGAGTATTAAGCTTCAAAAGGATGATCTCAATTAAGAGATATTGATTTTTGGAATCGATTGTCATTATGCTTCAGGCATAATTACGCTTTAAGCTTGATCACGCTTCATGCGTGTTATTGTTTAATTTCCCCATAATATTCAAGAATCTTGTATTATATCAGTCGGCTAACAATGTCGCAACACATGTCATTCATAATTATGGATATAATCATAATATTATATCTAAGTGCGTTTTGTTTGAGTGTATATAGATATCGCACTTCTTTAGAAATCATAAACCTTTACAAGCAAATATTTATTTCATCGTATTGACATGTTTGTATGTAGAATATTGCTGCATAAGAAATATTTATATTCAAGTTGTTCTTATAGAAAATAATTTGAGGCTATTAATCTGCTAAATTATTAGCAATATAATATTCTATTATCTCAACTAATTCGTAAAATCATTAATGACTTTAAGATATATTCATGCTAGCATTTATCACTTTGCTCGTAATATCATTATTTGAGCAAATAATCAGTCATTCATTTTCTTAGTGAGATAATTAATTTGCTTTTCAGAACAAGCAGCAATGATAACTTGTTAACCTGAACAATCTTCTGGTTCTTTAATGAATGCCATTTTGCATTCTCAATAAATCTCATTATTGAATTGGAATCTAACCAATCATTATAGAACTTCTGGTTCAGCAAGACATTTCACTCGTACATATGTATGAACTTCTGGTTCAATACAGTATTCATTTCATCAGTACGTATTTTTGTATAGTTCAAATCAGTATACTTTTATTACTTTTAGTAAACCGAAAAAATCAGGTACAATATCCAAGGAAATATCTCATGATCTCAATTTTGTCGCCAAATCTTCCCTTATTTCGAAAAAGGTAATGACGCATTATCTCATTGTTCCCACCTTTTCAATAATTTATTCCTTTATTTCTTGATGGAATCGATATTGCTGACACGCGGAGCGCTCCTTTACGCGTTTAAATATATCATTTGGGAAGAGATTAGATCCATAAAAAATGGATGTTATATTATCAAATATTCGCAAATATTATTCTAATCTTCCGGTAAATGTTTTGAAAAAGATTTACCGAATTCGACTTGAAAGATTGAGGCTGCTGATGGATCAAGGCTTTCCAGAAGATGTTTGTTGGTTGATCGAAGCAAAAGTTCGATTAGCTGGTGAATTACCAGATTCATTTTCTAAACACATGTCTGGTTTAGGTAAGAGTACTTTTGCAAAGAAACGAAGAGGAAAAAGGCTGAACGGTTGTTACAAATGTGCTCGTTGGACATGTGATACTCGTTGCAAATCAGTAGGTTATTCTTCTAGAAATCGGGATGATAAAATCGATTTCATTAAGGGTGGACTGAGTAAGGAGTCATTGGATGATATCCGATTGACTCTTGAGACGCACCCAAGTGGGTATGTGCAACGTGAACTCCTTTCCTTATATGCTCAATTTAACGAGGATAAAAACCGTTATAGTATCGAAAATATAGTAGCAAAAGATCCTGTTTGCCAGGCTGTTATAAACAATGATGTTTTGGCTATGCAGCATTAATATAAGGTAAATCATTTGATATATTGTGTGTATATATTTGCACATAAAATATTTTCATATTTCATTTCTTGAGTATTGATAAAGTGTATTAAAAAATCACCGAAAGGTAAGCTTTATCAAAAGTAGTGTAACTTAGTCAGAATTAGGTTTTCACTTTTTCAAAAGATGAGCAGTAAATAGTGAAGTTTTTCAAGTTTAAAAAGCCAATGATTTTCACAGTTTTATGTATCCCAAAATATCATTTTCTCATAAGTTTTTTTCTTCCTTATTCTCTCAAAGATGGAAGGACCAAAACTTCGACAGATCAAAACTATCTGTGTATTTTGTGGATCAAAATTAGGAAAATGTTTTGGGTATCTAGAAGCAGCCGTGGATTTAGGAAAGAAGTTGGGAGAGAAAGGTATCAATCTAGTATATGGATGAGGTAGCAGTGGATTGATGGGTTGTGTTTCCCAATCTGCTCAAGCAGAGAAATCAAGAGTGATAGGTGTTATACCCGTTCCTTTAGTTGATATCGCGGGAAAAACACGAGGGCATGAAGTACAGACTTTATCTATTCATGAACGCATAACTTGCATGTTATATGGTTCTGATGCCTTCATAGCCCTACCCGGAGGTTTTGGTACTTTAGAAGAAATCTTTAATATTACCTCATGGGCTCATTTAGATCTTCATACCAAGCTTATTGGGCTTTTAAATGTTAACAATTTCTTTGATGGTTTGTTAACATTTCTTGATTATGCTGTGGAACAGGGATTCATCTCTCCATTTTCTAGGAGAATCCTTATTTCTGCTCCTACTATCGAGGAACTGCTGCATAAGTTGCAATCATATGTCCCCATACAAGATCCGTCAGGAGTTAAGATAGATTGGTCGCAAGGAAGGGGAATCAAGCGAAAATGGAGTCCGGTTAATGTAAACTTAACTTTGTGAACCCTAGAATAGATGGTGGTAGAGTACGGAGTATTCTTACTCTTGAGACACACCTTAAATTTCTAGGATTTTATCAATGTTTCTTTATTTCCTCAAAAGATCAGAGGTGGTAGGATACGGCTACTCCCGAAACACATCTCTAATTTTGAGGATCATAAATGTTTTCCCCTTTTGTATTTTGTATGTATGACTCGTTTATACTTCTTCAGGAGCAATAATAATATCATTTCAGTATGTTTAGATGATAATTTTTAATTCTTCTAGAGTAAATATGTACTTCTTCTGGAATACATAAGTGCTTGTGCAAGAACTTTTCCAAACACTTATCATCTAATATTCATCTCATAATACTGATAAGATTATTTTCACATTAGCCATATCCGTGCTATCATGTGATATTATCTTATCATACATCAACATTCTCTTATTGAATAATCCATTTTTATCTATCTTTTCAATACAGATAATGGTAACTTCTGGTACCGTTTGATAAAATATTTTTATCAACATTTACCAATTTTTTGGTAATGATAACTTCTGGTATCATTTGATAAAATATTTTCTAACTTGACTATTGATAACTTCTGGTATCATTAAATGAAATAAATAACAATAATATTGTATATATATTAACAATAATAATACTGGGGTTTTACCACCACGTATATATGTTGACAACAACCTCTAATATGTTAAAATTAACCAACAACTGAGGTGTTTCTGAAATAATATAAAATTTGAATATATGTAAAGTATTCCGTAAACAGACCATATAGGCGGTGTCAACATAATGAAATAATTACTTTTCATGAGTGAGCGAGTCATATCTTCCAGTCAAGGTATTCATAATAGTGATCGAGTCATATCGTCAAGGTATTCATAATAGTCTAATCCGTTACGATAATGAGTCATATTCAGTTAAGGTATAAATTCAGTCCATAATAACTCAGTCTATCACGGTATGCCAATGACTATATTAATTATACATTGTTTAAAATCTTTAATTTATCTTGTTGATCACATATTAATCGTTAATTTTCGATTAATTTACCTTTATGTATTACCAAGGGTAAAATGGTCCATATTTTAATATGTTGCTTATATGGATAAATCGAAACCGTCAATAGGTTTGAAATTTAATTTAGAACAAACTTACTTTTGGTCCGAAGTTCAAAATCCCATCGGAAGTGCTTCAAAAACGGTTTTTAAGAAAACCGCCACGTTCGATTGCCGGAAAATTTCAAAACTGCACAAAACAGAAAAGTAAGATCATAGAAAAATCAAGATCGTCGATATGAACAAACTGCATGTTGACGTCATCGCCGGAATCTCCTCCACGCGCCGTCACGCGCTGCGACGACGTCTGCGCGTGGGATTCACTCGCCTCACGCACCGCCGCACCGGTGCCGGAGCTGTCGACACGTGCCGGTTCGGAAGAATCGTCCGGTCGCCGTGGTCATGGATCCAATCTCTGATCATCATTTGGATATACGGTTTGGCGTGAATTTGGTTTGGAAGTTTCGAAATACACAATTTCTTCAATTTTTCTATGGACTTGAAATTGATCTACAAATCTATGATGTATAAATGATTTTCTAACAACAAAAACACTGGATTTGGAATATGAAATGTTGATTAGTAATAATCTGGTTTCTGATACAGAGGTTCATCATTTAGATGCAACTGTAGAGCATACTCCCGTCATATTACTCAATAGGGTAGAGATTCGTACTGATAACGTGTTGTGAAACTATCAAAATCTAAACTAGAAATAGAGAGAAGATGGAGAGAGCTTAGAGAGAAGGAGGAGAATTCTCTCATTCATGAGAATTTGGTGTAATTCATTACAATGAATATAGGCCTATTTATAGGAAAATATAGGGGAAAAATACAAGTCATTAATACATTAAATATAGTAAATATTAGGTAATATTGGATGTGATGTAATGAAATTAGGTAATGATTTTATAACAAATTCGAAGTTATTTCTCTTTTTTCAATTTTAGGCACATTCACTCCTTTACTCGCACTCTCACATCACGGCCGTCATCGTGCTCCTTAGCAATCATTGTTGACATTGATGCATTTTTATTTATTTTTAATTTAGGTAAAATATTACTGATGAATATGGCAGTAAATTTTAATTGCATTTAGTATTCAAAAAATGGTAATGAAATTGGAAACAAATCAGAATCGAATGGTTCGATTCTTTATTTTATAATAATAATAATAATAATAATAATTGATTTCGTCGTCAAATGGAACCATATTCATCCCTTCCCACGGACGGATCTCGCCCCTGTTGGACTGTCCCGTTCAATTAATTGAGAGAGAGAGAGAGAGAGAGAGAGAGAGAGAGAGAGAGAGAGAGAGAGAGAGAGAGAGATGCTTGACTAATCTCTAAAACTGTCGGTTTATCAAAGAGAGGAATCATATTCATTATTCATTGTTGACTTTGCAATTTGAACTAACGAAGCATTTGCCTAATTTGCAATTGCAGTCGAGAATGAAGCTGTCAGACTAAGCATTGGTCAATTTATAAATCCAGTCTGTGTTGGACCCGATGAAATAGGGTTAGGTAGATCCATTGAATTCAAACGTTATTTTTATTTTATTTTTTTATTTGAAAAGATTAAACATTCTTCCCCATTAACATTCACTTGACTCACAAGTTGGCATTGATAATTTATTTTGATTTGTTCAATTTGGTCATGGTTTTGATAATTATTGCAAGTGTATAATAATCAAATAAGAAGTAAAGTAGACTCAATAGTTCGAATTGTCGAATTCGTGAAGACTATTTTATTTAATTTTAGCATTGATTAACTAAAACCTAATCTAAGAAAAATATAATGAGTCGATGTTTGAGCTGCTACAATTTTAAAAGCAAATAATTGTCATAGCCTACTGTGGGAAAATCAAGAATTGGATTTCTGTTTTGAAATGAAGGTGTTGAGACTTACTATTATACCCTAGTTATCATATTCAATTTCTCATTCCAAGTTTTCTTTTTAAAGTGTTGTTTGATCAAATTAACAATTATATCTAATTTTCCCTTTCGAGTTTAAATTAGTTTTATCTAATTAAGAGCATGTTTGGTAATGTGAAAAATTTTGATTTTTTTTTTTTTTTTTTTTATGAATGTGTGGTTTAAAAATGTTTGAAAACTAAAAAATGGTGGGCTTAACTAAGAATGAATGGTTGAGATTGAGTTTGAAAAGTTGTTGTAAAAGTTTTACCTTTACCAAACAATCTCTAAGTCAACCATATATCTCTATATTGAGTAAGAATATGCCTTAATTTAATTTAATGCATTCAATAACAGAAACTCATGTAATGATCACAACAACCACAATCATGTATTCCTACCTTTTTGTTAAATTGTCAAAAATTATTACATGATCTAGATATGTAGCTTACATCTCGACTCATTACAAGCCACAAATAGATGAATTAGCGATCAGATAATTCATGCATTATGATTAGAAATAAACTCAAAATATATAGTTTAAAACATAAAACTTGAGAATTAAAATTGAATAATCAAACTAAGTCACATCATTCATCCCAATTATTAAATTAATTACACATGATAAAAGAAAAGAAAACTATTATTGAAAAGGAATACATAACCAGGTTTTAATGGAAATTCAAAAAGAAGAAGATGAAGATCTTGCACCTAGAATTGATTTCCTTACTTTAAATCTGAAAAACCTTGAATTTCCCTTCGAAATATTGATATTCTCTCTACTTTTTGGTGTATTTTTGTAGTAAAATTCGACCCCCTTGTGTTGTATGAAAATTTGTATTTATAGCCCTTCAAAGTCCTAATTTTGTGCAAAAGGTCGGAGTCCAAAATTAGGTCCAACAATTGATTTAGTTTCCATACAAAAACTGTTTTCTAGCTGGCAAGAATGCCCTTACAATGCATGGTTGCCTTGCAATCGCAAGGCTTGTAGCCTTTTCAATCACTTAGGCTATATTTTGGGTGTTAGTTTACTTTGACCCATGTATAATTGCACCTTCAGTTCTCTATCTTTCTGGCTTTCGAGATTGAATTCCTATGCTTTCATTTTCGTTTATTTTAGTTTGATCTTTTTATATTTGCATCACTAGTCCTACGACTTTTGGAAGTGTACAAGTTGATCCTCGCTTTGCCATTTTTGCACGATTTTGGTCATTTTTCCCGGTTAAGCATCCAAATGAATCTAAATTCGAATTTTTCCTAGGACACTTAAAATAAACACACAATTTAACCATATCACATTCTAAAATACTCATAATTATCTAAATTTAAAGTCAAGTTAAGTACAAAAATATATTCATCAGTCATTTAATTTAAATTTGTTTTTCAATATGACAATTTTATTTATATCATGAGGGACACAATTTTTACCATAAATGCTAAAAGAGTGATGACGCAATCCCAATCGGGGAATCTCGACAAAAACGCGGAATAACGAAAATAAAACCCTAGGAAAGATCTACGACAGATTAAACACAAGAACAAGAATAAAATAATGGAAATTAAAAGATAGATTGACGATAAAACATTGACCCGACAATCACGACGCAATGAATGACGATGCGGATTGAAAAACCAAGATTGGTGAACGCCACAAGGGTTGTCAATTCCTTGATAAGTTCATTGGATGAATGCCACAAAGATCGGATCTTTGATAAGTTCAAGAAAAGAGAAAACTCAACCTTTCACAAGAGAATCCTCTCTCAATTTAATTCATAAACTCAAAAACTGTTGTTCAATAATGAAAAACAAGATAATATAATGTAAAACGCGCCTTATCTAGCCCTAGCCGCAATTAGGGTTCACAACAAAATTAATAATTAATAAAACGGAAATTAAATTAAAAATTCGCGAAAATTCTGAATTAGTTGAACCACGCGATCGCTTGGGCTTCATGGTCGCGATAGCGTGGTTGGTGATAAAACTCTCGGGTCTCTTTTTGGTGCGATTTCGCGATCGCTTCTCTAGTTAACTGCGCGATCGCGTGGCCTTCCCGGCAGCTCCAATCTTTGCCCCTCGAAACAATTTGACCTGACTTGATCCTTGATTCGGGTCCAACACTGAACTTTCTCCATATCTCACGTAGATTGTCATGGAATCGCCCATACCCTAATTTCTCCCTCGATCTCCTACCACGGATCATATCATTCCCCCTCTCTTGAAAAAGATTCGATCTCGAATCTCGAATTTTTCTAATCCTCCTGCAACTCCGAGGTTTGTTGTCCTTTGTATTATGCTTATACTTTTTGGGCTGCTCCTTTGTACCAATGAATTTCTTCTTTATTTTAGGATTATGGTTTGATCTTGGCACCTGCAAAACAGATTTTATAGAGCTGGGGAGGGTTTTGTTAGATTGGTTAAGTGCAAGGCAAGGATCCTTGAACATCAACCTTCGTGCAAAAAAATTCATTTTGGGGGTGGACTCTCTTTTCTTTTTCTTTATACACTCTAGCTCTCCTTTTTCTAAGGTCGTGGCCTCAACCCTCTTATTTTCAATTTTCATATCCTCTCCTTTTTCTGAGATCGTGGCCTCAACTCTCATGTTTTTCCCCTCAAACTCACTTTTTATTTTCTTTTGATCCTCTTGGACCTCTTTAGGTGATAGAGGAGCAAGAGTAATCTTTCTTCCATCTTTCACAAAGGAATATTGATTTCTAAACCCATCATGCACCACCCTTCTACCATGTTGTCAAGGCCTACCTAATAAAATATGGCCAACATGCATGGGCACTACATCACATATAACTTCATCCTCATAACTCCCGATGGAAAAATTGACCCTAGTCTATTTATTCACCTTAATTTCTCCCGACTCGGTCAGCCATTGCAATTTATAAAGGTTTGGATGTTTTATCAAGCTCAAGCCCCATTTCTCAACCAACATTTTACTAACCACATTAGTACAACTCCCCCCGTCAATCACCATACCACAAACCATTTTACCCACTAAGCATCTAGTATGAAAGAGATTATCCTTTTGTTCACCGATTTCATCCACCCTGACCTTAGTACTAAGGACACGCCGATTAACAAGTGAATCTTTAACAGCATAAGTCAACCCTTCCTCATCACTACTACTAGCTCCAACATCCACTAACTAAGGCATTCCCTTAAATTCATCCTCAGAACTAATTTCACCATTATCACGCAAAATCATTACCCTCCTATTTGGACACTTGGATGCTATATGACCCAAACCCAAGGACTTAAAACACTTAATATTTCTATCACGAGTAGTTTGAGAATTAAAAATATCTTTACCTTTCGTTGTAGGTTCCTCCTTCCCTTTCGGATCATGTTCATCATTGTGTTCCCGCTTCGGTTATGATGTAGGATAAGAACCCGACAAGTGTCTTACTGCCCCTTTTCGTTTCAATTGTCTTTTCACCTTCATTGCCATATGTATCACGTCCTCTAGTTCCACATAATGTTGCAGATCGATGATGTTGGCAATATCTTTATTCAACCCGCTCAAAAACCTAGCCATTGTAGCTTCCCGATCCTCCACAACATTGGCTCGAATCATCGCCACCTCCATATCCTTATGATAATCCTCTACACTTCTCGACCCCTGAGTTAGACCCTACAGCCTCTCGTAAATGTCTCTATAATAATGAGTTGGCACAAACCTCTTTGTCATTATGGTCTTTAATTCACCCCAAGTCTCCACCGGTTCCTCAAGGTTCCCCTCCTACCCGTCACTGGCTGATCCCACCAAATATTTGCATAATCTGTGAATTCAATCACTGCTAATTTCACCTTCTTTTTTTCTGAATAATTGTGACAATCAAATAGCCGTTCAACCTTGGTTTCCCAATTCAGGTACGCCTCCGGATCACTCCTACCCTGGAACGATGGTATCTTCACTTTAGTTCTCCCAAGGTCATCATCAACAACATCTCTACCCCCACGATGCCTCCTAGCATCACGACGCTCCCTATCATACCCCCTCTCATACCTATCTCCTCTATTCCTCCTTCGCATACTTCCCACCAAAGATATACTTCCACTTTCACTGCCCATGCCTCATCATCCATACCAACATCACACCTTTTACCTCTCCTAACCCGAGAACCATCATGAAATTGATTCCGAGGTCTTTGTTCACGTTCTGCACCACGATTCTCCATCTGAGCAATAAACCTCTCAAATTGTGCCATCATTGCTGCAATATCATCATTCTTGTTCATCATTTCTATTCACACCCCTGAGCTGTTTTCTGTCACCCACAGAAGATGAAGATGTGGAACCCTCTCTATAAGACATTTTTAATATCAAAATAAATTTCTCCTCACGTGTATTTTCGCTCGTGTATCACTCTTCTATCCCTTCAAATTTCACCCAAGAACTAATCAAGAAACAACTCAAGAACTCAATCAAGGGTTGGAAAAAAGTAAGACACGAACAAGAACAAGGAAATTTGAAAATTGAGAAAATTCGGAATATTTGGAGAATATTTGGGAACTTTCGAATTTTTTTTAATCTGTCAGAGAATTTGACTACGAGTATGACAGAAAAAAGGGAACTGAATTTGGACGAAAAAAGAAGAAGAAAAACACTTTTAAATTTTTGGGACTGACTCTTATGGATCAAACTTAAGAAAATTATGACTGACACAAAGAACGCGAAGAATACGAAAAAAATCCAGAAAATCAAGAAATAACAAGAAATGCAAGAATCTGAAATAGATCCAAGCTCTTATACCAGATGACGCGATCCCAATCGGGGAATCTCGACAAAAACGCGGAATAACAAAAATAAAACCCTAGGAAAAATCTACGACAGATTAAACAAAAGAACAAGAATAAAATAATGGAAATTAAAAGATAGATTGACGATAAAACTTTGACCCGACAATCACGACGCAATGAATGACGATGCGGATTGAAGAACCAAGATTGGTGAACACCACAAGGGTTGTCAATTCCTTGATAAGTTCGTTGGGTGAACGCCATAAAGATCGGATCTTTGATAAGTTCAAAAAAAGGGAAAACTCAACCTTTCACAAGAGAATCATCTCTCAATTTAATTCATAAACTCAAAAACTATTGTTCAATAATGAAAAACAAGATAATATAATGTAAAACGCGCCTAACCTAGCCCTAGCCGCAATTAGGGTTCAAAACAGAATTAATAATTAATAAAACGAAAATTAAATTAAAAATTCGCGAAAATTCTGAATTAGCTGAACCACGCGATCGCTTGGACTTCATGGTCGCGATCGCGTGGTTGGTGATAAAACTCTCGGGTCTCTTTTCGGTACGATTTCGCAATCGCTTCTCCAGTTAACCACGCGATCGTGTGGTCTTCCCGACAGTTCCAATCTTTGCCCTCTTGAAACAATTTGACTCGGCTTGATCCTTGATTCATGTCCAACACGAAACTTGCTCCGTTTCTCACATAGATTGTCATGGAATCGTCCGTGCCCTGATTTCTCCCAGGTTGATGGTGCAGTGCATTTGCTTTAATATTTCGAAAAAACAAGTAAAAGTCCAATTCATTCGGCGTCTTAAGCATCGATCTGTTAATTTTTTTTTTCAATCACACGTCACGTAAATTTAATTTTTTCTTACTTTTAAACATTCTTCAAAACATACAAAATTTATTCTCTCAAAAATGGGGTTTAAACAAACCTTCAGTCTAAGTGTATTGTTCCCAATCATTAAAAATTGAAGCACAATAAGATTTGACTAGCAAGTTCATTTTAGCATTTTTGTCCACTCATACTGAATATTATTGATTTGAAGTTAAAAATGTATTACGACATGCATTTTGCCAATCATACGATATTAGCCAATAGTTTGGACTATAATTAAAGATAAAATAAGTAGATGATACTATTTGGTAACCTAAAATTTCCTTTAAAGGTATAACATGAAGGTGGATAAAAAAAAAAGAAAAAAAAAATGGGAACCTAGTCAATCGAAGTGAAATCGAACAAAAAAAAAAAAAAATCGAAATTGTCCGGTTTTTTATTTTTTTTTTTTAAAAAAAGGAAATCGGTCGGTTCTCAAAATCAAAAGTCAAAACCAACCCAATAAATTTTATTAATTTCTCCTTGAACTAAACTGAGAATAAAAGTGAATTACTTTAAAATCTTGAAATCACAGTGTATCATCAAGGTCGAAGAGTTCTTTGTGCTATATCGTTTCAAGAATAACAAACTATCAATTGCAAATATCACATAAACGCAATAAGCAAATAGTTCAGGTCAACAACATTTAGAAACAAACATAAAAATGGGTAATCAATAAAACAAAATGAAATTAAGCATCAATTTAATACCTCAGTTGTATATTAACATAAAACAAGTCCTAGGGGTGGACAAGAAAAATTGGAACCGAGAAAACAAAATTGGAACCGAACAAAAATAACTGAAACCGGTCGGTTCTTTAGGAAAAAAAATGAGAATGAAAACCGAACCGAAATATGGAGAACAAAAACTGATCAGTTCCTATTTGAAAATCGAACCAAGAACCGAACATTCTTAATTTAAAAATTAAGTTCACGTGACACTTTTGACATTTTTTTTGTTGCTTTACACGATAGAGTGTACAAATCCAACTTACTTTGTTGTATTATGATAATTGTTGAATTGTTCATATCGTGGTGCATCTTACATGAAATTCTTTGCACCAATTTTAGAAGATTGGATGCATTGTCTCTCGCTTGCACTGGTTTAGTGCATTGTTTGGGTGTAATATTTACAAATTAAGGTAATGACTTTTGTGTTGATATGTATTGAATTAATTTTAGAAAGAATGTGTGGTTTGACATGTATGTGACTTTTGTGGAGGTGCTTTAGTAAATTGTGGTTTTACATTGAAGTCTGAGATAAGAGTTCATTAAAAATCGTTTGTTATCTTCGAAATATACCTAGGTTCAAATGACCAAAATGATTTTATGCTATGGTAAAGGTGTCTATATGCCATCCTTATCATTTTTTTAGTTTGGAAGATCCGGGCATTCCAGCATCAGCAATAGATAGAACAACAGAAGAAGATATTACATTTCTAGTTGCTAATGGGAATATAAAGAATATTATAACTGTATTTAGTGTCTTTAGAACTTGAATATATTCAATTTGAATATTTTGCTACATGGACGGATTCGTTTGGGAAATTTTGATTCAACACTCATTTGTTTTTTGCACACATTTTCACGTTTACTCAAAGTTGATTTTTTTAATAAAAGATCAGAACAAAGAACCGAAAAATAATCGGAATCGTTTAGTTTTGAGAACCATAATCGAAAATCGAAACGCCCATCCGTGAAAAACAAAAGGCTAAATTTGCAATTAATTAAAGATTCTGATGTGAGAAAATATGTTCACAGAAGTGATGTAGAGCCGATACTGAAAAGTAGTGAAAGAAATAGACTAAATTGAAAGTAAAATGTATTCAAAGCTACCCTCTAAGTGACGTGAAAAACGAATAATGTGTCCACTTTCGTCTAAGAGCGTATTACAAAAAAATCAAAAATAATGCGGTAATCAAATTTTGAAGGGGAAAAAAATGTAAATACTTTTTGACAAGCTATAATCATGTTCATCATTTAAAAATGTATTTAGAAATTAGAACCTAAACCACCTAGTCAATGCTATATTATCGTGTTTGATTATACTATTGTAGCTTCGACGTGAAATTATGAGTGAATCGAACAAATTAACAAAAAATAATCGAAAGATAATCAAATTCCAATTGAAACTGTAACTGAAAGGTTCTTAACTTAACCGAAACCGATAGAAAGTTTCGATTCTATTTCGATTCCTTCAATAATCGAACCAAATCGATAAACTCTCACACCTACTATAATATAGTGCCTGAAATTAAATAAACAAATTAAAGAATTGGCAGCCCATATGTGCATGCACCCAAACAAGCCCCTATAAAAACGACAAAAAATGAACCCATGGCTCGTATTGTGTGGGTCCAGTCTCCCCCTATGGTATTTGATTTGGACAGTACCATTTGTGCGATTTTTTTTTTTTTTTTGGTACATAAATAGCACAAAATGTTCATAATATTTGCACTTCTTATAAAAAAATCATACGTTTCAATTTTGCCATTTACACCCTTAAAATCATCTTTCTTTGCGAAAATAATCCTTCCGTTAAAGCAACTCCAATAGACTCTTTATATTTAAAGAACTTATTTTACATGATAGAGAGCATCTTTAAATTTAAAGAGCAAGATTTTTTTACAAGTTTCAACAGACTCTTTATTTTTTGTTCTTTATTTTATTTTTCAAAAAAATATTGATTATCTTTATTTATTTTTAATTAATATTTATTTTAAAAAAAATTAATGACCAATGAAATCAAATATTTAATAAATCAAGTTAATGCAGAAATATTAAAAATTGAAACTTTTTAAATGCATTTTGTTAGGATCGATACGTGATCAAGAACAAAAATAATTAAATGTAAAAATACATGAACGCCAAGATTTTTCGGCCAAAGGCCCCGGAGGTTCGATAATTCAAGAATCATCTACATCCCCCGTTGAGCAATCCATCAAACTTGGATTTACGCTCAAATCCACTAAGCACATCAAGAAGTTCATTATATTTTCAAGATCAACACCAAGAACACCAAAATGATCTCCAAGAATCACTAATTCTATCCACTACCATACAACACACGGATTTCACAAAGATTACTCTCCATCTATACTATGTTTTACACATATCGTAAAACCACTCCAAACACGAAGAAATTGGAGAAACCACAAAGAAAATGATACTCTAATCATCAAGAAAAGAGATCAAAAAATGGAATTACAAATGGACATCACTAAGCAATCTTGTCCGAACCCTTAATCAAAAATGCCTCCCAAAGGGAGCTAAAGAGGAGAAACCGTTAATTGTGTTGTTGTGGAACCACCAAGATTATTATCACCAATTTGATATCACCAACTTATATAATGGTCTAATTCTAGGCCATGTATGTGGGCTAAACCAATTTAGACCCAAAGTGAGTAGCACCTACTCAATAATCTCCACATTGCTACGAACTTGAGTGCACTAATAGTGGATTTGAGCAACCAACTTAATATCATCTTGCTCTCACACACCTGAAAAACAAGTTATGAATTTTAGTACCATATACTAGGAAATAGTTGATAAAACATTTATATAGGTTTTATTCACCATGTGACACATCTCAAATAAAATGTACATTTATTCAAAATTTCCTTCACATGTGACACCTAAACAAAATGCATCAAATTGTCTCTATGTATAGTGCAACCGTGAAAAACTAGATTTTTCATAAAATGTATGACATGCTAACCGTCAAAGAGTATAATCATATAACCAATAAAACCACAATGTTTATTTAGAAGACATTAAATATCAAAGATCATTTAATGACTCATACGGTGCTAATATACTCAGACTCGATCATGGATAAAAGAACTATGTGCAAAAAATATGTGATTTCGAACTCACATAACTATCACACGAGGTGAAAACACATAGGAGGATAACAATCAATTACCAATGTCTCATGCATAACCTACATCTATAAATCCTCACAATATCACATTGTGTATAACACTTAAACACAAGATTCATATCATATTTCCTCAGATTAATGTACATATTTCAAAACTCTCATTTATAAGTATCAACAATGAACCAATCAAAAACAATATCATCAATATACACTAATAAGAACATCAAGTTACTACTATTTCAACATGATGATATACAAGTAATGATCAAACTTATTGCATCAAAAGCTAATAAGAAGAACAAACGAATCGAGTCATTTATACCACAAACAAGGCAACTTTTAAGTCATATAAGAACCTTTTAAGAAAAAAGACACACATTTACGGATTTTCATTTATCTTCAAAAATCAAGAGGTTGAAATATAAAAACTTTTATAAAAAATGTAATTTCACATCAGGTTGTTTAAGTTGTCGCGACCAACAAAACCACCAACAAAAGTTTTCATATAACATTCACCTCCTTCTATGTGTGTACCTATGTATCCAATAATCTTAAAAGTTCATTCCGAGTGGTATCCTCTTTTAATTCATAACAAGACAACTTATGTCTCCTATCATTGCTTATCCACTCTATTGATTGTTCATCCACAGTCTCATCAATTACCATACTAGTCAAATACCAGTCAACACAAGAATATGATGTAATGGGTGTATCCCTACCACTCTCTCACAACTATCTTTTAACATCAGGACGCTGAATATGGAGTCTCCACCTTACTCAAGGTATCCTAGGCCTGGGTATAGTACTCTCACTATATCTAACTCCACATGCAACTGATAACTAGCATACCTTGCTGTTTTTCTCTCAATTGCACCAAAAATCATGTCCAAAACATGACATATCAGCCCCATTAACCGTGATCATACTACTCCATGATCTAACCACCATTTTGGCTTCTAAACCACGACCAAAAAGTCTAAAGCATAAAATGATCAACACATTTATCATGCAATATATCATGAGTAGTATCACAAATACCTGAAGTAAAAGAAATAAGTCGTTGCTTACAAAGCAAACAACAATCACATAAAACCACATTAGACATATAGTCTTTTCAAGCATGTCTTCTATGAAACTTACCAAACACACAATGACCACATAAATGCATATAAGACATACAGTCTACACATAATTCGTATTTATCACAGAAAGGTACATACGACACAAAGTCTCCAATAACAGTCCTTTCATCACCACAAAGCATGTCATTTGTGTTAGTAAAAGAAATAGAGGAATCAACATCTCTAATCACATAAGCAGTGGTAACAAATACACCAATTCTCATAACCCCTTACAAGTTAAAAGATCACCTTCAATTATTATCATGATCATATGTCCAATTTAACCAGTCAGCCTCATTTTGTGTTGTAAAACCAAAAATCATAATTCACATCGAAAACCCCCAAATTCGTGCAATGTGTAGTCATATTTGAAACAAAGCTTAACAAAACAAATACACCAAGTAGCGACTCAACCATGTATTTCAATTATAACAGATTATGGTACAAATGCACAATCAAATAAAACCTAAATTAAGAAACAATCAAAATCACAAAAGAAAATGTTATTCCTTAATTCTAAGTCACTATTTACTAGGTAGGTCTAATTTGAAGTCCATTAAGCAAGAGTTTCAATAAAGTGATCAATCACAAAACATAGGAATCATCCAATTTTTACCAATAAAAATGAGCAATCACAAATCCAAAACAATTAAGACATATCAATATCAAACATAGCTCGCAAAAATAGGTTGTACCGGCAAGGTGATTATTTTCAAAAATAATAATTAACCAAAACAGGTTGCTACCGGCATGGTAGCTATTCCATAAGGCAAGAAAACGTTAGGGTTTAGGAATATCACCGAGCGAACAATTCATGTTCGTATATATGTGCTTGGAATCTTGCAAAACAGATTGCGGAAATGGACTCAACAGGTCGAGATGATGAAACTGCCCAAAATGTGCTCGCCAGACCACCGCCGGCCGTCGCGGCTTTGCCACCGAAAATCCAAGAAATTTACTGAAGCTTCTCCTCAGGCTCGTGAGTTCAACGGTGGTGACCGTTTCTTGATCTGAATTTTCGTTTGGTCGGAATTTTGATTTGAACTTCCGGTCAAGATTACCTTTTCCGGCCACATCGCAGCTTTCGCTTCGAAATCTGCAACTCTCCACCTGCAGAGACTCCATCTTGGCCTCACGAACATACCGGTGGACTTAATTTGTAGATCGTAGCCTCTCTTCGACTCCGCCTGGGACTGCCGTTGATTGCCACAGTTATGACTTCCTTCTTGCAATTTTCTTCCGGTTTCAACCTTCTCGATGCCGTGAACACCGCTACTGGATTTCAACCCAAAAAATCACTGCCTCCGGTCGGTACCTTGGTTTACCACTTGAATTTTCCACCGCCTGGATACTCTGCCATCTTTGCTTCCACGATCGGTCCTCTTCTCCGGTCATATTTTCTACTGCCTAGCACCGCCACTTCAAATGGGCCGGAGCTACATCCTTTGGTTGGTTCTTGCCCAGTTGCCGCCTCTGGAGTTGCCGGAATGAGCTGACCCTGAAGTCGAGTCTTCTACTGCCTATATGTTGATCATCACTTCCATCATTTTCAATTAGTTTCACTACCAGCCAACATCTTGCCATTTTCTCCACTTTCCCCAAAATGTTAGCAGTTGAACTTTCCTCAAATTTCTTGGTTCCCTTCGTGTCCAGTTTCTTGCAATATGGCTGTAGCAATTACCTTTCTTGAATTTTTGAGTCAACTGCTTCTCCGTAATTTTCCTTCCAGTTATCTTGATTTTTGCTCGACGCTCGTAGTCCGGCCAGTTGCTAATTCTCCTTTGGTCGGTTACTTTTTTTTTTTACTACCACTGCTGTCATTATTTCTCCGGCTAAGCAGTTTTTTCCTCAAATTTTGATTGTCTGGTGGTGAGGCTACCACTTTCCCTTCTTGGAAAGTAATTATTTTAGATTTTCCTCCTTCCATCCGGCCACATGCACGAACTTTCCCTTCTTGGAAAGTTTTAATTTCTCAAATCTTGTTTTGCCACTAATTTTGGTATCTTTTGAGATTAATTCCAACAGCAAAAATTCAACCAATTCTTGATCACCATACAAGGCTCTAAATTCAAATCACAAGGCTCTGATACCACTGTTAGGATCGATACGTGATCAAGAACAAAAATAATTAAATGTAAAAATACATGAACGCCAAGATTTTTCGGCCAAAGGCCCCGGAGGTTCGATAATTCAAGAATCATCTACATCCCCCGTTGAGCAATCCATCAAACTTGGATTTACGCTCAAATACACTAAGCACATCAAGAAGTTCATTACATTTTCAAGATCAACACCAAGAACACCAAAATGATCTCCAAGAATCACTAATTCTGTCCACTACCATACAACACACGGATTTCACAAAGATTACTCTCCATCTAAACTATGTTTTACACATATCGTAAAACCACTCCAAACACGAAGAAATTGGAGAAACCACAAAGAAAATGATACTCTAATCATCAAGAAAATAGATCAAAAAAGGGAATTACAAATGGACATCACTAAGCAATCTTGTCCGAACCCTTAATCAAAAACGCCTCCCAAAGGGAGCTAAAGAGGAGAAACCGTTAATTCTGTTGTTGTGGAACCACCAAGATTATTATCACCAATTTGATATACCCAACTTATATAATGGTCTAATTCTAGGCCATGTATGTGGGCTAAACCAATTTAGGCCCAAAGTGAGTAGCACCTACTCAACACATTTAATAATAAAGAGTGGATTTGGCTCTCCAAATTTGGAGAGTCAAACCCACTGTTTAAATTAAAATGTTAAATTTAAGAGTATATTGGAGTATTATTTTAAGTAATGACTCTATAAAATAAAGAACATCTTAAGTTTAAAGAATTTATTGAAAATGCTCTTAAGTTCAACCGTTAGAAAAAGATAGGTAATTTGCACATTCCGTCCCTAACATTTAAAAGTTTTGTGGAATGCATCATCAAACTTTCGTTTTTTTTGTGCAAAACATCCTTAAATCGCTTAATTATTGTCAAATACATTATTTTTATTATTTTCCCATATAAAATGATAAATTTATCCTCCCTCTTTAAATATAAAACAAATGTAAAAAATTAAATACACTCACAACATCAACTTTTTCAAAAAGTGCAAATGAGTCATAATTGAATAATTACAAAAATTAAAAATGATAAATAAATAAAAACAGCAATAAGATATATACATACTTTAATTTAGATCATGTAAATGGGTTAGAAAGATAGTTAATTTAATAAAATCATTTACTTCATTATTTAATATAACTTCGAAAAAAAAAACTTTCTAACTGGCCGTTATTCTTATTGAACTTAACATTGTGATAGTTTTCACATATAATATAAATTTATCATAGAAACCTACCAATTTTGAATTCAAACTTTTTGAATGCATTTAATAATAAAGAGTGGAGAGCCAAATCCACTATTTAAATTAAAATGTTAAATTGGAGAGTTTATTGGAATAACATTTTGAGTAATATCTTTCTAAAATAAAGAACATCTTAAGTTTAAAAATTTTATTGAAGATGCTCTTAAATTCAACCGTTAGAAAAAGATAGGTAATTTGCAAATTCCGTCCCTAACATTTAAAAGTTTTGTGGAATATATTATCATCCTTTCATTTTTGTGCAAAACATCCTTAAATCACATAATTATTGCCAAATAGATTATTTTTATTATTTTTGATTCACCCAACATCGTTCCAGTTGATTAGAACTTGAAGTACATTGAATTTCTCCAAAGGAATATGGACGTGAATGCAATCGCTCGAAATGTGTCCCAATGTGGAGGAAGAGATTGACTGCAGAGTTATTATCATGAAACTTTGAGCCTTAGTGTACATTGATAAATCTAAATTTTATTTGTCTAGTCATGAATTTTTTTGAGTAGTTGTTTATCTGGAATGAGGATACTTGATTTGTATTAGAAATTATGCTTGTGTAGTTGGAGGTTGAATTTTTTGTTAGTTGTGTAGACAATAAACATTGCATTTTAGATGTGGAAGTGTTCGTGATTTATCAATTTTTGTTGGAATGAGAATGATTGATTTTGAGCAGGTTGTTGTTCATTTGATTTTAAACTATAACAAGGCTGAAATCGTTACTTTGCACACATATCGATTTTAACATCGTTCCCGTCTAAAAAAAAGATAGTAACGAGGTATAAATCGCTACTTTGTAAACATAACGTGTTCAACATTATTCCTTTTGATACGACCTTACTGCTTCACTGTTGTTCATAACGACATTGAAATCGTTACTTTATTAAAATAACGACATAAATGTCTTTATATATATTTACGGATATACCCGCATCATCCAAAATCCTCAAAGGTCGACAAAGTCGCACTAACTTTTCAAAAACGATGTTTAAGTCGTTGTAACGACTTCAAATCTGTTATCGTTTGGAAGATCGTTCCATTGTAATCGTAACAGCATCGAGCTCGTTTGCGTGGAAATAGCTTAAAACGCTGTGGAGCTCGTAACTATTTCAGTAGAACGAGTTCTAGATCGTTATGTTTCAGGCGCAGTAAGTCACGTAACGATAATTATGTCGTTTGTTTACAAATTTGACGGCATTAAGCTCGTTCCAGTGTACTGTATTACGAAAATGATGTCAATGTCTTTCTTCGATAATAAAATGATATTGGAATCATTCTGTTCATAGCCGAATAAATATCATAACGAGTTAAATTTCGTTCTTTCGTGAGTTTGGCGAACTATATCAATTTTTAGAGTAAATTATTGCTACAACGTTGTCTATATCGTTTCTTCAATTGTAACACGACATATATATCGTTATGGCTTAAATCGTCGATCCGATCGTTCTTTGCCATCCGAAGTGCTTCCAATAGACGTAATCTAACAAAAATGGGTCATAGAATATGATTTAAATACTTTGTAAATCGACATGATTAGAAAGACATTATCAATATGAGATGAAGTTCCTTTAGTTATCTATTACCTTGAAACTTCTACATTAGGGAGAAATGATCAAATCTACTAATCATGTCGATTTACAAAGTGTTTGAATCATTTTCTATAACCCATTTTTGTTAAATTACGTATATCGGAGGCATTTCGGATAGTAAAGAACGATCGAATCATCGATTTCATCCATAATGATACACAAGTCGTGTTCTGCATGAAGAAACTATATCTAAACCGTTATAGTTATAATTTCTATTGGAACGAGTTATAGTTCGTTAATTTTGCACTAGAACGATATGAAAGATATTATGATGGTTAGTTGATTTTTGACAAAACGATTTTAAAGTCGGTACGTTTGCAAAGAAACGATATAAATATCGTTTTAGTTAACATTTCAACTAAAACGATCTCAATCTCGTTAATTTTTTACAGAATCTACATAGATGTCGTTATGTTATTTTCAGAGACTGAATTTGAATGATATTTAACTCGTTATATGGCAAATGAAACGACATCTATATCGTTTTAGTTTTATTTTCAACTCCAACGATCTCAAAATTGTTATTGTTACATTGGAATGATTTACTAAATTATCACGACTTTGAAGTCGTTACAACGACTTAAACATCATTATGACAAAATTTGTGCGAGTTTTTTGACAGTTCGGATTTATGGACGACGAGGGCATTATTGTAATTATATCGTAACGACATAACCTCGTTTTGTGTACAAAGTAATGACTTCTACCTCATTATGAATATATCTGAAGCATAACTATAACGACATGTAACTCGTTATGTGTACACAGTAACGACTTCCAGCTCGTTTCTACCTTTTTTTTTCTTTCTAGAATGACATTAAACTTGTTATACGTACAAAGTAACGACTTAGACCTCGTTACGAACAGATTTGAAGTAGTGTGAACTTTTCAACTGGAACGATATTGAACTCGTTATGTATACACTGTAACGACTTGAATCTCCTTACTATATTTTTTCAACTATAAGGACATTGAACTCGTTACATGTGCAAAGTAAAGATTTAGACCTCCAAATAGTTTTCATTTCGTTATGAGTTCCGTTACAAGGTACCTATAGCGACAAAAACTCATATATAGCAATAAATAATACATTTTCTCAAATCACTTTTTAACTACACAAATTTCCCAAACCAATTTTTCAACCACATATTCTACCTCGAAATTATCACATTCCTTAAATTATCACATTCCTTGTTTATAAACAAAAATTATTCATCAAACAGAGGTTTGATTTTCAAGATAAAAAACGTATACATACGGGTGAGTTTCCATATTATTTAGTACATTTGTGTTGTGTGAATTTGAATTTTTTTCCTTATTTTCGCTCTCTTTCAAAAAAAAAAAAAATCGGCGGCTCTGTCCCCAAACCCTCGAAATGTTCATCGAGAAAAATATTTGTTCATCTTCGTGCCCTACTATTACTAATTGTCTGCGTTCATCACTGCTTATATGTTTACTAGATGTTAAATGTTCAATTTCTTGCAATATTAAAATTAAAATATTTTTAGAATAAAATATAAATTTTTAGATATAATTCATTAGGTTAAATCTTATTGGTTCAAGTGGTTGAGTTTTTAAAATCTTCAAGGTTCAATTCCTTGCAACCTTATATTTATGGAAAATGAAATATAATTTTTTAGAATACAATATATATTTATTAGAGATAATTTAAAATACATAAAGTTGTTGGTTGAAGTGGCCGGTTCTCAAACTTTTATCTTTAAGGTGCACACTTAAAAGAAGGAAATATATTTTTTTAGTTTTTTCAATATGGGTAAAAAGGTCATTTGATATTTTAATATGTTTTTCTTTTTTTCTTAAATTCTTATTTTGATCAAATGGTTAATTAGAAAAATATTTTGTGTAGCAAGGTCATTTCAACTAATTCCCCATATTAGTTTGCTCCTACGGTGTGCATGCGGAACGGTGAAAGGTATTGACCGGAGTTTGGAAATGGAATGATGGCTGGGGGACGGAGTGGCGATGGCAGAGGGAAATGCAAAGCTTGCCCGTAAAAGAGGTTGTGCGAAATGTGATTGTTTTTGGCACCTATTAAGAATTATGCGTGAAATATTTTTTTTTATGAATAAAAGATTGTCAGATTCCTAAACTGGAAAACTTGCAAGAAATGTTGTTCAAAAGTTAAGAGAAAATATTTTAAACTGCGTTTGATAGTAAGGGTAGAATTTAGGTGAAAATAAAATGAATTCCAGGGAATTGAATTCATAGGCATTGAAAGTTTAATGTGTTTAATTGATTTAGTTTTTTAGATGGAAAAAGTGAAAAATTTACCAACTTCTGTTGTTTGATTGACATTATTTTTCATGAAAAATAAAGCAAAAATTAGATATTTTAATAATTTTTTTTTTCATTTTTTAACACATTTGTACTTGTTAATAATAATGTTAATTTTTAGGAAAAAAATAAATCAATTAACAAAAACAAAAATGATCAAACGTGACGAAAATGGTACAAGATTTTACCTGAAAAATAAATTCTCCTACCTACCTGGGAAAACCAATTCTTTGAAATCAAAGAAAAACCGCACGTGAATCACAAAGCTAGAAATCAAATTCTAGAAAAAAAATTTACAAATCAAACAAGACAAAGTTGGAATTTGGTTGGAAAAAGAACATTTTCCATGAAAAAAGAGGGTAATCAAACACAACCTAAGTGAACTTTTGAACCTAGAAAAGTGTCTCCTATTGATGAATATGTGAATGGGTCGAATTGTTGTAGCAAATAAACTGCCAACAAGTTATGAACCTCACAATTGCATGTGGGTAAGCAAGAAACGTTTTAAACCAAAAAAAAGATTCTTAAATTAGGGAATATGTTGAAACTGTGATTTTGGTCAAAATTAATTGACCAGGATCTCAGTTACTTTTAATAATATATAGATATAGAAAATAATAAATTTCTAGTTTTGAGGCGATACGATTAAGTTGAACGACTGAATCGCCCCGAAATACTCCGCGAGGTGGATTGCCCAACTAACTTGATGATTTGGTGCTGGGCACCCCAAAGGCAACTTGTGGGTCTCAGGTTCGCCAGTTTTTTTTTTGGCCATATCTAACTGTTTTTAAATAACACATTTCACAAATCAGTTTTTAATTATACAAATTTACTCTCTCCAATTTTCAACAATATTACCTAGAAAACATCATATTCATTATTTTTAAACAAAAACTTTTAACAAACAGAGTCTAATTGACCTTATGATCACTGGCGAAAGCAAACATTTAACATTAGGGAAGCATAATCAAACTTGAAAAAAAAATTACAATTGTTCTCTACGAGTTCTCATACTTGATTCGAGCAGGATTATTTGTACGTCTTGATTTTGCAACGTTAATTTCCTTCTTTTTCCAATTTGAAAATATGTCATAAATAGTGAACCACCAATTGAGCTCTTGTTTGGCCCTCTTTTTTTTAAAATCAAATTTATTAAATATTCAATTTCAATCATCTATCTTAATCAAGTCTATCATTTTTGACTTCTCAAATATTTTTAACCACACATTCTTTTAAAAATACTATTCCAAACCACATTATTCACAAGCTTTTTCCTTAAAATGGGACTCAAACAAAGGTTGGATTAAAAATATAACAGTAGAACCAAAATACAACATCTTTTACTATACTGTATTTCTACTTAGTAGGATTCTCATTATACAATTTTTATTTTCTTCTATTAAAAAAAAAAAGAAAAAAAATTGGTGGGTCAATTGACGTACCATGACCCACGTTCCTTCCACCATTGCGTGTGATGCCCCTAAAAGTTTTTAAAATCTTTGTGAGTAGGGATAGCAATAATATCCATGGACCGAATATTCGTTGGAGACTCAACACAAACGTATGGGGATTACCCGACTAAATAGGTTTGCGAGTTGGATATGAAGGTAAATTTAAAAATCCGACGATCAAGTGTGAGTTTTTCTACAAAACTCATACCCACCCACCCCACCCTTTTGTTGCATTAACAAAAAATATATATATATATATAGTATTGAAAAGGCAGTAGTCATAAGTCATAATTCACAAATCTATTTCTCTTATTCTCCTAAACATAGTCTAGCACTCCATCTTAAAAAAATTACGTTCTCTCTTTCCCAAGTTTTTCACTTCTTTCCTTCAAGATTTTCATTTCTTTCAGGTAATTACTTCTCGTTAGTTTGTCATGTTTTCCTTCAATTCTCTTCATTAAAAAATATTTACAAAAAAATGGATTTTTAATGGGTATGGAATCATGCTTGCCTTCAACCCACTTCAGTGAGGTGAATATATGGGTATGGTATGTGTTGCGACCACATCCTAATTACGCATGACGTGTCGCACATGGAACCTAATAACCACCTAAGTAGGTCCCCACCTAAGGGGTTATTATTTGGCCGAGGCATTCTGAGGCACATCCCTCCTATGGCCGAACCATCTCCATCAGCAACATCGTCCGAAGCAACCTCAAGGACCAGCATCTAGGCAGGGCAGAAATGTCACCAACACAGGACCTATAAGCAAACTGCAATTTGATGGGACATCGCCTTTATCGTTAATGTGATAGCCGCCATAACACTATAGTAGACTGTAATGATTATGCCCAACTAAATGGTTAACTTGACCAACGGATGGGGAGAAGCCACGTGTAAAGGCCAAACACGTGTCATGATAATGATAAATGAATGTAACTATAAATAGAACAGGTAAGTCTCTCAGCAAGGGGTTAGCAATTTAATACCTTTATCAATATACATTTCTCTCACTCCCTTTTCTCTCTTCTACACATTTATATCTCCCGCACCCAACACATATTTACCTGAAAATGAGTACTGACTTTGGCATCAGAGTGCAAACGAGAGCCACCTCGGCCCCCTTTGCAAACTGATTGTTTGTCACAGTGCGCAGGAGAACCACGTGTTGAAGAGGGAGGAGATGAGACGTGTTGGTCCAAGGTCCAGCCGGATTTTGTGGTCAACATTTTGGCGCCGTCTGTGGGAAGCCATACTGCTAACCACGAAAACACATGGTGAAAAGTCACACATAGAAAGGTAGTCCTGAAAAAGGATGAATAACCTCTTGCAAAAGAGCGGAGTGCTGCAGAGAGCTTTGAAAGATAAGCTGGTTAACCTTGAAAAATGCTTAAAACTTTGAAACACAAGTTCGTTAACCTTGAAAAAGGCTTGAAACTTTGAAACACAAGTTCATTAACCTTGAAAAAGGCTTGAAACTTTGAAACACAAGTTCGTTAACCTTGAAAAATGCTTGAAACTTTGAAACACAAGTTCGTTAACATTGAAAAAGGCTTGAAACTTTGAAACATAAGTTCTTTAACCTTGAAAAAGGCTTGAAACTTTGAAACACAAGTTCGTTAACCTTGAAAAATGCTTGAAACTTTGAAACACAAGTTCTTTAACCTTGAAAAAGGCTTAAAAATTTGAAACACAAGTTCGTTAACCTTGAAAGAGGCGTAAAGCTTTGAAATATAAGTTTAACCACCTTGAAAAGGGCTCGGAATTTTGAGATAAAAGTCCACCCACCCTCAAAAGACAAGCTAAAACCAATAAATTTCTCTGAACATGGACGAAAGCGATGGTGATGTTAACCCCCGTAGGGGAGGAAATGGCGGACACAGCGAGGAAGAGGTTCCTCAAGGGCCTCATGAGAACGCCAATGAGGGAGTGACACAACCTAACCCACCACGCCGGCACCGTAATCGCCGCATGCTGCAAGACATGACTCACATGGCGGCCCAAATGCTAGAAATGCAGAAGCAGCAGATAGAACAGACCGCTGCGATGAATGCCTACATGGCTAGAGGGTATGTTGTGAACGAACCCATGATGCCTCCACGGTACTCACAACCACATTAATCACAATCCGATGCGGCCACTGCCTCGTATTATTACCAGGACCCACCGGCATATGTCGAGGAGGAATCCGAACCCTTATACGAGGAAGGCCCGGAACCTAAAGCGCGTGAGGAACAAGACCAACTCCCAGCAAGACACAGGGAGGCCTCGCCCGCAAAATCTGGCAGTGTCTTCAGCCGGATAGGAGGGCTATTCAGAGGCAGGCGAGGAGGTCGGACCGGTCAAGATCGGCATAACACAGCTGAGCCTAGAAATAGGCGAGAGCGGCGCGCTGAAGAAGCGTTGTCGCAAAGTCAAATGCACAGGGACCGGCATGATGAGAGAGTAGAGGGGTTGGCCCCAACACATGAGCCTAGGAATAGGCACGAAAGGAGATCCGAAGCAGCCCGGACTAGATTTCATAATGATTTTCCAACCTATGAGAGGCCTAATTATGGCCATGATTTGCCACCACAAAAATAAGAGTGCACTCCGCAGCCCTACGATCCATACCATGGCCCGATGTATTCCGGCCACGACGAGAATAGTGAGCTACCCTCATACGAGCTGGATGATGAAGAGGAAGCAAGTCCCTTCACAGAGGGCCTCATGACTTTCAGATGCCAGAAATAGCCAAATTTTCTGGCCGAGGTGACCCGGACGATCACTGTTAAATTACCGCGCCAGGATGGAAATAGCCGGAGCCACCCCGGCACTGAAATGTAAAGCCTTTGCTTTAACCCTTGAGGGAAGTGCCATACGATGGTACAAAAAACTCCCTCCTGGCAGCATCCACAGTTGGAGAGATATGAAAACGGCATTTAAAAATGGCTTTGTTTCCTCCAGGCCTGGCCATCTCCCACTCCAACGCCTTCAGGATCTGAGGCAGGGAAAGGACGAATCTTTGAAGAGTTATCTAGCCCGGTTTACTGAAGAGATGCACATCTGTGAAAACATCATAGAAGCGGAGATGTTTTCCACTTTGAAAGGGGGGCTAGATATGACAAGCATGTTCTGGAGGGATGTCCGGAGCAGGAGACCAAGGGATTAAAATGCTCTGGTGGACCTAATGAAGGAGGAGATTGTATCGGAAGAAATGGCTAGGGCCAGAGACAATCACCCCCAAGGGAGATACAACCTTGGATATTCCAATTAAGCAAACCTCAAGAAGGGAGGAAGCAAGGATAGGATCGGAAATAACCGAGGTGGGGTCCCGCGTCCGTTTCTGGGGACAGGGTCCAGCTATGCCGCAGAAATCACGGAAGCTATTCCTCACTTGCACTCCAACACTCCCTCCCAAAATCCTCCCACGGGTCAAGGAAGGATGGAAGGTAGCCAGAATGGAAAACAGCCCATGATTGGGGCTTACTGCGCCTACCACAGGTATTACGGTCATGCAACAGAGGATTGCAGGGAAATCCACATGTTAGCGGACCAAAAGGCGCAGGGAAAAAGGGAAAATGACTTCTCCCCCGACACGGGGAGAACCCAAAAATCCAGTGGCCAGAAGTTCAATCGAGCTGACAGGAGAGCCCCGTGGAAGAACTCGACTAAAGAAAGAATTGACAATCGTCAAAGAGACAGGAACAAGGGCAAGGATACCGCCTCGGCGCATGCTAAAGACACGCGGGAGCCACCTATGCCTGTGGCCGACCTCCCTATCCGTGAAATTGATACCATATTGGGAGGCTCCTACCCAGGTGGGAGCACAAACAACTCCCAAAAGCAGTATATCAGAGAGGCCAAGCAACCCGCCAACGTGAATTACCATATCCATTCACATCCTATTGGTATGCCTCGGACAGAACCTATCACATTCACGCAAGACGATGCCATTGGAGTACACTTCCCACACAATGATGCGTTGGTTATCAGGGTAGTAGTGGCGCGAAATGGATTATCACGGATGATGGTGGACGACCGTGCCTCGGTAAATGTGATTTACAGGGTAACTTTCGATAAAATGGGGATCACCACTCCACTCATTCCAGTCCCTGATCCGATATATGAATTCACAGGAGATAGCATAACCCCCAGAGGATCCATAACCCTAATGACTGAAGTAGGGCAAGCACCAACAATTTCCAGAATCCCCATGGAATTTTTGGTGGTGGACAAAATCTCCTCCTATCATGGCTCAATTGGGAGGCCCTCTCTCATTGATTTAGGGGCTGAAACGCATACGAAATACATTTGCATGAAGTTCCCCACCGAACATGACGTTGCAACTGTAAGGGGGAGCCAAACCGAGTCGCGGGCTTGTTACACGAACGCAATCCGAATGTTTCAAGATCGAAGCTTGAACATGATTAGCGATGTAGCTATGGCAGAGGCTGCTCCAGACCCTGAAAGATTGGGCGAAGAGCTTTTTGGAAATAAGGACGTCACGATGACACTAGAAGAGGACTTGGAAGATCTGGACCCAAGAATGGTAGGAGACAATTGCTCCACCCCAGCTAAGAGGCTAGAATGCTTCGGCATAGACCCGTTTGATCCAATCATGGAATTGCAGATCGGATTGGATTCACCAATTGAATACAAAAATCAATTGAAGAGCTTCTTACGTAAAAATCTCGATGTGTTTGCATGGAAGCATGGTGACATGGTTGGGATTGATCCTAAAGAGGCCTGCCACAGACTCCAGATTGACCCCCGAAGCCCTGGTCATAGGCAGAAGAGAAGACCTATAAGTTCGGAGAAGTATGAGGCCTTGAAAGACGAGGTCGCGAAGCTATTGAGAAATGGATTCATCAGAGAATCCCGCTATCCGAAGTGGGTATCAAACCCTGTTTTGGTACCAAAACACAATGGGAAACTGAGAGTATGTATTGATTTTCCGAACATGAACCAGGCATGTCCAAAAGATAGCTTCCCACTGCCCCGGATCGATCAGTTGGTTGACTCTACAGCAGGGCATGAGCTGCTGAGCTTCATGGATGCTTACTCCAGATACAATCAGATCCCCATGTGTGAATCGGACGAGGAGCATACTTCGTTTATAACAGACAGAGGACTCTATTGCTAAAAAGCAATGCCGTTCGACTTGAAAAATGCTGGAGCTACCATCAGAGGCTGGTAAATCGCATGTTTGCAAAACAATTGGGAAACACCATGGAGGTGTATGTCGATGACATGTTGGTCAAAAGCATGGTCGCCGCGGATCATATCCGCCATTTATCAGAGGCCTTCGATGTTTTGAGGAAATATCGAATGAAGCTCAACCTAGCGAAGTGTGCATTTGGAGTAGCATCTGGAAAATTTCTTGGGTTCATGGTGAATAAAAGAGGAATCGAAGCTAATCTCGACAAAATCAATGCTTTGTTAAACATGCAATCGCCTCGAAATCCAAAGGAAGCGCAAAGCTTAACGGGAAGAATTGCGGCCTTGAATCGATTCGTCTCCAAGTCCACTGGAAAATGCTTGCCATTTTTCAAAGTCCTAAAAGGGGGGAAACGATTCCAGTGGACATCGGAGTGTGAGCAGGCCTTCGCCGACCTGAAAACATCTTTGGGACGGTCCCCATTGCTATCCAAGCCAAAGGCTGGCGAGCCTCTCTACTTGTATTTGGCTGTGTCCAAGGAGGCTGTTAGCTCCGTGTTGGTCAGAGAAGAGGATGAGAATCAATTTCCAGTATATTATGTGAGCAAAGCCATGTTGAATGCAGAGACACGCTACCCCGACATGGAGAAACTTGCTCTCTCATTACTCACAGCCTCTCGCAAACTTCGTCGCTACTTTCAGGCACACTCAATACGAGTGCTCACCAACTTTCCCATGAGACAAGTGTTGCAAAAACCAGACGTATCCGGAAGATTGCTGAAATGGGCAATAGAAATCAGCCAGTTCGACCTGCACTATGCGCCTCGGACCGCTGTAAAAGGTCAAGCTCTGGCGGACTTTGTAGTAGAATTCACGCATCCACCAGAGGTCGAAATGGTTGATAACACAGATGACAGCCAAGGGTGGAAACTGTTCGTTGATGGGTCCTCGACTGATGGACAATTCGGTGCGGGGATAATGTTAGTAAGCCCACATGGGTTTAAACTACACAGTGCGATCCGCTTTGAATTCAAAGCTTCAAACAATGTTGCTGAGTACGAGGCGTTATTAGCTGGGCTAAGACTTGTAGAAGCTTTGAAGATTAGGTCCATCGTGGCGAATAGCGATTCGCAGCTTGTGGTGAGTCAATTCAATGGGCAATTTTCTGTCAAAGAACCTTCTATGGTTGCTTACTTGAAGAAAGTAAGGGATTTGGCTGCGCGCTTCGGAAAAATGGAGTTGCAGCACATCCCCAGAACAGAAAATTCCAACGCCGATGCTTTGTACAAATTAGCAAGCAGCAGCGATTCAGAATTACATGACCTAATCCCAGCTGAGCGCATGTTGACTTCTTCTATTGAGCCAGGACAGGAGATCTTGACAGTAGAAGAAGAGAGATCTTGGATGAATCCCTTTATCGCATATTTGAAGCATCAGACAGTGCCAAACGAGCCAGAGGCAGCTCGGAAATTGCAAAAATACGCTGCGAATTTCGTGCTCTTGGATGATCTGCTTTACAAACGGAGTTACACCTCCCCGTTATTAAGATGTGTGGGGCCAGAAGAAGGACGGTGTGTAATGAGAGAAATCCATGAGGGCGTATGTGGCAACCATGCCGGGGCGTTATCGCTAGCTCGGAAAGCCCTCAAACAGGGATATTTTTGGCCTACCATGTGAAAGGATTCCCATGACTTCGTTCGCAAGTGCAATAAATGCCAAAGACACGCAACCATACCACATCAGCCACATCACAAGCTAACTGTAGTGACCAGCCCTTGGCCTTTTTCAAAGTGGGGGGTTGATATTATTGGACCTATGCCTAGGGGTGCCGGTAACAATTGTTTTGCGATAGTAGCAATTGATTACTTCACCAAGTGGGTCGAAGCGGAACCTTTGATGAGGATCACTGAGGCCAATACTACCAAATTCATTTGGAAGAATATTATATGTCGGTACGGGATACCGCACTCGCTGATTAGTGACAATGTAAAATAGTTCAAAAACTGAAGTGTCGATGAGCTGTGCGACGATTTGGGAATTAAGAAACTGTTCTCATCTCCACATCACCCGCAGGCCAACGGACAGGTCGAAGCTGTGAACAAAACCATAAAAAATACCCTGAAAAGGAAGTTGGAACTCAAAAAGGGCGCATGGGTAGATGAACTCCCACAGGTGCTGTGGGCACTTCGGACCACCTCGCACACCGCTACAGGTGAAACACCTTTCTCACTAGCGTATGGAGCCGAGGCGGTATGCCCCGTTGAAATTGAGGTTCCTACACTTCTTCAAATCCATTATGACGAAGCTAGGAATGAGGAAGCACAAAGGGCCGGTTTAGATTTCCTCATGGAAAAGCGAAGTGATTCCCGAGTAGTGATGGCCAAATACCATAAAAAAATGGCTCGATACTACAACAAAAGAATGAAGAGTCGACGCTTCAATATTGGGGACTTAGTCCTAAAAAAGGTTCTTCCTTCAACTCAAGAACCAGGAGTAGGGACTTTGGGACCTAACTGGGAAGGCCCTTACAAGGTCACGGCCGAGGTGGTACCTGACACATACATAATTGAAGATTTATCCGGGGTGCCTTTGTGTAACCCTTGGAACACGGATCACCTTCGCCGCTATTTTCAATAGGATCAGATTGTCTCTCATAAAAGCTATCCTTGTATGAATTAACAATATTTAAACCTTGTCTATTGAAACCGTGCTGGTTATCGAAGGTCATAATTTATTAAAACGAATTGGTCCCACGATCTCATTTGGCACTAGTGGAAAAATTCGTGTAATTCCCGCGGAATCAGTTTTAATCATTTTTTGTTTTTAAATTCAAAACCATCTATCAGACTCTAATCATTTGTTAAACGGTGTTGGCAGGGTAACCTACATGTCTGAGGGACTATCAAACATGCTATGTGAAAATCCAAAAACACATGCATGGGAAGAAAAGAGAGACATTGAATTTGAAGTATTTACGATAAAAAAATAGAAGTAACAAAGAATCACATTGCTACAAAAGACAAAATTATGTACAATGACTAGAGGGGACGGGCATCGTCTACAGCATTGCCACCGGACGCATTCTGAGGAGGCTCGGCGGGATCGCCTTCTTCAGCATTTTTTGGTTCAGGGTAGAAGGCCTCAATGGTGGAAAGATCCAAGTAGGGGAACTTCTCCTTCACGTCCCTTAGAGCCATACGGGCACTGATGTTTCCAAATATTCGCTGCATAAGCCCATTTCTTCGGTATTCTCAAAGGTATCTTTAAAGTTTTGAATGCCTTCAGCGATCTTGGCCTCCGTACTTTGCTCTAAAAGCCCAAGTTTACCTTCCAAAGAAACCAAAGACTTAGCATCCTTTTTCCGGAGCTCCTTTTCCTCCTCAAGCGCCCTCTTCAGATTGGCAACCTCGTAAAAAAGTTTACCCTTTAGAACGTTAGACTGTGCCAAGGCCTCGACTGTCACCGTCTGAGCCTGGCAGGCATTATCGTATTTCTTGCATAGGTTAGCCACATCTGCTTCGGAAGAATGAAGGTCCTTTTTTAGCTGCTCGTTATCTTCCTTAAGGGCTCTGGATGTGCTCTTCGCCTCATGGAGGGACCTTCGGGTGGAAGAGAGAGTTTCCTTCAGCTCCTTGATCTCCTGCACCATGCCATCCGCGTTACGCAGGGCCACCTTAGTGCTTTCTTCCCTCTGCTCAAGCTCCTTGACCGGCCCCTCCAGATCGTCCGTGAGAGCTAAAGTCCTTGCGCTCAAAGCCTTGATGGCGAGCAACATTTGACTAGGAGAGCTTTTGGAGGAAAAAGATTCCCACCCTTTTGTCCAAAAATCATCCACCGCAATGGCTGCCTTAGCAGCATACCCCGGGAGAGATACCAGGCCGTCGGAATCAAAAATAGATGGCTTAGGGACAAACCCCTCTTTAATCTGAGCCACCTCCGACGCTATAGTTTGGTCAGCTTCCTCCACTTGACCTGGAGGGGATTTAGGAAAAGCTTCGGTGCCTTCACCGGGTCCAGGCAGGTCCGCAGGAGGGATATTTGAAGGAGCCCCTGCTCCGCTGGATTGGCCCTTACCACCCCTCTTTATTCTCTTTAAGGGTGGTTGCTCCTCAGCAGCTATTTCCAGCACCTCGTCCTCCTCAATACTCACCACCTCAGAAGGGGCCTGGGGGATTCTTGATTTCTCCCTTCTCTTCGTCTTCTTCTCCTTCTCCTGCCCCTCGGCCATGCTCCTTCTTTACGGCAAGGAGTTTCGGAACAGTTGGTACTGAGCCAGAAGGGTCTGGAAGAGGTGGCGGACCTAGTGGCCTGGAAGCAGAGGCACCTTCGAAGGCTTCCTTTGAAGCTTCAGCTGTCGTTTTAGTGGCCTCCAGGTGGAAGCCCGCGAATACGGACCTTTGCTTCCTCTCCTCATCACTCTCGGCAGCAAGAATAGGAGGAATCTTCTTGGCCTTCAAGCCTTTCAGGGATATCTTCGGGAACTCTCTTGACCCTGTAAGGAATGCGCTAAGTCACAAAATGTAGAATGAACCGATCCATAGATATCAGAGAAAGAAGTGAATATACCCATATCCCACATTAAACCGTGCTTGACGAAAAGCCTTTTTGAGGAGATAACCTTTTGAAAGTCACCGCGATACCCAAAAAGCTTCCTCACAACTTCCAGATCCTTTAGCGGGAGCTGATGGGCGTATGTTTGTCCTGGAAGATCAAAAGGACCATTTATATAGTGTAAATATGGTAGTACACCCGCATAAGAGATTATAAGAACTCACGGGGCAGAGAAAGGGTTCGGGGAACTGTTATCTCAGGAACAGGATCCGAAGGAGTACATTGCCAATCTCCGCCGACCCAAAACCATTGGGTTCTTCAATTCTTGAGGGGCGTTGGATGCCCGGTGATGATGGGTGGGTATTGTCCCCTGGGGGTTAAGTAGTACCAGTCCCTCACATCTGGCCTTTTATCTTTTTCTCTCCTAGCAGTTTTCTTCAACTAGGGATGGCAATAATATCCACGAACCCGATACCCGATGGAGACCCGACATAAATGGGCGGGGATTACCCGACTAAATGGATTCGTGGGTAGGGTATGGAGGCAAATTTTAAAACCCGACATGGGTATGGGTCGGGTGTGGGTTTTACTAAAATACCCATACCTGACCCGCATACCCTTTAATTTCCTTTAAAAATTATAAAATTTAAAACAAAAGTGATTTTTTTTAAAAACTAAATAAATAAATAAAAAATAGAACCCAAATATCTATTGACTTTGTTAACGTCTAAAAAAATTGTTCAAATTCGCTCGTATAATTTCAACATATAACAAACTTTTTTCAACTCAAATTCAAGTGAAGCCCAATATTTAATTGATTCAAGTTAATTCGAATCACCTATAACCTATTTATAGCCTAAAAAATAATAAAAAAAATAAATAATTTGTAATGGGTTTTAAATGGGTATAGAAGCAAACCCTCCCTTGACCCGCACCCGACCCGCAATTTTTAATTGGGTATATGGGTAGGGTATGGAGGTTGTAAATATTTAGTGGGTAGGGTACGGGTTTGGAAAACCCGACCCATACCCGTCTCATTGCCATCACTATCTTCAACACATAAAGTGTGTGGATGATGTAAAGAGAAATTGGATACTCCGGACTGACCTCCGCCAGATTAACCAGGTCCCCATCACTTGGGTCCAGAAATTTGGGGCTACCTGGTACGGGCATATATTATAACTACGAAGAAGAGCCCTGAAGAATGGGTGAAGAGGCAAGCGCATCCCACATGAAAAAGCGTCAAGAAGTACCGCTACTTGGCCATCCGGTGGGCAGCAGGGTCGGCACGACGAACTTGGATGAATTACCCTTATTTCCCGAGGCATCCTATACACCAAGGACACTTCGGAAATACCATTCCCCCTAACCTCTGTCTTAATTTCATTAGATTCCCACTGCTCCGGCTAAGGCTGGGGATCAACATGATAGCCAGAAACTCTATTAACCTGATCAATCCAATCCTCCACTTGGGCGATCTCCTCTGCGGTCAGGCCCAACTCCTCCCTATGAGCCCTAAATGGGGCCCTTACCCCTAGATGAGATTCTGAAGCCCCGGATGAGGTGCCTGCCGCCTCCTCCCCCTTAAAGTATTGTTCTTTCTCATGACGGATCTCCTGTAGTGCCGCTTCTTCTTGGGTCGAAAGCTTGGCCATGTACGGTTGAGATGATTCACCTTCGCTGTCAGAATCACTTAAAGATATTACGCCACAGAACTGCCACTCTCTTTTCTTCCTACGCTCCCTAAAAAGACGGGAACTAAATACTAAGCAGGACACAGGACAAAAACCCCTTATGGGGTCCGCCACCACCATTACCTCCTTCAGATCCTCTTCCCTAGATCCTTCCATGTTCCCCAAAACCCAACTTACCCCCAAAGATTACACGCAAATGGGGTATGCTCCATGTACCCCAAGAAAATAAAATATGTATATATATATATATATATATATATATATATATATATATATATATATAAGAATGGGCAATGTAAGCAAAATAAAACAAAGGCGGGAAGAAATATTAATAAATCAAGGAGTTACCTGCTTAATGAGAGACAAAGGAGGTTTGATGAAGAGCAGCGCGACAAAACTGGAGGCAGCAGATAGTGGTTTCCTACGGAATACCAAGAGCCTTGCGAATGGGTGAGCAGGAGAGATGGTGGAGTAAATCGTTGAGTATTGACAGAGATAACAAAAGAAGAAAAAGAGAGAGCCAAAAAAGAGGGAAAATGATGAAAAGGAAGATGAAAGGTTTACAAAAACGCACCCCGAAAACGCATACCGTTAATTGGCCAAGTCCAGGTTTAATCCCTGCCATCCTCGTGCCAAAGCTTTACTGGTGGGTTAAATGAAGCGCCAAGTGGCAGCGTTTTGAAAGAAAAGTAGCCATTCGTGATAAAGGGTACAACTCATGAGCCGTAATTGCGAGGAACCCAAAGGAGCAATCTCTCCAAAGTTATTAATGCACGACAAATATGGATCCCACATGAATGAACCAACCATATTTAAGGGACTAGTATTGCGACCACATCCTAATTACGCATGACGTGTCGCACATGGAACCTAATAACCACCTAAGTAGGTCCCCACCTAAGGGGTTATTATTTGGACGAGGCATTCCGAGGCACATCCCTCCTATGGCCGAACCATCTCCATAAGCAACATCGTCCGAAGCAACCTCAAGGACCGGCATCTAGGTAGGGCAGAAAAGTCACCAACATAGGACCTATAAGCAAACTGCAATTTGATGGGACAACGCCTTTATCGTTGATGTGATAGCCGCCATAACACTATAGTAGACTGTAATGATTATGCCCAACTAAATTGTTAACTTGACCAACGGATGGGGAGAAGCCACGTGTAAAAGCCAAACACATGTCATGATAATGATAAATGAATGTAACTATAAATAGAACATGTAAGTCTCCCAGCAAGGGGTTAGCAATTTAATACCTTTATCAATATACATTTCTCTCACTCACTTTTCTCTCTTCTACACATTTATATCTCCCGCACCCAATATATATTTACCTGAAAATGAGTACTGAGTTTGGCATCGGAGTGCAAACGGGAGCCACCTCGGGCCCCTTTGCAAACTGATTGTTTGTCACAGTGCGCAGGAAAACCACATGTTCAAGAGGGAGGAATTGAGACGTGTTGGTCCAAGGTCCAGCCAGATTTTGTGGTCAACAGTATGAAAGCTAATAATCTCTAACGAATAGGATATGAGTTTTTCAAATCTGGTCCACTAACATTTTTATTCGAGAGTCCTTGGCAAAATTTATTTAAAAGTTGTTAATACAATTAAAAAAAAAAGTTGTCAACATTTTGACATTGAGACAAGTGGGGGCGGAGTGAACTTTATTTTATACATGTCAAACTTGGCCTCTATTTGTTGTTATTTTTATTTGTAAAAGAAAGAGTTCCGCATGGTGATTAATAAGATATTGTGTATTTAAAAATGAGAGAAAAATTTTGGGTTTATGTGTAAAATATGTGTGATTAAAATTGAATATTGTAAGAAAATAAATTAAAAATGACAGTTAAACAATGAGTTAAGACTCCGTTTGGAATAATATTTATCAATCAACACGTTTTTTCACATCACTTTTTAACAATACATATTTTTCAAATCACTTTTCAATCACGTATTTTATCTCGATTCTTTATTTAAAAAAAAAAAAAAAAAACTTTTACCAAACAATTAGACAAACAATAATATTATACAATTTGGTAATAAGATGAGGTGTGAACAACTTAACTTTTTTAAAAAGTAATTTGAGAAATCATGTTATTTATAAATAAGTTTGTAAATCATAATGATTGAAGAAGACAATATAAGGTCTCGGCCCTTGTGGATGTGTTGCAAATGTTTATTAGCCTATGTTCGGTAAATAGGATTTTTTAGGTTTTTTTTAGTTTTTAAATCAATTTTTAAAATACACAATTTTTCAAATCAATCTCTAATTCTACACATTCTTTCTCTCCATTTTTTAATCATCCATCTACCTAAAAAACAACAAAAAAAACCTTTTTTTACCTTCTAGCCGCCGAACAGAGGCTTAAGCATCCGTTTCGTAAAAGTATTTTGTTTATACATAAAAATTATTATATTTTTGAGGTGAAATATATGATCGAAAAGTAATTTGAAAAATATTTGTGATTGAAAAGTGATTTAAAAAAATGTGTTGCTTACTATGAACGCTAACTAAGTTATTAAATTATCTAGAGGTATAAATTCAATCATTGTCATTAAAGTGTTTTTTAATGTGATTTTTATTCGCTTAATCTCAAGCTCGACGTCGGTATGAGTTGTCAGATAAGTTACGACTCTCTAAATGTGTGAAAAATCAAGAATTATCATTGAAACGTGTGGGGACAATGTGATCCTTCCGAGTTTCAAAAGAATCGTCTCGATAACATTTAAATTAGAGTCCTATCTCTGTATAGGAGTGATTAAAAATAAAAACTTCATTCAACTCAAAATTAATAATTAATCTTAATTATATATTTTATGACTCTCACATTTTTTTGTTAAAATATTTGATCCAAATTAAGAATGAGAATATCTTGAACAATTTATTTCCCTATTAAAGTGGTTAACTTGGAGACCAAGTTAAAGGTGAAAAAAGAATAAAATAAAACACTTTATTTTATTATTCTACCTCAATAAGGAAACTTACTTGAATACAAATTCTACATATTCTAGGGATTATTTTTACCTATAAATATGTGTGTTATGGAGACATAATATGTTGAATCTTATGTGAGACTAATTAGAGAGAATTGAAGAGTTTTATCTTTATAGTTTCTTGTGAACTCTTTGTGAGATAATTCAAATGGTAGAAACTTGAGTAAGATAGAAGTTCATTATTTGTATTTTTCTCTATAGTCTATGGGATTAGGTTGGTGAGTGAAATTCTATATAATTGTAATAATTTATTATATAGTGAAAGGCTTTGACGATTCGAAAATTTTACGTCGTTGTTATTTATTTTCTTGTTACTCAATTATTTCTTGAGCATTAAAAGAACATGTGAGTTAAAGAAGGAGAATCAACGTGGAATTCCCAACAAGTAGTATCAGAGCTTCACGTGATTCGAAGATTTTATTGGAGCAAAAGAAAATATGTCTGTCAAGTATGACGTAGAGAAATTTGATGGAAGAAATAATCTTGGTTTGTAGCAAGTACAAGTCAAAGATATTTTAATTCAGGCGGTTCTGTACAAAGCTTTGAAAGGAAAACCAACTGTTAGTTCTGACAAAGGAAAAGAAACTGAATCCAGCAAGATTGTTGAAAATTGAGAAGATGTGGATTTGAAAGCTGCTAGTACAATACGACTTTGTTTGGTCAAGAATGTTCTTGTAAATACTTATGGGATATCTGCTGCTAAGGAACTTTGAGAAAAACTGAAAAAGTTGTATCAGACTAAGAATTTGTCAAATCGCTTATATCTTAAGGAACAGTTTCATTCGTTGAGAATGAGCACAGGTACAAAAATCTCCGACCATCTTAGTGTTCTTAACGTGATTGTTTCTGAACTGAAATATATTAGAGTCAAAATTGAAGACGAGGATAAACCGTTGAGGTTCATCTGATCTCTTCCATCCACGTTTGAGCATATCAAGCCGATTTTGATATACGAGAAGAAAACGGTGGACTTTGCAGAAGTTACAGTAAGTTGATCTATGAAGAACGGAGATTAGGTGGAGACGATAATTCATCTGGAATAATTTGCTTGTTACTGAAAAGTGGAAGAGGGATAACTCCATGAAGAAGAAGATTGTATGTTGGAATTGTGGACAATATGGTCACGTAAGAAGAAACTATCCAAAAGGTGGAGCAGACTCGGCTGACTGCTCGAAGGTGGACAATGCGACTCTCCAGTAGAGGGCGGTGATGATGTACTTTGAGTAGGATGTGACATCCTCTTGGCATGATGCCAGTTGCTATGATAGATGATGTGTTCTTATTGAAGGGTGCATTTGTTCGCACACAACTTTGGTTTGACTTAGATGTAAGGTGTGTGGTTGTATTAATGTCGATGACTAATGAGCTCTTATGGAAAATCAAACAATAGATGTTACACCATAATTTTCAGCAATTTTGTTTTCAACATGAGCCGGTGAAAAGCTCTGAGTTCGTTAATAATTCTGAGTGATTATACTCATATGTGGAGTATGAGATTGTCAAAGTGGAAAAACCTTGTCTGTTTATCCAATGATTAATTTTTGAATATTTTGGCTCGGATGAATTTGTGTCAGGTGGAGATTGTTTGGGATATTTGACCCAAATTAAGAATGAGAATATTTTGGACAATTAATTTCCCTATTAAAGTGGTTAACTTGAAGACCAAGTTAAATGTGAAAAGGAAAGAAAATAAAAAACTTTATTTTGGTATTCTACTTCAATAAGGAAACTTACTTGAATACGAATTCTTCATATTCTAGGAGATGTTTTATCTATAAATATGTGTGTTAAGGAGTCATAATATGGTGAATCTTATGTGAAACTAATTAGAGAGAATTGTAGAGCTTTATTTTTGTAGTTTCTTGTGAACTCTTTGTAGGATAATTCAAATGGTAGAAACTTGGATTAGATATAAGTTCATTATTTGTATTTTCTCTATAGTTTATGGGATTAGGTTGGTGAGTGAAATTCTAATAATTGTAATAATTTATTATACAGTGAAAGGTTTTGGCGATTCGAAAATTTTGCGTCGTCGTTATTTATTTTCTTATTTTTCAATTATCTCTTGAACATTAAAAGATCCTGTGAGTTAAAGAATGGAAATCAACGTGTAATTTTCAACACTTTTCACTCACATATTTCATCAATTTTTATCAAAATTTAATAAAAATATGATTTTAATTCCTACCAAACAAAGGTTAAGTATTGTAATCTAGAAGAAGTTAAAATTATCGACACATTCTACGTGTAGAAAAAAAAAATCAAATCTGGACTAATTGAACAACACACCCCATCCTCGTGGGTCAAAAGTGGCGGATTAAAGATAAAAGAAGACTAGAAAGGTAAGGTAAGGTTAGGTAATTCATCAAAAGGGTCCAATCAAATTTGGAAAGATACTCTTCGGTAATCTTTTATTAGGTTATTAACTATTAATAGACATTTCTTGGCCTCAACATGATTTAATTCCAAAATGGAATGAGCTGCTTTTGTCTAGACTAGATCACTCTAATTAATTATTTAATCGTGCAAATAGACAAAAATAAACCAAACTCAATTATTCTTAAATATAATTTTATTTATTGTTACAATAGTATCCTTCTTCCAAGTCATTGAACTTGCGATAATTTGCTATTAGAGCATCTTCAATGTACTCCGTCAATTAGAAAAAAAGACTTGACACGTCAGTAAATTGACGAAATTGATTAAGAATCTGTTACATAAACTAACTCACTAACAAACTCAATTTATAACTAAGTTAACTAATTAGTGACTGAATTAGAAGTAACTAATTCTAACTAAATCTGTTATCATCTCCCCTCAAGAGATCGATCTAGGAAGAATAGTTAGCTTGCTTTGAAGAGATAGGAAGCGAGCAGATGATAGATGTTTAGTTAGAATGTCAACTAGCTGGTCATCCGAAGGCACATATAGCACAATCAACTCATTGTGAAGTACCATATCCCGAATAAAGTGGAAGTCTATCTCAATATGTTTGGTGCGAGCATGGAAGATTGGATTTGATGCTAATTGGCCAGCACCAGTATTATTGCATCAAACAATGGGAGGAGATGGCAAAGATAAGTGAAGTTCACGGAATAGGAAGTGCATCTAAGATAATTCAGCGGTGACATTTGCAAGAGCACGGTATTCTGAGTCGGTGCTACTGCGAGACACAACACGCTGTTTTGAGGATGGCCATGATACCAAATTGTCACCAAGGAAGACAAAAAAACCACTAGTACTTCGACGATCATCGGGACAAAGGTAATTCCAATGAAGAGAACCTCGAAGGTACCGAAGAATACACTTTACAAAACTCTTGGTGTGAAATCGCAAGTGTACGATATCGCTACAAGTAATAAAAGTGGACTTTTGAGTCCGAGTTGTCGATCCCACGAGGACTATTTAATTCGCTATATATTTACTTCGAATATAGAATTCCTAGACGAAAACCAAAACTAACTAAGAAAATAAATTGCAGAATAAAAACAAAAAAAAACGACAAATAATTGGAAATCAATGAAATAAACAAATCAATTAAAATGAAAATAACAACTTAAACTAAAAACAATTAAAGAAAGCAAGAAACAAACGTGGTGGATTTTGAACAATTGAATGAATATCGGGACTAACGATTTCGAAATAACGTTCTAGCTTAATTTCTCATCTCAAGTTGTTTTCTAAAATTGTATTTGGTTGAATTCACGCATATATCTAATTTACCCCTCTCGAGTTCAAATTAGGCCTATTTAACTAAGTCAACCATGTATCTCTACAGCGGGTCAGAGTTCTCCTTAGCTAAATACATGAAATTTCCTAGGAATTCATAAGTGACCACATGCAACCACAAATTCATATCTCTATCTTTTTGTTGAAATTGCCGGATTTTATTACGTGATCTAATTGTTAACTCACCTCTCGGATTATGAAAACAACAATTAAATCATGAATTGGTGATCAAGCAACTCAAGCATTAAACGCAATAATAAAATCAATACATGAAAATAAAGTACCAAACTTGAGAATTAAAATCAAACAAGAAACATTAAATCTATTTCGTTAATCCCGATTAATAATTTAACTACTCATGTTTGTGGAATAAAAAGCAATAAATAATAACGTAAATAAAACCCGGAGTTTGAAGTGTTGAAAAATCAACATCTCCTCCTTCCAATTCTACTGAGTCGTTTGCCGCACCCACTAGGCTTCCTCAATTTTCCCCAGAGTAATTTGTGTCCTAAAATTTATACACCGAATACAATCTGGAAATTGAAATCTTCGGATCCAGTCCGTCTCCTTCGATGTATATTCTTGTTCGTTTTTTATGCAAAAGTCAGCTGCTCCTTTTTATTTTCTCCAATCGTTGCTCTTCTGCTCATCTCAAATACGTAGCCGACCGACCTTTCAATGTTAATTCCACCACCGTCCACTTCTCCAAGAATTATCCCAGGCGAGACTCCTCAATTACTTTATTATTCTCCCCACATTCAATATGAATCAGCCGACCACTTCAAGTGACCACAATTCTTGTCCCCCAGCTGCTTCCACCTTCTTGTTTAATGTGTATGTATATATATTATCAAAGAATTTTTTCCCCACGGCGGCTGCTTCTTTTTTTTCTTCTCTCGGCTGCTCACTTTTTTTCACCGCTGTCTCTTAATCTCACGGCTGCGCCCCCCTAGGTTGCTGTGTGTATATATTATATATGTATATATATAAATTAACCTAAGGCCCAAATCAAATAAATTGTCCTTCAAGTTACTCAATTCCTCCATGTATGATAAGTTAGTCCTTGAATTAATTGCACACTCGGTCTTCAACTTTTGAGAGTGTACACTTTAGTCCTTTTTCTTCGTTTTATCTCAATATTCGTCCAATTGTTGCGTGATTGCTTCAATTCATCACTTTTCTTGATTTTGGGATAAAACCCGAAATAATAATAAATAAACACAAACTAAGTAGAATTTATTCGAGAAAAACAATATAATATCCTAATTTCGATAGATAAATAAGTGTATAAAATACACTTATCAAAAACCAATGAGTTGAGGTTGGAAACTGCATGAACTGACATGCCTTATTAACAGCAAAGGCAAGTTCAGGTCTAGTCATTATCGCATAATGAAGGGCCCCAACAGTGCTTCTATATTCGATGGGATCATCAAGTAAAACAACATCAAATTTAGACAGAGTACCCAAAGTACTTGGAGTGGAGACTGATTTATCATCCAGCATACCTGTCCTTTCTAATAGATCCCGAATGTATTTTGTTTGGTTTAAATGAAGTATAACATTGGAAGAAATAACCTCAATACCCAAAAAAATAATTGAGGCAACCAAGATCCCGAAGAGCAAACAGAGCATTAAGTGTGGAAATTAGTGTGCTAATCTTGGCTGGACAATCACCTGTAACTAACATATCATCCACATAAATTAAAATAATGATCATCCTGGTGGCCGAATAAAATAAAAACATAGAGCCTTGGAACAAAGGAAACCCCATTGTAGTAAAGTAGAGCTGAGTTTAGTCATTTGAGACCATACAAAGCCTTGGTCAATTTACACACATGAGATAGAAAGGTAAAGTCCTCAAACCCTGAAGGTTGCATCATGTAAACATCATTTGCTAAATCATCATTAAGAAGGCATTATGAATGTCAAGTTGTCGTACCAACCAATCACGAGATAAGGCCAAAGTCAAGATAATACGAATAGTGACTACCTTTACAATCAGACTAAACGTCTCTAAATAATCCAGCACATGAGTTTGATTAAATCCCTTGGCCACAAGAAGAGCTTTATATCGTTCAATAGCACCATTGGGTTTATATTTGAGCTTAAAACCCCACTTACAACCAATAGGAACAACATCAGGTGGACATGGAATGAGCTGCCAAGTATAGTTCTTATGAAGGGCTAATAATTCATTTTCCATAGCATGTTTCCAATTAGGATCAGTCAAGGGTTTCTTATAAGAGGTAGGCTCACTGAGATTATTTGTAGAAATCGAAGCACTAAGAGCAAGTTTAGGTTAAAAGATACCAACCTTCAAACGAGTAGCCATATGACAAGTATTAGTTTGGGAAGGATGTTGCAAAATAGGAGATGGGCCAGATGGAGATGGCAACGAAGGAGAGGGAGCGGACTGATCAGAAGATGAGGACTGGACATGGGAGTTGCTAGGAAAAGAAGAAGCTGCTGGAATGGTAAAAGTAAGCATAGGAGCAAGATGAGGTAAAATAGCAAGAGTGGTTGATGAGGGTAATGAGAAGGATGGAGATGAATTGGTTGAGGAAAAAAGAAATAAACATTCATCAAACACAACATGTCATGTAATTTAGATATGACCACTAGTGGGATTTAAGCAAAAGTAGCCTTTGTGATGAGCACTGTAGCCAAGGAAAATGCATTGGACAGAACGATATTGTAATTTGAGATTGTTATACGGACGAAGGCATGGGAAGCAAAGACAACGAAATGTGCGAAGGAGAGAGTAATCAGGAGAGCTCTAATAAAGTATCTCATAAGATGATTTAAACTTAAGTATAGATGTAACGATCCAAAAACTTTTACATCCTTTATTGTCCCTTAGGACGTAATAAAAGTATTTTATAATTTATATAATTCTTTTGGAATGTAAAGGAAGAAAAATGTGCTTTAACGAAAGAGAATGAAAATATTAAATAAAGAAAAGTTACGTCAAAAACGTATTTAAGTTCTTGAGATTTTTTCTAGCACTCCCGACCTCATTTGATTAAATGTCATATGTACAGGAAATTTCTCAGAATGAACTTTGAGAATATGAAAGTGGTTTGTCATTCCGACCAACGGATAGCCCTCGGTAAATTTTTAAAGTTAAGACGGTAAAAACAGTTAACCCGAAAACTGTTTTGAGTAGCCTACTTTGGAAGGTTATAACTTCCTCCTCGGTTATTCATTTCTCGTATCATAATTTTTCATGAAAGTAATTCATGAATACTTTGAAATGGTACCAAGAAACCAAGGTTTCACTTCATTTGATACCTCAAATCTTGGCTCAAACACAGAACTTGAAAACTGAATTTCCATATCTTTAAGCATGAGGTGTCCAAGATAAGAGCCACCATCGCCCTTATAGCTTTGAATTGTCATCCAACCTACATTCTCCAGCTCCAGCTTGCATGTCTTTTTTCCTCCACCTCTTGCTCTAGTAAAGAAACCACCCAAGTTTTTAATATAAACTAAGGAGGAATTATGGTGTAGGCAAGACTTCTCTTCTAGTGCAGCCAACATTTAATTATAAATAGCCTTGGTCTTAATATGAAATCACACATCTAACAAAGAAAACCATGAGTGAAAGAAAGTTAATAGTCCGCTTCCTTCCTCTAAATTCTAGTTTGCAAAGTTATGATGTTGGTTTAATCCTTTGTTAAGATTAAGACCCGAAATCCAATCGACAGTACTGAATTGACTGCATGTATCGATGCATGTATCGATACATATTCTTGAAGTATCAATACATCCTAAAGAAGAATTCAGGAAACCTCGTTTTATGCACTTCTAGAATGAGGTGAGTGGAATAAGTTTAATTGTTTTCTTGATTACTTGATCTAGTTATAATTCCATATTTAATGTGATATTGTTAATATTATTGTGATCGCGTTATAAGTCGAATATTATTATCATCGTTACGTTATTGTGATCTTGTTATAAGTATTTATGTAATCTTGTTATAAGCATTAACCATTTAATATGTGAGAACCATTATTAACGTTATCTTGACATCCATATGTTTAGCATAAAGAAGATGATTAACTAGGTTATTATCACCATCTTGATATCAATATCATACTTGTAAAAAATTAATATCATGTATCGATACATTGAATACTTCAAACATTTTTTGTCTTTATTTTATGTATCGATGCATAATACACTAATTAATACTATCTTGATATTTAAAAGAATCGTTGTTCTTATTTATGAGATCTTAGACTTGTTAACATAATGAAGATGATAATTTAGTCCTGACAAATAATAATATGTCATCTACTTGTTAAAAGACACGATACATGATTACAAGAATTTAACATAACTTGGATATTACCTTGATCTTGAATATATAAGAATTAACTTATCTATGTGTAACTCCTGAACATATGAATTTGTCTTCACTTAACTTAACTTAGCTTGGCTGAACTTGTACTTGATTACGTGATCTTAAATACTACTTCTTCATATGCTTTTATTACGCATTGCATTAAAAGGATTTTCATGCTTTTAAAGTTATTTTCTTATGCATAGAATTGAACTTCTTACACGATATTACAGTCATACTCTATCTTGCTTGTTAATACGCCTATGGCGCTTGTCTTGATATACGTGCCACGGAGTCTAGTAATTGGATCACGATGTATTTATGCTTGTTAATGAAGTCCAAGGATCTCGACACCTTGTATGACACCCGTGGTATAGAAACCACGCTTGTAAAAGAACTTGTAGAATAAACTCCACGCTTGAAATTTGTGTTACATTCCTTGCTTGTGCGCGCTTGTGATAGTAGTTGATTTGTAATATGGACCCTATGAAAAGACACGTTTTCTTGACAATAAATGCATTAACATTAGTCTTTAATATCTTACACTAGATTTGGATACTTAAATATCTCGCACTAGGCTGTAATACTTGAAAATCTTGACTTAGATACTTGAATATCTTGCATTGAGCTTCAATATGTTGTACTGGTCCTGTCTTGTCTTGACTTGACTTGAGTATATGACTTAAGTATAGGAATTTATTGGTTTAAATATGTGAGACATGATCTTAAATATATGAAGTATAACTTGACTAGAATATGTGAATTTGACTTGATTAAAATATATGAAATTGACTTAACTGGACTGGATATAACTTGAAATACATATAATCTAAAATAACTTGACTTGAACTTAACTTGTAACTAGAGTTTTCTTGAGTATATGGCTTAGAACTCGACTTGACGTGAATGTTGGCATGATCGATTTAATAAGTAAAGCTTGCAAAAATCTTGAATATATGAGGTTAACTTGTCTACGTGTAAGAACGCATGTGCACGATACTCCACTCACTGGGCAGGTGTATGCTCATTCTATGATATATCTAATATTTCAGGTAGTAACAGAAATGTAAAAGAAATTGATGTTGGTCTTCAGACGGCGAGACAGACAGTGCTGCGCTAGGTGACGACCTGTGAGTTGTGGACTCACTGAATAAGGTCTTGTGTTTGAACTGCTAAACTCGTTATTTTATTATTGTTAAATTTAAAAGATTTTAAAGTCAAGATCTTATTTAAATATTTTATCGTTACTTCTTAAAGGAATTGATTTTATATTAAAGTGATTTTGAAATCCCGGTTAAGTAACTTCGTTTACGTCACTAACTTATGAAAAAAAAGATAAAAGTATTTTCACAAATTATTGTGGGCCATGTGTTGGCAACTTGGCATCAAAATTTAAAAATAAATGAAAAATCTGGTCGTGTTCCACAACAGGAGTCGGTAAACGACTGATTAAGTAGATAGATGTCCGAAAAGCATATATCCAATATCGAAGAGGAATATAGGCATGAGCGAGTAAGGCTAAGCCCGTCTCAACCACACGACGATGCTTTCACTAACCCATCCATTTTGTTGAGATGTGTAAGGGCATAGTTTATGGAGTGCAATACCACATGAGTCAAGAAATGGGGCAAAAGAACAAAATTCACCACCATTGTCACATTGAAAATATTTATGTAGAAAACTGATTTTCGACCATGATTTTAAATTTCTTGAAGGTAGTTGATACTTGATCTTTAGTTTGTAGAGGAAAGAACCAAGATAAACGAGAGAAATCATTAACAAAACTATGAAGTATCGAGATCCATCTCTAGCAATATCATAAGTCGGACCCCAAATTTCAGAGTATATTAACTCAAATGGTTTAGTGGCATGAAAAGATGAAATAGAAAATGGTAGACGATGACTTTTAGCCAATTGACATGAAGAACGGACACGACTATTATTGCAATGAGTTGAGATATTACAAATTTGTTACACTTTAATGACAAAGACTGTGAGCATGACCCAAATGAGCATGGCATATATCAGAAAAACATGATTTTACATGACAGATATTTGCTAAAACGGAGGAGGTATTATCTTCTAAGGACATATTGAACTGAGCTTGACATGAAGAAGGCACATCACCACTAGTAAATGAAGAAACATCTTGGAACCTATAGAGTCCTTTTTCAAGCTTGCCTCGATGTAGAACCTTCTTCGAAATTAGTCCTTGACAAGAAAACAATTAGAGTGAAATTCAATAAAAATCTGATTCTCGGATCAGAACTTAGAAACACTAGTGAGATTGTGAGAAAGGCATGGAAAACATTTCGAAGAGTAAAAGATGAAGATGGAGAGAAGATTGGAGTAGAACCAACATGAGCTATAGTGAGTTGCTTACCATTGCCAACAATCACTTTTTCTTTTCCATGAAAAATGGTGGAATCGCTCATATTTGCATGATTAGGAGTAAGGTGGTGTATTGCACCAAAATCAAGCAACCAAGCATCATCATTGTTAGGGGAAGGAGTAATAAGTAGAGCTGTCATTTGATTGGTGCTAGGAGCCTAGAAAGAAGTATAGGAGTAATAGATGAAAATATCCAGCTGAGAAACAACTTGTCTTTGCGACGCCATTGGATGAAATCTTTGGCCCGTGCAAAAAAAAATTAAAAAATCAGAGAGCTCTCCGTAAAGTTATTACTTTTTTTATTTTTTTTAATTTCTAACGGTAAAAAAATTGCTTGTCTATAAAATTGAGTTTTTAGTAATATTTATTCAATTTCAATCACTATCTTGATTCTTACTACACACTAATTACTACAACTATTCGATAAGCAATATCATCATCATCTCTATCATCTTTCTTTCTTCTTACTTAATTGCTTAATACTACTGTATTATAGATTTTCATTCTCGCGATTCTTCTTCTCAAAATCCTATTTTCAGTGATAGTTGTTCTCCAATATATTTAGAAGATGATAATGTTGTAGAAGTTAGATCATCTCAAAATTCAAGAAAAAATAAACATAAGATTTTACAGTAACTAAAAAGGACGGTACAACAATATGCAATATCTGCAAAAAGGCTTAAGTCTAGAGATGTGGTCAAGGCATCAACACGCTACGGAGACTCAAAGAGAAATATCTAAATGAAATAGGACATTTAGATACTAGACAAACTCAAATTACTGATTTTACTAATGTTAGTGGATCAATTACCGTTACTAACTTTGCTTATTCACATGAATGAATGCGAGTTGGGATGTCAGAACTTTTTGTAGCTCGTGAGATGCCCTTTACATTTGCAGAAGATCAATATTTTGAAGAATTCCGGCAAAAGTACATTCAACCCTCTTCCAGGAGTGCAAGTATAGTTACTGCTCATTCTGATTCTAGGAAATTATTTCATATAGTGACTGGAAAAAATGAACTTAAAGAATTTGATGGAATTATGTGTATCACATTTCATTGTTGGTTTGATTGAAATCATAATGGTTATGCTTGTGTTACAACATATTTTATTGATAATAATTAGTTATTGCATAAGAGAATTATTTATTTTCGTTGACTTGAATATCCACATAATGGTGCAAATTCGTGTGAATTTGTATACAAGTTTTTAATGAGCTTGCCGTGTTAAATATACTATTTACTGTTACACCTCTATATGATTCTAAGCATCCATTTGGTAACAACAGTTTTTTTTATTTATAAACCAGTTTTTATACTACACAATTTTTCAAATAACTTTTTAATCACACATTTTCTCTCTCCACTTTTCAACTATACATTTTACCTCAAAAATGTAAATAAATAAATTTATAAACGACATTCATTTACCAAACAGAGGGTAAATTATTTCACATGCGATGTGTTTGTCATATATATAATTTGGTTGTGCAAGATAATTTGAAAATAATAACACCACAAATAAATATAAATATAGAATCCATTAAGCCTTTGTTTGGCTCCCTTTAAATTTTTAACACATTTTTCTTTCATCTTTTTAACGACACATTTATCAATAATATGATATTACATGTAAACTTAGAAAAGATTCTCTATTTTTTAACCACACATTTTCTTAAAATCACTATTCATTTAAAAAAAAATCTTTTTAAACAACATCAAACATGTGCTAATTATATTTCTTGTTTAGATTCTAGACAACAAGAATTTGCAAAAAAATTATAAAAATCTTGGATTGAGAAGAAGAAAATTTGTTGACGATGTTCCTATTAGATGAAATTCAACATTTTAAATGTTAAAGTTGTGTGTTGGCTATACTAATCCTATTAATGCATTCGTTAATTCAAAGCAAAGCCAGTTTTATATAGCTGATTCGAATTAGGAAAATTCATTTAATGTTATGAAATTATTAAAAATTTCTATAAGGCAACAAAAGTTAGTTCTAGAGTTTATCACCCATCTTGTAGTCTTGTACTTTTACAATTAATAGAAATTGCTCATCATTTAGAGACAATTTGTTTATAAACTACACACATTTCCCAAACTATTTTTTTAATCACACACATTTTCTCTCTTCAATTTTTAACTACTAATTTTTTACTTCAAAATCATAAATAAACCAGTTATAAACTACACACATTTCCCAAACTACTTTTTAATTACACACATTTCCTCTCTCCAATTTTTTACTACTAATTTTTTACTTCAAAATTATAAATAAACCAGTTTATAAACCATATAGTGTTACCAAATGGAGGCTCAATGGAGGAGAATTTTAAAAAATATTTTGAAAACGCGGCATTAAGTTTTTCAGTTTGTAATGGATCCTCGCATTAAGTTATTTGAAGTTCAATGTACTTTACAATCACTTTCTGAAACATTAGCTTTTAACATAAATGTGTCAAATCTGCAATTGAAATTTTTTATTAATGACATGAAAACAACTATTTTATTAAATATAGTTACAATGAAAATCTCCATACTTCTACAAACTCTAATTTAAAGACGATCCATTTTTCTTTCAAATTATTTACTCAATTGAGGAAAAGTTTAAAAAATATTTTGAAAACATGCCACTAATTTTTTTTAGTGACGGCTATAATGGATCCTCGTATTAAGTTATTTGGAGTTCAATGTGCTTTACAATTACTCTCTGAAACATTACCTTTTAACATAAATATTGCAAATCTACAATTGATTTTTTTTATTAATGACATGTAAACAATTATTTTATTAAATATGGTAACAATGAAAATATTCATGCTTCTAAAAATTCTAATACAACTTCTAAAGGTAAATCCTTTCTTTTTTCTCCCTAATAGCTAAGAAACATAATGTTCTTGATACTTCATCTACAACTTCAACTACAAATCCAAATTTCATACCTGCTGAATTGGAAAGATATTACCAATTTGATCAATATAGTTTCATACCTGAAGATGAAATAGATAATTTAGATATCTTGTGATGGTGGAAATTAAATGAGGGATCATATCTTGTATTATCAAAAATGGCACGAGATCTACTAACAATTCCAATCTCAATTGTGTCATCTGGGTCTGCTTTTAGTGCAGGTAACATGGTATTGAACGAAAGAATATCAAGACTTAAAAAAAGATATTTCTGAAGCTCTCATATGCTTGAAAGATTGAACATTCGCAGATCAAATGATACAAGATGAAATTATTGATGATTTTCTTGAAGACTTAAATTTTTTTTGTAGTTGCTGAAGATTGATTGACAAACAAAATATAATTTCTGAACTACTAAATTATAGTTAAGTAGGTGCAAAACTAGTTGGGATGTACTTAAACTATAAATTATAGTAAAGTATGTGCTAACCTAATTGGGATGTAACACAAGATATGAATTTGGATTCAATGTAAACATTTCTTGGTATAAAAATGAATTTATCATCTTGTTCATTTCGTATTTGAAAAAAAAAAAAGAATATATTTTTCACTACAAATATGAAAAATTCTTGTTTTTATTCATATGGGCTAAATCGAAATGAGCCGCGACCCACATGTGCTCGACCTGGATGGATCACACAGACAACTTAGGTTGTAGTTCAAAATTTGTAAGCTGACCCGAAACGACCTCATGTAAACCCGCCATAGAAGACATTTTTCACGCGGGCCATTGCTAGGTATGTTGACCTATCGACCCGATATGGATCGCCCGAATTGACACCTCTACCTCCAAGTATAATCAAGAACTCTTGCACATACCTTTTATTTGAAACGATCTTCTGGGTCCACATTTCAATTCCTCTACTCTTTAGAAACTACTAAAATGACAACTATACTTTCTTGAATACTAAGAGTCTGTTTGGTCCATGGAAAAATTGTTGTGTTTGTGATTTTTTTTTTTTTTGATGGATGTGTGGTTTTAAAAGGTTTGAAAAGTCAAAACTATGTACTTCACTAATGATGGATGGTTAAAATTGAGTTTGAAAAGTTGTGGTAAAATTTTTTCATGAACCAAACATGTTCTAAATTTTATCATGTCATCATTTCCGATCAAGAACTCTTGCACATATCTCTTATTAGAATCCACTTTCTAGTTCCACATTCGGTGCTTGTTTGGACAATATTATATTTTCTTATAATTTAATAATAGTTAAAACATATATATTCATTATTATTTTCTAATACATTATAATTTCAACAATATGGTAAAAGAAAAACAAAATTGTATATAAACAAAGAAGTTTTTGTTTTTGAGATAAAATATTTTGTTTTTGAAAATTGATTATAAAAAAATGTATTTAACTAAAAAGTGATTTGAAAATAATATATATACAGTTTTGATCCCCTCCCCTGGCGGGGAGGGGATTAATTTGTCTGCCCCCTCACAGGGGGCGTTAATTCGTTCTTCTAAAACTTCCCATTCATTTTTACCTGGTAACGCAAAATGAAACCCTTTCATATTCCATTAATAATTCCTTTGATATCATTCCATTCAAACTTATATTATATATGTTTCACTATTACATAATTTTTGGAAAAACGAAGAGCTGATATGTGAAATTCAAACGGAATCGAAAGTTGAGGTGTTTTAGGAAGATAGAATAATGCGATGGAACATAGTGCAGTAGAGAAATCTGAGGATATATGTAGATCGAACATCAGTTGCATATTCAGACCATCTTCTTGTCGATGGAGTTGTCAACGCTTTAGCAAATACCCAAAAGACTATTCTTGCATGTCTTGCCATGAGACCCTTTATAAAAATAAAAAAAAAATTATGAACAAATGTTGGCAAATAGAGGTTTATTATAAACTGAATAACTTATTTTAATTATATATGTTTTCAAAAACACGTTATGTTTGATAACATTGTAGGATTTATAAATTGATTTATTTATGTAATTGAGGTAAAATGTGTTGTTAAAAAGTGAAAAGAGAAAATGTGTGTGACTAAAAGTGATTTGAAACATTGTATTGTTTATAAATTGATTTATAAATTATAATGATTGTGTTAAGAATATAACATAAATTCTTTCGTCGCATCATACAATGTGGGACGTTTAGCCTATGTTCTTTAACGTAATCATTATAATTTATAAACTACTCCATCCGTCCCAATTATATAAGTTGTCTTTTCTTTTTCTCTTGTCACAATTATATAAACTTATTTCTTTATTGCGAAGTATTTATTTTATTTGTTTACTAATGTACCACTATTTATTACTTCCAATAATAATAGTTTTGATATTAAATAAGGGTAAGTTAGAATTTTTTTTTTTTTTTTTACAAAAATTGTTTTTTCAATGACATTAAATAAATTTTCTTAATTTGTGTGAAAAGTCAAACCAACCTATATAATTGAGATGGGGGAGTAATTTATAAATAATCCAATTTTCTAAATTACTTTGAATCACATGCATTTTCTGATGAGGTTCGAAGCGCGGAAGAAACGCCGAAAAGTTCCGAACCCAGGTTGTGGTCGGACGGATGAATCATGACCCGATATTCACGACGCGATGGCTCGACGATGCGGAATAAAGAACCACGACTTTCGAAACACCACAAGGATTTGCCCAATCTCCTTGATAAGTCTCTGATTTGAACGCCACAAGATAATCAATCTTGATAAGTTTGGGTTTGTAATGTGAATCCACACATTAAACAATTGAAAAACATTCAATCTCTCTTTTATTTAATCATCAAAGTCTTTTTTACAATGAATAAAAAAGGCGTATAAATAAGCAAAATAAAACCCTAATCGCTAATTTACTCAAAATAGAATTCTAACTAACCTAAAATAGCTAAAAACTGATAAGGAAATAAAATATACGAAAATCTTTAAACTCTATCATCGACGCACGTCCAGAAGCAGTCTTACGGCCGTGAGGTCTTCAGTTACGGCCGTAATTGTGTAATTGAAATATGTTACGGCCGTGAGGATTTTGTTACGGCCGTGATCCTTGACATTACGGCCGTAATGTCAAAACTGGTCCTTTTTTTCTCTGTTTGGCTTGAATATTTGAATTTTCCCGTCAAGCCTGCTATGACTCCTATTGTCGAGGGTCCGGATCACATCATTTTCTTTTTTCAATTTTTAACTGCACATTTTACTTCAACCAAATAAATAAAACAATTTATAAATGTTATAGTGTTATAACTAGTATTATTTCCCTTGTGGTATAACTAAGCGGTTAAAAGGTGAGAATGAGAAATCTCAACTGAGATGACGACTGCAAGGGTGAGAGTTTGAATTCTACCTTTAATATGGATGAAGCTCCTTGCAAGCGCATTTAAACAGCAGACTCTCAACCTTGCTCCATTAAAGCATATTACGCGATTTACATCATTTACAAATTCTCAGGACACGAGTTATAGGGACTCCTAAGATTGGAATTCAACCCTATTTTAGAAAACTAGTTTTAAATTTCCTCCGTCTTGGTAAAAATGTACTAGTTTATAAACTAGTTTATTTATGATTTTGAAGTAAAATGTGTTGTTGAAAATATGAGAGAGAAAATGTGTGTTGTTTAAAAGTTATTTGAGAAATTGTATGGTTTATAAACTGATTTATAAACCATTTACCAAACAATTTGGCAACCAAAATAAACCGATTTATAAATCAATTTATAGATTACATAATTTCTCAAACTACTTTTTTTACTATAGTCATTTTCTCTCTCCAATTTTCAACAATTACTCTTTACGTCCGTTCGGTAATAATTTAAAGGTCAAATTATAATTGACACAATTTTCTATACCACTTTTTAACCACATATTTTCTCTTTTCAATTTTTAATAACACATCTTATCTAGAAAATCTAAATAATATATATTATAAATCAAATTCCATTTATTTCATTAGCTAAACGGAGCCAAAATCATAAATAAGCTAGTTTATAAACCAAACAGTGTTATCAAACAAAGACTAATCTGTTTGTTAAACTTTTTACAGAGTGTTCGGCGGCTTGAGCCGCCATTTATTTTTTGAATTTTTTTGTGTTTTCTAGGTAAATCAATTGTTGAAAATTGGAGAGAGAAAATATGTGTGACTAAAAAGTAATTTGAGAAATTGTATTGTTTATAAATTTGTTTATAAGGCCCTGTTCGGAAACTGCTATAAATAATAATGATTTGTGTTATTTGTGTTTTCTAGTTAAGATGTGTGGTTAAAAATTGGAGAGAAAAAAAATATGTTGTTAAAAATTTATATTGAAAATTGTGTTTATTATAAACAAAGGTTCTCGAACACATTGTAAATTGTAATCATTGCATAAAAGAACGGAGTGTTATGTTTAAAAATATGTTGTTTTATGTTTTTTAGGTAAAATATATGATTGAAAATTGAAGAGAGAAAATGTGTTATTAAAAAGTAGGTATAGCAACGGGATGTGGAATACTCGAACCCGACGGGGACCAGCTCTGAATAGGACGGAGAATCCCAGACAAAGACGGGGATGGGGATGAAAAAGCATCCCCGAACCGAGGACGGGGATGACCATCTTATCCCCATCCCCGATCCATATACCCGATTAACAAGTTCCATTAAAATTTAAAAAGTCCAAAAAAAAAGTCCTATATTATCTATACAAAAGTCCTATGATGTCAAAATTTTTTGCACAAAAAAATTATTACTTATCAAGTCATAAACTTTAAATATTTATATTGAAAAAGTTACTAATTATTAGTTATTGAGCTTATTGGACTGTATTTTCTCATCTAATCAAATATAAAATAAAGATACAAATAAAGATGAATATATATTCGATTAATGTCAAAATAATATGTAAAGATTATTAAATTTAGAAAATATTATGGTTGTTTCTGAATGTTTCCTTATATTGTATGTTTAAATTATTTTAAAACTTAAAAAAAAAAAAAATAGAGATTTAAGCGGGGATTTTCTCATCCCGTCTCCATCCTCGATTAAATGGGGATGGAGCGGGGATGAAAATGGTAAATTATTAATGGACGGGAACGAGGGCGGGATCCCGTTGTCATTCCTGTTAAAAAGTAATTTGAGAATTCAATGTTAAAAAACTTTTCGAACTACAGAAAAGGACAAGAACATTAAGTCAAATCAGGGTCATGACATGTGACGCAAATAATGACCTGAGAAGGGTAAACATGACAATTCACTGGGTGACGCCACCTCTCCCCTTCCGATTTCTTGGCCCCTTTCTATTTGATCACCACCATCTATAAAACAACCATCCTTTCGTCTCAATTTCATACTCTTGGTATATGAAATTACAAGAAGAAAAAAAATCACTTCTATTCCGTGAAAAAATCTGCCATTTGATACCAAAAAATTCACAGAAAAAGGAAATAATCAGAAATGTGTGGAGGTGCTATAATATCGGATTTTTCGCCGTCTATCCGATCATCGCGCAAGCTGACGGCTGACTTGCTATGGGGCAGTGGCGCCGCCGCTGATCTGGCCAGCGGCAAGAGGAAGATTCCGGGGAGCTACCACTCAAAACCACTGAGATCTAAGCCGATTGTTGATATCGACGATGATTTCGAGGCTGATTTTCAGGACTTCAAGGAGTACTCAGTTGATGAAAAGGAGTTCGATGTCAAACCATTCGCGTTCTCTGCTTCCAAAAACTCCGGCCTTCGGGGTAATAATAAATATATTATCTTGTGTTTTTGGGGTTTTTTTAATCGCCTGATGTTTGTTGCTCGATATAAATGAGTTTTTGATGCTAGAATATTATTTTTGACACTGATAATGTGATTCGGTGCTTGATTATAATTTCCGGTTTTAAGATATATTGCATATGTTTTTAATGAGAAAATATTTATTTTTGTTGTTGTGAATAATATTAATGGGTTGTGTCATTTTTGGATTAAAAATTGAAATTTATCGATGTTAATGTGGATTTAAGAATGATTTTATGGAAATATTGGGGTATGTATGATTGAATCTTTGATGAAATGTTTTTGTTGGAAGAAAAAAAAGATAAATATCTGTGTTGCTGATTTATGTTTGTTTTGACACAATCAGATATATCTTGGCTTAGATCATTTTTATCAAAATAATTTCTTATTCTGAAAAATAGCCTTGATCTCTCACATAAGTTTGTAAATTTTATTTTATTCTTCCTTGAGGTTGCTGTGGGATTGAAAATTGCTTGTGTCACTAGCATGATTCAATTATATTGCATCAAAACCTAGTCTTTCAGAATCTGTCCCTATTTTATGTTGTGAGGAAAAGAAAGTAACTGGGTGAATATAAATTTTGATTGCTAACCATGTAAGTTTCGGGCATAACTAGTTATATTATCTTTCTCAGGTTGATACTTGTGATACGATTTATGGTTCTTATTTTTTCATGACTGTGATGAACATAGAGATTGTTCGTTCTGAATCGGATTAGAAGCATATTTTCATTTTGTGTCAAGAACAAACGTTGCAGCTCTTTGTTTTTTCACTTCCAGGGATAGATGAAGCAATTGGATCAAATAAACTGAAATCTTTTGTTCAATTTACCTGCTTCTTTCTGAGTTCATTTTCTGTTTTTTAGTCTATATAAGTTTGCAATGTTATGGTGTCTCGATCTCTTGCTTTGACTCTGTTTATAATATTCTTTTTGTATCTTCTCTTGAAGGTTCCAAATCTGTAAAATCTGCTGAGACTGATGAGGATTCTGAAAAGTCATCAACGAGAAAGAGGAAGAACCAGTACAGAGGGATCCGACAACGCCCATGGGGTAAATGGGCTGCTGAGATCCGAGACCCTAGAAAAGGTGTCCGGGTTTGGCTTGGAACTTTCAACACTGCTGAGGAAGCTGCGAGAGCTTATGATACTGAGGCTCGGAGGATCAGGGGCAACAAAGCTAAGGTGAATTTTCCTGAAGATGCTCCAGCTTCTGCCACAAAACGTGCTGGTAAGGTGAATCCTCGTGAAGGACTTTCTAAGAAAAGCTCAGACTATGTTCAGCAAAGCATGAACCAGAATGTGACTTTCATGAACACGCAGAACAATGACAACTACGATTCATTAAGCTTCCCTGAAGAGAAACCGCCAACAAATCAGTATAGCAATGCTGATTTTTACCCTTCCCAGGGTGTCTTGGGAGTACAATCACTTTCCCCTTCTGATGGTGTTAATGTCTACTTCAGCTCTGATCAAGGAAGTAACTCTTTTGAATGCTCCGACTTCGGTTGGGGAGAAAATTGTGCTAAAACTCCAGAAATCTCATCTGTCCTCTCGGCTGTTGTTGAAGATGATCAAACTCAATTTGTGGAGGATGCTGGCCCGGCAAAGAAACTCAAGTCAGATTCTGGAGAATTGGTGCCTAGTGCTGAAAGCACTGAAGTCCCATCCGAAATGAAGCCCTTTCAGATGCCATATCTGGACGACAATTGGGATGCTTCGCTCGACGCCTTCCTGAATGGAGATGCAATTCAAGATGGTGGGAACGAAATGAATCTTTGGGCATTTGATGATGTTCAGGACATGTTGGGTGGAGTTTACTGAGCCCGGTTGCTTGCTATATGTATATATGTCTTCATGTCAGTGAATTTTGTCACTTTCGCAGCTCTTAATATCTTTATTTAAATCGAGTTTGCACTTGATCAAGCATAACTGCTTGCTGGTTTTCTCCACTTTGTCTTCTTAGGTGCGTTGTTGATGATCAAAGTCGATGGATCTTGAAGCATATGCTTTGGCAATAATGGTGCTGTAGAAGACTGGCTGGCTAAATAAGCATTGCATAAGCTGTAGGGTGTAAACGATCTTTCAAGACTTCTAATTTGGGATTGTTTTAAATTTGTCTGTGGTCGATAGACTTGTAAAACTGAAGCTTCTGTTATGCTGTGTGTTGCATGCTACATTATATATCACTTCATGTAGATGTATGCTATTTTTCCTTCACCATTATAACTTCATTATTACCAGCCTCTTGTTTTCTTTTCTGTATGCAAAGGTGGCCATAGGAGTCGAGTCGAGTCGAGACCTGTTTTATTCGAATTTTTGAATCCTAAATTGCCTCTCTTGTGGTGCTGAGACTTGGGAACTTTGAATTATTAGAATGGAATCATTTCTTGTTTATGTCTATCTAGAAAAATATTCAATTGAGTTTTTGAATCAGGAATTCCTGAAATAACATGTTTTATTTGGTCTTTTCATTTTAAATAATGTTCAATTCTGTCTGATACAAGCAGATAAATTGGTGTATCATGTTATTGATGCTTGCCATTTAGTTGGCCCTGTAAAATTTATTTAAATAGATTTCAAATCATACAAGTATAACCAAAATATTTAATTTTTGATGAAAATTTTATTTTTATAATTATCTGTATCTCATAATCAGTAATTAAAAAATTCAAAGGAGGTTCAATGGTTTGTAGTTTGTTATAGTGTGCATGTCACTTGGATACAAGTTACGATTTATTCGTCATGATTAATCATTATCGCCAAACTCACTGGCTAATGAAAACTCTCCAAACTAATTAAGCCAGTGACACATTATTGGGCGGACGTTGTACCTTTGATAATACAAGGGCGACAAACTGATTGTGCGGCCTATACGAGGAAGAAAAGATCCTGCGGAATGGGCCTATCTGATTAAATTCTCTGTAATACACTATTAAACAAACTTCTAGTTTTGGGATCTTATTAAACGAAAATGGTGATATTGTTCCTCCATTGATCAAGAATTTCAATTTTCGGGAAGTATCATAATCTTCTTCTTTATAACTCCTCGCAACAAGAAGAAAGTTCTTTAAGTTGCTAACAGCCTATATAAAGATCGGCCCTTGTCTCGTCAGCTCGGCTCGTTTAACCGGGGCCGGGCTCCACTTGGCCTACGAGCTCGCTGCTCGTGGGACGAGCCAATCTTCAGCTCATTGTTTTTGGTTTTTTTTCTTCTCCTCCTCTTATGACTTACTTGAAGGTAAAATACTTCTTGAATATTAATAAATGATATATTATATATAAATTTATAATTAGTTATGTAATGAATAAATTAATAAGTAATGTTAGTGAATGAAAACCGAAAGGATGAATTATAACGTAAAAACTTGTTCAAATCTCCAATTATAATTTGAGAAGACAAAAACTAAAATTGATTAAATAAATTAAAATTTAAGAGTTTAAAAATTAAAACCTCCTCCATTTTTCCGGGTTTGGGACCGACTACTAAATCGAATAATTCAATTTTTTAGTAGGCGGAGTTAAAATTGTACACAAACAACTTCTTACGTGTACAATTTTTGTTTTAAATTAAAAGTTTAAAGTTAAATTTCATTTACCTGACTGCATGCAATTTCGGCATACTTATGTTGTATGCGAAAATGAGCGTCTTGCCAATCTTTAACACATTAACGTTTCCAAAAAATCTTCTTTCGGGTTGGCTCCTGATTTCTGACAAAACTTTTTTACTTGCACTAAAAAAGACTCAGAAGGTACCTTATTAATCGGAGGTGTTAGTAGATCATTTGTTATGGTGGAAACAAACGGATATCTTCTTTTTTTGGTCGCCAATATTGAAGTAAATCAAATTCTAAAGAATTAGCATACTCCACATTTCTACGTAAATCTTGTTGAGAATAATTTTTCAATTCTTCAAGTATTACAAGTGGACCTGATTCGTTATAACTAGGAGACATACTGTAAGAAGAAGTTTCTTGTATTTGATTCATTCCTTCTATTAGATATAATAATTCTACTTCGTTGTCTTCAAGTGTAGTGGCACGCGATAGTGCAGATTGTGTATGACTAACATTAACTCATAATCGTGCTTCATTTATGGTATACATGCTTACTAATGTAATTTCTAAATTATTATAAGTGATAGGGGTTTCCAAAATCAACAAGTTATTGATTTTTGAAACAAGAAGTTTCGTACCCTTTAAATTGTAATGCGGGTCCATTATGCATGGGAAGTAATATAGGTAAATCTTCTCCATATTTTCTAAATTTCATTTCCATAGCAATTATCATATCAACAAAAAATGAGTCATTTCTATATTTATAAAAAGTTCTTGCAATAACATAAAGACGTTTAATAACTCTTGAACTAATTGGGTAATATACCTCGGATAATATGTTGGTTGAATCGTAAAAACTTGTCAAAAATCTTTTGACTTTAAAAACAACTTCCCAATTCGATTCTATTAGAAGAGGATCATTTTCATTCCTAAGTGTTCTATTATTATAATACTCGGTTATGATGTGTTCATAACCTTCACATGATTTAAGTAACAAATATGTAGAGTTTCACCAATTACCTACGTCGGTGATAAATTTCTTAGGATCTAAACTGTATTGTGAACAGATCTCTTCAAAGCATTGTTTTCTACTCGATTATATAGTTATGTGCACTAATGCATCTCTAATTTTATCCATTTGATCTTTAATATGTTTCATTCCATGAACAATTAAATTTAAAATACGAAAAACACATCTAACATGGAATAAAAAATCACCAAATTTCGGATTAAGAATTCTACATAACTTATCTAATATAGGCTTATTTACACTAGCATTATAGAAAGTAAATGATCGAATTTTACTTTCGAAACCATATTCTCTAACAATTTGCAGTATAGCATTAAATATGTTGACTGCATTATGAGGAAATTCTATAATTGTAAAAGCGATAATTTTTTTATGCATAACCCAAAATGGATCAATGTAGTGTGTAGTTGCAGTAATATAACATTTTTTGTTAATACCTTCCCAAAGATCGAAAGTAAAAGAAATAACACCACCTTATTTATTTAAAAAAACTATTAATTGCTTCTTAGTTTTAATAAAATATTCTATACTATCAGAACGCAGAATGCTCTGACTAATACCACCTTACATGGGTTGAAGATAATGTTTGATATAGATAACAAAGTGTTAGTTGTCTACTATGCTTAGTAGCAACTTCACCCCCGCAACGAATTAAACCATGACAATTCGATTCACTTCGTCGGAATACATCTAATTTGAAAGTGTAGATTTAGCAGTAGAACCACTTGTGTATGAACCAAATTGTAGTTGACTTTGATTTGATTCAACGAACCAGTGCTTGGTCACACACTTGCAAAAGTGACGGTTGAGGTGTGTAGTACCAATGCTCTTTTGACATGCCAATTGTTGTGCACTATATTTGCACACTGCTTTGAACTCTTGAATTTTGTCAGTTGTTTTCCCAATTGCGACCAATTTAAAGTGATCCCAACACTTTGGAGCTTTCTTCTTACCTTTTCCATATTTTCGCTTCCCTCTTGCGTCGGGAATATCGAGATCATTTTCTAATATTTGAACACCCACATCTTCTTCAACATAGTCTAAATCGATTTGTTGATTTAATGCATCATCTTCAATATTATCGAGAATTAGTATGTCGTTGAGAATGACAAATTCATCATTGAACTGAGACTGAGAGTGAGATTGTAGTGTTGAGTCATCATACTCCCAAATCCACATGGACCATCGAACAATTCATTAATAAATCTTCAGTAACTAGGATCCCTTTTTTTGTGTATATTGAAAATTTGAAATAGAAAATGAAATGTATATAATTGTAGTGTAGGAGGTGATAAGAATATTAAAATGAAATGTGTATAACTATATAAATAATAAATGGTTAGAATTGAGAGATGTAATGAAAAATTGAGATATTGAAATGAAATGTAAATAAGTAAATTATAGTAATGAAAATTGGAGAGATTGAAGTATACAAGTAATAATTATATAATTGTGGTAGAGAGCTTGGATTAAGAATATAGCAAGTATAAGAGTTGAGAGATTTTTGTGTGAAAATGAAGTTGAATTAGAGGGGTATTTATACGAAAAAAGGAAAAAAAAATCAAATTTTGGACCGTTTGGGGGTCCCCAACAGTCCAATTTGGAGCTCAATGATCCAATTTGTGACCGTGGGGGATGTCCCCACAACTTCACTTTGGCATTTATTTATTTATTTGGCGAGCCGAGCGGCTCGTTAGGCTCATGGGTAGGGATGACAACAATACACACGGACCCGATATCCATTGGAGACCTGACATAAATGAGCGGGAATTACCCGTTTAAATGAGTTCGTAGGGTATGGAGGTAAACTTTAAAGGGATAATTGTATAGATTACTTACTTTAGATAATAAAACTGATTTTTACTACCCAAATAAAAAATTTTGAAAAATACTTCATTGTTACTAAAAAAAAATTGAAAAGTATCATATGTATTATACTGTGATACTAACATATTTGAAAAGTATCAAAAGTATCAGATTGTGATACTTTACGTGATTATGAAGTATTTTTCAGTTTTTATGATTTTATTATAAGTAATTTTCAATTTTTATAAAATTCAAGGAAATTTCAATTTGATCCCTAAAAGTAGTTTATTATGTGAATAGCCCAACTTTAAAACCCGACATGGGTATGGATCGGGTGTGAATTTTATTACAATATTCATGCCCGACCCGGATACCCATTAATTTCCTTAAAAATTATAGAATTAAAAAAAAAGTGATTGTGTAAAAAAAAAAATAATAATAAATAATAGAACCCAAATATCTATTGATATTGTTAATGTTTAAACCTTAATATGTGTAAAATATTAACTTTGTAAAAGTCTAAAAAAATTGTTCAAATTCGCTTGTTTAGTTTCAACCTAGAATAAACTTATTTCAAATCAAATTCAAATGAAGCCCAACATTTAACTGATTCAAGTTAATCCGGAACACCTCTTACCTATAACGTATTTACAGCCTTAAGCAAAATAATAAAATAAATAAAGAATTATTAATGAGTTTCAAACGGGTATAGAAGCATACCTGCATCCGACCCGCACCCAATCCGCCTTAAGCAAAATAATAAAATAAATAAAGAGCAATGAACTTAATTTTTCATGACATGATAAGCGAATTTTTTGAAGTCTATGTAGATGATATAGTGCTCAAATCACTTAAAGAAGAAGACCATTTTCAACAATTAAAACACTCATTTGAACGAATGAGGTAGTACAAATTAAAATTGAATTGAAGTGTGCATTTGGTGTTAATGTAGGGAATCTTCTTGACTTTTTAGTACACAAAAGAGGGATCGAACTTGATAAGAATAAGGTGAATGCCATATTAGAAGCTAAACCACCTAATGACAAAAGAGGGCTGCAAAGATTTCTAGGCCAAATAAACTTCTTAAAACATTTTATCTCCAATTGTGTAGGGCAAACGAAATTTTTTTCGCCTATTTTAAAGATGAAAAATCAGGATGACTTCGACTGGAAGGAAAAACATCTAAAGGCCTTTGACGTCGTGAAGACGTATTTATCAAGTCCGCCAGTGCTTGTGTCATCTATCCATGGAAGGCCAATGAAAATCTATATATCGGCTGAACAAGAATTCATAGCCGGAAAGGTCGCACAAGAAGATCAACTTGATGAAGAAAGGGCAATTTACTGTTTAAGTAGACAGTTAATGAAATGTGAATGTAACTATTCGGCTATGGAAAAACTTCATCTTGCTTTATACTTCACATGTACGAAACTAAGGACCTATTTACAGCCTGTAATTGTTTATTTAGTTTCTAAAGTAAATTTAGTTAAATACATGTTTTCTCGCCCTATTTTACATCAAAGGATTAGCCTTCGGCCTTTTGCCCTATCAGAATTTGAAATACAACACATACCCCAGAAGGCAGTAAAAAATCAAGCATTGACTAATTTTTTAGCTGATAATCCATGCTTAGATGTACCTAAAGAGATTGAATTGGAATTTGATTCTTTTGAATTAAAAGCCTTGAGTTTTATACTTTGACGAGTCAAAGACTTATAAAGATGCAGGAATAGGGATATTGATAAACACGTTGGGGGGGGGGTTGTTATAAGTTTGCTTTCACCCTGGAAAGGACTTGTAGCATTAATTATAGGTTTGGAGTTGTTAATAGAATTGAGGGTGAAAAATATATTTGCTAGGGATGATTCCTAATTGGTAATTTACCAATTGATTGGCAACTTTAAATGCCAAAGTGATTCTATGATAAGTCAATATGAAATCGACCAAGAACTTTTGGAAGAATTTTATGAGGTAGAACTCCAATATGTAAACAAAATATATAACAATATGGCAAATGAATTAGCCCAAATGACTTCAGGCTACTCAAAGATGATAAATCCGACATCCACTTGTGAATATGGAGTGATATTGCGCGTTGTACAACGAAGGATGAAGAAAGTTCACATCCATTGTATACAAAACAGAGATGCGATAGATTGGAGAGAAGAAATTAAAAAGTTCTTGAAAGAGCCTAATAAAAAGAGTGACAAGAAGGCAAAGTTGCGCGTATTAAACTATATATTGATAGATGAAGAAGTATACAAGAAACGCTCAAATGGTGTGCTATTGAAGTGTGTAAGTTTGAGCGAGGCTAAAACCATCAGGGATGAAGTTCACGAAGGAATATGTGGAGCCCATTAGGTTGGCCAAAGAATGAGATGGTTAATCATAAGAAGTGGGTACTTTTGGCCCAAAATGGGAGAGTCTTGTGTTCAACATGCAAAAGGTTGCTTAGCATGTCAAAAACATGGTCCAATCTAAAGAGTGCCAGCAAGAGAAATGACATCTATTATCAAGCCTTGGCCGTTTAAAAGTTGGACGATCTATCTGATTGGGAAGATTTATCCTCCGTCATCCAAACAACATACATTCATAATAGTTGCGACAGATTTCTTCACTAAATGGATGGAAGCGGTGCCCTTAAAAGAGATCTCTCAAAAGAGCAATATAGAATTTGTTCGTGATCATATTATCTATAGGTTCGGAATGCTACAGACTTTAATGGTGGATCTTGGAACCTCTTTGAATGGAGATCAGATGAAGGAATTTTTGAGGGAGTTTGGAGTCAGATTAGTTAACTTTACACCTTATTACGCCCAATCTAATGGCAAGCGGAATCTTCTAATAAGGTTTTGAAGAACATTATAAGGAAAATGATAAATGAAAAGGCCAGAAATTGGCACGAATGTATAAATAAGGCCTTGTGGGGTTATAGAATCTCCACGTTCAAGCACGAAGGTAACTCCATTTCAACTCACTTATGGACAAGAGGGAGTGTTGCTTATGGAGATTAACATGCAATCAATTAGAATGGGCTCGCAAAATAATATAGGTGATGATGATTATGTAGAATCCATGGCCCAAAATTAATTAGAGTTGGACGGATTAAAGTTGGACGTCCTAGATAGATTGCAAGTTCAAAAGCAAAAAATGGCTAAATATTATAACAAAAAAGTTATAGCCAAATTATTTAGTGTGAGCTATTTAGCTTGGACAACAGTACTCCCTCTGGATATCAAAGACCCGAAGCATGATAAGTGATCGCCCAACTAGGAAGGACCATACAGGGTAAACAACGTATTGCCTAAAGGAGCTTACCATTTAGAAAATTTAGATAGCACAAAACATGTGAGATCTATTAATGACAAGTATTTAAAGAAATATGTTCCTTCCGTATGGGAGAGCGAACAAACATAGAAAGGCACTATGCCTAAATGAAAATATAGGTGCTGAGCGTAATTAGGACAGATGTGAACGATCATATTCGAAATAAAAGCAAGAACAAAATACGTTCATAAAAAATCTTTACTATTATCAAATGTCCTTACAAATCAGAAGATGCAAATACAATAATCTTACTGGCCGTAACTGGAAGCAGGGTACTATTGTTCTCCTACCAACTACTGCAGAGGAAATAAATCGGTTTTCATCTCCTTGCAAAGATAGAGGGACAACTTAAGAAGTATCTTTAGCATCGCCACTGCTTTCCTAAATGCATCGCTACAAAGGCAGGTTTTGGAAGCAATCTTAATAGGAAAATGGCCAGAGGAGCATTCTCAACAAGCAACTCTATCGCACCAAGAACTCCCACTAGAGATCATAAATGAAAGGGGCGTTGAGAAGACCTTTATCGGCCAAAAGACAAGAAATGGCCAGTGAAGCATTCTCAACAAGCCATCCTCCTACATTAATGACCTCTGAAAGGGATCACAAGGGGAAGAGTCACTGGAAGGACCTCCGTCGCCCAAAAAATATTTCCTATATCTCCCATGCCGAAGGTGGAATTAAGATAGACAATGAAATGAAAAGAAGTTTAAACGGTTCATGTTCAGGAAGAAAGGAAACAATTCATTCTATGGACATAGAAAATCACTCACGCCCATCCGGATGATGACAACATATAAGATTGATGAAGAATAGGAGGTGGGAGATACAAGTATGCAACAGAGTCTGAAATTTTATAAGAAGACAGAAGGCAAAAGGGCGGAATGCAGGTGGCCATGTTGTAGGTGTGATAAGACTGAAGGTCTACATCTTGGAAAAGGGGGAAATCAGAATGCCAAAAGTTTTTAAATAATAGATAAATTTGAATATGACACAAAATTAATAAATTGATATTAATTTCGTCATATTGGGGGGTAATTGTTAACACCCAAAAATATCCAATTCAAAGGCCCAAAAACATTATAGCCTATTATGGATGAAAGAGCGATGTAAGGGAGGTTGGGCGACTGGGCGATCACTAAAGCACTAGGACGGTAGGACGAATGCAAGGGCAACTAGACGACCGAGTCAGATAAGGTTGAAGGAGCAGTTTTTTGGACATCAATTACTCGAGGAAGTGGACAAATGTTATGCAACGTGATGGGAGGCAATTATTCCAAGCAAGTTACAAGACAAGGCGGCAAATCAAGAATTTGAATGCCAGGAACGATTGTTAGATATTTTGTATATATTGTAAAAACTTAGGCATTTAGAAAGATCAATCAATCAACTCTCAAATGGAGATCATGTAATTTTCTTTATCTTTACTTTTCATTGTCAAAATCCTAATTTAATTTGTGTGCTTGTACCCCTTGGAGACGTTTTGTCTTCGTTGTAATTTTCATAAATAAAACACCCTTTGTTGGGACTTTGTCCCAAGATGTTGTTGTTCCTTACACATTCTTCTGATTCTACTTTAATTGTTAGTGAGATATCGAGCGAAACACATGTGTTTTTGGCTAGTTTTTAGTTGTTAGGATGAATGATGTAACTATTTAATTCTAACTTGTGGTTTAATTCGTTATTATTTATTACTTTTCTTTATTAGTTGTGTTGGGGTGAGCTTATTAATTTATTTTCATAATTTATTTAATGAAAGTTAATTTAATGAGATGAGTTGCATGCTAATTGAGAAATTACATGTAGAATACCCAATATCGCCTTTCATGAATTATTGTTAATTGAGGAATTTAAATTTAAATTCATGTGGTTGTCTTATGTAATTAAACATCTTTCTTATTAATTGAGAAATTAGAATCTAATATTGAGATGTAGGTTAACTAGATCTTGAGAAAGACATCGAATTAATACTTTAAATTGAATATATAGACCAATAACATAATATTCATTACAAAATATGAATTGAGAATAAGTATGATTAATTCGAGAGTCCTAGCTATCATCTCTTATTCGATTACTACAAATCTATTGTTTCCAATTCGTTTTATTAGTTTAATTTAGTAATAACTCTTAACATCAACCAAAATCAAAGAATATTTATTGTACTTGTCGAGGAGACAATTGAATTGTTATTTGAACTCATTTTACTCAAAAGTTAAGATTCTATTTTCTTTTCTTTGAATGAAAGAATTACAAATCAATTTCTCTATTCAAGTAGAGAAATTATAAGTTAAAAGTTAATTCTTCGTTGAGCGAAAGAACTAATGAATTTGACTAGACTCTAATAATCGAGTAATACATTTTAGTCTTCTAACAAGTTTAAGGACTATTGTTTTGAAATCTATAAAGAGCGCAAAATAGACTACAAAATATTTAATAGAAATTTGAGAGGTGTTGTCAAGTAATTGTAAAATGATTATTACATATATAATGTCAATAGAAGTCTAGACCGGTGCTTATAAAATTCAATCAAATAGTGATTCTATAACTTGTGAGAAGTTGAGTTAAATTTTAACTTAATTTCTTATGAAACAAATCATAAGATCATAATCAAGTAGAATGTGTAAACTCCATTATAAATATCCATCAATGACGACAACCTTATCAGACTATAATAACAAGTATATCTCAGATTCAAATGGTAACAACAAGTCATTTGATAAGTGGAATGCTTCAATACTTTGCCAAACTTATACCCGATTCCTGATTAGAATTGTTGGTTATCGTGAACAGAAAGTTGAGTTTCTATAACTCTTAATAAAGTTCAGATAATTGGATCAAATATCTTTGAAAGTAGCTAAGATATTGGAAGAACTTAACTTATATGAACTTTAAGGTGGTGCCACTTCAATAGAGAGTCATGGTTTCTCTCTTAAAAGTTTACGAATCGAATGAGTGTAAGATCATTTACGCGTTAAAGCTAAAACTTGTGCGGAACAAAAAACTTGAGGTTGTATGTGTGATGTTTCTGGTACTATCACATGGAATAAATGATTTAAAGCTATGGTTATCCAGTATCTTGATAGTATTTAAGTTCAAATATGAAATATACCTTATTTTATGAATAATAGCGTTATAAATGAGTTGTTTGAGAATATTTGAATGACTGTTGAAAATTTATTTCTAAATATATCGTTCAAATATTGGTTAAATTATTGAAGGAAAATAATACGAGACGAGACTGACACGAAGAGACATTACGAGAAACGAAAAAAGCAAAATTTGGATTCAAAATTGTCCAGGCGCGCGATCGCATTGTTCAAGCGAACATGTGCGTGTTCCTGCTAGTCAACTTTTGGGTACCAAAAGATGCCCCTTCGTCCAACAATGTGTATGTTAGAAATCTTATCACAGATAATTATTTATCTATGATCTAAAATCATCATGCTGAATTATCAAGAATTAAATAACTGAAGCGGAAGCGTACCTTAATCAAATATGGTTCACGATGATCGATTGCGGTGTTTGGATATTCCAAATCAATACGTAGTCCTTATTTTCTCTCTGATGATGAGATGTCAAAAAGAATGAACAGTACGTAGGATTCAGGGACCATAACCGACTTTATATACTGAATTGTCAGTTAACCTAATTCGGCCCATCATGAATTAGGTAATGGCCTGGTATCTACACATAAAAGCACATACATTAATTAGATGCATTAAAGTCCAATACACCAAATCTTTATTAGATCACTTTAATTGGGCTTAACCAAATTTAATAGCCTTTTATTCAATACACAATAATTCACATATAAGCCCACACGATTGATTAAAATCCTTACAATCTCCCACTTGGGCTATATGTGTAACTTGACAATTGTGTATCAATCATAACCTTATGAGTACTCAGAATTTTGCTATCATTACTGAATGCATCCCCTAACAATCCGGTCCATCAATTATATCAACATAGGATCAAAGCGGCTTTCGCTACATTAATCGTAACTAAAACCTATCAATGGTCACGTATATCGACATAACTGAATGACATGGATTAAGTATGGATGTGTAGCATGGAAATTACATGTAATGTGATCTTCAACATGCCTATTTTTAACTGGTCCAACTTTAGTGAGATCATCCTCAAACGAGTTCAGAGATAATAAACCTGAAACCATACAGCTGTAAATAACTTTAAATCGTATCCAAAAGGACAGTAAATGTGTCTAATGCACCCAAAATACAAACTCCCACTGAATCCAAATATCCTTAAGAAATACAACACCCATATGAGTATTGTGCTCATGAAAGACCTTGGGTTGTAATACTTTAGTAAGCGGATCCGAAATTATGGAGTTTGTCCTAATGTGCTCTTATTGACACTTGTCTACTCTAAACTGTATCCTTCACAACCAGAAACTTATGTCAATGTATTTTGACTTAGTTGAGCTCCTGTTGTTACTAGAATATAAATCTGCCGAGTTATTGTCACAATATAACTTTAGTGGTCTTTCTATACCGTACAGAATACGTAGCCCAGTGACAAAATTTCGCAGCTATATTCCATAATTAGATGCCCCCAAAAAATTGCTACAAACTGTGCTGCCAAGTGAAAGAAGCTAAAGTATTTGTTAAACACTCCTTCCGAAAATAGCTCCTCCAACCAGCAGATAAATGTAGCCTTATGTGGATCTTTTACTTTCGTGGCATCTAGTAAAATCGGAATCATAATACCATATGATCTCCAACTGATCCGATTTTCTGTATGTGAGCACATAATCTTTTGTTCTCTTTAAATACTTTATAACTCATGTTTGACTGCTTTCCAAATGATCCATCCTAGGGTTACTTAAATATCTGATTAGTATCCTAATAATGTATGCAATATCCGAACGCATACAAATTTGAGCATACATCAGATTTTCTATAGCTTAAATGGGATCTTCTGCATTTCTTTAACTTCAAGATAACTTTTCGGGCATTAGTCGAGACTAAATTTGTCTCCCTTAGCGATAGGGCTGTCCCCTGATTTACTGTCTTGGATGTCAAACTTCTTAAGTACTTTATCGATATAGCCCTTTTGTGACAATCCAAGAATACCCCGAGAACAATCCCGGTGTATCTGAATTTCAAATACAAAAGAGATGTCACCAAGATTTTTAATCTCAAAATTCCTTGACAAAAAATCTCATAATTTTATGTGACATGCCTATATCATTGGTGGCAAGCAATAATCAACATATAAAACCAAGAAAATATACTTACTCCCACTGAACTTGTAATACACACAACCATCAACAGCATTAATCTCAAGACAAAATGAGATAATTACTTGATGAAATTTGTATTACCCTTAACGAGAAGCTCGCTTGAGCACATAAATGGATTTCTTTAATTTGCAAATCATTTGCTTTGGGTCTACTGACACAAAATTTTCTGATTGCACCAAATAGATCGTCCCATCAATGTCGCCATTGAGAAACACCACCTTAGTATCCATTTGATATAACTCGAGATCAAAATGTGCAACAACCTAACTTTTCTGAAAGAGTCTTTCGTAGAAACCAAAGGGAAAGTCTCTTTATAATCAATGCCATCATTCTATGTAAAGCATTTAGATACAAGACGAACTTTATATCTTTCCACATTACCTTTCAAATCCCTCTTGGTTTAAAAATCCATTTAAGACCAATGGGCTTCGTACCTTCTGGTAACGGGACAAGATCCCAAACTTTATTGTCTTGCATATGCTTATACTCCTTATTTATGGCATCAATCCACTTCTGAGAGTTAGAACCCTGTATGGCCTGATGGAAATTGATTGGACCATCTTCCACCATTCCATTATTTTCCTTATGTTCTTGGAGAAATACTATTTAATTATCCGGAATAGCATTTTTCCTTTCTCTCGTGGATCTCCTTAATGGCTTTAGTTATTGAGGTTGTTGAGTTTGTACTTCTGAAATTTACCTTATTTTGGATGGGAGGTTCTTCAATATTGTCTAATTTCTGGATATGCTTCTTGATCAATGACATCCATAAAAACTTGCACATTCTCAAAAGTAACAATAGGAATCGAAACCGATCATTCATCAACTTCTTTCTTAAAGACAAAATCTCTAACCTTATTCTCCCCCAAACTCAACATCCTCAAAAAATGTTGCATTTCCCGTTTCAAAATTGACTTAAGTGTGGGATAATAAAATTTATAGCCCCTAGACCGCTCAGAATAATCAATAAAGTAGCTGATTACTGTTTTTGAGTCTAATTTCTTTATGTGGCCTATAAAGCCTAGCCTTAGCTGGACATCCACAAATGTGGAAATACTTTAGACTAAATTTTCTGCATGTCAAAAGCTCTTAAGGTATTTTAGTAACTGCTTTAGTTGGTATTATGTATGATCTTTATTCAAATGTCCAGAGTTATGGCAAAAGAAACAATCCTTAATGTCTTTATCTGGTTTCTTTTGTTCTGAATCCTTAACAACTTTATTTTCTTTATTTGTTTTCTTGCCTTAATCTTTAGAGGTGTTTTCCAAGTGAACACTTTCGGTTCTGTCCTGCTTCAACTTTTCTTCCTCTTGCACACAAAATAGAATGAGCTCATTTAGAGTTCATTTCTCCCTTTGATAGTTACAACTGACTTTAAATTGATTGAATTGTGCAAGAAGTTTGCACACTATGAAATGAGCTCATTGAGAGTCCATTTCTACTTTGACAGTTATAACTAACCTTAAATTAATTGAATTGTGCAGGGAGCGATATCAATACCAAATGCTCAAGCAAGTTATTAGACAAGTCGAGTTTTAGTTCCTTAAGTTTTGAAGCAGTGTGAGACATCTATATGATGTACTCCCTTCTTTTCCTATTGCCTTTATACTTTATTGAAATCAAGCTTTGCATAAGCGTGCTTGTTTCAGCCTTATCGTTTTTCACAAAACGTTTCTTAATTTCGGAAAGGAATTCATTGGCATCATTTACCTCCTCAGATACTATGCCACTAAAGGCTTCCGGAATGCCGCACTTAATGATCATGAGACTCATGTAATTTAAACAATCCCACTTCTCAAAGTTCCTCATTTGATTAGATGAACTTTCATCTGTAAGAGGAGCAGGTTGCTCAATCCTTAGTACACGGTCTAGATACATGCAGCCAACGAAAAGTTAATGTTCTTGTTTTGATCCTTGAAGTTTGTTCCATAAATATAGGGATTAAATTTGAGCTTGTAGATATACTACTAGCAGAATTTGAAACCGAATAGAGAACACTTAAACAAAATAGCTCACATAAATACCTTATTATGCAAATCATACTTTCGAACAATGGTAGGGCCGATCACAAGATACCTAGCACAACATCAATATTTAGTCTTTGGACAGAAATATTGACTTGTAAGTGGTACTCTTGGTGTAGTAATCAAACACGACAGTAAGACATGTCAACCAATAAACCTTTCTTTGGACCGATTTATTGATCACACGTAAAACCAAATGACCGTCACGTATTTATCACCACAAGTTCATGTGAAATTCGGGCCAAATATTGACCTTCTTTTGGGCCGATCAATATCCGCATGAAATAACACACAAACACCTAATTGTCCCTTAGTGTAGTGATCAAACACTGACAATAAGACATGTCAACCAATAAACCTTTCTTTGGACCGATTTATTGATCACACGTAAAACCAAATGACCGTCACGTATTTATCACCACAAGTTCATGTGAAATTCGGGCCAAATATTGACCTTCTTTTGGGCCGATCAATATCCGCATGAAATAACACACAAACACCTAATTGTCCCTTAGTGTAGTGATCAAACACTGACAATAAGACATGTTAACCAATAAACTTTTCTTTGGACCGATTTATTGGTCACACGTTAAACCAAATAATTGCCACGTGTTTATCACCACAGGTGCATGTGAAATTCGAGCCAAATATTGACCTTCCTTTGAGCCGATCAATATCCGCAATGAATAACACACACAAATACCTTCTAATAATCAAAGTTAATTAATATCCACAAGAGAGGTTGCTTTGGCAACATGTTGCTTCAACTAACTTACTTTCGAATATTATATCTCTCAAAAGAGTCCGTAGTACCAAAATTTGAAATTGAAATCCATTGATTTGCATCTATATTTGACTTTAGGATTTGAATTTTAGAATTCAAAACTTTAGAATAAAGCAATCCTTAAGTTGAGAGAGTCAATTGCAATATTCTTAAACTTTAGGTGGCCAATTATGTAAAATTTTAAGCTTGAAGGACTTAAATTATAATTTTTCCAAAACCTTATTGGCCAATTTAAAGAAATTTCAAACTTTAAGTCCCAATTTGAAAGAAAATAACTTTAGAGGTCCAAAATAGTGAATTTGGAAACTTTAAGGACTGAATTAGAAAATTTTCAAACTTTAGGGACTGAAAATGAAAATTTTCAAAATTTAGGGACTGGAAATGAAAATTTTCAAACTTTACGAATCTTTTTAGAAATTCTCAAACTTTAAGGACCAATTTAGAAGATTTCCAAACTTTAGGGACCGAATTACAAAATCCAGAACTTTAACAGGCCTAACTTAAATAATTTTATAAATTCACAGGCTGATTTTATAAAATTAAGAACTTTAAGGAACAACTTAAATGGTTTTATAACTTTAGGTTTAAAAACATTTAATCCAAAACAAAAGAGAGGACCGGAGGTGCAATTAAACATAATTATCCAAAATTGCAAAAGAGCCCTTGAAGACTTCTAATTTCCGAAAAAAGCCCCCCGTCCCAAATCTGATTTCTCGCAGCAACTAGGGTAAACCCTAGCCCGCCGCCTTCTCCAAAACCGGCAGAGGCGCAACCTCCCCGCCGGCCCCTCCGCGCCTAACGGCGCTTCACACCTCAGCCGCGCAACTAGTTCCCAATGTTTGACCTACAGCGCCATCCATGGCGCTGCATTGCAAGGCGATCTGACCAGCCAGTACGACAGTACCGCAATTGCCGGTGGCTGTGTGCAACCAGCCAAAACCTCCACCAACCGGCCACACCTCAACCATCCTCAAACTTCAACCGACACAATCTTAAATCCAAAATCCAACTTAATCCATACCGAAATTCAACCAAGAATATATTCAAAACCACATTCAACCTTAATTCATGCATAATATACATACAACTTCACAGAGAAGGATCAATTTCACAAACAAATGTTTAACAAATAACAAACCACATCTGAATTGCCGTCCTGCCTTTTGTGTACAGTAAGTACATTTAAGCCGTTGAATCCGTTTCTCCAGTTTGGACGGTGAGAGATTCTGGATTCTCGGTTTAATCCATATTTTAATCCAAATCGTACAATTAAACACAGATTTGATAATCAACACGATGATTGGCTCTGATACCACTTATTAGAAATTTTATCACAGATAATTGTTTATCTATGATCTAAAATCATCATGCTGAATTATCAAGAATTAAATAACTGAAGCGGAAGCGTACCTTAATCAGATATGGTTCATGATGATCGATTGCGGTATTTGGATCTTCCAAATCAATACGTAGTCCTTATTTTCTCTCTGATGATGGGATGTCAAAAAGAATGAACAGTACATAGGATTCAGGGACCATAACCGACTTTATATACTGAATTGCTAGTGAACCTAATTCGGCCCATCATGAATTAGGTAATGGCCTGGTATCTACACATAAAAGCCCATACATTAATTAGATGCATTAAAGCCCAATACACCAAATCTTTATTAGATCACTTTAATTGGGCTTAACCAAATTTGATAGCCTTTTATTCAATACACAATAATTCACATATAAGCCCACACGATTGATTAAAATCCTTACAGTGTACTTTCGTGCATGGTGTTTTAAACGCTATAAATAGGGCTTGAAGTTAATAAAAAAAAAACATATGATTAACATCTCTAAAACTATACCAAAAAGAGATCAAGTTCAACCACTTATAATCCCTGTTTTTTTATTGATTTCTTGTTCCTCTTCAGTCTTCCAAGCGTTTATCAAGGTTTATGAATATTCGATTGTAGACTTGATTATTTCCCTATTATAGTCCTTAAACATCTAGAGTGAGAGGTGTTAGAAAATTCATCACAAATAAATTATTTATCTATGATCTAAAATCATCATGCTGAAATTATCAAGAATTAAATAACTGAAGCGGAAGCGTACCTTAATCAAACATGATTCACGATTAACGATTTTACGGTTGGATCTTCTAAATCGATACGTAGTCCTTATTTTCTATCTGATGATTGGATGTCAGATAGAATGAACAATACGTAGGATTCAGGGACCATAACCGACTTTATATACTGAATTTCCAATCAACCTAATCCGGCCCATCATGAATTAGGTAATGGTCTGTTATCTACACATAAAAGCCCATACATTATTTTAGATGCATTAAAGTCCGATATATATAAAATCCTTATTAGATCACTTTAAATGGGCTTAACCAAATTTGATAGCCTTTTATTCAATACACAATAATTCACATATAAGCCCACACGATTGATTAAAATCCTTACAATCTCCCACTTGGGCTATATGTGTAACCTCACAATTGTGTATCAATCATAACCTTATGAGTACTCAGAATTTTGCTATCATTACTGAATGCATCCCCAAACAATTCGGTCCATCAATTATATCAACATAGGATCAAAGCGGCTTTCGCTACATTAATCGTAGCTAAACCTATCAATCGTTACGTATATCGACATAACTGAATGACATGGATCAAGTATGGATGTGTTGCATGGAAATTACATATAATGTGATCTTTAACATGCCTATTTCCAACTGGTCCAACTTTAGTGAGATCATCCTCAAACGAGTTCAGAGATAATAAACCTGAAACCATACAGCTGTAAATAACTTTAACTTTAAACCGTATCCAAAAGGATAATAAATGTGTCTAATGCACCCAAAATACAAACTCCCGTTGAAACCAAATATCCTTAAGAAATACAACACCCATATGAGTATTGTGCTCATGAAAGACCTTGGGTTGTAATACTTTAGTAAGTGGATCCGTAATTATGGAGTTTGTCCCAATGTGCTCTTATTGACACTTGTCTACTCTGAACTGTATCCTTCACAACCAGGAACTTATGTCAATGTATTTTGACTTAGTTGAGCTCCTGTTGTTACTGGAATATAAATCTGCTGAGTTATTGTCACAATATAACTTTAGTGGTCTTTCTATACCGTACAAAATACGCAGCCCAGTGACAAAATTTCGCAGCTATATTTCATAGTTAGATGCCCCCAAAATTGCTACAAACTGTGCTGCCAAGTGAAAGAAGTTAAAGTGTTTGTTAAACACTCATTCCGGAAATAGCTCCTCCAACTAGCAGATAGATGTAGCCTGATATGAATCTTCTACTGTTTTGGCATCTAGCAAAAATCGGAATCATAATAACATATGATCTCCAACTGATCCGATTTTCTGTATGCGAGCATGTAATCTTTTGTTCTCTTTAAATACCTTATAACTCATGTTTTGCTGCTTTCCAAATTATCCATCACAGGGTTACTTAAATATCTCATTAGTATCCCAATAATGTATGCAATATCCGAACGCATACAAATTTGAGCGTACATCAGATTTTCTATAGCTTAACTATATGGGATCCTCTACATTTCTTTAACTTCAAGATAACTTTTCGGGCATTAGTTGAGACTAAATTTGTCTCCCTTAGCAATAGGGCTGTCCCCTGATTTACTATCTTGCATGCCAAACCTCTTAAGTACTTTATCGATATAGCCCTTTTGTGGCAATTCAAGATTATCCCGAGAACAATCCCGGTGTATCTAAATTCCTAATACAAAAGAGACGTCACCAAGATTTTTAATTTCAAAATTCCTTGACAAAAAATCTCATAATTTTATGTGACATGCCTATATCATTAGTGGCAAGCAATATATTATCAACATACAAGATCGGGAAAATATACTTACTCCCACTGAACTTGTAATACACACAACTATCAACAGCATTAATCTCAAGACCAAATGAGATAATTACTTGATGAAATTTGTATTACCCTTAACAAGAAGCTGGCTTGAGCACATAAATGGATTTCTTTAATTTGCAAACCGTCTCATCAATGTCTCCATTGAGAAACGTCGTCTTAACATCCATTTGATGTAACTCGAGGTCAAAATGTGCAACAACCTGACTTTCCTGAAAGAGTCTTTCATTGAAACCGAAGAGAAAGTCTCTTTGAAGTCAATGCCATCATTCTATTTAAGGGCCTTATATACAAGACGAACCTTATATCTTTCCACATTACCTATCGAATCCCTCTTTGTTTAAAAATCCATTTAAGACCAATGGGCTATGCACCTTCTGGTAATGGGACAAGATCTCAAACTTTATTGTCTTGCATATGCTTATACTCCTTATTTACGACATCAATCCACTTCTGAGAGTTAGAACCCTACATGGCCTGATGGAATTGATTGAACCATCTTCCACCATTCCATTATTTCCTTATGTTCTTGGAAAAATACTATTTAAATTATCCGGAATAGCATTTTTTTTCTTTCTCTCGTGGATCTCCTTAATGACTTTAGTTATTGAGGTTGTTGAGTTTGTACTTCTGAAATTTACCTTATTTTGGATGAGAGGTTCTTCAATATTGTCGAATTGAGGTTCCGGATATGCTTCTTGATCAATGACATGTATAGAAACTTGCACATTGTCAAAAGCAATAGTAGGAATCGAAACCGATCCTTCCTCAACTTCTTCCTTAAAGACAATATCTCTAACCTTATTATCTCCCAAACTCAACATCCTCAAAAAATGTTGTATTTCCCGTTTTAAAATTGACTAAAGTGTGGGATTATAAAATTAATAGCCCCTTAAACGCTCAGAAATAACCAATAAAGTAGCTGCTGACTGTTTTGGAGTCCAATTTCTTTATGTGGCCTATAAGACCTAACCTTAGCTGGACATCCCTAAATGTGAAAATGCTTTAAACTAGGTTTTCTGCCTGTCAAAAGCTCTTAAGGTATTTTAGCAGAGTATTTAGTTGGTACTATGTACTATCTTTCTTTAAATGTCCAGATTTCTGGCAAAAGAAACAACCCTTAATGTGTTTGTGTGGTTTCTCTTGTTCTGAACCCTTAACAACTTTATTTTCTTTATTTGTTTTCTTGCCCTTATCTTCAGAGGTGTTTTCCAAGTGAACACTTTCGATTCTGTCCTACTTCAACTTTTCTTCATCTTGCACACAAAATAGAATGAGCTCATGTAGAATTCATTTCTCCCTTTGATAATTACAACTGACCTTAAATTGACTGAATTGTGCAAGAAGCTTGCACACTATGAAATGAGCTCATTGAGAGTCCATTTCTACTTTGTCAGTTATAACTAACCTTAAATTAACTATATTGTGCAGGAAGCGATATCAATACCAAATGCACGAGCAAGTCATTACACAAGTCGAGTTTTAGTTCCTTAAGTTTTGAAGCAGTGTAAGACATCTACATGATGTACTCCCTTATTTTCCCATTACCTTTATACTTTATTGAAATCAAGCTTTGCATAAGCGTGCTTGTTTCAGCCTTATCGTTTTTCGCAAAACATTTCTTAATTTCGGAAAGGAATTCATTGGCATCATTTACCTCCTCAGATACTGTGCCACTAAAGGCTTCCGGAATGCCGCACTTAATGATCATGAGACTCACGTAATTTAAGCAATCCCACTTCTCAAAGTTCCTCATTTGATTAGATGAACTTTCATCCGTAAGAGAGCAGGTTGCTCAATCCTTAGTACACGATCTAGATCCATGCAGCCAACGAAAAGTTAATGTTCTTGTTTTGATCCTTGAAGTTTGTTCCATAAATATAGGAATTAAATTTGAGCTTGTAGATTTACTACTAGCAGAATTTGAAACCGAATAGAGAACACTTAAACAAAATAGCTCACATAAATACCTTATTATGCAAATCATATTTTCAAATAATGGTAGGGCCCATCACAAGATACCTAGCACAACATCAATATTTAGTCTTTGGACATAAATATTAACTTGTAAGTGGTACTCTTGGTGTAGTAATCAAACACTGACAGTAAGACATGTCAATCAACAAACCTTTCTTTGGACCGATTTATTGATCACACGTAAAACCAAATCACCGTCACGTATTTATCACCACAAGTTCATGTGAAATTCGGGCCAAATACTGACCTTCCTTTGGGCCGATCAATATCCGCATGAAATAACAAACAAACACCTAATTTTACCTTGGTGTAGTGATCAAACACTGGCAATAAGACATGTTAACCAATAAACCTTTCTTTGGACCGATTTATTGGTCACACGTTAAACCAAATAATTGACACGTGTTTATCACCACAGGTGCATGTGAAATTCGAGCCAAATATTGACCTTCCTTTGAGCCGATCAATATCCGCAATGAATAACACACACAAATACCTTCTAATATTCTAAGTTAATTAATATCCACAAGAGAGGTTGCTTTGGCAACATGTTGCTTCAACTAATTTACTTTCGAATATTATATCTTTCAAAAGAGTCCGTAGTACCAAAATTTGAAACTGAAATAACCAATTTGCATATATTTTAACTTTAGGATTTGAATTATAGAATTCAAAACTTTAGAACAAAGCAATCCTTAAGTTGAGATAGTCAAATTGCAATATTCTTAAACTTTTGGTGGCCAATTATGAAAAATTTTATGCTTGAAGGACTTAAATTACAATTTTCCCAAAACCTCATTGACCAATTTAGAGAAATTCCAAACTTTAGGTCCCAATTTGAAAGAAAATCAAACTTTAGAGGGCCAAAATAGTGAATTTGGAAACTTTAAGGACGGAAAATGAAAATTTTATGAAAATTTTCAAACTATATGGACCAAATTAGAGAATTTTAGAACTTTAGGAGCTATATTAGAAAATTCTCAAACTTTAGCAACTAAATATGAAAATTTTCAAAACTTTAGGGGGTAGAATCCGAAAATTCTAAGTCCCTGTTCTCTTTGCTGTTTTGAGATCGTTTTCTGTTTTTATTTTCGAAAACGTTAAAAACGCGTTCTCTTTACCATTTTCGAAAACGCATTTTGGAAAACAAAAAAAAAAATTGTACACAAAACGGAAAACGCCCGAAACATCGTTTTGGGCGTTTTGTGTGTATTTCGACAAAAAATGTCCAAAACGCGGAAAACGCGTTTTGGGAATTTTTTTATTTTTTTTATCTTAACTTAGAACTAAACTTATAGAATTATCTTAACTTAGAACTAAACTTAATATAAAGTTTTTATTTTTTTATTATTTTTTTAGAATTATCCTAGCTTAGAACTAAGCCTAAATAAAGAATTTTTTTTTTTTTGAGAATTATCTTAACTTGGAACTTAGTTTAAATAAAGTTTTATTGAATTCAATATCAACATTACAAAAAAAAAATTAAATGAGAATTCTTGTTGTTATATTTCAAAAAATGCAATGATAAATGGACTCTGGTGGTTTTGAAAGAACTTGCATTTTCTGAATTTTAATAGAAGTAGGGCTTTCTCAAGTCCCGAACCTGACCAAACTGTGTTAATATAGACTCTTAATGCTCACATTAGTGTGTTGCATGTAATCATATTTTTAGTTTATTGTGAAAGGAAATTTGAGTTGGAGTTAGTAGTATTCTGCAAGCAAATTAATTAAAAATAGTTTAAATAGTGTTCTGCAAAATTTCAAACAGAACGTGTTTTATAGCTTTTCATTTTCAAAAACAGTTTTCAGAAATGATAAACCAAACGCGTTTTCAGCAAATTTGAAAACAAAAATGAAAACACAAAGTACGAAACATTTTCGAAAATGAAAATATAAAATAAAATACAAACAGAACGCCACCTAAAACTTTAGGGACTGAATTACAAAATTCAGAATTTTAACAGGCCCAACTTAAATAATTTTGTAAATTCACGGGCTGATTTTATAAAATTAAGAACTTTAAAGGCCAGCTTAAATTCCTTTTAAACTTTAGGATTAAACATTATTTAAAACAAATATAGAGGACCGAAGATGCAAATAACATAATGAACCAAAAAATTGCACAGTGGTCCCTGAAGGCTTCAAATTTTCGAACCCAAGTCCCTGCCCAAAACGCAATAGCTAGGGCTTAAAACCCTAGCCCCAGCCTCAGCCCGTCCGGAAAGAGCAGCCGCCTCAGTCCAGCAGCCCTCCTTCGCGCCTAACGGCGCTGCTCACCTCAGTCTCGCAGCCCATCCCGAATGCTGCGACCTGCAGCGTCCACCGTGATGCAGCGCCTGTGAGGCGCTGCTCGCTTGTACCGCCGCATGCAACACAAATCCCATCGCTGCGTGACTCTGATCTCCGACCCAATCGATCGCAAAACCGTTCAAAATCCAACTCCAAAACCAGATTCCATAACCCATAACCAGATTCGACCAACATAAGCCACAGATTCAACAATACACATTCAAACCCCAAAATCAATATTCATCCAAATTACCACAATAATACACTCCGTCCACAATTTAAATCTGTATATACATATGTTCAATACCTAATTTCGAAATCAAATCCGTATCTGTTTTGAAAGGTATATACATACAGGAACATATACATACACACAGAATATATACACACTGAAATCCGATTTCAATTTTTCCGTATATGTGTGTGAATCACAATTATGAAATCAATTTATTCGCATATACATACGCAGAGAATTAGGTTGTACATATATGCTTTCCAAATTGATCTGATAATTCAACACGATGTTGGCTCTGATACCACTTGTTAGAAAATTCATCACAGATAAATTATTTATATATGATCTAAAATCATCATGCTGAATTATCAAGAATTAAATAACTGAAGCGAAAGCGTACCTTAATCAAACATGGTTCACGATTAACGATTTTACGGTTGGATCTTCTAAATCGATACGTAGTCCTTATTTTCTTTCTGATGATGGGATGTCAGATAGAATGAACAATACGTAGGATTTAGGGACCATAACCGACTTTATATACTGAATTTCCAATCAACCTAATCCGGCCCATCATGAATTAGGTAATGGCCTGGTATCTACACATAAAAGCCCATACATTATTTTAGATGCATTAAAGCCCGATATATATAAAATCCTTATTAAATCACTTTAAATGAGCTTAACCAAATTTGATAGTCTTTTATTCAATACACAATAATTCACATATAAGCCCACACGATTGATTAAAATCCTTACAAGAGGAAGCAAATATAATTTTAAGATATAGATCAACTTCAACCACTTATAAATTCAAGTTTTTCACTAGTTTTTCCATTTTTTCGACGTTCTTTCCATTCCTTTCAGATTTTTGTGATATGATTTGGATCCATATATTCAAGTGTTAAATTCGTGATTCTTCATTTAATGTGAAGCAGTTTCGTCTTCAATACTCGTGGAAAATATTCCGTCAAGTATCTGGCTATAGAGTCTAAAACATGTAACTGTGTAGTTTCTACCAGTATTCATTTCTAGGGGCAGCTGTAGTTTGGCTGTTAATTTATTAATATCTTCAACTTGTCAACTTGTGGATGAAACAAAAAAATGCGATTCTTCTAGCCTGCTCTTGCCTATTGCCAACCAATTTATTATACTTCTATTCTGTAGACACGTGAAATGTATCTGCCCGTTTTTGTCACCTTTCATAAAAGCCACCTAGTTGATGGTGTTATTTGAATGTGGCTCTAACATCAAATCACGTGGCACCAACCATAGTTTGACCACAATTAATTAAGTAAGTAAATTTTTATTGAGTTTTTAACTCAAATTTTTCTTTACTTAGTATTTTTATTAGTATTAGATGAATAGTCAGATTAAATAGACGACTCAATTCTAAATTAGGAATGAACATTTTTACTAGAGAAAACTCGACCTGAATCAACCCATTCTGTCCGATTTAGAATTGAAATTAGTTTGTTTCTTGTTCTTAAAATCGAGAATCAAAGGATTCTAGTCTAATTTTCTATTCGAGCTACAGAATCAAATTTTGATTTTGTTCCAAAGATTTTATAACTTCAGCAAAATCGTAATTTATAATAACGTACATATGTGTTCAAAATAATTTAGAGCTTTAATTATATTATTAGTATAAAGCGCGAAAGTGAAATAAGGAAATTTACGATTTATTATTTAACGTTTATTTTTGAAGCATAAAAAACTGACTCCACGGGATCGAACTAAAATCGATATGTTCATTTCTTTCCTTCAAAATCAATTGCTTCATATTTGCAATCTATGAGGAAATTGATTCTTTCCGATTCTCATGACTTTCAAAAAGAACCATTCATATACCACGCTCACTCTGAATAGATTGTTCATAACATTAACAATCATCTTACATACAATCGTGCCCACCCCCTCTTGTGAGGGGGTGATATAGCACCCGTGCTGTACAAAGAAGAAAAATTCTTTTATGTACTATTGTATTATGAATAAGGTAAATAAATTATTCAAGAATCGATCAAATGGTTTTGAATCTTTGACTCAATTTGGCAAGTTGAAAAGAACACAAACACAAGTTGGGGGGTTTCTAAAATTTGTAAAACACGCAGTTGCAATTTAAAAAGTTCCATGATCAGATCCCACAAAATTCTTGTTCTATTTTTATTTCTACTAATGTATTATTATGATCTTGTTATAAATAATATAAAATATGTGAATGACCAATTATTATTATACACCTATAAACTTTACATATTACGATTGTGCATTTGTCCACTCCTATAAATAGGAGCCTCATTCTCATGTATTGGACACGCTAATGAAAATGAGAATAAGAATTCTCTCGTCTCTCTCTCTCTCTCTTTATCTAATTTTATTATGCTAGTTTTACAACACGTTATCAGCACGAGTCTCTAACCAATTCAGTAATACGACGGGAGTATGCTCTACAGTTGCATCTAAATGATGAACATCTGTATCAGAAACCTGATTATTATCAATCAATGTTTTCCTTATCCAAATCAAACACTTTTGACTTTAGAAAATAACCCACGTATTGTAGATCTGAAAACTTCAAGAAAGAAGGAAACTTTGCATGATTCAAAAAGTTCCATACGAGGAAAGAAACATGGTCGTGATGTTGAGCAAAAAGAAAAGTTGAAAAAAATTTGGAAAATCCGAAACTTTCAAAGTCGATCTACGCAAAACGATACATCAAATTGACGATCGGAGACCAGATCTGAAACCACGGTGGCGAGACGATTCTCTGGCACCGGCGCATGTCGACGGTAACGAAAGGCGCGGCGGCCCGTGAAGACCAAGCACAGATGTTGTCTTGGCGCGTGAGGGCGCATGAGACGTTTTTCGGCGACAGTGTCAAAAGACAGTTTGTTCATATCAATGTTTTTGATTTTTCTATGGTCTTACTTTTCCGTTTGGTGCAGTTTTGGACATTTTCCGGAGATCGAACGTGGCAGCTTAGTAAAAACTATTTTTGAAGCAATTCCGGCGAGATTTTGAATTTTGGACCAAAAGTAAGTTTGTTCTAATTAAATTTCAAACCTATTAACGGTTTCGATTTACTCATATGATCAATATATTAAAATATGGACGATTTTGCCCTTGATGATACGTTAAAGTATATCAATCGTGATTTGACGAATTTGATTAATCATGATTATTGATCTAATGATAAGTGCTAATATAATATATATTCTAAATCATTTAATACTACTATGTGATCAATATGATAAATTAAAAGATTTAAAAACAAGGTACAAGTAATATAATGGTTGGTTTTATCAGCTTTAAATACGCATATCACTTTACCACCTATATGGTTGGTTCTACAAGTTTCAAGCATATCACATTACCACCTATATGGTTAGTTCTACTAATTTTAAATATTTCTACTCATATAAATTTGATATATTGTTATTTAATATTTCAACAAATGGTACCAGAAGTTACCATTACCAAAAAATTGTTGGATTTTAATGAAAATATTTTATCAAATGGTACCATAAGTTACCAATATCTGTATTGAAAGGGTAGATGAAAATAAATTATTAAACAAGAAAAACGTTGATGTGTGATAAGATAATATCACATGATAGCACGAATATGACTAATGTGAAAATAATCTCATCAGTATTATGAGATAAATATTATATGATTGTGAGAAACAGTTTTGATCAAAGTTCCTGCACAAGCACTTATGTACTCCAGAAGAAGTACATATTTACTATAGAAGAAGTAAAGATTATCATCTAAAACATACTGAAATGATATTATTATTGCTCCTGAAGAAGCATAAACGAGCCATACTGAAAAGAGATACATGCAAAACACAAAAAGGGGGAAAACCATTTATGATCCTCAAAAGTAGAGGTGTGTATCAAGAGTAATAATATCCCGTACTCTACCACCCCTAATTTTTTGTGTGTGTCTCAAGAGTAAGAATACTCCGTACTCCACAACTCCTAATCATTTTGAGGTTCACAACATTAAGTTCAAATACTCATCAACATTAGAGGTGTGTCTCAAGAGTAAGAATACCCCATACTCTACCACCCACAATATTTTGAGATTCACAAGGATAAATTTACATTAACCGGACTCCATTTTCGCTTGGTACCCCTTCCTTGCGACCAATCTATCTTAACTCCTGCTAGATCTTGTATTGGAACATATGACTGTAACTTTTCCAGCAGTTCATCGATAGTGGGAGCAGAAATAAGGATCCTCCTAGAAAATGGAGAGATGAATCCCTGTTTCACAGTATAATCAAGAAATGTTAGTAAACCATCGAAGAAGTTGTTAACATTTAAAGGTCCAATAGGCTTAGTATGAAGACCCAGCTGAACCCATGAGATAATATTAAAGATTTCCTCTAAAGTACCAAAACCTCCAGGCATGACAATGAAGGCACAAAACCATATAACATGCAAGTTATGCGTTCATGAATAGATAACGTCTGTATTGCATGCCCTTGTGTTTTGCCTGCGACATCAGCTAAAGGAACGGGTATAACACCTATCACTCTTGCTTTTCCTGCTTGAGCGAATTGTGAAACACAACCCATCAATCTACTGCTGCCCCCTCCATATACTAGATTGATAGCTCTATCTTCCAACTTCTTCCCTAGAAGCACTGATACTTCTAGATACTCAAAGCCTCTCCCTATTTTTTATCCACAAAATACACAGATAGTTTTGATATGTCGAAGTTTTGATCCTTCCATCTTTTAAGAATAAAAGGAAGGAAAACTTACAGAAATTGTTATTTTGGGATGCATTAAACTGAGAAATTACTTGGCTTTTTAAATTTGAAAATATTCACTATTTACTGCTCATCTTTTGAAAAATTTACTATTTACTTTTGACTAAAATGACAACACTTTTGATAATATCTCCGACAACATATATTTTGCTCCATAATGGATAATCTTTCGATGATCTCTCAGATACCATTTGTTAATACGCGAAAAATAAAAATACAAAATACTTTGTTAAAATATATACACTATACTGATTTACCTTACATCAATGTTGAGGAGCCAAAACATCATTGTTTATAACAGCCTGTCAAACAAGATTTTTTGATATTATATTTTTGAAACTATAACGGTCTTTATCACTGATGAATTTAGCCCATAAAAATAGTAGCTCACGCTGCACACACCCACAAGGGTGCGTCTCAAGAGCCAATCGGATATCATCCAATGACTCCTTACTCTGCCCACCCTTAATGAAATCTGTTTTTATCATCTCGATTTCTTGATAAATATCCTCTTGATTTACAACGAGTATCACATGTCTATCGAGCACATTTGTAACAACCATTTAATCTTTTTGCTCTTCACTTCTTTGCAAAAGTACTCTTACCTAAGTCAGCATGTGCTTAGAAAATGAATCTGGTAATTCACCAGCTTCGATCAACCAACGAACATTTTCTGGAATACCTTGATCCATCAACAACCTTAATCTTTCGAGTTGAACTCGGTAAATCTTTTTCAAAACATTTATCGAAAGATTTGAGTAGTATTTGTGAATACTCGATAATATAACATTCATTTTTATGGATCTGATCTTCTCCCAAAGTGATCTATTTAAATGCGTTATTTAACGCGTATAAGAGCGGTGGCTCTGTGTGTCATTGATTCCACCAAGAAAAGGGAAAAGATTTGTACTCAAAAGAAGGGGACAATGATCATTTTATTGAGATTTCGGTCTAATCATCTTTTTAGATATAATAAACCAAGGTATACTGATTTATAAACTCGAACAGGTAAATATTGTATTGAACCAGAAGTTCATACGAAAAAGTGAAATATTTATATAGTATGAACCAGAAGTTCATAAGTGAAATATACATTGTATTGAGCCAGAAGTTCAACGATATTGTATTGAATCAAATATTCATGCATAGAAATGAAATAAAACCGTATTGAACCAGAAGTTCTGTAATAAACCGTTAGATTATCAAAAGTTTCAAATTATTTTCTATGAGAATAACTTATTCAGAAATTATTTATCATATAACAATATTCTATGTCAAACAGGGATTAGCTCAGGTAGCTTTATGATTTGTAAAAGTGCGATATGTATACAATCCACCAAAGCGCACTTAGATATATGATTGAAATTATATCCCTAAAAGGATGACATGTGTTGTGGCATTTTAGCCTATTGATATAATATAAGATTTGTGAACATTATGAGGAAAACACGCCTGAAGCGTAATTATGCCTGAAGCATAATGATAATCGATTCTAAAAACAAATATCTCTTGAATAATTGAGATGATCTCTTTGAGGCTAAATACTCATGGTGAGTAAAAAGGACATAGTTAAATGATAAGAGATTTATATACTTGATGATTGAAGAAGTCTTTATATGTCATATTGAGATGAAATGGAATCGATAAATAAATCGAATACATACACAACTCTCTTGTGAAAATGAGGTTGATGAAATTGTAATACTTTAGCCAAATATAAAATCCAAATGTAGGGATTATTGTTCAAGGACCTGAAGTCCAAATGCTTAAATGTACAAAGCTAGTAATTATTTGTACAAATGAAAAATATTACATAGTCGTAAAAGGCGACTCGTTGCGCGCAAATTTTTTCATAGAACTGGCATGACATATGGTGGATAGACTATAGTCTAAATCACTAGCTTGAGCTCTTTGATATACCAATGAGTGAGATCAAAATGTATGATTCTCATCTCGGTACTTTGAGAGTATTCTTTGATGTACCTGTTGATCGCGGTATATTGGGATTTCAAGTAAAATGATTGTAGATTATATATTGAAATTGATATATATTTCAATTATTGATTATACTTATACAAATCAGAATTGTGGTTTATGAGATGTAAGAACATACATGTATAATCACTGAAAGATTCAATATACCCAGATTGGTATCACTATAGAATGATACAAATGACTCCATGATATAATATGTTGAAAGTAAAATTGGAGTGTACTATTTATGACATTTGGGAAATTGATTATTCACTAGAAGTGAATTTGAAAATGAATATTTTATTATTCACCAGAAGTGAATATGGAAATGAATATGTTTAATTATTCAATAGAAGTGAATTTAAGATTTGATTATTCACCAGAAGTGAATTATAGATTTTATTATTCACCAGAAGTGAAAGATGCAATCGGTAAATTAGTACAACATTGCTTAATATAGCAAGTTATGACATCATTAATGAGCTATGAACGATTTATATAAAGCTCATCATAAATGATATGTTTGATGAAAAGATTCGTGATTGCATCAATATACTTGTGATATTCCATGAAAGGAATAAATACGCGTTGCACTCTTTTTTCCTTAATTGAGGTTTTGTCCCACAAGGTTTTCCTAGCAAGGTTTTTAATGAGGCAGCCGTTGAGGCGTATTAATGAGAATAATGTACTATTTTTCCCTTCGCTAAGGTTTTGTCCCACAGGGTTTTCCTAACAAGGTTTTTGAGGCATTATCATAGCTATCGACAAGCTATAATTCAGCAACATATTTTTATACTGGAATAATATTAACAAATAAAGAAAATGATAGACATCTTATGAAGAATGTTATGATATCATCTATAAAAGGAGATTTTTATATATACATATTCCAGACGAAAGATGATATCAATGTTCGATAAGTTCATGAATCCTCGATTGCACACTTCAAGGGGAGAATCATGCTGTACTCTTTTCTCCTTCGTCTAGATTTTGTCCCACAGGGTTTTACTGACAAGGTTTTAACGAGGCAACAATTCAGAACTTCAAGATTCAGTACATGGTTTGTTCTACTCGAACATTATACTCAATGATTGATAGTGACCAACATCAGGGGGAGCTACTGTACTCTTTTTCCTTTGCTCAAGTTTTATATCACTGGATTTTCTTAGCAAGGTTTTAACGAGACAGGCAATTGCAGAAGAGGTCATTCAAGGGGGAGTGTTATAAATAATATAAAATATGTGAATGACCAATTACTATTATATCCCTGTAAACTTTACATATTACGATTGTACCATTATCCACTCCTATAAATAGGAGCCTCATTCTCTTGTATTGGACACACTAATGAAAATGAGATTAAGAATTCTCTCATTTCTCTCTTTCTCTCTCTATTTATCTATTTTATTATGCTAGTTTTACAACAGAGCTGATTCTTAAAGTGTGTTTGATAAACCTATGATAAATCAATTTATAAACAAGCAATTTTTCAAACAACTTTTTATTCACACATATTTTCTCAAACAATTTTTAACCACATGTTTATCTTTAAAATTACAAAAATCTATTTATAAATTGAAATCTGGCCACCGGAAATTGGTTTGGGGAAAAGTGGTTGAAAAGCGAGTTAGAAAAATGAGTGTTTAAAAGAATGATTTGAAAAAATCTATTGTTTATAAATTTAGCCTTTGTTTGGTAAAAAAAATTATTTAAAAACAAAGATTGTGATGTTTTCAAGGTAAAATATGTGGTTGAAAAGTGGTTTAAGAAAACGTATTTGATTAAAAAGTGATTTGAGGAATATATTATTTATAACTTATTTATATATAAGTTTATCAAACAGAAACTTATTTATAATAAATTTACCAAAAGAAGGTTAAATTTATAATAAATTAAAATTAAAATATTAAAACTAGGGACTAAAAAGGAATGCAGTAAAGCATTCCTCTTAAAATTGTTCCATCAGAGAACATATATATTTTATTGATGAAATATAATGTACAAATAAGGAACAGTAGAAAAAAATCTATAAAAATTAACAACAAATACTAATTTATTTAAATAATAATAATAATAATAATAATAATATAATTTTTATATATAATAATAGGATAACCGTCACAATTTTTACGTACACACATTCCCTCCAACCAATCTTTCTAAATCGGGAAATTTTTGCCAATTTTTTTTTATTAAATGTAATTAGTAAAAGTTAGTATTAAATGAAAGTTTACAATAAATGTAAGTCATTAATATATATATATATATATATAGTAATCTATCTATATATAATAACATGATAACCGTCATCATTTTTACAAATACACGTTTCAGCCCAAAATACTTTCCAAATTAAGAAATTTTTGCCAAAAAAAAAAAAAAAGAAAGAAAGAAAAAAAAGAAATAAGGAAAAGGAAAAGGGAAAGGGAAAGGGAAAAAAATGTATTAAATGTAATTAATAAAAGTTAGTATTAAATGAAAGTTAATAATAAACGTGGGTCATTAATATATATATATATATATTGAAGTTTTTATAAAATATATGTAATCAATACGTTAAAAATTAAACTTAATCAAAAATGAAAATGCATTAAAAAAAAGTGGTAATAAATACAAATAAAATTAAAACAAATTTAATACAAAAAATTTAATGAAGCTCAAATTTTAAGCGTGTGTGAATTTTTTTCCAACGTTGATTAGTATTGTCTTTTTTAAAATTTCGAATTCAAGAATATTTTGTAATAAAATATTATTTGTACTATATTTTTATTTGACATGATTGTATAATCAACAAATTATCATAAATTCCAAAAAAAAAAGTCTTGAATACCGTGCAAGACATTATCATTTCTTTAATAAGCATATGTATGTGAGTGTGTGTGCGTGTATGTGTGTGGGTGTGTATTGAAGTTTTTTCAAAATGTATGTAATCAATATATTAAAAATTAAACTTAATCAAAAATTAAAATACATTAAAAAGAAAATTGGTGATGAGTATAAATAAAATTAAAATAAATTTATTACAAAAAATTTAATTAAGCATCAAATTTTAAGACGCGTGATTATTTTTTTCTTATTTTAATTAGTGTTTTTTTTTTAATTTCGAATTCAATAATATTTTGTAATAAAATATTATTTATACCATATTTCTTATTTGATATGATTGTATAATCAACATATTTTCATGAATTTTAAAAAAAAAGTTTTAAACACCATGCAAGACATTAAAAATTAAACTTAATCAAAAATTAAAATACATTAAAAAGAAAATTGGTGATGAATACAAATAAAATTAAAACAAATTTAATACAAAAAATTTAATTAAGTACCAAATTTTAAGACGCTTGGATATTTTTTATTTCTATTTTGATGAGAGTTGTCTTTTTAAAAATTTCGAATTCGATAATATATTGTAATAAATATTATTTGCACTATTTTTTTATTTAATGTGACTGTATAATCAACATATTTTCATGAATTCTAATCATAATCATTAATAGAAATCACGTGCATCGCTCGAGTATGATACCAGTAATAACTAATAATAATATCAGGAGTATTACAAATTTTGAAAAACCCCCCTATAACCAAAGTCAAATTATCAAAAGATGACACTTACTTTTAAGAAAAATAGAAAAAGAAGATCTACCCGATATGATAATACGAAAGAAATAAATGATTTACAACATCTTAGTAATAGCGGAATAAATAGCTCACTCATAAGCATTATTTTCTTCAGGGATGGGCTTTGAATAATCTAACACAATCACATCCGTTAAAGACTCCCGTGATATTGGAGTGTCAGAAGATGGGTCTATACATTGAGCCCTTGTTTGTTTCAATTTAATATTTTTTTTTTTTTAGAATATTCAATCTCAACCATTCATTAAAAATCAAATTCACAATATTTGATTTTTCAATTAAATCTCAATCATTTATTTTTCAAAAAATTACTATTCATTTCAAAAAAATTTTTTAAAAATAATATCAAACACACACTGAGTAAGAGAGTAGCAAGAGATTCAGTAGGGTTGGCCTTTGCTTTAGGTGTCTTTGATTTTTCATGTGAGACTAGACCATTAGCAACACTCAAATTCTATCACTTAATATGCTCGAGGTCTGCAATGATTACCACAAGAAAATTATATTAATTTTTGTTTAAATCTGCATTTTTATCCGGCTGAAGCATTAACATCAGTGACTCGATAGTGGTGAAGTTCACAATATTCTTCGACTATTATTTTACTAATCGAATAAATAACATAAACAACATTTACAAAAATAATAAACCCAAATTGAAATTCGAGGAAAAAAAATTATCCACGATTCCAAATAGGAAATGGGTGCATGTAGCATAACCCTTCCAAATAAATACGTGCAAAGAAAATAGTATCTACACTAGAATTTGTTTCACTACCTCTAATATTTGATCTAATAAATTGCAAAGTACAACATGAACTAAAATGAAAATCGATTAAAAAAAATAATTTATTTCTTTTCCAAATTAAGACTTCTGCCATTGAAGAAGTAAGGTTGCGTCATCTTTGTATTTCAGTTTTCATTTTCGAAAATATTTTCTATTTTCTGTAATTGTTTTTCAAATTACTGAAAATGCGTTTGATTTGTTATTTCTGAAAACTATTTTCAAAAATAAAAAGCCGAAAAACAGATTTTTTTTGAAATTTTGCAGAAAACTATTTAACCCTTGTTTGGTTTTCATTAAAATTTCTCATTTTTCTACGTTACTCAATTTCAACTATTCATTAAAAGTTAAGTCCACAATATTTGACTTTTCAACCAAATGTTAATCATCCATTCTCTTAAAAATCACTATTCATTTAAAAAACTCATTTTAACTAGAATTAAAAAGTTCAAAAAAACTCATGTTGACTTTCTAAAGTAATCGTTCCATATTTGGATAGTAATTTGTTCTCGCATTTGTGCCGTTTGAAGCATCCAAGTGTGACGGTGATGAAATATGTGAACATAGTTATTATTTTTAAACCAGTGCTCACAACTCATTTTCCTTCAAAACTCTTAAAAGTAATTGCTTGCTAAGAATGATGCAAGGAAAGTACAAACTTCAATTCATAGCCAAAAAGATAAAGGTACACCGAACATAGTTTAATATAGTTTTAGTGTCGATTACATAGGAATGAAGTTTGACAACTCCATGTGAGCAACTTTCTTCAACATACACGACGAATCTTCAGACGCATCTCTTGACTTCGATTTACCCGAAATGGTGTACCCCTCAACTCACACCCAAAATCACTCACTTTTCTCTTCCAACTCTCTTCGCCAAGCCAAAATATGCCATCTTTAATGCACCATTTGTGCCCATATGAATGTTAAACATAAAAAATAGTTATGCTTTGCCTCTGTTTGAACCATATTATAATCTCAAATCACTTTTTAAATAATACACATTTTCTCTCTTCAAATCACTTTTTAAAAATTGGAGAAAGAAATTGTGTGTTATTCAAAAAGTGATTTGAGATTATAATATGGCTCAAACAAGGGCTAAACATACCAATTTTTAATCAAACATTTTACCTTAAAAAAATAAAAAAGTCAAATAAATCCAATTATAAATTTCGTTGGCCGCCGAACACACACTAAAATTAAAATTTCACTATTTCAATAAAATTTACAGAAATTAATTTACGTTAATCAATGATACCCCAAACAAAACAAGCATCTACTATACAAAAGTCAAAACGAAATATTTAATAAATGAACACATGATACATCATAAGAAAGATTGTTGAATTTGGAGTTCAACGCAAAAAATGGAGTGCAATTCGGAATTGTAGATCAAAAGTTATACACGTTTGAAGATAATTACCTTTAAATTAAATACGGAATGACTAAATTGAAAGAAAAGTAAAATTTGGGGACTAATCAATAAGAAAATTTAAAGGTAGGGACGTTATTCGCCAAAAGAATGAACGTAAGGATTTTTTCCACAATAAGTGTCAAACGTATGGAGATTTTGTGCTAATTACCCAAATATGAATGTGTTGCTTTTAATTTTGACGAAAATGCCCTCCCATGTGTTAAATGTTTACTGTTCAATTCCAAATTAACGGTGAAATGAGGTTAAATTTGAAAGAAAGGATGTCTCCAACAAGAAAATGTAAATGTTGGGATGTTTAGCGTCAAAAATCACAACGTTGAGACGTTTTGCACAATACATATTAAAGATATGGACATTTTGTGTTATTAACCCGTAATTTATTAAGGGTCCGTTTGATAGCGAGGGTGGAATTTGGGTGGAAAGAAAATGAATTCCAAGGAATTGAATTCTAGGTAATTGAATTACTGGGAATTAGAAGAATGTATTTGATTGATTTAATTTTTTAGGTGGAAAAAGTAGGGAATTTTCCAACTTTTGTTGTTTGATTGACATTATTTTCCATGGAAAATAAAGTAATTTTTTGCTATTTTAATCAATTTTTTTTTTTTTTACTTTTAAATATATTTGTACTTGATGATGATAATGTTATTTTTTGGAAAGAAAATAAGTCAATTAACAACAACAAAATTGATTAAACGTGTCCAAAATCATTTTCCATCTATCATGGAAAACATTTTTCCACCAAAACCCAAAGAAAATCTTTTCCACCAAATCAAGGAAAATGGAAGAAAAAGTGGGGTCCGCGGAAAAAGTTTTACATGGAAAATTTTGTCAAACAAACAAACCAAAAGTGGGAATTGAAAATCATATTCCATTTTTCATGAAAAATTTTGTGTAATCAAACGGATCCTAAATTCATTTAACGGTAACGATGACATTACCGAACGGAGCATTAACAACCTTAACCAAACGGAGGTAAAAAGAGACACAAATGACAGACCTAGAATGACGAACAGTTAACTCAGAAGTTTCTGGAGACAGCTTCTCATAAATATCTGCGTATGAACTCGATCACAACCGTTCATCATTCTATCGTAGTTCTTATCCCAAGAGCCGCCCTCACAATATATTCATTTTTTAACCACAAAAAAAAAAAAAAAAAAATTATATATATATATATATATAAATATTAAATTAATATTAATATTAAATTCATTCATTCTATTCTAGTATTACGAAGCCTGCTTCTGGAGGCTTCTTCAGAGTTAGGGCGTTGAAGGGAGAGTGCTATTCATCTCTCTCTACAAGTTGCGTGTCCTACTTCACAAAGAGGGTTGTGGTGATCTTCAGCCTTTGTTGAAAATTTATGCATTATATATAAGGTTGCTGTTTACATGTTTTTGAGAAGTGAAAATTCGTCGACAAGAAAATTTGATTTTGCGGGTTTGAAAATGGCAGCTGAGGATGACAAGAAAAGTAATTTTTATGCGATTTTGGGTTTGAAGAAGGAATGCAGTGCAGCAGAGCTCAGAATCGCGTACAAGAAGCTTGCACTGGTTAGAATTTAAATCCAAATTTTATATGAAAAGCCACCTTTTTAATTCATGTATGTATATGGGTCCATAGAAAGTGTTTCTTGGAATTGGGAATTTCAAATTTTTTGGTGGGGCAAATTGATTTCATGGGATTTCAAGAAAGTTCTCTTTGTGTTCTTGATAGATTCTTCATTTAGGAATTTGAAAATTTATATTTCCAAGTTCTGATTCTCCTTTGATCTGTTTTCTTGCAAAATTACATTACAAATACGTATATTTTACTGAATTTATGATGTAAAAAAATAAATGTGTGGAATGCGTAGAAATAATCTTCAGAATCTGTGTCATTCATTTTTCTGCATGAATTTTAGGTCGATTTATTGTTTCATTATAGAAATGGCACCCGGATCGTTGTGCTGCGTCAGGGAATTCAAAGTATGTGGAAGAGGCTAAAATGAAATTTCAGGCCATTCAACAAGCCTATTCTGGTATTTGTACCTTTTGCTTTCATGCTCTGTATACTATATATTGAAATTATCTTAATTTACTAGAAAAATTCCTGAAAATCAATGTGACTTTTGGTAGTTGGCAATCTGACGTTGATGAATTTCGACTCAGAATTTGAAACATGGAATCATTACTAAGTAGTTTCGGAATGGATTTAAATTTTAGTGTGTGTATAGGTTTTTGTTTAATTAATTAATTATTTTCATTTTGTTTTGCTATTTCATGTACAGATTAGAAGAAATTGTTTCTTGGTTGCAATTAGACTGCTAGGGACACCTTTCTCTAAATCACGTGTAGTGATTCATTTTTGTTCGATTAACAAATTTTAAAAATAATAACACAATTTGTAAGTGCATTTACTCTGTGATGCTTGGACTCACAAGATGTTGGTTAGTGCAGTGCTTTCGGACTCCAACAAAAGGTTTCTGTACGATGTAGGAGTATATGATTGTAACGACCATGAAGACGAAACTGTAAGTTATAGATTACCGCCAAACTTTATGTCCGAGTTTTAAAAATCTTGTGGCATTTCACTGGTCTTGAATTGTAGGACCTTCCTACAGAGGATATGGATCACTCTGAACTTTCACAAATTTGAACTAACACTATTTCTTAGGTATACATGGTCCCTTAAGTCTAATTATGCCTTCGATGGTGTTCCCGAGTTGCATGAAGTGGGGGCCGAAGTAACGGCCAGGACCACTTACTCAATTTGAAATTTTATGATAACATTCTAGATAAATTGAATCTTGACCATGGCTCTGTTCAGTTGGTTATGGCGCCAAATTAAATTTTGTGTTGGATTTATTTGTGTTTTCTAGGTAAGATGTAGGGTTAAAAATTGGTTTGGGAAATTGTGTAATTGGAGAGAGAAAATCTGAATCGTTAAAAAGTGATTTGGGAAATTGTGTAAATTAAATTTTTTGTCTTTTAGCCAATTAAGTTGTCAAATTAAATCAAACCGAACGGAACCTATATGATTATTGATTGGTTGAACTTAAAGCAAGAGTTAAGTGCAGAAATATGGTCATTAACTCAGAGCATCTAATCATTCTTTAAGAATTGGCTAGAAAGAAGCAAAGCAGGTGAGGTGAGAAGAATGAAGCAAATCACAGGATGGTATAGATTTGTTAAAAATTGTTGCCAAAATTGGCTTTGTTATAAGAAAATGAGTTCTTTAGTCAATTTATTTTATTGTCTATAAAAATGCTGGTACGAGACATGAATGTTTTTAAAGCTTAGTTTACTCAAGAACTAATGGGAGTCCTTTTGTGCTATTTGGTATGCAATGCAGGGCATGGGAGATTTCTTGAATGAAATGGCAACAATGATGAGCCAAAATAACTCCAATGTGAGTTACTAATCCCTAAGATCTTTGCGATGTTTAAATGAACACCAGATTTTACAGAAGAAATAAAAAGTTGGGAGTTGCATAAAGAAAAAACAGAAGGGGTTTAGTTGTAAATGGTGCAGGCGATAGCCCTCTTTTTTTGTTGGTTAATGACCTACTTTTCCCTGGAGGCCTTATAAATTGCTTATGGCCTGTTGATTCGCTTCGCTGCAATTTAATGTTATGTAATATGAGGGCTCTAAGCAATGCTTTATCACCTTTACTGGAAAATGGTAGTATTATTCAGTTATTATCAGAAGCAATGCTTTATCACCTTTACTGGAAAATGGTAGTATTATTCAGTTATTATCAGAGTACTCCTACTTTAAGGAAAAGTAAGACAATCCCACTTATATTGGATATAGGAATGATTTCTTGTGTTTTCTGTGTTACTTTTTTCAAGTTTTTAAAGGCACATTCTTGTTTTGTTGGGAAAAGCCCTGTCTAAACAATTTTATGGTTTTATTGGTATGTAAGTATATTCTATCTTTACATTTTAAAACACTTGACTTGAATCAAGTATAACATTTTGAGTTGTTCCCTTTTTTGAGAGTGGAGAAATTATTTTTATTGAACAGCTTTCCTAAATTGTGAAATATTTGAGTCCCGCGAGAGGCCCTTTTAAAGGTGCGTCCATGACTAGATAAGAGAGTATGTTTTCTTGCCTGTCTGGTTTTGCATTTCTTTCCACATTTCTGGCATGTATAATATATAAAACCTTAAAAATGAGGGGGAAAAAAGGGAAGAATTAAATTGTAATGCTAACACAATGATTCAAACATTTTATCTGTATATATCTCGTCCCGTTCCTTGATTCATCTTGATTTCAAGCCTAGTGGTGGACCAAACAATTGGCCATTTAAAATCATGCATGTTTCAATTTGAACTTGTGGCTAAGTGGCAGCATGGTGTTCAAATATAGTTGTGTGGTTGACAGGAAACTGGAGAGAGCTTCGAGGACTTCCAGGAACTGTTTGAAGAGATGTTCCAGAGTGACATTGAGACGCTCGGTTCTTCTTCCCATTCTACAACCTCTCCCACGTGTTCTTCTTCGTCATATGCTTCTTGCTCTGGAACTTCTAGTGCCAGCAACAAGAGAAATTCCTCGGAAACGAGCTCGAGCAATTCGAAGGTGGGAGGCACTCAATTTGAAGGATTTTGTGTTGGGGTATGTTCCAAGTTTGTTTCTCCATCTTCACACGTGCGATTCTTTAGAACGCGTTTAGTACATGATCTTTTTGCGCGTTGTCATATTTTGGCTGTCGATTATCTTTGAAGACAGGTGGAATGCTGGGGAAACGGCAGATGGGAGAAAGCGGGAGGAGGAAGAATACCCACAAGGGCAGGAAGAAGTAGGAGGGATTGCCGGACGCAAAAGATTTCAGCTGGCCACGATGTCTGGTCCAACTAGTACAATCTTGTTGAATCAATTGAAAACTCCATAAAAATAGACCTGCTAACTAGGCCTAATTTGGCATGTAGACAGAATTAAAGAACTCTCATTTCATTTGTCCATAGAGCTTGAGCTTTACATTTTTAATGTTGAATATGATTGTTCAATATAATTTATATAAATCAAAATGAGATTTAAGGTTGCAACTGCTGTTGTTCGTTGTGCTTTGTGGTGTCCATCGACCATCGATGTCTGAATATTGGTGTTTTTCACTGTTTACACTGTTTCTCATTTTTTGTAAATCAAATTTATTAACACTCAATCTTAATCATCTATTTTAATCAAGTATATCATTTTTGATTTTTTTAAATATTTTTGAATCATACAGCCTCCAAAAAAAAATACTATTTCAAAATATAATTTTTCCTAACTAGTGGGTCTCAAACAAAGGGACAATAATCCGATCTGTCCTTTTTTGGGCCGAATCCTACTTTTATTCTCCATAACTTTTGATAAGCCCAATTAATGGTACAAGGCCTCCAGAGATCTTTCCATGGCCCGATCATAGTGTCAACAGAACTTAATTCAAGGGAAAGGCTTGCTATTGGTCATGATTTAAGCCGACCTCTCTCCATGGTAGGTCCGAAGGCCGACCTCGTCAAAATTGCACCATGCCACAAAACGTTTGTTCAAGACTGGGCTTCTACCCGGCCTACATCCTACATAGGCCCAGTGGGTCTAATGGTCCAATTTTCTTTAAAGTCCAATCATAGAGAAGGAATGCTTTGATGTGAATAATGTACAAATCATGTGGTTATTATATCACCACATTTCAAACTTAAAGAAAGAAGTCTAAAAATTCGTGATTCAAGTGGTAATAAACATTTATATTTAAGAGTCATGCTATTCAGCTTATTCTACCCACTTCATTTTATCATATTGGGTGTTATCCTCTGACATTGGAGGTGGGACCGCTCATTATGAGGTTGGTCCCACATTCATCCATGTGAGAGGGGGCACCCGGTGTGATAGAATGAAGTGGGTAAAGTAGCATAAATTTATATTTAATAAGTTAAACCCACTCAACCCAGCCCCACCTTACTGACCCCACCCCCAACTTTCGTGACTTCTATATATTGCATCCCAATATAGACTATGCTCAATCGTCACCACCACTACCACCAGTCGCCTCACCATCATCGTCGTCACCATTTGAAGTTATAAATAGAGAACTTGTGTGTGTGCGCGTGCTCATACAACTTGTGACCTGCAAGTCTGCAACATATGAACTGTGACATATGTGACTTTAAAGTGCAAATGTGACTTGAGGTATGAATCGTGACCAATTTCTTGGACCTATTGGATTGATATGTGGCCCATGAAATATGACTTATGACTTGTGAATTGTTACTTATAATCTGTAACATATGAACAATGTCATGTGACCTTAAAATGTGACATGTAACTTGAGGTATAAATCTTGACTTGTGACCTAAACTATTAAGTATGACCAGTGCCCTATTAAAATTGATATGTGACCAAGGAGTTTTATGATTTGTGACCAGTTACATGTGACCTCCAACATACGGACTGTGACATGTGTCCTTAAAGTGTAATATGTGACCTATAACCTGAAATAGTAAGCGTGATTAGTTTTCTTGGATTTATTTGTGACCTCTGAACTGTTACCTATGACACGTGACCTTAAAATGCGACATGTGACCAGTTCCTCTTGGATCTATCTATGACCTTTGAACTATGACATGACCTGAGGTGCGAATCGTGACTTGAACTATTAAATATGATTAGTGTTCTGTTAAAATTGAAATATGACCAAAGGATTTTATGACTTGTGACCTCCACATATTGAATGTGATACATGACCTTAAAGTGCGACATAAGACTTGTGTATGAATTGTCACATATGATTGACCATTTCTCTTGGATTTATCTGTCACCTTTGAACTATTACATGTGACTATGTTATACTGTGACGCGTGACCTTAAAGTATGACATGTGACCACTGTACCACCATCACATTTGACACCACCATGACACAATCATACAGCCACCACCCCTGACAACATAAAGGCAACACCGTAAACACAAAAAATGCACCACACGCCGCCACCGCCTCTACACACACAACTGCACCACCAAATCACCATTGCCTTCGATCCTTACCACACACCAAAAAGAAAGAAGAATATGCAATTGACTATCACTAAAAAACCAAAGGTAGGGATGAGTGACTAGAGCACGTCTACGTTGAGCTCGAAGGTAGATCAGATCAATGAGTGGGTGGCGATGACAAGTATGTCTTCATTATGTGCTATTGTCCACCCCAACACTAATTTCAGATCGTCTACAGCTCCGTCCTAATCTTCTACCAAAAGTTTGGCTTCTCAGCCCTCTGAAGAATGACTAAACAATTGGGAAATTGAAGAAAGATGAACAGGTAAGAGACGAACTTTTATGTGCAGCGCAAAATGCAGACGGAAGCCGATGAAAGTCGGAGATCGGAGATGGCTGGTGTACTGTAGAGAAGGTTGGTCGCTAGTGAGTGAAAAGTCTTACATTTTTGAAACTCCAATTTCCTAATTTTGGTACATTTTGATGCCTTGGTTCTGATTAATAATATAATATTGTGAAACTACCATAATAATAATACTAGATATAGAGATAGAGAGAGAGATGAGAAGAGGAGAGAATTCTCATTCAATTCAAATGTGTAATTTTACATACATGATGCCCCTATTTATAGGAGAGTCTAATAGTCATTCACACAATAAATAAATAATATAAATTAGGTAATGTTAGGTAATGGATTAGTTTAATAATTTACAACACTCTCCCTTGAATGACTTGTTGCTCAATAGCTCAATTGTCTGCCTCATTAAAACCTTGCTAAGAAAATCCAGTGGGATAAAACTTGAGCGAAGGAAAAAGAGTACAGCTGCTCCCCCTGATGTTAGCCATCATTAATCATTGAGTCTAATATCCAAAATGACATCAATGATAAGTAGTACAAATCATGTACTGAAATTTGAAGTTCTGAAGTGCTTCAGTGCTGCCTCGTTAAAACCTTGTCAGTAAAACCCAATGGGACAAAATCTGAATGAAGTAAAAAGAGTACAGCCGCTGCCTCGTTAAATCCTTGTCAGGAAAACCTAGTAAGACAAAACCTGGACGAAGGAAAAAGAGCACAGCATGATTCTCCCCTGAAGTGTGCAATCAAGTATTCATGAACCTTTTGAATAATGATATCATCTTTCGTCTGGAATATGTATATATGAAAATCTTCTTCTGTGTAGCCGATATCATAACATTCTTCATAAGATGTCTATGAATTTCTTCATTTGTTGATATCATAACATTCTTCATAAGATGTCTATGATTTTCTTCATTTGTTGATACCATTCCAGATGTCTATGATTTTCTTCATTTGTTGATACCATTCCAGATGTCTATGATTTTCTTCATTTGTTGATATCATTCCAGCACAATTTAAAGAGAGAGCTTGTTGTTGAATTATTACTTGCAGATAGCTGTGACAATGTCTCAAAAACCTTGCTAGGAAAAACCTTGTGGGACAAAACCTTAGCAAAGGGAAAAAGAGTACATTATTCTCATTGATATGCCATAATTGATGTCTCATTAAAAACCTTATTAGGAAAATCCTGTGAGACAAAACCTCAGCTAAGGGAAAAAGAGTGCAGAGCGTATTTGTTCCCTTCATAGGAATATCACAAGTATATTAATGCAATCTCAAATCATTTCATCAAACATATAGTTTGTAATGAGCTTTTATAAATAGTTTATAACTCATTTATGATGTCATAACTCATTTATGATGTACTGAACATGCTATACCAAGCAATGTATAGTTAGTTGACTGATTGCATTACTCAAATTTAGAATTGATTCACTTCTGGTTAAACTATCAAAATCTAGAATTCACTTCTGATGAATAATTAAATATTCATTTTCAAATTCACTTCTGGTGAATATTTATTTTTGTTGGATAATATAATTTTGCATATTGAAAATCAATTGCATACCCAAATATTCAAATATAATAATAGTACACTCCAATTGAATCTTTCAACGATTTATACATGTATGTTCTTGCACTTTATAAACTACAATTTCTAATTTGCAGGAGTATAATCAATCATTGAAATAGATATCAATTTCGATATATAATCTATAATCATTTCGCTTGAAACCCCAATGTATCACGACCAACTGGTACATCAAAGAAAACTCCCAAAGTACCAAGATGAGAATCACACTTTTTGATCTCACTCATTGGTATATCAAAGAGCTCAAACTAGTGATCTAGATTATAGTCCCATCCACCATATGTCATGCCAGTTCTTTAAAAAATTTCGCGCGCAACGAGTCGTCTTTTACCACTGTGTAATATTTTTTATTTGTACAAATAACTACTGGCATTACACATTTAAGTGTTTGGACTTCAGGTCCTATAACAATAATCCCTACATTGGGATTTTTATATTTGACCAAAGTATTATAATTTCAAAAACCTCATTTTCTTAAGAGGGTTGTGTGTAGTCGACTTATTTATCGATTCCATTTCATGTCAATATAAACATAACATAGAGAGATCTCTTTGTTTATTCTATCATCAGGTACCTGAATCTCTCATCATTTAACTATGTCCCTTTTACTCACCATGAGTATTTAGTCTCAAAAGGGATCATTTCAATTATTCAAGAGATATTTGTTTTTGGAATCGATTGTCATTATGCTTCAGGCATAATTACGCTTTATACTTGATCACGCTTCATGCGCGTTATTATTTAATTTCCCCATAATATTCAAGAATATTGTATTATATCAGTCGGCTAAAAATGTCGCAACACATGTCATTCGTAATTATGGATATAATCACAATCATATATCAAGTGCGTATTGTTGGAGTGTATATAGATATCGCACTTCTTAGAAATCATAAAACTTCACAAGAAAATCTTTATTTCATCGTATTGACATGTTTGTATGTAGAATATTGTTGCATGAGAAATATTTATATTCAAGTTGTTCTCATAGCAAATATTTGGAAACTTTTAATTTGCTAAACCATTAGCAACATAATGCTATTATCTTAACTAATTCGTAAAATCATTAATGACTTTAAGATATATTCATGCTAGCATTTATCACTTTGCTCGTAATATCATTACTTGATCAAATAATCAGTCATTCATTTTCTTAGTGAGATAATTAATTTGCTTTTGAAAACAAGCAGAAATGATAACTTGTTAACCTGAACAATCTTCTGATTCTTTAATGAATGCCATTTTGCATTCTCAATAAATCTCATTATTGAATTGGAATTTAACCAATCATGCTAAATTATAGAACTTCTGGTTTAGTAATATATTTCACTTGTACATATGTATGAACTTCTGGTTCAATATAGTATTCATTTCATCAGTTCGTATTTCTATATAGTACAAATCAGTATACCTTTATTTAGTATATCCAAAAAGGTGATTAGAATGACATCACAAGAAAATGATCATTGTCCCCACCTTTTGATTACAAATCTTTTCCCTTTTCTTGGTGGAATCACTGACACGCGGAGCCACCGCTCTTTTACGCGTTAAATAATGCATTTAAATAGATCACTTTGGGAGAAGATCAGATCCATCAAAATGGATGTTATACTATCAAATATCCACAAATACTACTCAAATCTTCCGATAAATGTTTTGAAAAAGATTTACCAAGTTCGACTCGAAAGATTGAGGCTGCTTATGGATCAAGGTATCCCAGAAGATGTTCGTTGGTTGATCGAAGCAAAAGTTCGATTAGCTGGTGAATTACCAGATTCATTTTCTAAGCACATGTCTGGCTTAGGTAAGAGTACTTTTGCAAAGAAGCGAAGAGCAAAAAGATTGAAAGGTTGTTACAAATGTACTCGATGGACATGTAATATCCGTTGTAAGTCAGTAGGATATTCTTCCATAAATCGAGATGATAAGATAGACTTCATTAAGGGTGGACTGAGTAAGGAGTCATTGGATGATATCCGATTGACTCTTGAGACGCACCATGTGGGTATGTGCAGCGTGAGCTACTATCTTTATGTGCGAAATTCATCAGCGATAAAGAGCGTTATAGTCTCAAAAATATAATAGCAAAAGATCCTGTTTGCCAGGCTGTTATAAACAATATTTTTTTGGGTACTCAACATTGATACAAAGTAAATCAGTATAGTATATATGTTTTAACAAAGTATTTTGTATTTTCATTTTTCTCGTATTAACAGATGGTATCTGAGAGATCACCGAAAGATTATCCATTATGGAGCAAAATATATGTTGTCAGAGACAATATCAAAAGTGGTGCCATTTAGTCAAAAGTAAAGAACAACTTTTTCAAAAGAAAAACAGTAAATAGTGAATATTTTCAAGTTTAAAACCTCTAATAATTTCGTGGTTTAAAGCATTCCAAAATAACAATTTCTTGTAAGTTTTTCTTTCCTTATACTCTCAAAGATGGAAGGACCAAAACTTCGAAAGATTAAAACTATCTGTGTATTTTGTGGATCAAAAGTAGGGAAATGTTTTGGGTATCTAGAAGCAGCAATGGATTTAGGAAAGAAGTTGGGAGAGAAAGGTATCAATCTAGTATATGGAGGAGGTAGCAGTGGATTGATGTGTTGTGTTTCACAATCCGCTCAAACAGAGAAAGCAAGAGTGATAGGTGTTATACCCGTTCCTTTAGCTGATATCGCAGGCAAAACACGATGACATGAAGTACAGACGTTATCTATCCATGAACGCATAACTTGCATGTTATATGGTTCTGATGCCTTCATTGCTATGCCTGGAGGTTTTGGTATTTTAGAGGAAATATTTAATATTACCTCATGGGCTCAATTAGATCTCCATACCAAGCCTATTGGGCTTTTAAATGTTAACAATTTCTTTGATGGTTTGCTAACATTTCTTGATTATGCTATGGAGCAGGGATTCATCTTTCCATTTTCTAGGAGAATCCTTATTTCTGCTCCTACTATCAAGGAACTGCTGGATAAGTTGCAATCATATATTCCAATACAAGATCCAGCAGGATTAAAAATAGATTGGTCGCAAGGAAGGGGTGCCAAGCGAAAATGGAGTCCGGTTAATGTAAATTTATCCTTGTGAATCTCCAAAATATTGTGGGTGGTAGAGTACGGGGTATTCTTACTCTTGAGACACACCTTTAATATTGATGAGTATTTGAATTTAATCTTGTGAACCTCAAAGGGATTAGGAGTGGTGGAGTACGGAGTATTCTTACTCTTGAGACACACTAAAAAAATTAGGGGTGGTAGAGTATGGAGTATTATTACACCTGATACACACCTCTACTTTTGAGGATCATAAATGTTTCCCCCTTCTGTATTTTACATGTATGACTCGTTTATACTTCTTCAAGAGCAATAATAATAATTATCATTTCAGTATGTTTAGATGATAATCTTTACTTCTTCTGGAGTAAATATGTACTTCTTCTGGAGTATATAAGTGCTTGTGCAAGAACTTTGATCAAAACTGCTTATCACAATCATATAATATTTATCTCATAATACTGATGAGATTATTTTCACATTAGCCATATCCGTGCTATCATGTGATATTATCTTATCATACATCAACATTTTTCTTGTTGGATAATTCATTTTTATCTATCTTTTCAATACAGATAATGGTAACTTCTGGTACCCTTTGATAAAATATTTTTATCAACATTCACCAATTTTTTGGTAATGATAACTTCTGGTATCATTTGATAAAATATTATCTAACTTTAGTATTGATAACTTCTGGTATCATTTAATGAAGTATCAAATAATAATAATATTGTATATATATTAACAGTAATAATACTGGGGTTATACCACCACGTATATATGTTGACAACAACCTCTAATATGTTAGAATTAACCAACAATTGAGATGTTTTTGAAATAATATAAAATTTGAATATATGTAAAATATTCCATGTATTTAATTGATAGACTGATCATGTAGGCGGTGTTAACATAATGAAATAATTACCTTTCATGAGCGAGCGAGTCATATCTTCCAGTCAAGGTATTCATAATAGTCCAATCTATTACGATAATGAGTTATATCCAGTTAAGGTATAAATTCAGTCCATAATAATTCAATCCATCACGGTATGACAATAATTATATTACTTATACCTTATTTAAACTCTTTAATTTATTGATCATAGATTAATGTTAATTAGTTGTGAATATTGTTAATGCTAATCATATAATTAATATGCATAATTATAATGAAACGATTTAAAATCTTACCACTATATCTACCAAGTTGGTGGACTTTTGTTAATTTCCACCAAGTTAGTGTTGGACACCATGATCACAACTGCAGACGTGCCTTTAATCTAAATTTTCACAAATCTCCCGAGCATGAAGCAGCTTTTCTCTTCTCATTTTTTTTCATCAAAGTTTTCATCTTCGAGATCAATTTTGCAATTCCAGCAGTCTTAGCAACAATATGAGATTTAATTGAGTGGTTCGCATTGATTAATAATAATCAGGTTTCTGATATAGAGGTTCATCATTTAGATGCAACTGTAGAGCATACTCCTGTCATATTACTCAATTGGCTAGAGACTCATACTGATAACGTGTTGTGAAACTACCATAATAATAATACTAGAGAGAGAGAGAGAGAGAGAGAGAGATGAGAAGATGAGGGAATTCTCATTCAATTCAAGTGTATAATTTTGCATACATGATGCCCTATTTATAGGAGAGTCTAATAGTCATTCACACAATAAATAAATAATATAAATTAGGTAAGGTTAGGTAATGGATTAGTTTAATAATTTACAACATATAATAAATATTATTATATTAAGATTCTAATAAGACCTGAATCATGAATATGATACTAGTATTCTTGAAGTGTGAATTATGGTGTATATAAACTTGTTTTCCTATAATTTCCACTACTTTGACCCCTTGAAAGACTATTTTAGAAATGACGAAAAAACTCGCCCTACTTCGAATTCGATCGGAATTGGGCGAAAAAAATCTACCCCTCAATTTGTAAAGGTGGGTTCGAGCGACCTAAGCGGGTCGCAGGGTGAGGCGAGTTTTGACCTCCCCACCCTCGAATAATTAATTAAAAAAATATATAAGTAAAAAAAAAAAAAAAAAAAGTGTGGCGGGGTTGACCTGACCCGACCTGGCTTGAAATTCACAGGATGGGATTTGGTATTCAAAAATTTCTCGCGAGGCGGGGCACGAGTCGGGAGTACCCGACTTGAACCCTCATATATCTATATTTATACTACTTTTAAAAGTCTCTTAAAGTGAGAAACTTTTTAAGACTATTTTACCCTCGTATCTTTTTAATAATTTCATATTCACCCTTAGTTTTAATTAATGTACTAATATTTTATTTTATTTTATTTTTTATTTTCGTATTGTCAATAAAAATATTTTTCATACATTTACAATCTAAATTCCTCACTCTCTCACTAAAAATCTTTTAAATAAAATCAATAAGTCTCATATAATTTATAGTTTCTACTACGTCTTTTAATTAATATGAGAAGAATAAAATAATGTATACTTCTTGAAAATTTTTTTTACATGCATATAATAATTTTATTTAAAAAAAAAACTACTTCTGAAAGGCCTTAAAGGGAGAAACTTTTTTTTTTTTTTAATTATTTTACCCTAAACCTTTTATAATATCATATTTATCATTAATTTTAATTAATGTACAATTCTTTAACATTTTATTTTACTTTATAATCGTATTGTCAAAAAAAAAAAATATATTTTTCATATATTTACAATCTAAACTCTTCACTTTTCCACTAAAAATCTTTTAAATAAAACTCTTAGATAATTTAAATTTCATAAACATCCTTCAACTAATATGAGAAAATGAAAAAAAAAAAAATGTGTATTCCTTGAATTAATTCTTTTAATTGTTTACGAAAAAAAAAATGAAAATCATTTCACCTTCTACATTAAACATTTTATTCTCTATTAGTCATATTACAATTTTAAGTTTCTTTGTCAAATATTAATTTGACGTTGGTTATATTCTCACCACACCCATAAAATATTCAGTGTTCTGAAGATTCATTTATTTGTTCAGAAAGCCAATTATTGAAGTATGATGCGTGTAAATTTATTTTTTAAAATATTCATTGTATGAAAAATTAATTAAGTTTTGTTTTTCAATCAATTTAAATTCTTATTGTATTAGATTTTTACGTTGAAATTTCGATGTGCAAATTTTTGAGAAGATCATTTATTTATATTTTAATTTGGTTTATATGTATATATTTTTATCTTGCATTCGAATTTTAAAGTGAAATTGTAGTTTTTACAGTTCATAAAATGTCATGAGGTATGTGCAATCATAAGTTAATATTTTGTAAATATGTATTGTATTTTGTTCACCTCAACTCCTTTTACTATGTTTCTGAACCAATTTTATTATCATGTGTTTACTATGTCAAGCGTTGAAAAGAAATCACGATGACGTGATGTTATTGTTTTTGTTCCATCAAATCGATGAACACGCCTTATTAGTTTGTAGAAAAAATTTGAGATGATGATTTTTTGTGGTTCTATCAATTTAAAGAAATGTGTGTGCTACTTTGGGATTCACAGCACTATGAATCAATTTGTTGAGCCAGAAATTTGAACGCACTGATTTCAGAACAATTTCCCTAAACAAACATTATCTTTTGTGTCTCGAATAATCATACCTTAGTCGGGAACCTACATTAGGTACATCTCAATTTTTCTCAGACATTTATGATCAAATGTTGTTCTGAGTTATAACTTCATATGGATGATAAGTATTTTTTTTATGCCAGATTACAGTTGATTTTTTCCATCATGATTCTAAAATCTTGATAAATTGTCAAATAATGTTTATCATTCTTTTTGGCTACAACAATGGATTGATTATGAACTATATACACACATGTAAGAAGAAATCCTCTCAAATCCAGTTTCTTTAAAAAGGTAGCCTAAGAATACATTTAAGGAGATATAAAATTTAAAGAAGTCACCAATCAGTAATTAGAAGAAAGATGATGATATTATTGTTAAGTGTATTGCGTACTTAGAAATTTGAATAATATATAGAGTAAATTGAGTTCGATATTGAGATTGTTTAAATCAACACTTTGAATATTTTTTAGGTAAAACATTTAGTAAAATTTAGATAATTTTTATTCAATTTCAAAAATATATATACTTGAATAAAATATTATAATATTTTTACAATATCACGTGCATCGCACGCGTTATATACTAGTAAAATAAAAGTCTCTTCCGATCATGACTAATATGCTTAAATTGATCCTATAAATAATTCATTATTCACAATTAAGGTTACAATATAGATTCTCTCTATATATAATATTTCACTCTTAATATATCATCTTCTCGTTACTTATTTTTATACTTGAGGGGTATGAGGGCAATCCTCAGGACATTTTTCTTTGCAAATATTAGAAGACCTTCATCAAGTTGACATTATTAAATGCAACACATCTTCATCAGGATTCAGATCCGTATTTTTATAGCAACAATTGCTATTTTCTAAACTCTCTGCAAGTTGCCAAAAGAATTTCAACGTGACAAATGCCATCTCACTTGTACAACTTTTGTTTTCATCCTTTCAATATTTTTTATTGCAACTTTGAAATAATAGGAAAATACCACTTGTACAGGGGCCTCGACATCCAGATCCCTCACTATAGCAGCTACAGTGATCACTGTATCTACAGTTACTGGCCGGACATCTGGACCCCTGTACATGAAGAATGATTCGAAATAAAAATTGGGTTTCCGGAGATTAATCCAATGTAAGCCCCTATTTGGTTATGATTATATTTGATTTTAATTTCAAGTCAAAGTTAACAATTAATTTTAACTATACTTTTTATGGGACTGATGCAAACCACGTAGCAATTGTAGCCAAGCAACTCATAAAATATTGACACAACCCAAGAACGCCAATAGAATCACGATTTAGAGATCGACTCAAAATTAATTGAATCAAGCAACCAATACAATCTCATGATATATTGACCTTTTGATCACAATAATATTAAATCTTACCCAAGTTTGAACACACAAGATTAAACTCGTATGTTCGAATTTTATTCAATGAAGAATAAGTTATTGAAAGCAAATAGCCTCACAATAATATCAAAGTTGTCTTTAATAATAAGTTGTGTTTAATAATACGAAGAGTAACCCTATATATATGCAAAGAAATAAAATTCTATTCTAATTAGGAAACTAAATAAATGAACAATAAAGTTATTTCCTAATCTCATTAGGAGTATAACATAAAACCCCAATAATGGTGAAATTAAAAGTTATAAAAAACTAGACTTCTAATTGAACTAAAATTGGAATAAACTAAAAATTCACAATATTCTGTCTCGGAAAAAGCAGAAATTGAGTTACGGTCGTATCTGTGAGATTTCAAGAAACGCCCATTTGAAGTAGGGATTCACTAACTGTCGTAAGTGATTGAGTTATGGCCGTTACTGAAGTCTATTTTCGACTGTTTGAATGACGTTGATCCACTTGATTTCTCGGCTCGGCTTCAACATGAGACTTGCTTTTTTAGTTGTCAAGAATGTGTTTTCATATATTGTTGCTTGAAGACTTGTATTCGGGCTCTGGATCACATCATTCCCTCCTTCTTCAGGATGACTCGACCCGAATCATAGCTTTATTTATGATGTCTCAGTGCACCCCTTGGATGAAAAGGAAAATTCTTGCCTCCATTATGTAGGATCAACCAATAGTAGTCCAATACTTGGATTGGATGGACGAGTCAAAATATGAGCTTCCTTAGCCATTTGTGGTGTGGCTCAAGCCTCCAAGTATATTCAACCCGTAAGAAAGATTTTAGCAAAATTGGGTGAGAAATGTTGTTTCACCAAATACAAGATAGGGATCCTTGTACTAATGACATATTATCTCCACCTCCTTTCGAACTACGAGGTTCTTCTCTTCACCTCTTTCAATTTCTTGCTCAATCATCACTTCTAAATTCTTATGCTCAACCATCTCTTCTAATTTCACATTTTCGTGCTCTTGATCCCCGTCTTCAATAATTTTACCCTCATGTTCATGCACCTCCTCATCACTACTCACATTTTGATCATCCACTTCAATGTTCAAAATTTGAACTTTTACTTCTTTATTCAACTCACCCTCCTTCTTCTCAATATCGCTATCCCGAGACTCTTCTTGCAATTCAACTAAAACTTTCTTTTCACTCTCCTTTATCAACCTTGCTAATTTTTTTCTTTCATCCTTTGCAATCATCTCCTTCTTTAGTTGTTCCCATACCCCTATCATCTCATTAAATATGTCTCTCACTTCTAAAATATCATATCTCAATTTTTTCCCACTCTTCCCCAATTCTAACCTAGGATTAGAATCACGTCTATTCTCCCTTCTAACTCTAGGGATTACTTGAGATTTTTCCTCGCGCAAGTGAGAAATATTCGCTTCATGTCTATCTTTCCTAATCATTACCTCATCAACCCTCCTATAAATCATCTCACCCTGCTTTTGCATATTCATCCACATGTAGTCTATATTGTTAACCCTATATATAAAGATTTTTCCATGAATTTAGACATGGTGGAGTGGAGTGGAATGGAATAGTTTGATACAAGAAGGATTAAATAATACTCATAGAAACAAAGGAAGAACAAACCCACGAATTAAAGAAATCCAAAAAAGTGGTTCTTGAATTTTCAGAATTTGTATTTTTTTTTTTTTTTGGAATTAAGGAATATATGTGAATTTTTGAAATAATAATAAATATATATATATACATATTTTTTTAACTCGAAAACTCGACTACGATTATGGTAGAAGAAACAAAATTTAACTTGGATGAAAAAAAAGAGAACAATAAAGACTTTGGAATTTTTTCTTGATCAAAACTGACATATATGAAGAACGTTAAGAGCACAAAATAATAACTCGACAAACAAAAGCAAACTGGATATGGATGATTCACAAGTGACAGACTTTATGATAAACACAAGGAATCAAACTAGGATAAAAAGATATAACTTCGATTTTTTTGGAGCATAAGCTCTGATACCAACTAATACAAACCACGTAGTAATTGTAGTCACGCAACCCAAGAACGTCAAAAGAATCACGATTTAGAGATTGACTCAAAATTAATTGAATCAAGCAACCAATACAATATAATGATATATTGACTTCTTGATCACAATAATAATAAATTTCACCCAAGTTTGAACTCACATGATTAAACTCGCATGTTCGAATTTTATTCAACGAAGAATAAGTTGTTGAAAGCAAATAGCCTTACAATAATCTCAAAGTTGTCTTGAATAATAAAGTTGTGTTCAATAATACAAAGAACATCACTATATATAGGCAAAGAAATAAAATTCTATTCTATTTAGGAAACTAAATAAATAACCTAATCTAATTGAAAGAGCAATAAAGTTATTTCCTAATCTTATCAAGAATATAACAAAAAACCTCAATAATGGTGAAAATTAAAAGTTACCAAAAACTAGACTTCTAATTGAACTAAAATTGGAATAAACTAAAAATTCACAATATTCTGTCTCGGAAAAAGCAGAAATTGAGTTACGGCCGTGAGTCCCTTTGTTACGGCCGTATTTGTGGAATTTCAAGAAACGCTCATTTGAAGCGGGGATTCACTTACGGTCGTAAGTAGGGATGTCAACGAGCCAGCCAAGCCGGCTCGCTAACCGAAGATCAAGGCTCGAGCTTTTAGGGGTCAAACTTTTTTTGGCCAGAGTCGAGCCAAACCTCGTTCCAAAAAATAAGGCTCGATTCGAACTTTAAGCTAGATCTTTTTCGAGCCGAGCCGAGCATAGCCCCGAGCTTTTCATTTTCATTTTTTTTTTTGTTATGACAAAAATCCAAAAAACTTTTATTGAAAATGCATATATATAGCAAGTTGAGCCAAGCTCATGATCGAAATTCATGGCTCAAGCTCCCATCGAACTTTTTGAGTGAGCTTATTTTTGGCTTGAGCTGAGTCTAGCCAAAGCCCGTTTCTCAAAAAAAAGCTCGGCAGAGCTTTGGTTCGAAATCTCGAGCTGCGAGCCAAGCTAAGCCCAAGCTTTTTTCGAGCCGAGCCGAGCCCGAGCAGCTCGAGCCGACGAACCGTTTTGCAATCCCTAGCGGTAAGTGATTGAGTTACGCTCGTTACTGAAGTCCATTTTCGACTGCTTGAATGACGTTGATTCACTTGGTTTCTCGGCTCGACTCCAACATGAGACTTACTTATTTAGTTGCCAAGAATGCGTTTTCATCCATTGTTACTTGAAGACTTGTATTCGAACTTTGGATCACATCAGAGACTACCAACTGTTCAACCACATATGTTATTAATTTTATGAAATTTTACTAAAAATCTAATTTAGACTTACCAAACGTGGACTAAATATAATAATGGATTGTAAATGATTAAATTAAGTACAAGTTGCTGAAATCTGTTAAATTTTCATGGATTAGCTGTAATCATTCTAGTAACAAGAACCATTCAAAGTGGACAAGAACCAAGATGCAAGTGGAATTAAATTAAAATTTCCCTCAATTTAAAAGTAAGGTAAGGACGACATCATATCGAAACGATGATTTTATTTAAGCGACATAATGATCTGATCAAGACTGGTCGAGATACTATATGAATTATATGTTGAAATTGTAATGATATTTGTGATTTTGTTCAAATATATAATGGAGAAGTAATATGGATTGATTATACATTAATGGAGACTATCAAATAAGTGGAAAAATATATAAAAAGAAAAATTCAAGAATTTCGTCCAGGCCAAAAAATAAAATAATTGCCTGGATGACCATCCCATGTTGTACAGGGCTGCCCCTAGTTATAAATTTTTGATAAATAATGCGTTTGATTTTCCTGGTGCTTTTATGAACCAATTTGAACCTTTCACTTGGTTGTTGCACCCTTTTGTTCACTAGTATTTCACCAACTCCTTTGCATGTTTTATGTACACGATAAATTTTTTTTATACTTTATATTTCCTATGTAATGAAGTATAAAATGAAAATTATTATAATCATTATATTATACAAATATAATTACAACTCATTGAATATAAAATATAATAAATAATACGTTATTATTTATAATATATAATATTAATGTATATTAAGTAAGGAATATTAATACTAAATCGTGTTAGGTAGAATCTTTTTAAACTCTTATGATCGTGTTAAATTAATTATTATTACTAATTTTAACTTAAATTGTGAAAATAATTATTCATATGAAAATTACTCGATTACTTATTTATTTATTAACTTATGAGTAAATTTTGTAATAGGAATTTTCAAATTTTCTCAATTATTAAGTGTACATCATGACATTTATGTAGAAAACGAAAATTCGAGAAGACGTTGAAAATGTCTTTGAACCATAGAAATATTTTCATTGTTTTGTCAAATTTGAACAAGCGGAATTTCTTTTTCATTTGATAAGGATTTAAATCAGATTTTGATAGAAATTGATGAATTTGTGTGGTTAAAATTTTGTAGGTTCCATAAAATATTTGGTTGAAATTAATTATTAACTTTGATTTATATTAAAATTTGAATTAAAATCAACACTAAACGAGGGCTTAACTACGTTCATCATATAAGTGAAGATTGAATAATTATTTATCTATAAATATGTTTTAATAACTTACCTTTTATTGCACTTAATTAAAAAATAATAAATTATTTTCTTTAAAGTGACCCTCATATTAATATTTTTTATTTTGATTATTCAAAAAGTTATTGATTTTAAAATGTATTTATGTTAACATAAATCGTCATTTACCAACTACTCATTATGTTTATTATTTTAACCTTCTCCATACTATTTTTAATGTGAGATTATCTTAATTCTGTTACAATATTATTGAAATATTTTATTGTATAAAAAAATACATCTATGTTTGATTTACATTGTAAACTTGTAATGATTCAGTTTTAGTACTGTACAAACATATGTATTGAATTACAATGTGGTATAAGATTGGAAAGAGTTATCACTAAACAAATTTTACAAATTATATGCATTGAATTAAGGATCTTATATTAGAAATTGAATCTATTGTTTAAATAAATAAAAAATCATTTGAAAAGTCATTCAACATTTATTTATGTGGAAATATAATTTGTTTAATTAAGGGTATTATAAACATAAGAAAAATAAAAGTAAGGACATAATTGACAATTAAAAGATTTCAACTCTCATGTTAACGTCCAAATAAATAACTCTATATTTTTTATTTTGATTATTCAAAAAGTAATTGGTTTAAAATGTATATTCATTTTAACACAAATTGTAATTTATCAATTATTCATCATGTTGATTATTTTAACTCTCTCCATACTATTTCTATTTGAGATTATCTTAATTCTACTATAATATTATCAGAATCTTGTATTGTATAAAAAAAAAATTACATCTATTTTTTATTTATTTACATTGTAAACTTGTAGTGATTCAGTTTTAGAACTGTATAAACATATGTATTGAATTACAATACGGTATAAGATTGAAATTGGTTATCAATAAATATATTTTATAAATTATATGCATTGAATATAAGGACCTTATATTGAAAATTGAATTTATTGTTTAATTAAATCAAAATTATTTGAAAAGTCATTCAACATTTATTTATGTAAAAATATATATATATATATATATATATATATATATATATATATATATATATATATATATATATATATATATATTTTTTTTTTTTTAAAATTAAGGGTATTATAAACATAAGAAAAATAGAAGTAAAGACAAATTATATGAATTGAATTAAGAACCTTATAATGGAAATGGAATTTATTGTATAAATAAATTAAAATCATTTGAAGGTCATTCAACATTTATTTATGTGAATATATATATATATATATATATATATATATATATATATATATATATATATATATATATATATATATATATATTAATTAAGGGTATTATAGTTATAAGAAAAATAGAAGTAAGGACATAATTGACAATTAAAATATTTCCATACATTCATGCTTTTATATATGGGTAATTATAATAACACCACACTTTTTTATATCTACACCACAATTTAATTGTAAGGAACATCTTCAATATTTGTTTGCTTTTGCTCTTATGTCATCAATTTTTTTTCATCGCATTATTATTCATAACATTCAATTAATTAACATATTTTGTTTCTAATCATGAATTCTATTCAAATATTCTTCTAATTTACATTGAAAAGATGTGAAAATATTTTTAAAAAATTTTGTATTAATTATTTATTTTGATTATTTAAAAGTATGAGAGATAAATAAGTATTTTTCGCCCTCTTAACAAATATTTTGAATGAAAATCGTCTCTAAAAACAAGGTGTGAAAATTAATAAAGAGTTGATAATAAAAAAAATTATAAAAAAAAACTTGACAGAGTAAATGTAAGGGTAAGGAAAACTTAGGGATTTTTATTAAAATTAAAATGCGGTGTGCTTAACAAAAAGTGTGGTGTAAACATATTTATCCTTTATATATTAGTGATGATTAGTGATAGTGATGAGACTTGATATTCCATAAATAGGAATGACCTTTATGTTGGAAAGACAATTCTAAAACATCCCATATACCACATTATATAACAGATCAAAACTCAATTCCTCAAAATTGTTCTTCAAGTTCAATACAAGTTCTAATTGATTGGTTTAAACTTCTAATTCAAAGTTTGATGACTCATGGACCTATTTTCCTTGAAAGTCAACAAGCAGCTATCCTGGTAATGTCAAATATCGTTTGAGAAGAGAGATTCTAAATCGTGTTCAAAACTTCCTTTTAGGGTATTTTCAAGTTTGTAAGTTTAAATTATTTTCGATCTTCGTCCTAATCTCCTTTTTTGTACAACAATATTGACATGCTTTGTAACTTTCCATGTTGAATTTTAAAATCTTAATGACTTGTTCGGCGTGTTTTGTACTCCTTTCGACCCATAAAGTTATGCTCTTTTTTTTTTTAATTCCAAATTACAGGCCACATTTTAATTAATTTAAAGTCCTCAATCTTTGGTTATTATAAGACTATTTTTTTTTTTTTGGGAAAAGACCAAAAATAACGATAAAATTTAAATTCACACAAGACAATGTACTAGATAATATACAAACTCACAAATTTACTAAATTATTTTCAGCAAGATTCACTATGTAATTCAAAAGAAATTATGAAAATATGATTTCATAAACCTTACGTTCTTGAACCGATAACCAGCTTTCGGCTAACCTAGCCTCCTCCGTCCCTCGGGACCAACAAGGGGTAGTACAGGAATATTCACCTGTTGTCCATTGATTACGCCTTTCGGCTTGATCTTAGGCCCTGACTCAATGTACTCGGTGGCGGAGAAATGCTAACAGTTGGAGAAGAAAAAAAGCTTAACTAATTATTGGAGAAGAGGGGGCGGTGCAAACTAATAACAACAATTATATTCATAACTTACACAATAATAAAATAATAATTTTTTGTCCTAATTTAACATTTTCGAATATCATTAGGCCATATTACTCAACATGTCAACAGAGAATCTGAATTCATCTTCTACTAACTTCAACATAATATCATATTGGGTAAATAAAAATAGAAAGAAAATCAGTGGTTGTTGGTTAAATTTTTTTTTTTTACTGGGGCACGTGACCCACTATGCCCCATAGTGGGTTCGTCTCTGATATGATAATGAAGTTTTGGAGAAAATATATTTTCAAATAGTGATGTTTTAGAGAATGTGTGGTTAAAAAATAATATTTTTTTTTTAAATTTTTTTAAAATTTTTTTTTATTGAATATGTGGTTGAAAATATGATAGATAACAATGTGGTAAAATTATAACAATGGCTTAGTTAATTACCACATCTAGTCGTTGAAGATGAGTTATTTTAAAATCATTATACTTGTATGCTTTGAATTGAAGAAAAATGTGTTGAAATATTTTGCATATAGTGACGCTAAAAGAAATAGAATATTATGAAATTCGTGTTGATAAATAAACGAAATAACGACACGAAAACAAGAAGAAAAAGAATGGACAAAGTCGAGACAAGTGTTGATCACTTCGTCCTTAAGTCGAATTTGCCCCGCAAAGGTGCTACCGGGTTATGGCAATCGACTCCCAAGATATAACGGCTTCAACTTGTATTTGTAGCACTCCAAAACACAAGTACAACGAAACAGAATTTCGGTTTATATACTCCAAGATGAAATGAACAAGAAAATCAAAATAATGCAATAATAATGCAAGAATTTGATTTAGGAAGAGAGAAGAGAGTGAGAGTGATATTGCATATCATTTGTGTGTTTTTGGGAACCCCAAGGGTCCTTTTTATAGAGCATGAAAGGTTATGGATGAAGTGGTAGGAGCCAAACCATGCAACTCTTTCAAATCATGCAACTCTTTAAAAAGACACATTTTTCCGGACAACTGTGCGACCGCACGCTTATAAGCCGTGCTACCGCACGACTTTACGCCAAACATAGATTTAATCATTTTTGACATGTGATCGCACGGTATTAAAATCGTGCGATAGCATGGGAAAAATTTTGACCATAATTTTGTCATTTTCCGTAATTTCTCATTCATCCGATATTGATTTCGAATTGTCAAAACGGATTGAGCCGGGTTTGAGTATTTGGCTGAAGTCGACACGAAGTCACTTTAGTTAGTTTTCAATACTTAACCAATATCCAACAAAATGTTCTATCACACTTTTGCATTTTTTCACCTAAAAATATGATGGAAAAATAAACGTTATTCTAATGAACTTTTGGAGGATAATCATTATTAGAGATGAGATGTGATGTGATAATTAATGGAAGGAAAAAAAATACATAAATAAGGTAATTATAAATGCAAATTTCAAATTTGAGATGAAACTTATATAATTTCAAAAATCAGGTTGTAATTAAGATTAATTAATTAAATTAAGTAATTAATAATATTTTATTAATTATATATATTAAGTCACAAGCTGTATAATTACAAGTCACAAAATATAAATCTTTTAGAAATAATGTCAGACTCACAAATTATCAAAATAGTAGGTTACAATAACAAAATTTTCATTTCAACTGGTTTCAAGGTCATAAATTATAAAATGAATAGGTTACAAAATGTCAATGTTGTCTATTCCAATTTATTTTTAGGTCACGACTTATCAAATTATTAGGTCACAAATTTTTTAAATCAAAATTATTAAATTATTAAATCACAATTGACTAATCAATTATTTGATCACATATTTTTTTAGGCCACCGGCACTGGCAGGCCACCGTTGCCTCCATCGGCGGCGGCGCCGCCGCCATCACCACCTCCTCCACCCCCACAATCATCACTGTCTCAACACCGTCATCGTCTTCTCAACAACGTCGCCACCATCGGCGCCTCAACAAAAAGGAAAAAAAATGCTATTATAACACCACCAGATACCATCACCCTCCACCAAAAACCACCACCTTCCGTTGTTGCTGCCTCAACACAATCGCCCCCAACCAAGGGGCAAAAATAATAATAGAAAGGCTTGAACCACATAACCACATGTAGTAGTTCGTGTCTTAACACCACTGTAACCACCACCATTTCCACGGTGCCGAGTTAATATCATCGACGCTTCTTCCACCGCGACCTCCACCACTTTCTCAACATCCTTTGTTCCTTTTCCACCATCCGTATCCCATTCCAATCCTACTATTTCCCCTCAGATCGATGCGGCAACACCGTTGCGAGATCGAAGCAGCAGCGACGTCTTCGCCTCGAGGTAATAGCAACCGGTGCTTACCTTGAAATTGCCTCTACCACATCGATCTGCTTGCGATGTCGAAGATGTGGCTGGATTCGGCGGAGATGAGGGTGTGGCCGTCGGGGTGTAAGTGGCTGAGGTGGTGGTGTGTGTGTGTTGGGGGGGGGGAAGCGGCTGAGGTTATTATGTAGTTGGAAATGAGAGAGAGAGAGAGAGAGAGAGAGAGAGAGAGAGAGAGAGAGAGAGAGAGAGAGAGAGAGAGAGAGAGAGAGAGAGAGAGAGAGAGAGAGAGAGAGAGAGAGAGAGAGAGAGAGAGAGAGAGAGTTTGAAGTAGTGTTGTGTGGTGTGAGATTGAGATATGATTGAGGGATTAATTTAATTTTATAATAATATATATTATTATTTTAATTAATTAATTAATTAATTGTTAAAATTTTAATTGCAACATGAAATTTGAAGTTATACATGCTTGATCTTATATTTAAATTTGAATCTTTAAAAGTAGGAGATGGTGTAATATCGAGTTAATGAAATATTGATGATAGAGTGCATAAAAAAAAAGTTCGGAACATAAAGAGCAAATATTGAGTATCATAATCTATTTATATCTAAAAATTTGATCTGAAGGTGGGGCCCGCCCCCTTTGTGAGGGGCGGGGAAATTTTTACATTGTTATATCTATACTATACTACTTGTAAAATGTCCTTAAAGGTGAGACATTTTTTGACAGCTCCATCCTTACTATTTTTTTTCGTATTTCAATATTTACTTAAAAGGCCGAAAAGGGAGAATCATTTTTGGACTTGTCTAATGGTCAATGGAGCGTCCTCACCCATATTTCACAAATTTTAAAACATCATTGTTATTATTAAATAAAATTAACGGCAAAACCGTTCATCTTCTTAAAATTACTGTTGTTTGTAAAATAATTTCACAACTTCTCTTCAGTTTATCTTTGAACCTTGCCCAAAATTGCCAATAGAAAAATATATAAATGTATATTGAGGGCTGAAGGCGAAGGAGATGAGATTGGTGAAGAAGATGAAATTACAAGAGCCACTATTCTATGTAATTATTAATAAATATGTACTTTTGAAAAATCTTCCTTGATATTGTTTGTACAAACCTTGAAGGTTGAAAATTAAATTGTACAAGTAATATTTGTGAATTATCTCAAGAAAAAAAATTGTAAGTCCTAGTGATTAAATAGATGATTTTACATAAGATGTTCATTTTTGTAATAGTATTATGGTTATATTTGTGTGGGCTGTTTTGCGTGTTGGATAATTTTAAGTGTGTGATTTATCAAGTGTGAGGGATCTTGAGATATATCGATTGATGCATTTTGTGTTAAGTTTACGGGAAAGAATTATTCAATATGGGAATTCCAGTTCAATATGTTTTTAAAGGGAAAGGAGCTTTGGGGGTCATATTGATGGGTCATCTATAGCTCCTGAAGATACTGAGGATCTGAATGCATTAGAAACAAAGGATGCTCGTATTATTTCTTGGATTCTGGGGTCCATGGAAGTACACGTGGTTAATAATTTATGTTCTTTCACTACTGCTAAAGAAATTTGGGAGTACTTAAAGCATTTACTATCAAGACAATAATGCTTGGAGATTTCAGTTGGAGTTGGAAATTGATAGTTACACTCAAGGTAATCTAACTACTGAGCAATATTATTCTGGGTTTCTGAACTTGTGGTGATGCAAACCACGTAGCAATTGTAGCTACGCAACCCACAAATTATTGGAATCGACCCAAGAACGCCAATAAATCACGATTTAGAGATTGATTCAAATTAATTGAATCAAGCAACCAACACAATCAATTGATATGTTGACCTCTTGACCACAATGAAGATAAATCTCACCCAAGATTTGAACAAACAAGAATTAACTCGCAAGTTCGGATTTTATTCAATAAAGAATAAGAATGTGAAAGCAATTTGCCTCTCAATTAATATATCAAAGTTGTCTGTGAATAATGAAAATTACATCCCTATATATAGGGTCAAAACTAGGTTAAAGAGTTCTAATTAAATAAGGAAACAACTACCTAAAATTAAGGAAATAAAAATAACCTAAAATCACGCGTATGTAATGTTACGGCCGTGACTAAATCCTTACGGCCGTAACCTTGTTTCTGTTGCATATTTACGGCCGTGATGTATTTTATTACGGCCGTAAGCCAAAAAACTTCAAATTCTGATTTTGTGCAGTGACTCCTTTACGGCCGTGACCCTTAAATCTTACGACCGTGAGCCGTAATTTCTTCAAAATCAATTTTAAACAGAAGGTTGATTACGGCCGTGAGAATTATCAATTACGGCCGTAATTCTTGAATGTTGGCAATCTTCTTCGACGGCTTGGATGAGGTTGATCCACTCGTCGTTTTGGCTCGGCCCCAACATGAAACTTGCTTCTTTTGATGACACGAACATTGTTTTGGCCATTGTTTCTTGAACTAACTTGTCCATTGCTTCCTTGGCCCTCTTTGCTTGCAATCGAGTCATCGGTCCTCCTTTGATCATCAACGGATCTTTGTGCGGGCTTGTATCCGTGGTCTGGATCACATCATCCCCTCCCTCTTCGAAAGGATTCGACCTCGAATCTGTACCTGCACCAAACGGAGATAGATCAGAAACATTAAATGAAGCCGAAACATTATACTCACCAGGAAGATCGAGTTTATAGGCATTATTGTTGATCCTTTCGATCACTTGGAATGGACCATCTCCTCGCGGTTGTAACTTTGACTTGCGCTGTTCTGGAAACCGCTCCTTTCTCAAATGTAACCAAACCCAATCACCGGGTTCAAAAATGATGCCCTTTCTTCCTTTGTTAGCCTGCGAAGCATAATGTTCATTTTTCTTTTCAATCGCCAACCTCACCTTGTCGTGGAGTGCTTTAACCATCTCAGCCTTTTTCTTGCCATCTAAACTACTACGTTCATTCACAGGTAAAGGAATTAAATCCAATGGTGTTAGCGGATTAAAACCATAAACAATTTCAAATGGTGAACACGAAGTAGTAGAATGTATAGCCCTATTATAGGCAAATTCAATAAATGGTAAACACTCTTCCCAATTTTTCAAATTTTTATTGATTATGGTGCGCAATAATTGAATCATTGTCCTATTTACTACCTCGGTCTGTCCATCGGTCTGTGGGTGACAAGTTGTAGAAAAAAGCAATTTTGTTCCTAATTTATTCCACAAGACTTTCCAAAAATGACTAAGGAATTTAACATCCCTATCCGAGACAATACTTTTAGGCACTCCATGTAAGCGCACGACTTCCCTAAAGAAAATTTCAGCTATGTTTGTAGCATCGTCAGTTTTGTGGCATGGTATGAAATGTGCCATTTTACTAAAGCGATCTACTACCACAAAAATCGAATCTCGACCCTTCTTAGTCCTAGGCAATCCCAAAACAAAATCCATAGAGATATCGACCCAAGGTTCACTAGGGACGGGTAAAGGCATATATAATCCATGGGGTTTAATCCTAGATTTAGCCTTTTTACAAGTAATGCATCTATTACAAACCCGAACCACATCAATTTTCATTTTAGGCCAATAGAAATGTTCACTTAGGATTTCAATGGTCTTTTTAACCCCAAAATGACCCATTAAACCTCCACTATGGGCCTCTCTCACAAGTAACTCCCTCATTGAACACCTAGGGACACACAATTTATTTTCTCGAAATAAATAATCATCATGTTTAAAGAACCTATCCACAGCCCCTTTACCACAAGACTCATAAATATTAGAAAGGTCCAGGTCATTAGCATACATGTCCTTAATGTATTCAAATCCAAGCAATTTCGAATGCAAAGAATTTAAAAGAACATACCTTCGAGACAATGCGTCAGCCACCACATTTTCCTTACCTTGTTTGTACCGGATGACATAGGGAAATGTTTCGATGAACTCTACCCACCTTGCATGTCTCTTACTCAGTTTAGCTTGACCCCTCAAATGCTTCAAGGACTCATGATCGGTGTGTATCACGAACTCCCGTGGCCACAAGTAATGTTGCCATGTTTCCAAAGCGCGCACAAGTGAGTATAACTCCTTGTCATATGTGGGATAATTAAGTGCAGCCCCTTTTAGTTTTTCACTAAAATAGGCGATTGGCCTTTGATCCTGCATTAAAACAGCTCCAATGCCTAGCCCTGAGGCATCACATTCAATCTCAAAAGCCTTGTCAAAGTTAGGAAGTGATAAAACCGGTGCTTTACACAACATATTTTTGATTGTTTCAAATGCATGCTCCTGTTCTACTCCCCATTTAAATCCTACACTTTTTTTGACAATTTCTGTGAGTGGTGTGGCAATCGTGCTAAAATTTTTAACAAAGCGCCTATAAAAACTAGCCAAGCCATGAAAACTCCTAACCTCAGTTATGCTTTTAGGTGTTGGCCACTCTTTAATAGCTTTGATTTTCTCTTCATCTACTTCTATCCCTCTAGCACTAACCACATAACCAAGAAATACAACTTTTTCCATGCAAAAATCACACTTTTTAAAGTTAGCAAAAAGTTGCTCTTGTCTTAAAACCACAAGCACACACCTAACATGCTCCACATGCTCATTCAAAGTTTTACTATATATCAAGATATCATCGAAGTAAACTACAACGAATTTACCTATAAATGCACGTAAAACATGATTCATTAAACGCATAAATGTGCTAGGTGCATTAGTAAGGCCAAAAGGCATTACTAACCATTCATACAAGCCATACTTAGTTTTAAAAGCAGTTTTCCACTCATCTCCTTCTTTCATTCGAATTTGATGATAACCACTCTTAAGGTCAATTTTACTAAATATGCTAGAGCCATGCAATTCATCCAACATATCATCTAACCTAGGAATAGGATGACGATACTTTACCGTTATGTTGTTGATGGCCCTACAATCAACACACATCCTCCACGTTCCGTCCTTCTTCGGCACAAGTAACACGGGTACGGCACATGGGCTCATGCTCTCCCTTATGTACCCCTTACTCATTAATTCCTCAACTTGCTTTTGAAGCTCCTTCGTCTCCTCGGGATTGCTCCTATAAGCTGGACGGTTTGGAATGACTGCTCCAGGTATAAAATCAATTTGATGCTCAATACCACGAATGGGTGGCAACCCACTAGGTATATCCTCCGGAAATACATCGTCAAATTCCTGCAATAAAGAAATAGCCAAACTAGGGAGGGATTTGTTAGTTTCATCAAAGGCAAGGAATGAATCCTTGTACAATAAAAGGACCATTGGCCGTTTTTCCATAAATGCTTTCTTGACTTCACTCCTTTTTGCGTAGAAACTCATTTTTCTTTCTTTTCTGGCGCTCTTCGCTCCCTCTCCTTTTTCTGAGGTATGTACCCCAACACTCTTTTTTTCTCTCGCCTCTCCTTTTTCTGGAGTCGTGGCTCCAACTCTCTTTTCCTCTCCTTTTTCTGAGGTCGTGGCCTCAACTCTCTTTCTCTCATTTTCCTTTACTCTTTTTCTTCATCATTTTTCAGTTTTATTTGATTTTCATACACTTGTGACGGTGTCAATGGTGCAAGTGTAATGGTTTTTCCCCCTTTGGTAAAGCTATACCTATTTTTATACCCATCATGCGTGACCTTCCTATCATACTGCCAAGGTCTACCCAACAAAATGTGCCCGGCATGCATAGGTACCACATCACACATAACTTCATCCACATAGCTACCAATAGAAAAATTCACCAACACCCTCCTATTCACCTTAATTTCTCCACTATCATTTAACCATTGAAGCCTATAAGGTTTAGGATGTTTTAACAAAGGTAATCCTAATTTTTCAACAAGTATAGTACTAGCGACGTTAGTGCAACTACCGCCATCAATAATCATACTACATACCTTGTTATTAATGCGACATCGAGTATGAAATATGTTCTCCCGTTGTTGTTCCAAATCATCCGTGTGGATTTGGGCACTAAGAGCTCGCCTTGCCACTAATAACTCGCCATGCTCCCCGGATAACACATCTTCATCCTCACATATTTCCTCCAATGCTGGCATATCGCTATAATCCTCTTCCTCACTATCACTCTCCATAGTTCCATCCTTTCGCAAAAGTACCACTCGCCTATTAGGACATTGAGACGCCACATGTCCTCTCCCCAAACATTTGAAGCATTGAATGTCTCTACTCCTAGATGGTTGAGGTTCCCCTTTAGGTACAATTTTATTAGTTTGTTCCTCCTTCCCTTTTGGTGCCTCAAACTTCCCTTTTGATGCTTCAAACTTTCCTTTAGAAACAGTCCCTTCTCCTTTACCATCCCACTTCGGCTTCCAAGAAGAATTAGTACCCGATTGATACCTTGCTGTCCCCTTCTTCTTCAATTGCTTCTCAACCTTTATAGCCATGTGCAACATATCCTCCATCTCCAAGTAATGTTGTAGTTCAACCACATTAGCTATATCCTTATTCATCCCATTCAAAAACCGAGCCATCGTAGCCTCCCTATCCTCTTCTACATTAGCTCTAATCATCAACAACTCCATCTCCTTGTGATAATCCTCCACACTCTTTGATCCTTGGTATAGACTTTGTAATTTCTGATGAAGCTCCCGATGGTAATGACTAGGAACGAACCTCTTTCTCATGATAGCCTTTAATTCATCCCAAGTACTAACGGGTCTCTCGCGATTCCTTCTCCTAGAAGTCACCAATTGATCCCACCAAGTAATAGCGTAATCGGAGAATTCAAGTACAGCTACTTTAACCTTTTTCTCTTCCGAATAAGTGTAGCAATTAAAAATTAATTCCATCTTCTTCTCCCATTCTAAGTATGCTTCCGGATCACTCCTTCCTTTGAATGACGGAATTGTCATCTTGATGTTGTTCATACTACCATCCATTCTATCGCCACCAAGATCTCTATCCCTTCTTCCATGCCTAACTACTCTATCCACAATTGCCCCATCGTCAAAATCACTACCTTCTTCATTCTCATCGACCCCCTCTACTCTACGACCTTGCCCACCTTGCCTACGGACATTAGGCACTTCCCGAGGTTGTTCAAGCCTTTCTAACCTACCTAACACATCCCCAAACAACCGCTCAAAACGTTGTACCATCTCTTCCGTCATGTTGGCTCGATCGTTGTTTTTTGCAGTAGAAGATTGTTCAGACATCCTAACACTAATGATTATATGCCTCACGTGTATTTCGCTCGTGTATCACTCGAATTAGGCTTTTACCCTCTATTGATCTCACCTCTCTGCCTTTTTCCACTCAATAGATTTCACCCCGATTGCTTCAAAGAACGAATCCGAACTCAAACAAGTTTAAACTCGATTGCTTCAAATCGAATATAAGTGAGAAGTAATGAATTTGTTGGAAAACTCAAAGAAGACCTTTAGAGAATTAATTTTGACTTTATATAGAACTTGACACTTTTTATGGAAACTAGGATTGTTTCAAGAAAATAATTCTTGAAATCAAATATCAAATATTTTAATTGAACTGAGAATTTTCGTTTTTTTTTTTTTTTTTTTTTTTTTTTTTAAAAATTCAACTACGAGAAAGACGCAACAAATGAAATTTAATTTGGATAACAAACGAAGGAAATAACGACTATTGAATTTTTTGTGACACATTTCTGGATTAAAGACTCAAAGCTGGAAGAACACGAAGAACAAGAATAAGAAACTCAAGAAAACAAAAACAAGATATAACCTTGATTTTTGGAGCCTAAGCTCTGATACCAGATGATGCAAACCACGTAGCAATTGTAGCTACGCAACCCACAAATTATTGGAATCGACCCAAGAACGCCAATAAATCACGATTTAGAGATTGATTCAAATTAATTGAATCAAGCAACCAACACAATCAATTGATATGTTGACCTCTTGACCACAATGAAGATAAATCTCACCCAAGATTTGAACAAACAAGAATTAACTCGCAAGTTCGGATTTTATTCAATAAAGAATAAGAATGTGAAAGCAATTTGCCTCTCAATTAATATATCAAAGTTGTCTGTGAATAATGAAAATTACATCCCTATATATAGGGTCAAAACTAGGTTAAAGAGTTCTAATTAAATAAGGAAACAACTACCTAAAATTAAGGAAATAAAAATAACCTAAAATCACGCGTATGTAATGTTACGGCCGTGACTAAATCCTTACGGCCGTAACCTTGTTTCTGTTGCATATTTACGGCCGTGATGTATTTTATTACGGCCGTAAGCCAAAAAACTTCAAATTCTGATTTTGTGCAGTGACTCCTTTACGGCCGTGACCCTTAAATCTTACGGCCGTGAGCCGTAATTTCTTCAAAATCAATTTTAAACAGAAGGTTGATTACGGCCGTGAGAATTATCAATTACGGCCGTAATTCTTGAATGTTGGCAATCTTCTTCGACGGCTTGGATGAGGTTGATCCACTCGTCGTTTTGGCTCGGCCCCAACATGAAACTTGCTTCTTTTGATGACACGAACATTGTTTTGGCCATTGTTTCTTGAACTAACTTGTCCATTGCTTCCTTGGCCCTCTTTGCTTGCAATCGAGTCATCGGTCCTCCTTTGATCTTCAACGGATCTTTGTGCGGGCTTGTATCCGTGGTCTGGATCACATCATGTGGAGTGAGTACTCCGGCATAATTCATGCTAAGGTCCCTGCAACGGCATTATCAGTGCTACAAGCAGTTCAAGAAGTTAGTAAGTGGGATCAATTTCTTATGAAATTCCAACCCAAATTTGAAGTTGCTCGGGCGGGTTTATTAAATCGCGATCCAGTTCCTTCTTTGGATAAATGTTTGGGTGAAATTTTGCGTGAAGAACAACATTGGGTACTCAAGCTACCATGGGAGGCGATATATCCTCATCTAATGTAATGACCGTTGTATATGCTGCCCAAGGACGAGGGAAGGGTAAACTCCAGTGCTTTTGTTGCAAAGGATATGGTCATATTGCTAGTCATTGTCCTCAAAAAGTATGCACTTACTGCAAGCAATCAGGACATATCATCAAGGAGTGTCCCACACGACCTCAAAATCGTAAACTCAGGTCTTTCAAGATGCTGTTCAGGGTCCTACTCCAACAAGTTCACAAGTTAGCACTAGCCAACCAATTCTTACCCCAGAAATGGTTCAGCAGATGGTTGTTTCCGCCTTCTCTGCATTGGGTCTGCAAGGTAAGGGTCAATCTATTTCTTCTCCCTGGCTTGTTGATTCAGGGGTAGCAAATCATATGACATGTAGTTCTGACTCTTTGCACAACATCCATAGATATACTGGCACACAACACATTTAAATTGCTAATGGGAGTACCCTTCCAATTACTGCTGTTGGTGATATTTGGTCTTCATTTCAGAACGTTTTCGTATCTCTAGGCTTATCTACAAACTTGATTTCAGTTGCTCAATTAGTTGATAATAACTGTGATGAGTGTTTCTCTCGTGATGGTTGTCTTGTGCAGGATCATGGGTCGGGGAAGGTGATCGCGAAGGGGCCTAAATTCGAAAGATTATTTCCATTGCAGTTTACTATTCCTAGTGCTATGTCTTTGGCTTGTTTTAGTGTTGGACTTAAACATTGAAATTTGGCATAAAAGATTAGGGCATCCAAATGCTTTAATTTTGTCTCATTTTTTTGAAATTTGGTTTATTGGGTAATAAAGATCGGTCTCAGTTATCAAATTTGTTTTTTGATTGTGCTACTTGTAAACTTGGGAAAAGCAAGACTCTTCCGTTTCCTTCTTATAGCAGTCATGCTAGTATATGTTTTCAGATTATTCATAGTGATATTTGGGGTGTGGCACCTCTCACTTCCCATGCTCGTTATAAGTATTTTATAACATTTATTAATGATTTCAGTCGTAATACTTGGATATATTTTCTTTGCTCTAAAAGTGAGGGACTTTTGTAGCTTCCATTGAGACACAGTTCTCTTCTAGTATTTAGATTTTGAGGTCTGACAATGGCGGGGAATAAATGTCTCATGACTGTCAAACCTTCTTGCAACAAAAGGACATTCTCTCACAACGTTCTTGTCCATATACTCCTCAACAAAAGGGAGTAGTCGAAATAAAAAATCGCCACTTGTTAGACATTGTCTGAGTTTTGCTCTTGGAATCTTCAGTTCCACCCAAATTTTAGGTCGAAGCGTTCTCTACATCTATACACCTGATTAATCAACCTTCTGCTCAGCATTTAGAGTTTGACTCTCCTCATTTCAGCCTGCATGGTATACATCCTGGATATGACATGTTACATACTTTTGGATGTGCTTGCTTTGTTCATTTTCCTTCTCATGAACGTCACAAGCTTCCTGCTCAATCTGTACTGTGTGCTTTCATAGGTTATAGTATTCCTCAAAAGGGTTTTATTTGTTACGATGGTGTTGCTAATCGCTTTCATATATCTCGGAGTGTGGTTTCTTTGAGAATCAGTATTACTTCCAGCAGCATGTTGTAACCTCTCTTGATTTGGCTCCATTCATTAACTTTGAGGATAATCCTCGATCTATTGAATGTTTTAAACCAGGTGTGGTATATCAACGATGACGGCCTCTAGCTCCACCACCCCTTCTCGACCCTGATCCAGTTCCTAAATCTATTGATCTTAGGCGATCCACTCGCTTTACTCATCCTCCCAATTGGTATGGATTCTCTACAACTTTATCTCATATCACAGTTCCTACTTCTTATTCACAGGCAGTTACCCAACCATGTTGGGAGAAAGCTATGCAAGAGGAAATCCAACCCCTACAGGAAAATCTTACATGGTATATTATTTCTTGCCCACCTACCACCAAACCTATTGGATGTAAATGGGTCTATTCTGTTAAGTTTCGCCCTGATGGATCGCTAGATCACTATAAAGCTCGGTTGGTAGCTCTTGGTAATCGTCAAGAATATGGTGTGGATTATGAGAGGACTTTTGCTCCTGTTACTAAAGTGGCAACGGTCCGAACTATTCTTGCTATAGATGCCTCCAAGGGATGGTCTTTGTGGCAGATGGATGTAAAAAATGCTTTCTTACATGGTGACCTTAAGGAAGAAATTTATATGACGCCTCCTCCGAGCCTCTTTTCTCTACCATCCTATAATGTGTGTGATAAGTGTATTTTATACACTTATTTGTATGTCTAAATTATAATATATTGTTGTCGTTTTAGAATATTTACTATTTAATTTGTGTCTATGTGTTTACTTTTCAGAAAATATCTCAAAAGATGAAGAATGAAGCAATTGATGGGGAAAATGCACATTTGGATGCTAATTGGAGCTTAATTGAGCAATTGAGGAGTTTATGACAACAATCGGGAATCATCCATGGTGCGAAAGTGAATAAATTAGAAGTTGGAGGACCCAAGTGAAAAATTTGAGAGTTGAAATGAGCTAATTGAGAAGATTTAGAAGTTTGAGGACTAAAATACTTCAATTGAAAGTGGAGGGCTTGAGGTGCAAATAAAAGTCAAGGACCTACTTAAATGAATTTCAAACTTGAAATTACACTGGAAGTTATAACTGCGCGACTGTGCGAGGTTTGCTTGCAAGCCCGCAAGATCTCTCGTAGAATGGAAAGCACCAAAATTTTAAGCTTGCGAGATTGCGCAGGCATCCGCTGGAAGTCGGGTTAGGCTTTTTTCTTGCGATTTTCAACAGTTTTTCCTCCTCTTTCACCTAGGGTTTTCCAAAACTATATATACAACATATGAGGCACCAATTCCAGACCTTTGCCTCACCTAAGAACATCATAATTTTGGGATTTCAAAGTCAAATTCTTGGGTGATTGGAGCAAAGCAAGAGCGAGATTGGAAGAACACATGAAGAATTGATTCTTGGTGCAAGCTTTCCATTCTTTTTTATTTTTTCATGAACGTTTTCTTTTATTTTTTTCATTATTTAAATATGATGTGTAACTAAATTCAATGTTGAAATGAACAATGTAGCCTAGCTTTATTATTTTAATTCCAAATTCCATAGTTTTAATGGTTCAATGCACGTGTTGATTTATTATTTTTTTTAATGCTTGAGTTGCTTGATCACCCATTCATGATATAATGAGTTATTTCCATAATTCGAGAGGTGAGTTAATAATTTAGATCGTGGTAATAAATTCGGTAATTCGACAAGAGATAGAGATATATTCTTGATATTATTGTAGTCATTAAAAGAGTTCCGGTGTTTCATGAGTTAATAATCGAAAATTTCACTGAACTTTTATGCCACCCCATTAGTCACTCCAAATGTGAAATTTCAATGATAGATGGGGTGACATTTTCAAATTTCAGTGATTAATGGGGTGATTTTTAAAGTTAAGTGACCTGGTGGAAACCTTTGAGAAAGTTCAGTGATTAATGGGGTGATTTTTAAAGTTCAATGACTTGGTGAAAACCTTTGAGAAAGTTCAGTGATTAATGAGGTGATTTTTAAAGTTCAATGACCTGGTGGAAACCTTTGGGAAAGTTCAGTGACCTTTTGGATTATTAACTCGGTGTTTCATGCACTTAGTTAAGGAATAATTCAGACTTGTTGTGGAGATACATGGTTGACTTAATTAGGTAGAGTTGATTTAAAATCGAGAGAGAAATTTCATATGTATAAGTGAATTCGACTGAATACATTATTAGGAAATAAAACTGGGATTGGAGTTAATTTAATTGATTAGGTGAAATCGTGAATCCCAACTACCTTACAATCATTTAAAAAAAAAAATTCACAATTTAATTCTTTAATTTATTTTCTTAGTTTTCATTTAAAACACCAAACAAATTAATCTGTTCAAATAGGGATATGAACTAAAATATTTGGGGTACTTAGTGGTAGTCTCAGTGGGACGATAATCCAGACTCTAAGGTCCACTTGATTACTTCTCACGACCTGTACACTTGCGAGGATATTTCACATCGCGAAATATTAGCTAATAGTGTGTAAGCTAAAGTGTTCGCTTTATGGATTGAAACAAGCTCCTTATGATTGGTTTGACAAGTTTCGCTCCACTCTTTTGGGATTCTCATTTACAGAGAGCTAGTATGATTCGTCACTCTTTATCTCTAACACTAAGGATGGTACTGTGTTTCTTCTAGTCTATGTGGATGATATTGTTATTATTGAGACTAACTCTAAATTGATAGCTCAACTTCAAAATTGACTGAAGGAATTCTTCCATTTGAAGGATTTGGGTCCCTTACAGTACTTCTTAGGTCTTGAAGTGCTTTCAAGTCCAGCCAGGACTTATCTGCATCAGCATAAGTATATGGAGGAGTTGATTAATTTGGATGGACTTCAAGATGGTCGCCTAGTTGATACGCCCATGGAGGTAAATGTGAAGTATCACAAGGAGGAGGGTGGTCTTCTTGCTGATCCTTCTCTATATTGCTGATTAGTGGGTAGTCTAAATTATCTCACTATTTCACGATCCGATATATTGTTTTACCGTATAATAAGTTTGTCAGTTTATGCACGCTCCAAACACCTTAATTTGGCCGCAGTTCATCGCATTATTCGATACTTGTCGGGTACTTCAGATAGGGGACTTTTCTTTCCCGCCAACTCTTCTCTTTAGTTAGTAGGTTATAGTGATGCGGATTGGGCCAAATGTGCTGATACTCGTCGCTCAATTACAGGTTGGTGTATGTTTCTTGGGAGTGCATTAATATCTTGGCAAGGTAAGAAGCAGGATTGTGTCTCTAAATCTTCCACTGAATCTGAGTATCGTGCTTTGTCTTCAGCTTGCTCTGAGATTGTTTGGCTTCGAGGTCTTCTAGCGGAGCTTGGTTTCCCTGAGTATGAGCCTATTCCACTTCATGTTGACAACACTAGTACCATTCAAATTGCTGCTGATCCTATGTTTCATGAGCGCCCTAAGCATATTGAAGTCGATTGTCACTCTATATGTGAGGCTTATGATGATCGCATTATAACTCTTCCGCATATTACTACTAATGTTTAGACCGCTGATGTGTTTACCAAGGCAATGACTCGACAACGACATCGATTTCTTGTCAGCAAATTGATGCTTCTTGATCACCCAGCATCAATTTGAGGGGGGATGTAAATGATATTGAGATGCAACAGAGATTATGGCTGATTAATGGCTTGATTACTTACCATTCTTATGTATATTATTGTATTTACCATACTTAGATTAACCTAATTATATTGACCATATTTAGGTTAATCCTAGCATCATGTAATCTCTATATAATATAAGTATTTTATCAATGAAAGGTATTCTATCAAAATCTTGTTATTCCACTGACCAAGTCGAAACGATTTTGAAACTATTTAGTAAAGAATAATAGCATAATTCCACTGGTGGAGCATTTTCAGATAGCATTCTTGTATCGGTAGTGATTTTCATTAGGGATGTCAAAACGGCTCGTCAGCTCGAGCTCAGCTCTTCAAAAGCTCGGGCTAAGCTCGGTTTGAGGCTAGAAAGATCGAGCCTAAAAATGCAACGTTGGCTCGAGCTCGGGCTGGTTCGTGTAGCCCGTAGATCCACATGGGGCATCCTGTGTGGCGGGCCAATTTGGCCAATCAACCTGTCAAATTGGCACTGGCCCATGTTATTTGCCTGCAACCACGTTGCAGGAAGCTCCCTACAACGCCAGCGCGTGTTGCAGGCTAGCTGCCTACAACGCGAATTAGATTTTTTTTTTTTTTTTTCAAATTTTAAATTTGAAATATGATATTTTCCCACGTATTTTTGTCTATAAATAGTTGGTATTTAGTTTGTAAATTCATAAGAAGTTAATTCACTCACAAATTACAATTTCTTTGCCCTAATATTCATTCATTTATTATAATTTCTGTTCAATTCTCTATATTCTTGTAATAATATTTCTTTCGGTTCCAAATTTGAAACTACAGTCTACAAATGGATTTTAACAGCGATGAAGTTAACCAATTCAGGGGTAGCTCAAGCACTCCATCTCATATCGATGCATCCGAAAATGCTCAAATTGACTTGGATGATATCCAAGAGGAGGAAGTTGTTGAAATAAAGCGAGCTAAAAAAGAGTCATCGGATTGGTGGCAACAAATGACAAGAAAAAAATTGGTGTTGAAAATGGAGTTGATATATGGAAGGGGTTTGTAATTACTGTGGTAAGGAAATGAGCTGGAAGCCCGGGCCAAGCATGTCACATTTGAACCAGCACATAGCAAGGACTTTTAAAGCAAAGCCAGTTGATGACACACAACACAGTCCCATCTTGTTTTTGGTGGTTCTGGTTCTAATCTTTCAACGTTTGTGTGTTCGCAAGAAAGATTTCACGAAGGTATGACTGCATATGTGGAAGCCGCTGAGATGCCACTTTCCTTAATTGACTGTGTTCACTTCATCCGACTTGTGCAGAATTATGTTCAACCTAAGTATACTCCTTACTGTAGAAATACACTTCGTGCAGACACCATAAAATTATATAATAAAAGGAAAGAAGCTACCATTACAGCCTTACGAAAATATGATACTGTTATTTCATTTACATCTGATTTTTGGACCGGTGGTAACAAAAAAGGTTATATTGCTGCCACAGCTCATTACATGAACAATCTTTGTGTTTTGTCCAAAAAAATTATTGCATTTAGATTATTCGAATATCCCCATAATGCCATTAACATTTATTTAGTTTTAAAAGGGATTATAGAAGAATACAGTATGCAAGATATGGTTCGTAGTTTCACTTTTGATAATGCTAGCGTTAATAAGGTTGTTATTGATAAATTTATTTCTGATCTAAACCCACCATTTGGTAGTTTATTTTTCCAGCAACGTTGTGTTTGTCACATTATCAACTTAATTGTTAAAATTGGTTTAGAACATATTGAAACACCTTTAGATAAAATTAGATAAGCAATAAATTTCATTAATGTGTCACCATTTAGAAAACAAACATTTAATAGTTTGTGTGCAGAGTGTAATTTAGAAGAACGTTCATTTGCTACGGATGTATCACATAGATGGAACTCTACATATCTTATGCTGCAGTCATGTGAGAAATATGTAATAATTATTTCAATATTTTATAATGGTAGGCATACGTATGGACCTACTTAGAAGATTGGGAATGGAAAATTGCATTCTGTATAAAAAGATTTTTAAAAGTCTTTTATGATGCCACAAATGCTTACAGTGGTGTTTATTACCCAATATCTCCACTTGTTTTACAACAATTTTTTCATATTGCACAAACATTCAATCAATAAAGGAATTTGTCAATTTTTATTGATGTAGTCTATTCCATGGAGATGAAATTTCGTAAATACTAGGAAGAATTTCCTTCTTTATTTGTTTTAACCTCGGTGATGGATCATCGACTAAATTTAATTGGCACTAAGGCTATTATAAATGGAATTTCACAAAATTTAAATGTAGAACTATCACATGTTAATACGGAATCTTTATTATGTGAAATGTACAATTATTATGCTACAAAAAGAGATTAAGGCAGTTCTAGTTCCCAAACTAATGTTTCGCAAAGTACTCCAATGCATTCTAATTCTTTATGGAACTTTATTAACACAAATCCATGTGCTCCCTCAATTAGTTCCAGTAGAAACATATCTAGATTGGTAGATTTATGTGGTACAAATGTTGAAATTTCATCTGAGTTAGCTAGGTACATGTGCTGGATGTTCGTAGTGTGTTAACACTACAAGAATTAGAGAATTTTGATATTCTAGCTTGATGGAGGTGTAATAAAAGGCAATATCCCATTGTAGCAAAAATTGTACGTGATTTACTAACACCTCCGGTGTCCACCGTGGCAGCTGCATTTAGTTTAAGTGGTAGGATTTTGTCATACGAACGATCAAGACTGAAGGAAGACATTAGGAGCTCTTGTAAGCTTGAAAGATTGGGAATGTGCAGAGTTACGACTTCAAGATAAAGTTGACAGCATTATGGTCGAAGACTTGCAGTAATATTTAAGATAGAAAAAATTTTAAGTTTTTAAAAATCATTTTGTGTATTTTAAATTATTATATTTTAAAAAAAATTGTACACGAAATATATTATTCGTGTACAATTTTAACTCCGTCTATATGATCATAGTCAGTCCCAAGTTCGAAAAAAGGAGGAGGGTTATAACTTGTAACTTTTATTGAATATACATAATACAATTAGTAATTTTTATTGGATCTTACGTTTGATTTTTTAACTACATTTATTGTATACATTATGCTTGTGTTTGATGTTTGATAAAATGATATTTTTTGCATTTTTGTACAATGATTAAATGTTTATAAAAATCTAGCATTTTCAGAACTTCTGTCTGCATTGATAAATTTGACGGATGATGAAATGATGTTTAAATCCAACAGTACTATTTCACCCTTGTTTTTTAATCTGTTTTCCTGAAATATCATTAACAAACTTAACCCACAATTGTTCATTCTTCACAATAAATGGCAAGGGTATACTTGGAAAGCCAAAATCTGTAAATACTATATCCCATCCCAAAGTCAAAAAAGCATGAGATTTTCACAATTATCCAATATTTTCGTTCCAAGAACTTCTTGCAGTGGCCCACCAAATAAATAGTTGACGTAGACAAAAAAACTCTTTAAATCGAAAACCAAACACACTCTATACGTTTAAGTAAACATAATTCATTTGTCACATGTATTTATATATAAAAAAAATGGCTGGCCCACTCGAAGAAGCTCGAACTGAGCCTTAATTTTTTGGTCGAGCTTTGGCTCGGCTCGCCTTGAACCAAAAAAAGGTCGACCTTAAAAAGTTCGAGCCATACTCGAGCCTTGATGTTTAGCTCGCGAGCCAATTCAGCTCGACTCGTTAACATACCAAATTTTCATTCATTGGGGATCAGGAATGGGAAGATCCTAATCACCAACAATGTATTGCAAATATGCCATAAAACACAAATGAACACCTATATTAGAAGGGATACACCTTTCATGGATGGACCTGATTCACCTGACTTTTTCAAGCATGTGCCTTACACTTAGCTTCTCAATATCTACTATCCCTTCCGCTATAAGCAAAAAAATTAGCATGGCAATTACCAGAAAGAAAGACAAAAACAACATGTAATAAGGCCCTTCACACGCCAACATTAGCTTTAGAAGTAGAACAACAACAGGGTGCATAGACTTGAGTTCCTGTCTCACGGATTAAATACTCACATTATGCTCTCAAGAGTGCTGAATAGATACTACTTCGCTGGTTACCTAGTTACATATCCACATGATTTGGATTCCAATAATTTTCAACGCATCAACATAGATCTCGTGTTGGAATTATATATGCCCATAGAGTATAATTCACGACATTTAAAAGTAAAATATTAATTGATTGTATTAATATGATGTTGTGTTTGTCCACGAGTCGATTTGATATTACAAATTGAGTGTTTAAGTTGTTAAACACAGAAAGATTCAATTTGTGATTCGATCTAAAATTAACGTTCACGATCAGTAAATAAATATGGACGATTTATTTTGATAAGATCGTCTCGATTTTATTAAAGTCTGTCTTTGACTTTGGTAATAAAATTGAGAGTACGTTTGGAACGTATTGGACGGGACCACGTGAAATTAATTTGTGACATTGACCATACAAATTTAATTTCACTTGATTATTGTACGTGGGACCTTAATCCTAATAGGATAATGGACTTCGATTACTAACTTGAAGTTCTTTGAGGTATCAATGGGTGAGATCAAATTGCTGATCAATATCTCGGTACTTTGGGAATTAAAGTGAACTAACGAGGAACATATATTCGTATTATGGAATCCGTCACCTTTTAGGTATGATCATAATCTCACTGGTTCTTCTAGTGGACAGTTGAATCTGAGCTCAGTAATTCGACAGTGACTGTTGAATTCTATGATGTGATGGGATCACATCGAACTGTCAGACAGAAGATGAGAGTTGAGAATTTATGAATATTCGAAGAAGGGCATTTTGGTCATTTTAACTTGCTCCGAATATTCGAGTTGATCGACGGGGGTAACATGTAAGAACGATAAGTCAGAGGATATAATTATTGATTAGTTGTTTCAGTAATTTCAATTTTACTAAGAGTGCAATCTCGTTCTTTTAGTGGAATAGAACGTGATTAATAAATTAATTTTGACTGATCAAGAGTTGATCGGGTCATAATTAATTTATTGGAGCTTAGTTTAATTGGGTCCGATCAGGTTCCCTCGGTGGCTTCACTATAATGGGTTTATACAGGCTTATTACCTGTATTGGGTTGTGCAGAAATGGGCCTTGGTTATGGTACTAGGCCTGGTAGGGTTTTGGAATGTAAAGAGGTTACAAATAGTCTCTTAAGACTATTTTTCTTAACCTAATGTGAAAAGTGGCGAGACACACACTAAAGTGTGTAGTGTGTGTTTCCTCTTTACAAAGAAACCCTAATCCTAGTTTAACCTAGATCTTGAGAAAGGTGACCACACACCTGCACAACTGCCATTGGAGAACACCGAGGAAAGCTTGAGGGTTTGAAGCTTTGGTGGAATCAAGAAGCAGTTGATGAAGATTATTGTAAAGCACGCTACAAAGGTAATCTTCTCAAAATCCTTTTTGTGTGCGAAATTATTTATTCCAAGTTAAATACATAGAACAGAAAATCCTGTAACGGGATAATCTATCACAAGAAATCAATTTTTGTGATTAGAGCAACCCGGATTCCCAACATCTCGTCACCGGTAGCAATATTTGGATGAAAAGTCTTGGTCACAAATTAGGCTATAACAAAAACCAAGCAGTTACAAGAACGAAATCAACCTCAAATCTTCCATTGGAATGCAAATGAAGCCCGCCAGTGGTGATATGCAATTTGATTTGAATTTAATCATTAATTTGGAGATTAAAATAAGAATTTTTTTTCCCACCATTAATCTTGGGAGTAAAATCAAGGACCCTTTTTCACCATTAATCTAGGGAGTAAAATCAGGATTTAGTTATACACCTTTTCAATTTAAATATTATATATGTTAAACTAGGTTGTAAATTACTAAATAGTTTCAAAGAAAAAGATAATATTCAATAAATAGTATTTAGGTTGGCATAATTCAATTTCAATAGTATTAGGGTGGTATAGTATAGGAACTAATATTCACTACCAAAAAAATAAAAAAATAAAAAATGGAAAAATGGATGAAAGATCGTGTTTTCCTACATAATTGAAAGGTACAAGATCAATTATATTTTAAAAGTTAGAACAAATTTATTACATCTCACAAAAATTGAGGACTAAAAATGCAAATATCCCTTCATTTTATCATTGAATCTTCCTATTTTGACCGGTTTTCTAATTACTAACCCAATCAGATTTAGATTTTCGATTGGTTGTCTGCACAGTTACCCAATTTTTGGTATCATAAATTAAACTTACTTCATTTTAAAATATAACTGAAAAGTACTTTGATTTGATAAAATTTCATGTTATGATAACAAAAATTTAAAAGTATCATGTCACATACTTGATACTTGACAAAACAGTATTTTTCAGAAAAAAATAAAAATAAAAATTGAAGTATTTTTCATTGATACTAGGGGTGGGCAAAAAAATCAGAATCGAACCAAAAAAATCGAAACTATATGGTTTTAAAAAAATAAAATAGGAAATCGATTTTGGAACCGAGAACTGATTGGTTCGGTTCGGTTCTCGATTCAGCTTTTAGAACCGAAAAATCGAAGTTAGAACCATATTTTTTATCCTTCTTTATTTTTTTATGGTTTTAATTGGTTGCCCTAAAATTAAAAATCAAAAGAATTTGTAATTTTTTTGGATAAAGTAAAATTGATTAAGTTCTTTTTATGAAATTTGTTACGTCTCTACCTCATTGTAACTTTTAACTTTAGACTTGAACTTAAATTCTTAATAAATGAAAATATAATGAGTATTACTTATTAATAAGCAAAGTTGTAAATGACAATGATAAAGTTAATTAAATATTTAAATACAAATATAAAACAATTAATAATAATGCATTTAAAACTCATGATTCATCACACTTCTTGCCAAACTTCTATGCCATTTGTTTCTTATTTTAGTTTATGAATATCTTTGTTTCATGGAGAATCCCATGCTTTCTTCGGGGTGAAAGAATTTTCGAAATTCTTGATCTTGGTATATTCTATAGAAGTTTATTTCAAGTTATTGGCTCACTCCCCGAATCTTGATACTCCTCGATACGGCTTCGAAAATTAATTATTATTGTAGAATCGAATTGGAACCGAAACCGAATGGTTTAGTTCTGATTTGGTTCTTACAATTCAATGGAACCGAATGATTCCATTTTACGTTCGGTTCTGATTCTTGAGATACCCGAACCGAATCACTCGATGCCCACCCTAAAAAGATACTTTAAAATTAAATAAGTTTCAATTATGATACCAAAAGTTTAGTATTTGTGCAAAGGCCCCTTGCCTTTACCTACCTTCAAATCGATTAATCCGATTCTTCGCCCTCAAGCACATCTTCAAGTGGTGAGAGGGGGAGGTGAAAAATCTCCAGCCAGCTATCGTAATGAGGGTTCGAAACTTGAAAAATGAATGAGACTCTTGGTAAGCGAAGTTAAAAGGCAAGTCTCCTATCCAACACCTTTGAAGACATTTCTTGCGATTTACCTCCTTCATCGAGGTTATGACATGTTGGGATCCTACGGTCGAGGTTACACTTTTGATTATTCCGGTTCTTCGAATCCAATTATTGAGGTAACTACCGCAGAACTTCAAGGGTGGACCATCCCAATCACGTGACTGTATGTGGGGCCACATTAACCTAAAATGTTGAGACTTTCAACCTTATCCCATGACGTGTCCAAAAGTGACCGAGCTGCCAAAACAGATGAGATGTAAGTCACCTTCCCCAGATCTGTATTGGATATTTTCTCCAAATTTAGCTCTTGGTAGCTCGGCTTCACTACTTGGCTCGCTCACCAAAAAGCTAATCCCATGTTTGTCAACTATTTTCTCAAGATTCCATTTTTTTTTCCTTTTTCTTTTTATCACACTCCCAAAAAAAAAAAAAATAAAAAAAAATGTATGTGCTTGAAAACTTGTTTGGAGAAATATATAATAAACAAATTACCAAACAGAGGCAACTATCATTATGAGAAAAAAAATATATATATAACCTAATTTTACAGAAGTTGATTTCACGGATTAAATTGTTAAGTATGGTAAAACCGCAAAAGTATAATTAACCCATGATGAGGATTAAAATTATAACCGTGTTATGGTGACAGAAAATTTTACCAAAACTTGACACCACATTTCAATCATATTTTTTTATCCATTACATCTATGTCGAAATTAACAAAACATTGTCGATTGCTAGTCTTCTCATTTAATTTAAGATGCACAATTTTAGGCAACAATGAAATAATTATAAATTGGTTCATTTATATTTTTGGATAAATTTGTGTAGTTAAAATGTGGTTTAAAAAATTGTATTGTTTATAAAAATTTATAAATTGTAATAATTGCGTCAAATAACACGTGTATTGATAAATCTTAAAACTAGGACTATATTGCTAAAAATCATTTGAGAATTCAATTGAATTAATTATTTTATTAATTTCTTTGACGTAAAGATTAAGTAGATACTTACACATGTAGTAGGTACAAGAGTAAATAATAATGCATTAATAAAAGATGCAAGATATTTACTTTCAAAATCTCATCGGCTTATTTTTTTATTTTTATTTTTTTGAAAATGTAAATTTATTCAATATCGGGAGAATCATACAACAAGGAGACTTCAAGAAACAGAGGAACCTCATTCCAAGTCATGTGCCGTAGTGTTATCTTAACGTTTGACAAAATCAACCCTATAGTCCCTGTGTGTGTTCACATAAGCGCTATTTGCATTCAGCAATAATGACTTCAAAGTGTGAATGAGTTTGCTTTCCTAATTTAGTTTCCTTTGCTAATTTCTTTGAATCAACTTCGAAAATAACATGGTGCAAACCAAATTCTTTACCCATATCAATGCTTTACGTAAGGTTATTTCTTCTGCTTCTTCTGGACTAACATTTCCTTGTATTGATCTTGATAAGTAGTGCATACAAGAACCATGAGCATCACGGATAGTAAAATCGAAACCAAACGCTTCTTGTTCTTGAAAGATTGTAGCATATACATTACATTTCAAAAGCCCCTTGGGTGGCTTTCTCCACCTTACAAACAAAGACCTCTATTGTGAAGAAGTTTAATTCTTTGTGTTTGCCGCAATCTAGTCATATAGAAAGCTGAATGCTGAGAACACTGTTTTTTGAGGAGGCGTATTACAACAGCCCAAAGTTTCTCGTTTTTCTGCTTCCAAATACTCCACATCACCATGCATATTTTCTGTTTTGCTAATTCCTTCGTAGATGAGATAGAATGGAAGAACCAATTAGCCAAATTACAATGCTGTGACAGAGAGATTTCAAAATTCGCTAATCTCCAACACTCCTGAGCAAAAGGACAGATGAGAAATACACTTTCTGGAGTTTCCTCTCCATTGCCACAAAGAACAGAATAAGAATTTATTTGCAATCCTTTTTTATTCAAATTCATGCGTGTCGGTAAACATTTCTGCAACAACACCACATGTAATTCTGAACCCTAGGAGGGGATTTAGTCTTCCAAAGTTTTGTCTGATCTTTGGCAACTCTATATATTTCTTCAGTACCCAAAATTTCCATATCTACTTTATAACCCATCCTTACTGAGTCAAAACCGTCTCTAGTGTAAGACCAAATAATCCTATCGGGCATTGGTGATATAGGTAAAGGAACTTTAAATTTGGCCTTAAAATCCCTCAGTAAAAGAAGATCATGCAAAAGTTCATAATCCCATTCTTGGCATCCGCGAATAAATAGATCACGTACATGTACTTCATCAATATCTTGAGGCTTGGGAGTTTGATTGTAAAAAATTTCATCTTCTTGCAACCAAGGTTCACCCCATACTTTAATTGAAGCTCGATTGTCAACTCTCCACCAACAACCTCTTTTAAGTATTGTTTGAGAACTATGAATGCTCCTCCAAGTGAAACTTGGTCTATAGCCTAGGGTGGTTGACAAAAAATCCCCTCTTGGATAGTATTTAGCTTTGAAGATCTGTGAAGCAAGATCATTAGGATTAGAGATTAGATTCTAACGCTTTTTACCCAACACTGCCAAATTGAAGCCCGTCATGTTTCAGAAGCCTATACCACCAAAACATTTACTAACACAAAATCTGTCCACTTAAACCAATTGATTCCCTTTCTCTCTTCTTTCCTGGAGCCCCACCAAAATGAATTCATCGTCTTTTGCATCTCATCGCTCAAGGTGTTAGTAATCAAGAAAGTATTTATACAATACGAAGGAATTGTTTGAGCCACACTTTTAATAAGAATTGTGTGTCCAAATCTAGATAACAATTTACTTGTCCATCCTTGCATTCTTCGCAAAAATATATCCTCAAAAATCAAAAAATGTCTTTTTTCTTTTTCCTAATAAGTGATGGTAGTCCAAGGTATTTACCAGCATTGAGGGAAGCCGACACTTGAAGAGTTGAAGAGGTTCTCGTTTGCAAATCTTGAGGCACATTTGCACTAAAGAAAATTCCATATTTTGCAAGGTTTATAGCTTGCGTTGATGCCCTTTCATATTTATGCAAACTATCCTTTATAGCAATAGTTTCCTTGTCTGATGACCTAAGGAAAAGAAAAGAGTCATCGGTAAATAGAAGATGAGTAATACTAGGAGCCACTCTTGCCACTTTAGTTCCATTAATTTCTCCTCTTTCCTCAGCTTTCTTTAGAAGAGAAGTTAATCCCTCAGCACAAAGAATAAAGAGATATGGAGAGAGTGGATCACCTTGTCTAAGACCACGTTGTGGCTTAATGGGTCCAATCTCTTCACCTTTAAGTAAGATCGTGTAATTAACTGAGGTGACATATAGCATAATAATGTCCACCCAATGTGAATGAAAGCCTATCTTCAACATCATCTCTCTCAAGAAATCCCAACTTACCTGGTCATAAGCCTTGCTTATGTCAAATCTCAATGCCACGTCACCTTTCTTTCCTCGGGTCTTCCTCTTCATATAGTGCATCAACTCAAAAGCCACTAACACATTGTCTATAATTGAGTGGCCTGGAACAAAAGCAGAGTGATGCTTTGAGATGAGATCGAGAAGAATTACTTTGAACCTATTTGCAGGGACTTTGGCAATTATTTTATACAACACATTGCACAATGAAATAGACCGAAGATCCTTCATAGAAGACGGTGTTTTACATTTCAGAACTAGCACAACCCTAGTGTCATTTAGATTCGCCTGGAATTTCTAACATGTGATCCAATGAACACAAGCTTTAAAAATATCCGTGCCTATAAAGGAACATGCTTTTTGGAACCATTTGGTCCGGGCGACTTATCAGGATGCATTTGAAATATTGTCTCCTTGAATTCAGTCATAGAAAAAGGAGCAAGTAGCATTGAATTTTCCTCGGTCGAGACTCGGATATCAACACAGTCAATTACATTTTCCATCAGTCTTACTTCGTCCTCAAATAATTGTTGAAAATAATTCTAGACAATATTGTGTAATGCATCCGGGTTATCATGCCATACGCCTTCATCATCCTGTAACTTGTGAATTTTGTTTTCTACATCACTAAAACTTGCAAGTTAATCCAATGGAGATGATAATGACATTACCTCTAGATAGTTTGATCCTATAAATATCATGTGTAACAATAAAATAACTTATTCAAATATTTTTAAAAGTTCAGTCCTAAATGATGTCCCAAATTTGTAAAATACCCATAGATTAATCTATTTTACCACCATTTTTTTAAAAAAGGAATAAAATATTATTACATCAACTCACTCTAAAAAATGCTTTTCAATTTATTTTTCATAATAATTTAATTATACTAAAAAAAAAATATTTATCTTTGAGATCCTATTTGTACTTTAATATAGAAGAAAACAATTTAAATTGGCGATAAATAAAAACACAATAGTTAAAAGTTGTTATAAAATATCTATTTAAAACATAGAACAGACAGTTAAAGATCGTTGTGAATTAGTTATTTAAAAATATTTAATTATAAAATAAATTATTTAAAAGTAGTTGTCACCTTTATCAGATTCTCCTAGTGATAGACCCACTGAAAATACATTGCCACACCTACAATGCATAACTATTTGAGAGAAAACTTAACAATTAATGATATGCATGATTATGTGCTTGAGTTTCAAATCACTTTTTTCACCATGATCTCCTTCTTAGACTTCACACCTTTCTCGCTAAATCTCACTACAGCGTACTGTAAGAGCTCAAATATTAATGAGGCCAATAACATGCGCGCCTTCTAGTACTTGTGGTTTCGTCATATCCATCGCGACTTAGGAGGCCTGTAACGTCCTGAAAAATTATGACGTCTCTAATTTTTCATTATTACGTAATAAATTATTTTAAGAATTTTAATTAATTTTATGAAAATAAAAGGATGAAAAATGAAAATGAAAAGTTAAGAAAAACGTATTTAAATGTCTCTTTTCAAGAGACTCGTTTGATCTATTTTAAGTTTGATCAACGGATAGTCGTCGATAAATTTTTAAAGATAGCTTTTTTTCAAAAGTTTCAAAAACCTAGTTCTAAGAGGTTTACTTTGGAAAGCCATACGTTCTTGCATGACAAAATGCATGTGAAAGTAGGCCACAAGTACTTCGAAATGGCACCAATAACTTGATGTTTTGACTCCATTTCATGCCTTGAAAATGAGCTCAAACCTACCTATCCAAAAATGAATATTTGAAATTTGACAAGCATGACAGGGCCAATAGCCTTGCCATGACCACCCTCCAGCCTCCCTTATTCTCCTAACCTACCATTCTTCTACCTCTTGCTTGCATTGATTAAGCTAGCTGCCAGCTTAGCCATGATTATGAAGATAAAATCCTAGTCATTGCCACTAGCTCAAAGAAATTGGTATAATCCCAAACTGTGGCCAAGTCTATCATATATATAGTTGATGGTTTGAAATGAACATCCATGCAAACACTTTCCGGCAATGAAGAGTTAGAGAAAGAAGTATCTTCTCCCAAACCCTAAGTAAGGAACCTATGACGAAACTTGCTTTAAATCCATTTCATTAGTTCCTTTATTTAGAAAACATGTTTTTTTAAGAAGTTCTAAATCAAAACAGACAAGTTTGGATCAAACGAATGAAGAAAAACCAAGTTGATTTTCTGAAACATCGCCAAGTTTTGACACCTAGACATTTGGTGTGGGAAGAAGATGAATTGATGTCGACACCCATGTCAACACCCCTGTAGAAACTTGATCATTTTTATATTAATCTTCGTATTTTTATTTCATGATATTTTCAAGTTGACAATATCAAATCCACTTACAAGGAGTATTCAATACACCCTCTTATATGTGGTATAACGTGTTAACATATTTTCAATGTGTCAATATGTGATTGATTATGAATCCAGAAGAATGGTTTATGCATTAGGATTATATATTCAAACTCTAGCCCCTATCGAAATTATTAAGTTGTGGAAATCGATTTTGTATCTTGGGAGCAACTCGCAACTCTGAGGCTTGCTACGATCGACGTTTTGTTTGAATAACCCTATTAGGATAGAGTAGGGTGAAAAGCGAATGGATGTAGTCATATAATTTGTGGCAACCTCATCGATATCCTGTTTATGAACATATTTAAGAGCTCAGAATCATTGTTTTAAAGAGAACGTGCACGTATATCGATTACTCATTGAATTATTATTCATATCTCCATATTTTACAAAATGTAGATGCAGCACTTTAATATGTTCAAGGTAATGTCTCGGAAATGGATAAAGTCGTCCAATGGGAGGTTTTATATGTATGTGGTAGAGATACAAACTTGGTAGACGTATCTTAATTTTTCAGTTTTGATGTGGTTTGTCTGATCCTACTTCAATGTTGACTTCTAGTAATCGAGACTACGTATTTGGTGTACTATGATAACTTTCCAAGAGAATAGTCATAATGTAGTAGTAGAATTTTAATTCTCATATTATAAATAGTGGTATTTGGTGTCATCACCTGCAATATTTTCAAGGAAAATTTGCTTTGAATTAGACAGCTAGGGCTTAGAGGTTGACGCATAATAGTCTAAAACGTAATTTTCCTCAAAAATAGTGCAGGTGACGACACCCTTCAAGTTTGTGTTGACACCAAAACTCCTACAGCCAGACTTGCAGCCTCGGGCAGTTTGGTGTTGACAAAGGTTCCCTGAACCAATTTTTTAAAACTTGTCCCATTTTTCAACATATTAGTTATTGAATAATACATGGAGTCGGGGTCGTTACAAGCGTGGTATCAAAACTATCATTTTTGAAGTGGTTCTGTAGACTTCACATACATATAAATCTCATCATCAACATCCAAGCCCAAGAGGTAAGATTGTAAGTTTGCTTTATTTTTATTCCAATACGTCAGATTGTTTATTAGTGCATGTGATTGTTTATATAAGTAGAATATAATTTCAACACAAGGCATAAAATAAAATAAAATAAAAACCATAATTTACATTGGTGAAAGGCCTATGAGTTTTAATAAAAACATAAAAGCTCTAAAGGGCGAAGTAGTAACCCCAAAGGGTAGAGAACGAAGATAGAGAAATAACATGACAAAATAAGAAATAACCTACAAGATACATAAAAGGGAAGGAAAATTAATCATCACAATCGTCATCTTGAGTGCCCTCATCCTCAAGATCATCAAGTCAATCCTCCAAAAGGTGTTGAGGAGCTAGGATCTCGTCAATCATTTCATGCATATCGATAATGATTGAGGTTTGTACCCGAGTCAATGCTGCAAAGTTGGTTCATGTCACAATTTGAAAACCTTGGAGTTCCATCCTAAAAGCATCAAATTCAGTGGTTGGCACATGTTCCTGTGCTAGAAACGTTGTCTCTTCCCTCGTCTCTTGCTCCACCTCTCCATATGTACTGGCTCCTCCGGTATTGGTGGTACTCGAATACTACCTATTCAGTGATATCTCGTGATGCGAGATATCCCCGTAAGTGTACGAGTCAGGAGAAGTAATAAAGTGGACCTAGAAGTCCGGATTATCGTTCCACGAAGACTGCTATTAAGTATCGAAATATTTAGTTCTTATCCTTATTTGAAAGGATAAATTTGGTTGAGATTGTAAACTAAAACTAAGGAATTAAACTAAAGAAATAAAATAAATTCAGATTTGTTTTGTTTTTCAAAACGATTGTAATGTAGTTGGAAATCCAGATTTCACCTAGCTAATTATATTAACTCCAATTCTAGTTTTATTTCCTAAATATGCATTCGGTCGAATTCACCATTGTATATTAAAATTCCTCTCTTGAGTTTAAATAAATTCTACCTAAATAAGTCAACCGTGTATCTCTACAGAGGGTCTGAATATTCCTTATCTAGATGCATAACACACAAGAATTCACAAACGACCGCAGTAATAACATGAGTATATCTATATCTCTTGTTCAATTACCAGAATTATTACCATGTTCTAAATTATTAACCACCTCTCGGATTATGGAAATAATTCAATATATCATGAATTGGTGATCAAGCAATTCAAGTATTAAAAACAATAATAAATCAATACATGCAACGAATTACTAAAACAAAGGAACTTGGAATTAAAATAATTAACTAGGCTACATCGTTCATCCCAACGTTAAATTTAGTTACACATCATGATTAAAAAGCAAAAACGATGAAATAAAACGTTCATTGAAAACAACAAGAAGAAAGGAAAGCATGCACCAAGTCTCAATTCTTCAATTGTCTTCAATTCACGCCCCTTTGCTATACTTCGATCTCCCAAGAATTGAACGATGAAATCTGAATTTAGGCATGTTCTTAGGTGAGGCAAAGGTCCAGTTTTCGGCCCTCACAAGTTGTATTTATAGGTTCGAGGGGGTGGGGGGGGGGAACCTAGGTCAAAAGAGAAGAAAACCAGATGAACTTCGCAGGAAAAGCCCAAGTCGCGGCCCAGCGGACAAGCGCGCGATCGCTTGGTTCAAACCCTAGCGATCGCGCGACTAACATTAAAACTCTCGGGTGAAAAATTCAAGGCATTGCGCGATCGCGCAGTAGGATTTCTGCGATAGCGTGATGTGTAATTTCCATCTTTACTCTGTTGTATAAGTTAGTCCCCGACCTTTAATTGCAGCCTTAATCCTCCACTTTCAATTGTTGCGATTTAGTCCCCGAACTTTATATTCTTCTCGAATTGCTCGTTTAAGCTCTCAATTCCTTTAACTTCTGATTTGTTCACTTTTGCACCATGTACGCTTCCCAGTTGACTTCACAAACTACGAATTGCTCATTTTAGCTCCAATTTAGCATCCAATTGTGCATTTTTCTCATTAATTGCTTCATTCTTCATCTTTTGGGATATTTCCTGCAAAGTAACAATTACAGACAAATTAAAGAGCATATATTCAAAAATGACAATAATTTATTCTAATTTAAACATATAGATAAGTGTATAAACTACACTTATCAAATACCCACAAACTAGAATTATTGTTCGTCATCGAAAAATATAGACTAAATTAACAAATTAAAATAACAAAATGCAATTATTTTTGTTTTTTCAACATGTATACCATATGCCTCAATAATCCAAATTAATTCACAATTCAGCAAGAGTTAGAACAACATAGTAAAATAATTTCTAGTTATCTCATGCCAAATTTTCAAGAGTGTGAGTGAATAGCCAATATCAAACTCTTACTCATGCAAAGGATATACCTAACACTGTGTTACTTGTGATGCACAATCAAGCCCGAATCCCATGTGGTTACCCTAATGAATCTAATGACTTTCCTTGCATCGCTCATGGATGATCACAACTTACTGCTTTTCTCTCGACTCCCAAGGTTCCTTCTATTCATGTGGTTTCTAAACATCAAACATTTACATTTTTCTACCCCAGGTGGTTAGAATTAGTTAAATTTGCCCAAACGATCAATGGTAAGCGGTTCCCTAATCTATGCCTTTTGCATCCAAGTCTCAATCAACAAGCTTATACTATGTATTTTTTTTAAAATGGACGACTTTTTCTTCTATATCCATGTCTTTTACCATCTTTGTGCAGAACTTTTCATACTTCCTTTCTATATGACCCCTGTAGCGAGCTTTAGGTCGGTGACTCCCAGGCCAGACGACTTTAGGGCACCAGGTTTGAAAGACCCCTCGGACTTACTTACTCGAGTCAAAAAGGCATTTGAAGAGCAGAATAAGACCTTCAACATTTTCTATTTTTATGATGACAATTGTTTATACCCGTTGACCAAGACCTCTTCAACAAATGACACATTTCAGGAACTTCAGACCATTAAAAGTTCAAGCCTACCTTCACCACTTCTTCCTACCCCCAAACTGCTCTCGAGCAAGTTTAGATTCTAAGTTTTGAAGGTTGAGATATCTCTAGATTTAAGTTTAGGGATTAATAGTCATTCATATGTTCAAGGTGCATACAACTTGCCCCACGTGTGTTAAACAAATCTCTACAAAAGTATTTATCCAATAATGGCTATGTGCTCGAATAAAATGAAACCTAGCAAGTGATAACTAGTTCAAAAGAATTTCAAGTTTTCATGTTGTCCACAATCCAAGCTAAAACAAGATTAGATTCATACTATATCCTAGGAAATAAACATGTCAACAAAGTTTTCAATTTTTTTTAAATCCCAATAGAAATAGAATGAGAACATTCAATGAGCATGGAAGCAATTTGCATGAATGATATTTCCCACCCTCAAACTAGAAAGGCACATTGTCCTCAATGTTTGTCAAAAAGATTTAAAACTGTAAAACAAGACAAAAGAGAGAGAACGAGAACTTCCCAGGTGCAATGGAGATGCTTTGTTGCCTTGATGTTTCCATTTGAAATGCTTTTGGATGAATTTGACCCTATTCTTGCTTTGCCCAACTTGATTTGATGTATTTTGATTGGTGTATTCCTAACAAATATGAGATAATTAACATTAGAAGTCAATAACCCCAATAAGAAAAGCACTTAACTGCCGAATTTGGTCCCAGTATAACCATGTGATCGCGTGATGGAATTCTGTAGCAAAGTAAAATTTTAAATTAAATCGCGCGATCACTCGATATTACTACTTAAGCGATCCCTTCGTAGTTCCGACAGAAGTTAAAAATCTTCTTCTGTTGAGATTCTTCCTCGTTTTTAATCCCCTAATCAATTCATGATCTATGCCATGATCCACCAAACATAATCTTCATGTCTTAAATTAGTGTGCATGTGAATTGGGATGACAATTAAGAACCTAGTTTAACAAAAATTAAAAATGCACCTAACCATGCAAAAATAGTGCACCTAGCAAAAGTGTCTTAACATACCAACATGCTAAATACTCCCACTAGTTACCCAACATGCATTTATCTAAAATTCATCAAATAAACAAATTATTAAAGCATAGTAAATAAAAGGGGAGAAAGGTTGGGTTGCCTCCCAACAGACGCTCCGTTTTAAGTCTTAAGCCCGACTTTAGCACATCAAAATCATGGAGGCTTGGAAGATGATTTCAGAGCCTTGCATATCTTGCAATTTCCAGCCTTACACTTCTCATCCTGTTTTCTCACTTTCTTGAGCTTCATCACCTCTTTTTTAGCTGTTGGTTGAGGAATGTTAGGCTTTTTCTCCTTATTTTCCCTCCATCCATCTTTTGCTTGCACAATTCCCTTGACTTTACAACAGCTTTCATTCTGATCCTCAGGTTCCCGTCTTGGCTTAATGCTAAAAGTGACTTGCACCTTCTCGACCCTAAATATGATTTCACCTTTTTTGATGTCTATGAGAGCTCATCCCGTAGCAAGAAATGGTCTTTCAAATATCAGGGGCATCTGAGAGTCTTCTTCCATATCAAGGATCACAAAGTCAATTGGAAAGAAGAACTTGTCCACTTTCACAATCACGTTCTCCACTATCCCATATGGATACTGTATAGACCTGTTGGCAAGCTTCAACGTGATATTTGTTTATTTAGGATCCCCCAAACTTAATTTCCTATACACAGATAAAGGCATTAAATTGACACTGGCACCAAGATCACACAATACATTATCAAAAGTAAATTTACCAATAGTAGAAGGGATAGAGAAACTCTCTGGATCTGTTAGTTTCTGTGGTAACTTCTTTTGGATAATGGCACTGCATTCCTCACTAAGAGCTACTGTTTCATGATCAACCAATTTCCTTTTGTTTGACAGCATCTCTTTCATGAATTTCAAGAAGAGGGGCATTTGGGTCAAAGCTTTGGCAAAAGGGATGTTTATATGTAATTTCTTGAAAATCTCCAAAAATTTCCCAAATTGCTGTTCCAGATTTTGCTTTCTCAGTCTTTGTGGATATGGAACTGGAGGTACATAAGCCTTGACTAGAGGTCGAACTCGAGCTTCTTCTTCCACTTTTTCTTGAGTTTCTGAAGTTGACCCCTGTTCTTTTTCACTTTTCTGCTCTTCCACCACATTTTTCTTCTGGTTCTTCTGCTTTTCATAGTCCTCTACAATCACTTCAGATAGTCGAACCCCGCTCCTTGTTGTTATTGCATTAACATGCTCACGAGGGTTCGTTTTAGTGTTGTTTGGTAACTGTCCAGGCTGTCTGTCAATTCTGGTTGCTTCTAGCTCCCCCATTTGTTTCTTCAAATTCTTAATCTCAGTTGTTTGATTCATTATTTCACCATTCTGACTTTTTACCAGCTGAATTAACATATCCATATTTTCTGCGATGGTTTTCTGAGATGGTGTTTGTTGTTGTTGATGTTGAAAACCAGGTGGGCGTTGAACATTCTGATTATTGGACCATGAGAAGTTGGGGTGGTTCCTCCATTTTGGGTTGTATGTTTGTGAATATGGACCACCTTGTTGCCTATTTCCCACAAAGTTTACCTGTTCAGTATTTGCTTGTTGTTGCTGCAATGGACAATTGTTTAAAGCATGATTTTCGAAGCAAAAATCACACATGGTTGTTTGTACGGCGTTCACTGTTTGCACACCCAAGCTATCGATCTTCTTTGTCAAAGCATCCACTTTAGCATTTAGAGCTGTGATTTCATTTACTGCGACTATTCCCCCAGACTTTGGTGTAGAACGATCTGAATACCACTGGTAGCTATTAACAGCCATTTTCTCAAAAATTTCCAATGTTCCTTCATAAGTCAAGTCCATTACTAATCCCCCAGTTGCTGAATCCGCATGCTTCTTATTTTCATTTATCAGACCATTGTAAAATGTTTGAACAAGGATCCAGTTAGCTATTCCATGTGTTGGACACTGTCGAATTAGCTCGTTGAACCTTTCCCAAGCCTCAAAAATTGATTCCCCAGGCTGTTGACTGAATGATAATATTTCGCGCCTCAACTTCGACATCCGGCCTGGTGGGAAGAATTTTTCTACAAATTTCTGACTCATACCCTCAAAAGTGGTGATAGTGTGTAGAGGCAGTGTGTAGAACCAAGCCTTTGCTTTGTCTGCCAACGAGAGTGAAAATAGCTTCAATTTTACTGCATCATCTGGCACTCCATTCATGTGTTGCATATCACATAGTGTTAGAAAAGTTCGCAGATGTGCATGTGGATTAGAGATGGCAAAAAAATCCGATCCACCCCGTCGATCCGTTGACCCGATCCGAAAAAATCTCGATCCGTGGATCGACGGATAGAAATTTATGTGATCCACCCCGATCCAAAAATTCATGGAGCGGATTTGGATCGGGGCTAATCCGATCCACGATCCGACATTTTTTTTAATATAATTTTTTTATCATGTATAAAAATCTAATATGTAAATTTTGTAGCAAACTTTAATTTCTGAGAATAACCTGCAATCTTTGCATTTTAAAGAAAACACATTTTTCATGTTCTTCATTTGAAGAAAGAATTCCAATAAGTGATGGCAAAAAAACTCGATTCGTTGAATCGGCGAATTGACCTCTATACGTCTCGTTTCAATAAAATAAATAAAATTTAATAAAAAAAATATTTTTTCTAAATTTTTTTTAAAGATTTAATTTAAAATATATTTAAAAAATAAAAAAAAAATAATTTGACGGATCGGTCCACGGATCAGTGGACCGATCCGCTCTGACCTTCCTTGATTTTGTTGCTGTCCATGGACAGCTACTGGCAGATTGACCTGATTATTCGGATTGATTGGAACTCTATCGTCTGCCATGTCTAACTCTGCTTGTCGAGCTGCTTCCAACTGTTGTCTTCGCCTTTGTCGAAAGGTGCGTTCAATTTCTGTATCAAAATGAAGCAATTCACAAGATTTAGTTCTTCTTAACATAAATTAAATTAAACAAAACTAAAAATAAAGTCAAAAATAAAGTTAAAAGTAAAGTAAAAACTATTGGGTATCGATATTAATAAAAAGAGTCCCCGGCAACGGCATCAAAAACTTGTTCACTGATATCTCGCGATCCCCGCAAGTGTACAGGTCGTGAGAAGTAGTAAAGTGGACCTAGAAGTCCGGATTATCGTCCCACGGAGACTTCTATTAAGTATCGAAATATTTAGTTCTTATCCTTATTTGAACGGATGAATTTGGTTGAGATTGTAAACTAAAACCAAGGAATTAAACTAAAGAAATAAAATAAATGCAGAATTTGTTTTGTTTTTAAAAACGATTGTAATGTAGTTGGGAATCCAGATTTCACCTAGCCAATTATATTAACTCCAATACCAGTTTTATTTCCTAAATATGCATTCGGTCGAATTCACCATTGTATATTTAAATTCCTCTCTTGAGTTTAAATAAATTCTACCTAAATAAGTCAACCGTGTATCTCTACATAGGGTCTGAATATTCCTTATCTAGATGCATAATACACAAGAATTCACACACGACCGCAGTAATAACACAAGTATATCTCTATCTCTTGTTCAATTACCGGATTTATTACCACGTTCTAAATTATTAACTCATTTCTCGGATTATGGAAATAATTCAATATATCATGAATTAGTGATCAAGTAATTCAAGCATTAAAAATAATAATAAATCAATACATGCAACGAATTACTAAAACAAAGGAACTTGGAATTAAAATAATTAACTAGACTACATCGTTCATCGCAACGTTAAATTTAGTTACACATCATGATTAAAAAGCAAAAACGATGAAATAAAACGTTCATTGAAAACAACAAGAAGAAAGGAAAGCATGCACCAAGTTTCAATTCTTCAATTGTCTTCAATTCACCTCCCTTTGCTATACTTCGATCTCCCAAGAATTAAATGATATAATCAGAATTTAGGCCTGTTCTTAGGTGAGGAAAAGATCCAGTTTTCGTGCCTCACAAGTTGTATTTATAGGTCAGGGGGGAACATAGGTCAAAAGAGAAGAAAACCAGATGAACTTCACAGGAAAAGCCCAAGTCAAAGGCCCAGTGGACAAGCGCGTGATCGCTTGGTGCATACCCTAGCGATCGCGCGGATGACATTAAAACTCTCGGGTTAAAAATTCAAGGCATTGCGCAATCGCGCAGTTGGATTTCTGCCGTCGCGTGATGTGTAATTTCCATCTTTTCTTGGCTGTATAAGTTAGTCCTCAACTTTTAATTGCATCCTTAGGTCCTCCAACTTCTGATTTGTTCACTTTGGCACCATGTACGCTTCCCAGTTGACTTCACAAACTATGAATTACTCATTTTAGCTCCAATTTAGCATCCAATTGTACATTTTTCCCATTAATTGCTTCATTTTTCATCTTTTGGGATATTTCCTGCAAAGTAACAATTATACACAAATTAAAGAGCATATATTCAAAAACGACAATAATTTATTCTAATTTAGATATATAGATAAGTGTATAAACTACACTTATCACTACCCTCACTTGGCTAGTCCTTGAAACCTAATCTCCATCAATCTCAACATACTTTATTAGTTTCATCGAGGGTTCCCCAAGGACATTGTTAGGGTTACTGAACATGAAAACCTCCCATGTAAACTCAGTAACTTCCCAAGCCGAACATGCCATGATCACTCATCCATAAAGAGTTTTATTGGACTTGAAGCTAGGGAGGACTGAGAGCATACAATCAACAATTAATTGTCTCAAATTCACCATCTCATTTCTTATCACCATCCAAAGAAACCACAAGTCCTTAGGGGTAAGGGTCGTGTGTTTCCCCAACTGTTACTTAATAGTATGAGTAAAAATAAGGTGAAACAAACGTGTATCATGTGGGAGTGAAGGAGAATCAAAACAAGGTGCGGTGAATTTTGGATTCCTAAACACCACACGAGAGGCTTCTAGTTTATCAAACCGACTATTGTAGATAAAATCGCACAAACATCCAAAATGTTTTTGCAATATCATCCAACCTCACCCAAAATACTTTCCCCTTAACATATGTGTGTAAACTATCCTAGGTTTTCCCCGGCCTCTCAAGTAATTCTCCAATAGCATCCACGTTGACATAAAATAAATACACTAACTTTTCACTAATGCATAGACTCAAGCCCAAGAAACCCAACCATTTCACACGTTGAGAGAAAGAAAAAAACTCAAACTTTAGACTAGTAAGGAAAGTGAGGCCGAATTCTTGATCGTGAATTACCATTCCTTCTTGATGTTTTTTTTATCGGCGGTTAGCACCCTCGGTAAAGAAGAAAGCATTTGGAAAATCCTATCATCCGCGATGTAAGGCATCATCATCGTCATCATCATCATCACCACCACCACCACCACTACCACCTTGAGGTTTCTCCATGAGTAACTTACCCGTTCGACGCAAAGGTTGAGAAGAACTCGTCCCACCCAGAGAAGGTGCCACCCGTGAGTACCAATAAGGTTCACCACCGGCCGCCGTCTTCTTTCGGCAATGATCCATCTATGGAAGCTCTTCTTTTTCCTCACTACTTTCATCGCGAAAAATGGGTCTAATACTAGTGATTTTAATAGAGGGTTTCTTGATTCTTCCTATAGTGTAGTGGAAAATATGAAAATGAAGAGTTTTATAATCTAAGGGAAAAGGTGGAAATTGGGGAGTTAGGGTTTGAGAAGTGGGAATAAATGAGGGAGATAAATGGTCGAACCGTATTAAGAATCAGCAAAAACCGCTTTATGTCGGCACCATCGGAATCTGAAAAGTACTATGTGTATCATTCATACTTTGGGGCAATGTGGGTGATTGGTGTGACACACTATCAAGCATGGAGAAGACTCAAGATTTTACTTAGGAACAATTCTTTTATAAGTTTCACTCCAAAAACATTTCAATTTCTGCAAGACAACGAAAGTTGAATAAGTTAAAGACAATGATTCATGTCAGTTTCGGATTACGTCAAGAAGTTTGAAGATTTTTCTAGATTTTCAATCCATATAGTAAGTACAAATGACCTTATAGTAGATTATCTCATTAATGGACTGAAACCAGAATTAGCCCATGATGTACAAATTCCTAGTATACACATGGTATGACTTTTGCAACAGTAGTGTACCGAACCTAATGGACAAACAAGTGGAATCAAAGATTTTTCGAGCTAGTGAAGTCCCATCTTCCTTCAAATCGAAATTAGAACCATAACCGAAAGTGGAACAATGGTATAACTACTCATTAGGGAATAACAATCGATTTCATCATTTGAATAATAGACCTCGTACGGATAATAAGCCAAAAGAAGTGGCAAAACCTTTTTATCGAATATGTGGATAATTTCATATCGGACCTTGTTGTGCAAGGAAAAGGCGTTGCAATGGATGTAGTAAAGAATGGCATAAAATAAGGGACTTCCCTACTAATAAAGGCAAGGCCTCGTAAAAGTCAAATTCCCCAGTGGGACGAATATTCACAGTGGTGTGTCCCGTTGTGCCGAATGACGCAAATATCATTGTAGGTACAACTTATTTTCAAACTGAACCAGCATATACGATGTTTGATTCAGGATCTACTCACTCCTTTGTATCTTTGAACTTCCTTCATGATGTAAATGTGAAACTGATTTCTGTATCGCTTGATATCATTATTCCATCTGGACCCACTCAACATGCTAAATGTTATATTCCTAATGTAGCTACATGTATCCGAAATGTTGATTTGTTTTTGGATCTCATTTATTTGATTTCTATGATTTTGGTATAATTCTTGGTATGAATTGATTACCCAATCATGTAGTTGTGATTGATTGTAAGAAACAAAAAAACTCTAAATTTTCCTAAAAAAGAATCAATTTTCTTTCCACTACCTAAGAAAACCTCAACGACAACCTTCTTAGCCACCAAAGCTACCAAACTTATAATAAGGGACATTCGAGATTCTGGATAAGTCTACGTCAAATAGATACCAAGGATCCTATAACCATCTCTTCGTTACTCGTTGCTCAAGAATTTCAAGGAGTATTTTTCGATGAACTTCCGAGATTTTCACTTGATCGAGAAATTGAATTTGGTATTGAAGTAATCCCAGGTACCCGATATTTATCAAAAGACCCATATATAATGACTCCAATGAAATTAAAAGAATAAATGGTTCAATTAGATGATCTATTAAGTCGAGGATTTATATGACTAAGTACATCCCCATGGGGTGTCCAAGTACTATTCATAAAGAAGAAGGATGGATCAATGAGGTTATGCATTGATTACCATGAGGTAAATACAGTTACAATAAAAAAAAGTCCTCCACCGCAGATCGATGATCTATTAAATCATTTCAAAATCTCAATAGTCTTTTCAAAAACTGATCTTCACTCGGGATGTCATCAGTTGAAAATTTGAGATGAAGACATTCTAAAATCTGCATTTAGCACTCAATATGGACATTTTAAGTTCTCAGTAATTTGATTTGGATTGGCAAACACAACAGCTGTATTTATGGATCTAATGAACTGACTATTCAAAGACTATTCGGATAAATTCGTCATTGTAATCATTGATGACATACTTATATATTCGAAGTTTTGGAATGAACATGTGAAACATCTCTGAACTTTCCTTTAGACATTAAGCGGGAGACAACTATATGCCGAAAGTGTAGTTTTTTGCTAGAAGAATTCATCTTTGGACATGTGGTAGATATGAATGGGATATCAGTATACCCTAGTAAAATTTTAGTATTAAATTGGTCTCAGCCTACTACTCCTACTGAAATTTTAGTATAGCGATGCATCTAAAAATAGATTAGGATGCTTCTTGATGTAGTGGAAAGTTAATTTCCTATGTATCTCGATAGTTAAAATTTTATGAATAGAATTACTGTACCCATGACTTAGAATTGACATCCATTGTCTTTCCCTTAGAGATTTGCCACTACTATCTATATGGTGAAAAGTGTGAGATTTTCACTTATCACAAGAGCCTAAAATATTTCTTCACCCAAAAAGCTTTGAACATGTGACAACATAGATGGTTAGAACTAGTAAAGGACTATGAATCTACTATCAGTTATCATCTCGGGAAAGCGAATGCCATAGCCAATACCCTAAGTAGAAAAACTCTAATGTTAAAAAGGTCCAAGGAACTATAAAAGGAAGTAAAAAACTTTAATTTGGAAATCATAACCCATGAGACATTGTATTTTGAGCTTAGGAAATACATCCCACCCTTACAGCGTGAATCAAAGAAGGATAAGAAATCGACATATTTTCTGAGAAAATTCATAAGAATTTGGCAAATGGAAAGTCAAATGAGTAAAATACCTCTCCTTGAGGAATCCTAAGATACAAGGATATGATATATGTACCAACCATCCAATGGTTATGAGATGAAATTCCGCATAAAGCTCATAATACCCCTTATTCAGTACACCTTGGAGTGAACAAATTTTATCATGAGAACAAATTCTTATATTCGTGGCCAGACATGAAAAGAGAATTTGGGGAATTTTTAGATAAGTTTCTCACTTACCAACAGGTTAAAGCTTAACATCAACGATCGGAAGGTACTTTGCAACCATTACAAATCCCATAATGAAAATTGGAGAAAAAAAATAATTAATTTTGTTAGTGAATTAGTGAAAGTAATAAGTGTATTTTATATACTTATTTATATGTCAAAATGAGAATATTATGCTGTCGTTTTGAAATAAATACTATGTAATTTGTGTCTATTTGTTTACATTTCAGAAAATATCCCAAAATCTTGAGAATGAAGCAATTGATAGAAATTAAGCACAATTGGATGACATTTAGAGCTAAGTTGAACAAATTGAGAAGTTAATAACGTCAATCAGGAAAGATGCATGGTGCTAAAGTGAAGAAATCAAGGTGTGGAGGACCTGATTGGAGAAGAAGATGAATTGAAGTTGGAAGAGAAATAGAAGAAGATTTGAAAGTATGGGGACTATATTGTTGCAATTAAAGTTGAAGGACTGAAGAGCAAATCAAACACGAGGGACCAACTTGTAAATATCTAATGATTGATTTGGATCACAAGATGATTCTTTGAGGATTTTTACCACAAAATTGATTCCAACCACACAAGATTTTGGATAGATTTTTAGTTAGACTTTGAGACCTAATTTTGGGGTAGTAAACGTTCGAATTGGAAAAATCCTATTTCATGAAGAATTGTATATATTTAAGTTACCTTTCTAACTCACTTTGAATAACCTCAATCGGATAAGGAATAGAAATATATGATCCAAATACTGAACGCTGTATAGATACTAAAAAAGACTCGCACGTGGGTTTGACAATTTGCTTTCCTTTTTCAATTAGGCCTCTTCTCCAACTATAAATACAACCTCTTGGCAAGAAATCTGAACCTTTTCCTCACCTAAGAACATCATATAATTGAGATTTTCACGTGGAACACTTAGAAGATCGATGTATAGCAAATGGACGAGACTTGGAGATTACTTGAAGAATTGATACTTGGTGCAAACTTTCCATTCTTCTTTGTTATTTTTAATGAAAACTTTTATTTATTTTTTCTTGTTGTTTAATCATAATGTGTAGCTAAATCTCATGTTGAGATGAATGATATAGCCTAGCTTTATTATTTTAATATAGTTTTAATGATTCGTTTGATTTATTGATTTATTATTGTGTTTAATACATGAGTTAATTGACCAATAATTCATGATTTAATGATTTATTTTCATAATTTGAGAGGTGAGTTAATAACTTAGATCAAGGTAATAAATTTGGTAATTGGACAAGACATAGGATACACTTTTGTTATTATCAGGGTCGTATATGAATTCTTGTATTTATTGCATCTAGATAAGGAATATTCAGACCCTCTGTAGAGATACATGGTTTACTTATTTAGGTAGAACTGATTTAAACTCAATAGAGGAAGTTCAATACATTAGTGAATTCAACCGAATGCATATTTAGGAAATAAAATTGAAATTGGAGTTAATTTAATTGGTTAGGTGAAATCGTGAATTCCAACTACTTTACAATCATTTTTAAAAAAAAAAACAATCTTGCAATTTAAATTTTTTAGTTAATTTTCTTAGTTTTAGATTTCAAACACCAAACTCATTCGTATGTTCAAATAGGGATAAGAACTAAAATATTTCTATACTTAATAGCGGTGATCGTGGGAACGATAATCCGAACTTTTTTGTCAAATTTATTACTTTTCATGATTCATACACTTCCGGGTATATTTTGCATCAGAAAAATAAAGTGAACAGAAAGCTATGAAAGACTGTGATGCAATTTGGTTAATCGTAGATCTACTAACCAAATATGCACACTTCCTACCAATTAAAATGACCTTTAAGATGGAATAGTTAGCCAACTTATACATCCAGGAGATTGTAAGGTTACGTGACATGTCCGTTACTATCACTTCAGATCGAGATCCACGATTCCTATCTCGATTCTGGAAAGAATTACATAATTTCATAGGAACTAGACTAACCTTCATCCTTTCATCCGCATACGGATGGACCATCTGAACATACTATTCAAACTCTAGAAGACATGCTTGTGCATGTGTATTAGTGTTTCCCTTGAATTGGGATCATTATCTACATCTGATCGAAATCTCGTATAACAATTTTTATCATGCTTCGATCCAAATTCCTCATTTCGAAGCCTTGTATGGAAAAAAATGTCGATCACTATTATATTGGAATAAGGTAGGTGAGAATATGATTTCAAACTCTGAAATGGTGGAAGTTATGATTGAAGCAATGGGGAAAATAAAAAAGGAGATTACAAGCAGCATAAGATCGACAACGAAATTACGTCTATAGACATCATAGGCCATTGGATTTTACAGTTGGAGATAAGGTCTTTATTTAGATATCTCCAATCAAGAGATTATTGTGATTTGGAAAACGAGGAAAGTTAAACCCGTGATTTATTGGACTATTTGGAATTCTAGAAAGAGTTGGAGAAGTTGCTTATATGGTAGATTTACTTGAATAAATGAAATGAATGCATGATGTATTTCATGTATCTGATATTTGAAAATATGTTCCTGATCCTTGCTATATTCTACCTAAAATTCCAAGAGATATACAACCCGACCTAACTCTTGAGGAAAAATCGATCATAATCTTGATGCGAGATATAAAAAAAAACTTCAAAATAAGATACTCCAATAGTAAATGTATTATGGAAAATGATGCCATATAAGAATAAACAGGGGAACGAGAAGATGAGATGAAGACTCAATATCCAAAACTCCTCTAGTTAATTTCGGGAACAAAATTCTTTTGGTGGAGGGTTGATTGTAACCCCCTGAAAAATTGTGATATCTCTAATTGTTCATTATTATATATAAATTATTTTTAGAATTTTATTTAATTTTTATGAAAATAAAAGGAGGAAAAATGAAAATATAAAGTTATAAAAAAGTGTTTAAATGTTTCTTTTCAAGAGGACTGTTTGAGTACTTTCGACCTCCGCTGAAAGCATGTGCTATGTATGGATTATTTCTCAAAACTAACTTCGATATTTTTAAGTTTGGTCAAAGTATTTTCGCCGGTCAATTTTTATAGGTAGGCATTTTCTGAAAGTTTCGTAAACCAAGTTCTGAGAGACATACTTTGACAAGCCATAAATTTCCTCTACTTGGCCATTTCTTGCATGGTTAAATGCATATGAAAGTAGGCCATGAGTACTTCGAAATGGTACCAATAAATTGGTGTTTTAACTCTATTTGACTCCTAGGAAATGAGCTCAAACCTACCTATCCAAAACTAAAATTTTGAAATTTGATAAGCATGACATTGTAAATAGCTTTTGTAGACCACCCTCTGGCCTCCCTTATTTACCTAACATACCCTTCTTCCAACTTGTTAGGATTTTGTAATTGGAAATTCTGTGAACAATGGACTAAATTGAAAATTGTAAAAGTCAAGGACTTAGGTGCAATTTTGTATAGTTGATAAGGTAGGTTAGGGTTGGGTTGAAAGAGAGGCTAAAATTTGAAAGCTACAGATCGCGCTCACCTCACGCTCGAGCGTGATTTCCTGAATCCTGCCGCTCGAGTCTCACTCGAATTGCGCTCAAGCAATCCATGCCCAAAAACAGGATGCTCAAATCACCCTCGAATTTAGCTAGAGTAGTCCATGCCCATATTAGGAAAAAATCAATTGTTCCTAATCAAACACTTGACATCCTTTGACCTAAGGATTACTTCTTCAATTGTGAAACTTAAGAGCTACTGGAAGTTGAAGAAGGTTGGACTACAAGCGCATGAAGTTAATAGGAATGGGGAGTTCTTGGGGTATCCACTTGGAAGAAGCATCAAGATTTGGAAGCTACTGGAGGTAGTTGTATCTTAGGTTAGCAGGAGTAGATTTGTGTTGTCTAGTGAGGGAAGCTGGATAAATCTAACTGTAATCAAAATTGCTTATAGTGGAGGTAACTGACTTAGTCCCGGAGTTTTTCCCACATTGAGTTTCTTTGTCATCATATTGTTGTGTTAATTGTTTATTGCTTTTCATTGTTACAGTTGTAATAATTCTATTTAGGATAATAAAACATATTTGAATAACCATCTACAAACTATTAAAATTGAAGTATTCATTTTAATAGTAACTATTATGCACGTAAGGTCAAACTTTGGGTGTCCCAGAACTTTCAATTGGTATCAAAGACTAAAATCGATTCTTGACCTTATTTTTGTCTAGACAAGTAGTTCATTGTCTGTCCCACCATATTTTGATGGCAGTAATTACCCTTATTGGAAAGTTAGGATGAGTGCCATCTTAAAATCTATATATGAGCAGGTTTGGAGGAATGTTTTAAATGGTTGGTCAGAACCATCCACTACCATTGCTGGCATAGGCACCCCGACACCTATAGCTAACTGGACTAGGAATGAGAGAAATGAGTGTAATTGGAATAGAAAAGCCTTGCATGCCTTGTTTATGGTTGTCTCCCAAGAAGAATTTAGGAGAATATCCATGTGTGAGGTAGCTAAATAAGTTTGAGATATCTTGCAGACCACACGAGGGAATTCAGGCTGTTAAAATTTCCAAGTTACAGATGTTGACCACTAGGTTTGAAGAAATTAGAATGAGGGATGATGAGACCTTTGATCACTTTTATGCGAGCTTAAATGACATTGTTAATTATAGTTTCAATCTAGGTGAGAGAAATCCTGAGTCCAAGATTGTTAGGAAAATTCTAAGATACTTATTTGAGTGTTTTAGACCTAAAGTTACAGCTATTGAAGAGAGTAAGGATATAGACACCAAAAAAATTGAAGAACTGCAGGATCTCTTCAGACTTGTGAGCTTACATTGAATAAACCTGCTAAATCTATGTCTATCACCTTGAACACCTTTAGGAATGATGAATCTGACTCTTCTGATGAAAGTGTTAAAGATGAAGATGTTGTCTATACAATCAAAAAATTCAAAAGATTCTTTAATTCTAAAAAGGGGCAATTTGGGAAATACCAAGATGACGCTAGTAAATTCAGAAAGGGTAAGAGAGATAAAAGAGAAACTGGAGAGTTCAGAAAAGTATCTAAGCATGTGAGGTGTCATGAGTGTCAAGAATTTGGGCACATGAGAGCCGAGTGTCCTAGTAATAGGAAGAAGCCTAGCAAGGCTATGAATGTCATCTAACTGATAGTGAGTCTGAATCAGGTAACCAGAGTGATGAGTCCACCAATGAGGAAAGTGGAAAGTACATTGCCTTCATTTCTAGGATTAAGAGCGAATCTGAAAGTGCCAGTAAGAAGAGTCGTGACTTATGTAGTGGTGAGTCTTCAGGAGAAGAGTCTGAGAATCAAGAGGATATTCATGAGGTGTTTGACCAATTATATGAGGAATTCATTAAATTGAAGAAAGTGAGTAATGCCGCTTTTAAGAAAGTGAATAAAGTTGAACTAGAAAAGGAAGGCTTGTTGGTCAAACTAGAAGAGTCTAATAGTTAGTTGCAAATTGTGACTAAGTGTTGAGAAAGTGAGCTTGAGAAGACCTCCAGGTTAGCTAGTGAGCTAAGTGCTGAGAAAGGAAATTTAGAAATCCAAGTTAGCAACCTGTTGTACGAACTTGAACATTCAAAAGCTTAATTTCTTGCCTTTTCTAGTAGTTCAGACAAGTTAGAAAACATTCTAGGAATGAGCAAGCCTGCTGGTAATAGGGATGGTCTAGGTTTTGATAAGAACACTGCTAGTACATCTAAGACCACATTTGTCCATGTATGTAACCAAGCCCAGATATGTACCTAACCCTAAGCGTAGGACTCATCGACCTAGGAATAGACGTCAGCATTCACAAAACAATGGTCCGAGGTTTTTCCCTACTTGCTTTCACTGTGGTGAGTTAGGTCACATACATCCCAAATGTCATCATATCCTTAACAGAAAGCATAACATGAGATTTAATAGGAATCACAATCAAGAGTCTGTTGGTTAAGTTAAATTTCTTGCTGATCAAGTGAACATGTTGACCAAATTGGTGATACAAATGTCTGGTAAGTTTTCTGCTACTAGACAGGAATGTGTGAAGAAGAGCGATCAAAGAAATTTGGATATTGGTCACAATGCTCTTAAAGATAAGAGCGTGTCAATACCTAACTGATTGAGTATTTTTGGTCCATGCATGTGTTTGTATCATGTATGATAATTTATTGTTGCATGAATCTTATTTGTTTACCTATTTTTTAGGCAGTTATTTTATTTCTTTCATGTGCATTTTTTTGATTGTTTTAGCACCTGCATGTTTTTGTTTTTGATATGTGCTTGATATATATATATATATATATATATATATATATATATATATATTTTTTTTTTTTTTTAAATTTTGTGTGTGATGCATACTCATGCTTTATATATTGGAAAATAAAAAAAAAATAAAACTGGAATATTTGAAAAGTACAAAAATATTGTAAAAAAAACAATAACAAAAACAATTTGTTTGAATTTTGTATGTTTTACAGTATGATGTGAAACTTACTTAAACTTGTGTATTGTGATCATGTTTAAGTTTATTTAATGAATTGTAGCACAATTTTCATTGCTTGCTTAGGTTACTATGTACTTTATATAGGTGTCTTCATGTACCATCTGCACTGCAAACACTTTGATATTGTAAGTTGCACTTAACTGCGTGTGTAAGATTTTGGATAACAGTCACTTGTTGATAAGATGACTTTGAACATGGATCAACCAATTTTAGTAGACCTGAGCTCTTATAAATCCCCTTGTAATAAAAAAATTCAGATCTTAATGTTCTCTGTCGGGGCCTATTTGACTCAAGTTATTAAGCCTATGGGGTGCTTTATAACATGGTGCCTATGGTCAATTGACTTGTGTTAGCCGACAGTAAGCTTGCTACAAGGGTCGTCTTGGTCGTCTAATGAGGGAAACTTGCACTTAAGATGAAAAATAATGATCTTGATAAAGTTTGATATTTATTGGAAAAATATGCTTGTAGTTAGGGGGAGTTTGAAATAAATTTGCAAATGAGCTTCATTTTTAAGGTCCTACTTTGCATTAAAATGGTTTGATTTTCATAAGTAGGGGGATAAGCTTATTGGCAGTGATGTTTTGCATTTTCTTTCTCACAAATATAAGGTGGAATCCTACTTACAAAGGATTAGTGGAACATTACACACATTAGTCGCTTATATAATTTACTACATTTTAACTTGGGTTAAGTATGTGAAAAGAGTTTGCATTCATTAATTATACTTATGCATGGCAACTACATCATTTTTAAGTTTTTCCATTAAAATGCTAAAAATTGATTTGAAAATTGCACCATTCCTCATTTGTGACAAAAAGTGGGAGAGAAAGGTATGGAATCAAGAAGTATCGAATGAAATTCAAATTCAATTCTACATTGGCATTGCATGAATTCTATGTTCATAAATTTTATGTTCGTGGGGTTGTTGGGGGAAAGACAGAGATACATTATATCCTACTGTATTCAAAATTTCAAGTGTTGCAGTAAGGGGGAGCATTTATTTTGTTTGCACTACATGCATTCAATTTGCATAGTTGTTTGAGTTTTGATGTTTTGTGGTATAAATGTTTGTTTTGGTGCTAGATTAGCATTTATATCAAATCTCAAACTAGCATGCTTGATTGATATTTCATGCCTTGATTATTGGTTTTGATTATAATATGGTTGTTCTCGTATCAAATGCTTTTACACTGGTATTTTAGTGTTTTGATTTGAGGAAACAGGGAATGCAAGAAACAAGACTTGACTTGACTTAGTTAGTTTTTTGTTTTGTTTTTAGTACCTTGACTTATTGAGTTGTTTTGTCACAGAATGTCAAAGGGGGAAGTTTGTTAGGATTTTATAATTGGCATTTCCATGAACAATGAACTAAATTGAAAATTTGTAAAAGTCAAGGACTTAAGTGCAATTTTGTATAGTACCCTAATTCTATTTTTAACCTATTTTTCGTGGCCCATATCATTCTACTATATATACCAAGCCTATGCACAAAAACCAAATAGGTTGTTATCTAGTTTTCAGAGCCTTAACATCTTTCTATAAATCCTATGATTTGATAATCTAAGAACCAAATTCACCATTGATTGAATTTATACTTTTCTTGTGATCCGACAACTCATATTAGGAAAAACATCAATTGTTCCTAATCAAACACTTGGCATTCTTTGACCTAAGGATTACTTCTTCAATTGTGAAACTTCAGAGCTGCTAGAGGTTGAAGAAGATTGGATTACAAGCCCAGGAAGTTAACAAGAATGAGGAGTTCTTGGGGGTATCCACTTGGAAGAAGCATCAAGATATGGAACCTACTAGAAGTAGCTCTATCTTGGGTTAAAAGGAGTAGATTTGCGTGGGTAAATCTAACTGTAATCGAAATTGCTTATAGTGGAGGTAACTGGCTTGGTCCCAGAGTTTTTCCCACGTTGGGTTTCTTTGTCATCATATTGTTGTGTTGATTGTTTATTGCTTTTCATTATTACAGTTGTGATAATTCAACTTAGGATAATTAAACTTGTTTGAATAACCATTTAGAAACTATTAAAATTGAAGTGTTCATTTTAATAGTGACTATTCCGCACGTGAGGTCAAACTTTAGGGTGTCCCAGAACTTTCACATCTCTTGCTTACATGGATTAAGCTAACCACCTCAAACTTGGCCATGATTATGAAGATAAAAACCTAGTCATTGTCACCTTCTTAAAGGAGTTGGTATAATCCCAAACAGTGGCCAAGTCTTTCCTAAAAATAGTTGATGGTTTGAAATGAAAATCCATGCTAAAACTTTCCTGCAATGAAGAGTTAGAGAATGAACAATCTTCTTCAAAACCCTAAGCAAGTAACCTATGGTGAAATCTTGCTTTAAATCCATCTCATTAGTTCATTTAAAGAGAAGTATGCTTTTATGAAGTTCTAAATCAAAATTAAAAAAAAAAAAAAAAGGATCAAATGAATCAAAAAAAACAAGTTGGAAAAAATCACCAGGTGTTGATACCTGTGGAAGAAGATGACTTAGTGTTGACACCCATGTTAACACCTCTGTAAACACCCTTGCAGACACCCGGCCATTTTTGGGTTTTAATCTGCGTATTTTGCTTTCATGTGTTTTTTCAGGTTGATAATATCATATCTATATACACTGAGTATTTGATTCACACTCTTCTATGTGGCATAACATGTTAACGTATTTTCGATATTTCATTATATGATTGATTATGAATCAGAAGAAATGTTTAGGATTATAGATTCAAACTCTAACCTCCTATGGTAATCATTATGTTGTGAATATCGATTTTGCATATCGGGAGCCCCTTGTGAAACTGAGGCCTGTGATGATTGACATTTTGTTGAGGTCGAGTATTTTGAAAAGTAAAATGATGAAGTCTTATGATTTGTGTCCACCTTATCGATATCTTGTTTATGAACTTTTTTAAGCGCTTGGGGTCAATGAGACATCCTATGATTTTACTTTGAATCATTGTTTTGAAGAAAATGTGCATATGTATCAATTACTCATTGAAGTATTATTCATATATTCATGTTTTACAAAATGTAGATACTGCACTTTGATATGTTTGAGGTGATCTCTCGGGAATGGATAAAGTCGGTCGATGTGAGGTTCTATATATATATATATATATATATATGTGTGTGTGTGTGTGTGGTGGAGATACACACCTAGTAGTCGTAGCATGATTTTCTAGTTGTGACGCTGTTCATTCGGTTACACTTCTATGTTGACTTCTATAATATCGAGACTATGAATTTGTGTACTCTAATAACTTTCTAGGAGAATTGTGTAGCAGCAAAAGTTGTAATAGCCATATTGTAAATAGAAATGAGGATATTTTGAAATACCTTTTTGTAATTCCTTTTTCGGAATGACTATGTAGATTATCACGGAAATGTTTTGTAAAAGTGTTTTATGTTGTGGTTCAGGTAGTTTGGTGTTGACACAAGGGTTTTTTGTGCCAAATTTTTTGAAACTTGTTCCATTTTCCAACTTATTAGCTATTAATTAATATGTGGAGTTAGATTCATCACAAGGCCAATATTTATATTTGTTGTTGCCCACCGAGACTCTAGATATTGCACTGGAAATTACATTATATACCAATATGGCATGACATATGTATACAATGCTTGCCATTTCAATCCGTAGTCCCAAGGCCACCAAAGGACCTCACTATGTAAGCTTGATCCACCAACACCTCATCCTCTACAACACTTAATGATTGTTGGGGGCCTCAAGCGGGTGTATATATTCAAACTCGAAGTATAGTATGGTATACCCGTAGGACTACTTTACTATTATTAACGTCGTCTTAGGAAATTCGTGTAGTCGAAGATTCTAAATTTGAGACTTTCTACACCAAAAATATTCTATTAAATGAAGGTATTTGTGCTTGGATGGAAGCTCAAGATCAGCCTCATGAAAACCATTCTCTCTCCATATACTAATTATCTATTTCTTTACAATTTTTGAAAGACTTCTTCTAATTAAGTCCACATAATGCACGTGTCCATGAATGTCACTATATATATTGTGCTCCAATTATATGTTATAGTTACGTAAGATGACATTTCAATGGCATTCATGTACATTAATAACAGGTCATATTATCAAAACATGTCTCATATGCTTTCACCGTATACTAATATTTAGCACATCATATTTGACGTATATTGCACCAGTAATATATTTCATGTAAGCATATAAGAACACATAGCAATACAAATATAATTGTTTTGCACTACAGATGAACAATTACTTAACTCCTTCATTGGCTCCTAAGGGCTTGTTTAGTCTAGGAAAAAATTACAAACTTTTTCCTAAAGTTCATTTTCTACCACATATTTGTATAAGACACATCACTTTACACACTTTTCAATAACTTTTTAACCACACATTCAATTTTTTTTTATTTCTCCTACACGAATTAGACACTAAAGTTTATTTGCACCACTAATTTTCTTGAAGTCAAACTAGACTAGATTGTTTTTCACACCATCCCTATCTTATATATAAATTATAATTTCTTAACGTGATAATATATTACCTCAACTAATAAGTATACATTAGAGCCTAATAAATAATAGATGATTAAAGTAATTAGAATCCAATAAATCATAGATGATTAAAGTTGTTCATTTTGCTGCAAATATTTAATTGAAATATTTATAGGGCTAACCCTAATTAAAGGGGTTGACCAGCTTTATTATATCTCATAGGAAAATAAATGTAATTCCCCTATTTAAAATAATTATACTAATAATATTAATAAAATCATAACACATAATATAACATAATAGTATATATTATTATAATAATAAAACAGAACAAAAGCAAACATTTTACAAGTTTTGGGGGGATCAATCTCCAACCAATCATTATGGGTGGTCGATCCCCCTCCCCCCCCCCCCCCCCCCTCCCCGGAAAATATGGATGGATCGGTCTACCAATAATATAAAATAAAGGGGATTGACCTCCCCTCTTTGTACAAGGATGTCGATTCCCTCCCCCCTAAAAATGAAAGAGTACAGAGGGACCTTTTTTTCCCCCCTTTTCCTTCCACTGAACAAATAATCCATATTTATAGTTTTTCCCCCCTCTGGAACTTAGTTACAATTAAATAAATTATTTTCTCTTTTAATCCTATAAAATATAAGAATTTCATTTAAGTCCAAATAGTTATTAACAACTCAAAATTAATTCTATAAAATTTTATTTTAACTTCTAAAAATTATAGAAATTTTTGGAATGTTACACTAATGGAGTGTGAAGACGTTTCATTAAGTTATACCTTAAATTAGAAATAAGTAATTAATTATTGAGTAGTCATATTAATACCATAATTTTAATAAAATGCACCACAATTTAATTGTATTAAAGGTTTATGTTCAAGTCTGAAATTTTTAGAAGTCAAAGTCAACAAAGGAAGTGACTTGGCAAGTAGAATGAAATCACGATGTGTGTAATTGTTCGGAGACGAATAGACAATTAGATTATTAACAAACTGAAGTCAATTTGTTTACTTAATAGAGATCTAGTTTGCAAGTGATTTAGAAATCATGTCTCATTATCATGTCGCAAATAACTTAAATCAAGAGGTAATGAGTTTCTTTTGTGGAGACCTTTTGGTTCATCGTACTATTGCTCTGGACTTACATACAACTACATTGATCTTAAAAAAATGGCTTTAGACTTTTCTTCCTTTTGATGAGCATTCAAGTGAAAAGATGTCCTAATTAATGGAATGTCAGCTAAAAGAATGTGATGAAATAATATTGTAGACATAGTCTAACTACAAGTAATAGACCTTTTTCATGCTATTTGGTGCACATATGAGAAACAAATGGTGTGCATAGTTTTGGCCTCCGTTTGATAAACTTGTTTATAAACAAATTTATAAAAAACACATTTCTCCAAATCACTTTTAAATCTAACACATTTCTGTAAATCACTTTTCAATCACACATTTTACCTCAAAAACATCACATTCTTTATTGAATTTTTAACTAACCCCACTAGTATAGACAGAGTCACTCGCGTCGGTTGTTCAGGACAATACGCATCGATTGTAACAATGCATTTGGGGGCGACATGTAAAGACTAGACATTTTTGCTTAAAAACTGATGCACATTTATTTATTTATTTATTTTTAATTTTTTTTCACCAAATCACCTTTACACACACACACACGCACACTACATTCTCAATATGCACATCATCAAATCTATCACCACCCAACATATTTATAATTGACATATGCGTAATAAATTAAATAAATCAACAATAAATACCAAATTAGTTTTATATTTACAATATTGTTAATTAGTTATACAAATGTTTACATGTTTGCACAAAAAACCAAAACTTACCCACTCTTTAGCGAAGTATTTGGCCCATAAATTTTGAATCTCGCCAATTTCCTTCGTTGAGTAGTATTTTTTAAATGACTACAAATAATTAAAATGAATTATAGTTATTTGTTAATAAAATATAAATTCATAATTAAGCAATTCTTAGTATTTAGTAACTTGTACCTAATCTAAAGAAGAGAGTTGAGAATAGTTTGTGACTATTTCAAACATATTTCTCATAACAAAGTAACAACATTCAGAACCTTCAGGTTGCTGAGGACACTGAAGTTTGCACATTATTGAAAACTAATATTAGTAATTTAACTAAATAGAATATGGGACTAATTCAGAAATTTATACTAACTTATAAATTTTAGTTTTCATACCTAAATACTTTTCCAAGTACAGGGCCATATGTCCTCTGGCATCTACATGCCCAAAACATTCTAAAAGCCCTAAAATCTCAATAAATATGAACAAGTTAATAAAACTTAAAACTCATATAGAAAATTTTGTAGAGTCTCCCCCTATAAATTTAATTTATCCAACTTGTAGAGAGATCATGTTATTTAAAACTATCCCAACTAATCAATAATCACAACACAAACACATTAATTTTACCTCAACTCTCCACAATTATTCTATGAAAACTATCCCAACTTATCCACCATGCACTAAACAAAAAAGCATGACAAAGGTAATAATTGCTTACATATTCAACAATGCCTTGACATATATGTTACGCCTACATGACTGCGTTGAATCCATTATGTATTGGATTGGCAACAAATCACAAGCAACATCCAGTGATTTTTATATATTATGAACGTGCACGTAAATATGAAATGATTGACAACAAATCACAAGCAACATCCAGTGATTTTTATATATTATGAACATACACGTAAATACACCTTTAAATATCAAATGATTCAAATTAAGTAAAAAATAAATAATATTAATGGTCTTACTCCTGAAAGTACGGTGCTAGAATGAATTGCTTGGATTCCAATGTCCCCATGGTTACAGCCATGTAAGTCATAACACTATTGGCATTAGTTTTTTATTCTAATAGACGCAATCTGTGATGGAGACATACACCTAATTGACTCCACACCGAAATGCTAACACAACACAGTGAGGAACCTAAAAACAATTAAATCAATAAAAAAATAAAAAAATAAAAATTTAAATGGAAGTTATAAATTTGTGTTAAGCAGTCTTACATTATGAATATTTGCAGTATAAATACATTTAACCATTGCATTATAAGAAGGTCAGTGATGTCATCGACTATAACAAAACCTCTCTCGTCCGTATAATGGAACACAAACGCGTCTGGAGGCAAGTGGAAGTGTTCGGTACCAAGAGGTAATGTAAGGGCCCAAGTGTGTAATATCTTGCAATCATCATCCAGACATTGTAACGTTGCATCATCAATAAGTGGGGGTCGTTGGGTAGATGACATTTCATAACTCTAGGCCTTTTTTCTATATCAGATTTTTTATATTTTTCGTTAACACTCCCTGTAATTAGAAAATTTTTATCATCATAAAATGTCTAATATAAATTTAAAAGGAATTAATATTGAAAGAAGCTTTTCTATAACTCAAAATTATTACCCTTCCTAAAATCACTAAATATTTAAACCATTGACTGAAGCTTCCAATAGCTTTTCCCACCATAGTGTGGTATTGAGTTGGCATTGAAAGAAGGAACGCTTTTGCACCAAGTATAACATCATCAACAGACACCTTAACATGATCAGTCAAGAGTGGTTGATGGTGCACCACAGTCTCATGTCCAAACGGAAAAACTGTCCCTCTTGCTAAAATCTGAGACTCACAATTACAATTTACAGCTAGATGACAAGGAATCGAATTCTGTTGTTCAACGTGATCGAAAATCAATGTTGGAACATACAGTTGAAGGAAAATAAATAATATTCAATAACTAAATAATTTAATTAATATTTAGTTCCAGGAGTCCAACAAATGGATCTTGATCAACAGAGTGGCAACTGCTGTGAGTTGGTGGTCGAAGATCATGTGGAGTTATGTCTACCTCGACATCAAGATTTACCCCCATGCGCCGGATGATAGAATCATATCTTTGCTTCATATTTTCGAACTTACTCTGTCACTTTGACATAGTTTTCCTCTGACCCAATTAGTCTCCTTCGTGATCATCTTCTTAAGATCATCTACTGACATGACTCCACTCGATCATCTGTTGGAGTTATCGGACCTATCATAAACATCCCTCGCTGTGACAAACACCATACCCCTCACCCCAATGAGGACGCTTCTCCTTACCAAGGGCTTCTGATAAGACATCGTGGTGTCTCTTTGAAACAAATGTCCATTGAGCTTCCTTAGGTTTTTGAATCTGTTCCCAATTATGAAAAACTGGGAGGCTTACAATTTCTTCATACACTCTCTCATTTCTCTCATTGGAGATGTAATAAGTTCTATCTTCTTTTATCTTGCTTGAATCCAATCTAAACTGCAATCTTCACGTAACATGGACGGGCTAATTGACCCACAAGAAGAACCAGAAGAAAGTAAGTCTGTTACAAGCCACTGTGGCCTCATCCCTACATAACCACTGGAGCCCAAAAAATGTGGATTCTCATTCCGCAATTTGCTATCCCTGGCTTATTAATTTTTTCCTTGAAATAAATCATTGCATGTTTTTAGTTTCAACTAAATAATAAAAAAATAATAAGAATAATGATATTACTTGAACAATGAAATAACAGAGATGGGTAGGTGATGCGTACTTCGGGTGATTGTTGTTAGGCACCAACATTGTCTTGAAGTCTTTCCATTGTATCCCCGCAATTTTCAAAATAATTTGTTTCTTGCTGTCATTGGGTATTGATAAGTATATTTTATACGCTTATTTCTATCCTAAAAGTTGGATTTTATATGTTTGTTTTAAAATATTTGATATTGATTCTGTTATTATTTACTTATATTTCATAAATGTCCCAAAGTTGAGACATCAAAGGAATTGAAGCAAAAATAAGTTAATTGGATGACAAAAGAACCAAATTGTGCAAATGAAGAGTTGATGATGCCAATTTTAATAAAAGTCGAAGAAGAAATCAGATTTGGACGAAATCAGAAGTTTAGGGACTCAATTGCATCAATCAAAAGTTGAAGGACCAAGGGTGTAATAAAATATTGAGGACGAACCTATAGCACTTCAAAAGATGAAATTGAATAATTTTCGAAAAACTGAACGGTCGCATGGAGCCAAGTCGTGCAGTCGCAAGACCATCTTTGTAGCAAACTGAGGCTAAACATATAAAGGCATGCGACTGCATGATATTATATCGCACGATCGCATGGTCAAATTCTAGGCCAACTGGTGGGCTTTTTGCACTATTTTAAGCGGGTTTCTCATCTTTTTGACCTAGCCTTCGAGCAAATCTGTAAAAAAAAAAAAAAGACCAGAGGCACATTTTTTGGGGTTCCCAACTTGCTAAATTCATGCTACAATACCTCGAAGTGCCGAGGGGTCCATGCAAAGCCAATAACAAGATCGAAGATACAATTGCAAGAAGATATATGCTGTGACGTCCTTTAATTATTCTTGTTATTTATTCTCAATTATGTATCTAGGCTAAGTTTTTAGTGTTATGATTTTGATGAAGTTTTAACTATTTGATTCCGTGTTTTGACTTATCGTTTAATTTACCCAAATTATGGGTTTGATGCAATTAAATAGTGCTTCTATTGTTATCCAATTGTTTGGCCAACTTTTGTGTGATTGTCATGATGTTTTCCTATGTTCAAAAGAGTAGAAATTCATTAGATGTGATTTAATTACCATAAAGTTCGATAGGAGATAGAAATATACCCTTATACTTTATGTTATCCTTGAAAGTGTTCACAAACATTTTAATGTTTTTCTATATGTTTTAATTGTCATAGAAATATAGTCAATTTGCGTGTAGGAAAATATTTTTATTCATCGCTCGAAAGAGGACTTAATTTACTTTAGAAACACGGATTTTCAAAATCCATGATTTGTATTTAAATGATTTGGTCAAAATATGGATGATGTAATTAAAATGAATTCATAATTCTATTGCGCTCGTTTTTCATTATTTTAAATCAAATTTTCTCGTTATTTTTAGTTTAATATTAGTTTAGTTTTCATTCAAAAATTCTCAAATCAAAGCTTTTTCTAGTTTCGGTTAAGGTTCATAGTCTAAAATACAATTTACACAATCCTTGTGGGAAGCAACATGTATGTTGAACTCCCACTGAAAGGCAACAATAATATGCGATGTTAATTTTAAAAAAACTACGTGCAATCAATTATTAATTAACTACATGTATGAAGTGGTGTGATATCTTGATATCTTCCCATATCTCCTTAAGGACTTGATCAACTTTATGCCAATCATTGATATTTATATCCATGTGAACACGTACCAATAGAAAATGGATGGGTTTTGTCGAAGTGATGTAGTCTTCTTCATCCACCACATCACCAATGCAAACAATACATCTCTTTTCTTGAAGGACAACTGACCACTAGGTATCGGTAGGATCAGGAACGTAAAATACCTATTTCGCTTATGATGCAAGTATGAATGGCTCATCAAGATAGCCCAGCCGACCAAAATACACCAAAATGACACCTAATTTATCCACCTGAACACTCTGTCAGTTATAAACTCATTTAAATCGAAAGAGATGAAACTTGAACTCCTTGTAATCAAGTTCCCAAATATTTTCAATCACATCCCAATAAGACATTGTGGCATCTATTGGCCTGGTATCTTGGGTACTGAAAAAATCTATTGATAGTGCTACTTGTATCACTCCACTATTTTGTATTTTACTCTTATAATCTTGACGTTTTATGCAAAATGTATACCTATTAATGTCACATGCTTCATAAGATCTCACAATCATGCCAGGACCGATACGCTAACCACTTTATCTTTTTAGCTATGGTATCCGGCGCTTGTGACAACTTTTGCATCACTCTACCTTTGAACCATTTTGAAAATTAGCGATTGTTTTGATTAGTCACCCACATTTCATCTTTTGAAGGATTAAGTCACCTTAAAATGGATATGTGCTTGTCCAAATATGGATGAACCTCAGTAAGGTGTTACAAGACAAGGAGGTGTGCTTTGTCTCGCAATTCAACATAGGGCACGATTGTTTTGTATCCAATCGTACATTTACCTTTGAGTCTTCTCTCGTGACGAAATTTAGGAATACCAATAGCCTCAACACCATCCAGGTAATCAATACAAAATTTAATAACCTACTTAACAGCATAACCTTCAATGATACTGCCTTGAGGTCGAAATCGGTTTCTCACATATCCTGTTAATATACCTATGTATCTCTCAAATGGATACACATACATGAAGAACACCCGACTACAAATTTTAATTTCTCTCACCAAGTGAATAAATAAGTGCACCATAATGTAAAAAAATGATGACGGAAAATATATTTCAAATTGACATAGAGTGATAACAATATCAGCCTACAAATCATCCAACGTATTGGGATCAACAACTTTACTGTAAATTGCATTAATTAAGACATGAAAATCATGAGACTTACCAACCAATTTCAAGCTCTTCATCGACACAAGATTTTTTATGTTTGATGAGTATCCGATGGAACCTTAACAACATTTAGGCACTCACAAAAACTTGTTTTCTCATTTCTAGACAAAGTATAGCAAGCTGGGGGTAAATAGGTACACTTTTCGACTCTTGCGATGCTAACTTACCCCGTATCCCCATTTCTACCATGTCTTTTCTGACTTTGATACCATATTTCGTCTTTCCTTGAATGTTCAATAATGTCCCGATTATACTATCACATACATTTTTCTCCACGTGCATTACATCACGACAATTACTTATAAATGTTCCCAGTAGGGTAGATCCCAAAATATGGATCTCTTCTTCCAAAGACCCTTCTAAGGAGGCGTAAAAGGTTTGCCAAACACGACATCAAAATTTTTAACTCGTTCATAAAACTCATATCCTGTTAAAGGCAAGCGGGAAACTCAAGTCTCGATTTTTCCATTCAAGAGCCTTTTCTTCTTTCGATAAGGATGGTGAAAAGGAGAAAGACTCGATGACTCATGACACCTTTGCAAGAGAGCCTTTCTTATCATCCCCATTATCATTGCCTTCCTTTCACTTATACCTAGATGTCCCACACTTTGGACACAGATGCAAGTCCTTATACTCATTCCAATACAATACACAATCATTTGGACATGCATGTATCCTCTCCATACGCATCAGGCACAACATTTTTTTGGCTCGTAGATTGAACTAGAAAGCTTGTTATCCTCCAGCAGTATTTCTCGAAAAAGTTCCAATAATGCCGTGAAAATCCTATCACTCCACCTATTCTTTTCTTTCAAGTTATACAATTTGAATATAGCAAACAATTTTGTAAATTTACTACAACTAGAAAGCACAAGATTTTCAGAATCATTGAACTAGTTATCGAATAAATGAGGTTTTTCAATGAAATCATCTTGTATATCAAGAATCATTTCATCTATCTGATCATTATCCACATCATTCTTGTCATTGTCCACATTAATCTCATCATTATTACTCAAATTATTATCCTTCTAATCACCCTTATCATCACTGGTGCTCATCCTAGGAAGTATACTCTCACCGCAACATATTCATCGTGTATGACCTTTCTTAAATCCACGACAAATCAAATGGCTCTTCACTTGTTCAGAGCTACGAAACTTTCTCATATTCTAACAATCACAACAAGGATACAAAATCATTTCTCCGCCTTCCTTTATTTTGTTTTCTTCAGCACATTTCATAAACTCTTCAACCCATTTCACATATTCATGTGTATTATGTCTCCCATACATTCAACTTCGTTCCATATCTAATGACCTATATATAAAGATATTCACCATGTATTAAAACGAGTGAAATCACCTTAAATTATAATTTTCATTTTTTAAAATTGGACTTAGCCAATCTAAAATGCCACAATAAAATCAAAGCATTTAACTTCAAAAAATTTAAAAATCAAACACAACTCCAGTCAATTCCCAACTCCTCAACATAAAGAATCTACAATCAATACCCATCGATACATCAATACAACCAAACAATTTCAAAGTTAAATACCTAAAAATAGAAATTTAGGCTACATTCCGATTGATTGGAACTCTATCGTCTGCCATGTCTAACTCTGCTTGTCGAGCTGCTTCCAACTGTTGTCTTCGCCTTTGTCGAAAGGTGCGTTCAATTTCTGTATCAAAATGAAGCAATTCACAAGATTTAGTTCTTCTTAACATAAATTAAATTAAACAAAACTAAAAATAAAGTCAAAAATAAAGTTAAAAGTAAAGTAAAAACTATTGGGTATCGATATTAATAAAAAGAGTCCCCGGCAACGGCATCAAAAACTTGTTCACTGATATCTCGCGATCCCCGCAAGTGTACAGGTCGTGAGAAGTAGTAAAGTGGACCTAGAAGTCCGGATTATCGTCCCACGGAGACTTCTATTAAGTATCGAAATATTTAGTTCTTATCCTTATTTGAACGGATGAATTTGGTTGAGATTGTAAACTAAAACCAAGGAATTAAACTAAAGAAATAAAATAAATGCAGAATTTGTTTTGTTTTTAAAAACGATTGTAATGTAGTTGGGAATCCAGATTTCACCTAGCCAATTATATTAACTCCAATACCAGTTTTATTTCCTAAATATGCATTCGGTCGAATTCACCATTGTATATTTAAATTCCTCTCTTGAGTTTAAATAAATTCTACCTAAATAAGTCAACCGTGTATCTCTACATAGGGTCTGAATATTCCTTATCTAGATGCATAATACACAAGAATTCACACACGACCGCAGTAATAACACAAGTATATCTCTATCTCTTGTTCAATTACCGGATTTATTACCACGTTCTAAATTATTAACTCATTTCTCGGATTATGGAAATAATTCAATATATCATGAATTAGTGATCAAGTAATTCAAGCATTAAAAATAATAATAAATCAATACATGCAACGAATTACTAAAACAAAGGAACTTGGAATTAAAATAATTAACTAGACTACATCGTTCATCGCAACGTTAAATTTAGTTACACATCATGATTAAAAAGCAAAAACGATGAAATAAAACGTTCATTGAAAACAACAAGAAGAAAGGAAAGCATGCACCAAGTTTCAATTCTTCAATTGTCTTCAATTCACCTCCCTTTGCTATACTTCGATCTCCCAAGAATTAAATGATATAATCAGAATTTAGGCCTGTTCTTAGGTGAGGAAAAGATCCAGTTTTCGTGCCTCACAAGTTGTATTTATAGGTCAGGGGGGAACATAGGTCAAAAGAGAAGAAAACCAGATGAACTTCACAGGAAAAGCCCAAGTCAAAGGCCCAGTGGACAAGCGCGTGATCGCTTGGTGCATACCCTAGCGATCGCGCGGATGACATTAAAACTCTCGGGTTAAAAATTCAAGGCATTGCGCAATCGCGCAGTTGGATTTCTGCCGTCGCGTGATGTGTAATTTCCATCTTTTCTTGGCTGTATAAGTTAGTCCTCAACTTTTAATTGCATCCTTAGGTCCTCCAACTTCTGATTTGTTCACTTTGGCACCATGTACGCTTCCCAGTTGACTTCACAAACTATGAATTACTCATTTTAGCTCCAATTTAGCATCCAATTGTACATTTTTCCCATTAATTGCTTCATTTTTCATCTTTTGGGATATTTCCTGCAAAGTAACAATTATACACAAATTAAAGAGCATATATTCAAAAACGACAATAATTTATTCTAATTTAGATATATAGATAAGTGTATAAACTACACTTATCACTACCCTCACTTGGCTAGTCCTTGAAACCTAATCTCCATCAATCTCAACATACTTTATTAGTTTCATCGAGGGTTCCCCAAGGACATTGTTAGGGTTACTGAACATGAAAACCTCCCATGTAAACTCAGTAACTTCCCAAGCCGAACATGCCATGATCACTCATCCATAAAGAGTTTTATTGGACTTGAAGCTAGGGAGGACTGAGAGCATACAATCAACAATTAATTGTCTCAAATTCACCATCTCATTTCTTATCACCATCCAAAGAAACCACAAGTCCTTAGGGGTAAGGGTCGTGTGTTTCCCCAACTGTTACTTAATAGTATGAGTAAAAATAAGGTGAAACAAACGTGTATCATGTGGGAGTGAAGGAGAATCAAAACAAGGTGCGGTGAATTTTGGATTCCTAAACACCACACGAGAGGCTTCTAGTTTATCAAACCGACTATTGTAGATAAAATCGCACAAACATCCAAAATGTTTTTGCAATATCATCCAACCTCACCCAAAATACTTTCCCCTTAACATATGTGTGTAAACTATCCTAGGTTTTCCCCGGCCTCTCAAGTAATTCTCCAATAGCATCCACGTTGACATAAAATAAATACACTAACTTTTCACTAATGCATAGACTCAAGCCCAAGAAACCCAACCATTTCACACGTTGAGAGAAAGAAAAAAACTCAAACTTTAGACTAGTAAGGAAAGTGAGGCCGAATTCTTGATCGTGAATTACCATTCCTTCTTGATGTTTTTTTTATCGGCGGTTAGCACCCTCGGTAAAGAAGAAAGCATTTGGAAAATCCTATCATCCGCGATGTAAGGCATCATCATCGTCATCATCATCATCACCACCACCACCACCACTACCACCTTGAGGTTTCTCCATGAGTAACTTACCCGTTCGACGCAAAGGTTGAGAAGAACTCGTCCCACCCAGAGAAGGTGCCACCCGTGAGTACCAATAAGGTTCACCACCGGCCGCCGTCTTCTTTCGGCAATGATCCATCTATGGAAGCTCTTCTTTTTCCTCACTACTTTCATCGCGAAAAATGGGTCTAATACTAGTGATTTTAATAGAGGGTTTCTTGATTCTTCCTATAGTGTAGTGGAAAATATGAAAATGAAGAGTTTTATAATCTAAGGGAAAAGGTGGAAATTGGGGAGTTAGGGTTTGAGAAGTGGGAATAAATGAGGGAGATAAATGGTCGAACCGTATTAAGAATCAGCAAAAACCGCTTTATGTCGGCACCATCGGAATCTGAAAAGTACTATGTGTATCATTCATACTTTGGGGCAATGTGGGTGATTGGTGTGACACACTATCAAGCATGGAGAAGACTCAAGATTTTACTTAGGAACAATTCTTTTATAAGTTTCACTCCAAAAACATTTCAATTTCTGCAAGACAACGAAAGTTGAATAAGTTAAAGACAATGATTCATGTCAGTTTCGGATTACGTCAAGAAGTTTGAAGATTTTTCTAGATTTTCAATCCATATAGTAAGTACAAATGACCTTATAGTAGATTATCTCATTAATGGACTGAAACCAGAATTAGCCCATGATGTACAAATTCCTAGTATACACATGGTATGACTTTTGCAACAGTAGTGTACCGAACCTAATGGACAAACAAGTGGAATCAAAGATTTTTCGAGCTAGTGAAGTCCCATCTTCCTTCAAATCGAAATTAGAACCATAACCGAAAGTGGAACAATGGTATAACTACTCATTAGGGAATAACAATCGATTTCATCATTTGAATAATAGACCTCGTACGGATAATAAGCCAAAAGAAGTGGCAAAACCTTTTTATCGAATATGTGGATAATTTCATATCGGACCTTGTTGTGCAAGGAAAAGGCGTTGCAATGGATGTAGTAAAGAATGGCATAAAATAAGGGACTTCCCTACTAATAAAGGCAAGGCCTCGTAAAAGTCAAATTCCCCAGTGGGACGAATATTCACAGTGGTGTGTCCCGTTGTGCCGAATGACGCAAATATCATTGTAGGTACAACTTATTTTCAAACTGAACCAGCATATACGATGTTTGATTCAGGATCTACTCACTCCTTTGTATCTTTGAACTTCCTTCATGATGTAAATGTGAAACTGATTTCTGTATCGCTTGATATCATTATTCCATCTGGACCCACTCAACATGCTAAATGTTATATTCCTAATGTAGCTACATGTATCCGAAATGTTGATTTGTTTTTGGATCTCATTTATTTGATTTCTATGATTTTGGTATAATTCTTGGTATGAATTGATTACCCAATCATGTAGTTGTGATTGATTGTAAGAAACAAAAAAACTCTAAATTTTCCTAAAAAAGAATCAATTTTCTTTCCACTACCTAAGAAAACCTCAACGACAACCTTCTTAGCCACCAAAGCTACCAAACTTATAATAAGGGACATTCGAGATTCTGGATAAGTCTACGTCAAATAGATACCAAGGATCCTATAACCATCTCTTCGTTACTCGTTGCTCAAGAATTTCAAGGAGTATTTTTCGATGAACTTCCGAGATTTTCACTTGATCGAGAAATTGAATTTGGTATTGAAGTAATCCCAGGTACCCGATATTTATCAAAAGACCCATATATAATGACTCCAATGAAATTAAAAGAATAAATGGTTCAATTAGATGATCTATTAAGTCGAGGATTTATATGACTAAGTACATCCCCATGGGGTGTCCAAGTACTATTCATAAAGAAGAAGGATGGATCAATGAGGTTATGCATTGATTACCATGAGGTAAATACAGTTACAATAAAAAAAAGTCCTCCACCGCAGATCGATGATCTATTAAATCATTTCAAAATCTCAATAGTCTTTTCAAAAACTGATCTTCACTCGGGATGTCATCAGTTGAAAATTTGAGATGAAGACATTCTAAAATCTGCATTTAGCACTCAATATGGACATTTTAAGTTCTCAGTAATTTGATTTGGATTGGCAAACACAACAGCTGTATTTATGGATCTAATGAACTGACTATTCAAAGACTATTCGGATAAATTCGTCATTGTAATCATTGATGACATACTTATATATTCGAAGTTTTGGAATGAACATGTGAAACATCTCTGAACTTTCCTTTAGACATTAAGCGGGAGACAACTATATGCCGAAAGTGTAGTTTTTTGCTAGAAGAATTCATCTTTGGACATGTGGTAGATATGAATGGGATATCAGTATACCCTAGTAAAATTTTAGTATTAAATTGGTCTCAGCCTACTACTCCTACTGAAATTTTAGTATAGCGATGCATCTAAAAATAGATTAGGATGCTTCTTGATGTAGTGGAAAGTTAATTTCCTATGTATCTCGATAGTTAAAATTTTATGAATAGAATTACTGTACCCATGACTTAGAATTGACATCCATTGTCTTTCCCTTAGAGATTTGCCACTACTATCTATATGGTGAAAAGTGTGAGATTTTCACTTATCACAAGAGCCTAAAATATTTCTTCACCCAAAAAGCTTTGAACATGTGACAACATAGATGGTTAGAACTAGTAAAGGACTATGAATCTACTATCAGTTATCATCTCGGGAAAGCGAATGCCATAGCCAATACCCTAAGTAGAAAAACTCTAATGTTAAAAAGGTCCAAGGAACTATAAAAGGAAGTAAAAAACTTTAATTTGGAAATCATAACCCATGAGACATTGTATTTTGAGCTTAGGAAATACATCCCACCCTTACAGCGTGAATCAAAGAAGGATAAGAAATCGACATATTTTCTGAGAAAATTCATAAGAATTTGGAAAATGGAAAGTCAAATGAGTAAAATACCTCTCCTTGAGGAATCCTAAGATACAAGGATATGATATATGTACCAACCATCCAATGGTTATGAGATGAAATTCCGCATAAAGCTCATAATACCCCTTATTCAGTACACCTTGGAGTGAACAAATTTTATCATGAGAACAAATTCTTATATTCGTGGCCAGACATGAAAAGAGAATTTGGGGAATTTTTAGATAAGTTTCTCACTTACCAACAGGTTAAAGCTTAACATCAACGATCGGAAGGTACTTTGCAACCATTACAAATCCCATAATGAAAATTGGAGAAAAAAAATAATTAATTTTGTTAGTGAATTAGTGAAAGTAATAAGTGTATTTTATATACTTATTTATATGTCAAAATGAGAATATTATGCTGTCGTTTTGAAATAAATACTATGTAATTTGTGTCTATTTGTTTACATTTCAGAAAATATCCCAAAATCTTGAGAATGAAGCAATTGATAGAAATTAAGCACAATTGGATGACATTTAGAGCTAAGTTGAACAAATTGAGAAGTTAATAACGTCAATCAGGAAAGATGCATGGTGCTAAAGTGAAGAAATCAAGGTGTGGAGGACCTGATTGGAGAAGAAGATGAATTGAAGTTGGAAGAGAAATAGAAGAAGATTTGAAAGTATGGGGACTATATTGTTGCAATTAAAGTTGAAGGACTGAAGAGCAAATCAAACACGAGGGACCAACTTGTAAATATCTAATGATTGATTTGGATCACAAGATGATTCTTTGAGGATTTTTACCACAAAATTGATTCCAACCACACAAGATTTTGGATAGATTTTTAGTTAGACTTTGAGACCTAATTTTGGGGTAGTAAACGTTCGAATTGGAAAAATCCTATTTCATGAAGAATTGTATATATTTAAGTTACCTTTCTAACTCACTTTGAATAACCTCAATCGGATAAGGAATAGAAATATATGATCCAAATACTGAACGCTGTATAGATACTAAAAAAGACTCGCACGTGGGTTTGACAATTTGCTTTCCTTTTTCAATTAGGCCTCTTCTCCAACTATAAATACAACCTCTTGGCAAGAAATCTGAACCTTTTCCTCACCTAAGAACATCATATAATTGAGATTTTCACGTGGAACACTTAGAAGATCGATGTATAGCAAATGGACGAGACTTGGAGATTACTTGAAGAATTGATACTTGGTGCAAACTTTCCATTCTTCTTTGTTATTTTTAATGAAAACTTTTATTTATTTTTTCTTGTTGTTTAATCATAATGTGTAGCTAAATCTCATGTTGAGATGAATGATATAGCCTAGCTTTATTATTTTAATATAGTTTTAATGATTCGTTTGATTTATTGATTTATTATTGTGTTTAATACATGAGTTAATTGACCAATAATTCATGATTTAATGATTTATTTTCATAATTTGAGAGGTGAGTTAATAACTTAGATCAAGGTAATAAATTTGGTAATTGGACAAGACATAGGATACACTTTTGTTATTATCAGGGTCGTATATGAATTCTTGTATTTATTGCATCTAGATAAGGAATATTCAGACCCTCTGTAGAGATACATGGTTTACTTATTTAGGTAGAACTGATTTAAACTCAATAGAGGAAGTTCAATACATTAGTGAATTCAACCGAATGCATATTTAGGAAATAAAATTGAAATTGGAGTTAATTTAATTGGTTAGGTGAAATCGTGAATTCCAACTACTTTACAATCATTTTTAAAAAAAAAAACAATCTTGCAATTTAAATTTTTTAGTTAATTTTCTTAGTTTTAGATTTCAAACACCAAACTCATTCGTATGTTCAAATAGGGATAAGAACTAAAATATTTCTATACTTAATAGCGGTGATCGTGGGAACGATAATCCGAACTTTTTTGTCAAATTTATTACTTTTCATGATTCATACACTTCCGGGTATATTTTGCATCAGAAAAATAAAGTGAACAGAAAGCTATGAAAGACTGTGATGCAATTTGGTTAATCGTAGATCTACTAACCAAATATGCACACTTCCTACCAATTAAAATGACCTTTAAGATGGAATAGTTAGCCAACTTATACATCCAGGAGATTGTAAGGTTACGTGACATGTCCGTTACTATCACTTCAGATCGAGATCCACGATTCCTATCTCGATTCTGGAAAGAATTACATAATTTCATAGGAACTAGACTAACCTTCATCCTTTCATCCGCATACGGATGGACCATCTGAACATACTATTCAAACTCTAGAAGACATGCTTGTGCATGTGTATTAGTGTTTCCCTTGAATTGGGATCATTATCTACATCTGATCGAAATCTCGTATAACAATTTTTATCATGCTTCGATCCAAATTCCTCATTTCGAAGCCTTGTATGGAAAAAAATGTCGATCACTATTATATTGGAATAAGGTAGGTGAGAATATGATTTCAAACTCTGAAATGGTGGAAGTTATGATTGAAGCAATGGGGAAAATAAAAAAGGAGATTACAAGCAGCATAAGATCGACAACGAAATTACGTCTATAGACATCATAGGCCATTGGATTTTACAGTTGGAGATAAGGTCTTTATTTAGATATCTCCAATCAAGAGATTATTGTGATTTGGAAAACGAGGAAAGTTAAACCCGTGATTTATTGGACTATTTGGAATTCTAGAAAGAGTTGGAGAAGTTGCTTATATGGTAGATTTACTTGAATAAATGAAATGAATGCATGATGTATTTCATGTATCTGATATTTGAAAATATGTTCCTGATCCTTGCTATATTCTACCTAAAATTCCAAGAGATATACAACCCGACCTAACTCTTGAGGAAAAATCGATCATAATCTTGATGCGAGATATAAAAAAAAACTTCAAAATAAGATACTCCAATAGTAAATGTATTATGGAAAATGATGCCATATAAGAATAAACAGGGGAACGAGAAGATGAGATGAAGACTCAATATCCAAAACTCCTCTAGTTAATTTCGGGAACAAAATTCTTTTGGTGGAGGGTTGATTGTAACCCCCTGAAAAATTGTGATATCTCTAATTGTTCATTATTATATATAAATTATTTTTAGAATTTTATTTAATTTTTATGAAAATAAAAGGAGGAAAAATGAAAATATAAAGTTATAAAAAAGTGTTTAAATGTTTCTTTTCAAGAGGACTGTTTGAGTACTTTCGACCTCCGCTGAAAGCATGTGCTATGTATGGATTATTTCTCAAAACTAACTTCGATATTTTTAAGTTTGGTCAAAGTATTTTCGCCGGTCAATTTTTATAGGTAGGCATTTTCTGAAAGTTTCGTAAACCAAGTTCTGAGAGACATACTTTGACAAGCCATAAATTTCCTCTACTTGGCCATTTCTTGCATGGTTAAATGCATATGAAAGTAGGCCATGAGTACTTCGAAATGGTACCAATAAATTGGTGTTTTAACTCTATTTGACTCCTAGGAAATGAGCTCAAACCTACCTATCCAAAACTAAAATTTTGAAATTTGATAAGCATGACATTGTAAATAGCTTTTGTAGACCACCCTCTGGCCTCCCTTATTTACCTAACATACCCTTCTTCCAACTTGTTAGGATTTTGTAATTGGAAATTCTGTGAACAATGGACTAAATTGAAAATTGTAAAAGTCAAGGACTTAGGTGCAATTTTGTATAGTTGATAAGGTAGGTTAGGGTTGGGTTGAAAGAGAGGCTAAAATTTGAAAGCTACAGATCGCGCTCACCTCACGCTCGAGCGTGATTTCCTGAATCCTGCCGCTCGAGTCTCACTCGAATTGCGCTCAAGCAATCCATGCCCAAAAACAGGATGCTCAAATCACCCTCGAATTTAGCTAGAGTAGTCCATGCCCATATTAGGAAAAAATCAATTGTTCCTAATCAAACACTTGACATCCTTTGACCTAAGGATTACTTCTTCAATTGTGAAACTTAAGAGCTACTGGAAGTTGAAGAAGGTTGGACTACAAGCGCATGAAGTTAATAGGAATGGGGAGTTCTTGGGGTATCCACTTGGAAGAAGCATCAAGATTTGGAAGCTACTGGAGGTAGTTGTATCTTAGGTTAGCAGGAGTAGATTTGTGTTGTCTAGTGAGGGAAGCTGGATAAATCTAACTGTAATCAAAATTGCTTATAGTGGAGGTAACTGACTTAGTCCCGGAGTTTTTCCCACATTGAGTTTCTTTGTCATCATATTGTTGTGTTAATTGTTTATTGCTTTTCATTGTTACAGTTGTAATAATTCTATTTAGGATAATAAAACATATTTGAATAACCATCTACAAACTATTAAAATTGAAGTATTCATTTTAATAGTAACTATTATGCACGTAAGGTCAAACTTTGGGTGTCCCAGAACTTTCAATTGGTATCAAAGACTAAAATCGATTCTTGACCTTATTTTTGTCTAGACAAGTAGTTCATTGTCTGTCCCACCATATTTTGATGGCAGTAATTACCCTTATTGGAAAGTTAGGATGAGTGCCATCTTAAAATCTATATATGAGCAGGTTTGGAGGAATGTTTTAAATGGTTGGTCAGAACCATCCACTACCATTGCTGGCATAGGCACCCCGACACCTATAGCTAACTGGACTAGGAATGAGAGAAATGAGTGTAATTGGAATAGAAAAGCCTTGCATGCCTTGTTTATGGTTGTCTCCCAAGAAGAATTTAGGAGAATATCCATGTGTGAGGTAGCTAAATAAGTTTGAGATATCTTGCAGACCACACGAGGGAATTCAGGCTGTTAAAATTTCCAAGTTACAGATGTTGACCACTAGGTTTGAAGAAATTAGAATGAGGGATGATGAGACCTTTGATCACTTTTATGCGAGCTTAAATGACATTGTTAATTATAGTTTCAATCTAGGTGAGAGAAATCCTGAGTCCAAGATTGTTAGGAAAATTCTAAGATACTTATTTGAGTGTTTTAGACCTAAAGTTACAGCTATTGAAGAGAGTAAGGATATAGACACCAAAAAAATTGAAGAACTGCAGGATCTCTTCAGACTTGTGAGCTTACATTGAATAAACCTGCTAAATCTATGTCTATCACCTTGAACACCTTTAGGAATGATGAATCTGACTCTTCTGATGAAAGTGTTAAAGATGAAGATGTTGTCTATACAATCAAAAAATTCAAAAGATTCTTTAATTCTAAAAAGGGGCAATTTGGGAAATACCAAGATGACGCTAGTAAATTCAGAAAGGGTAAGAGAGATAAAAGAGAAACTGGAGAGTTCAGAAAAGTATCTAAGCATGTGAGGTGTCATGAGTGTCAAGAATTTGGGCACATGAGAGCCGAGTGTCCTAGTAATAGGAAGAAGCCTAGCAAGGCTATGAATGTCATCTAACTGATAGTGAGTCTGAATCAGGTAACCAGAGTGATGAGTCCACCAATGAGGAAAGTGGAAAGTACATTGCCTTCATTTCTAGGATTAAGAGCGAATCTGAAAGTGCCAGTAAGAAGAGTCGTGACTTATGTAGTGGTGAGTCTTCAGGAGAAGAGTCTGAGAATCAAGAGGATATTCATGAGGTGTTTGACCAATTATATGAGGAATTCATTAAATTGAAGAAAGTGAGTAATGCCGCTTTTAAGAAAGTGAATAAAGTTGAACTAGAAAAGGAAGGCTTGTTGGTCAAACTAGAAGAGTCTAATAGTTAGTTGCAAATTGTGACTAAGTGTTGAGAAAGTGAGCTTGAGAAGACCTCCAGGTTAGCTAGTGAGCTAAGTGCTGAGAAAGGAAATTTAGAAATCCAAGTTAGCAACCTGTTGTACGAACTTGAACATTCAAAAGCTTAATTTCTTGCCTTTTCTAGTAGTTCAGACAAGTTAGAAAACATTCTAGGAATGAGCAAGCCTGCTGGTAATAGGGATGGTCTAGGTTTTGATAAGAACACTGCTAGTACATCTAAGACCACATTTGTCCATGTATGTAACCAAGCCCAGATATGTACCTAACCCTAAGCGTAGGACTCATCGACCTAGGAATAGACGTCAGCATTCACAAAACAATGGTCCGAGGTTTTTCCCTACTTGCTTTCACTGTGGTGAGTTAGGTCACATACATCCCAAATGTCATCATATCCTTAACAGAAAGCATAACATGAGATTTAATAGGAATCACAATCAAGAGTCTGTTGGTTAAGTTAAATTTCTTGCTGATCAAGTGAACATGTTGACCAAATTGGTGATACAAATGTCTGGTAAGTTTTCTGCTACTAGACAGGAATGTGTGAAGAAGAGCGATCAAAGAAATTTGGATATTGGTCACAATGCTCTTAAAGATAAGAGCGTGTCAATACCTAACTGATTGAGTATTTTTGGTCCATGCATGTGTTTGTATCATGTATGATAATTTATTGTTGCATGAATCTTATTTGTTTACCTATTTTTTAGGCAGTTATTTTATTTCTTTCATGTGCATTTTTTTGATTGTTTTAGCACCTGCATGTTTTTGTTTTTGATATGTGCTTGATATATATATATATATATATATATATATATATATATATATTTTTTTTAAATTTTGTGTGTGATGCATACTCATGCTTTATATATTGGAAAATAAAAAAAAAATAAAACTGGAATATTTGAAAAGTACAAAAATATTGTAAAAAAAACAATAACAAAAACAATTTGTTTGAATTTTGTATGTTTTACAGTATGATGTGAAACTTACTTAAACTTGTGTATTGTGATCATGTTTAAGTTTATTTAATGAATTGTAGCACAATTTTCATTGCTTGCTTAGGTTACTATGTACTTTATATAGGTGTCTTCATGTACCATCTGCACTGCAAACACTTTGATATTGTAAGTTGCACTTAACCGCGTGTGTAAGATTTTGGATAACAGTCACTTGTTGATAAGATGACTTTGAACATGGATCAACCAATTTTAGTAGACCTGAGCTCTTATAAATCCCCTTGTAATAAAAAATTCAGATCTTAATGTTCTCTGTCGGGGCCTATTTGACTCAAGTTATTAAGCCTATGGGGTGCTTTATAACATGGTGCCTATGGTCAATTGACTTGTGTTAGCCGACAGTAAGCTTGCTACAAGGGTCGTCTTGGTCGTCTAATGAGGGAAACTTGCACTTAAGATGAAAAATAATGATCTTGATAAAGTTTGATATTTATTGGAAAAATATGCTTGTAGTTAGGGGGAGTTTGAAATAAATTTGCAAATGAGCTTCATTTTTAAGGTCCTACTTTGCATTAAAATGGTTTGATTTTCATAAGTAGGGGGATAAGCTTATTGGCAGTGATGTTTTGCATTTTCTTTCTCACAAATATAAGGTGGAATCCTACTTACAAAGGATTAGTGGAACATTACACACATTAGTCGCTTATATAATTTACTACATTTTAACTTGGGTTAAGTATGTGAAAAGAGTTTGCATTCATTAATTATACTTATGCATGGCAACTACATCATTTTTAAGTTTTTCCATTAAAATGCTAAAAATTGATTTGAAAATTGCACCATTCCTCATTTGTGACAAAAAGTGGGAGAGAAAGGTATGGAATCAAGAAGTATCGAATGAAATTCAAATTCAATTCTACATTGGCATTGCATGAATTCTATGTTCATAAATTTTATGTTCGTGGGGTTGTTGGGGGAAAGACAGAGATACATTATATCCTACTGTATTCAAAATTTCAAGTGTTGCAGTAAGGGGGAGCATTTATTTTGTTTGCACTACATGCATTCAATTTGCATAGCTGTTTGAGTTTTGATGTTTTGTGGTATAAATGTTTGTTTTGGTGCTAGATTAGCATTTATATCAAATCTCAAACTAGCATGCTTGATTGATATTTCATGCCTTGATTATTGGTTTTGATTATAATATGGTTGTTCTCGTATCAAATGCTTTTACACTGGTATTTTAGTGTTTTGATTTGAGGAAACAGGGAATGCAAGAAACAAGACTTGGCTTGACTTAGTTAGTTTTTTGTTTTGTTTTTAGTACCTTGACTTATTGAGTTGTTTTGTCACAGAATGTCAAAGGGGGAAGTTTGTTAGGATTTTATAATTGGCATTTCCATGAACAATGAACTAAATTGAAAATTTGTAAAAGTCAAGGACTTAAGTGCAATTTTGTATAGTACCCTAATTCTATTTTTAACCTATTTTTCGTGGCCCATATCATTCTACTATATATACCAAGCCTATGCACAAAAACCAAATAGGTTGTTATCTAGTTTTCAGAGCCTTAACATCTTTCTATAAATCCTATGATTTGATAATCTAAGAACCAAATTCACCATTGATTGAATTTATACTTTTCTTGTGATCCGACAACTCATATTAGGAAAAACATCAATTGTTCCTAATCAAACACTTGGCATTCTTTGACCTAAGGATTACTTCTTCAATTGTGAAACTTCAGAGCTGCTAGAGGTTGAAGAAGATTGGATTACAAGCCCAGGAAGTTAACAAGAATGAGGAGTTCTTGGGGGTATCCACTTGGAAGAAGCATCAAGATATGGAACCTACTAGAAGTAGCTCTATCTTGGGTTAAAAGGAGTAGATTTGCGTGGGTAAATCTAACTGTAATCGAAATTGCTTATAGTGGAGGTAACTGGCTTGGTCCCAGAGTTTTTCCCACGTTGGGTTTCTTTGTCATCATATTGTTGTGTTGATTGTTTATTGCTTTTCATTATTACAGTTGTGATAATTCAACTTAGGATAATTAAACTTGTTTGAATAACCATTTAGAAACTATTAAAATTGAAGTGTTCATTTTAATAGTGACTATTCCGCACGTGAGGTCAAACTTTAGGGTGTCCCAGAACTTTCACATCTCTTGCTTACATGGATTAAGCTAACCACCTCAAACTTGGCCATGATTATGAAGATAAAAACCTAGTCATTGTCACCTTCTTAAAGGAGTTGGTATAATCCCAAACAGTGGCCAAGTCTTTCCTAAAAATAGTTGATGGTTTGAAATGAAAATCCATGCTAAAACTTTCCTGCAATGAAGAGTTAGAGAATGAACAATCTTCTTCAAAACCCTAAGCAAGTAACCTATGGTGAAATCTTGCTTTAAATCCATCTCATTAGTTCATTTAAAGAGAAGTATGCTTTTATGAAGTTCTAAATCAAAATTAAAAAAAAAAAAAAGGATCAAATGAATCAAAAAAAACAAGTTGGAAAAAATCACCAGGTGTTGATACCTGTGGAAGAAGATGACTTAGTGTTGACACCCATGTTAACACCTCTGTAAACACCCTTGCAGACACCCGGCCATTTTTGGGTTTTAATCTGCGTATTTTGCTTTCATGTGTTTTTTCAGGTTGATAATATCATATCTATATACACTGAGTATTTGATTCACACTCTTCTATGTGGCATAACATGTTAACGTATTTTCGATATTTCATTATATGATTGATTATGAATCAGAAGAAATGTTTAGGATTATAGATTCAAACTCTAACCTCCTATGGTAATCATTATGTTGTGAATATCGATTTTGCATATCGGGAGCCCCTTGTGAAACTGAGGCCTGTGATGATTGACATTTTGTTGAGGTCGAGTATTTTGAAAAGTAAAATGATGAAGTCTTATGATTTGTGTCCACCTTATCGATATCTTGTTTATGAACTTTTTTAAGCGCTTGGGGTCAATGAGACATCCTATGATTTTACTTTGAATCATTGTTTTGAAGAAAATGTGCATATGTATCAATTACTCATTGAAGTATTATTCATATATTCATGTTTTACAAAATGTAGATACTGCACTTTGATATGTTTGAGGTGATCTCTCGGGAATGGATAAAGTCGGTCGATGTGAGGTTCTATATATATATATATATATATGTGTGTGTGTGTGTGTGGTGGAGATACACACCTAGTAGTCGTAGCATGATTTTCTAGTTGTGACGCTGTTCATTCGGTTCCACTTCTATGTTGACTTCTATAATATCGAGACTATGAATTTGTGTACTCTAATAACTTTCTAGGAGAATTGTGTAGCAGCAAAAGTTGTAATAGCCATATTGTAAATAGAAATGAGGATATTTTGAAATACCTTTTTGTAATTCCTTTTTCGGAATGACTATGTAGATTATCACGGAAATGTTTTGTAAAAGTGTTTTATGTTGTGGTTCAGGTAGTTTGGTGTTGACACAAGGGTTTTTTGTGCCAAATTTTTTGAAACTTGTTCCATTTTCCAACTTATTAGCTATTAATTAATATGTGGAGTTAGATTCATCACAAGGCCAATATTTATATTTGTTGTTGCCCACCGAGACTCTAGATATTGCACTGGAAATTACATTATATACCAATATGGCATGACATATGTATACAATGCTTGCCATTTCAATCCGTAGTCCCAAGGCCACCAAAGGACCTCACTATGTAAGCTTGATCCACCAACACCTCATCCTCTACAACACTTAATGATTGTTGGGGGCCTCAAGCGGGTGTATATATTCAAACTCGAAGTATAGTATGGTATACCCGTAGGACTACTTTACTATTATTAACGTCGTCTTAGGAAATTCGTGTAGTCGAAGATTCTAAATTTGAGACTTTCTACACCAAAAATATTCTATTAAATGAAGGTATTTGTGCTTGGATGGAAGCTCAAGATCAGCCTCATGAAAACCATTCTCTCTCCATATACTAATTATCTATTTCTTTACAATTTTTGAAAGACTTCTTCTAATTAAGTCCACATAATGCACGTGTCCATGAATGTCACTATATATATTGTGCTCCAATTATACGTTATAGTTACGTAAGATGACATTTCAATGGCATTCATGTACATTAATAACAGGTCATATTATCAAAACATGTCTCATATGCTTTCACCGTATACTAATATTTAGCACATCATATTTGACGTATATTGCACCAGTAATATATTTCATGTAAGCATATAAGAACACATAGCAATACAAATATAATTGTTTTGCACTACAGATGAACAATTACTTAACTCCTTCATTGGCTCCTAAGGGCTTGTTTAGTCTAGGAAAAAATTACAAACTTTTTCCTAAAGTTCATTTTCTACCACATATTTGTATAAGACACATCACTTTACACACTTTTCAATAACTTTTTAACCACACATTCAATTTTTTTTTATTTCTCCTACACGAATTAGACACTAAAGTTTATTTGCACCACTAATTTTCTTGAAGTCAAACTAGACTAGATTGTTTTTCACACCATCCCTATCTTATATATAAATTATAATTTCTTAACGTGATAATATATTACCTCAACTAATAAGTATACATTAGAGCCTAATAAATAATAGATGATTAAAGTAATTAGAATCCAATAAATCATAGATGATTAAAGTTGTTCATTTTGCTGCAAATATTTAATTGAAATATTTATAGGGCTAACCCTAATTAAAGGGGTTGACCAGCTTTATTATATCTCATAGGAAAATAAATGTAATTCCCCTATTTAAAATAATTATACTAATAATATTAATAAAATCATAACACATAATATAACATAATAGTATATATTATTATAATAATAAAACAGAACAAAAGCAAACATTTTACAAGTTTTGGGGGGATCAATCTCCAACCAATCATTATGGGTGGTCGATCCCCCTCCCCCCCCCCCCTCCCCGGAAAATATGGATGGATCGGTCTACCAATAATATAAAATAAAGGGGATTGACCTCCCCTCTTTGTACAAGGATGTCGATTCCCTCCCCCCTAAAACTGAAAGAGTACAGAGGGACCTTTTTTTCCCCCCTTTTCCTTCCACTGAACAAATAATCCATATTTATAGTTTTTCCCCCCTCTGGAACTTAGTTACAATTAAATAAATTATTTTCTCTTTTAATCCTATAAAATATAAGAATTTCATTTAAGTCCAAATAGTTATTAACAACTCAAAATTAATTCTATAAAATTTTATTTTAACTTCTAAAAATTATAGAAATTTTTGGAATGTTACACTAATGGAGTGTGAAGACGTTTCATTAAGTTATACCTTAAATTAGAAATAAGTAATTAATTATTGAGTAGTCATATTAATACCATAATTTTAATAAAATGCACCACAATTTAATTGTATTAAAGGTTTATGTTCAAGTCTGAAATTTTTAGAAGTCAAAGTCAACAAAGGAAGTGACTTGGCAAGTAGAATGAAATCACGATGTGTGTAATTGTTCGGAGACGAATAGACAATTAGATTATTAACAAACTGAAGTCAATTTGTTTACTTAATAGAGATCTAGTTTGCAAGTGATTTAGAAATCATGTCTCATTATCATGTCGCAAATAACTTAAATCAAGAGGTAATGAGTTTCTTTTGTGGAGACCTTTTGGTTCATCGTACTATTGCTCTGGACTTACATACAACTACATTGATCTTAAAAAAATGGCTTTAGACTTTTCTTCCTTTTGATGAGCATTCAAGTGAAAAGATGTCCTAATTAATGGAATGTCAGCTAAAAGAATGTGATGAAATAATATTGTAGACATAGTCTAACTACAAGTAATAGACCTTTTTCATGCTATTTGGTGCACATATGAGAAACAAATGGTGTGCATAGTTTTGGCCTCCGTTTGATAAACTTGTTTATAAACAAATTTATAAAAAACACATTTCTCCAAATCACTTTTAAATCTAACACATTTCTGTAAATCACTTTTCAATCACACATTTTACCTCAAAAACATCACATTCTTTATTGAATTTTTAACTAACCCCACTAGTATAGACAGAGTCACTCGCGTCGGTTGTTCAGGACAATACGCATCGATTGTAACAATGCATTTGGGGGCGACATGTAAAGACTAGACATTTTTGCTTAAAAACTGATGCACATTTATTTATTTATTTATTTTTAATTTTTTTTCACCAAATCACCTTTACACACACACACACGCACACTACATTCTCAATATGCACATCATCAAATCTATCACCACCCAACATATTTATAATTGACATATGCGTAATAAATTAAATAAATCAACAATAAATACCAAATTAGTTTTATATTTACAATATTGTTAATTAGTTATACAAATGTTTACATGTTTGCACAAAAAACCAAAACTTACCCACTCTTTAGCGAAGTATTTGGCCCATAAATTTTGAATCTCGCCAATTTCCTTCGTTGAGTAGTATTTTTTAAATGACTACAAATAATTAAAATGAATTATAGTTATTTGTTAATAAAATATAAATTCATAATTAAGCAATTCTTAGTATTTAGTAACTTGTACCTAATCTAAAGAAGAGAGTTGAGAATAGTTTGTGACTATTTCAAACATATTTCTCATAACAAAGTAACAACATTCAGAACCTTCAGGTTGCTGAGGACACTGAAGTTTGCACATTATTGAAAACTAATATTAGTAATTTAACTAAATAGAATATGGGACTAATTCAGAAATTTATACTAACTTATAAATTTTAGTTTTCATACCTAAATACTTTTCCAAGTACAGGGCCATATGTCCTCTGGCATCTACATGCCCAAAACATTCTAAAAGCCCTAAAATCTCAATAAATATGAACAAGTTAATAAAACTTAAAACTCATATAGAAAATTTTGTAGAGTCTCCCCCTATAAATTTAATTTATCCAACTTGTAGAGAGATCATGTTATTTAAAACTATCCCAACTAATCAATAATCACAACACAAACACATTAATTTTACCTCAACTCTCCACAATTATTCTATGAAAACTATCCCAACTTATCCACCATGCACTAAACAAAAAAGCATGACAAAGGTAATAATTGCTTACATATTCAACAATGCCTTGACATATATGTTACGCCTACATGACTGCGTTGAATCCATTATGTATTGGATTGGCAACAAATCACAAGCAACATCCAGTGATTTTTATATATTATGAACGTGCACGTAAATATGAAATGATTGACAACAAATCACAAGCAACATCCAGTGATTTTTATATATTATGAACATACACGTAAATACACCTTTAAATATCAAATGATTCAAATTAAGTAAAAAATAAATAATATTAATGGTCTTACTCCTGAAAGTACGGTGCTAGAATGAATTGCTTGGATTCCAATGTCCCCATGGTTACAGCCATGTAAGTCATAACACTATTGGCATTAGTTTTTTATTCTAATAGACGCAATCTGTGATGGAGACATACACCTAATTGACTCCACACCGAAATGCTAACACAACACAGTGAGGAACCTAAAAACAATTAAATCAATAAAAAAATAAAAAAATAAAAATTTAAATGGAAGTTATAAATTTGTGTTAAGCAGTCTTACATTATGAATATTTGCAGTATAAATACATTTAACCATTGCATTATAAGAAGGTCAGTGATGTCATCGACTATAACAAAACCTCTCTCGTCCGTATAATGGAACACAAACGCGTCTGGAGGCAAGTGGAAGTGTTCGGTACCAAGAGGTAATGTAAGGGCCCAAGTGTGTAATATCTTGCAATCATCATCCAGACATTGTAACGTTGCATCATCAATAAGTGGGGGTCGTTGGGTAGATGACATTTCATAACTCTAGGCCTTTTTTCTATATCAGATTTTTTATATTTTTCGTTAACACTCCCTGTAATTAGAAAATTTTTATCATCATAAAATGTCTAATATAAATTTAAAAGGAATTAATATTGAAAGAAGCTTTTCTATAACTCAAAATTATTACCCTTCCTAAAATCACTAAATATTTAAACCATTGACTGAAGCTTCCAATAGCTTTTCCCACCATAGTGTGGTATTGAGTTGGCATTGAAAGAAGGAACGCTTTTGCACCAAGTATAACATCATCAACAGACACCTTAACATGATCAGTCAAGAGTGGTTGATGGTGCACCACAGTCTCATGTCCAAACGGAAAAACTGTCCCTCTTGCTAAAATCTGAGACTCACAATTACAATTTACAGCTAGATGACAAGGAATCGAATTCTGTTGTTCAACGTGATCGAAAATCAATGTTGGAACATACAGTTGAAGGAAAATAAATAATATTCAATAACTAAATAATTTAATTAATATTTAGTTCCAGGAGTCCAACAAATGGATCTTGATCAACAGAGTGGCAACTGCTGTGAGTTGGTGGTCGAAGATCATGTGGAGTTATGTCTACCTCGACATCAAGATTTACCCCCATGCGCCGGATGATAGAATCATATCTTTGCTTCATATTTTCGAACTTACTCTGTCACTTTGACATAGTTTTCCTCTGACCCAATTAGTCTCCTTCGTGATCATCTTCTTAAGATCATCTACTGACATGACTCCACTCGATCATCTGTTGGAGTTATCGGACCTATCATAAACATCCCTCGCTGTGACAAACACCATACCCCTCACCCCAATGAGGACGCTTCTCCTTACCAAGGGCTTCTGATAAGACATCGTGGTGTCTCTTTGAAACAAATGTCCATTGAGCTTCCTTAGGTTTTTGAATCTGTTCCCAATTATGAAAAACTGGGAGGCTTACAATTTCTTCATACACTCTCTCATTTCTCTCATTGGAGATGTAATAAGTTCTATCTTCTTTTATCTTGCTTGAATCCAATCTAAACTGCAATCTTCACGTAACATGGACGGGCTAATTGACCCACAAGAAGAACCAGAAGAAAGTAAGTCTGTTACAAGCCACTGTGGCCTCATCCCTACATAACCACTGGAGCCCAAAAAATGTGGATTCTCATTCCGCAATTTGCTATCCCTGGCTTATTAATTTTTTCCTTGAAATAAATCATTGCATGTTTTTAGTTTCAACTAAATAATAAAAAAATAATAAGAATAATGATATTACTTGAACAATGAAATAACAGAGATGGGTAGGTGATGCGTACTTCGGGTGATTGTTGTTAGGCACCAACATTGTCTTGAAGTCTTTCCATTGTATCCCCGCAATTTTCAAAATAATTTGTTTCTTGCTGTCATTGGGTATTGATAAGTATATTTTATACGCTTATTTCTATCCTAAAAGTTGGATTTTATATGTTTGTTTTAAAATATTTGATATTGATTCTGTTATTATTTACTTATATTTCATAAATGTCCCAAAGTTGAGACATCAAAGGAATTGAAGCAAAAATAAGTTAATTGGATGACAAAAGAACCAAATTGTGCAAATGAAGAGTTGATGATGCCAATTTTAATAAAAGTCGAAGAAGAAATCAGATTTGGACGAAATCAGAAGTTTAGGGACTCAATTGCATCAATCAAAAGTTGAAGGACCAAGGGTGTAATAAAATATTGAGGACGAACCTATAGCACTTCAAAAGATGAAATTGAATAATTTTCGAAAAACTGAACGGTCGCATGGAGCCAAGTCGTGCAGTCGCAAGACCATCTTTGTAGCAAACTGAGGCTAAACATATAAAGGCATGCGACTGCATGATATTATATCGCACGATCGCATGGTCAAATTCTAGGCCAACTGGTGGGCTTTTTGCACTATTTTAAGCGGGTTTCTCATCTTTTTGACCTAGCCTTCGAGCAAATCTGTAAAAAAAAAAAAAGACCAGAGGCACATTTTTTGGGGTTCCCAACTTGCTAAATTCATGCTACAATACCTCGAAGTGCCGAGGGGTCCATGCAAAGCCAATAACAAGATCGAAGATACAATTGCAAGAAGATATATGCTGTGACGTCCTTTAATTATTCTTGTTATTTATTCTCAATTATGTATCTAGGCTAAGTTTTTAGTGTTATGATTTTGATGAAGTTTTAACTATTTGATTCCGTGTTTTGACTTATCGTTTAATTTACCCAAATTATGGGTTTGATGCAATTAAATAGTGCTTCTATTGTTATCCAATTGTTTGGCCAACTTTTGTGTGATTGTCATGATGTTTTCCTATGTTCAAAAGAGTAGAAATTCATTAGATGTGATTTAATTACCATAAAGTTCGATAGGAGATAGAAATATACCCTTATACTTTATGTTATCCTTGAAAGTGTTCACAAACATTTTAATGTTTTTCTATATGTTTTAATTGTCATAGAAATATAGTCAATTTGCGTGTAGGAAAATATTTTTATTCATCGCTCGAAAGAGGACTTAATTTACTTTAGAAACACGGATTTTCAAAATCCATGATTTGTATTTAAATGATTTGGTCAAAATATGGATGATGTAATTAAAATGAATTCATAATTCTATTGCGCTCGTTTTTCATTATTTTAAATCAAATTTTCTCGTTATTTTTAGTTTAATATTAGTTTAGTTTTCATTCAAAAATTCTCAAATCAAAGCTTTTTCTAGTTTCGGTTAAGGTTCATAGTCTAAAATACAATTTACACAATCCTTGTGGGAAGCAACATGTATGTTGAACTCCCACTGAAAGGCAACAATAATATGCGATGTTAATTTTAAAAAAACTACGTGCAATCAATTATTAATTAACTACATGTATGAAGTGGTGTGATATCTTGATATCTTCCCATATCTCCTTAAGGACTTGATCAACTTTATGCCAATCATTGATATTTATATCCATGTGAACACGTACCAATAGAAAATGGATGGGTTTTGTCGAAGTGATGTAGTCTTCTTCATCCACCACATCACCAATGCAAACAATACATCTCTTTTCTTGAAGGACAACTGACCACTAGGTATCGGTAGGATCAGGAACGTAAAATACCTATTTCGCTTATGATGCAAGTATGAATGGCTCATCAAGATAGCCCAGCCGACCAAAATACACCAAAATGACACCTAATTTATCCACCTGAACACTCTGTCAGTTATAAACTCATTTAAATCGAAAGAGATGAAACTTGAACTCCTTGTAATCAAGTTCCCAAATATTTTCAATCACATCCCAATAAGACATTGTGGCATCTATTGGCCTGGTATCTTGGGTACTGAAAAAATCTATTGATAGTGCTACTTGTATCACTCCACTATTTTGTATTTTACTCTTATAATCTTGACGTTTTATGCAAAATGTATACCTATTAATGTCACATGCTTCATAAGATCTCACAATCATGCCAGGACCGATACGCTAACCACTTTATCTTTTTAGCTATGGTATCCGGCGCTTGTGACAACTTTTGCATCACTCTACCTTTGAACCATTTTGAAAATTAGCGATTGTTTTGATTAGTCACCCACATTTCATCTTTTGAAGGATTAAGTCACCTTAAAATGGATATGTGCTTGTCCAAATATGGATGAACCTCAGTAAGGTGTTACAAGACAAGGAGGTGTGCTTTGTCTCGCAATTCAACATAGGGCACGATTGTTTTGTATCCAATCGTACATTTACCTTTGAGTCTTCTCTCGTGACGAAATTTAGGAATACCAATAGCCTCAACACCATCCAGGTAATCAATACAAAATTTAATAACCTACTTAACAGCATAACCTTCAATGATACTGCCTTGAGGTCGAAATCGGTTTCTCACATATCCTTTTAATATACCTATGTATCTCTCAAATGGATACACATACATGAAGAACACCCGACTACAAATTTTAATTTCTCTCACCAAGTGAATAAATAAGTGCACCATAATGTAAAAAAATGATGACGGAAAATATATTTCAAATTGACATAGAGTGATAACAATATCAGCCTACAAATCATCCAACGTATTGGGATCAACAACTTTACTGTAAATTGCATTAATTAAGACATGAAAATCATGAGACTTACCAACCAATTTCAAGCTCTTCATCGACACAAGATTTTTTATGTTTGATGAGTATCCGATGGAACCTTAACAACATTTAGGCACTCACAAAAACTTGTTTTCTCATTTCTAGACAAAGTATAGCAAGCTGGGGGTAAATAGGTACACTTTTCGACTCTTGCGATGCTAACTTACCCCGTATCCCCATTTCTACCATGTCTTTTCTGACTTTGATACCATATTTCGTCTTTCCTTGAATGTTCAATAATGTCCCGATTATACTATCACATACATTTTTCTCCACGTGCATTACATCACGACAATTACTTATAAATGTTCCCAGTAGGGTAGATCCCAAAATATGGATCTCTTCTTCCAAAGACCCTTCTAAGGAGGCGTAAAAGGTTTGCCAAACACGACATCAAAATTTTTAACTCGTTCATAAAACTCATATCCTGTTAAAGGCAAGCGGGAAACTCAAGTCTCGATTTTTCCATTCAAGAGCCTTTTCTTCTTTCGATAAGGATGGTGAAAAGGAGAAAGACTCGATGACTCATGACACCTTTGCAAGAGAGCCTTTCTTATCATCCCCATTATCATTGCCTTCCTTTCACTTATACCTAGATGTCCCACACTTTGGACACAGATGCAAGTCCTTATACTCATTCCAATACAATACACAATCATTTGGACATGCATGTATCCTCTCCATACGCATCAGGCACAACATTTTTTTGGCTCGTAGATTGAACTAGAAAGCTTGTTATCCTCCAGCAGTATTTCTCGAAAAAGTTCCAATAATGCCGTGAAAATCCTATCACTCCACCTATTCTTTTCTTTCAAGTTATACAATTTGAATATAGCAAACAATTTTGTAAATTTACTACAACTAGAAAGCACAAGATTTTCAGAATCATTGAACTAGTTATCGAATAAATGAGGTTTTTCAATGAAATCATCTTGTATATCAAGAATCATTTCATCTATCTGATCATTATCCACATCATTCTTGTCATTGTCCACATTAATCTCATCATTATTACTCAAATTATTATCCTTCTAATCACCCTTATCATCACTGGTGCTCATCCTAGGAAGTATACTCTCACCGCAACATATTCATCGTGTATGACCTTTCTTAAATCCACGACAAATCAAATGGCTCTTCACTTGTTCAGAGCTACGAAACTTTCTCATATTCTAACAATCACAACAAGGATACAAAATCATTTCTCCGCCTTCCTTTATTTTGTTTTCTTCAGCACATTTCATAAACTCTTCAACCCATTTCACATATTCATGTGTATTATGTCTCCCATACATTCAACTTCGTTCCATATCTAATGACCTATATATAAAGATATTCACCATGTATTAAAACGAGTGAAATCACCTTAAATTATAATTTTCATTTTTTAAAATTGGACTTAGCCAATCTAAAATGCCACAATAAAATCAAAGCATTTAACTTCAAAAATTTAAAAATCAAACACAACTCCAGTCAATTCCCAACTCCTCAACATAAAGAATCTACAATCAATACCCATCGATACATCAATACAACCAAACAATTTCAAAGTTAAATACCTAAAAATAGAAATTTAGGCTACATTCCGACTCAAACACACAAATGCTTTTTATATGAAAATAACATTCAGGCTACACCCCCAACTCAAACACACATAAAAAATAACATTCAGGTTATGCCCCCGACTCAAACATTCAATTGTCGTTTATATAAAAAATACATTTAGGCTACCCTCAGATTCAAATTAAATTTGTAAAGATATATACCTCGAAATATCTATACCCAATACTCAATAATTTATCAATCGAACTTCGTCTCAACCTCGAGCATTAGACCTGCAAAAATACTTTTATTAGTTTTGAGTTAAAAAATTCCATGATACCTCAAATTTACAAATCCCAAAATCTGAAATTAAACATACAACCTCAATTCTTAAGTTTTTCAAAAACTTAGTCATGGCCGCAGATACCTTGCAATGAGCTTCTGTCCTAAGGTATCAATGTTTTTGATGAATTTCTACATGACAACTGTGCAAGATCAATCCCATATGATGTCCAACTTATGTTCAAGGGACACCAAAGTTCAATTTTTCCAAATCTCGACCAAAACATCATTAAGGCAATTTATCAAACATTTAGGCCACATGAATTTTTTAATCTCTTATTCACTCTATATATTCATGCCCAAGAATTAACATTCAAATTAAACTAATAAAAAGTTCAAAATTCAAAACTAAGATTTCATAACTTAACATTCTACAATTTCAATAGAACTCCAATAATTCTTAAATTGCAACGTATATCCCTCTACTAACTCAAAATCAACAACTAAAATTAACATTCAAACTAACTAACAAAAGTTCACTTAAACCAATTAACATATAAACTCATAAATTCAATCATAAACTAATAAAATCAATTAAATAATTGAAATTGTATATATGAAAACACACACACACACACACACACACACACAGAGGCTCATTCGTATGAATTTACATGTTAAAACCGTGTGCACGCGTGTATGGGTCCTGCGTATGCGTCTATGCGGGTGAAGGGAATGGTGGATATTGTACGTGGTGGTAGCTTTTTTGAGTGACTGGCTGGGTCAAAAAGAGAGAGAGAGAGAGAGAGAGAGAGAGAGAGAGAGAGAGAGAGAGAGAGAGGAATGGTGGTGGCGGTGGTGAGAGGTGGTTGGCGACGTGGGGGCGACGGTGAGGATGAAATCTGGTGATGCGCGTCGCGGGAGGGAGAAATGGAGAAATGGATGAATGCGCGAATATTGCAGCTCTACTTAGGGTTAGGAAAACGACATACAATTTATGAGTCGGTTCTTGTGGAATTGACGCTTATAGCTTGATTATATCGTCGGTTGAGTCTTCGTGTCAAAAACCGAAGCAGATAATCATATAACTAGTTTACGCGTATAATTTAAAAAAATCTCACAAAATTGCCACCGTGTTTTTATAGGTGTTGATTTTCTCAAAAAGCGACGTACATTTGTTATTTTTTTGGACAAATCTGTACTAGTGTCCCTATATTAATTTCAAGTTTTGTTTGTAACTGATGAAATCACATGATTTTATTTATTCCTCACTTTTTACAACTTATTTCTATATATTTATGGTTTAAATTGAAATCACTCCCAAACACGCTTTTAAGTAATTTCTTTTACTTACGTATTAAAACCAATCACTAGCAGTGATCGTTTTAATTGGAATCGAAACTTCTGAATAGAAATCGGAATTAAGAGCCAAAAACTTATAAGGTTTGATTTGGTTACTGGTTCTAGAATCAAAACTGCTGATATCCTATTCTAAAATCAAATTTATTATTTTTTTATAAGTTCATATTTTTTAAAATTTATTCATATTGTCTTCATCTGGATCACGCACACCACAGGTCCCTCCAAACACTAGATCAAATGCACGTCAAACGAGTCCTATCCTGAGATCAGAGGCACCATCCTTCTGCCTTTCCCATGATCCATGGGTTGGCGATCCACTAGCAAACAGAGGAGCACCCCACACCAGATGTCATCCTTCACCAGGGAGTGAGCCAGAGTACGACTACTCAGATTACTATGATCTAGACACACTTCAGACAAAACGCGTGACCGGGTCTATGTCTAATATGAGGGTCCATCCTCGCGAGTATTCATGAGCTCTTTGTTCTTACATTGTATTTACTGGTTCCTGTACATTTGATATTTACATTGTCGCACTTTATATTTTTTGGAAGTCAGATCTATGCCCCCTTCCTTTTACTTGTTTTTTTTATTTTTCATGATACAAAATTAGCCACACTAGTAGCATTTATTTAAAAAAAAAAAAATGGGCTGGACAGTTTGTGAGTTCGACTTTGTTAAAAGTTTAGCTCAACTCGTAAAAAAAGGGACTTGAGCTTGGATCAAACAGAAAAATTGGATATTGGACCGTTCAGGTTCGGCTTATGAAATTTGTGGACCTGCTCGTGAACAAGCTTCGAAATGTTACAAATGTCACATAATGATACAGTTCGCGAGTTGGCCCATTTCCAGCATGTAATAGACCTTCAACAAGCCTTAATGTTACAAATGTCACATAATGTAAAATTATATTTTAATGTGCAACTCAATTTTCCCACTTTAACTCTACAACAAATTAAAAAAATAATAAAAAAATAAAAACTGAAAAATGCCCTCGGTTGGGCCGAAATTGTGGGAAATGAACCAGCCCGACTCAACTCGTTTCCCATACAGGCTTATTGGGTTCAGTTCACAAGCTGAACCCAATCACGTGGTAGATGGGCCGATCTGGCGACTCAACCCATTTGTCATCCCTAATTGCACGCCTCACAAACCTTTCTTAAGGAGCAACATGTAGAGCAACAGTTGAAACCAACTGCTATTATGGTAGATACTAGATAGTACCAATCTAGTGCTTACAGTCGGCGTCATAAAATGTGTCCACTATGATTGTGATGTTGCCATTGTTCCTATATATATTTTTTGGGATACATGACAACATCACATCCACATTGAGGGCCATAAAATGTGTTCACTATGGGCATTAGATGATCAATTCCGAAATGCTAGATGCTATTTGTTGAAATATTAGTAGCCGTATCAGCTGGATGCATTGAAATATATATTTGGTTATATATTGTACTTCTGCTAATTATTAGAAAGAAAATATTTATCTAAGCTCGATTTTTCCTTCTCTCTCTCTCTCTCTCTTTATTTTAAATATTATGAGTAGAACTGGTTCTAGTAATTACAAAAACTGAGTAGAAATGCTCGAAATATAATGGGTGACTTCGGTTTTGAAATATTAGAACTGACCTATATGAGCCCAAGCCTGCCAATAACCATTGGACGATCCTATTTTTCTGTACAAAATTGATTGGTTTATTTTATATTTGTTTTTGTCAAGAATTGCATTTCCAATAAATTTTCAGTGGCTTCAAACAAAGCCATATTAGCCGGAGCCAAACATTATTTTTTTAACCTAAATCCACCGTTGTCTCTCTATAAGAACCCAAATTCTCTTTCCAATTTATCACAATAAAATCAGATTACATAAAACAATACTTAATTTCTCTCTCCTCCACCCTTCTTTGTAACAGTCGTATAACAGGTGGTGCGCCACCACTGTTTTTTCACGCCTGAAACTGGTGAAACATCATCTTTTTTCGGTTGTTACAATAGAATTATTTTCTGTTTTCTAAAAAAATAAAAACTACAAAAACAAACAGTTTTAATTCATTTTCATTGTTAAAATCATGGGTTTTCTTCACAAGCTTTGGGACGAAACGCTTGCCGGACCAACGCCGGATTCCGGCCTCGGAAAACTCCGAAAATACAACTCTTTAGCCGCCGCTGCCACTAGATCCATCGGTGCTCCGCCGTCTGTTGTCATTCCTCCACCACTTGATGATGAAATCCCGATTTCTCGGAGCATCACTATCCTCCGAACCAACCCTAGCTCGCCGCATAACCTTAATACTTCTCTTGACTCTGGATCTGTCCCGAATTCTCCTGCTGGTTCCAGCACTCCCACCTCGCCATTTTCACGTAAGAATTCAGTTACTACCCCTTGCATGGAATTTCATTTTTTTTTTTTTTTTTTTTAGGGTTAAATTTGGTATACCTGATTAGACTTTACAAAAGTAAAATAGATATAATGACACCATTAATATTTTTAACTCATTTTTCTATAATATTCAATTTTTTTAATGAAGTATTCAACACATAAATCCAAATTTTTTGGTTCATTTTCAATCACACAATATCATAATAAATACTATCGGGGCTGCCCTTTTTTGTCCGTCCTTATAGAGATTTTTCGGGAGGCACAAGGCGAGATATGTGATGGGATGAAAATAATTTCATTTTAGCATTGTTTAATTATTAATTCATTTTTAATCCCAACTTAAGATTGAAAAAACAAACTAAAAATGTTCTTTTGGGGAATTTTTTTTTTATATTATTATTATTATTATTATTATTATTATTATTATTATATTTTTTTGATAAATTTTTATGTGTGTTTTCTTGTGGTGGCGTTTTAGCAAGTACTCCAGGTGGGAACTTCAAGAAATTGACAAGGAGAAAATCAACCTCGGACTCAATGCATCAATCTGATACAAAGAGCCCAACTGGTTACGATTGGTTAGTTATCTCTTCTTTCGATCAATTGTATTCTGGATTGTCATTCAAAACAGTATTTGAATTTAGAGAGAATTTATTTTATATCGCTTATTATACGATTCACTAACTTGGACAAACTTTTTGTGCGGACAGGATTGTGCTGAGTGCTTTGGATCGTTGACTCTTCGGAGATAAAAATGATAATTTTGTGAGGGTAAATGGACTTTTTGTAAATAAAGAACCCTAATCGGTATATTGTAATTATGGATTTATGAGTAGAATGAGAGAGGAAAGAATAGATGAGTTGACCTTAGCTTCAAGATTTTTGAAAAAAGGTTGAACAAATACCTTGCCAACCTCCATTGTCTCGTCTCTACAACCTTGTGAATGAGGTAAATCGCGAAATGTGTTTCAGTTAGTCAGGATCTTAAGCAGTCAACTGATTTTCACCACAAGGAGTCAAATTCAAAGTATTTGTTAGAATTCGAACTTTCATCATGTAGTTACCAGTTATGCAGACTTTTATGTCACTTCAACCTTTGTCAACTGAACTTTACTTCGAGGGCTAGCTTCAAGACTTTTGAGTCCTTCATTTGTGCAAAGAAAGTGCCATCCTTTTTTTTTATTTCTTGAGCAGTCTCTTGACTCTTGTAAATATATGTATTTTTTTTCTTCTGATTTTCTATGTTTTTGCAGCGATTTGCACACTGTATATCCTCTCTAATGAAACTTTTGTTAAGCTTTTCATTCTTTTGATTGTTCTTCCCCAATTTCTATTTCACGGGACATTGAAATTTGATGCAAGAATGAGTTACACGCATGTTTGTTATACTTGACTTGAATATAGAAGGATCACCGAACAATGGGTAAATATTTAATATAACTTAACGATGTAAGAGTAAAATAAACGTGAACTAATTAAGAAAAAAAATTCTAAAAATACTTCGCCCTTGTTTGAGCCCCATTATTTTTCCTTCTTTTTACAAATTTTTTCTACAGTAATCAATCTCAACCATCCAAAAAAGTCAAGCCCACAATTTTTTACTTTTCAAACCACTTTTTAACCATTAGATTTTCAAAATCCAAATTTTAAATTAAATTAACGGGGCTCAAACAAGGGCTTCTATTCAGAAAGAATACAGCGAATTTAGCAATCAGTTATTCATTTATTCACATACGAAGACCATAAGAGTTGCTTTGATTAGCAAAATTGTTGTTTCAAAATGTGATTATCTAGTTGGATAAAAGAATTGGAGAAAACTTCCTAATTTTATCAATCTATCTTCTATATATAAAATAACAGAATCCATCCTAATAAATATTTCAACAATTATTATGATATATGTGTCATTAATGGCATTAGAATCCGTTATATGTTATTAACTAGTGAATCACCTCTGCGATGCACGGGAAGTAATGTCTGAGTAAAGAAACAATGATTCGATAATACATGATCCACTGGTTAAGATTAAATGAAATTAGCAATTCAAATATTACATCATTAAGTATTAATTTCGCGTTATTACCAATTGCGCCGCTCCCTTATTATTTCCTCCATGGCTTCTTATCGTAAACCTTAGCACAGAAGATGAATTTATTTACCCAATAAAACTTTGTCTTCAAAGTTATGGCCGTTACTCTAAACAGTCATGATGTGACGGATCTTTACCCTATGTGTCGCAAAATTAGAAAATCCATGAATGTATTCCAAGATAAATTCGAACTCTATCATTGAGCTAAGATTTATGAAGGAATCTCATGCACATACTATAGCTACTATAATTTGTTTCTTATTTGGTTAGTTTTCTATGATGACTGAAAGCTTTTTAATTTGTGATTTAAAACCTAACTTCTCTATTTTTCCATAGATTAAAATATTTTAACTTTACAAATCTGGACCAAATTAATTTATTTTTTAAAAACAAAATTAAATAAAAAGTGTAAATCTATATTTTTGGTTCGGATTTCACATTGATATATAACTTGAAGTTTTTTAACAAAAAAAATCATTTAAAATATATATTTCTTAAAACAATTATTTAATAAAAAATTTCACCACCATTCTAAATTTTATACCATTCTTAAATTAGTCTTTTCTTTTCAAAAATAATTTCAACTATTTGAAACTGCCCCATGTAAAATTAATAAAATTTATCCTTTATATAGTTTTTGGATCTACCATATTTTAAAATATAGAATAGAAAAAATATAATTACATGGAGCATTAGTTTTTTCACTTTTGCTGCTCTGTTTTTTCCTGTAAATTTCCAACCGAAAGCTGTTATACTTGTATCTTCATCTATTTTGCTTTAGTACGGTCCTTATGTTTGATTGATAAAATTTACCAACACCGTTTCTTAAGCCTCTATTTGGCAAAAATATTTTTAAAAATGTTTTTGAAAACACAATTTTTCAAACCACTTTTTAATCACAGATATTTTTTCTCTCCATTTTTTAACCACATATTTTACCTAGAAAACATAAAAATATGTTTTTAAATACAAAATTTTTAACAAACAGAGCCTAATGTATTTCTCGTAGAGTAGATTTTTCTATCAGGATAGGTTTTCAAAAAGCACATCACATTTAGAAAACAAAAAAATATGTATTACTATTTGAAAACAAATACAATCTGTAATTGGAAACAAAACAATCTGTAATTTAAAAATAAAACAATAAAAAAATATTGATTATTATTGTAGTGTCAAAACAATAACCTCTTAAAGAACTTGGGACGTTGTTTAATTTGTGCTATATTTTTAAAATCCAAATACTGAAAAATGTTTTGATATTTAATAGACTTTATGCATATTATTTGACTCGTACATCAACCGTTGCTATCTACTTAAATTGTTTTAAGTTTAAATGCAGGATTAGTATAGATGTTTGAACCATATATAACAACTCCATGCATATTCATTTAATCGTATATCAATTATTAAAATCCTTTTAAACTGTTGGTTTTTAGTTTTTATGTATGATTGTTACAGAATATTTAACTGGTAAAATATATACTAATTAATCAAGTGGACACCTTGTTCGTAGTTAAATATCATTTTTACAGCTATAAAAAAAATCATGATAGAACAATGTAAGAAAATAGCAGCAATATACATAATATACGATAAATAGAATTCGTGCAAAAAGCTCAAAAATTGGGGGGAAAATAGTAATGATATGCAACACTAGTAAAATTAAGTAGATATATAGTCTTCTTATAGTTGAACAAATTTTGACCCTCAATATGTATGAAGTGAATACTATAATTAATTTTGAAAAAAATCTTATAGCCTTCTTATAATTGGAAAAATTTGAAAAGCAAACATATACACGTTATTATATATGTGCTGAAATCGAGGTGATTGAATTTTGGTAATCAAAGTGCTAATATTGGAAATCGTGCAACATTGAAGTCAAATAATAAAAAAAAATCTGATGAAAAAAAAATTTATATAAACTCTCTTTTGGGCAGTCACTATTGGTGTGAAATATGTAATGGGACCCGCATTAGCTCAGCTAATGTTATATTAAAATATAACAATTAATATCATGGCATAGTTAATTATTTTTAAAATTTAGACTTAACAGTTAGGACAAAAAATCATTAATAACTATATCATTTCAAAACAATATAAATAAATTTGTTAACTGCTAATGTTAAAAAATGTGATATGAGACTTTCTGGAATAAGAAATTAAATAATAATTAAATGTAGTTATAAATAAAATTATTTTGATAAATAATATAATATAGAAAAGAACGTTATTATGTATATGTAACAAAGAACTTAAAAGTATGATTATTTATAACAAAATCTTATACAACTTGATTAAATATTCGATATAAACGAAAATGAAAGTTCGACATTGGATTTGTATGACTGAACAAAATTATTTATTTATAAGATTAAGACCAATAAAATATCACAATCATTATAAATACTTATTTACGTATTAAATGTAACTTTCTATAAAAATACTCATTAATTTAATAAAATACAATACAAAGGAGTTCGAATTTTAGATTTACTAAATAACTAAAAAATAAGATTATTAATAAAAAGTTTTATACGATAAGATTTATTTAGTATTAGATGTGTAATACAACTTTAATATAATTTTGAACTGAAAATTTTACATTGAATTTGTATGATTGAACACAAATACTTATTTGTAAGATTCAAACATTAAAGGTTTAGAATAATTTTATGAAAAGAGAGGTTTAAACACAAATAACCAAATATAAATAAGTAAAAAAATTCTCTATAATTATGCATCATTCCGTAATTGGTCAAAAGTTGCACCAGTGTGAATATAATAAAAGCTGAGTTTTGGCGAGCAGCAGTGTGAACACAATAAAAGCTGAGTTTTCCCGCCAAAACTCAACTACTTTTATATATTATATAGATGACATCAAGATTTTAATTTATTTTAATTTAATGTATAAACTTTTTTTTTATTTTGTAATAGTTATTATTATTTTGATAATTATTGTATTATATTGACGTCGAAAAATATGTAATATAGATGTCAAATCAAAGATCTCAACGAGAAGTTTAATATGAGCTAACAAGTGAGAGTAAATGTAACGATCCGGCTCCCTCGCTGGGGCCTTCTCCGAGTCGTACTCATGGTCTTTCCACTCCCACCTTGGTCGTCCTGGTCCTCAAGGGCTGCCAGCCTCGTTTTCAAGAAGTGGATTTTTGTCTCCCCAGGGTTTCGAACCTTGTACTTAGGGTTTAAGTACAAACTTCATGGAATCCCTGGTACCATTAGATCTAATGGTAGCAGGAATTTAAGAATTTTTGTACTTAACTCCTAGGTACAAGGTTCGATCCCTGCGAAAGGCAAAAATCCACTTCCTGAAAACGTGGCTGCCAGCCCTTGAGGAGCAGGACGACCAGGGGGGAGTGGAAAGACCATGAGTAGACGGCCGGCAACCCTTGAGGACCGGGTACGCTACAGTAAACTTTTAACGTATTATCTGTAAAATCATCTCAAAGATTAAATATAAAGTTTTTTAATATTTTTTACTTTTTCTCACTATCCCATTCATTCTAAAGTATCATTAAAGTTCTATAATACTATCTATAAATTATTTTTTGTATTAATTATTATTCTTTTGATAATTATTGTATTATTTTGAAATTGAAAAATTATGTAATATGGTTATACGTGTGTCAAATCGAAGATCTCAACGAGAAGTTTAATATAAGATAATAAATGAGAGTAAACTAAAAATATATTGTCCGTAAAATCGAATACAAAAATATATAACAATAATATTTTTTAATTTCAAAATTACCAATTCAAAACAAATATAGATTATGATTGTTAATTTTATTTATTTTATTATATTTTATTTTAAAATATTTTAACATATAAAAAATAAGATAAAAATAACTTATTTAGAAGAAGAAAGCTCAAAAAATAAATAAATAAGAAATAAAAATCTATTTTTTAAAAGAGAAAAAAAATTTAAAAAGAAAAATCATATAAAAATCAGGATTTTCTAATTTTGACTAATTTTGTAAATGTTGCATTTCCTATGAATTAATCTACTTGCACGATTAGTTTGATATGATTCGCTTCTGTCTGGGAAATATACTATTTTGGTTTATAAATCACACAATTTTTCAAACTACTTTTTAACCACATTCATTTTTCTCTTCAATTTTCAACCAATATTTTTTACTTCAAAATTATAAATAAACCAGTTTATGAACAAAACAGTGTTATCAAACGGAGACATTATTATATGATGTGCAAGTGTAGTTGTTGATTTAAAAGATGATGTGATATTTGATAAAGCAGGATTGTGCCATGTAAACTAATTATTTTGTATTTTTTAAAATTTTAAATTCGATAATATTTTGTATTAAAATGTTATTGCACTATTTTTTATTTGATATAATTATATAATTAACACATTTTTATAAATTTTAATCGAAATTATTATCACAAACATATTTTTGTGCGTAAAAATACTAGATAAAGTAAAAGCTCATCTAAATCTTGTTGGGTCAGCTTTCAAATTTCTTGACAATGTTAATATTTTTCTTTGCCACGTCACCTTGATAGAATCCTTATGGGAGAAAAAAAATTTAAACAATGTTTGTTTATTTTGCTTATGTGATTTTTTTTTGAGAGATTTATTGAAATTAATCATGCTACTTGTACATAGTGACTTATCAATTGACACATATAATATATTTAACAAATATTTATTACTTTACCCATCACATCATTTTTAAAATCAACAATCATAATTGTGCCAACACACAAATCGATAAATCATTAGGTAAATTAATATGTACAACAAGAATAATTCATATCGAAGTAATGGACATGCTCGTATATTTTGCTCAAATCTTCAACTGTACAATTTGATGTTAGAAAAGTGCATTCGTTTGGTAACACTGTTTAATTTATAAACTAATTTATTTATGTTTTTGAAGTAAAAAAATAGTGATTGAATGGGAGAGAAAAAAATGTGTATAATTAAAAATAGTTTTAGAAATTATGTAATTGATAAACTGATTTATAAAACAATTTGTTTTATTTACCAAATGGATGCCTAGTTTTAAGTCCCTATATGGTGGAGGTCTTTTTAAATTCATTTTCAATAATTCATTCTTCCATAAAAATAAATTTAAATTTTTTTCTTTTTCCGGCTTTTATATCCTAACTTATATAAAAGAGGGAAATACATTTTACTATTCATTTACTATTCATAAGGCTCACATCATCTTTTTGTTTAATGATGTCATTTTTTAATTTTTTTTATAATTCTCCTATAATATAGACATCATTTTTTTAAAAAATTTTTTTTTTTTAGTTCTCCTATAATATAATTTCATAATAACTTAACTTTAACTTATACATTTTTTTTTTTTTAGGTTTTTTTTTTTTTTTTTTTTAAATTTCTCTTAAATTTTTTTTTCTTTAAATTCTCCTATAATATAATTTCATAATAACTTAACTTATACTTTTTTTTATTATTATTTTCTTATAATATAACTTCATATTAACTTAACTTTACTAATATAACTTAATAATAACTTAAATTTAACTGACTTACATAAAGAGGCAAAGTCTCTTTACTGTTCATTTACTAATGATGTCATTTTTTTAAAAAATAAATTCTCCTATAATAACTTAACTTATATAAAAGAGTTTTTTTTTTTTTTTTTTAAAAAAAAATTCTCCTATAATACAACTTCATAATAACTTAACTCTCTCTCTCTCTCTCTCTCTCTCTCTCTCTCTCTCTCTCTCTCACACACACACACACACACACACATATATATATATATATATGATTTTTTGTTTTAGCCTCTCTTAATATTTTTTTAAATCCTCCTATAATATAACTTCATAATAACTTAAATAATATAACTTCATAATAACTTAAATAATATAACTTAATAATAACTTAACTTCAACTAACTTATATAAAAGAGGCAAAGCCTCTTTACTATTCATTTACTAATGACGTCTTTTTTTTTTTTTTTTTTTTTTAAATTATCATATTATATAACTTAACTTAACTTTTATATAAAAGAGGCTTTTTATTTTTTTTAAATTCTCTTATAATATAACTTAATAATAACTTAACTTTATAATTATAAATTATAATAATAATAATTAATATAACTTAACTTATGTAAAAGAGGTAAGGCCTCTTTACTGTTCATTTACTATTTATAAGGTTGACTTCATTTTTTTTCTTTAGCTAATCTATAGATAAGACTCCGATGTACTTTTAGTTTGTTGTATTTGTTTGTAACATATTTATTTGCATTTTCTCTCTTAGAAGGGTGAACAAAGGTCGACTACAAATTACATATGGTCATTTCGGAATATTTTTTTTCTGACAATTTCTACTGCCAATTATTTTGGAATGATATTTCTTTCTGACACTTTCTAAAGCCAATTATTAAAGAGGCAAAATATACGTCAATAACTAAACCTCTCTTTTGAATGTTGAATTAAGTATAACACAATAAAATTTATACGCTATTATATATACAATTCTTACTGCATCCGTGCAACACACGGATACTACTAATATATATATATATATATATATATATATATATATATATATATATATATATATATATATATATATATAGAGGTTGAGCACTACCTAACAAAAATCTGGATCTACCCAATCAAACATCATTAATCATGTACAATATACACACAACATATGACATTTTCATACAACTCGATCGTGACTTCATTTTCTTATTAATGTCTATATATTGCAGTATCTTCAGTGGGATATTGTCAAGCTTCAAAAAGTGTCACATATGTCTAACTATTTTTTCTCCAGTGCACCACATCTTATACTGGGGTAGCAAAAATAAAGTTAGACATTATCTAAACCAATGTCCACAAGTAGAAGGCTAGCAAAAATAAAGTTTAACATTGTCTAAGCCAATGTTCACAAGTAGAAGGTCGGTCTAACATTCTGACTGTGCATATATTAAAGAAATGATAATTTAATACTTTTATTTTTAAAAAAAATGGTCAGTAGGAATCATTATTCACCTGTAGACATAATGTATTGGAGAGCATTTTTTTTGCCTCGATATCTATTTATTAGACATTCATTATAAATTCAATTAACGACTGACTAAAGACATTTTATTAGCTTAACAATATCTCATCTGAGATGCTCTTATTATTCAAATGATGAAACAAGAAAAAAAAAGGGGTAATAAGCACAAATGGTCCCCAACCTTTAGGTTTCTTGCTAAAATGGTCCCCAAAGTTTAGATTTTTGCATTTATACCCTCAAAATCACCAGACGTTGCGAAAATGGTTCCTACCGTTAGATTTCGTTAGTTTTTTCCGTTAAAAATGTGTAAATGGCACAAATGGTCCCTAACCTTTGAGTTTTTTACGATAATAGTCCCTAACATATTAAGGCCACGTTTAGCATTTTTATTTTGTAACCTCCAAACGTTTGGCGTATTTAGTCCCTAACATATTAAGTCCCTATACGTTTGGCATATTTAGTCCATAACATATTAAGCCTCTATTTGAAATCAATTATTTCAAATAATATGGTTTGTAATTGTAATTGTTTGAAGAATTTGTTGTTAAAAATATTGAATTTATTTGTAAATTATTTTATTGATAGAATGTGTGGTTAAAAACGAGTTTTAAAAAATAAAATTTATTCTGAATTTCTAAAATGCACAATAAAATATTTAACAAAATTTCACCGTTTCAACATATTGGAAAAATAATAATGAATCCATGGAACATAAACAAACAAATACATTGGACATTATTTTAGAAATTGAATAAAAAATATGTTTTTATCAATTCTATTTTTGATTTTGAGAACTGATCAATATCGATTTTCGAAATTTCATTTTTTTTCAAAACTCATTTTCTTCCACACGTTCTATTAATATATTTTTTAATTTATGCACAAATTTAAAAAAATTACGTTTTAACCAAAATTCTCCAAACTTACTTTTCAAATCGATCAATTCTCAAAATCGAAATTGTAGCGCCCCGAGTTCCGTATACCCGATTCACTACGTCATTTTCTGTCTAAATTTTTTCGAATAATATTTTTGCGGAAGAAATAATTGAAATTCATTTTTGGCAACATTAAATAAACTGTAATGGCCGCTAAAATTGAAAACATTTATGAAACCATTTGAAATAGTAAATCGAACCATTAATATTGTAAAGAAATTGCCAATATCATAATTTCTTAAATAAATGAACTTCTCTAAATTATTCGATTGTTTGGAAAATACGGAAATCATTAACGTCAAACTTTCAACCGTTCAACGATTATTGCCACCATCATTCATCGCTCGCCACCGTCTCCGAAATCTGCAAAACTGTTAAAAGTAGGGTGAGTATTTCATGGGGGAAATACTCAGTAGACTCATCGCAAATTAATTTAATTTATAAGATGATTAAACACATAAATCCCGGCTCTTTATAAAACGGGCATTGATAGAGCTTCTTTATAAAACTGCTCTTGATAAAACTCATATTGTGCATTACAGCACGGGACATATTTTGCAAATCATAGGCTCTTTGAAAACAGCTCTTTGAAAATCATATACTTATAAAAATATTTTAATTATGCCAAGCATAATTTCTTTTGAAAGCATAACATAAGATATGATTGAAATCCTCATAAACATAATAAGACACAAGAACTTTACCGAACTTAGGTGGCAAGAATTCTTATGCAGTAAAATCATAATAACAGTAAGTTTTCATCATAACATAGGATAATATCGAAATCCTCATAAACATAAGAATTTTACCGAACTTAGGTGGCAAGAATTCTTATGTAGTAAAATCATAATAACAGTAAGATCATAATAACAGTAAGTATACCAAAACATAATTCATGAAATTCATAGGGATCATTTCCATCATAACATAAGATAGGATCGAAATCCTCATAAACATACGCGACAGGAATTTTACCGAACTTAGGTGGTAAATCCTCATAAACATATGGAAAGGCAGGAATTTTACCGAACTTAGGTGGTAAATCCTCATAAACTTATGGAGACACAGAATTCTACCGAACTTAGGTGGTAAGAATTCTTATGCGTAGCAATGATCCAAAACATATAAAACATTATCGTAAAAACATAGGGTATACTTACTTTTCATAAAACATACTTAATTTTCTTGAAAATTGACTTTCACAAGTCACATGACATTTATATGAAATCATAATTTAAATCAATTAATAAGTGCGAGTCTACCTCAAATCCGACGAGTGCAAAGTTGAGCGGGAATGACTTCAATTTCTTTAAATTCTCCGTACGCTTCGTCTTAGCCAATAAGTCACTTTAGTATATCGAATATATAGTTCAAAATGATAAATTATAATTTGAGGACTAAAATTGATGTTTTGAAAGTTGAGGGACTAAAATGAATACTTTTGAAAGTTGAGCTTAAAATCAAATAAAGTAAATCAGCAGGGACTGAATTGATCAGAATTTTAAAATGAAAGGGCTGATTAAAATCATTTAAAACTTAAGGGCTGAAATTGATGATTTTAAAACTAAAAGGACTGATTTCAAACATTTTAAAACTTCAGGGACTGAAATGATCACTTTTCAAACTTGGGGCTAAACTGTAATTTTCGAAATATATTAAAATATATCCTCAGATCTAACTCTCTCTCACCACTCAACTCATTCTCTCTCAACACTCTCTCTCTCATGATCAGAGAAGAAAAGGGCGGAGGAGGCGATCGACTGATTTATCAAATCCGCCGGCGATTCGTCGGCGACAATGCGGCGCTATCACCGCCGTTGGGTGGCGGTGACTAAGGGAAAGAATTGGTAGCAAAAAGACAGAATTTGGTGCTGATTTGAGTGTTTTGATGTGCGAAACCGAGGCTTCAAGGTCGCGGTTTAGATCGTGATTTCTCCGGCTACAATTCCGGTGTTGGTCGAAGGTAAGTCTTGGCTTGTTCTGGGTTTTGGGTTTTATTTTGATTTGCGATTTGGAGTTGGGTTTGATGTTTTGGATCGGAGGTTAGGTGGTGATGATTCTGGGTAGTAGGCTGGTGGTAGTGTTGTAGGTAGAGGTTAATTGGTGGTCCAGCTGTGAGCTGCAGGCGGCTGGAATGGTTGCTGGAAGTGGGATTGCAGTTGATTTGGTTGGTTGCAGTGGTGAATTGCAGAGGCAGGGAAAAAGTGTGCTTGGTGGTGTTGCTGTGGTTTGGGTGATGGAGTTGCAGGAGAATTGGGTGGTGATGATTTCCGGTGGTGGTTTTCGAGTGACTGCAGTGGTTGAATCGGTTCTGTATTGATTCAGTGGAAGGAAGGCTGTGGTGATGATGGTAGATTGGTTTCAGTGTGTTGATCAATTGGGTTGGTTGGATAGTAATGGAGCTGATATGGATGTATTTGGAATTTGCATAATAGATGTGTGATGCTTGTAGAGGGAATTCAATATAGCAGTTGTGATGTTTAGATTCGATTCAGAAATGAAATAGAGGTTGGATAAATAATGATGTTGTTTAGTGGTGTCCATGTTGAAGATGCTTGCAGGAAATCAGAATTGATGATAATGGCTGAGATTGTTGATCTTGCAAATGAGACTTGCTCAAAATGGAAATTGAATTGGATGGAGTTGAAATGGAGGAAACTGGCCTGATTGATGATGATGAATATGGTTGGTGGTAGAGTTGATGAAATAGGCTGCTCGTGGATGATATACTGAAAGAAAAAGAAAGGAAAAATAATTGAAGGAGTGGGTATAGCTATCACTTTCGGCTATAGGATGATGAGTGCAGATGGGTTGTAAAGTAGATGGAAGGTTGATAAAAAACGTGGGAGTGTTGGATTGTTTAGAAAATTATAGGATTAATTTAAGATAAATCACTACAAATTTGACTAATTTCGATCAAGAAACGTATTGAAAACAGATATATTTTGGACTGAAAATAATAAGTTTGAGAATAAATAAATGTTGAGATTTTGGACTAAAATAATTCAATACGGAAAATTGGAATCTAAAATGATTTTGAAAATAATACTATGAATAAAATAATATACTTTTAGAAATTCGGATTTTAATTTAAAATCGAACAAATTCGATATCTCTTGACTTGGCTAGACGAATCCGTCGCGGCATTAATTTCAAAACAATAGCGACACAATTTTCTAAATATTAAAATAATTATTAATTGCATAAAAATTCTGGGTCGCTATAATCTTACCTCCTTAAAATAATTTCGTCCTCGAAATTAAACTTACTTAATCTTATAATTTCTGAATACTTAATCAGAATCTCTTCTTCTTATCATCGAATATTCCCAAAATAATCAAAGAATTACCTGAATATTTTCTCTACGCAATATACCCAAACATATCAACATAATATCATCAACTTATCTTTCCAATATTTGTAACCCAAAATTCAGTAAACAAATATCTCCCAAAACTAAGATTCTATACTTAAATGTCACCATATTTCCTGCAAAGTATTTCTTTCACTTGTATATACGTATGAATTCTGATTCAATACGGTACTCATTATACTTTCCACGTATTATCACACTATACCATGATTATTATTATTAAAAACAAAATATCAGTACCCATAATCCAAGAAAATATTCCAAATCTCTAATCAAATCTCCTTTATCGATAAAATTTAACAGCGCATTACTTCTTGTCTCCTCTTTTCATTAAAATAATCCTGCGCTTTCTTGCTGGTCACAACATCATGCGGATTCACTCAGATCCTTTGCGCTTTTAAATAGTTCATGCTGAGAAGAGGTTGAATCATCAAACAATGGATATCATTCTTTCTAACATTCGCAAGTATTATTCCAGTCTTCCTATGAATGATCTGAGAAAGATCTATAAAATAAGGCTCGAAAGATTGAGGTTGCTAATGGCTCATGATATTCCAGAAGATGTTCGCTGGTTGATAGAAGCAAAGGTTCGACTATCTGGTGAATTACCATCAACATTTCCAAAGCACATGCCTGGTTTAGGCAAAAGCACGTTTGCAAAGAAACGAAGAGCAAAAAGACTGGGTGGTTGCTACAAATGTGCTCGTTGGAATTGTGATACTCGTTGCAAATCAGTAGGATATTCTTCTACTAATCGGGATGATAAAATCGAATTCATAAAGGGTGGACTGAGTAAGGAGTCTTTGGATGATATTCGACTGACTCTTGAGACGCACCCAAGTGGTTATGTACAACGTGAACTTCTCTCCTTATACGCTCAGTTTAACGAGGACAAAAATCGTTATAGTCTCCAAAATATAATATCGAAAGATCCTGTTTGCCAGTCTGTTTTACAAAATGAGGCTTCTGGCAGTTCAGCAATGATATAAGGTAAATCTTTTTAAAATATTTTGCTGCTTTCTTTCACGCGTTTTGGAAATAAAATATATTTTCCTTTCTCGAGGTTTGATAAAGCTGGAAATAAATATTTAATCGCCGAAAGGTGACAGCCTCGATACGATAAAAATATTCAAAAGTGGGCTGATTTTGTCAAAAGTAAATCTTTACTTTTTCAGAATCAATCAAAAACAGTAAATTTTTCCGGTTTTAAATAGCCAAACATATTTCATAGTTCAGGCATCCCAAAATCACATCTTCTTCGTAAGTTTTCCCTTCTTTACTATCAAAGATGGAAGCACCAAAACTTCGACAGATCAAAACTATTTGTGTATTTTGTGGATCAAAAGTAGGGAAAGGCTTCGGTTATCTAGAAGCGGCTGTAGATCTTGGAAAGAAACTGGGGGAAAAAGGTATCACTCTTGTATATGGGGGTGGTAGCAGTGGTCTAATGGGTTGTGTTTCCCAATCTGCTCTTGCAGAGAAATCAAAAGTAATCGGTGTCATACCTGTCCCTTTGGTAGATGTTGCAGGCAAAACACGAGGGCATGAAGTTCAAACTTTATCCATCCATGAACGCATAACTTGTATGCTATATGGTTCTGATGCCTTTATAGCCCTGCCCGGAGGTTTTGGTACCTTAGAAGAAATCTTTAACATTACCTCATGGGCTCAACTAGATCTCCATACTAAGCCTATTGGGCTTCTGAATGTTAACAATTTCTTTGATGGTTTGTTAACCTTTCTTGATTATGCTGTGGAACAGGGATTCATCTCTCCATTTTCCAGAAGGCTTCTTATTTCTGCTCCTACTATTGATGAACTACTGGATAAGCTGCAGTCATATATCTCAATACAAGATCCAGCAGGAGTTAAAATAGATTGGTCGCAAGGAAGGGGAATCAAGCGAAAATGGAGTCCGGTTAATGTAAACTTAACTCTTTGAATCTTAGAATAGGTGGGGGTAGAGTACGGAGTATTTTCATTCTCGAGACACCCCTCCATTTACTAGGATTTCCTTAATGTTTAAATCTTGTGTGTACTTCAAAGATTCCAGGTGGTAGATTACGGAGTATTCTTACTCTCGAAACACACCTCTTTGAAGGTTTCTTTATTTCCTCAAAAGATCAGAGGTGGTAGGATACGGCTACTCCGGAAACACATCTCTCATTCTGAGGATCTTTCCATGTTTTTCTCTTATGCTTTCGTGTTTTTCATGTATTTCCTTTCCAGTGTGACTCTTGTGTGTTCTCCTTATGAGAAAATAATAAAATCTCTGCTATCATCTACTAAATCTCGTTTGTGATGTAAATGATCTTGCATGTCTAACCTTAATTCCTTTAGTGGATGCTTATCATATTATGCTCTTAATTCCAAATGATAAAATTCTGGATAGAGTCTCCCTTGTAATTTGGACTTATTCCAAACCATAAGCATTTCATAACTCACAATAATAAATAACTCCACATTTGATCACAACGATCTAAAAATATTGAAAATGATTCCAACACTTCAATATCATCAAAATATCCCAAAATTCAATTCATAATTCCTCAACATAGAAATTTCAAATCATATTTTTTCAATATCACAATATTACTTCCTTCCATACCTTAATTGGCTCAAAAGTTACTCATACTTATAAATATATGCCATAAATCATATTCCCAAAATTTATTCACAAAGCCAAACTTCATAATAAATTTCTCTTCAACATAGAGGCATAATAAATTAACTCAACATAATATCCATTACTTAATTCTCAATAAAATCATATTATTCCCATTATGCTCAACACTCGTTTTCTTTTTAAAAAATTTCTCATAATCATACATTAAAGCATATAAGTTATGACAAAGCATAACAACATCATTATTTTCGAAGAAATACATTCTTATTTCTCATAAATCATAAGTATCCGAAATACTCTTCATTCTTTCTCATAAATTAGTAAAATGAGTATTCGAAATACTGAAATAACTTTAAATATTATAAACTTCTTTACCTCGGAGTTGGTGGAACGAATGATGGCAGTGGCAATCTTCATCAATAAAATTTTATAATGGAAAATATTTCTTGAAAATTTTTTTTTTTTTGAAAATTTTTTCCAGTCTACAGAAACGCAGACTAGCTCTGATACCAACTTGTAGCGCCCCGAGTTCCGTATACCCGATTCACTACGTCATTTTCTGTCTAAATTTTTTCGAATAATATTTTTGCGGAAGAAATAATTGAAATTCATTTTTGGCAACATTAAATAAACTGTAATGGCCGCTAAAATTGAAAACATTTATGAAACCATTTGAAATAGTAAATCGAACCATTAATATTGTAAAGAAATTGCCAATATCATAATTTCTTAAATAAATGAACTTCTCTAAATTATTCGATTGTTTGGAAAATACGGAAATCATTAACGTCAAACTTTCAACCGTTCAACGATTATTGCCACCATCATTCATCGCTCGCCACCGTCTCCGAAATCTGCAAAACTGTTAAAAGTAGGGTGAGTATTTCATGGGGGAAATACTCAGTAGACTCATCGCAAATTAATTTAATTTATAAGATGATTAAACACATAAATCCCGGCTCTTTATAAAACGGGCATTGATAGAGCTTCTTTATAAAACTGCTCTTGATAAAACTCATATTGTGCATTACAGCACGGGACATATTTTGCAAATCATAGGCTCTTTGAAAACAGCTCTTTGAAAATCATATACTTATAAAAATATTTTAATTATGCCAAGCATAATTTCTTTTGAAAGCATAACATAAGATATGATTGAAATCCTCATAAACATAATAAGACACAAGAACTTTACCGAACTTAGGTGGCAAGAATTCTTATGCAGTAAAATCATAATAACAGTAAGTTTTCATCATAACATAGGATAATATCGAAATCCTCATAAACATAAGAATTTTACCGAACTTAGGTGGCAAGAATTCTTATGTAGTAAAATCATAATAACAGTAAGATCATAATAACAGTAAGTATACCAAAACATAATTCATGAAATTCATAGGGATCATTTCCATCATAACATAAGATAGGATCGAAATCCTCATAAACATACGCGACAGGAATTTTACCGAACTTAGGTGGTAAATCCTCATAAACATATGGAAAGGCAGGAATTTTACCGAACTTAGGTGGTAAATCCTCATAAACTTATGGAGACACAGAATTCTACCGAACTTAGGTGGTAAGAATTCTTATGCGTAGCAATGATCCAAAACATATAAAACATTATCGTAAAAACATAGGGTATACTTACTTTTCATAAAACATACTTAATTTTCTTGAAAATTGACTTTCACAAGTCACATGACATTTATATGAAATCATAATTTAAATCAATTAATAAGTGCGAGTCTACCTCAAATCCGACGAGTGCAAAGTTGAGCGGGAATGACTTCAATTTCTTTAAATTCTCCGTACGCTTCGTCTTAGCCAATAAGTCACTTTAGTATATCGAATATATAGTTCAAAATGATAAATTATAATTTGAGGACTAAAATTGATGTTTTGAAAGTTGAGGGACTAAAATGAATACTTTTGAAAGTTGAGCTTAAAATCAAATAAAGTAAATCAGCAGGGACTGAATTGATCAGAATTTTAAAATGAAAGGGCTGATTAAAATCATTTAAAACTTAAGGGCTGAAATTGATGATTTTAAAACTAAAAGGACTGATTTCAAACATTTTAAAACTTCAGGGACTGAAATGATCACTTTTCAAACTTGGGGCTAAACTGTAATTTTCGAAATATATTAAAATATATCCTCAGATCTAACTCTCTCTCACCACTCAACTCATTCTCTCTCAACACTCTCTCTCTCACGATCAGAGAAGAAAAGGGCGGAGGAGGCGATCGACTGATTTATCAAATCCGCCGGCGATTCGTCGGCGACAATGCGGCGCTATCACCGCCGTTGGGTGGCGGTGACTAAGGGAAAGAATTGGTAGCAAAAAGACAGAATTTGGTGCTGATTTGAGTGTTTTGATGTGCGAAACCGAGGCTTCAAGGTCGCGGTTTAGATCGTGATTTCTCCGGCTACAATTCCGGTGTTGGTCGAAGGTAAGTCTTGGCTTGTTCTGGGTTTTGGGTTTTATTTTGATTTGCGATTTGGAGTTGGGTTTGATGTTTTGGATCGGAGGTTAGGTGGTGATGATTCTGGGTAGTAGGCTGGTGGTAGTGTTGTAGGTAGAGGTTAATTGGTGGTCCAGCTGTGAGCTGCAGGCGGCTGGAATGGTTGCTGGAAGTGGGATTGCAGTTGATTTGGTTGGTTGCAGTGGTGAATTGCAGAGGCAGGGAAAAAGTGTGCTTGGTGGTGTTGCTGTGGTTTGGGTGATGGAGTTGCAGGAGAATTGGGTGGTGATGATTTCCGGTGGTGGTTTTCGAGTGACTGCAGTGGTTGAATCGGTTCTGTATTGATTCAGTGGAAGGAAGGCTGTGGTGATGATGGTAGATTGGTTTCAGTGTGTTGATCAATTGGGTTGGTTGGATAGTAATGGAGCTGATATGGATGTATTTGGAATTTGCATAATAGATGTGTGATGCTTGTAGAGGGAATTCAATATAGCAGTTGTGATGTTTAGATTCGATTCAGAAATGAAATAGAGGTTGGATAAATAATGATGTTGTTTAGTGGTGTCCATGTTGAAGATGCTTGCAGGAAATCAGAATTGATGATAATGGCTGAGATTGTTGATCTTGCAAATGAGACTTGCTCAAAATGGAAATTGAATTGGATGGAGTTGAAATGGAGGAAACTGGCCTGATTGATGATGATGAATATGGTTGGTGGTAGAGTTGATGAAATAGGCTGCTCGTGGATGATATACTGAAAGAAAAAGAAAGGAAAAATAATTGAAGGAGTGGGTATAGCTATCACTTTCGGCTATAGGATGATGAGTGCAGATGGGTTGTAAAGTAGATGGAAGGTTGATAAAAAACGTGGGAGTGTTGGATTGTTTAGAAAATTATAGGATTAATTTAAGATAAATCACTACAAATTTGACTAATTTCGATCAAGAAACGTATTGAAAACAGATATATTTTGGACTGAAAATAATAAGTTTGAGAATAAATAAATGTTGAGATTTTGGACTAAAATAATTCAATACGGAAAATTGGAATCTAAAATGATTTTGAAAATAATACTATGAATAAAATAATATACTTTTAGAAATTCGGATTTTAATTTAAAATCGAACAAATTCGATATCTCTTGACTTGGCTAGACGAATCCGTCGCGGCATTAATTTCAAAACAATAGCGACACAATTTTCTAAATATTAAAATAATTATTAATTGCATAAAAATTCTGGGTCGCTATAGAAATCGAAAATAGAATTGATAAAAACATATTTTTTATTCAATTCCTAAAATAATGTCCAATGTATTTGTTTGTTTATATTCCATAAATTTATTATTTTTTTTATCAATACGTTGAAATGTTAATGCAGTGAATTTTTATTATATATTTTACTGTGCACTTTAAAAATCTAGAATAGACTTTATTTTTAAAATTCGTTTTCAACACATATTCTATAAATAAAATAATCTACAAATAAATTCAATTTTTTTTTCTTTTACTTTTTAACCACAAATTCTTTAAAAAATTACAATTACAAACCACATTATTTAAAAAGTAATTTTTTTAATTTATGCATAAATTAAAAAATATATATATATATATATATATATATATATATATATATATTAATAGAACGTGTGGAAGAAAATGAGTTTTGAAAAAAAAAATGAAATTTCGAAAATCGATATTGATCAGTTCTCAAAATCGAAAATAGAATTGATACAAATATATTTTTTATTCAATTTTTAAAATAATGTTCAATGTATTTGTTTGTTTATGTTCCATGGATTCATTATTTTTTTCCAATAGGTTGAAGCGGTGAATTTTTGTTAAATATTTTATTGTGCATTTTAGAAATTGAAAATAAATTTTATTTTTTAAAACTCGTTTTTAACCGCGCATTCTATCAATAAAATAATTTACAAATAAATTCAATTTTTTTAACAACAAATTCTTCAAAAAATTACAATTATAAATCATATTATTTGAAATAATTATTTTCAAATAGGGGCTTAATATGTTAGGGACTAAATATGTCAAACGTATAGGGCTTAATATGTTAGGGACTAAATACGTCAAACGTTTGAAGGTTACAAACTAAAAATGTCAAATGTGACCTTAATATATTAGGGATTATTATCGTAAAAAACTCAAAGGTTAGGGACAATTTGTGCTATTTACATTCTTTAACGGAAAAAACTAACGGAATCTAACGGTAGGGACCATTTTCGCAACGTTTGGTGATTCTGAGGGTATAAATGCAAAAATCTAAACGTTGGGGACCATTTTCACAAGAAACCTAAAGGTTGGAGACCATTTGTGCTTATTACCAAAAAAAAAAAATCAAAGGACAAGGCAACATTAAAAGAGTACTCAAAATATCTTGAATTCATCACACAACCCAAAAAAATTGATTTTTGTGGTTTTTTTTATTTGTTTATGAATGTGTAGTTGAAAAAAGTTTGAAAAGTCAAAAATTGTGGGCTTGACCAAGAATGGATGGTTGAGATTGAGTTTGAAAAGCTGAAGTGAAATTTTTTCCGTTATCAAACGTACTCTAATTGTGACTATTTGCTACTGGTGATTAGTCCGGGATGTGACCAAGAAAACGAGGAAGTTGTGACCAATAAATAAATAATATGTGACTACTTATGGTTGATTGTGATATATTATTAGATAATTGTGACAAAAAATATTGATTAATCGTGACTAAGGATGGCAAAACGGCTCATCGGTTCGAACCGCTCGGGCTCCGGCTCGGCTCGCAGCTCGAGATTTCGAGCCAAAGCTCGAACCGAGCTTTTTTTGAGAGACGGGCTTGGCTCGGCTCGGCTCGAGCTAAAAAAAAAAATCCCACTCAAAAAGCTCGATTGGAGCTTGAGCCATGAATTTTGACCACGAGTTCAGCTCAACTTGCTATATATATACATTTTAAATAAAAGATTTATGAATTTTTGTTACAAAAAATTTTAAAAATAAAAGTTCGGGACTTGGCTCGACTCGGCTCGGAAAAGATCGAGTCGAGCCTTATTTTGGGGGACGAGCTTTAACTCGACTCAACTTGGGCCAAAAAAAGCTTGACCCCTAAAAGCTCGACTCGAGCTTGAGCTTCGTCTCGTGACTCAGCTCGGCTCGTTGACATCCCTAATCGTGACAAAGAAAAATGAGTAAGTTGTGACCAAATAATAAATAATATGCGACCAATTATGAATTATTGTACCAATTATATTAGAAATTGTAACCAATTGTGACTTTGTGTGACCATTGGATGAGGACGTGACATGACCTACAGTTGTGTCAAATGACTTTGTGATTGTGATCAAACTGTGACCTTGTGTGACTGATTGCGACTTTGGGTGGGGTGGGTAACTAAATTTATAATTGTATCCGAATTGTGACTTTTTGTGACAACTGTGACTTTGCGGGTGGAATGAAGTTAGTACTCGAGATTTTATATTTAAAGTTATATTAATTTGTGATTAAATTTGTAATTTTCATTAAACTGTGACTTTGTGGGTGTGGTGGATGAGGTAAATTTTGAGACTAAATTTATAGTTGTGACAAAAAATGTGACTATGTGACCAACTGTGACTTTATGGTGTGGTGTGGGGCGGTGTGGGGTGGGGTGGGGTGAAATTTGTGACTAAAATTGTAATTGTGACTGAACAATGACTTTGTGTGACTAACTGTGACATGGGATGGAAGGGGGTGAGATTTACAATAAATTTGTAATTGTGAGGAAACGTGACTTAGTGTGAATAACTGTGACTTTGCGTGGTGGGTAGGGGTGGGTGGGTGGGTGGGTTAGAGTAGGTTAATTTTGAGATTAAATTTGTATATGTGACTAAATTGTGACTTTGTGTGATCAACTGGATTGGGTGGGGTCGCAACGGGGTAGGGTGGTGGGATGGACGAGTTACGGATTAGGAAATTTTGCCAAGAAATTTATAATTGTGACCGAACTGTAACTTTGTGTGACCAACTGTGACTCTGCGTAGGGTGGGTGGGTGGTCGAGGCGAGTGGGGGTGGGTGGAGGGTTAAATTTGCAATTAAATTTATATATTAAAAGCTTAACAAATTAAGAAGATCCCGAATGAATTTATAGAGCTACCAGCTATACATATTGTTGATGCCAAAAATTCGCACCTGAAATATTCCGAGTTTGAGCAGCGAATAAGCACGATCTGGATCTCCGAATACCTGAAACAAAGGCGGTGAGGTGTGACCTCGTCGCCACTCCTATACTTAAGTCAGTAAAGGGAGAGAAAATATTGATGTAAGAGGCTATGAACTATAATAATAATTGTGTGTACCCTAATTATGAATGAAAGGCAAGTATTTATAGAGGTAAGTATTACCTTCCTGGTACGATTAGGTTACCTGCTGGTTGTGGGACTTAGGAGTCCCTTTGGACGTGGAAGTCTTGCTGGTAGTTTTTGGATAAGATTACAGCAATATTTTGTTATTATGTTGAAGTAGAAATCCGATGAGTTGAGGTTCCTACTTGCATTGGGATGTTGGCTAGGGCGTGAGGAAGATGACCCGAGCCCATGCTAAATGAACCAGAGTTATGTGGCCCCCGTGCACTTGAACTTTCAATGGTGGCAGTAGTGCTCGGGTTTATATTGCTTCTTGGGTATGAGAGCATGCTTGGGTTCTAGATTTGATGTATAGCTTCATAGTTGGTTGTTCATACTCGAAGTATTCTGGCTACTCATGCACAGGGGTGGAGCCAGCGTGTGGCGAGGTAGCGCGGTCGCGCTACCTCGTCGCAGGCGAACCACCGAATGTCCAGTTTTAAAAAACAATTTTTTTTTTGATTGTCGTCAACAACCAATTACCCATGCCCAAGACCCAACCATCTTGAGCACAAAACAACGACCCAGAGGCCAGAATCCCATACCCCAGTTTCTTACCTTCGGCTACTTCGACGAAAACAGACCAAGGAAAGGGATCCGCCGGCGCTGCACTCACCCTGCTCCCATCGCACGGCATCTACAGATCTACTCCCCTCTCTTTCCAGTAGGCAGCACTGCAACAACGCCACTGTCGACGCTTGCAGGCTGTAGTGCCTCGGTTCAAAATCAGCTTCCAGGCTTCTATTCTAGTCCAGCTCGGTAGGCCAGGCAGCAGCTAGGTTAGTAATGGTTGTTGACTTATTCTTGCTTTTTGGTTTGTAATTTTTTATATTTTACAATTTGTAAGTTTTAATCAATGATATTGAATTTTGATTTCTCAATTTTTGTTAGATTATCAATTTGAAGAAGTCAACAGTTCTATCATTGCCCAAATTTTGATCAATTCTTAGTTTATCATTTGAATTTTCAAGTAATGAGGCTAAATCTTAATTAATTATAATTGAATTGTTATTTGAAAATTATGCATAAATGTTACGTTTAAATTTTTGCAATGCAGTCACTTGTGAGTCTCATATTCCCCTTTCGTAAATTGTGAATTGAGATTTGGTGAGTATTTTATTAGATTTATGAATTGTGATTATTGATTTATAAGTTGTGAATTGAGATTTGATTAATATTTGATTAGAGTTGTGAATTGTGATTATTGATTTAGATGTTGTAAATTGAGATTTGACGAATAATTGGAATTATAGTTTTAAAGATTTTGCAATGAGGTCACTTGTGAATCTCATATACCCCTTTTGTGTGAATTTTGAAATTTGAATTGTTAAGATTTGGTGAATATTTGATTTTTTGAATTGTGATTATTGAAATTTGATGAATATTTGATTTGGTATGTGAATTGTGATTATTGACTTTACAGATTATAGAACTTTTTTTCAAACTAAACGAAAGTTTCATGTTTGGGTCCAAAATTTTATTAATTTAGCTCTTGTTTGGTAACCGTCCTTTTTTTGGTTTATAAACCAATTTATAAACCACACAATTTCTCAAATCACTTTTTAACCACACATTTTTCTCTCTCTAATTTTCAACCACTACTTTTTACCTCAAAATCATAAATAAATCAATTTATAAATCAAACATTATTACCAAACGGAGGCTAATCATGTCGAATATTGTAAACGTTACACAAATCGGGGTGAAATTCACCGCCATTCGAGTGATTAGAAGCCTAATACCTAACAAAAAAAAGTTTCAATGACATTAGACATCGGTCAAATTTGTCGGTCAACAGTCAACTCCCGCTAGAGCTGAATTTTCGCGCTAGATCCGCCACTGCTCATCCATGATAAATTTTATCTCATCACATACAAACTATAAAAGCTAAAAAATCACATTGCTCATGTTTCTCTGTGATGAATCATCAACACAAATCCCTTGAATCTTGCGCAGCAGTAACCGATTAAAGGGTAATAAGCACAAATGGTCTCCAACCTTTAGGTTTCTTGCGAAAATGGTCCCCAACGTTTAGATTTTTGCATTTATACCATCAGAATCACCAAACGTTGCGAAAATGACCCCAACCGTTAGATTCCGTTAGTTTTTTCCGTTAAAAACGTGTAAATAGCACATATGGTCCCTAACCTTTGAGTTTTTTACGATAATAGTCCCTAACATATTAAGGTCACCTTTGACATTTTTATTTTGTAACCTCCAAACGTTTGGCGTATTTAGTCCCTAACATATTAAGTCCCTATACGTTTGACATATTTAGTCCCTAACATATTAAGCCCCTATTTGAAATCAATTATTTCAAATAATATGGTTTGTAATTGTAATATTTTGAAGAATTTGTTGTTAAAAATATTGAATTTATTTGTAAATTATTTTATTGATAGAATGTGTGGTTAAAAACGAGTTTTAAAAAATAAAATTTATTCTGAATTTCTAAAATGCACAATAAAATATTTAACAAAAATTCACCGCTTCAACATATTGGAAAAAAAAATAATGAATCCATGGAATATAAACAAACAAATACATTAGACATTATTTTAGAAATTGAATAAAAAATATGTTTTTATCAATTCTATTTTCGATTTTGAGAACTGATCAATATCGATTTTCGAAATTTCATTTTTTTCAAAACTCATTTTCTTCCACACGTTCTATTAATATATATTTTTAATTTATGCATAAATTAAAAAAAAAAATTGTTTTAACCAAAATTCTCCAAACTTACTTTTCAAATCGATCGATTCTCAAAATCGAAAATCGAAAGTAGAATTGATAAAAACATATTTGTTATTCAATTCCTAAAATAATGTCCAATGTATTTGTTTGTTTATATTCCATAAATTTATTATTTTTTTATCAATAAGTTGAAATGTTAATGCGGTGAATTTTTGTTAAATATTTTACTGTGCACTTTAAAAATTTAGAATAGACTTTATTTTTAAAATTCGTTTTCAACACACAATCTATCAATAAAATAATTTACAAATAAATTCAATTTTTTTCTTTTACTTTTTAACCACAAATTCTTTAAAAAATTACAATTACAAATCACATTATTTAAAACGTAATTTTTTTAATTTATGCATAAATTAAAGAATATATATTAATAGAACGTGTGGAAGAAAATGAGTTTTGAAAAAAAAATGAAATTTCGAAAATCGATATTGATCAGTTCTCAAAATCGAAAATAGAATTGATACAAACATATTTTTTATTCAATTTTTAAAATAATGTCCAATGTATTTGTTTGTTTATGTTCCATGGATTCTTTATTTTTTTCCAATAGGTTGAAGCGGTGAATTTTTGTTAAATATTTTATTGTGCATTTTAGAAATTGAAAATAAATTTTATTTTTTAAAACTCGTTTTTAACCACACATTCTATCAATAAAATAATTTACAAATAAATTCAATTTTTTTAACAAAAAATTCTTCAAAAAAATTACAATTACAAATCATATTATTTGAAATAATTATTTTCAAATAGGGCTTAATATGTTAGGGATTAAATATGCCAAACGTATAGGGCTTAAAATGTTAGGGACTAAATACGTCAAACGTTTGGAGGTTACAAACTAAAAATGTCAAACGTGACCTTAATATGTTAGGAATTATTATCGTAAAAAACTCAAAGATTAGGGACAATTTGTGCTATTTACACTTTTTAATAGAAAAAACTAACGGAATCTAACGGTATGGACCATTTTTGCAACGCTTGGTAATTCTGAGGGTATAAATGCAAAAATCTAAACGTTGGGGGACCATTTTCACAAGAAATCTAAAATTTGGGAACTATTTATGCCTATTACCTCGATTAAAATATGATCTCAAGGGTGTGTATTTCTGTTGAAACAAAGGTACACGTAGGTGAGTACAGCGTGCTTCTATCCTTTCACGTTTTCTGTAGCAAATTAATTTAAGTCCAAGTCCTTCATTTCTCTGTTGGTGTATGAGTTTCTCCTTGTTTTTTATTTTCACTGAGATTGAGAATTCCCCATCTCACTGACGATGTTATCCAACTCCTGCTAAGTCTGAGCACCAGTGTACCTCATTTTCAAGCTCCAGCTCTTACAAATTCTCCTATTCTCAGACACCTCGTAGAAGGTGAAACCCCACTCCATCCACCCCTTTTGCCTCTGATTATGATAGGTCATTGCAAGAAAAGCTCTCGTGGCAGTTCGAACCAATCGGATGGCAAGAAAACCGAAACCTTGGGGCTGCACTTAGTCCTTTTTACAGCCAGTACTGCTACTCCAGCAAGTACCAATAGCAGAATTTGCAGGTTGGGGATCGTGGAACACAAGTCTTCGATGGTCAAAAACAGCGTATTGCACTTGCTCGAGCTATGATAAAAGACCCTACAATTCTACCCTTAGATGAGGCCAATGTTTAGAGACAACCGAAAATTGATTCGAACCGAAAAAAGCAACGAGTCAATGTCAAAAGTTTCAACTGGATTGAATTGGGGTCGAACCAGTTTCAACTAAAATATAAAAAATTATTCCAAAAATTACAAAAATTTCTAAAAAGCAAGTTGTTTACAAATAAACTAATATTTACTCCTTTAGAAAATAAGATTATACACAAAAATATTTTAAAACAATTAGAGTAAAAAAAAGGGAAAAAAAAAAAAAGAAAACCGGTTTTTAAAAATCGGCCAGTTCCCGGTTTTCCCTGTTGAACCGGCCGATTTTTTTCCGGCCAATTTTGAAGGCGAACCGGACTGGTTTTTCGATCAATTCTCGATTTCCCGATCGAACCGACCGATCCGATCCAATTCGATTTTCTAAATATTGTAGGCCACAAGTGCCTTAGATCCGGAGTTCGAAAGTGTTGTTTTAAAGACCATTAACAAGATATCCATAGGCAGAACTACCATTGTAATTGCTCACAGGCTGGCTACTGTCCGCAATGCAAACATAATTGTTGCTAACAAATCTAAGTTGATTGACTTAATTTCACTAAGAAAATAATTTTCTGTTTTTAAAGTTCGAGTTTGCGTTAAGGTAAAACAAGATATATATTAAGTATATAGCTTTAACATATTTTATTTTTTCAAAACTATTGTGAACTAAACGATACTTTTAATGTATTACTTCATCAAATACTTGTTGCATGTCATTTTTATAAATAATTGAAGTCGAGACTTGAATCCAAAAAATAAAAACTCTGAAAAAGTATTGAATCACTTAAAAGCATGCATGTGAGCTCTCTTAGCAGCTAAAATAATAAGTTATATATACTAATAAAAAAAAATAATGAATCTCAAAGTCTCTTAAAAATCACTAAATATGAATATAAAGATTGTGATATTTTATCTTAAAATATAGACGAATATGGAAGAAATCAATAATAAATAACAAAGATGATATTACATTTATACAGTGATATATTAGTAAAATATTTGGTGGTCAATATTTATTAGTAATGTCATTTTATTTATAAAACAGGACTATTACATGCGTAAATAAATGTGAAATTTATTTTTAATTATAAAATGTTATAATTAAAATAAAATTAATTGAAGGATAAATAAGGAATTATAAATTATTTGAGAGTATTATGATTCAAAATATTTCTCCATCAAGTTCTTTTAGAAGTAGTATAGATATAAATATAGATCAATAAAATTTGAAGAGACAACAACCATCATTAAATTAAAAAAATATATATTTTTAATTATAAAATGCTATAATTAAAATAAAATTAATTAAAGGATAAATAAGAAATTATAAATTAGTTTCGAGAGTATTATGATCAAAAATATTTCTCCATTCAAGTTATTTTAAAAGTTGTATAGATATAAATATCAATGAAATTTAAAAAGACAACGACCATCATTAAATTTAAAAATATTACATTAATTATAATATATAATAACTAAAATAAAATTAATTGAAATGACAAATAAGAAATTGTAAATTATTGTTGAGGATATTATCGTCTAAAAAAGTTTCTTCATTTAAGGGACATTTAGAATTAGTAAATAAGATAAATGACCATTCCCAGTTAGTATAAGGCATTTTGGGTGAAAACCCAAGAGCAAAACCGTGCAGGCTAACGTCCAAAGCAAACAATATCATAACAAGTAGATTGCGATGTTACATATGGTATTAGATCCTAAGCCCACTCGAAAGTGTGGCCAACGAGGACGTTGAGCCCCCTTCAAGTAGGGGTGATTGTAGCAGCCATAATCTCACGTCGTTTGGGTAAAGTAAATATGACTAATTTATAATCTAAATGACCGTTCTCAACTAGTATGAGGTCTTTTGGGTGAAAGCCCAAGAGCAAAATCGTGGGAGCTAGGTTCAATGTAGATAATATCATATTAAGTCGATTGTGATGTTACAATTTGACCCGATCATGCTGGATGTGAGGGCGGGCTTATGTGGGATGGCAGCCTAGCCCACCTTCAGAAAAATGGAGGTTGCACCAAACTTGACTCTCGTCCAACTTGACTCATTTTACACTTTGAATTGCACACCTCTTTTAACAATTTGAGTAATGCTACTTGTACAACTATCTTTGATAACTATGGTTGACAACTCACGACGTGGATCCTGTTAATTAATACATCACATCATCTCCATAATCAATACATAATAATTTACCACAACATAATTGTCAATAATAAGTTTGATAACAGTTGTACAAGTAGCATAGTTGTAACAATGTTTACTTTTTCGTCAGACGTATCAAACATGCCTCGAGCTATGTAAGCAATAGCGCATGCACAAGGTCGTAACATCAATTCAAAAGCTCATGTTTATGTATATTCAGATCATTTTGTATATACAAAAAATTTGTGAGATTACATATTTGGCTACTAATTCTCATCAATTTATAATTTAAATTCTTTATAAACAACAATATTTATGCTTGTTCGGCTAACCTCTTCCATCGTTGTACAATTGACCGCGCACAGATTTTCCATTCAGAAGATTACATTCAGAGAAAACGAAGTAGAATGGTACAAGTTTTAAGATGCAATAATTAAAATTTAAAAAGAAGTGACAAATAAAAAATATAGTTGTATGGAAACCTATTGTCTTACTGCCAAATGGAAGCTACAGAAAGAGTAATGCTGTATGTACTTTCAATTAATTGATTGAAACAAGTAACTTATTTTCTGCATATGTTTGAATGGACTCCTTGAATCTTAATTTGTTTATGAAGGAGAAAACGACTTATGAACAAAGGAACAACCACGAAGCACTGCTAATGTTTTTGAATTCTTTTAACAAAAGAAAAGAAAGACACACTGCCAATTTGCCGATAATAGACAGCCGGCCTGTCAATACTTTCTATATTAAGTTGTTTTTAATTTTAATATTCTTACATGGAGGTTCTGGTCTGGTCAAGAATTAGAGATTAAAAATACTTTGAAAAAAGGAACACGAATTTGTCGTACGACGTGACTTTAGTTATTGGATCATTGAACTTGTGTCTAAATCTAAACAATCCAATATAATACTGCAAAGACCTGAGGAAAAAACTCAGTTTTGATGCTGTGTTAGAGCATTTGAACTGTTGAATATCCCTCGTCTTTTGATCCCTTACTGTTTCATAGGACAGATAGTAGCTAATTTCTTCCTGTGCTCTCAATCTCTCTCAGGGAACTGATTCAGCGGATTCATGGATCGACATTCGTTTGAGATTGAGAATTCCCCGTCTCAACGGCGATGCTATCCAACTCCGGCCAAGTCTGAGCACCAGTTTACCTCATTTTCAAGCTCCAGCTCTTACCAATTCTCTCATTCTCAGACTCCTCGCAGAAGGCGAAACCCCACTCCATCCACCCCTTTTGCCTCTGATTATGACAGGTCATGGCAAGGCAAGCTCTCGTGGCAGTTCGAACCAACCGGATGGCAAGAAAACCGTAACCTTGGCGCTGCACTAAGTCCTTTTACAGCCAGTGCTGCTACTCCAGCTAGTACCAGTAGCAGAATTTTCAGGAGATCGGCTAATGATTATTATCTTTCGCGTACTTATGGTGGTTTTGAAAGCTTTACTAATCCATACTACGATTATTCTCACTCGGGGTATCATCCGGTCCCTCTGGGGAGGCTTGAGCTCCAGAGTTATGTTGCCAGAGACGACGAAGATTCGGTTTTTCAGAAGAGTTACACTTTTGGTGAACATGCAGCAAAATCTCCCAAAGTTCCATTCACTGCAAGTATCGACGAAGGGAACGCTGGAAAGGATGAGCTTAGTCGTCAAATGCGCTTGATAGAGACTTATCGGGACTGCCAGCAGTATCCTGACCCGAGATGGTTTTCTGTATCGCGTGCTTATGTTGAAGATGAAGTCGAGGATGATCATGACGGGATGTCAAATTACCATGAAATGTCTCACCATCGATATACTGATAATAGTAAACAGAATCACAGCCAAAATATTGGCACATACAGGCAGTCCCCTAATTATTTACATGGAGTTGATGATGACGAAGATGATGATGCTGTGGCACCTCGGTCAGTCGGGCTATTTGGCTTATTCAAGTACTCGACCAAGTTCGATTTAGTGCTCGTGTTATTGGGTTGTTTGGGAGCACTTGTCAATGGGGGATCTCTTCCTTGGTATTCTTATCTTTTTGGCGATTTTGTTAACAAACTTGCCCGAGGACAAAACAATGACAAACATCAGATGATGAAGGAAGTGGAAAAGGTATTAACTTTTCCTATATATTTGATCCAAAGAACATATAATCCTACCAACAATGCTATAAGCATCACACACTTGAGCCCAAGTGTGACAACGTACTCACATGAGTTGTAGAGCCCGCTCATCAATGGTGACTGAAGCCACACCCCATGTGAGTTTGTTGTCACACTTGATGTCAAGTATGGGGGTACAAATAGACTAATTCTAATCTTATAAATGCAGAATTTCAGAATTGCTGTTTGTGATAGTCAACGATATGATCAAGTTGTCATTTGAGAAATAAATGATGCAATTCTGAGATGTTTAATGTAATGCAGATATGCTTGCTTATGACTGGATTGGCAGCAATGGTAGTGGTGGGAGCTTACTTGGGTAGTGGATCATTTTCTTTTCCTTTTCTCCCTTTTGGAAAATCTCTAACTTCTGCGATTTCAAGATGAAGTTCATTGACGACAATATTAATTTTTTTCCTGTCTGATGGCAGAGATTACCTGCTGGAGAATGGTTGGGGAAAGATCGGGTCATAGAATAAGAACAGCATATCTGAGAGCAGTTCTTCGACAGGACATAGGATTTTTCGACACTGAGATTAGTACCAGTGATATCATGCATGGAATCTCGAGTGATGTCGCACAAATCCAGGAAGTGATGGGGGAGAAGGTTGGTCGAACTGCTATTTTTTCGTTTATTGGTTTGTGTAATGGAGGACTCTTGAATGAATTTTCCCAATCAATAATCATTACACAGTAATTTTAATATTTCGTCAAATACAGATCGCACATTTTGTTCATCACATATTCACCTTCATCTGCGGTTACATGGTCGGTTTCTTGAGATCTTGGAAGGTGTCTCTGGCAGTTTTTGCTGTCACCCCATTAACGATGTTCTGTGGTATTGCTTATAAGGGTATCTATGGGGGCCTAACTGCAAAAGAAGAGGTTAGAAGAATCGAATCACCTTAGTGGATCTGTAAAGTAGATGTTAGTTGGATGTTGGACCCACTACCAAGATAACTTTAATCTTCTTTAAATAAAAAATTGACGAAGATACCACTATAGACTAAAACTACCCACTAAGCCCCAAAAAAGGATCAGTTACCTTTGTGGTGGTTCAGCATCTAGCTCACGTTTACCATTAGCGCACGTCACATCTCAAGTCCACATGATTTGGACAAATCGTGTCAAATCGATTATTATAGGATAACAATGCCTAAATAATCTGATCTGAGACTCCGAATCTTTGTTATCCATGTATTACTGAACTTTTTCCGTTCCTTTTCCAAAGAACTCTTACAGGAAAGCTGGTAGCATTGCAGAGCAAGCCATAAGTTCTATCAGAACTGTATTTTCCTTTGTGGCTGAGGATAATTTGACTACAAAGTATGCCGATTTGCTCGACAGATCAGTGCCATTGGGGGCGAAAATTGGGTTCGCCAAAGGTGCAGGAATGGGGATAATTTATTTGGTTACTTATTCAACATGGGCATTAGCTTTCTGGTATGGCTCGATTTTAATCGCAAAGGGAGAACTCTCGGGAGGTGCTGCCATCGCATGTTTCTTTGGTGTCAATGTTGGCGGCAGGTATAACTCTGTTTGCAAGCAAGGAACTTCATTTTCACCTCATATTAATTGACTTTAATGTCTCAAATTTTTGAAGGGGATTGGCACTGTCACTGTCATACTTCGCGCAGTTTGCGCAAGGAACTGTAGCAGCTAGCAGATTGTTTGAAATTATTGACAGGATTCCACAAATTGATCCTTATAGTCTGGAGGGAAGGCAGCCATCGAGTACGCGGGGGAAAATTGAATTCAACGGCGTTTCTTTTGCTTATCCTTCTCGTCCAACTGTCCCGATTCTCCAATCTCTTAACTTAGTGATCCCAGCTTCAAAGACTCTAGCATTGGTTGGTGCCAGTGGGGGTGGCAAGTCAACAGTTTTTGCTCTTATAGAGAGGTTCTACGATCCAATCCAGGGTACATTCACGAACTTGAGTATTATGAAACACTAAAACTCTACCTGGTTATGTGTTATTGCTAACAAATGTGTCGTTTTGGCAGGTTGCATCACCTTGGACGGTCATGATTTAAGGGCATTGCAAGTTAAATGGCTAAGAGATCAGATAGGTATGGTCGGGCAGGAACCTGCCCTTTTTGCAGCAACCATACTAGAAAATGTGATGATGGGGAAGGAGCGTGCCACCAAGAAAGAGGCTATTGAAGCTTGCATGGCAACGAACGCTCACAGTTTCATCTCCGGCCTTCCACATGGCTATGATACCGAGGTTGATATGTGGGTTTTTTTTTTTCTTAGTCAGACCTGAGAATAATTTTTAGCAGATGCATATGAAAGTAGATCTGGTTGTGTCTCAAATTTCCACTTGCAGGTTGGGGATCGTGGAACACAAGTCTCCGGTGGTCAAAAACAGCGTATTGCACTTGCTCGAGCTATGATAAAAGACCCCACAATTCTACTCTTAGATGAGGCCACAAGTGCCTTAGATCCGGAATCCGAAAGTGTGGTTCAAAAGGCCATTGACAAGATATCCATAGGCAGAACTACCATTGTAATTGCTCACAGGCTGGCTACCGTCCGCAATGCTGACACAATTGTTGTGCTTGACCGTGGTTTTGTTGTTGAGATAGGTAACCATCAGCAGCTGATTGAAAAAGGCGGATTCTATTTTAATCTTGTCAAGTTGGCTTCAGGAGCACAACCTGTGGCGAATGAAAATGAACTGCCGAACAATTTGGATTTTAATCAGTATGAGAAATCTATGTATGATATATCGAGGACAAACGATATATCTGAAATATCAAGATCGAACTACCTGAAACCGAATCAAGAAAACCAAGTACTGGAGATAAAAGAAGAGAAACCGGAGTTGAGAAAGTATCGACTTAAGGATATTTGGAACCTGCAGAGACCTGAACTTACCATGCTGCTGGTGGGATTTCTCTTTGGTATACATGCAGGTGCAATTCTCTCCATCTTCCCCTTGGTGCTCGGCCAAGCGCTTAAGGTCTACTTTTTAACCAACATGCATAAGTTGAAAAGGGAAGTTGGATACCTTAGCTTGACACTGGTTGGACTAGGATTTGGTTGTATAATCTCCATGACACTCCAGCAAGGCTTCTGTGGTTGGGCAGGTACAGGGCTCACTAGACGAGTAAGGGATTTTCTGTTTCGAGCTATACTGAGACAAGAACCTGGGTGGTTTGATTTCAGTGAGAATTCCATGGGAGTACTCGTGTCTAGGCTTTCAATAGATTGTGTCAGTTTCCGGTCAGTACTTGGTGATCGTTTTTCCATCCTGCTAATGGGCTTGAGTGCAGCAGCTGTTGGCCTTGGCGTGTCATTTTTTCTCCAGTGGAGATTAGCTTTGTTGGCCACTGCTCTCACCCCATTCACGCTGGGCGCGAGTTACTTCAATCTAATAATCAACGTTGGACCAAAACTAGATAACGGCGCATATGCTAAGGCTAGTAATATTGCTGCAGGTGCAGCGTCAAATGTAAGGACGGTGACGACACTTGGAACACAGGAGCGCGTAGTTCAATCTTTCGATCAAGCTTTATCTGAACCTAAAAGGTTGTCCATTAAAAGATCTCAAGTTCTTGGATTAGCTCTTGGCATTTCTCAAGGTGCCATGTATGGAGCTTACACTCTAACTCTTTATTTTGGGGCATACCTTGTAAAACAAGGGTATACAGACTTTGGAGAGGTATATAAGATTTTCTTGATACTTGTCCTTAGCTCGTTCTCTGTTGGACAACTTGCTGGCCTAGCGCCAGATACTTCCATGGCATCAACTGCAATACCATCTGTTTTCAATATCCTTAATCGTAAGCCTTTAATAGGTAGCCAGAATGGTGGGAAGATTGAAAGCTCGAAGCCTTTTGACGTCAACTTCAAGACAGTGACATTTGCATATTCGTCTAGGCCGGACGTAATTGTGTTAAGGGATTTTAATATCAAGATAAAAGGCGGAACAATGGTGGCTTTCGTAGGGGGAAGTGGATCGGGAAAGTCAACGGTGTTATGGATGATACAGAGGTTTTATGATCCGATTAGGGGAAAGATACTATTGGGAGGGGTGGATTTGAGGGACCTTAACTTGAAATGGTTGAGAAAACAAACTGCTTTAGTGGGTCAAGAGCCGGCACTATTTGCTGGGAGCATAAGAGAGAACCTTGCATTCGGAAAAGCTAATGCTTCATGGGTTGAGATTGAAACAGCTGCAAAAGAAGCTTATGTTCATAAGTTCATCTGCAGCCTTCCTCAAGGATATGAAACAGAGGTCAGTTTGCGTTCACGATAAAACTCGTTTCTAGCTAACCTATGCTTGCTTTAGACTCTATTAATATCAATTCATGTGGTACATAGCACGTAGTAGACAAGATTTTAACTTCGTTTTAGTGACAACGTAGCCTCTGTCTGATAAAAGATTTTTGTTATAAACAAAGAATGTAATATTTTCGAGTTAAAATATGTGATTGAAAAGTGATTTGAGAAAATGTACGTGGTTAAAAAGTTATTTGGAAAAATTAGTTGTTTATAAATAAGTTTACCAAATGGAGGCGTAATTGTATTTTTGTCATTTTGCCACAGGTAGGTGAGAGTGGTGTACAGTTATCAGGTGGGCAGAAGCAGAGAATTGCAATAGCAAGGGCTATACTAAAGAAATCTAAGATTCTATTACTCGATGAAGCCAGCAGTGCTCTTGACTTGGAATCTGAGAAACGTGTCCAAAATGCGTTCAAGAAGCTGTCTAAGCGCTCCACCACCATCGTGGTGGCTCATCGACTTTCAACCATTAGAGAAGCTGATTATATTGCTGTTTTGAAAGATGGCACAGTCGCAGAATATGGAAACCACGACGAGTTAATGGCTTCCCACCTTGATGGCATCTATGCTAACCTGGTTCGAGTACAAACAGAAGCAAATGCATTCTCCTGAACTTCTTGTACTGTCCAAGGTCTCCGTTTGGTAAAAGTTGTTAATGAATTTTGTTTATAAAAGAACAAAAGACAACATCTTATTGTTCCATTTATTTTTGAAAAGTCAACAATTTCGTTGGTCAAAAACTTCTGCCACCATTTTTCACTTTTCCAAAAAAAAGACGAACGAAATATTGATACGTCGTTTTTTATAAACAACCGTTTATAAACAATTTACCAAACAGAGGCTAAGTCATTTTATCCATTGTGACACTTAAAGAACCTTGATCAGAAGTACTAATAGAACTTCGAAGTATTCATATCAGTATAAAGAGCACATGTAGTTAGAACAGTGCCTGCACTTACCTGCTCAACTTTATCAATGGCTTGATCAATGCAAGTTGGATTTCGATTACCATAGGAGAGGGCTGAAGATGGAGAGTCCGGGCACACGCTGAATTCCCAGATCAGAAATATACTCCAAGCAAGCAATCTAGCTAGCATGTGCCCTGCTTCTCCAGCCTCAGTCACCCCCCAAGGTCGACTAGTTTTATCGGTTATAAGCACATTGAACGTCCGTCCCTTCCAAGTCGATTTTAAGGGTGAGTTTTGCCGCAAGTTCATTGCAACATGCTCATTGATGATCTCTCTATATAGAGTGCGGATGAGTTGTGCATCGAGTCTGAGAGTTGAGAAGTCCTTTTTTCAGTTGGTTGTGAGTAGTTAATCTTTATAGTTTGCTTAGAAGTACAACCATTAATTTTTGTTTTAAGCAAATCCAAATATGGGTTGCCTTAGTTTAGCGATTGTTGGAAGTTTGGCTGCCAAAGAAAAAGAATCGAATTAAATTAAGAGGTCAAACTGACCCTGGTTTTACAGAGAAGTGAGGTCTACCAGAAGCCAACATAAAGCATATGCAAAATAGGCAGGCGCAGGCCACCCACCATAACACAATTGTCTAATGAGGGATGATGTTGACTTGATTATACAATTAAAAATTTACGCAATTAATTATAAATTAGAGTTTGGAAAACTGGATCATAACATTGAGTTCGTAAGCTTTTAGGAAGAATAATGATATTTGAACATAGAGGGTGTCGCCCCTCTCACATGAATGTGTGTGAGGCCGGCCTCATAATGAGCGACCCCACCCTCCATGTGGGAGGGGTGACACCATCTATGTTCATATAGCATGGTTCTTTTAGGAATCTCATGTATTTAAGACAAATTACTAGAGTCCAATTTTGTAATTTTTTTTTTCTTTCAAATAACAATAAATCTCATCTCTTTTCAAGAATGAAATTTACGGATGATAAAATCCTCTGTCTCGACCTGTCTTGCATTGTGGTGGTCTGAATGGAGTGGGACTAGGGATCGAAGTTAAATATTTCAATAATTATCCAACTTATATCATAGTCACTTCAAAGTGAGTCACACTCAATTTTGTCTGTTTGCATGTTATCGATCACCCTAAAAAATTCGTTACCTGATTCACTGCTAACAAGAAATTCCACTTGACAAGTTGCGATTGTTAAAAAAATTACAACTCAATCAAACTAATATTTCATTAATCAGCCAACTTGGTCATGTTTTACTCATTAAAATTCAAAATGCCTCTCAATGGTTACTCATCTTTGAGATGTCGCACTCCATCCATCATACCTTGGATTTCGTTTCATTCGTTGCTAAAGTATCCTATGAAAATCTCACATGTCGTTAAAAAAATTACATCTCGTGCAAACCAACAACTCACCAAAACCACTATATGTGAAATGCAATTTCCACGGCCCATAAACTTCTTTAAGTCCCAATAATACGTCCGCCAATTTTAGCCCTATAAAACCCTAGCCTTCCATGCACTCATATTACCCACGTATAATTAAATTGTGCATTGAAATAGATCTGATTGTTGAGAATGATGCGAGAAGCTACTATGCATAAATCTCTATCTCTCAATTATTGAAAAAATTATGGACTATGGGAGAGAATTCTGATTGATCAATAAAAACCAATTTCAATGCTATTTTTCCGAGTTTATTGATTCGACTTTGAACAATATAGATTAGTACCAAGATCGAGTCCTAGAAAAGCTTATCTAATTTTAACAGTCGGAACAGTAACAATGAAGATAACACTCTCTTAAGTGAGATTATATCAGCTAGGCGTCTCACTATTTTTGCAAGCATGTCCAAGTATTTGAAGAATGTTATGTCATCAAACTCTGACGAAATTGATGAACGAAGAGCAACATACACTAACAAAATCCAGAAGGTATTCTAATTGTACACCAGTCGTCAGAGTTCGATGACATTTCCTTTCTTAAATAGTTGGACATGCCCTTGAAAAAATGGTAGATTGGGATTAGAGACATCAAAAAAATGGTATAATCAAGGAATGTGACTTTATATGTAGTAGCTTCTCGCATCATTCTTAACAGTCGGCTATGCCTCATTACGAAATTTAGATGGACATAGGTGAGATGAGTGAATTAGGAGATATGGTTTTGAAGGCTTGAAATTGGGGATGCATTATTGGGGACATTATTTTGGTCGACTTGCAATTTTTTAACTATCGTAACTTATCACGTGAGATTTTTGTAGCCACGTCAGCTAATTAGGTTACAAATTTCTTAGGGTGATCGATGGAGTGCAAATGGACAACGTTCAATCATCACTATAAAGCACTTGGATGTTAGGTTAGGCAATTGTGACCATGGTATAAGTGAGGTGATTATTAAAACGCTTGACTTCAAGGATCGACACCATAGTCCTCACCTCAAGTTTCCCAAGCTTACCTTGAATTATTTTATTTATTTTGTTATTTTTCATAAGTTATACTTTAAAAATAATTAATAAATTAAAAGAGACCGTAAATGGTGATTTTTTTTTTCCGCTCAACTTTCCTAATATTTTGACGGGAGGGGGATGGTCATGTTTTCCCCATATTTGATCTCTCACACTGTTATCCCTAAAAATAATGTATGTTCATGCTGTTAATTTAAAACACATCATCGGTCCTACGTCTCCGCAGTCCAGGAATCATTGATGCAAAATGCACATCATTGGTCTCTCACATCCAACAACACAACATTTGAACGTTCTGACTTTGTTACCACTTGAAACAGACCTGCTGTCCGACACTTGCAATACATGCATGCATATGGGTCAGCCTGCCTCAACACATAGGCCAACAAGCTATATAATAAGTGTAACGTCCGGAAAATTTATCCTATTATTATATTAAACTAGTGCATCACCCGTGCGTTGCACGGATTTGTGCTAAAAAAAATTCACATATTAAGATTAGATGTGTTGCTTAATTTAAAAATATTATTGGGTTTGCGAACAATTAATACGAAATGAGCATCATATATAGTTACAATTGTCTTAAAATATTAAAATTTTGTTCAACAGTTACAAATTTTGGAAAACTTCCTTGTACACAACATTTGTCGTCGTATTATTCTGTCCTTCATCCTTATCGCAAATTAGGATCTTCAACCCTTTCCGATTTGTAACTCTGGACACAGCAACATATAACTGACCATGACTGAAGACTGGTTTTTTCAAGTACAGGCCAACATGAGATAGAGATTGACTCTGACTCTTGTTGATTGTCATTGCGTACGACACAATTAGAGGAAATTGTCTCCGTTTAAATTTAAATGGGAATCTTGGGTCAGATGGAGTCAGCGTCATCCTAGGAATAAGAACCTTTTGACCTGCACTACTTCCAATGACAATCTTTGCTCCAAGAACGTGACTTCCGAGTCTTGTAATGACTAATCTCGTATCATTACATAAGCCAAGGGAATGGTCTATGTTACGTAATAGCATAACAGGAGTTCCGACCTTCAATTTCAATTCATGATTAGGCACACTAGAGCATCTAATTCCATTCAAAAATTCAAGCGTATGAAGGTCATTGAACAAATCAACATTAGCATCTGCCTTGCAAATCGAGTCAGAACTTAAATAAGTCTTCCCTTCAGTTGTATTTAAAGAAACCATATAATCGTTGACCGATTCAAATACATCAAGTGACGGTGCAAGAATAGCTCTTCCTTGTAGATATGTTGACTCATCAAAATCACAATTAATCAACGGATACGTGCTATCCACGATGGCTTTGACTGTATTCTCAAGGCCATGTAACAAAATATCATCCGGAATTTCAATAGTTGCATGGCCATCATTTGCACCGCCAAGTGTTCCATCTCCTATACTTGCAATCCATTCCGAAAATGCATTTAACTCATCACTCTCAACAACTGAATCAATATTTTGTAATCTCATGTTCTTTGTCAACCTTAAGACCTTACATTTCTTCCACAGATACGATAAATTGATAGTTGCAAGCACGATATCTTGTCTACTCCCTTTTGGGATTACAAGTAAGATTTGTCGAAAATCTCCTCCAAAAACAACTGTTTTTCCTCCAAGAAGTAGTTCCATACTCAGTGGATTGCTAAACCTCAAAATATCTCGCATGCTTCTATCTAAAGCTTCAAAGCAGAATTTGTTCATCATGGGTGCCTCATCCCAAATTATAAGCTTGCATCTGACAATTAAGTCCACAAGAGGACTGCCCTGCTTGATATTGCATGTGGAATCTTCATTAGGGTTAAGAGGTATAACAAATCTTGAATGCGCAGAATTATCAAAACGATTGCATTTTTCACAATAGAATCTCGTGCCAACGCAATTGACCTTCTTTGGACACCTATTGCAAGCTAAGTACCACCAACTATGTTTTGTTTCAATTGAACACACGGAAGCAAACACCCAAAAACTACCAACCTGAGCAAATAAAAACAGTAAATCACATTCCAAAATTAACGCCTTATTTTATTATGTATTATCAATTTACCTCCCCAAAGGATGTTAGCTGATCAATGGTCTTGATCTCAGTATTCCCACTCTCAAGATCACCTGACACCGTGTAGACAGTAGACGAAGATAGGAGATTGACCCTTTGAGAGCATGTGTCTGTCCCAGGCAATAATCTTAAATAAAACACAGTTAAAAAGTATATCAATAGAACTGTAAATCATGGCACATAAAGGGGGATATAGACCGAAGTCTTAATTGCTACGAAAATTAGTAACCTCGTCACAGTTATCCTTGACCAACATCTTGGTAACGTGAAACGTGTTACATATTCGGTAAATATCTATATTCATTCAAAGATTGAATAACAGTTAATTAACAAATTCTATTTTAGATCGTATAAATTTAAGTTTAATACGTAAGAACCCCCATACCATTTAAGCTCTTTGCACGACACATTTGTAGTAATAAAATTACAGGTTCTCCATTGTTATCCGCTAACTTAGCATCAATCTCGTCCACGAAATCACCCCAGAGCGTACATGGCAGTTGATTTTTCCTATAAAGGATAAAAGTAATGATTTATTTAAAATAATTAAAACTACGTAGTCGTAATCAAATCGTTAAATAATTCACGAAATAAAATTCATACTCAAGGTCCTCAATTTCAATGTCTATGAGGCGTGCAATTCTCCCGAAAACCTCTTTAGTTTTTGGAACATCCTTAGCAACTACTTCTCCTATAACATCTGAGTGAATCACATTGAAAAAAAAAAATATGAAAAACCTGTATAAAAGGTCAAAAGAAAAATGAGAAGTAAAAATGTAGTAAATTTCACGTGAAAAACAACTCTTACCAAAACAATTCAGACTCATTAACTTTGTTTCCATTCACAATATCACTGTAATTCTTGAACACATAAATTTGATTCGGGAAGCTATCGTCAGATATCTCAAACACATGAGTCTTCGTCATGAAATTTATCTTGTACTTGTGAGATGTAGTCTTAAATTTCATATCGTTGGCCCCAACAACAAAATTTCGAATCACATATAACTGACCCTCCTTAATCAATGACTTGTATGTTTTAATCAAAGAACTCTTAATACTCGAATGTATACAATCACCCTATGTTAATAGATAAAGAGCAAGATAATCGAATTCGTCTATATCATAGAACATGAAATAATGATAATTTATTGAATAAAAAACAGCAGTAATCTATAAAAAATTAATATGTTCATGTGAGCAGTAATAATAATAATAATAATAATAATAATAATAATAATAATAATAATAATAATAATAATAATAATAATAATAATAATAATAATAATAATAATAATAATCTACACACTTATGGTTACAGTAATGAAAATTAAAAACAATAAATGTAATTACCACATTTATAATAATTAATCTGAAAAAATAGTAAAAAACGTTACACCACATTTCTAATAATCAACCCAAAGTAGTAAATAGTTTTAAATAATAATAGTGATAATAATAATGGAATAACATAAAAATTTAAGTCCAACAATTAAATTTTCAAGAAAATGCTATTATCACTATCAGTAACTTACAAAAACAAAAAAATTTATATGTACAAAAAAACAATCCAAATATTGGCAGTAGAATATGAATAACATTAAAATTTTCATAAACTACTTTGTTGTAGACTTATTTTAGTTTAGTTTGTTTACTCTCATTCTTAAAGTGCATACATTACCAAAACAACAAAATTAGGTGCCAGTTAACTACCGGCAACATAACAAAAGGTTTCGTGATACATACCTCTCGATCATGAGCAACGAATTCCAAACTATATACCTCATTCGGATTGGCGAACCTCGGCAACTCATACACACGGATGATACGAACCTTTATTGCCCAGCTTGTTTTCGTAATGTTGACGTCTCTAACTAAATGGAAAACTGGCGCCATTCGTTAGTGCTACACCACCAAGCAGCATCGCAAATGCAATACACCTGGGAAGAGTGAACCGATGAGAAAGGGAAAAAAAAAACAAAAAACAAAAAATCAGTCAACACAATGAAAGGTAAAAAATTTCATTTGCAAGAAAACAATTGAATAACTTTATTGAGGATGGAAGCTTACATTCAAGCAAGCAGTGTGGAAATTCTGTGTATAGACAAAAACTGATGATAGCATCTGTATTTACGGATTCTAAAAAATAGTATGTTCATTTTCCCAAAAATTGACTTAAGAAAAAGGGCAACACGTTTTTAGCCATTTTTTTTTAAATTGACAAACAAAATTGACTGTTCGAATTCCGCAAGTCAAAAAAAAAATTGTTACTCTATTTAATTCAACAGAGAAAACGGTCTGTTCGGTATTCCAGATTTTAAATTAGGGGGAAAAATATAAAAAAGTATTAATACATGGTTTAAGCAATCTGTCTAATTAATAAGAAGGAGAAATTGTACATCAAGTCACACAAGCACGGATTACGGTATATTAACTATCCCAACAATTGAGGCTCAATAAATTTTGTCCAAATGAGGAAACTATCTTAATTATCGGAACAAAAGAAAAAAAAAATATCTAGAAATGGAAACTAACTTTTTGGCGGGAAAATGCATTTGACGGCACTTCTATATATATAGATTATTGACATTTAACGGAACCCACTTGAAATTCAAATAGAAATTTTAATTTAGTTGACCTGTTTTAGGGAACTATTCAACATTAAATTCAATTTTTAATTTAGTTGACGTAATATGAACAAAAAATAAATAAAAATACTAAATACTGTCGTATAGAACTTTGAATGACCTTTAAAATGACATATTATAGACACGTATTTGGTTGATGTACGTGTCTCAAAAAATTTAATAAAGAAAGTTGGCAATTCGAAATGTTAGTTTTAAATAGCCTATTTTTAACGAGCCACAACTTTTGCTACTGTTGACCATATTGAATTTTGGCAAGGATACAAGAAACTAGATCGTGAAAATTTTAGAATTTTATATTGAAAGTTCAATTTTGATTATAATAAGAGTACCGAAAATTAAGACGAAAGTAGCCACTTGAAGATAAATTAAAATAAAATAGTTAAGTGGCTAACTTTGATGAACCATAACTTTTACATCAATTATCAATTTTATGATCCAGACATATCGTTATAAACTACTCATTAAGAACTTCATATTAACCCCCAAGAACTCTCGATTACAACTTCATATAACCCTATAATTTTTAGAGTCATTTTGGTATTCTTAATAATTATTGGGATTAAAATATAAGTTTTATATTTTGTGGGGCTAAGGGAGAAAATAGAAAAACTATAAATAGGTCATTCTTAATAAAAAAAGGAGAGAGAAAAAGAGGGTCATAGGGGGGTTCGAACCCCCTATTCAAGGGGGGGGGGGGGTTCGAACCCCCAATTAGAAGGTGGGGGTTTATATTATTATGTTATGATTATGATTAATTTTAAATAGGAAAATTAGATTAATTTCGTTATGAGGTATAATAAAGCAAATCAATCCCTTTGATTAGGGTGATCCCAATAATTAATCCTGTTAAATATTTTACGAAGAAATGTTACATTATAATTTTGTTAGACCCTAATTTATATTTAGTAATTGAAATATAATATAATATCACGTGACTAAATTATATTTATATATTTGGTAGGCAATGAGTGATGATCAATTTAGTTTGACTCCAAGCGGATTAATGATACAAATATTGTGAAATAAAGTCATGAACTCTAGGATAGTTGAGGAGTCATGTAAGTAACAATTCAACTATAATGCAAAACATAATATTTACATTATTACGTGCCCTTATATGATTATGTGAGATATATTGTTGGTGCAATATACGTGGAATATGATGTAGCAATTATATGTGTATAGTGAAAGCATGCGAGATATGATTTGATGATATGATATGTTATTAATGCATTTGGATATCATTGGAATGTCATATTACGTGATTATGATGCAAAAGTGGTTCATGAAATATATTGTGGCATTCATGGACATGGCCATGTGCATTATGTGGACTTAGAAGAAGTCATTCATAAATGGTAAAGAAAGAGATAACGAGTATATGGAGAAAGAATGAAATGGATGATAGTAAACTTGCCCTGCAAGTGCACTGTACTTTACTTCGCATTCGGATATATACACCCGCTTGAGGCTCACAATGGTCATTAAGAGTAGTCGAGGATAGGTGTTTGCGGTCCGACATCGGTATATGGGCGGTGTCGAGAGGTCTCTTGGTGTCCTTAGGATTACGGATCAGCATGCGTGAGCGCCGTATCTAATAGGTCAGGCTTAATTGATATAATATGAGTCCATGTGCAGTATAGTTTAGAATGAGAAAAGGAATTAATTTTCCTGTACTCCATTAAGTAAACTTTCTTCATTCTCTTCTCGTTCATTGCAACCACTTTATGAAGAGTAGTTGGATTATTTTAGTTTAACCCCAATAGGAGCTCATTGATTTTACGGACTCCATTGAAATGAAAAGTTTCTTGGTTTAGCAGGATACTATCGTTAAGTTGTATAAAACAGACTATGATGTTCAAATGGAAAAGTATTTCAATATGACAGGACGATATTTTAAGGGAAAATGTTTTTACAAAATTGACGTGTTCTTACTGCAATTCTAAAGAATTTAGATGAAAGAAAATGTTATATGATTCATAAAGATGCTTCCATGAGTAAATTTTGGCATGAATTAGTACAAGGCAAAGATGAAGCTAATTATTTATTAAGGCAAGAAGGATATTTGAATCAAAACCTAAACTTCATGATCCCCATATTTACTTTGAAAGTATAGAATAAGAGACCAACACAAGCAATAATACTTTTAAGTATGGGTCTAACTAGGAAAGATCACTACAAAAAAGTTACATGGATAACTAGAACTTGATTACGATTAAGTTATCACCTATGGTGAGTTTATGTTGCTGCTGAAGCATATTATTGTAAGTTAATCATGATGAAGTATTTGAGAACTTTTACTGAAGTTTTAGTTACCTAACATTATTACGTCTAAATGTGGGAGTGAAGAATATCGATTCATTAGATGTAAAGCTCTAAATGAACATCGATTCATCTAGATACAAGTCCTACTAATTATAATAATCGGATTAGACACAATGCGAATACTTTATAGAATAGGATTTAAGTAATAATATGATTGACTCTCATGAAGACACAAGTTTAAAGTTTGAAGGTAGAAAAATGCAAACAAAAGATAAAGACTAATATAACTAAACAATTAAATTTCGAGGATGAAATTTTTTTCAGGGCGAATGCTTTTATAAAATTGACGTGTTCTTACTCCAATTCTAAAGATTTGGACTGAAAGAGGATGTTATATGATTCATAAAGATGCTTCTATGAGTAAATTCTAGCATGAATTAGCGCGGCGCAATGATGAAGCTAATTGTTTATTAAAACAAGAAGGATATTTGAATCACAACATATACTTCATGGTCCCCATATTTACTTTGAAAGTATAGAATACGAGGCCAACATAAGCAACAATAGTTTGAAGTATGGGTCTAGCTGGGAAAGATCATTACAAAAAAATTACATGGAGACTAGAACTTGATTACGATTAAGTTATCACCTATGGTGAATTTACTTTGCTCCTGAAGCATATTATGTAAGTTAATCATGATGAAGTATTTGAGAACTTTCACTGAAGTTGTGGCTACCTTACATTATTACGTCTAAATGTGGAAGCTCTAAATGAATTTACTTTGCTCCTGAAGCTCTAAATGAACATCGATTCATCTAGATCGAAATCCTACTGATTATAATAATCGAATTAGACACAATGTGAATAATTTATAGAATGTGATTTAAGTAATAATATGATTGACTCTCGTGAAGACACAAGTTTGAAGTTTGAAGGTAGAAGAATGCAAATAGAAGATAAAGACTGATATAAGTAAACGATTAAATTTTGATGATGAAGTTTCTTTAAGGGGGAAGAATGTAACGCCCCGAAAATTCGTCATATTATTAATTAACATTAACGGGCTTCACTTGAAAGTTAAATAGAAATTTTAATTTGGTTGACCGGTTTAAGAGGAACTATTCAATAGCCTGGGCATTTTAACAGGAACCGAACCTTCCGAACTGAAACCGATCCGAAACCGGAGGTTCGTTCCAGTTCCAAAAATTATATATTAGGAACCGGAACCTAAAACATAAAATCAATTGGGTCCAAGTAGGTTCTTGGTTCTTGAAACAGAACCATGGGTACCTTAATGAAACCGATTTTTATAAATTTTTTATTTTTTCCAATTTATACACTAAGCAAAAAAATACACTCTAAACTAACACTAAAAAATTAAGACGTGCTTCACTCTTTTACCTCTCTTATCACATTAAAATGTTGCATTTCATGGGTTAGTTTAATAATATTTGCAATTTGAGCTTTCTATCAATAAAAAGTTTCAAGATCGGGTTGTAAATTAAGTTGATGAATTAAAGTTTTCATTTTTTATAATTCAGACTTTTATTTTCTTGCATTATTTACAAACTTAAGTACTTTTTAAATTTTTTATAATGCGTCACACTTAAATTTGATATATTTATAGTTTGGACTGTATTGTAATTTTTTTGAGATCTCGAGTTCATTGTTCTCTATTTAAAATATAATTAGCCTCCATTATTGAGTCAAGTGATTGAGTTTCTTAGCTTAATATTCTCCATTGCACGAGCAGTAACATGTTGGAATACGTATCGAAAGGACTTATATAAAAATATTTATTTAATGTGTAATATTATGGGTAGAACCGAACTTGAATCGGAATCGAAAGTTCGGGTTTGAGTTTGGTTCCAATAATTACAAGGACCCGAATGGTTCCGATTTTGAAATACCCAAAATATGGGTGGTTCCGAGTATTGAAATATCCGGACCAACCCACCCGACGCCCAGGCCTACTATTCAACATTAAATAAGACTTTTAATTTAGTTGACGCAATATCAACCAAAAAGAAATACAAAACTAAATATTACTTAAAGTGATTTTATCGATTAAATAAATCGATTATTGGTTCCAAAATTGGGAAGATATGAATTGAAGTATATGGAATGTACTTCAAGGTGGAACTAAGAATTCGTCCCAAAGTTGAAAAATAATTGACAAAGTTACTTCGTAAACCTATTGGTCAAAATAATAATTAAAGTAATTAACCTATCTATCTAAGAATTTGTCCCAAAGTTGGAAAATAATTGACAAAGTTACATCATAAAGCTATTGGTCAAAATAATATTTAAAGTAATTAACCTATGTATCTATATCTATATCTATCTATATACTACTGCTAAAAATCCCTTAAAGGGATAAACCTTTTTTGGACGATAATACCATTAAAAATAATTTAAAATTTCTTATTTGTCATTTCAATTAATTTTATTTTAATTATTATATTATAATTAATGTAATATTTTCTAATTTAATGATGGTTGTTGTCTCTAAAATTTCATTAATCTATATTTATATTTATACTATTTTTAAAATAACTTGAATGGAGAAATATTCTGAATCATAATACAGCCGAAAATGATTTAAAATTTCTTATTTATCCTTCAATTCATTTTATTTTAATTATAACATTTTATAATGATGGTCGTTGTCTCTTCAAATTTCATTAATCTATATTTATATCTATACTACTTCTAAAATAACTTAAATGGAGAAATATTTTGGATCATAATATTCTCCAAAATAATTTATCATTTTTTATTTATCTTTCAATTAATTTTATTTTATAATTAAAAATAAATATAACATTTATTTATGCATATAATGGTCATGTTTTATAAAGAAAATGATGTTACTAATAAATATTAACAACCAAATATTTTATTAATATGTCATTTTATAAATGTGATATCATTTTTGTTATTTATTATTAATTTCTTCCAAGTTCGCCTATATTTTAAGGTAAAATGTAACAATCTACAAATTCATGTTTAGCAATTTTTAAGAGATATTGGGACTCGTGATATTTTTTTATTAGTATATATAACTTATTGTTTTAGCAACTAAGAGAATTGACATACATGCTTTTAAGTGGTTAAGTACTTTTCCTGAGCTGCTATTTTTTTTATTCAAGTCTCGACTTCAATTATTTATAAAATTGCACTCAACAAGTACTCGAGTAAGTAATACATTAAAAGCATTGTTTAGTTGACAATAGTTTTGAAAAAATAAATATGTTAAAGTTATGTACTTGACATATATCTTGTTTCATCTTAACGCAAGCCCCAAGCCCCGACTTTAAACAAAAGCATTTTCAATTTAGTGAAATTAAGTCAATAAACTTCAATTTGTTAGCAAGCTTGTTCTCTTTTTTAGTTGTTGTTATGACGAAAATATTGACTCAATATTAATATAATAGATAATCAACATGTAAATACGTGCTTTTAATTTACACAGTTTTTAGAAAAAATATATTAAAAATAGTTGATGTTTATTAAGAAGATATTCAATTCAAGACATTCAAATATATGTCAACATATCATTACAGAGCCACGAGCAACGCACGCGCTACTAACTAAATTTTTAATTTCGTTATCTGTTTTGACTATTCGAGAATACTATAGTGTAGAGCTCTGAATGGCCTTTGAAATGATATATTGTAGATACATATTCTGTAACACCCCAATTTCAAAAATGCGGAAAAGAAATCATTCAAAACCTCAACATTTTCATTTTCTATTATAAAATTTTACAAAAATTTCGATAGAGTCTTCTCTATAAATTGGACATAGACAACCTTTACATGGACATTAAAATCAATTTAAAGCACACATCTTAACTCATTCAATCCCAATCATCATCAAAATCATTTCAATAAGTTCCAAACTCCTCAAAAATATAATTTCAAGTAAATAAACTTTAACAAATGAAACAAGAGGTAATTTAACCTCTTGTACGATGCCAATACTTATTCAAACTAACTCCAATCAAACAATTATCAAAAAATAAATGAATTAAGAAATAATTAATGATAAACTTAATTAAATTCTAATTTAACTTTATTTTAAAAAGGTTGAAGCAGGTATAGCCTGAGCCTGCCACCAAATGCTCTCCTCGCCTCATCTAGCTTTCATCACCTGACATATTGGGGAGGGATTGGGGTGAGCTAAAGCTCAGTAAGCAAACTTCGTACAAGTGATGCATGCTTATGACATTAAATACTTAAAACAATATGAAATATGTATCCCCATTTGCTTTACTTCCCAAAACTTTCAAATTTTCACTTAAACATTTCAAGACTTTTACTTCATTTCCAGCGTAAGCTCACTTGTTGTATCTTCTGGTCAATCGGAGAGCAGTGGGAAATTCTTATTTGGAACCAGGTTATAATCCACATTTTCCACCGTAAAGCAGTTTAACATTCACTTTCCCATCGCATAGCAGTTTAACGGTTCACCGCAAAGCGGTTGAACATTCCGTCGCAAAGTGACTTAATTCGGGTACGCTGATCCCCTGCACGCCTATTTCCCACTCACTTCTTTCATGACGTAGAAATACACCAATTTTCTTTCTTAAAACATGGGAAACATATCTTTTGAGAAAACTTTCACATTTCCACATTTTTCATTTAAAAACATTTGACTTCCAAATTCGATGCCAATGCATGCTTGATGAAGCAATGACATGATAACGTGCATGCTTGAGCACTTTCTTTAATGAACATGTACTTATATAAATTAACGAAAGCTTCAAAAGCAGGTAAATTTCGTAACACTCACTTAAACACATAAATTCCGCATTAACTTTCAACTTTACTGAAAATAGGGGAAGTTTACTTACCCGAAGTCCTTGGTATTTACCGTTTCCGAATTTGCAAGTGGAAGAGTCTCGGATGCCCGTGACGTCAATGTGCGCTAAAATCCTAAATTTATACCCATTCATTAAACAAAAAAATATACTTTTAGTTCAAATTGACATATCCATTATTTCTTTAAAGTTAAAAGTTTTAAAAAAATAAATGAACAATTTTTCTTTCCTTTTTCTTTCTTGTGATCATTTATTACAAACAAGGTCTTAAGCTATATCAATTAGATCCATACCATCCTCGAAAGAAAAGGATTAAACCATTCGATACAATGTTGTAAGCTTAACTATTAAGGTACATAAATTAAAACCAAGGTTTGAAAAATGTACATGTCTTTACACTTTTTTCAAAAGATCTAGAAATTACAATTATTACTCACGTTCACACTAAAATTACAAGTAAGCTAATTAAATTCCCAAATTCCATTATCCTTTACCAAATCCAAAAATTTTAACTAAAGTTTCAAAGCAAGTCTATGGTTAATAATCTAAGACTAAAACTTCAAACTAATTTCCCAAGATTCAAAATCTGCCACACTAATGCCTAGAAAAAAATCTAGAATTTATCTAGGTAGATTAAAATTCTAGAAATTTACATACATACACACACATACATAAGTATACATTCCCACATCTCAAATTTCGCCTTTACTGATTAACATTTTCGTTCAAACAGATAGCCAAAAATTGAAATCATAAATTCTTAAAATTTTCAAATATGAAAGACATAAACATGTATAAATATATACATACATGGTCTACACACACTAAAATTTGCATATGTATACAAAATCATCTGTGTGTGTGTGCCGCGAGTGTGGGAGGCAAGGGGTAAAGGGAAGGGTTCTACCGTGTGTGGAGGCCTGCGAGGTGATGGCCGGTAGTAATAGTGGGTGGCGGTCGCAGTCCCCGAGAGTGAGGGAGGCGAGGGGGAGAGACCAGGATGAGGTGAGGCTTCGAATGAGAGAGAGTGTGTCGGGTGTGAAGGTTGATTAGGTTAGATTTAAGTATAATATTTTGATATTTGCAAATTGGTCCCTCATTTCCCCTAAGTCTCGCAATTAAGTACACATCTTTTAATAATTTACAAAATACCCTAAAATTTACCACTTACAATAGCTTGATAAAAATAGGAATGGCAAGCTTGACAAGTAACATAAACAATTAAACATATCATTTCATAAAAATTTATGAACTTTTTAGTTGGAACATTGATCGAGATGGCTTCCAAATTCTTCGACTGCTAAATAATTCAAATCATTGACAAAAATTTAATCAAATTTAAAATTTATAATAACATTAACATAAATATCCGGTGGAATTTAAAGATGCACGAAAAATGAAAAATGGTATTACAATTCCTTACCTCCTAAAAGAAATTTCGTTCACGAAATTAAATTAAAACTTACCAAAAAGGTGTGGATACTTAGCACGTATTTTGCTCTTGCGTTCCCAAGTGGCCTCTTCTATTGCATGATTCCTCCTAAGAACTTTAACTAGCGCTATCTTCTTTCTTCTAAGCTCCTTGTTGGGTTTCATTAGGATTCTCACAGGTGATTCCTCATAAGTCAGATCCTCACGAAGATCCAATGACTCATAGCTGAGAGCGTGTGAGGGGTCCGAAATATACTTCTTCAACATTGAGACATGAAAAACATTATGTACCCCTGATAGCGCTGGTGGCAATGCAACCCGATAAGTTAGGTCACCCACCCTTTCAAGTACCTCAAAGGGGCCAACAAAATGCGGACTCAACTTCCCGAATCTCATAATTCCTTTCATAGGAGCTACCTTCAAAAAGATCATATCACCCACAGCGAATTCCAAAGGTTTCCTTCTTCTCCCCACATAGCTTTTCTGTCTAATCTGTGCAGTTTCCATTCGCTGACAAATCTTTTCTACAACTTCTGCTGTCTATTGAACTATTTCTGGACCCAATAATTTCCTTTCTACTACCTCATCCCAATGAACTGGATATCTACACTTCCTCCCGTACAGTGCCTCAGTCATGTGAATGGAAGCTTGATAGCTATTGTTATAGGAGAACTCAACCAATGGGAGGAATTCTTCCCAAGTACCTGAAAAATAAATACCACAAGCTCTTAACATGCCTTCTAGGATTTGAATTGTTCTCTCTGACTGCCCATCTGTTTTTGGGTGGAAGCCGTGCTGAATTTCAATTGAGTACCCATGGCTTTATGTAGACTATTCCAAAATGATGAAGTAAATTTTGGGTCGTGATCAGACACAATGGATAAGGGAATCTCATGAAGCCTTAAAATTTCTGCCACATATAACTCCGCATACTTCTCCATATTATAAATAGTTTTCACTGGTAGAAAGTGTGCTGACTTAGTAAGACGATCAACGATCACCCATATAGAATTATAACCCTTCTTCGTCTTAGGTAAGCCAACAACAAAATCCAGACCTATTCGTTCCCACTTCCACTCAGGAATCATAAGAGGTTGTAATAGGCCAGAAGGTCATTGATGTTCGGCTTTAACTTGCGACAAGTGAGACAATACTGAACATAATCTGCCACATCCCGACTCATACCAATCCACCTAAAATGTTTTCTAAAATTACGAGTCATCTTAGTACTTCCAGGGTGAATTGAGTAAGGAGCGTTATGAGATCCCTTTAAGATTTCTTGTTTCAATTCCTTATTATTAGGGACTACCAATCTACTACCATGCCGAAGGGCACAACCTGTAGTGATAATAAAATCAGTATGTTTTTCGTCAGTTACCTCAATGCGAACTTTTGAAATTTTGGGGTCCTATAACTACAAAACCTTGATTTTTCTCAAGCAATATCGGTTCCAAAGTCATGTTAGGAAGATACCTGACTTGCCTTTTGGATCTATTTCCAACACAAACCTTTGAATATCAATAAGCAATTGTTTTTGAACAACTTGTAAGGCAACCATTGTTCCATGACTCCTTCTACTAAGTGCATCAACTACCACATTAGCCTTGCCAGGATGATACTTAACACAATTGTAATCCTTGACAAGTTCCAACCATTTGTGCTGTCTCATGTTCAGTTCCTTCTGAGTGAAGAAGTATTTGAGGCTTTATGATCAGTGTAGATCTTACATCCAATCCCGTAAGTATAGTACCTCCGTGTCTTTAATATAAATGTGGCAGCTGCCAACTCGAGGTCATGAGTTGGATAATTCTTTCCATACTCCTGTAGTTGCTTGAAGCATAGGCAATCATCTCTCCATGTTACATAATAACACAACCAAGCCCTTTCAATTAAGAATCATTGTAAATGACTAACCCTTCATTACCCTGTGAAATTGTTAGGATTATCGCAGTTGTCCACCGTGTCTATCACTCTTCAAAGCTCTGCTCAATCCGAGCTCCATTGAAATTTTGTATCATTTCTGGTTATCTTAGTCAAATGTGAGGCAATCTTGGAAAATCCTTCCACAAATCTTCTATAGTAACCATCTAATCCTAGGAAACTACTGACTTCCTTAATATTAGAGGGCGTAGGCCAGTTTTCAATTCAATTTTACTTGGGTTAACCTCAATAACTTACCTTGATACGATATGCCCCAAGAATGACACTCTATCCAGTCAAAACTTACACTTCTTAAACTTAGCAAAAAATTTCTCCTCTAAATTTCTGAAGCATGATTCTCAAACGCTTTTCATGTTCTTCTTAGGACCTCGAATAGATCACTATGTCATCAATGAAGACTATGAAAAATTGATCCAGATATATTCCTTAAAGACTCGATGCATTAAGTTCATAAATGTCGCAAGAGCATTTGTTAACCCAACCAGCATCACTAAGAACTCGTAATACCCATATCTAGTATGGAAAGTTGTCTTTCGAATGTCTTCTTCTTTGATCCTCAACAGATTATAACCAGATCACTGATCAATCTTAGAAAAATACATTGCAAATTGAAGCTGATGAAACAGATCATCTTTATTGTCACCTTGTCTAACTCTATGTAATATATGTAAAGTATTATAGAACTGTATTTCTTTACGAATAGCACAAGAGCACCTCATGATGAAAATCTAGGTCGAACAAAACTACTTATCCATGAGATGTTGTAGCTGATCCTTGAGCTCTTTGAAGTTCAGTAGGAGCCTCCGATACGGAGCCTTAGATATTGGAGGTGTTCCAGGCACTAAATCGATGGCAAATTCAATCTCTCTTTCAAGTGGTAGATCATAAAGATCATATGGAAACATGTCTAGATATTCTAGAACGATTACAATTTATTCAAGAGAGAATGGTCTGTTTTAAATTAGCTCAATTACTACAGCCAATTAGCCCTTACAACTCGTATTCACCAATTGACGAGCATTGATCGCCTATACTATCGAAATAGAAAGCTTCACCTCAACCCAAACAACGTGAGAAGGGATTTCTATAACGACCCAAAAATTTGTCTGATTATTATATTAAATTATTCACATTTAACGGGATCCACTCGAAAGTCAAATAGAAATTTTAATTTATTTGACTTCTTTAAAGGGGCCTATTCGGCATTAAATAAGACTTTCAGTTTAGATGGCGCAATATAAACGAAAAATAAATAAGAATATTAAATGTTACTTTAAGTAATTTTATCGATTTAATAAATTGACTATCGATTCAATAATTGGGAAGATATGGATTGAAGTGTATGGAATGTACTTAAAAATGGAACTAAGAATTCGTTCTAACATTAAAAAATAATAGACCAAAGTTAAACCATAAACTTTTGGTTAAAATAATAATAATTAAAATAATATAATAATATAAATAAATTAATTGGACGTAACACACATGTTTGTGTGTATATATATTATATTATTATTAATTAACGACGAATTACTCGTATAGTTTCGGGACACGTAAATTCTTAGTTTTGTTATCCGTCTTGACTATTCGAGAATACCATCACGTAGAGCATTGAATGACCTTTAAAATGGCATATTGTAGACACGTATTCGGCCAACTTACGTGTCTCGAGTATTTTCATAAAGAATGTTGACATTTGAAATGTTAGTTTTAAACGACTTATTTTGACAAGCCGCAACTTTTGCTATAGTTGACCATATTGCATTTCGACAAGGATACGAGAAATTAGATCGTGGGTGTTTTAGAATGGTATATTAAAAGTTCAATTTTGATGACAATAAGAGTACCGAAAATTAAGACGAAAGTAGTCACTTGAAAATGAATCGAAATAAAATAGTTTTAAGTGGTAAACTTTGACGAGCGGTAAATTTTACCTCGATTATCGATTTTACGATCCGAAAATATCGTTGTGATGTCTTCCTTGAGAACTTTATATTGGCCCCAAGAATTTTCTATTTCGACTTCATATGACCCTATAATTTTTTTAAGTCATTTTAGTAGTTTTTAATATTTTTTGAGAATAAAATATAGATCTTATATTTTTTGGGACTGAAAGAGTAAATAAAATAATTGCAACTTAGTCCCTCGATAAAAACTATAAATACGCATCATTTGCGCGACGAAACAGAGAGACGGAGGGAGATAATAGAGGGGGGTCGGCCTCCCTTTTTATTTTACTTGGGTGGGTCGACCCCCCATATATATAAGTTTGGGGGGGTCGACCCCCCTAACCATTTTGAAAGGGGGGGTCGACCCCCCCCCCCCCCCCACCTTTCTTGTAAAGGTAATTGTTTTTTTTTTATTTCTTTTATTATTATTATTATTATATTATATATTATATTATATATTATTATATATATAATATTATATAATATAATTAGATTTCTATTATTAATGTTATGATTATTATTTTGGATATGAGGATTAGATTAAATGCTTTATGAGGTATAATAAAATGGGTCAATCCCTTTAAAATAAAGTTGATCCGTATAATTATTTAGATAAAATATTTTACAATAAGATGACCCATTTTAATCTCATATTATTTAATGGACCCTAATTAATATTGGTTAGTTGGAATATAATTTATTATCACGCGACTAAATTGTAATTTATACATATGATAGGCGATGAGTGATGATCCATCTAGTTTGAATCCAAGCGGATTAGTATTGTAAAATATTGAAAAAGAAAGTCGTCAACTCTAGGATAATCGAGGAACGAGTTAAGTAACATTTCAATTACAATGCAAAACATAATATTTATATTATTATATGCTCATATGTGATTATGTGAAGTATATTGTTGTTGCAATATACGTGGAATATGACATGACAATATCTGTATATGGTGAAAGCATGCGAGACGTGATTTGATGATATGATATGTTATTAATGTACATTGATATCATTAGAATGCCATTTTACGTGTTTATGACGTACAATTGGCGCATGAAATATATGTTGGCATTTATGTGCATTGACATGTGCATTGTGTGGACTTAGAAAAAGTCCTTCATAAATGATAAAGAAAGAGATAAATAGTATATGGAGATATATGGAGAGAGAATGATGTGGATGATAGTAGAATCACCCTACGAGTGTACCGTACTTTACTTCGCGTCCGGATATATACACCCGCTTGAGGCTCCCGACGGTCATTAAGGGTAGTCGATGATGGGGTGTTGGCGGTCCGGTGCCGGTATACGGGCGGTGTCGGGAGGTCTCTTTGTGGCCTTGGGACTGTGAATCGGCACGTTGAGCATCGTATATAATAGGCCAGGCCTGATTGATATAATATAATTCCCGGTGCAGTATCTTGAGTCTCGGTGGGCGATGACGGATACAAACTGTGGAGTCTTGAGTATCGGTCATGTGATATTTGAGCTCATACGGTACAACGTAGAGGGATTCGGGCCCAAGTAGAAAATGTGAATAAACTGAAATAAAGAAAAGGCACGGAGCATGAACGAAATAATTGTGAGAAAGTGAATCGAAACTCATGTGCATGATCAAGCATATGTTGCTTGCTGAGCAATTAGCTCATTTAGTTTTTCATTATAGGTGTGACAATGCATGGATTGGAAGTTGGTGCGAACTCTAAAATGATAGGACGATTGTGTACTGGGTACCTGACCGTGGTTCATGGACCTCTCACCAGGGAAACCCCAAAAATGTCCAACTACTTTTAATTAATTTCATTTCGTTTCAAAATAGTTAAATATTTTAAATAGCAAATTCCCGGCTATCTTCCGCTATCCACTCTCTGTTCCCTATTTTAAACAGGTGTTTTTATATCAACTACTAAAATAAAGTTTTTATATTATAGTTAGTTTATTTACCGTTCTTCTAAATTAAATTGCAAATGATATTTCAGAGAAAAATACTTATTTTTAATAATGTTCAATTATGCTTTAAAAATAAAAGTTCATATTTATATTTAGAGCGGGTGGATAAAATACTATTTTATTCGTTTGAAAAATCAAAATATGGAGGGAGAATAAATAAATGCATAAAAATTGAAAATGAATTTGGGGCGTCACAGTTTCTTTTGGAGGTTTAGACGCCACCTTATTGTGACTGACGATTGAAGCCTTATATCGTAAAAACAATTCCATTCCTAGTATGACATCAAGATTGTGGCTATCCGTTGTTATGAGATCTATCATCTACTCCTTCTCATTCACCACGATCGGGAAATCTCTCAACACATAACTTGAGTTTAAGAGTTCTTCAAATGGTGTTGAAAATATAAACTTGGTCACTAGTTGTGGAGATGGATGATTCAGTTTTTTAATAAATGCAGGACTCAAAAAAGAATTGAATAGCCTCATAATCGAATAGGGCAGTTGGAAGTTTGCCGAATATGTACACAGTTCCGGCCACGTTTCACACATCATCGACTTCCAGCTTGAACATTGAATATCCACGTGTCACTATAGTCTTCGTGGCTCTAAGTACTATTCGCATTCACTTCTTATTTTTCACTTAGAGAACTTAGGAACATCACCCAAATCTGTAAAAATCATTATCTTATCACTTTCTCATTGACACAACTGAGACATACTCATCAACATCACTAACAACATTCTTAGCTTTCCACTTACAACATTACATAGTAACAACTAGTAATTTATTATACTTCAAATATTAAATAACGTTTAATAACTTAAGCAGAAAATAAACTTACCAGATGATCGAGGGAGATACACTTAAGGCGTGACTCAGTACTCGAATCTTATCAAATAAATATTTTAAAGTCTACAGAATCGCTTTTAAAACTCTTAACTCTTGTACCACAAAATGTAACACCCCAAGTTAAAAAATCTTAAACCTAAGCGTGTTAACTTTTCTTTACTTAAATGCGAAAAAGAAATCATTCAAAATCTCAACATTTTCATTTTCTATTATAAAATTTTATAAAAATTTCTGCAGAGTCTCCTCTATAAATTGGACATAGCCAACCGTAGAGGTACATTAAAACCATTTTAAAACACACATCTCAACTCATTCAATCCCAATCATCATCAAAACTCTTTCAATAAGTCTCAAACTCTTCAACAATATAATTCTAAGTAAATAAACTTTAACAATTGAAACAAGAGGTAATTTAACCTCTTGTACGATGCCAATACTTATTCAAACTAACTCCAACCAAACAATTATCAAAAAATAAATGAACTAAGAAATAATTAATGATAAACTTAATTAAATTCTAATTTAACTTTATTTTAAAAAAGGTTGAAACGGGTTTATCCTGAGCTTGCCACCAAATGCTCTCCTCGTCTCATCTAGCTTTCATCACTAGACATATTGGGGAGGGATTGGGGTGAGCTAAAGCTCGGTAAGAAAATTTCGTGCAAGTGATGCATGCTTATGACATGAAATATTTAAAATAATATGAAATATGTATCCCCATCTACTTTACTTCCCGAAACTTCCAAACTTTCACTTAAACATTTCAAGACTTTTACTTCATTTTCAGCGTGAGCTCACTTGATGTATCTTCTAGTCAATCGGAGAGCAGTGGAAAATTCTTATTTGGAACCAGGTTATAATCTACATTTTCACCGCAAAGCGGTTTAACATTCACTTTCCCATCGCATAGCGGTTTAACAGTTCACCGCAAAGCGGTTGAACATTCCGTCATAAAGCGACTTAATTCGGGTACGCTGGTACCCCGCACGCCCATTTCCCACTCACTTCTTTCATGAAATAGAAATACACCCATTATCTTTCTTAAAATATGAGATACATATCTTTTGAGAAAACTTTCATCTTTCCACATTTTTCATTTAAAAACATTTGACTTCCAAATTCGATGCCAATGCAAGCTTGATGATGCAATGACATGTTAATGTGCATGCTTGAACACTTTCTTAAATGAACATGTACTTGTATAAAGTAACGAAAGCTTCAAAAGCAGGTAAATTTCGTAACACTCAAAAAAATAAATTTCCCATTAACTTTCAACTTTACTGAAAGTAGGGGAAGTTTATTTACCTGAAGTCTTTGGTATTTACCGTTTCCGAATTTGGAAGTGGAAGAGTCTCGGATGCCCGTGACGTCAATGTGCGCTAAAATCCTAAATATATACCCATTCATTAAATAAAAAATATACTTTTAGTTCAAATTGACATATCCATTATTTCTTTAAAATTAAAAATTTTAAAAAAAAATAAATGAACATTTTTTCTTTCCTTTTTCTTTCTTGTGATCATTTATTCCAAACAAGGTCTTAAGCTATATCAATTACATCCATACCATACTTGAAAGAAAAAGATTAAACCATTCGGCACAACGTTGTAAGCTTAACTATTAAGGTACATAAATCAAAACCAAGGTTTGAAAAATGTACATGCCTTTACACTTTTCTCAAAAGATCTAGAAATTACAATTATTACTCACGTTCACACTAAAATTACAAGTAAGCTAATTAAATTCCCAAATTCCATAATCCTTTACCAAATCTGAAAATTTAACTAAAGTTTCAAAGCAAGTCTATAGTTAATAATCTAAGACTAAAACTTCAAACTAATTTCCCAAGATTCAAAATCTGCCACACTAATTTCCGAGAGAGAGAGAGAGAGAGAGAGAGAGAGAGAGAGAGAGAGAGAGAGAGAGAGAGAGTCGGGTGTGAGGGTTGATTAGGTTAGATTTAAGTATAATCTTTTGAAATTTGCAAATTGATCCATCATTTCCCCTAAGTTTCGCAATTAAGTACACATCTTTCAATAATTTACAAAATATCCTAAAATTTATCACTTATAAAAATAGGAATTAGCAAGCTTGACAAGTAACATAAACAATTAGACATATCATTTCATAAAAAATTATAAACTTTTTAGTTGGCACATTGATCGAGATAGCTTTCAAATCCTTTCACTGCAAAATAATTCAAATCATTGACAAAAATTTAATCAAATTTAAAATTTATAATAACATTAATATAAATAACCCGTGGAATTTAAAGATGCACGAAAAATGAAAAACGGTATTACATATTCGGTTAACGTACTTGTCTCGAAAAATTTAATAAAGAAGACTAGCAATTCGAAATGTCAGTTTTAAATAGCCTTTTTTGACATGCCATAACTTTTGCTATTGTTGACCATATTGCGTTTCGGAAAAGATATGAAAATTAGATAGTGAATTTTCAGAATGGTATATTGAAAGTTCATTTTTGCTTATAAAAGAGTAATGAAAATTAACGAAAGTAGCCTCTTGAAGAAAAATCGAAATAAAATAGTTTAAGTAGCTAACTTTGTCGAACCATTACTTTTACATCGTTTATCGATTTTATGATCCGGAAATATCGTTATAAACTACTTATTGAGAACTTTATATTGACCTCAAGAACTCTCTATTACAGTCGTTTTGGTATTCCTAATAATTATTAGGACTAAAATATAATTTTTATATTTTGTTGGACTAAGGGAGAAAATAAAATAATTTATTTAATTGCATATTACTACTTCAGAAAAACTATAAATATGTCATTCTTAGTTGAAAAAATGGAGAGAAAAACAGAGGCTTATAGGGGTTTGAACCCCCCTTGAAATGGGGCGTCGAACCTCCCCAATTAGAATGTGTGTGTGTGTGGGGGGGGGGGTCGACCCCCAGTCTTTCAGGTAAGTTTTATTTATTTAATTATTAATATAATATAATATATTATATGTTATGTTATGTTATGTTATTATAATAAGGATTATATTATTATGTTATGATTATGATTATTATTTTAAACAGGAAAATTAGATTAATTTCGTTTATGAGGTATAATAAAGCGAATCAATCCCTTTAATTGGGGTGATCACAATAATTATTCCAGATAAATATTTTACGGAGAAATGATCCACTTTAGTTTTATTAGACCCTAATTTATATTTAGTAATTGAAATATAATATAGTATCACATGACTAAATTATAATTTATATACATGGTAGGCAAAGAGTGATGATCAATCTAGTTGGACTCCAAGTGGATTAGTGATGCAAATATTTTAGAATAAAGTTATGAACTCTAAGATAGATGAGGAGTGAGGTAAGGTAAATAACAATTCAACTACAATGCAAAACATAATATTTATATTATTATGTATATGATTATGTGAGATATATTGTTGGTGCAATATACGTAGAATATGATGTGCCAATTATCTGTATATAGTGAAAGCATGCGAGACATGATTTGATGATATAATATGTTATTAAAGCACATTGATATCATTGGAATGCTATCTTACGTGATTATGATGCAAAAGTGGTGCATGAAAGATATTGTGGCATTCGTGGACATGGAAATGGGCATTTGCATTATGTGAACTTAGAAGAAGTCATTCATAAATGGTAAAGAAAGAGATAATAAGTATATGGAGAAAGAATGAAGTGGATGATAGTAAAATCGCCCTACGAGTGTACCGTACTTTACTTCTCGTCCAGACGTATACACCTGCTTGAGACTCACAACGGTCATTAAGGGTAGTCAAGGATGAGGTGTTGGCGGTTCGGCGTCGGTATATGGGCGGTGTCGGGAGGTCTTTTGGTTGGTGGCTTGGGCTGCAGATCAGCATGTCGAGCCCCGTTTATAATAGGCCAGGCTGATTGATATAATATAATTATTACCTGTGTCGTATCTTGAGTCTCGGTGGGCGACGATGGATATAAACTATGGAGTCTTGAGTTTCGGTAGGCGATAACGGGCCACGAGCACTGGAAGGCACATATTATCGGCCATATTGATATTTGAGTTCATACGGTACAACGTAGAGGGATTCTGGCCCAAGTAGGAAATGTGGATAAGCTGAGATAACAAGAATGTGTGAAGTTTCAGAATGAGATCATTGTGAGGAAGTGAATTGAAACTCATACTCATGATCATGCATATGTTACTTGCTAAGCGTCAGTTGATGTAGTTTTGTATTGTACGTACGTGACAGTACATGAATTGGAGGCTGGTTCCAGCTCTCAAATGACGGGACGATTGTGTATTGGATTCCTAACTGTAGTTCATAGGTCTATCGCTAGGAAAACCCGAAAAAGGACATAACTTCTTTTAAATAGTTTTATTTTATTTCAAAATAGTTAACTATTTTTAAATAGTTGATTCCCTTCTATCTTCCGCTATCCGCTTTGTGTTACCTATTTTAAACAAATATCTTTATATCAATTTCTAACTATAATATTTTTATATTATCGCTAATTTATTTTGTTTTCTTCATAATTAAATTTCAAATGAAATTTTTGAAATAAATATTTATTTTTAATAATGTCAGATTTTTCTTTAAAAATAAAAGTTCAAATTTATATTTAAAGTGAGTGGATATAATAATATTTTATTCTTCTTAAAAGAAAATGTTATGCTTAAATAGAATATATGCGTAAAAATTGGAAATGAATTTGAGCGCCACAACAAATATAACATGACTTTGAGAATGAGGCTCATTGATATTTACCTGCAATCAGGGGCGGACACAAGGTTGGGCCTACTAAGGCAAGTGCCCCACTAAAATTTCACTTTTTTTTTTAAATTAAAAATTAATACCCAGATTTAATCTTGGTTAAATAACCTGAAAATGATAAATATAATAGCATGTTATTTGAATGAACTTTGATTCACTGTTAATTTTGTGGATTTGAATATATGTTTACAATTGATTATTTGTATTAATTATGAAAAAATATTATAAACGTAAACCCACACTTTCTTGTTATGAGCAAAGTATTGAAAATAAAGTTAGAGCTGTAAGAATTGACAAACTTGGTGAAGAAATAGATGTTGGACTTGGAGATGTTCCTATTGAAACTAATGTCGGGGATAATGTTGGGATGGTCCTATGAAAATACGTATAGAACAATTGTAATAAAATTTCAAGTATTTTTTCATTTTTCCAATCTCTTCGTAAAAATTTTCGAGGGCAGCCCGTAAGGTCTGTCGCAAAAAAATACAAGTCTATCTTTGTGCCTCACCACTACAAATTATCTGCGTCTGCCACTGCCTCCAATTGCATGACACATATTAGTGCACATTTCGAATAGTCGACAATATAACATCCTTGTCGTGTCAAGTGAGTAAAGAAAAAAATCGGACCACGATAAGAAGCTTGCTTTTTGGGGATTCTAAATTGTGATTCATGGGTTATTGTTTGACAAAAATGTTATTTTGCCGACACCCATCTAAACAACAAACCCTGGGACTACGCCCATTCTCATCCAATATCCACCCCCATGTGGCGGGTGGATATGATATAATGCCCACTGATGGGCATTATAATACCTCTATATTGTTTGATTTTGTCGGTTTGATTTATTGTTTTGCAGGATATCTTCAATCCAATTCACATTAAGGAAGTTAAACCTCCATTTTTGGATCCATATTAAAGATGATCTTGTTCAAGCTTTTGAATTCCTTCAATTTTTCCAGTCTCCATATAGACAATCCTCTATTTCATTGCTATTTATATTGTTGATTTGAGTGTTATGATTTTATTCGAGAAAATGGCTGAGAAAGTAGCAACTTCATTTTAAATCCTTCAATTCCACACTCACCATCTTCTTCTCAAACTTTAGCTTATGCAATTTCGTCCTATCTATTTTAAGAAACTAGTAATAAGCATGTGTTTTGCACGTCTTTTGTAAAGGATGAATGTCACGCTTAGTTTTTTTCAAATATTATCATCGTTTTGAAAGTAGTTGAGATAATATTGTTAATAGACAAACTGAATTGTAAGTTATCTGCAATTTTTTTTTTTTTAAAAAAAAATCATCGAAGAATTGATATATAGATTAAGAAAACGTTTAACATGGAAAATTAATAAAGAAATCAGGTGTTATATATCAAGAGATTATTTAATATCATAAAATATTAGACAAATTGGAAATTAATTTATTAAATATTTACAATAAACTGCAAAAACAAAATATATATTTATATATACACATAAAAAGTTGTGCATAGACAAATCAAATTACTTTAGCAGCATATTTTTTTAATAAAAAAAATGTAAGTTTAAATCAAAATTTTAGTTTTGAAATTATTTATTTATATTCTTAATTAGAATGTAATTAATTTTTTTCTTATGAATTAATTACTGGTTTTGATAAAAATTTAAGAGTGTTATTGAAAAAAGATAAAAATATCTAAATGTATTGTAGAGTAATACAATAACTAATAATATTTAATGAAAATAAAATAAATTTTAAATGTAATATTGACCTAAAACATAACAATTTAATGGTAAAATGGGAAATCAAAGGCTCATCCACACTTTTGTTATTATTATTATTATTATTATTATTATTATTATTATTATTATTATTATAGATGTAGATTAAATGAAATATATAATAATATGAAATCATATTAAAACATTGTAAATTATTAGCTAATAAATTAATGTAATACTAAATAAATGATAAAATATAATAATATAAAATTATATTATAATTTTGTAAATTGCTATCCAATAAATGTAATGAATTATTGTAGATTAATACAATAACTAATAATATTTAATGAAAATAAAATAAATTTTAAATGTAATATTGACCTAAAACATAATAATTTAATGGTGAAATGGGAAATCAAATATTTTCCACTCATCCACTCTTATTATTATTATTATTATTATTATTATTATTATTATTATTATTATTATTATTATTATTATTATTATTGTAGATGTAGATGTAGATTAAATTAAATAAATGAAATATATAAATAATAATGTGAAATCATATTAAAACATTGTAAATTATTAGATAATAAATTAATTTAATACTAAATAAATTAATAAATATAATAATATAAAATTATAATATAATTTTGTAAATTGCTATGCAATAAATGTAATGAATTATTTAATGTTATTAAATAAAGAGCTAATGATAAAATGGGTATAAAACTACATATATGAGGATAAAATAGGAATTCAAAAGTTTCTCCTCCATCCATTCTTTTTGTAGATGTAGAATATTGTAGAATGTAGATGTATATGTAGATAGAAGATGTAGATGATATTATTATTATTATTATTATTATTATTATTATTATTATTATTATTATTATTATAGATGTAGACTAAATTAAGTAAATGAAATATATAATAATATGAAATCATATTAAAACATTGTAAATTATTACATAATAAATTAATTTAATACTAAATAAATGAAAAAATATAATTATATAAAATTATATTATAATTTTGTAAATTGCTATGCAATAATTGTAATGAATTATTTAATGTTATTAAATAAAGAGGTAATGATAAAATATGTATAAAACTAAATATATGATGGTAAAATAGAAATTCAAAATTTTTTTTTTCATCCACTTTTTTATATATAGATAGATAGATAGACGTAGATAATAGTATTATAAGTGATGGAGCTTTGGTGTGCAGCAATCTACATCAATTTGACCGATGAAGGAACTTTAAAATTTTTGACGTAATTTTTCCGTGATTTTTGTTCGATGGGTTAGGTTGGGTTATGTTGTGTGGGAGGGAAGAGGGAGACTAAGAAGATGAAGGAGATGATGAATATAAATTTTTTACTTCTTTTTTATTTATTTATTTTTATATAATTTTAATTAAACAATATAACAAGACCTTTTTGCTCTTCATTAAAATGGTCAAAAGGTGATTTATTGGTTAATTAACATATTTTTTTGACAGTAGGAACGTTTAATCTCATAAAGGTTGAGTGAGATTGAAAAAAAAAAATGAAAGGTGAGAATTAATCTCTGTTTGTTAAAAAAAATTTGTTTAAAAATATGTTTTTTTATGATTTTTAGATAAAATGTGTGGTTAAAAAATGGAGAGAGAAAATATATGTGGTTAAAAAGTGATTTGAAGAATTGTATAAAAAAAACATGTTTGCCAAACTGAGCCTAAGAAGAGAGTTCAAAGAGATAGGAAAATTTGTGTTCAGTGGCTACTTAACAAGGGGCGAGAATATTTTTTGATATTTTCAAAATAAAATGTGTGATTAAGAATTAAAGAGAGAAAATGTGTATTGTTAAAAAATAATTTAAAAAATTGTATATTTTAAATTATAATTTAATGAGCTCACTAAAGTTAAAGATTAAAAAATGCACTAGTTACAACGTCAATGAGACACATCTATTGAAATTTTCTCTTAATATCGTGTACGGATATTCTCAACGTCAACTGTAATAAATTCCCGGTAAGTGCACACTTTTTACGTTTAGCCCGTATTTTGCAAAAACCTCCTCTCACTATTGTCATTTCTTCCTTAATCAAATTTTGCAAGCTCCGATTATTGCCGCGATTTGTATCCAGATCTTTCTTTCTCGAATTAAGGATTCAAAATCTAGGGTACGTATCATAATTATAAACCCAATTGCAGATCGGGGACTCCCACGCGTAGAGTCTGACAGCGAAGGGCTCACATACTTATGTGAAAAGGTATCTGATTATTATTTATGGACATAAGTTTTGATTTGTGAATTTTACATTCAATTTTTTTTTTTTTTAAACATGATTAGAATATTATGATTTTGTTGCGTGTCTTGTTTTTATTTATATATGTAATTTATGAAAATTGTACGGATTTTGTTTTGGATTTGAGTTGATTAGAAGATCGCTTTGTGGAATTTGTTCTTCGCGTTTTGTTTCGAGCTGCAGGTGTGATTAAAGTGTTGGGTTTGGTGATGCTTATGCTGACTCTCTCGAAGTTATATAAATTGGATTCGAATTTTGCTTTGTCCTATGCGAATACTAGGAAAAACGGAAGCATAACGGAGACGGAATGTTTTCTGTTTTTAGCATTGATTAGCATGGCTTTTGCAGCCTATTTACACAGATTTCGTGCATTAACCATGTTATCTGGGTCCACTGCACTTTGTCCAATTAGAATGTGTTTTAATGCCGGGATTCACTGTGCTTGGTGAAAGTACAGATCAACCAGATTACTGCCTTTGTGATTTGATTAGGTGTGCACCTCACACCCTTCCCTTCCCTGAAACTGTGGTTCGGGTTGCTGGTTCATTTGTTTGAAGTGCCTGTTACTGGTATAGTGAAGGCAGGCTTGGTCAGAAATTTTCCGCTAGCCATTTCTCCCATTTTAGCTGTTTATGAATGGAAGTTAATTGATTTTGCTTACAATGTGCCAAATTTAAAAGCTAGCCATTTATTATGGCATAGACATGCTGCATGATGCTTCCTGCTGTTTTGATGGGCCAAATTAATAACAGACCATTCACATCTCATAGGTCTTGCTGTATGATGATTCCTTTCTGTTGTGATATGAATATTTAGACTTGGCATACTGTTTTTGGAATTTTCAATTGTCTATATTAGAGATATTTTTTCCTATTAAAATCAGGTTGCCTTTAGTTCCCAACTTATATGTACCCATACTTCACGTGAGATTTAAGAAAGCAAAATAACCTCCATATTAAATCGTCCTTTCAAGTCTCATATTCCCTCTTAGCATATGTAATATTACATTGGAATTCTGAAATTTTAAAGTCTCTGTGATTTGACGTGATATCTCCTTCTCAATATATGTAGAAAGATTTTAATTTATAAATAGAGTATCATGGTTGTGAAGGATTCTATTGTGGTAAAGATTGGTCGAACGGAGAAGAGAAAAAGTATTTATGTAATCTATAAAATTATTGCAAATAACGCTGAATTTTGTTCTTGACTTGTTGCTCTCTTCCTCTCTCTAGACTATGTGCCCGTGCGTACGTGCAGAGTTTAATCTTTTCTATATCTGGCTAATGTATATTAGTAAATTTTTTGCAGCTGTGAGCTCGTGAAGTAAAGATGGTGAAACTGACTTTGATTGCTCGTGTCACTGATGGACTTCCACTAGCAGAGGGATTGGACGATAGTCGTGATGTGTCAGATGCTGACTTCTACAAACAGCAAGTCAAGGCTTTGTTCAAAAACCTCTCAAGGGGTCAGAATGAGCCTTCAAGAATGTCGATTGAAACAGGCCCATATATCTTCCAGTATCCTGTCTTGCATTTTAGTAAAGATTTTTATTTACTTCTTCCTCTTGTTTACGTTTATGGAGCTCACTAATAGACAGCTTCAATATAATGAGTCGAGAAAATTTTGCAGCTGAAACAAATCTAGATATCTGGTTTATTATAATCTTTATTTTAAAATTTTTATTTGCCCAGTGGACATTTCCAGTTTACGTGTCTATGTTGAGCGTTGAATGTGCTATATGATTCTGTACATTACTGCACACCCGTCATTGCTGTATGTTGCACATCAATTGGACATCGTCTGATAATAAAATATTAAAGAGAGGTGTGCCTTTTGGTAATTTTACATTACCATCTTTACCGTATATCTTAGTGCTCGTTTGGTCCCATACCATTTTTTCAACATTTTCCTCAAATTCATTTTCAACCACATATTTCTATGGGACCCATTACTTATCACACTTTTCAATCACTTTTTCAAGCTAACATTCTCCCAAAAACCAAAAAATTGGTTTGAAACTACCTACACCAAACCCTTGCACGTAAAAACTAAATTTTGACTTTACATTATTGTTCTCTTTCCAAGTATGAAATACTGTTTTTTATTAGATTGATAAAATGCCTTTTAAGAACCTTGGGACATTTTTATCTAATTGTCAGAGAAAGTGTTCAGTTTTTTATCCTCAGATATATGGTAACTGCTAATAGTTTTTTCTCTTTTCCCTTTATTGAAGTTTTTAATTTCCTCAACTTGGATGCCCAGTCATATCATTGAAGGGCGTGTTTGTTATTTGACAATGTGTGATCGTGCTTATCCCAAGAAACTTGCCTTTCAATATCTGGAAGACCTTAAGAATGAATTTGAGCGTGTCTATGGAAATCAGATTGAAACTGCTGCAAGACCTTATGCTTTTATTAAATTTGGTAAGATATATCTTCATTTTCTGTTATCAGTATTAAGAAGTATTTTCTTTCTTTGCTTTCAGTTATTTGTCAACATATGTACATTTTATTTTATTTTTTATTTTTTGAAGCATTCGTAAGTTCTAGTTACCACTTAGTTAACAGTAGTTTTTTTGCCCTTCTATGTTTGATATATTTTTCCCCTTTTCACTTGATTTGGTAGATACATTCATACAGAAAACAAAGAAATTGTACCAGGATACAAGAACCCAGCGGAATGTTGCAAAGTTGAACGATGAACTTTATGAAGTCCACCAGATAATGACTCGCAATGTACAGGAAGTTCTTGGTGTTGGTGAAAAGTTGGACCGTAAGAGATTCCGTCTTTACTATTTTATGATTCTCAAAATCTATGATACATTTTTATTTTGTTATTTCATGGCATGAAGTATTTTTGCAACTTTTTACATTTGATGAAGCTTAAGATCATGGGAGATGATATGCATGCTTGCTCGTGAGGGTTTTCTATTCTCCTGTTTTCAGTTGCTTATTGTTTCTTTATCTTGCCTCAACTTTATAAAATTTCATCTTTGTCCTTGTTCGCTTTGGGGACTGCACTTTTTGTGAATGTTTATGTATTCCGTTATTTTCCTGCATGTTTGATATTTATATTCTTTAACTGTGAACTTCTGCAGAGGTCAGTCAAATGTCGAGTCGCTTAACATCTGAATCTCGCATATATGCTGAAAAGGCAAAAGATTTGAACCGCCAGGTTAGTTGTGTTAGATGCACTTCAGTACATGTTTTTTTATGTTCCTTTATGAACCTGTTTCAATCCTTGAGTTTTCTTGTAACTATGGACAGAGCTATTCAGTTTAAGGCTTAAAATCATTTTTTTGGGGCTTGAATGTGCTTATGCAGATTTTCAATCGATTTTCCAAAGAACTTAATGTTTTGATGATTTTGAAATAGGTTAATGACATCAGGTCTAAGGTGGTAATGTCGTGCCGTGTTCAAATTCAAATTCGAAAGATTAGGAATTCGTTAGAATTATTTTAATTGCAAAGGGTTTTCTTTCCAAAAGTTGGCTTTCTTTGATCTGAAAATGACATCTATTACATTTTTGTGGAACTTGAATTCAGGGCCGTTAGTCTTCGGTCTTGCTACTTGAGTTGGATCTTATAAACTGAAAGTAAACATTAAACATTAAGTTGTTGAAGTTTTGTTTATGAATTTTTATATTTTTCTTTGTTTCATTTGTTATATCACATTTTTAAAATAAAACCTCATGTACCCTACTTTACTGTTCATTCTTTGATCATGGCTGCAGGCTCTGATTAAGAAATGGGCCCCTGTTGCTGTTGTTCTAGGTGTTGTTTTCCTCCTCTTATGGGTCAGAAAGAAGTTCTGGTAATACTGCCATTGATCTGCAGTTGATAGTCACTGTTTCACTATCTTTAATATGCTCGCTGATCATTTAGCACCAGAGATTTCTGTTGGTTGCTTGGTTCACATATGCATTTCATCTTTTAAGGTGACTAGCAATTTTTTGTTACAAAACTAGCTTCCTAAGGCTGGGAGAAAACGAGCCATGATGAGAAACGAAATATATATTATTTAGAGACAAATTGATAGATCTGTTGTGGGCCGAAACAGATTTCAGTGACACATACATTTGCTTATTATTCTGCATTTTTTTTAAAAAAAAAAATTCTATATTGCGATTTAGACTGCACTAAGATACTTTTGTGTTTGAGTTCATTCATAAGCTAGTCATGATTTTGAGGTTGTCTAGTTATGATTCTCTTCTGATTGTATGCCATGATATTAATGTTGAGATTTTGAGGTAGCTCAATTTTAGATCATCCATTTCTCTGATTTGCTTTATTTTAGTTCTTGTGCAGTATTTCCCCAGTCCCCTGTTACACTGTGCACTACCTCCCCACACTGATCTAAGACAATCAATAGTGTAGAAGACATAAGCTAAATCGAGGGTCGGTTTTGACTCCAATATTGGAGGGTGATTTTGATCAAGTTGGACTTTTATATAGACCTAGTTATAATCGATTTTGAATATACGACGAGAATATTTAATACTCTCACATAAATTTTACTTCGGCACCAATTAGCGTTAACCTTTTCTTTTTAATTTTCAGTTGAAAGTTTACATGAAAAATCTTTACAATTAACATTTACAAATCCAGTAGAGGAGCATTGGGTCATCCTGCGTTTCACCATGGCATATGTCAATTACCATGTTCTTAATTGTAGGGTGCCAATAGAATAGAATAGTTCTCTCTCCAAAACCAAATGAATTAGAGTGTATTCTTTATGTATAGTCTCTACTAAGTGTCATTAAATGAGATAATTAAATGAATCACATAATTTCACATTTAATTAAGACTATCACACAATGCCATATAAACTGATATATTCTATAATACCCGTGCTAGATACAATTATTATTACAAGCTTATTGATAGAGATCAACAAACTATAAAAAGACAAAAATAGTAATAATCAGATTAATTAAAGGGAGTAGTGGGACAGCATAAAATGCCTTCATCAATTTGTTCAAGATTGATATTTGGATGGATCTATCTTGTTTGTATAGTGTATGATAATAACCGGAGGGCAGCTACTGCAACAACAAACTCCAAAAAACATTCTTAAGGTTAAAAGTGAATCTGGAGCCCATTTTTAGTGAGAATTACGCTCTAAGCCCATGATGGGGAAAGAAAATTCGACGATACTTTCAAATTTGTAGTCATGCAAGATAATGGGTATGTTTGATACACAGTATCGAGATAGTTCAAGAAGCGAAACAGATAAAATTTCGGGTATAGGTTTCTTTTCTCACAAATATATATAGTGTTGTCTAATGTAGGGTACCAAACACTCCACCCAGTGACGGAGCTAGAGGGGGGCAGGGGGGCGACAATCCTCTAATATTGTCCGCCGGTCCATTATTCCTAGTTAATTTGTAATGTATTTTTTAGTTTCGTCCCCGCAAAAATTTTGACTTGCCCTCGCAAAATTTTGAATTTTTTTTTTTTAATTGATAAATATTGACCGAATAATTTAAACTTTAAAATTCAACAATACAAAAGTCTTAAGACAAGGTTGCATAATAGAATAGAAAATTTTTTTTTGTCCAGTACCATGCTTGTGTATATAGAGAAGGAGATTTATGTTTATCTAATCTTCATGTTTTTAATTTGTACAACGTTAGATAAATAGATGGACAAATTGTCTTCGTATCGACAAATTGATTATCTTTTTGATCAATAAATCTAAATTACCTATTTTGATACTCAAAATCGTTGTTTTCAATGTTCTTAGTTAAAAAAAATAAATAAATCAGGGGCAGAACCCCAGGAGGGAGGCCCGCCCCCGCAAGATTTGAATCATGGCTACATCCCTGACTCCACCGCAGTTATTTTTCCACAAGTAAGAGTCGGAAATTGCTTCAATGACAAATTACCTTAACGGTTGCTACAGCTTCCACAGCACCAACAACCCTGAGTAGGTGATCAATCATGGATTTTGTTGAGTTCCTTCACAGCTGAGACAAACACGATTCGCTTAGAAATGATGAAGCTACTTTTTAATCGAATTAGACCTTTAGATGGTCACATCGGTATACTACGGTGTCAACGCAGAGCCGGCCCTGAGATTTTGGATGCCCTATGCGACAATTTAAAATTGTGCCACTTCATTTAACTTAGAAACGTATTAAGAAATATTAAATTAAATATTTCAATACTAGCATTTTATTACAAAATGTAACATTTAAATACTTGTTAGTTTTTTACTCTTCATTAAAAAGAAAAGTATAAGTAAATTTCAAAACTTCTGAAAATGCATTGTTCTCCATTAAAAAAAAAAAAAAAGCATTGTTCTTCAATAAAGCATTGTCCAAACCACTAACCACTTTCGTACAACTCCACATGAACAAACCCTAGAATAAAAAACAACAAAAACTACGAATAATCCTCGAAATGCAACAATCATGTAAAAATATTTCTTCTCGCATTTCTAGAAGTAAATTTACTAATTAAACTTTTGTAATCAATATTTTCTAGCAAATCTTGTTCAATAGATATCAAAGCTAGTAGTATAGCACTTGATTAAAGTATAAAATCCCAGAATCTTTTAAAAAGTGCACTGTCGTCTCCCTTTAACAATTTAAAACCAAGAAAAAAAAAGGGAACAACATTAAGTGGACCAAATTTGGAATTTAGAATATAGAAACGTAAAATGAAAATATTATAATAACTAATACGATCCATTTAAAATTAGAATTCAGAAATAAAACGCAAATTTGATCTTTTTTTCTTATACCTGAATCGGGAACTCAAAAGTGGAGCAAATACAAAAGCGAATGAAAAATGAAATGATTCAATGAACAAAGAAGTCGAGATCACTTATTAGAATTTGAGCCTTCGGAGATTATGTAGCTAAATGGTAAATTGATAATGGGAATGAAAGGAAAATGAAAGCAATCGGCTGACACGAAAATGAAGAAAAGGAAGCTGGATGGCTCAATTATGGAAAGTGAAAGGTCTCCTTCTTATTTTATAATAAAACTATTCCAAAATTATAAACTAAAAAAAAAAATTAAAAATTGTATTAACATATATATTTTTTTTTAAGGAAAATTAACATAAAATTTTTTTGTACCCCTCTAATCATTTTTTTTTTCCTTTGAGTACCCTATAATAAATTTTTTTTAGTGCCCCTATAGTGTTGAGATCCTGTATGATCTCACTACCTGTACACCCTCAGGATCACCTCTGTGTCGACGTAGCATGAGCATATAATCATCTTCTCTAATTAACTAGGAAGGGCTTTCTCTATTGACTATGCATAGGACAATTCCTAAACAGGAGCATTATACAACACTACATGTAAAAGTCTTTGGCAATCGTGCATTGACAGATTGATGGCTTGTTTGACACGATTTATGCTTCTTGTAAAAGAGTTTATAAAGAACAGTTTTCTCTAAAAACTCTTTTAATTGAGCGAAGTACTCACGACGTACTTTCACGTGCAATTTACCACGCTTAAAGTGGTTAACCGAGGAGGAAGTTATGGCTTGTCGAATTGAGCCACTTAAAGCTAGTTTTCTTAATCGTTCAGTAAAGTACTAGCGGTCACATTTTAAACCGTTGGGGACCCCAACGGTAACATTTGAAAGTTGTGTGAAACGTCACACAACTTTCAAATGTGACCGTTGGGGTCCCTAACTGTCACATTTTTCATTTTTTTTTAATTATTTTTCCTGCGAGCCAGCGAGCTGAGTGGCTCGTCAGCTCGTTCGACTCGTGTGCAACGATCCACGAGCAGCTCATCGGCTCTTGGTTTAACACTAGTGAGTGGCTCACGTCTCATCTCACCATTTTGGAGAGTCGAGCTGCCCAACACAAGCCGACATGTGGCTCGGCTAGTTTTCCACCTCTAAATGGATCCCCTACGGTTCTCTTCTAGTACCTCGAGAGCTCCATAACATATCATAATAGGTCACAACCCGTAATTCGATCATTCAAATCCAAGTTGACCCCATCTAGGATCTTTCAAATTCTCACATCAATATTCCACCATGTCTTATCATTAGGCAGCTCAAGGTATATAACATATTCAGAATCGCGAGCACGGCACATTGAAGCAAGCACAGTCTAATATGTACGTGATGAATACTTTTAACAAGATAAATCATAAGATATCATGCAGGAAAATAATTTTATGGGACCTTTATCATAATCACAATTACTATCTCAAATGTTTAATACAAGTAACGGGCTGAGATGGAAGTTTTACCCAAATTAGGGTTTCCAAACCTCACATGTTCACATCAAGTTGAGATAGAACTTTTGCTCGAATTAGGGTTTCCAATCACGGAAATCTTGTCCGATCTAGGGTTCCCAATTCATAGGACCACGTCAAGCCAAGATGGAATTTTTTCCAAAATGGGGCTTCCAAATCTCACAGAAGTATACGAGATTAGCAAGAGGGATAGAAACGCAACTCATGATACATGCAAGAAAATCAGTTTATGCAAGATTATAAAAGCATGATTTTACGATAACGTTACTTTACAAGAGCAAGTTTACAAGAGTATAGCTTTATGAAAAAGTTTATGAGAACAGAATTTTACGAGAAAGTTCATGAGAAAGACTATTTATGCAAGTTCACGAGCACATAATATAATAAGTATAATCTTATAGATAGAAAACTTATCGAAAGATGTATAAAAATTATCTCTGTATTGACACAAGGAATCGAGTGACGATATCTAGTGTTTCACAATATTTTTAAGTTCAACAAATGTTGACATCTAAAATAAGTACACATTTTTATTTCTTTTATATGAAAACTTATTCTATCGACGAACATCATTTCAAGATACATTTATCACAAATGTTAATACCATATTTTATCTTGTAGGCTCTACATTTCCTAAATTGAACTGTCAATTCAAGTATCACTGAGAATATAAATATAGATCTATACATCAATTATTCCAAATCAGTTATAAATTTACAAATCCAAGTAGTCTAATAATTAAATTAAGTATAACAAGTAATCACATACTTTATTGGCGGTACTTTAGATGACGACTTGACAGATATATGCACTAGCAGTCTACAAAAACTTAAAACCAAATGCTCAAATACCAAACTTGTAATGCCACAAAATTTTCAAGTCTATTTCAAGACTATAGCTCTAATACCACTTGTAACGCAACGAATTTTTCAAGACTTTTTCAAAATCATTTCACTTAAATAAAATTCATTTATTTAAAAAGTAACAATATTAATTTTAAAACATTATTATCAAGATCTTGAGTTCAATAAAAGTGTGGCAGTTCAAACAAAATAATTCTTATTCAATAGTGTGTCCACCACTCACATGTCGTCATCTAACGCAACATTATCTATCTCTCCGTCTGAAGATCCGCGACAACCCTCTTTAATTCATTTATATTATCATCTGAAATATTATATATCGTGGGATGAGCATACACTTGCTCAGTGAGTAGAATATGTTGTACATATGTTATTGCACATTAAGATATACAAGTCAACTTCACATACTCATGACAAGTTCAAATGTATGATAAGTAGTCGATGCACATACATGATCTTTTCAAAAATCATGTTAGACGAGTCATAGATGCATATGCATGTTCTTTTCAAAAATCATGTTTCGGGGATCCGATTATAGATTATCTCATCTACGCCAAAGCGCTTATCATTTCCCTAATCTGGATATCAGTAAAATGACTATAACACATCAGATTACATATGACTATTTCATCATTTAGGGTTTCTACATCCCTATCATATTTCCCCCTGTTCGACTCCATCAGGGATATTAGATCACCGTGTCGTTCCTCACAACCATCGAAGTCGGAGATGCTCTCGACATCATCAACATCGGACAAAATTCATCAGATTACATTGGACTATTTCACCCTCTAAGGCTTCTACATCCCTTTCATCTTTCATCCTATTTAACTCCCACAGGGATATTAGATCACCATGTCGTTCATCACCAAACGTCGAAGTCACTAGGTGCTCCCAACATCATCAACATCGATATCAAAAAAAAAAACATATTGATTATCGAGAGGGATAGTGTTCAAATCTATAATCCTCATGCACAAAACATTTATTTATGCATTACTTTCCTTCATGATTCATCACCCATCAAATGCCATCGCATTTCAAAACATGAACCGAATGTCATTTCATCAAAACATGTTTCACATCATGCAACTTATAGAGAGTGTGTTGAATATTCACTTTGTTAGACAATTAACTCAAATAATCATATTCAACTCACATTCTGCATAAACATATTTAACTCTCGTATAATAAACCATATAATTTATATAAATATATTCAACTTACTTCATCAATCAAATACTTCAAATAAACACATTCAACTTACTTTATTTCAACTAATTCAAATAAGCACATCCCACTCACTTATTATTCAACTAATCCAAGTAAATACATTAATCTTGAATCAAATAATTCAAATATCATATCCAACTCACGTTTCAATGAATTATAATTCACATAAACAAATACACTCACTTATAATGAAACCATATATATAAGATTCAATTAAACATATTCGACTCACATCATTAATCGCATAAACATATCTACTCACTTATTATCATATACTTCAAATAAACATAATCCACTCACAGTTTATTAGATGAATAGATTCTTGAACGACTCCTAGAATGGCTTTCTTTGAAATGAAAGTCATTCAACCAACTTATCATAGAGTAGGTGGAGAAATAACTATATAACTCCTAGTACATAAATCTTCATAGGTTGTATACATTAATCATGAATCAAATAATTCAAATATCATATCCGACTCACGTTTCAATGAATTATAATTCACATAAACATATACACTCACTTATAATGAAACCATATATATAAGATTCAATTAAACATATTCGAATCACATCATTAATCACATATACATATCTACTCACTTACTATCATATACTTCAAATAAACATAATCCACTCACAGTTTATTAGATGAATATATTCTTGATCGACTCCTAGAATGACTTTCTTTGAAATGAAAGTCATTCAACCAACTTATCATAGAGTAGGTGGAGAAATAACATAACTCCTAGTACATAAATCTCCATAGGTTGTATAATATATCAGTGGAAAGATAATTGAATCAGTAGTTCAATGAACTTTACGGATTGTAAATCAAAGTTACAAATCAAAAGTTATGGCTAAATGAAGTTCGATCAACACGCTATCTGTTTGGTGTCGACACCAACTAATTTGGCGTTGACACTAAAGTGTTAGAAAGCCATTTTGTCATCGTTTTAAGCCTGATGAACATGGTGTCACACCAAGCACATTCTCAGAATCTGAAACGTCATTTTCTTGATTGCTTTGATATAAAACCATATATTTTGATAAGTGGCTTTGATAAAACACATTTTCCAATGAAAAAGAAAGCTTGGAATGGATTCAAACATAATTTTGACAAGATTACCTTACCTAGGGTTTTGAAAGGAATAAGCTATTTTGACATCGTTTCATCTCTTGATTCTCAGTGGTGAGTTTATCTTTCAAAGCCTTGTGTATTTATAGGATTACTTGGGTGGAAGAGATGAAATAAAATTTGGTTTGTAGATGATCTCCACCTTTCTTTGCAGCTAAGGAGTGACTAGGAGATGATTAGGCTCTTATCTTCATCAAATAGGAAGTGTTGCACGCAAGTAGGAGGTGTAAGTTAGGGGTTTGGTGAATAAGGGAAGTTAGGGATGCAACCGTGTTCAAACTTGGAAGACGCATCATGCTTGTTTCTCCAAAAATTCAGTTTTGAAGGGCTATGTGAGATCTTGAATTCGAGATGGTAAATGATATCAAAATGTAGAGTTCTTGATACCATTTCGAAATACTCATGACTTACTTTCACGTGCAATATATCACGCTAAAAATGGTTAAGTGAGGAGGAAGTTATGGCTTGTCAAATTAAGCCACTTAAAACTATTTTTCTTAACTGTTCAGTAAAGTACTGACTTTAAAAATTCACCGGAGGCTTTTCATTGGTCGAACTAAGAAACGGGTCTCAAATTCTCGAAGCTTGTTTCAAGAACTTCTCCGTACATATATCACATGTATTAAAAAGAGGTCATAAGTTAGCACATTGTCTAAAATATATGCATCATAGCCAGCAAGACTGTCTAACTCACACAAGTACACAATTTTTTCTAACATTCACACAAAAACACAAATAAAAAAATTCACGCACAAATTTCGCACCATTTATACGACAACAATACAAGAACTAATTCATGTTCCAACACCCTCAAAATTAAATTAAACATTGTTCTCAATATTAAAGAAAAGATAGAGATAAGGAACTTCCCTGAGTGAAGATATATCTTTATTGCTGTCATCATCACGGTGTAGAGGTTGTATAGAGGCCAAAGTGGAGTTTAAGGAACCATCAGCTTGAAGAACCATGACTTGATTAATTACCTATGATAACAAAAATTAAAATTAAAATTAAAGGATAAATTTATAATTAAATAACTAAGTAATTGAAAAAGAGAGAAGAAAGCTTGGGTTGCCTCCCCAGAAGCGCTTCTTTAACGTCACTAGTTTGATTAGCATTTTGTATCATTGAAATTTGAAAAAATCTTTTGATGTCTTACTCATTTTTCTTATTTTGACTTTGATCAATTCTTCGTTGAATATCCAAATTTTGACATTGCATCCTCCAAGGTAATAAGACTTTTCCATTCCAGACATTTCAAAATCAACCATGTAGACTTCTTCCCTCCCATCGGGTTTAATCAAAAATTTAATTGTTGGACAATTAATGAAATCAAAAGAATCATTAATAGTTACTTCATTTGTTTCCTTTGTGAATTTTTCTTCCTCTTTAAGCTCTTCAATAGTCAATATTTCTTTGGGTTGAATAGTCAGTTCCCAATCCAAATCTATAGGCAATGGTCCCTTTTTCTTTTCAACTTTTTCCAGTAATTTATACTCCCACCTCTTAAATTCAAAACCAGTAGCTACAATCTCTGATAAGTGTATTTTATACACTTATTTATATATCAAAATTATAATACTATATTGTCATTTTAGAATAAAAGCTATCTAATATCTTGTTATTTGTTTATATTCCAGAAAATATCATAAAATCTTGAGAATGAAGCAATTGATGGAAATTATGCACAATTGGATGGCATTTGGAGTTAAATTGAACAAATTGAGAAGTTAATAACGTCAACTATGAAAGATGCATGGTGCTAAAGTGAAGAAATCAAGGTGTGGAAGACCTAATTGGAGAAGAAGATGAATTTAAGTTGGAAGAGAAATAGAATAAGATTTGAAAGTATGGTGACTAAATTCAATTGAAAGTTGGAGGACTGAAGAACAAATTAAATACAAGTGACTAACTTGCAAATATCCAATGATTGACTCGGATCACAAGATGATACTTTGAGGATTTTTAGGAGTCAATTAGATGCAAGTAGAAGTCAAAATGAATGAAATATGATAAGAATATTACTATAAATTGATTCCAACCACACAAGATTCTGAACAGATTTCTAGTTGGACTTTAAGACCTAATTTTGTGGCAGTAAACGTTCGAATTGGGAAAATACTATTTCAGGAATAATTGTATCCCTTTAAGTTATGTTTCTAACGCACTTTGAATCACCTCAATCGAATAAGATAATAGAAAGATACGATCGAAATACAGAATGATGTGCAGATACAAGAAAAGACTCGTACGCAAGTTTGACGAATTTCTTTCCTTTTTCGACTAGATCTCTTCTCTAACTATAAATACAACCTCTTGGAACGAAATTTGAACATTTTTCTCACCTAAGAACATTATAGAATTGAGTTTTTCATGTGGAATTCTTGGGAGATTAAGCATAGCAAATAGGCAAGAGTTGGGAGATCGCATGAATAATTGAAACTTGGTGCATACTTTCCATTCTTCTATATTATTTTCAATGAATGTTTTATTTTATTGTTCTTGTTGTTTAATTATGATGTGTAATTAAATTTCATGTTGGGATGAACGATGTAGCCCAACTTTATTATTTTAATTACATATTCCGTTGTTTTAATGATTCGTTGCATGTATTGATTTATTATTGTGTTTAATGCTTGAATTAATTGACCACTAATTCATGATTTAATGAGTTATTTTTATAATTCGAGAGGTGGGTTAATAATCTAGATCAAGGTAATAAATTCGATAATCGGACAAGAGATAGAAATATACTTTTGTTATTATCGCAATCATGTGTGAATTCTTGTATTCTATGCATCTAGACAAGGAATAATTCGAACACTCTATAGAGATACATGATTGATTTATATATGTTGAATTGATTTAAACTCGAGAGAGGAATTTCAATAAACATTAGTGAATTCGACCGAATGCATATTTAGAAAATAAAACTGGAATTAGAGTTAATTTAATTGGGTAGGTGAAATCGTGAATCCCAACTACTTTACAATCGTTGTTCGTAAAATCGTTTTAAATACTAAATGTAAAAGTTTTACTTATACTTTTTACTTTTTCCAACCTCCAATCGTTTTAATTTATCACATTTAAGTCTTAAAATGATACCTGCTATTTCTTACCTAAATTCAATTTGACCTAAATGATTAATTTTGAATTTTTTTCTTATCAAATTGAAAGAAATAATAGATATTTGACATTTCTAAATAAACTCAATTAAATAATTTAATTCTCTACAATTTGGGGTTCCGATACACTCATTGGTTCAATTTGTAAAATTGAAGGTATTAGTAAAATCATTATATTTAAAAATAGAATATGATCAACACGTTTATTTAGTACGCACAAAAATAGTATGTGCAATTGTGAAAAATGAGTTTTAAAGAATGTGGTTGAGAATGAATAATGAAAAAAATTATTTTTTTAAGAATCAATTCTATATGAATAAATGATAAAATCTTATGTCTTATTGGTTAAATTCTCATTTATAAATTGAGATGTATAAATGATTTTTTGTATATAAAGTTAAAGGGAGGACAATTGACACCATAATCCTAACTCACATATGTTTTTGGATTGCCATGTGGAACAAATGAATTTTTTATGCCACATGGCAGTCCCACACTGTATGTGGGTAAGAATTATTGTTCCCATAATTGGTACCATTTCCTCCGTGTATAAAATTAATTATATTTTTAATATTCATTCAATAAAATTTAATTAAAATTTGTATTTCATATTATTAATTTGTTACATTCATTTAAATATAGGACTTCGTATAAATTTGTCACGTGTAAATTTAACAAATTGCAACATTTAATTTAAGTTTGAGCAATTTTTTATTTTTTAAAATATTTGGTAAATTTTGTTCGTAATGTATTTGTTTTTTTACATATAATGAATGAGATATTTGTTTAATATATTTAAATATCAATTATTGTATTAAGATAGTTAGTACAAATTCTTATAGTGTTGTACGAGGAGTCTATAAATTAATTCTGTAAATGTCTATTAGCCTCTTTATTTCATTTTACGATTTAAAAATTATAAACATTTTAACTTTTAAAAATAAAAAAGTCATAAGCTCAACTTCAATCATCAAATCAAAATTGTAAAGTACAAAATAAGTCATATGTTAATATCTTACTTCGCCTAAATAGACTAAGAAACTAGAGAATGAACAATTAGCTGTTAAAAGAAATATGCAAGTCGCAATTTTATGTTTTACTTTTGAGTATTTTTTATTATATATGAATGTACAATTTATGTCGTACATTGTACTTTTACAACTTAGAGCATGTTTGGTGAGTGGAAAAATTTTGATTTTTGTGGTTCTTTTTTTTGATGGATGTGATTTAAATTAGTTTGAAAAGTCAACAATTGTAGGCTTGACTGAGGATGAATAATTGAGATTGAGTTTAAAAATTTGTTGTAAAAATTTTACTTGAACCAAACAAGCTCTTATTCAATAAATAATTATCAATTATATCTTTCGTGCATCACACGTGTACAATTACTAGTTGTTAAAAGAGGAGGAGTGCTCCAAATAGAGAAGCCCATTTATGGTAACTAATTCAGATTCAAATTCATATATGATCCATTTTTCAAAAAAAAAAAATAATTTAATAATAATAATAATTAAAAAACGGAACACTCCATTTCAACGGTCACATTTCCCCCTTTAATAGGGAGAAAATTTTTGCTCTCGGAATCATTCCTTTGAAGTTCCATCTTCGAACTTTGTTCGGTTATTCCAATATATATCCTAATTCCTTCCAAGTTCCAACGCCGTGTCGCCGCGACGCCGTCCAGGGACCAGTCCGACAGTCCCAATCGTCGTCGACGTCTCAGTCCGGCACCGTGGCATCGTGAACGGTGAAACAACCATCCCTTTTCCCTTTGGTTTGGTCTGTTTGGATTCCAAACTCGGAATTCCAATTCTGAAATCGTTTGGAATTGAATATTAAAAATGGATTTCTAATCTTTCTTTAATGGGTTTCAGGCTTTCACCAGAATTTCAATTTTCAAGCAGAGCTTCAGCCTTCTGCCTTCTGCCTTCAAGCTGTCGCTGATTTGTTGAAGAGGGTTTCGCGTTTCGCGTTTCAAATTTCAATCTTCAATCTTATGGCTTAGGTGAGCAAAATGTGTTGATTTAAATGATTTTTCACTTCAAATAAATGAAATAATATACTTAATACTTTTCATGTTTTGGGAAGTAATTTTGTTCCAAATTTTCATTTTTCCCTTTTTCAATTTTCTTTGGGAGTTAAGAATTAAGAGAAAGTGAAGAATAAAATTCATGTTTGGATTCCTGATTCCTAGCACCAGTTCTCAACATTACTACCGTTACCATATTGATTATTGTCTATTGAGTAGAAACTATTTACTTTGTTAGCCATATTATTCTCAATTGCTGCACTTTTTTCTTATTTTAAGATAATTAACTTGTAGAATGCATAGGGTTTATTGATCTTATTGTATTTATTTATAATGCATTCCGGATGTTAAACCAGTTTAGGATACCATAATTAAGATTGATTGTGTAAGTTCGTCTGTGACTTTCATTAGTTGGTCATGTTTTAACATTTAGTTGATGCCTTGTCGAAATGTTGTTATTCTTGATGGGTCTTGTTATTTGACTTCCTTTTTATTCAACAACTTAAGTAGTTGTTTTGTTTGATTATTATTGATTAGTTAGTACTGTAATTGGTTTTCGACCCCATATTTAGATTAATATTTTTTAAAAGAGGTCATTCCTTTTTCTTCTTGTTGTTTGATTATTATTGATTAGTTAGTACTGTTATTGGTTTTCGACCCCATATTTAGATTAATATTTTTTAAAAGAGGTCATTGTAGGGTCCTTGAATTTAGCTTGCACAGGTCCAGCGCTGTTAAAGTAATTACTACATAAGAGAAAAATAGGAAATTTATGATAAAAGGCAATTTTTTTATAATAATTCTTAAAAGACAGTGCTCAAAAAAGAGAAGCCCATTTACGGTAACTAATTCAAATTCGTATGATCCATTTTTCAGAAAAAAAGTGAAACACTCCATTTGCAACTGTCACAGTTCCCCCCTTTCATAAAAAGAAAGAAAGATTTTGCTCTTGGAAAATGAATTCAGAACAAATGAAAATTTCTGGGCGAGATTCTTACTACGAATTGGACACGGATTCATACAAGTCCGATGATTCACAAGCAGACCCAAATTTTTATATCCATGAGGAGACTAGATCGAGTTTCTCGAACCTCAGGGTCAAGAAAAATTCTAAACGCAGGTACCTGTATTGTTACTAATATTCAATAAATTCATATAAAGATGCCAATTTTGATTTCAATTATTGCGTTGATTGTTTCTTGATGCTAATTTTTGTGGGCTTGTCTTTTTGATAGTCCTGCAAAGGAAATGGGTGAGAACATTGAGGAAGATGCAGATGTTATTGAGATGATTCTGCCTGAGTTCGATGAGAAGGACCAGAAAAGTTATGAAACTGTTCGAAAATTCATTGAAGGTTTCAACTAAACTTTATGTTCTATTTATTCTCAGCCTTGTTTTAGCCCAATTTTTCCCAAAACTCATTTTTAGTGCACATTCTCCCATAAAATAATTTTGCACTAAATCCAAAACTTTTCTTTCCATTTTAACCATATATTCTCTTAAAAATCACTATAAAAAAACCCCTTCCCAGAAAATAATAATAATAATAATAATAATAATAATAATAATAATAATAATAATAATAAATTGGGGCATATCGTAAGATGTGACCATATCCATTTGCATATGCAAGTACAAAATAATGCAATGAAGTTGTTGGAAGAAGATATGCTTTCGTTGTGTCATATGTGAGCGTGAAAATGATTTGGGAAAATATTAGAGAATCAAACCAAACCGAAGGCCTGTGTATTCAAAGTTTACTTAAATCGAATTAGTCACCTCACCGGAGTGCACGAGGTTTTGATCGGCGTTCGATTCTCAGGATACAACCAGTTGTCGGATTACGTTGCGCTATGTTAACCTTCTACGAACTAGCTGTGTCTATCTCTAAAAAAAAATTAGAAGAAAAAGATTGGAAAAAATAATCTACTGAGAGAAGAAGCAACTGTGCTTTGTTTTCACTTGTGTTGTGGTTGTTTCAACCGAGAGGAGAGGATGGCTATTTATAAGTCACCAATTTGATATCATTTAGTCACAATAGAAAATGCCGAACTTAATTTCATTCAACCAAAAAAATTGATGAATTTGAAACTGCTAAGCTCATTTTCCATTCAACCAAAAACTGCTCAAATTTGAAACTGATGAAGTATGAAGTTTGAAACGGATGAAGTTTTCCAACAATTCCCCACATGAATGAAAATTTGCGAAAATAGAGACTCAAGAGAGAGAGAATAAAACGAAGCAATCCTACATAGGATGGGTAGCATTTAGGTTTGAACCTTCCCTACTGAAACCTATCGGGTATTACTAGCAAACCAATGGATCTGATGTCTTGAACTATTTCGCTATTTGTGTAAACCAAGACAATAGATCTCACACAAAATCATTTTATACACAGCATAGTTCTCAATGTTGTGTTCGTTTTGGCCTCGCTTGGTTTTGTAAGTGTTATTTCAAGGATGTAGCCTTCCTATTCCTTATAGAAACGGCCCCACTTCACACTCACATAGGTGATCTCTTTACTCAGTGTTTCAAAACAATGCTTAAGGGTAATTAAAAGCATAGCTTAACTTTCATCTTCCAATAACTGAGAACACAATAGGAATGAGCAGAAGGAGAACATTCTTAGTGATTCACATAGATATACATGATTTTGTTGTCCATTTGAACCTAGATCTTGGGATCTCCATTCAGCTAGGTTGGGTTTCCATCAAGATACCTTTCAACATCATAGGCTGCAAGCCTATTCCCCTTGATGCTTTTACAACTAATTCTTGAGTTGACCGTTTGGTTAGCATATCTGCAATATTACCTTAGCATGCATTTCTTGAAAAAGCACTTGGTACTCTTGGCTTCTCATTGAACGTGAATCTACCATTTCGAAGTTACTTCTTTTCTAAGGACTCCCAGAGCTCCTTAGTAGACTTCTTTACCACATATACATGATATAAAGAATTCTGTAGGCCATCTAGAACATAAATACGGCAAAAAAAATCAGCAATTATCCAAGCATCCCAAATGAGGAAACGTGCAAGGCCCAAAGTAATGAGATAGAAAACCATCTTATTCTGCCAAGTCTCCCCCGCAAATTTATCCAGTTAAACTGCATGATTCATCAGAAATGGAGCTGGAAACGATGGCAAAGGTACCGAGGGTTAACAATGGTCATTACACGATTTGCTACACCGGTATCAACAGTGTTGCTTGCTTCCATTGTTATTTACATCATAATTTCCATATGATGCCATTGAACCTTAGAACAAGTAAATAATTTAGAATAATTATATATTTATAAAGTTGTATATAAATTCGAGATCTAAGTTATTTGTTCAAAAAATATAAAAAAATATAAAATTGAAATATATTAACAGATTATTTTGTCAATTTATTAATAACTTAACAATCATATAAAATGAATCAGAAATTCATTAAGTAAGAATTGAAATTAATCATTAAAAGAAAAGTTAGCAATAATGACAAATAATGAGGCAATCATGATTAATAATTATAAAATAGTTAAACAAAATTATTTTGGCTCTATTTGTTAAAATTTTTGTGTTAAAAATATGTTTTTTATGTTTTCGAGTTTGAGGAATTGTGTTATTTAAAAACATGTTTTTTTTGTTTGCCAAACAGAGGCTTTAAAACCATGTAAGATGACAAAAACCTTGCAAATCCATACAAAAACCTTGCAAAACTTCTGGGAAAATATTAGAGAATCAAACAAAACCGAAGGCCTGTGTATTCACATTTTCCTTAAATCGAATTAGCCACCTCACAGGAATGTACGAGGTTTTTGATAGGTGTTCGATTCCAGGATACAATCCTTGCCTATGAACTAGTTGTGTCTCTCTCTCAAAGAAATCAGAAGAAAACGATTAAAGAAAGAATCTGCTGAAAAGAAGAAGCAAATGTGCTTTGTTTTCACTTGTGTTTGTGGTTGTCTCAACCGAGAGGAGAGGATGGCTATATAAGTCAGGAATTTGATATCATGTCATCACAATAGAAACTACTGAGCTTTTGTTTGAGACCCATTAAATTTTACTCCCTTCGTCCCGCAAAAATAGTCCACTATTCATTTTTCATCCGTTCCAAAATTATAGTCCGCTTTCCTTATTAAATGTGTGTTAAAAACTTTTTTTCCTAATATACCCCTACTTAATGTTCTTAAATGTTAAATCATCAACATTTTCAAAAGTGTTTTAATGAGTAAATAAGGGCATAGTAGGAAAACTGAGCATTAAACTTACTTTTCTAAGTACAATAAATATTATTTCTTAATTTGTGTGAAAAATCAAAGTGGACTATCTTTGCGGGATGGAGGGAGTAACACATTTTTCTTTCTTACTTTTAACTACACATTTTCTAATGAAATAATATTATACTTTTCTCTTTCTTATTTTAAACCACACATTTTTCTAAAAATTACTATTCCAAAATACATTTTTCCAAAATAATTTGATTTTAATGGGTCTCAAACAAGGGCTGAAGTTAATTTCATTTAACCAAAAACTGTTCAAATTTGAAACTGATGAAGTATGAAGTTTGAAACGGATGAAGTTTTCCAACAAATGAATCGTCTAAAATGGGGTGTGTGTGTTTGCAATGGGGACAGGTGGCATGCTTATGAAATTAAAAGTCGATCAATGCAAAGTTTATCTGAGGAAGCATGGACTGAGATTGACTGGCAATAAAGATACCCTTATACAACGGATTAAGGAACATCTAGAGTAATTCCCTCCTCTCTTTTATTTGGGCCTCTAATTTGTTGATTTTAAATTGTCTAGCTATTGGGGATCCTATTTCCATACCAAATTTATTTAGCTCCTTTCAATAATAAATGTTTGTGTACTTTTCAGTATTGTTGATGATGGTGGGGAGAAAAAATATCCGGCTTCTACTTTTGTGCTTAATTGCAAAGGTACAACTTGTTAGCATTTGTGCTTGGGAAACTGCCCTATCAGCACTCAGCATTTAGAACTTAGTGCTGATTTCAGATCCTTGGTGCATGTTTATTATGCAATGATGGATAGTGTACACCATAACGAACACGATTAGCTTCTTTTTCTTCTATACAATTCTTCCTATCAAACATGCCACCAGTGGATATTAATGGTTCAGATCATTTATGTTCTAATTTTGGAAGATTGAATTATGCAGGTGATGCATGCACTGGAGATGTTGTTATGTTTGAACAGAATGTGTATGAAATGTAAGTTTGTATCTTGCATGAGATTCAAGATTTTACCTCTTTATGGAATAATAAAATAATTGATATTCTGGATTTATTTTTTTGATAATTGATACTTGATAATCTATTTCTTTTCTTGAAGTACTGTGCACCTCTCAGCCTTTATGTCAGAAAGTAGTATCTATTAGTTTATTGTTCATTTGTATGTCTAAAAATGAATATGAAAAATAGAAGGATCTTCCATAATGTATGAAAGCTTTACCTGTCACAAAAATGCTATATCAAACCTTTTGTGCCCTTTTGTGCTCTTTTGATTGATCAGATTCAGCATTGCATCTAGGAGTGCAAACGGTCCTCCGTGTGGTACGCGGGTTGTTGCAGGCCGAATTGTGAAGGAGAGCTATGGGGCTGCTAAACAGCAACATACATTTACGGTCAGTTCGATTCGATCAGCTTAGACCATCTAGAAACTTGCATTAGGTATTGTGAAGGAGAGCTTCAATAAAATCGATTGCTACTGCTACATGATGCCTATTTCTTCCACATTTATACATCATACTATATCATTATTGACTTAGCTTGTAAAAGAATTGAATGGCCTTTTTTAGTCCTGAGCAATGTATTTTTAACTTCATATAAAAGTAGTCCATATATTCATTTCTGTTAGATTGCTGAGTGTTGAAATAGTTTGTGATCAAAATACAGACTTTCTTGTGGCATTCTGTTCATATTTTGTCCCTTCTATAAAATAAATTTATTCTCGTCTAATTTTTGCAGATTGAAGTGTTATGGAGCAAAGGGGAGAAACCACTGCCTCCACTTCATCCCCTCCTGATCAAAGGCAGGAACCTCTACAGGTTAAAAACAACAAGGCAGGTAAACAAAAAATGTCCAAGTATTTACATGTCATGTATCTTAATGTAATGAAATGAAGCATTAGCTTTACACTTCTCGTGATTGTTTTTAATTTTTTTGTTTCCTTTTTCCACGAAATTCTTGTGAAATTGAAGAGATGGGAAGATGAAGGGGAAAGACAAAAAATTTTATCAGAAAAGCATGCTAGAGGTTCCATGGCACGCTCAGATCGGGATGCACGTATACAAGAGAAGGAAATGCGAAAGATGCACAAATCAAAAAGGTATTGAAATGGTTTACTTGTGAATACACAGCGGAACAGTACTAAATTTCTGATCGTAAACAATTAATTAATGTGGTAGTGATATCTATGATACAGTATCCTTTCCTATTTGATTCCTATAGATTCAATATTCGAAGTTGTGATCAATGTTCTAATGCTCAATATCTATATCAGGGTAGCAATAATGGAAAACCCGAACAAACACGGGAACCCATCTGATTCTATACCCATGAACCCAGAGAAACAGAGAAACCAACTTCAGAAGCAGCAGGAGAAAAAGAAAGCTGCCCAGGATGAGCAATATTCTCGACAGGAGTATTGCTATCCAATTACGCAGCAGCAGGAAAATTTGCACGAAAAGCCCAACTATCCTTCAAATACATGTGTGTTACCAGAAAGACTCCATCAGAGGCAACCTTTCACTGTCATGAATTGCAATTTTCCGAGGAGTCCAAACTGGAATTTACACAATAACTTCAACTCTTCAAGGAATCCAGTTCAAGTACAACCTCAAAGCTACATTCAAAACTCCAATTATCAGCAGATTCCAATAATAAACCAGATTTTTGATGGAAATCGAAATCTAAATACTAGCAATTACACAAGGAGTTCATTATTGGGACTTGGTCCTATGAGCACTTCTGTACAAATTCATTCATATCGCAGTCAGGAGAACTTCATAGCGACCAGGAATCATCCAATCCAAAGGCAAGGCCCCGAAAGAAAGCAAGCGTGCAGATTTTTTGCTCAAGGAATCTGTCATTATGGAGTTACGTGCAAGTATTTACATGATCATGTATGAAATTAGAAACTAATGGAGAATTGTGAGGGGTGAGTTTTGAATTTTACCAGTTGGAAATTAGTTTTTTCCAACTTCATTGCCAAACATTGGAAGAATGGATGTCATTATCAATTTATATTGTTTAGTTGTTTGGAGAAACTTTCTTCTTTAAAATTTAACTGGGTTTGATATTAGAGCAGAATTTTTAGTCAACAAGATGCAGTGCTGCAGTGCTCCCATGTCTTTGAAAGTCTGGGATTTTCCCAAATGTTTGCTGCCCCAATATACGGTAGCTTTTGCTATTGAATATACATCAGGTTGGAGAATATTTGTATTGAAAGATTGCTCAAAAATCATAATAGTGTCATCAAATAGTGTGAGAAAGTCACCAATACAATTTTGATCGAAGCAAAAGCTATCCATCCTACTGCATCACTAGTGTAAGAGGGACCACAACCACCCTTTTGATCTCTCTCCATGTAATCTACATTAGGACTTAAATATTTTCGAGCAAACGGTGTTACTAGCAACTATTCATCATTTCACCCATACCTAGGAAGAACGCTCTCAAAAATATTCAAAAGCCAAAAATGGGAAAAATGGCAGGTTAATTTTCTTAGGGAGAAAATTTAGTCTATGGATTAAAATCTTTGTAACTATAAGTGCTCGAAGAGAAAACGAAAACCTACCATGGATTAGTCGGCCTCATCCTGGGGTGGTATAGTATTATCCAGTTATTGCAAAATTTCTGTTGCCTCCTTTGAAAGGACGGTCCTTTCCCTTTAAAAAGAAAATCGATGGGTCCCACTCAGCAAAGATTTTTTTTCCTAGAATTCATGATTTTCTCGGGACCAAACAGGGTCTAATTTTTATTTTTTTTATTTTTTTTTGGGGAGGGGGTTGGATCCCACACCTTTAGGGTCCTAACCGATCTTGTCCAAGACCAAAGATTAAGGAGGTAAATCGCAGGTTATGTCTTCCAGAGTCAGGGTGGAGGTATGGTAAGTCATAATTCCCGCTTGTCACATAGTACAAATCCATTATTTCAAGATTTGAACCCTGCACCCGACTGCGCTGATCACTTTTTCATCCCTCTCCTTTACCACTGAGATATGTGTATGGGGCGCTAATTTTTAGTTTTATATAGAAAGAAATGAAGAGGATGGAAAAGAGCTCATGCACGTTTTTCTTTCTGGTTAAAGGCTGCAGTAATGCAGTATTTTAAACGGATTAATATCCGTTTTAACATAATATAATGAAACTTTTATCTGTTGCAACTTCTTGAATGCTCATGAATATAAACATAGAGAAAACCTAAGCAAATTCACCCATCCTGGAATGCATCGAATATAGAATACATATAAAATGGAGTTGATGAGAAAATTTGACTCTGTTTAGCTATCGACGGAATAAAATTGAGAAGCACAACGTGAAACATGGTGGAAACGTTGCTCCAACCCCTGGAAAAATGAATTCAGAACAAATGAAAATTTCTGGGCAAGAAGCTTACTAGGAATTGGACACGGATTCATACAAGTCCGATGATTCACAAGCTGACCCAAATTTTGATATCCATGAGGAGACTAGATCGAGTTTCTCGAACCTCAGGATCAAGAAAAACTCTAAACGCAAGTACCTGTATTATTACTAATATTCAATAAATTCATATAAAGATGCCAATTTTGATTTCAATTATTGCGTTGATTGTTTCGTGATGCTAAATTTTGGGGGCTTCTCTTTTTGATAGTTCTGCAAAGGAAATGGGAAAGAACATTGAGGAATATGCAAATGTTATTGAGATGATTCTGCTTGAGTTCGATGAGAAGGACCAGAAAAGTTATGAAACTGTTCAAAAATTCATTGAAGGTTTCAACTAAACTATCTGTTCTATTTATTATCATCCTTGTTTGAGCCCCATTTTCCCCAAAACTCATTTTAAGTGCACATTCTCCCATAAGATAATTTTGCACTAAATTCAAAACTTTTCTTTCCATTTTAATCATATATTCTCCTAAAAATCATTAAAAAAAAAAAAAAACCGTTTCCCAAAATAATAATAATAATAATGAATTGGGGCTTATAGTAACATCTGAACATATCCATGTGCATATGCAAATATTATATAATCAAATCAAACCAAACCAAGGGTCAGTGTATTCACTGTTTCCTTAAATTGGATTGGTTGCCTCATCGGAGTGCACGAGGTTTTGATCGGCGTTCGATTCTTAGGATAAAATCAGTTGTCGGTTTACGCTGCGCTACGTTAACCGCCTACGAACTAGCTGTGTCTTTCTCTCAAAAAAATTAGAAGAAAAAGATTGAAAAAAGAATATACTGAAAGAAGAAGCAACTGTGCTTTGTTTACATTTCAGAAAATATCCCAAAAAGATGAAGAATGAGGAAATTGACGAAAATAATTCACAATTGGATGGTTTTGGAGCTAAATTGAGCAATTGAGGAGTCAATGACGTTAAAAGGGAAACTTACATGGTGCCAAAGTGAATAAATCAAGAGTTGGAAGACCCAATTTAAGGAATTAGGAGTTGAAATGAGAAAATCAAGAAGATTCTAAAGTTTGTGGACTAAATTGCTATAATTGAAAGTTGAGGGCATGAGGTGCAATTAAAAAGCAGGGACCAACTTATACAACAAAGAAAAGTGGAAAATTGAGCTTTAGTACAAAGCTACGCAATCGCCGGTTCTCTACAGCGCGATTGCGTGCGCATCTCCGGCCTAGTGACGATAGGTTTTTTGCGCAATTTTTTAACAGTTTTTCAGCTTCTTTCACCTAGATTCTCCAATACTTATATATAGAACATTAGAGGCAAAAAAGAGGACATTTGCCACACTTAAGAACGAGCCACAATTGAAATCATCACGTCAAATTCTTAAGAGATTGGAACCGAGTAAGAGGCGAGATTGGAAGAGCACATGAAAAATTGATACTTGGTGCAAGCTCTCCATTCTTTTATGTTATTTTCCATGAACGTTTTCTTTTATTTTTTTTGTATTTAAGCATGATGTGTTACTAAACTCAATGTTGGAATGAACGATGTAGCCTAACTTTATTATTTTAATTCCAAATTTCGTTATTTTAATGATTTGTTGTATGTGTTGATTTATTATTATTCTTAAAGCTTGAGTTGTTTGATCACCAATTCATGATATAATGAATTATTTCCATAATTCGAGAGGTGAGTTAATAATTTAAATCGAGGTAATAAATCCAGTAATTGTACAAAAGATAGAGATATACTCTTATTATTATCGCAGTCCTGCGTGAATTCTTGTATGCTATGTATCTAGGTAAGGAGTATTCGGACCCTCTGTAGAGATACATGGTTAACTTATTTAGGTAAAATTGATTTAAACCCGCGAGAGGAATTTCAATATACATTAGTGAATTCGACCGAGTCCATTATTAGGAAATAAAATTAGAATTGGAGTTAATTTAATTGATTAAGTGAAATCGTGAATCCCAACTACTTTACAATAGTTTTAAAAAAAAAACAAAAGCAATTCTCGCAATTTTAATCGTTTAGTTAATTTTATTAGTTTTAGTTTAAAACAACAAACATTTCTATCTAAAATATTTCGGTACTTAATATTAGTCTTTGTGGGATGATAATCCGAACTCTTAGGTCCACTTTATTACTTCTCACGACCTGTACACTTTTGGGTTTATTTTGCATCACAAAATAAAGTAAACAAGTTTTTGGCGCCGTTGTCGGGGATTGTTTTTATCAATATCCATAGCCATTAGTTTTCTTACTTCACTTTAAACCTTATTTGCTTTATTTCATTTTTATTTCTGTTTTTGTTTTATTTAACTAAGTCATTTGAACTGCTTCCTTTTGATACAGAAATCGAACGCACTTTTCAACAAAGGCGCAGACAACAGTTGGAAGCAGCTCATCAAGTAGACATAGACATGGAAGATAATAGAATTCAAAACAATCAGGGGAATATTCAGAATAATCTGCCTAAGTTGCTGTTGAACATCAACATAATCATGGAAGGCGTGTGTTAAGAGAGTACATGGTTCCTCTTATGGGGAACATTGGGACATTCATCGTGCCTCCTGCAACCTAGCCAACAATTTTGAGATCAAGACCTCCTCGATCTCCTTGATCCAAAACTCGGCTATTTTCATGGATTGCAATTTGAAGATCCACATGCACATCTTCGAACTTTTCTCGAATTGTGTGATATGCAGCGCATGAATGGAGTTTCAGATGATGCTATGAAGTTGAAACTATTTTCATTCTCGCTGGCAGACAAAGCAAAAGCATGGTTTTACTCTTAATCTCTACACACTATCACTGCATTTGAAATTCTAAGTCATTTGTAGACAAATTCTTCTCACCTGGTCGGATATCAAAGCTTAGGCGTGAAATCCTTCCATTCAATCAACATCCAAGAGAATCGATTTTTGAGGCTTGAGAAAGGTTCAATGAGTTGGTTAGATAGTGTCCAAGGCATGGATAGTGCAGCTCCCCGAGTTCCGAGAAACGCGGGAACGTCACTTTTCTAAATTTTTGAATAAACTTTATTGTGGAAAATGACTAAATATTAAATACCACATTTATTGAATAAAAGTTTAGCGATAATTCAGATGGAATAGAGTAATTCGTACAAATTTATAAAAACGACAATTCTTGGTAAAATGGAATAATTATTTCAAAATTCACGACTTTCGAAAAATATCAATTTGTAATTTGCCGTCATTGCCCATCACTCGCCACCGTCTCCGAAATCTGCCAAAAATTGTTAAAACAACGGGGTGAGCATTTCAAAATTAAATGCTCAGTAGACTCAACTCCAATAATTAATCTACAAGATAATTGGACAAGTAACTATGCAAATAATGTAGTGATATTCTTTTTTTATTCATAAGCATCATAAAACGAGTGCAAATGAACACATTCTTTTCTTGTCTCATGCTAGCAAATAAGTGATGAGGTCCCGGTAGGGGAATCTCGTCGAATAACGCGGAATAACGAAATTAAAATTTAGGAAAGATCTAGATCAGATTTAAACACGAAAATAAACAAGAATTAAACTACTAGAAAGATAAAATTGACGATAGGACCTTGACCCAAGATTCACGACGCAAGAAATTGACGATGCGGAATCGAGATCCAAGGTTTTCGAAACACCACAAGGACTTGTCAATTTCCTTGATAAGATTCTAATTGGAAACGCTACAAATATTCTCGTGAATATTTGATAAGTTCAACGCCACAAATATTTTAACAATATTTGATAAGTTGGATTTGTTCTCGAAGAACACCAAAGAGACTCCTCAACCTTTAACAAGAGAATCCTCTCTTAATTTAATTCATAAACTCAAACTTAACTGTTTTTTTACAATGAATGGAAAGGAATATATATAAGCAAAATAACCTAGCCGCTAATTTACTCGAAATAGAATTCTAATTAGACTAAAATTCTAAAATAGGAAAATAACTTAAAATTATAAAAGAAACAAAATAATTGAAATTCCCGCAAAATCTGGCCCGCTCCTCAGTTACGGCCGTAAAGCTTTTTCTGGTCCAAAACTGTTTTATGAGTTACGGCCGTAACTTTCAGACTTACGGCCGTAAGCCTTGTTCTGCTGAAATTATGCATTTTCCCTCGATAGTTGATTACGGCCGTGACAATAGCTTTTACGGCCGTGATTATATGCGTTACGGTCGTGAAGGATCTCCATTACGGCCGTAATGACTTTTCTACACAAATAATTTTGATCCCTTGATTTGGCCTGATCCGTCCCTTTTCTCGGCTCGACCCCAACATGGAATTTACTTTTTTTTGCACATAGATCATTGTCATATTACCGATGGCTCGACTTTGCTCTTCGATGCCTGGTCCAGATCATATCAATAAGTTATGACGTGTATAACATAAATTCTCAAATTTATCTCATACGAGATATTCTTTTCTTTTCTCATGCAATTAAGCATATAAAATCACACAAATCCACATAATCACGTGCAATTATAGTCTAAATCAATTAGTGAGGCGAGTCTACCTTTAACTTTACGAGTTCTCAAAAATCGGAGCGGGAATAGTACATCAGCTTCTCAAATTACCAACTGCTTCGTCTAGCCAAAAAAGTAAATTAATTAAATTAGTATTTTAGAAATTTAAAGATTTAAACGTGATAAAATAAAGTTTGAGGGTTAGATTGAAATTTTTGAGACAATTGAATTTTAAGAATTTTTGGGACTGAAATAGTATTTTACGAAAATAAGGGCTGATTCGATAATTATAGGAACATTTGTAACTAAATTGAAATCATTTTAAAAGAAGTGACTGAAATAAGTATATTTCGAAACTTGGGGCTGAAAGGTAAAATTTGAAAACTTAATATAAATAAAATCCTTATTTTTCTCTCTCAAAAATCAGAATTTGAGAGAGAGAAAGTAGGGAGCCGCGAGAGGGGCTGCCCTCCGGTTTTCCACCTCCGACTGGCGGCGCTGATGCGGGTTGGGGATGATTTTGGGCATAATGGGTGTAAAAAAATTGAATGAAACCGAGGGTTGAGGATCGCGATTTTGGGATTTCGCCGGCGTCAATCCAGCCATAACTTGGGTCAAGGTCGAGGTAAGGTTCTGGGCTTCTTCTATTTCTTGGATTTTGGTTTATTTTGGGCTGATTGATGGGGATTGGAGTTGGGCAGTGGCTGCGCCAGTGGTGGTCGCGGTTGATCGCAGTGGCGGTCTTGGAGGCTTGACTATGGTTCGGCATTGATGGGGTTGGGTTCGACTGTTGTGTTGATGTTGGTTTGGTTTGGTTCTGTGGAATATGCAGTAATTTTGGAGGTTGGGCAAATTGATGGAGATGGCGGTTTAGAGTTGAGGTGGTGGTGGCGCTGTCGTGTGGTGATTGTGGCAGTGAGGTGGTGATGAGGGTTGTGAAATTGTGCTCTGCTCGTGGTGTTTGAGCTCTGCAGGGGAAATCACAATGGGGTTCGTGGTGGTGCTGATTGGTTGGGTCGATGGTGAAGGATTGGTTGTGGAATTCGAATCACAGGCAGTGTGTTAGGTTTGACTGGGATAGATGGAGAAGGCTGGTGGTGGTGTGGGACCATTTCAGTGGAGTAAGAAAGAAAAATTACAAGATTGCTTGTTTGGCTTGAGTGAGTTTCGTATGGGAGGAAAATGGGATATATTATCTTAGCTGTTTTGCTGAATTTGGTAGGTTGAGGGAGTCTGCTGATTGAGGATGAAACGTAGGAATTTGCAGTAAAAATGGTAATTGTTATTTAGGGAGGAGGGAATCAGGGATGGAGGCAGTAATAACCATTGAGTGTGAGGATTGATAGATGAAAAAATGCAGACTGGTGGATAGGATAAAAACGTGTGTGAATTTGGAAGAGAAATATGTGTGATTTAGGGGAAAGAGGGAGAGAATCAGGGAGTGAGGATGAAATTCTGGAGATTGGGTCTGAAAAATAAAATAAAACGCGTGTGAATTCTTTTAAGAGAAAAATGTCTGATTTAGAGGGTGGATTATGGAAATATGGGGAAAAGAATTTTTCATACCAATTGGGATTGTGCTAAAAAAAACTAGATTTGGGGATTAAATAAATTTAAATTGGACAAGGATCAAAATGTTGAAATAAATGAATTTGGACTTTAAAATCATTAAAATTTGAATTAAGATTTAAAATGGTGACATTGGAATATTTTGAATAAAATTCGAAAATTTAAATACGATGATAATTAATTTAATTTGATTTATAATTTGGCTAGACGAATACTCCTTTAAATTAAATGGAAAAAGTCGTAGCGACGTGCATTTAAAGTTCTAAAACATTTTATTTAGAAAGAAATGAAAATTCTCGGTCGCTACAGATAGTGTCCAAGGCTTGGAATACCAGAATGGATTTTGGTCCAAACATTTTACAATGGTCTGACAAATGGCAACAAGAAGCATGCTGATTTTGCAGTTGGTGGATCAGTAATGGACTTGACTTATGAAGAAGCATCAGAGATATTTGAGAAAATGGCTTCAAATAGTTATCAGTGGCACTCGGATCGTTCTGGACAAAAAACTTGGGGTATTGCTGCAGTTACTAAAATTACATCTATTACTGCTAAATTGGATGCTTGGACAAAGAAGATTGATAGTTTGGGTCTGCAATCAGTTAATACAGTGCAGACAGCCCTATTTGACTTCTGCTTTGAAAATCATGCTTTGAATAATTGTCCCATGTAGCAGCAACAAAAAGCAAGTCCAGAGCAAGTGAACTTTGTTGGAAACATGCAACAGGGTGGTCCTTACTAGGCGTGGGCATGGTTCCATATGGTTCTTGTTCCCATGGAACCGAACCAAGAACCGATGGTTCTTTTTTCAAGAGAAGAACCGAGCCGTTCGGTTCTTTTAGTTCTGGTTCCGATTTCCTAAATTAAAATTTTCAAACTTAAGCGATGAAGTCATGATAGATTCCGTCTGGTAAGAGTCGTAAGATGGTAAGGTCGTCGACCTTGATCAAAATGCGAATACAACATTCCAAATCCTTGACATCAAAATATTCACTCCCTTCCAGACAATAACTATCTCCTCATCCGCATGTATATGTTCCTTCTAAAAATTCTTCAATTTCTGCTCATAGTTCTCCACCTTTTCAGAGAACAATTGTGCAAGTCCAGCAAATCCTTGAAAACAAGATAACAATTAATTGTAAGATGAAGAGTGAAGATTTATTGTTTGTTAATTCTTGAAGAACTAATGGTTGAAGGCTTGAAGCTGAATGACAGAACCAGTGAAAGAAAAATGATTTTTGATCTATGATTTTTTGTTTATTACTTATTTTGCTTATGGTTATTGTAATGTTGAATGAGTTAATAATTGTTGGGTAATTGATATTGACTAATGGACTGGATAACATGCATTAAGATTAAGAATTGATGATTTTTTTTATTTTTTAAATCTATATTTTTTTAAAAATAAAATAAAAAATATGTTTTCTTCTGGTTCTTGGTTCTGGTTCTAGTTCTGAACCAAGAATCGGAACCAGACCAAAACCAATGGTTCTTGATTTTTAGAACCAGAACCGTTTAAAATTTTGATAGAACCGAACCGAACCGAACCAGGACCCAACCCAACCGAACCGCTGGTTCTGGTTCTTTTGCCCAGGCCTAGTCCTTACTCACAGACATACAATCCAGAATGAAAGAACCATTCCAATTTCTCATGGGCAATAATCAGAATGTTCAGCGTTCACCTGGTTTTCAACAACAGCAAGAGAAACAATCTCAGAATACCATGAAGGAGAACACGGAAATGTTAATTTAGCTGGTTAAAAGTCAGAACGATGAATTAAAAAGTGAAGTAGCTAAAATAAAGAACTTGAAAAACCAATGGGGCAATTGGCAGCTAGTAGAGCAGATAGGCAGCGTGGACAGTTACCAAGTAATACCAAAACGAACCCTCGTGAGCATGTGGATGCAATAAATACAAGAAGTGTGGTTCAATTACCTGAAGTAACTATTGAAGAAGAAGAGGCAAAATGTGGGGAATGAGCAGCAGAGTGTGAAAGAATAGGGGTCTACTTCAGAAGTTTAAGAAAAAAGTTGAAGAAGAAGTTTGAGTTCGACCTCAAGTCAAAGCTTATGCGCATCCATTCCATATCCACAAAGATTGAGGAAGTGACAAATGGAACAACAGTTTGGTAAATTTTTGGAAATTTTTAAGAAACTGAACATAAACATTCCTTTTTTGCCAGAGCTTTATCCCAAATTCCACTTTACCTGAAATTCATGAAAGAAATGTTGTCAAACAAAAGGAAGCTGGTAGATTCTAAAATAGTAGCACTGAGTGAGGAATGCAGTGCCATTCTTCAAAGAAGTTGCCAATGAAATTGAAAGATCCATAGAAATTCTATCCCTTGTACAATTGGTAACTTTAGTTTTGATAATGTTTTGTATGATCTTGGGGCTAATGTTAATTTAATACCTTTATCTGTTTGCAAGAAACTCGGTTTGGGGGAGCCTAAACCAACAAACTTCATGTTGAAGCTAGCCAACAGATCAATTCAATATCCATATGGGATAGTAGAGAACGTGGTTGTAAAAGTGGACAAGTTCTTCTTTCCTATTGACTTTGTGATCCTCGATATGGAGGAAGACAATCAGATGCCCCTCATCTTTGGAAGGCCATTCCTTGCTACTGGACGAGCTCTTATTGATATTGAAAATGGAGAAATCATATTCAGGGCGGAAAATAAGCAAAAAATGAAAGCTACTACAAAGTGGAAACAATTGTCGTCAAACAGTTGAAAATGAGGTCTTGGAATTCAAGAAAGTGAGGAAACGAATTGAAAAGTGCAAATCTAGAAATTGCAAGTTGTGCAAGGCTTTAAAGTCTTCATTCAAGCCTCCATGATTTGGAAGTGCAAAAAGTCGGGCTTTACATTTCAAACGGAGCGCTTGTTGGAAGGAAATCCAACATTTCTTCCCTTTTATTTACTATGTTTTAAATAAATTTTTTTTCATGACTTGTTTTTAGATATATGCATGATAGGTGACATGTTTTAAGTTTTTTGCTTGTTTGCATGTTAAAACAGTTTTTGCTTGTTACACTATTTTTGCATGTTAGGTATGCTTTCAATTTTGCATATTTTGTTTAAGGCTAGGTTTTTAATTGTCATCCAAAAACACACTCACACTAGTTTAGGTCATGAAGATAATTTTTAGGAGAGCATGTCATAGATCATGAAGTGATTAGGGGATTAAAAACGAGGTTGAAACGCAAAAAGAAGAAAAAATTTCACTTCTGCCGGAACTACTACGCGACCGCGTGGTAGAATTATCGCACGATCGCGCGAAAGAGATTTTAATAAAATTCAGAACAGTAATTTCCTGCGCGATCGCACTGAGTTGCCGCACGTGATCGCTTGGGCGTACTGGAGGCAGAAACGGCAATTTAAAGCTTTCACTTCATTCTTTCGGCTTTACACATTAGAACTTCGTTTACTCTCCCCAAATCACTCCATATTTGATCTTCAATCATTTGTGCATCTCATCTACACTTAGTTGCATCAATTTAATTGCCATATCACTTGCAAACCAACTCAAAGGTATGAATTCTTCCTCCAATTCTTCCTCCCTTTGAGAGATTGGTCTAATTTTGTGAATTTTTCTATAAATTTGTGATATGTGAATTCATAAGAATTGAAGAATGGGCTTAGGATCGTATTTGGAGTATTGTGGATTGTACTTAGGTAAAAATTTTGGGATCATCCATGTCTCCAAAGTTATGCATATCCCTTGATTTTCATAATCCACAAGAAGTGTTTGATAGAATGTCATAAAGACATTTTTGTTCAAATTTGAGAAATTCTTCCAAGCATTTACTTTCATAACATGTTTATCATTGACTGTGTGTGTTTTAGTACATTAGTTAGTTCATATTTTTTTTTGCAATAAATTCATGAAAACCAAGTTTGCATCATGGCAATCCCAGTGCAAGGCCACTGCAGGCTATTACACCTGAAAACTATTTCACATCACCTATTTCTCCATAATTTTTCATGACCCTATTGATTTTCAAATGAGCTTAATTTTTAATATGTTTTCAACCATGATTTGAACTTTAACATTTCAAAAGATGACTCAGAAAAAATTGTGTTTTTCTAAGCGATGTCGGGGCTTAAATATGTGTGGTCGATCATTTTTGAAAATTCATGAAGTTACTTTAACTTTAGTTTGGGGGTATTGGTATTGAACGTTCATTGGTTCTTATTGATGTTTGTGATTCCTAATGTCATTTATTCTTTTGCTTGCAAGGAACATACCATTCAAAACACTTCAAACAAGGTTGGGCAATGCAAGGAAGGGATTGAATTCTTCCAAAGTGAATTCAACGGAAATCTATAAAGTAATGAGATATCTCCTCTATATCTAGGAAGTTCTAGCTCTCTCTTTTTTCTTTTTTTGCATATTTGTATCTATGTGACAAACATTGAAAACAGTGTTTCTTTCTAGTTTGGGGGTGGAAAATCTCATTCAGGAAATTTTCATTCTTTTTATTGGCATTCATTCGATTTTTATTGGGATACAAAAAAAATGAAAATGAAAAATTTGAAAAATGTGAAATTTTTGTTGACATGTTTATTTTGGATCAAATTTTTCTTTGACTTGAATAAGCGAACAACATGAAAACATGAATCTTTTGAACTAATTATGACTTGTTGGATTTCATATTCACTGCATACATAGCCATTGTTGGAAAAATACTTGTGTAGATATTCGTTTAACTCATGTGGGGCAAAGTTTATGCAAAATGACCTTAGGAATGACTTGATAATCCCTAAACTTAGATTATTAGATATCCCTTCCCTTAATAGAAACAAACGTGCTCAAAAAGCAAGTTTGGGGTGGAATGTTTAGAATATGCATGTATTGATGGGTTGGAGGTATGTGATTCTTGATTTTGCACTCTAGTTAAAACAGTTTGGTCAATGAGTATAAACCATAACTAGCATAAAAATAGAAAAAATGCTGAAGGTCTTATTCTACTCTTCGAAAGGCTTTTTGACTGGAGCAAGTAAGCTTGTAAGGGTGTTGAAACTTGGTACCCTAAACTCAACTATGTTGGGAGCTATCAACCCAAAGCTCGTTACAAGGGTCAATTAGAAAACAAGTATGGAGAGTGGACTTACACATAAGACAATCATACATCTTTAACTTTTCTTTGTCGCCTTTGTGACTTAGGTAATTAAGTCTAAGGGCCTCTCTAAACCTGATGCCCTAAAGGCGTTTGTCTTGAGAATTACAAACCTAAAGCTTGCTACAGGAGTCACGTAGAAAGCAAATGAGAAAAGTATTGCACAAAGATGGTAAAAGACAAGGACTAACAGAAAAGGAAATAAAAAAATCGTCCTTAAAAAGAAAATTTTAAATGGTATAAGCTTTGTTGACTATAACTGTAGAGATAAAATGTGTGAAATTGTGGATTGCTTACTTTTTGGCTTGTTGTGCATATTTCTAATTCTAACTATCTTGTATGGAAAAAATAAAATTGATATTAAGGGACCACCATAGATAAAATCTAGGGATGTGAGAGAAAAGCAGAAAGTTGTAATCAATCATGAGTGATAAAAGGAAAATTAGTAGATTCATTAGGTTGATCACATGGAAATCGGGTTTGATTGTGCATAATGAGCTACACTGTGTTAAGTGTATCTTTTGCATAAGTATGCATTTGACATTGACTATTCATATATACACTTGAAAATCTAGCATGATTTAACCAGTAATTATTTTACCGTGTTGTTCATACTTTTTGCTGGAGTACGATTGGATTTGGATTAATGAGGCATATGGTAAACATGTTGACATGACAAAAAAATATTTTGTTATTCTGACTCTTTAGTTGAATTTTTCATTGTTTGAGGACGAACAATAATTCTAGTTTGGGTGAAATTGATAAATGTACTTTTTACACTTATTTATACGTCAAAATTAGAATATTTTATTGTCATTTTTGAATGAATGCTATTTAAATTTGTGTTGAATTGTTCACATTTCAGAAAATATCCCAAAATGATGAAGAATGAGGAAATTGACGAAAAGAATGCACAATTGGATGATTTTGGAGCTAAATTGAGCAATTGATGAGTCAATGACATTAACCAGAAAACTTGCATGGTGTCAAAGTGAATAAATCAAGAACTAGAGGACCCAATTTAAGGAATTGCGAGTTGAAACGAGCAAATCGAGAAGATTCTAAAGTTTGGGAATTAAATCGCTTTAATTGAAAGTTGAGAACATGAGGTACAATTAAAAGGTAGGGACCAACTTATACATCGGAGAAAAGTGGAAAATTACGCTTCAGTACAAAGCCATATGATCCCAGGTTCTCTACCACGCGATCTCGAGATTTTAAATCACACAATCGTGCGCGTCTCCGGTCCAGTGACAGATGAGCTTTTTGAGCGAATATTTTTAATGGTTTTTTAACCTCTTTCACCTAGGTTTCTCCAATACATATATATAGAACATAAGAGGCACTAAAGGAAGACATTTGACACACCTAAGAGCGAGCTACAATTGAAATCATCACATCAAATTCTTAGGAGATTGGAGCAAAGTAAGAGGCGAGATTGGAAGAAAATATGAAAAATTGATACTTGATACAAGCTCTCCATTCTTTTATATTATTTTCCACGAACGTTTTCTTCTATTGTTTTTGTATTTAAGCATGATGTGTAACTAAACTCAATGTTGGGATAAACGATGTAGCCTAACTTTATTATTTTAATTTCAAATTCCGTTATTTTAATGATTTGTTGTACGTGTTGATTTATTATTATTCTTAATGGTTGAATTGCTTGATCGCCAATTCATGATATAATGAGTTATTTCCATAATCCGAGAGGTGAGTTAATAACTTAGATTGAGGTAATAAATTCGGTAATTGGACAAGATATAGAGATATAATCTTGTTATTATCGCGGTCGGGTGTGAATTCTTGTGTGCTATGCACCTATATAATGAATATTCGGACCCTCTGTGGAGATATATGGTTGACTTATTTAGGTAAAATTGATTTATACTTGAGAGAGTAATTTCAATATACATTAGTGAATTCGACCAAGTGCATTATTAAGAAATAAAACTAGAATTGGAGTTAATTTAATTATCTAAGTGAAATCGTGAATCCAAACTACTTTACAATCATTTTTTTTAAACAAAAGCAATTATTGCAGTTTTAATCTTTTAGTTAATTTATTAGTTTTAGTTTAAAAAAACAAGTCATTATGTTTGTTCAAATAGGAATAAGAAACTAAAATATTTTAGTACTTAATAGCAGTCTTCATAGGACGATAATCTGAACTCTTAGGTCCACTTTATTACTTCTCACGACCCGTAAACTTGCGGATATATTTTGCATCGCAAAATAAAGTGAACAACCAAGACAATAGATCTTACACAGGATCATTCTATACACATGAGAGTTCTCAATGTTGTGTTCGTTTTGGCCATGAATACGTCGCCGGGTTCTGCAAGTGTTATTTCAAGGATGTAGCCTTCCTAATTCTTGTAGAAGCGAACTCACTTCAAACTCACATAAGTGAAATCTTAACTCAGTGATTCAAAACAATGCTTAAGGGTAATTAAAAGCATAACTTAACCTGCATCTTCCACTAAGAACACCATAGGAATAAACAGAAGGAGAACCGTCTTAGTGATTGACACAAATATACATGATTTTGTTGTTCCTTTGAACCTAGATCCTGGGATCTCCATTCAGCTAGGTTGGGTTTCTACAATGATACCTTTCGATGTCATAGACTGCAAGCCTATTCCCCTCAATGCTTTTACAACTAATTCTCGAGTTAACCTTTTGGTTAGCGGATCTGCAATATTATCATTTGTCTTCACGTAGTTCAAAGTGATATTACCTTATGAGAGTAGTTTTCGAATGGTACTATTTCTTCTACAAATATGTCAAGACTTACCATTGTACATATTGCTCAGAGCCCTGCCAATTACTGATTGATTATCACAATAAACGAAAATTGTAAATCTTACGATGCAAGTTTGTTTGGACGATTTCCAAGAGACAGATGCACCACCGAGTGAATACATATCCACTAGTAGACTTTGAATTTGATATATCTGATATCCAATTTGCATCAGCATACCCTTCAATTACTACATGGTATCTAGAATTATGCAATCCAAAATCAATAGTGTATCTCAAGCAATATAACACCTTGAAAATGTCTTTTCAGTGGATAGCACCTGGGTCACTCGTGTAGCAACTCAATCTGCTAACTGAGTATGCTATATCCAGTCTCGTACCAGTCATTAAATACATTAAACTCCATGTTATCCGAGAATATTCTAACAGTGACACACCCTCACCAGTATTCTTGGATAAATGGAGACTCAAACCACTGGAGTCCTGGCCACAGTGGTATTTTACTTGTTAAACTTGTCTAGTATCTTATCAATGTAATGACATTGAGATAACATAAGTCCATTCGGTGTTCAAGTAGTTTTTACTTCCAAAATGACATCCACAAGTCCCATATCTTTCATGTCAAACTTTTTTAACATATTCTTAGTGGTTTTGATAATCTTATCTAAGCTACCTAAAATGAGCATGCCATCGACGTATAGACACAATATGACATATCCATCATTTGTGACCTTGACATAAATACACTTGTCATACTCATTGTTTCTAAAACCACTAGAAAGCATAACATAACCGAACTTCTTATACCATTGCTTAGGTGCTTGCTTTGAACCATAAAACGATTTAACCAATCTGCAAACTTTCCTTTCTTGACTTGGAGCCGAAACCCCTTCTGATTGCTTCATATAGATTTCTTCATTCAAATATCCATTTAGGAAAGTTGTTTTTACATCTATCTGATGTATTTCAAGATTTCACAAGGCTACAATAGTAATTATCATTCGGATAGAAGTTATTCTCGACACTGGAGAATAAGTATCAAAGTAATATAAACCCTTTTTTTCCTTATAACCTTTGATTACTTGCTAAGCTTTATTTTTGTCAAAGGAGCCATCTGCATTCATCTTCTTAAAGATCCACTTGTAGCCCAAACACTTACAACTCAGTGGAAGATCTACTGATTCCCAGGTATGATTCTGTAGGATAGAATCGATTTCACTCTTGATGGCTTCTTTCCACAGATGACCATCCAAAGAAGATATAGCTTCTTTATAGCTTTGAGGATCATTCGCCATCAAATATGTGAGCAAATAAGGGTCAAACGACTTAGAAGTTTTGGTCATTTTACTCCGTCTAGGCTCATCCTCATCTTCTTCAATTGGATCTATACTGCTACAAGAAGTAGTAGATTACAGATACGTTTAACAAAAGTTAACTTTCTAGAAGATTTATAAGGAAATATATTCTCAAAGAATTGTGCATTCTTAGACTCCATGATTGTGTTCAGATGAATATTAGGCACATTCGAATAATGCATAAGAATCCTATATGCACTACTATTTTGTGCATAACTAATGAACACACAATCAATTGTCTTAAGTCCATTTTTGGCATTCTAAGGAGGAGGCATCGCAACTTTCATAGGACACCCTCACATTCGTAAGTATTTATACGAAGATGTATGACTTGTCCAAAGTTCATAAAGGGTCTTATCCATATTCTTTCTCAACACTTTATTGCAAAGGTACAACTTCTTAGCATTTATGCTTGGGAAACTTCCCTATCATTTGCTTGTCTTGCTATTTTAGTTCTGCTATCAGCACTCAGCATTTAACTTAGTGCTGATTGCAGATCCTTTGGTGCATGTTTATTATGCAATGATGGATAGTGTACTATACTCACCATAATGAACATGATTAGCTTCTTTTTCTTCTATACAATTCTTCCAATCAAACATGCCACCAGTGGATATTAATGGTTCAGATCATTTCTGTTTCTAATTTTGGAAGATTGAATTATGCAGGCGATGCATGCACAGGAGCTGTAGTTATGTTTGAAAAGAATGTGTATGAAATGTAAGTTTGTATCTTGCATGGGATTCAAGATTTTACCTCTTTATGGAATAATAAAACATTAAGGTAGATACTCCTATCAATCACATCTTGATGTGTCTCCTAAAATAAAATAAATTCAATTTAGTAATTAATTAATCAAATTAATCAATTATTTTAATTGACGGGTTTGGTTAATTAAAATCAAATTTTAATCAAACACCAAACTAGAGTCTAACTCCAATTTCAAGATTTTGGGGCTAATGGAATTAATGATCAAATTCTAAATAAAATTCAATTAATAATCAATTAATTGAATTAACTAATTATTGAATTTAATTAAAATCATATTTTAATTAAAGACTAGATTAGAGTCCAAACTCTAATTCTAATGTTAGGACAAATTGAATTAACATTTTAATTTAGGATAAAACTTCCAAATAAAATAAAATTCACTATAGGGTCAAAGTTACACATTTTGTTAAAATCCAATTTTAACAATAATTTAAAAGTCGTAAATTTTAAAATAAAATTTTAAATTGAGTCAAAACTAAATTATCTTGTCAAAATCGAAACCTGGGTCAAAACCTTTTAGAAATCAAATTTAAACCCCTTTTGAAATTGCAATTTGACCCCCTTAAAAGGTTTTTGCCAAAAGGGGTTTGTAATTTTGTAAATTGTAGTAGTAGCCCCTGTCTAAATTGAAAACCCTAAACATAATTGCAAAAGGGCCCTTGCTATTTCCAAAATTGCAGAGGACGCCCCCGCCCCAATCTATCAGACCGAAACCCTAGAGCTCCTTCCGGGGCCTCTACGGCCAAATTGAGATGCAATCACTGTTGTCAAACACGATCGACTTATCCCTGTCCTTTTGTTGTAGCTATTGCAGCAACGTAGGGCCGAATCAAGCACAGCAATGCCACAGCGACAATCACCGCAACGATGATCGCCACCTCCTTCAACAACAAGCGCTGCATCTGCAATGCGTTATAGTGGTCATGATTCTCACTGCGATGCGTAGCGGAAATAGTCGCCACTGCTGGAGCTCACTGGAGGCAGCAGGTGTGCTATATGGTCAATGGCGGCAATACAACGCAGCCTTCGCAGGTGCGATGGCTACCGCCAGATCGCTATTCGCCTAGTACTGTCCCGACTCAATTTTTCGACCTAAAATTAATTTCTTCTCCAAATCAGATTTGGAACAAGAATAATATTTTTCTCAAAAGTCAGAAACAAGAAAACAATTTCAATCATATCGAATTCATCAAAGCATTAACAAACTCTAACAAGTAACAAGGTAGGCTCTGATAATACTGTAAGGATTCGGGTTATACATGCACAATTGAAATTAAAAGACTCGAAACCAAAGCCCAAATAAACCTTGCACTTAGATAGAATTTATGATAAGATAATACCTTTGATGAATCTCGTAAATCTGAATTTTGCTGCAGGATATAGAAATCTCATCACCACAACCGTCCAAATGCCCAGCCTCTGACAATTATTCAAACAGGTATCACCTATAATTGTCCTGGCTCATTAATTATTATTATTATTTTAAAATTCATTTTATGAAGGAATGGTTTTTATTTTTAATCATAAGTTCTTTATATAATGCTAACAGAGAGTTACATGATAAATGTTGGCATCTTTAAGTTCATAATTCATGTTCCAGCCTTGTCCTGTTAGTCATTTATTCATTCGTTTTCATCCTTGAGTATTTTGTGTTAGAAAATTTTATCACAGACAATTATTTATCTACGATCCAAAATCATCATGCTGAATTATCAAGAATTAAATAACTGAAGCGGAAGCGTACCTTAATCAAATATGATTCACGATTAACGATTCGACGGTTGGATCTTCCAAATCAATACGCAGTTCTTATTTTCTCTCTGATGATGGGATGTCAAAAAGAATGAACAGTACGTCTGATTCAGGGACCATAACCGACTTTATATACTGTATTTCCAGTTAACCTAATCCAGCCCATCATGAATTAGGTAATGGCCTGGTATTTACACATAAAAGCTCATACATTAATTAGATGCATTAAAGCCCGATATATATATAAAATCCTTATTAGATCACTTTAAATGGGCTTAACCAAATTTGATAGCCTTTTATTCAATACACAATAATTCACATATAAGCCCACACGATTGATTAAAATCCTTAGAATCTCCCACTTGGGCTATATGTGTAACCTTACAATTGTGTATCAATCATAACCTTATGAGTACTCGAAATTTTGCTATCATTACTGAATGCATCCCCAAACAATCCGGTCCATCAATTATATCAACATAGGATCAAAGCGGCTTTCGCTACATTAATCGTAACTAAACCTATCAATGGTCATGTATACTGACATAACTGAATGACATGGATCAAGTATGGATGTTGATAAGTGCTTTATTATCATGTATTTAATTCACTTATTATCCTATTTTGTTATTAGTTTGATCCTATTGAAGTATCGTTTAATGCATTTTCATTTATTGTGTTATACAGGATCGCAAAGAACGAAAAGAAAGGAAACATGACCAAAGAAATACAAGAAAATCAAGAAGTGAGGTTCAAGGGCATATTAAAAGAGCTCAAAATCAATAATGGCATGTGGGAAGAAGATTAGATGCAAAAATTATGGTCAAAGAAGGTTTGGAATGAAGTTGGGAATCAAAAACCCGCAAGGATTGTGATCATGAATTTTAGTCATAGATTGAATCTAAATTTTTTCATAGAAGAATTTCGAATTTTGGAAGAGCTATTTCACAAATAATTGTATATATTTGAGTTTTCTTTCCAACGCAACTTGAATCACCACAATCAGACTTCGGGAGAGAAAGTTATGACCAAAACATAGATCACGGGCGCTTCTCGGCAGAAATACACTTACGGCCGTAAATGACAAATTTACGGCCGTAACTTCCAAATTCCGGAAATTTTCAGAATCCCAATTACGGCCGTAATAAGGAAAGTTACAGCCGTAACTTGCTCTCCAAGGAATTTCCTTATCTGATTCAAGGTCTATCTTTGGTATATCTTTGGGGTAAAGCTAGGGCACGATTTTGAGAGTATTAAAGGAGGAAAATCACCACAAAAAGGAGGCGGGACATTGAGGAAAATTGAGAGAAAAATATAGAGCATTCTTGGGAGATTTTCAAGCGCAAGAATATCAACAACAATGAAATTCATGAAGCAACTTGAAGAATCTACCACAACCATGCTAGGCTAAATTCCATATTTTTTTCAAAGGGGAAGTTGTGTCAATTTAATTATGTTATTTTCTTTTCCTACAAATTAGTAGCGTGAATTTATTCCTTTATTTCAATTGTTGGATTATTATGTTTTGAATTTTCAATTGAGTTTATTTGATTAATAGTTTAATTTGGCCAATTGGATTATTGATCTTTGGATTCATGAATATGCTATGTTTAGATTCTTGATCCGTAATTGTCATTGAATCTTTACTTTAGTAGCAAATAAATCTCGTGCAGGTTTAGTAATAATTCAACTTGGATTGATTAATTCGAGCTTGTGAAATTAACGATTCAATTCAATCTATTCTTCTAGATTTTCATACTAGTCGTGTATTAAATCCTAAGAGCTTGTTTAGGATTGTCCGTGACTAGAATTGGTTCGAAGAACTTGTTTTGAATCAATATACATAAGGAAGAATTTAGATAATCAGAGCTTGTTGATTATTTATGATTGATAATTGAATAGGGATATAAACACGTTACAAGGAAAAGTATAACATTAATTAAGGGCACAATCGAACCCGAGAACAAGATTTCTTCTCATATTATTTCTCTAGTCATATTGAATTGTTTATTTTTATGCATATTTTTTATTCAAGCAATTTCAAACAACAAACTCCCCAATTCCATTTTAATTGATCGAACAACTAAAATTAGTTTCCGTTCCTCGTGAGATCGACCCTTACTCTCACTACTACATTATTAATTAATATTTAGCGAGTAAGAAATTATTTATTATTTTGGTGCACGCATCAATTTTTTGGCGCCGTTGCCGGGGAACGGTCAACCAATTTAGTTGTTTTGTTAATTAGAATTTTATTTTTTTCTGCATTTTATTTTATTAATTTTATTTTCACTTTATTTCTATAATTTTTCAAAAAAAAAAAAAAAAAAATTTGTCTGTCTACTTCTTTGCTTATATGCGTAAAACTCGATCAACTAATTTTGAATTTTTTATTTTGACCCAGAAATCGAGAGAACTTTTCAACAGCAAAGAAGAGCAGCACAACCAATGACAGTAGCTAACAATAATCTGACTCTCAAGTAACTAGCTACCCCAGATGTTGCTCAACAACCGCTATGCATCACTTTTCTGGCAGTGGAAGAAGGCATAACTTTTGAGCTAAAATCCGGACTGATCCATCTTCTGCCAACTTTCCGAGGACATCCCGGTGAGAACCCATACAGACACCTTAAAGAATTTCAAATGGTATGCGACAGTATGAGGCCAACGGGCATTACCGAGGAGCAAATAAAAATGAGAGCTTTCACATTCTCATTGAAGGATGCCGCCACAGACTGACTTTATTGTCTTCCATCTGGAACAGTCACTACTTGGAATGACATGAAGAGGCTTTTCTTGGAGAAGTATTTTCCTGCATCAAGAGCTGGGACCATCAGAAAGGAAATATGTGGGGTACGCCAAAACAATGGTGAATCATTATATGAGTATTGGGAGCGCTTCAAAAAGCTCATCTCGAACTGCCCCCATCATCAGATCAGTGAGCAACTCTTGGTGCAATATTTTTATGAAGGTCTGGTACCGATGGATAGAAGCATGATAGATGCCGCAAGCGGAGGTGCACTAATGGACAAGACACCGGAATAAGCACGGGCTTTAATCTCCATTATGGCTGAGAACACTCAGCAATTCAACTCCAACAGGGATATGCAAGTTCGACGTGTGAATGAGGTAAGTAGTTCCAATATTGAAAGTCAATTGTTTGAACTAACAAATCTCGTTAAACAACTTTCTGTAGGGAAGGCACAACAGGTCAAAGCTTGTGGGATATGTGCAAACTTCGGACATCCAATAGATACTTGTCCGGTGTTGCAAGAGGGAAATGGCGAACAAGTAAGTGCTGCAGAGGGTTTTCCGTTCCAAAGACAACTGTACAATCCTTACTCTAATACCTACAATCCAGGATGGAGGGATCACCCCAACCTAAGCTACGGAATTAACAATCCCCCATGTTTCATTTCAAACAAACCTCAAGGGCAATTTCAACAACAAGGAACCTTCCAACAACAGGGGGAGTATCAGCAAAAACCTCAAGGCTCAGGTATGTCTCTTGAAGACATGGTAAAAACACTAGCAACTAACACATTACAATTTCAACAGGATGCAAAGTCTAGCATTCAAAATTTGGAGAACCAGATGAGCCAAATGGCCACCGCCATCAACAGGTTGGAAGCACAATCCGGAGGTAAACTACCATCTCAGCCTGAGGTGAATCCTAAAAATGTTAGTTTTATCACTCTCCGGAATGGAAAAGAGGTTGAGGGGCCACAAATGAAACCTGTTGCAGCTGAAGAGGAGGAAGTTGAAGAAGAAGGGGTCGGAAAGAAAAACAGCACTTCGCAAAACCCGCAGGTAAAATCCAACTCTAACTTAATTGGTAAATTGACTCCGCCTCCTTTTCCTAGCAGGTTAGCAAAAGCGACTAAGGAGGGCAAGGAAAAGGATATACTGGAGATGTTCAGGAAAGTGGAAATCAACATTCCACTTTTAGATGCAATCAAGCAAGTGCCCCGATATGCGAAATTTTTGAAGGATCTGTGCACCAATAAGAGAAAGCTAAAGGAAAATGAGATGGTAAGAATGGGTGAGTCTGTATCTGCACTTCTTCAAAGAAAATTACCTCCCAAGTGCAAGGATCCAGGTATGTTTACCATACCTTGTCAAATAGGCAATAAGAAAATAAATCGTGCTTTAATAGACTTAGGAGCATCTATCAATGTAATGCCTAGGTCTACCTATGCTTCATTAAAACTTTCCAAACTGATTGAAACTAATGTTATAATTCAACTAGCCGATCGTTCTAATGCTTATCCTGATGGGGTAGTTGAAGACATTCTAGTGCAAGTAGGCGGGTTAGTATTTCCTGCAGATTTTTATGTATTGGACATGAATGATGACCACTCTCCCAACTCTACTCCTATTTTGTTAGGAAGACCATTTCTAAAAACATCTAAGACCAAGATAGATGTTAGTAGTGGCTCACTTACCATGGAATTTGATAATGAGATTATTCAGTTTAATATTTATGATTCCGTGAACTACCTTGATGATGATAATCCTATTCATTCTGTTAATGTTATTGATTCTTCAGTACAGGAAACTTTCAAACTTGGTGGAAATGGTGAAAAGCCAGGTAAAATCTCGTGTATTACATTGTCAACTTCTGATGACATGCTTTTGCCCCTGTCTTGCAGGCCCTAATGAAAAATATGAAAAAGAAGTTGAGCTTTGAAAATCCACCTAATCCCGGTTGAAGAAGGAAACAACAAGTCTAGCCAAATATAATAAACAAAGGCGCTGCTCGAGAGGCAACCCGAGAGGGGAGTTTCTTTATTCCCTCAAATTGTTATTTTATTTTATTTTATTTTCATTTTTGTCATTTTCCTTATTAGTTAATTTCATTCAAAAAAAAAAAAAAAACATGTCCCCTCCTTTGATTCCATTCACATTCCCCTATTTTGTTTTGTATTGTCACTCTCCACATTGAGGACAATGTGGAATTCAAGTGGGGGGGGGGGGATGATTATCTATTATCTTTTGTTATCTCTATTTTATTCATCTTCATTCAGTTTTTTTGTTAGTTAGCTTTAATTGTGCTTAGACCCACATTTCGGCTTAATAGGAAGCAGCCCCACTTATGATTATTTTTGAACCACCAACTTCCTAAATTGCATAATCGGATAAACAATGAGCACATAGAGATGAGTTTTCCAATAATTTCTGAATTAGTTTGAAAATGGGGACAAATTGAAAGATTTCTGCAACCTAATTGAGTCAAACCAAAATTGATATGATAAAATACCGCCCCGAGTAACTTCATTCTATCCTTATCCCCTAGATTTTCAGTTCGGAACCAAGACTGAGCAATGACCTATACTCATAATTGGATGGGGGGAACACACATAAACCATAATTTGTGAGCTTTTCAGCCTATGAGCTTCTTTTACTCTTTATATTAAGCTCTTATTTCCTTGATGTGTGTCCTGCATGGTTGATTTGTTCTTGGATTTGCTTTTCTGTACATGTCGTTGTAGCTTCTTGGCTCAAGTGCAAAATATAGTAAAGGCATTAGGTTAAACCAAATTTGACCTGCTAAAAGGGCCTGCCATGATACACATACCAATATCAGCCCTTTTGAGCTTTAGCTTTTTCTTGAAATTTTGATGCCACGCTACAAACCACGAATACCCTTTCTTTTGCATTGTCTCTGTTTTGAACCCATAGAGAAGGGATTCGCAAGCTTTTGTTGATTAAGGATCGTACTGTGGTCTAAGTCTAAGAAGTTGCAATGGTTATCTTTGTGTTGGACGATGGTTGTGTAATGGACTGAATTCAGGGGAATGTAATTCTATCTCAAGCCAATTGGTGACTGCATAATGATTTGAATAAAAGAGAAAAAGTTGCAGTCTGTACTCGAAAAAAAAATTGAAAGAGAAAAAGCAATGAAAAGGAAGTCTAGTCATGAAAATTAGTAGTTGAGGAAGTCAAACACTCAACTTGTGAAAAAAAAAAAATCAAGTGTGAACAAAGTTGGGTAGAGTGAAACAATGAAGTTCGTATTGAGAGTGAAGGAAATAATATCATTGTGAATTGACTTGGTTTGTGAAATTCCTTCTCGACTCAGCGTAAATATATCCTTTTATCCTACCTGGCCTGAAGCCCCGTTACAACCAAATAAAGACATTTACTTTGCACTTGTGTTATTGTTGACTCCGGTTATGACATTTGAGCAGTCTGTGGTAATAGATTCTCCATGCAGTGAGTTGAGTGAAAATTCTCACCCTTATACACTTTGTGCGAAGAGAGAAATATCTAGTGAGGGTGTTAACTCCCATTACATATGCTTATGAGTGGTTTGAATTGCTTGGTCTATATTCTATGCTTTCAAGTTGGCCAAAAACTAACACCCATTTAGTAAATTATTGATAGAGGTTAAGAGAGAACTCACGAGAGGTGGGAGGATACAAGCCACATTGGGAAATGAATTGGGCCGGGGGTATTGATTTTCATTTCTGTTCAGAGGATATTGGATGATGCATCTCTTGCACACACTAACACACTCCGGTTATGCAATTGAATTTTCATGCTAAAAAAAGAAGTGGACTGTAACCTTGACTTTCCGTTTGTAGGTCTATTTTTTTGTTTGAATTATGTTTCTTTTCTTTCGCATCATTATTCGAGGACGAACAATGGTTTAAGTGTTGGGGGATTTAATAAGTTCTTTATTATCATGTATTTAATTCACTTATTATCCTATTTTGTTATTAGTTTGATCCTATTGAAGTATCGTTTAATGCATTTTCATTTATTGTGTTATACAGGATCGCAAAGAACGAAAAGAAAGGAAACATGACCAAAGAAATACAAAAAAATCAAGAAGGGCATATTAAAAGAGCTCCAAATCAATAATGGCATGTGGGAAGAATATTAGATGCAAAAATTATGGTCAAAGAAGGTTTGGAATGAAGTTGGAAATCAAAAACCCGCAAGGATTGTGATCATGAATTTTAGTCATAGATTGAAGCTCAATTTTGTCATAGAATAATCTCTAATTTTGGAAGAGCTATTTCACAAAGAATTGTATATATTTGAGTTTTATTTCCAACTCAACTTGAATCACCACAATCAGACTTCGGGAGAGAAGGTTATGACCAAAACATCGATCACGGGCGCTTCTCGGCAGAAATACACTTACGGCCGTACTTCCAAATTCCGGAAATTTTCAGAATCCCAATTACGGCCGTAATAAGGAAATTTACGACCGTAACTTGCTCTCCAAGGAATTTCCTTATCTGATTCAAGGTCTATCTTTGGTATATCTTTGGGGTAAAGCTAGGGCACGATTTTGGGAGTATTAAAGGAGGAAAATCACCACAAAAAGGAGGCAGAACATTGAGGAAAATTGAGAGAAAAATATAGAGCATTCTTGAGAGATTTTCAAGCGCAATAATATCAACAACAATGAAATTCATGAAGCAACTTGAAGAATCTACCACAACCATGCTAGGCTAAATTCCGTTACAGCCGTAAGTGTATTTCTGCCGAGAAGCGCTTGTGATCGATGTTTTGGTCATAACTTTCTCTCCCAAAGTCCGATTGTGGTAATTCAAGTTTCGTTGGAAAGAAAACTCAAATATATACAATTCTTTGTGAAATAGATCTTCCAAAATTCGAAATTATTCTATGAAAAAATTGAGCTTCAATCTATGACTAAAATTCATGATCACAATCCTTGCGGGTTTTTGATTTCCAACTTCATTCCAAACCTTCTTTGACCATAATTTTTGCATCTAATCTTCTTCCCACATGCCATTATTGATTTGGAGCTCTTTGAATATGCCCTTGAACCTCACTTCTTGATTTTTTTGTATTTCTTTGGTCATGTTTTCTTTCTTTTCGTTCTTTGCGATCCTGTATAACACAATAAATGAAAATGCATTAAACGATACTTCAATAGGATCAAACTAATAACAAAATAGGATAATAAGTGAATTAAATACATGATAATAAAGCACTTATCAGATGTGTAGCATGGAAATTATATGTAATGTGATCTTCAACTTGCCTATTTCCAACTGGTCCAACTTTAGTGAGATCATCCTCAAACGAGTTCAGAGATAATAAAACTGAAACCTTATAGCTGTAAATAACTTTAACTTTAAACTGCATCCAAAAGGACAGTAAATGTGTCTAATGCACCCAAAATACAAACTCCCACTGAAACCAAATAACCTTAAGAAATACAGCACCCATATGAGCAATGTGCTCATGAAAGACCTTGGGTGGTGATACTTTAGTAAGCGGATCCGCAATTATGGAGTTTGTCCTAATGTGCTCTTATTGACACGTGTCCACTCTGAACTGTATCCTTCACAACCATGAACTAATGTCAATGTATTTTGACTTAGTTGAGCTCCTGTTGTTACTGGAATATAAATCTGCTGAGTTATTGTCACAATATAACTTTAGTGGTCTTTCTATACCGTACAGAATATGCAGCTCAGTGACAAAATTTCGCAGCTATATTCCATAATTAGATGCCCCCAAAATTGCTACAAGTTGTGCTGCCAAGTGAAAGAAGCTAAAGTGTTTGCTAAGCACTCCTTCCGGAAATAGCTCCTCCAACCAGAAGATAAATGTAGCCGGATGTGGATCTTTTACTGTTTTGGCATCTAGCAAAAATCGGAATCATAATACCATATGATCTCCAACTGATCCGATTTTCTGTATGTGAGCATGTAATCTTTTGTTTTCTTTAAATACCTTATAACCCATGTTTGGCTGCTTTCCAAATGATCCATCCCAGGGTTATTTAAATATCTCCTTAGTATCCCAACAATGTACGCAATATCCGGACGCGTACAAACTTGAGTATACATCAGATTCCCTATAGGTAAACTATGTGAGATCTTCTGCATTTCTTTAACTTCAAGATAACTTTTCGGGCATTAGTTGAGACTAAACTATCTCCCTTAGCGATAAGGGTGTTCCCTGATTTACTGTCTTGCACGTCAAATCTATTAACTACTTTATCGATATAGCCCTTTTGTGACAATTCAAGAATACTCTGAGAGCAATCCCGGTGTATCTGAATTCCTAATACAAAAGTGACGTCACCAAGATTTTTAATCTCAAAATTCCTTGACAAAAAATCTTATCATTTTATGTGACATGCCTATATCATTGGTGGCAAGCAATATGTTATCAACATACAAAATCAGGAAAATACACTTACTCCCATTAAACTTGTAATACACACAACCATCAACAGCATTAATCCCAAGACCAAATGAGATAATTACTTGATGAAATTTGTATTACCCTTAACGGTAAGCTGGCTTGAGCACATAAATGGATTTCTTTAATTTGTAAACGTCTCATTAATGTCTCCATTGAGAAACGTCGTCTTAACATCCATTTGATGTAACTCGAGGTCAAAATGTGCAACAACCTGACTTTCCTAAAAGAGTCTTTCGTAGAAACCAAAGGGAAAGTCTCTTTATAATCAATGCCATCATTCTATGTAAAGCATTTAGATACAAGATGAACTTTATATCTTTCCACATTACCTTTCGAATCACTCTTGGTTTAAAAATCCATTTAAGACCAATGGGCTTCGCACCTTCTGGTAATGAGACAAGATCCCAAACTTTATTGTCTTGCATATGCTTATACTCCTTATTTACGACATAAATCCACTTCTGAGAGTTAGAACCCTGCATGGCCTGATGGAATTGATTGGACCATCTTCCACCATTCCATTATTTCCTTATGTTCTTGGAAAAATACTATTTAAATTATCCGGAATAGCATTTTTTCCCTTTCTCTCGTGGATCTCCTTAATGACTTTAGTTATTGAGGTTGTTGAGTTTGTACTTCTGAAATTTACCTTATGTTGGATGGGAGGTTCTTCAATATTTTCGAATTGAGGTTCCGGATATGCTTGTTGATCAATGACATGCATAAAAAAATTTGCACATTGTCAAAAGCAATAGTAGGAATCGAAACCAATCATTCCTCAACTTCTTCCTTAAAGACAATATCTCTAACCTTATTTCTCCCCCAAACTCAACATCCTCAAATAATGTTACAGTTCCCGTTCCAAAAAATTGACTTAAGTGTGGGATTATAAAATTAATAGCCCCTCGATCACTCAGAATAACCAATAAAGTAGTTGTTTACTGTTTTGGAGTCCAATTTCTTTATGTGGCCTATAAGGCCTAGCCTTAGCTGGACATCCCCAAATGTGGAAATGCTTTAGACTAAGCTTTAAGCCTATCAAAAGCTCATAAGGTGTTTTAGCATCTGCTTTAGTTGGTATTATGTATGATCTTTATTCAAATGTCCAGAGTTATGGCAAAGGAAACAATCCTTAATGTCTTTATGTGGTTTCTTTTGTTCTGAACCCTTAACAACTTTATTTTCTTTATTTGTTTTCTTGCCCTTATCTTTAGAGGTGTTTGCCAAATGAACAGTTTCAGTTCTGTCCTGCTTCAACTTTTCTTCCTCTTGCACACAAAATAAAATGAGCTCATTTAGAGTTCATTTCTCCCTTTAACAGTTATAACTGATCTTAAATTGACTGAATTGTGTAAGAAGCTTACACACTTTGAAATAAGCTCATTGAGAGTCTATTTCTCCCTTTGACAATTATAACCAACCTTAAATTAACTGAATTGTGCAGGAAGCGATGTCAATACCAAATCCACGAGCAAGTCATTAGACAAGTCGAGTTTTAGTTCCTTAAGTTTTAAAGCAGTGTGAGACATCTACATGAGGTACTCCCTTATTTTCCATTGCCTTTATACTTTATTGAAATCAAGATTTGCATAAGCGTGCTTATTTCAGCCTTTTCGTTTTTCGCAAAACGTTTTTTAATTTCGGAAAGGAATTCATTGGCATCATTTACCTCCTCAGATACTATGTCACTAAAGGCTTCCGGAATGCCGCACTTAAAGATCATGAGACTCACGTAATTTAAACAATCCCACTTCTCAAAGTTCCTCATTTGATTAGATGAACTTTCATCCGTAAGAGGAACAGGTTGCTCAATCCTTAGTACACGGTCTAGATCCATGCAGCCAACGAAAAGTTAATGTTCTTGTTTTGATCCTTGAAGTTTGTTCCATAAATACATGGATTAAATTTGAGCTTATAGATATACTACTAGCAGAATTCGAAACCGAATAGAGAACACTTAAAACAAAATAGCTCACATAAATACCTTATTATGCAAATCATACTTTCAAATAATGGTAGGGCACATCACAAGATACCTAGCACAACATCAATATTTAGTCTTTGGAAAGAAATATTGACTTGTAAGTGGTACTCTTGGTGTAGTAATCAAATACTGACAGTAAGACATGTCAACCAACAAACCTTTCTTTGGACCGATTTATTGATCACACGTAAAACCAAATAACCATCACGTATTTATCACCACAAGTTCATGTGAAATTCGGGCCAAATATTGACCTTCCTTTGGGACGATCAATATCCGCATGAAATAACACACAAACACCTAATTTTCCCTTGGTGTAGTGATCAAACACTGGAAATAAGACATGTTAACCAATAAACCTTTCTTTGGACCGATTTATTGGTCATACGTTAAACCAAATAATTGCCACGTGTTTATCACCACAGGTGCATGTGAAATTCGAGCCAAATATTGACATTCCTTTGGGCCGATCAATATCCACAATGAATAACACACACAAATACCTTCTAATATTCAAAGTTAACTAATATCCACAAGAGAGGTTGCTTTGGCAACATGTTGCTTCAACTAATTTACTTTCGAATATTATATCACTCAAAAAATTCTGATGTACCAAGATTTGAAACTGAAATCACTGATTTGCATATATATATATTTGACTTTAGGATTTGAAGTATAGAATTCAAAACTTTAGAATAAAGCAATCCTTAAGTTACGAGAGTCAATTGCAATATTCTTAAACCTTAGGTGGCCAATTATGTGAAATTTTAAGCTTGAAAGGCTTAAATTACAATTTTCCCAAAACTTTATTGGCCAATTTAGAGAAATTTTAAACTTTAGGTCCCAATTTGAAAGAAAAACAAACTTTAGAGGTTCAAAATAGTGAATTTGGAAACTTTAAGGACTGAATTAGAAAATTTTCAAACTTTAGGGGACTGAAAATGAAAATTTTCAAACTTTAAGGGACCAAATTAGAGAATTTTCAAACTTTATGGACCAATTTTGAAAATTCTCAAACATTAGGGGCTGGATTAGAAAATTTTCAAACTTCAGGGATTGAATCATAAAATTCCATAACTTGAGAGTTCTTGACTTAAATAAATTATAACTTTAGGGGCTCAATTTATAAATTTTAGAACTTTAAGGGCCAACTTGAATAATTTTGTAACTTTCGGATTGAAGCTTTATTTCAAAACAATCAGAGAGGACTAATGTTGCAATTAACCATAATTATCTAAAATTGCAAAACAGTCCTCGAAGACTTCTAATTTCCGATGTAAGCCCCTTCTTCAAAATCAGATTTTCGCAACAGCTAGGGTTTTGTTTAACCTTAACGCCGCCCCCACGAACCGAAGAACGCAGCGCCAGCCTCCATCGCTTGCAGCGCCGCGCACAGCGCCAACCTCAACCCTGCAATGGCGCTGCTTTCCGGTATGCCACGGACAGCACCGCTTAGCAGTGGCAGCCCGTGTGCGCAGTGCTGGTGGCGGTGGTGCAATCGCCCATACCGCCATCATCCGATTCAACCATAACCGATTTCATCCACAAATTCAACACCAAACTTCACAAATTCATAACTCATCACCAAACTCAAACCCACTTCATTCAAATGCATATATTATATCACAAAACTAGGTTCGAAATTTCAACATTAGACTGATTACAGATCCAAACCAAAATGAAAAACCCAACATCCCAAACATCAATTCGAACTTCAAAATCAGATTCCTTCAACCGGCCATATATATGAATCTGAATTTAACCACACCATATGCAACCATACACAAAATCGAATCCAAGCATATACACATACATGTCGTTAGTTTGGTTTCATATATATGCGTTTGAAATAGATCTGATAATTCAACACGATGTCGGCTCTGATACCACTTATTAGAAAATTTTATCACAGACAATTATTTATCTACGATCCAAAATCATCATGCTGAATTATCAAGAATTAAATAACGGAAGTGGAAGCGTACCTTAATCAAATATGATTCACGATTAACGCTTCGACGGTTGGATCTTCCAAATCAATACGCAGTTCTTATTTTCTCTCTGATGATGGGATGTCAAAAAGAATGAACAGTACGTCTGATTCAGGGACCATAACCAACTTTATATACTGTATTGCCAGTTAACCTAATCCAGCCCATCATGAATTAGGTAATGGTCTGATATCTACACATAAAAGCTCATACATTAATTAGATGCATTAAAGCCCGATATATATATAAAATCCTTATTAGATCACTTTAAATGAGCTTAACCAAATTTGATAGCATTTTATTCAATACACAATAATTCACATATAAGCCCACACGATTGATTAAAATCCTTACATTTTGTTCACCTTTCTCAATTTGATATTTTTAAAGCGCCATTGTCTTTTAGTAATGTTGATTTCCGTATACACGCTCACTTCTTGTAATTAAATTCTTAGACAATGAACACAAGAAGCCAATGCTGTGATTTTATATTTGAATTTGCATACAAAATTCTATATTTATGATACAGTCCTATTTTATTTATTTAAAAAAGTTTGCTTCATGGAGACGTTCAATTTATTGACTAGGTTGTTCTATTTACGAGTGTGAATTGAGGAATTCATTATTTATTTATATTTTTCGCAGTTTCTTTTCAATTTGTTGGTATTATAGATGCAATATGTGGCTATGATTATTAATTTTCATGCTATTACTATTTTCTTGTGCTATGTAACAAAATGTAAATAAAAATAGTGATTTTTATTTCATGTTTGTGTCGCATTTACTATTACTAAAAGTCGTGATAGCTTAATATTTTACATATTAGCTTCAAATTCTTTAAGTTCAGTGGTTGTAACTTATTTCCAACACGATTTTTAAATCGTTTTGAACTTGCTGCATAACATGAGTTAGTGATCACTTTCTATCTTTATTATTATTTTTTTATTTTTTAAAAGGAATGTCCCGCTTTCTTAGATCAAGTTGCCTCCCATTGTTCCGCTCTATAGTTAGATTCACTGAAGTTTTCTACTACTTGAACATGTAGTAAAGAAATGTTACTTTATTTACTATAAATAATATTTTCATTCACGTTTTAGTCTTTATGGATGTCACTCATTGGCCATTTGCCTGTGTTTTGTAAAAGCCAATTTTTGGTTCGTAAACACAATTTCTCAAATTACTTTTTAACAACACACATTTTCTATCTCCATATGCAATCAATGATTTCGTATTTGAGCTTTTAGCACACAACTATATTAGAGCACGTGCATCTCATTAGTGATACGAAAATGGAGAGTTAAATGTTTTGTTAGCCACTAAACTTATAATCTTACCATGTATTACTTATTGAACTTTAAAATATTTTTGAGTAATTATTGAACTTTTATACGTTGTCGACTTGTCGTCCATCACTTATTCATCATATTTCATAAGTGCCTGAACTTTAAGATATTTTTAAGTGGACGTTGAACTTTAGCACGTTGCACTTCATCAATCACTCATCATGTTTCATTAGCTATTAAACTTATATATTCGTCACACTTTATTCACTAAATTTTAAAATGAAATATTATGAAATTCAGTGATCACTCAGTATCATTTTAAAATTCAGAAAGTAAAGCGTGACGGACGTACAAGTTCAATGACTAATGAGATATATTGAGTGAATGATGAGTATAACTTGTATAAGTTTAATGATTACTCGAAAATATATCAAAGTTAAGTGGTTTATGAAAGTGGTAAGTGATTAAGTGCGACGTGTTAAAGTTTAGTGATCACTCAAAAGTATTTTAAAGTTCAACAAGTAAAGCATGATACATGTATAAGTTTAGTGACTAATGTAACATTTATCTTGAAAATGGAATAGAAAAAAGTTTCACTCCATATCGTGAAGATAGACTTGTGTTCTTTTCCCACATAGATTAAGAAAATGTAATTAATGTATTGAAAATATTTAGGTTGCGTTCTCTCTATCGTTTCCAGCTATTTTCTGTTTTCAAAAATGCAGAAAACGCATTCTGTTATACTGTTTTCGAAAATAAAAATAGAATTTATAAAGAAAACAGAGAACGCAGTTTTGATGTTTTCTACGTTTTTTTTTTTACAAATCCGAAAACGCGAAAACACACGTTTTCACTTCTTCTTCTTTTTAAATTCAGCCAATACCATTTTTTTCCCTTTTACAAATTATAATTTCTAATATTATTTATAACTAAATTTTATTTTTAGTATTATTTACAAATTATTATTTATAGTATTATTTTTTGCTAAAATTTATTTCTAGTATTAGTTACAAATTATCATTTCTATTATTTATAACTATATTTTTTCTTTTACAAATTATCATTTCTAGTATTATTTATAACTAATATTTATTTTCACAAAACTCTAGAAGTTAGCTAAATAAGAATTGTTATTTTCATTCAAAAACCCTCGAAATACAAAATATTTTTATTTTATTTTAAAGAGTCTACATAATAATAAATTTTAAAAACTCTTGATTTTACCTTTTTAAAATAGGTAATGCTATTCTACCACCCGGTGTGTCACATTGGGTGTGTAACACTGAGGTTAGGAAAGTTTAAAAGATTTGATAAGCACTACTCATATCAACAAGGTGCTACTTCTTTTTCGGAAGTCCATCATTAGAAACTTCACAGTTAAGCGTGCTTGGCTTGGAGAAATTCTAGGATGGGTGATTTCCTGGGAAGTTTTTTCGGGTAGCGTGCGAGTGAGGACAAATCATGCTGAAAAAACTCGTGTTGGTACAGTAGGGACAGTACGTCGTCATCTAACGGTCGGGACAGCTAGTCAAGTAGTACCCGGGTCGTTAAAGGTGCCATCCCCCTCATATGGGAGGTGGGGTCGCTCATTATGAGAGCGGTCTCACACACACCCATTTGAGGTTGTGGCACCAGTGTGACAAATTTTAGGTGGTAGAATAACATAATTCTTTTAAAATAAAGAATGTATTAGACTCTTCAAATTTAGAAAATCAAAACTCATTTTCTATTTTTACTTTATAATGATAGAATTTAATCAATTACATATTTCAATACTTTACTTATCAATTATTTCAACAATATTCGAATGATGAGTGATTTATATCTAAACAAAATATCATTTTCTGTGATCAAGAAAGTTATTTCAATCCACAAAATACCATTTTATAAATTTATTCGTAAGCAATATAATTACAAGTACACAAAAAAATTTTCTGAAAAATTCAAATAGAACGTGCTTACATCTTTTCATTTTTGAAAACAATTTTCATAAATAACAAATCAAACGCATTTTCAACAATTTTGAAAACAACTCTGAAAATAGAAAACAGAAAACATTTTCGAAAATAAAAATAGAAAACTGAAATATAAAGAGAACACGGCTTAATTTTTTCTTACATTTTACTAATATATTCATACATTAAATAACTTAGTAAATATGATTGTTTTATATTTGTTGATAGGCATGGGCATGGTTCCATATGATTCTAGTTCCTAGGGAACAGAACCGATGGTTCTCTTGAAAAAGGAACCGTTGATTCTTTTTGCAAGAGAAGAACCAAACCGTTCAGTTCTTTTGGTTCTGATTCCGATTTTCTAAACTAAAAATTTCAAACTTCAACAATGAAGCAGCCATGGTAGATTTCGAGTGGTAAGATTCGTAGACGGTAAAGTCATCGACCTTGATCAAAATGTGAATACAACACTCAAAATCCTTGACATAAAAATATTCACTCCCTTTCAGTCCACCTTTTCATGAAACAATCGCATAAGTCCAGCAAATCCTTGAAAACAAGATAAAAATTAATTGTAAGATGAAGAGTAATGATTTATTATTTGTGTATTCTTGAAGAATTGCTGACTGAAGATTTGACAGTTGAAGGTTTGAAGCTGAACGACAGAACCAGTAAAAGAAAAATGATTTTTGATCTATAATTTTTCGTTTATTACTTGTTTTGCTTGAATTTATTGTAATGTTTAATGAATTAATAGTTGTTAAGTAATTGATATTAATTAATGGACTGGATAACAAGCATTAAAATCAGAAATTGATAATTTTTTAAATTTTTTTTAAATTTATATTTTGCTCTGGTTCTGGACCAAGAACTAGAACCAGAATCAGAACCAGAACCGATTTTGATAGAACATAACCAAACTGGGACCGAACTTAAAGTTCCAGTTATTTGCACAGGCCTATTGTTCATGACAATGGATATTTAATAAGGGCATATTAGAATATTTAAAAATATCTAGACTTTCAATAAGAAAAAGTGATTTATAATTTGAAACATAAAAATAAGGAATACAATTGGGGCAGAGGTATCTAACATTTTAAAAACGTTCCAACAGGGTGTCCGAGCATTGTACCTTGACATCACCATCTCAAATCTATGGAAAAAATATGCAATCAAAGGACTTTGAACGGTAACCATCCAAATGTCCATTTAGTTTAATCCACGCGATGAATTTGGGCAAAATTATCTCCACCAATTCACAATCCTCAGATTTTCTATTCAAACAAGCTGGAAAAGAGGTGGGTGGGCAGCGAGGCACACCTCACCAACCAATCAAATTCCTTGTGGATATGGAATATGTTCCCACGGTGGGAAACATATCATCCCTCCTTCAAACAAGTCCCACATTCTCCACAGTTCGACTATAGCCACAAGAAAGAACCCTGCTTGTTTAAATTATACAATAGAGTTTGGGGGTTGATTGGTCGCCAACAAGTGGTTATAAGTGTAGATAATACCGTCAATATTTTTGGGTGATAGTGCATACATAATTAAGGGGTTTACAAATACAGATTTCAAAAATAAGACAAAACTTAGATATATTCAAAAATCAGGTTTAAATTAATATTAATTAATTATGTCAAATAATTAAAAATATTTTATTAATTATGCATATTAAGGTCACAACATTACATAATTTTCATGTCACAAACACATATTTTAGGTCACAAATTTCATAACTGATTTTAAGGTCACAAATTACAAAATCATTAGGTCACACAAATGTAAAATTAGTCAATCTTGACTTTTTTTTAGGTCACAATGTATTAAATTATTAGGTCACAAGTTTCGGAACTAATTTCAAGGTCACATAAATGTCAAATTAGTTAATCCCGACTTTTTCTAGGTCACAACGTATTAAATTATTAGGTAACAAGTTTCACAACCGATTTCAAGGTCACAAATAAATCATTTGGTCACACAAATGTCAAGTCGACATTTTGAACAATCAACACCTGCTAGGGGTGGACATCGGGCGATTCGGTTCGGGTATCTCAAGAATCGGAATCGAACCATAATTTTCGTTCTTGTAAAATGGAACCATTCGGTTCCATTGAATCGTAAGAACCAAACCAGAAACAAACCATTCTGTTTTGGTTCGGTTCGGTTCCAATTCGGTTCTACAACAATAATTATTTTTCGAGGCCTTATCGAGGAGTATCAGGCCTCGGGAAGCGAGCCAATAACTTGAAACAAATTTTTACTGAATATACCAAGATCAAGGATTTCGAAAGTCCTTTCACCCCGAAGTAGGGCTGGGCAAAAACCGACCCAACCCGATCATCCCGCCCAAACCGACCCAACCCGATCGGTTTGGGTCGGTTTTTCATGAAAATTGGGTTGGGTTGGGTTTTTTTTTTTTTTTAAATTTTCGGGTTGGGTCGGGTTGCGGGTTGGGTGAACAACCCGACCCAACCCAACCCAACCCAACCCAACCCAACAAAAAAAAAGACGTTTTTTTTTTTTTTTTTTTTTTTTTTTTTTTTTTTTAAGTAATGAAACTTGACTTATTTAAATATTGATTGAACATATTTTAATTTTATTAGCAAGTGTTCAATTTATTGTATTTTTGATTATTGTAGTGTACATAATTGATTTTGAATTAAAGATAGATTCTTGAGTGTTTTTTTTTTTTTTTTTCAAAAATTTTACTAATTGGGCCAAAGCCCAAACCGACCAACCCGACCCAACCCGATCGAAATTTGGTGGGTTGGGTTGGGTTGGGTTTGAATTCGTAATTGGGTTGGGTTGGGTTGATTTTTTATCAACCCGACCGTGGTGGGTTGGGTTCGGGTTGGGCAAAAAACCGACCCAACCCGACCGACGCCCACCCCTACCCCGAAGAAAGCATAAGATTCTCCATAAAACAGAAGATATTCATAAACTAAAATAAGAAAGAAATGACATAGAAGGTTTTTGGAACATGACAAGAAGTGAGATGAATCATGAGTTTTAAATGTATTATTATTAATTATTTTATATATATATTTAAATATTTAATTAACTTCATCATTGTCATTTACAACTTTGCTTATTAATAAGTTATAATCATTCTATTTTCATTTACTAAGAATTTAAGTCAAAGTGTAAAGTTAAAGGTTACAATGAGGTAACGACGTAACAAATATCATAAAAAGAACTTAATCAATTTCACTTTACCCAAAAAAAATTACAAATTCTTTTAATTTTTAGTTTTAGGACAACCAATTAAAACCATAAAAAAAATAAACAATGATAAAAAAATCTGGTTCTAACTTCGGTTTTTCAGTTCTAAAAGCAGAATCGAGAATCGAATCAGAAGCAATCGGTTCTCGGTTCCAAAACCTATTTCCTATTTTATTTTTTTTAAAATCATATGGTTCCGATTCGATCATATCGATTCTGATTTTTTTGCCCACCCCTAACACCTGCAATAGCCTCACCATCACCATCACCACCACCACCATCGTTACCGTCGCCACCGCCACCTAGCCACTGCGACCTCCACCACCACCAGCAAAATTGCACACGATCTCCAAATTTCAAAACTAAAATCTCTCCCCTCACCACCGCACACGTAGAACAACACCTGCAGCCGCCTACGCCACCGCATCTCCACCACCACCAGCAAAATTGTGCACGATCTCCAAATTTCAGAACCAAAATCTCTCTTCCCCCTAACCACCGCACATACATAACACCATCACCGCAAACAACTCTGACGACCGTCATCGCACAATCCCACCCCACAACATGCAACAAAACAGCCCCACCCACCAGATTCGAGTAGAACCATCGTCACAGAATCAGATCGCAAAACACCTATCACCACCTACCAATTTAAAAGGCAAATCACAAAAGACACCGCCAGATTCGAGCAGCACAAACATCACAGAATCAGATCCCAAACAGAAGCAACGACACTGCTGCAAAAACAAATTAGCAAGGCCGCTACTTGTGCGCGATGCAACAACAGCAACGAACTCCGACAAGAATAGATATGGGCGATGGGGAAGGGGTGGTGGCCTGATAAACAAAAGATGATGGAGAGAGTATAATATGTAGGAAAAGAGAAATTATTAATTTAACGTTTGAAATAGTGTGAAATAAAGATAAGATTCGGTAATTAATTTAATTTTAGAATATTATTGTTTAATTTTTTTAATTAATTAAAACCTGAATTTTGAAGTAATTCAAGTTTGATCTTATTTATGAATTTGGTAATTATAAAGTAGGTACTGGTGTAATTTTCACTTTTGAAAATGTTAGAAACCCTACCTGCAAATTACCCTTTTTCATTAGAAGATAAATAGAGACTGATTGAGTAATTAACTTTTGTTTTGATACATTACTACATTGATCAAAAGATTAAAAAGAGTGCTGTCAGTTTGCGTGAGAAAGTAAATTTCTTTTTTAACAAAATTTTCATCTACTCCTTGAACAAATAAATTCAAGCTTCAAAGAGGCATACTGAACTCCATACAAGTAACGGACCGTCAGGCCCATCAATTTCCCTTTCAATTTCTGATGAATTTGAAAAGAAAAGAAAAAATGATACTTTGGAGAGACTATAAATAGTAATAGAATACTGAGAAAGTACAAAACTCAAGTCTATTTTGGTTTCTAAAACCAATACCAGCCCATCAATAATAAAAACTCTCATTCCTACATAATCAAAACATGAGCATACACATCCGTGTATTTCAATACATATGGAAATTATCCCCAAAGACAAGTAATACACAACCTGTTGCATAAAATCTTAAGCAGAGCCTCAAGAACTTCATATAGACCGCAGATCATAAATATCAATAGAATCAATCAATCTTACATCACTGGTAGTACATTAGCTGATGGGCAGCAGCAGCGTTCTGAAAACCGCCATCATATAAGGCTTGGCTTGCTCCCACGCCCATGCCCATAGATGTTTGCTTCAGAGGATCTTGGCCCTGGGCATGCATGAGGGCACCCATTCTGCTCATTGCAAGTTGCCGCTCATAAGCCAACAGTTCAGCGGCTGAAAAGTTCGGGATGTGTGAGGGAACAGGGAGTGGCATTGGGTTTGAGCTCGTTCCTGGTGGAGTTGGCTTGTTACCCCATGAGCACTGAAGCCATTCAAAAAATCATTGACAAGTTTGAGTGAAAAATAGAAACAAAAACCATTTTCTGTTGATCAATATGCAGTGAAACAAATCGTTGAGACGAGAAAAGGACTGCAGAGCAAGAAAAAAAAAGGAGAAAAGGAAAATTGCTTGGAGATGAGGAACTAATAGTGGAATTCTAAAAACTTTCAGCTGAATTCCCTCTCCACAAACATTGTTACTTATATTCTTTAATTCTAAATAAATAAATCTCGATCTTTATATTTCATCATCAAAGTAGACACTGGATTACCTCTCAATAATACAAACTGAAAACCAATATATGTCTAAAATCATTACCAAACTCTAGCTTGCAACAACTTTGAAATTCGGAGCTTACCATATACCAATTTGCTCTCAGGAAGTGTAAAAGAATTGAGCATCCTCTAGGTAACATAACTGAAAACCATTTCAGCCCAAGCCACTACCAAATTGTGTAGTCCACTAAATTCCTAAAATTTGTAGCATGTTACTAACCATAAGAACCTAACTTGTTAAAACTTAATGAGTCAGTCTCTACCTCTACCAAGGTCAATACTACCACGAGAAAGATGGAGGCCACAAGCAATGAATATAAATGAATCAACGTGTCGATGCCATAAGCATGAACACAAACCTTAATTTGTCTGCCACCAAGAAACGACTGAGTATTTCCCATTGAAATGGCTGTAGCTGCCTCAGCATGGGTACTGTATCTTACAAAACCAAATCCCTTATCACGCTGAATCCGAACTTCTTCAATTGCTCCAGCACCAATTGCATGGAAGTGGCGATGGAGGTCAAGTTGGGTTACCTGACAAAATGAAGGCATGAACAGAAAGTGTCATGAAATTTGCAGTTCAAGATTTTTAGTTACTTAAATTCTTATGTTCAGCAGAAGCATCAAGAAACAGAATTCCATGCAGATAGAACTAATGGGTAAAGTTTGTGTAAATAGAACATGCATGCTAATCTCACACTATTTATCAAATATCTCAAGGGGTTTAATTTCCGTCTCTTCTATTTGGATTGAAGAACCAAATATAAGATGTAAATTGACTGTTGAATTGGATCAAAAGGAGCCCCTATAACCCTTCCTGCTATGTTCACACTAAAATGACCAGCTTTACACTCTTTTTTTTAGGTGGTGGAACAAGTCAAAAGGGAAGTGGTTCTTGCCTCTGGAGCAAGATTGCCAACATACACAGTAGTGTATTGAGGGTTATTCTCAGGAGCATCACTATTTGCAGCCTCTTTAACATCTTCTGCAAAAGAAAAAATGTAAAAAAGGAAAAGATAAAGCGAAAGCCAAAATGTATAAAACTCTTAATTGGTGTCAACTAATACAAATGAATCACAAAATTCCACCTAGACAGAAAGATCCATGTCACGACCTGCTAATTGAGAATGTGCATGGACTACCGGGCGCTTAAAAAGGTAATCATCAAAAACAAGTATCCAGCTGGTAATGGCTTATGGAGTTCCATAAAGTGGTATCTAAATATCCATTAGGGTCCATTTATTTCGCATGTAATGAATGAGTTCTCAAAATTACATTATTCCATGAATTTCAACTTAAGAATTAACGAGTAAGAATTTAAAGGTATGATTCTGGATCATCTTGAGATACAAAATATAGATTTATAATTCAGTCTCAACATATTAAATTATCAATTTCTATGTGATATCAAATCAACAAATGAACATATTTTACTTGGAAATTTGTGAATTCTCACGTAATTTCCATGGCAAATAGACTCTTAAAGAACTAGTATTATAATATTGCAAGCCTGGATTTTTTTAGTTTCAAGCAATGACAAACGGTCAAAATCTTAGCAAAAGATAATTTTTCCAACTGTTTCTCATTAATATCATTGTCAATTCTCCTGAAGACTTTTTCACCTGAGGAGCCATTCGTTAGTTCCACAAAGCTTTTAACATCTGAACTCTGCTTGTCATCGCTGGCACCAGCACCTTTCATGGCCCAATTGCAGCGTATCTGTCTATTGCCAAGCCATTTTCCTAAGAGGTTGTCATGAAAACAGTAGCGAGTAAGTTACCAATTCTTTATGTTCATTTATACTTATTAGAAGTTTACAACATAATTTTAATGCCAAGAAATCTAAATACAATCGTAAGAAAACAGTGCAACAAGAACTGAGGAAAATGATTGCTCAACATTGTTCTCACCAGTTAGATCATTGATTGCACTTTGAGCATCCTGAAGATGGAAATTAAACATTAAATAAACATAGAAGGATATTATAGTTCACGAAATAATAATAATAATAATAATAATAATAATAATAATAATAATAATAAAAACAAAATGCAATAAAATGAACCTGCTGATTTCGGAAAGACACAAATCCATACCCCTTAGAACGTCCAGTTTTTTGGTCCCACATAACCCTCGCATCTCTAAGACCAATAAAAAATTAGCACTTCTGGAAATGAACTAATACACGGAAACAGCAGCATAACTATTTATTTGGTCTCTACATAATGGCAAGACTCAACAACCCCCCCTCCCCCCCCGGGGCCACTCGTACAAACTCAACCACCAACGGCAGCTACCACCTCTCCCCTCCTAAGCACAAGAAGACTACACAGAGAGAGGACACTCTACAACAGCAATGAATTTCAAGAAAGTGAGGGCACAAACTCATACAGAAAAGGAAGGGAAGAGGGAGAGGGAGGGAGGGAGAGAGACTTACGAACAAGTAGAGTAGACAGAAAAGCATGCAAACAACATGGCATCAGTAACCTCTGGGCTCAGATCACCGACAAAAATATTGTAGTGGCCTAGATAAAATGCATAAAATATCATCACGTTAAAATCCATACACTACCCAATAAGGAGCAAAAGCACCAAAAACCACAAGTACAAAAAACATGAATCTATGGATTTACTTGATGTGTCCTCCCTCTGACCACTGGTATATGCCCAGTTAACTTTGATAGGCTGCCCAAACCTGAAAATCACAGAATAAGGCATAAATATATAGGTTTATAAAATGCAAGGTTGCTTTGCTGTTGAAGTTTGAATGCTTGAAACTTACAGATGCCTTCCATTGAGGGAGATTATTGCAAGTGAAGCCGATCTACGATCAAAGTAATGAACAAATCCATAAGATGACTGCATAGGGCAAAAATAAATACATCAAAAACGATGTGATCAAGAATTTGAAACCCGCAAAATTATAATAAGAAATCATGAAAACAGCACACAGACTGAACCTTTTCTTTTCTAACAAGCTTGCAGCCTTCAACAGGACCAGTACTTGCGAAAACTTCTTGAAGAAGTGGTTCAGTCACCTGGGTGTGTATGTTTCCGACATACCTGCATTTTCTCATAAATAAAAAACCTAGAAATTCAAAAAGAAAAGAATACAAAGAAAAATAGATGAATCGATAAGAACCCCTCCATATAATATGTAATGAGATGATAACTAATAAGAAAACATCACACAATTCAAACCGGTGAACTATGAAATAAAATTTGTTCAAAAACATAATAACACAGACACTGAATATGTTATAAAAGTTTAACTCCGTTGATGTAAATGAGTAAAACAAGAAAAAAAGTATCTAGTGATGCATCAATCTATACAACACCATTACATTATATTTAGGAAAAATTAAGGACTAACACGTTGCATACATTGCACAAGTAAAGCAAGCATGTAGCTAAGAGAAGAAAAACAGAATGTCTGAACGAGTACGACACTTACACACTGCGGCATGTACTTGGATCAAACCCAGGAGGCAAATTTCCACTGAGGATTGGCTCAATCTGCAAAATAAAAACTCAATAATAATAATAATAATAACAACAACAACAATAATAATAACAATAATAATTAAGAACTTCTTTAACAAATAACAACGAAAGAAGACTAAATAGCACCAATTGCTATATTCAAATAAAAAAATGAAACTATATGATTGGTAAAAGGTCAAACATTTAACCCCTGTTTGGTACTGAGATTTTTGAACTACTTTTCCCCAAAACTCATTTTCAGCCACAAATTTATAAGGACTCACTTTCACACTTTTCAACTTCATATTCTCTCAAAAATCTAAATTTCTTCCAAAATATCCTACACCAAACGGGCTGCTCTTCGCTCTGAATTTGTTCAATATTTCAAACCAAATTTTATGACATATCTTTTGATACATTTTTGTCCGTATGGCAATTAACTACTGGCTCATATTAATTCTGTTCAAACTTCTTTTTCTTCTGAATCGCACCCATTTCTTCTTATTCTCTCAAAAATCTAAATTTCTTCTAAAATATCCTACACCAAACGGGCAAACCAAATTTTATGACATATCTTTTGATACATATATGTCAGTATGGAAATTAACTACTGGCTCATATTAATTCTGTTCAAACTTCTTTTTCTTCTGAATCGCGCCCATTTCTTCTTTTACAGTTCTGCATTGGCTAAATGTTTCTAACAATAATGGTATCCAACTACAGTGGTCGGAGATAATATTTAACTTCACCAAATAGTCCAAATCCAACCCCTTACCTTACCTTCCCGCTCCCCCCAACCTCTTCCTGTAATTTATTCAGTCTTAACAGATATTCAAGCCCCAAAAACATATTAAGCTTCTTAGGTAAAAAACAAAACACGTCATTACAAGATTCCAGATGAAAGTGAATAAGTGTGTGAATGGTGGAAGTCACATATTACAAAGGAAAAAAAATATTAAAATAGTGTTTGAATGGTGGAAGTCACATATTACAAAGAAACGTAGCGTTACTGGGTCCAGAACAGGCATTGGAGTCAAAAAATACCCAGAAGAAAAAAGAACCAAGATGGGAGATGAACTTCATAACATCCAAAAATTACAGCAAAAGCTGTAAATTCAAACATTAGATTCCAAAACTCATGCGCCCGACAAAAGACTTCAGCTATCAAAAATAAGAATTTTAAAAACAATACATTGCTTGTAGAAAGGAAGCTGAAGCAAAATCAAGAGGAAAAAATTGAAAACCCTGGAGAGCAAACTAACAATCATCAATCTAAAATTCATTGACATGTTGCATCACAAGAAGAAAAACTGCAATAAAAAATTGATAGTCACGAGAACAAAATAATTGCTCGCTTCAAAACGATTTGGCAAGTTCGCAATACGAGGAGACCTCAGCAAACACGGTCAAGAGAAAATGATCGAAATTTCAAATAAAGATATAAAAGTGAAAAAGTTAAACCTGAGGAGGAGGAGCTAAAAGGCCAGGATGATAAAGCGACTGCTGCTGAAGGAGAGCCTGCTGCATCATCGCCTGTTGCTGCTGTTGTTTCAGCCTCTGGTTCTCCATTTTCAAATGATCGTGATTTTACTCAATCGAGGGATAAATGCTTTCTAGGGTTCGGAAATGGATTAGGAATTGTTGGGAGAGAACGAAATGGGTATCGAACAGAAAAAAATAAATAAAAAGAAAAAGACAGAAAATTAAAAGAAATCTGGAAAGGGAGATAAATAATATTTATAAGAAAAAATTTAATGACACGTGGATGGGGAAAATGAAGCTCACGATTTGGGCATGTCTTAGTGGTCATGTGCTCAACCTTCTCCTACTCGATCTCAAGCTCGAATTCTAACACCACCCCTTTTATTCCCTTTGTAAAAATTTAAAAAAAAATTTAAAAAAAATTTTTTAATAATTTTTTATTCTCTAGATTCCCCTTTAGTTAACCTTGTTTGGTGTTGGAGGTTTTTCAAGGAAGTTTTGGATTTTGAAAAAAAATTGTGATTGAAAAAGTGTAAAAATTGATGAGTCTCAAATAAATGAATAATTAAGAGCATGTTTGATAATGTGAAAACTTTTGATGTTATGATTTTTTTTTTGTTTTTTGATGAATGCGTGGTTGAAAAAGGTATGAAAAGTCAAAAACTGTGGACTTGACTATGAATGAATGATTGAAATTGAGTTTGAAAAATTGTGGTGATATTTTTTCCTTTACCAAACAACCTCTAAATATGAATTTGAGAGAAAAAGTGAAAAAACACTCAACACTACAAAATAAGCTCTCATAGGATAATTTTATGTGAATTCATAATTTATTTTTTGATTTTTAATCTAATATTTTCTAAAAATATTATTTTTCACAAAAAAACTATTTAAAAAAAAAAATCTACATCAAACAATTAAAAAAATCACTAAATTACTTAGACCTCTTAAAATATGTTGCATAAATCTTAAAATATCACCAATACTGGAGAGTTTATAATTTTGGTTTATTTATATTTTTAAGGTAAAATATATGGTTAAAAAGTGAAAAGAGAAAATGTGTATAGTTAAAAATTGATTTGATAATTTGTGATTTTTATGTTGTTTATAAATTGTTTTATGAATTACAAAGGCTAAATGATTTTCTTGGCCCGTTAAATTATTTTTGTGAATAGATTTTATGAAAACTGATATTTTTGGAAAATATGTAGTTAAAGTAAAGGAAAGATATGAATCCATGTCTAAAATAATTTTATTAAGAGATTATTAAATGAAAAATGAGTTTTAAAGAATTTGTATTGACCATGAACTGATTTTTCCTACTTTGATAATTGAAAAGAATAAAAGATATTCATTTATTTTTTCATGCAATTTCTTATTATTTGATTATGTTAATGACAGAAGTTAGATAAAATTTACAATAATTTTAGGGGACATTTTAAATTGACATTATGAAGTGACATTGCGACATGTTAAATATGTATTGGATGGTGTAAATAATTATTCCATTAAGTTAAGATAGATAAACATTATGACATATGTTAAATGATGCAACATGCACGAAGTAAAGAATTTCCCATATCTTAACAACTTGTTTGTTTTCACAATTTATTTATTTATTAATTTTTATTTTTTAACTCACCCACCATAAGTGATGCTAGAATCTGAAGTCACTTGTAATAAAAATCGTTTTCATTACTTGAGCTAAGCTTTGATCTCTTTTTCATATAAAATTTATATAACAATTTAAACAATTTTGTGTAAAACTAATAGTAAGCACGGATTTTGTACGTCTTTTGTAAAAGATGAATGACACACGTAATGTTTTTGAAGTATTACTACAATTAATATTTTATTGAAAAGTTTCATCGATTTCCTCGATATATATATATATATATATATATATATATATATATATATATATATATATATATATATATATATATATAAGTGTATTGTATATATAAGTGTTTTAATTAAAATTAAGAGTGTCATTGACAAATGATAAAAATATTTAAGTGTATTGTAGATTAATATAAAAACTAATAATGTTTAACGAAAAGAAATTAAATTTTAAATGTAATATTGACCTAAAACATAACAATTTAAGGCTAAAATGGGGAATAAAAAGTTTTTCACTCATTCACAATTATTATTATTATTATTATTATTATTATTATTATTATTATTATTATTATTATTATTATTATTATAAATTGTATATTTAGATATATTGTAGATGTAGATTAAATTAAATAAATGAAAAATATAATAATATGAAATTATATTATAATTTTGTAAATTGTTATATAATAAATGTAACGAATTATTTAATAAAGGGGTAAGGATAAAATGGGTGTATAACTAAATATATGATGGTAAAATAGGTATTTAAAAGTTTTTCTCCATCCACCCCTTTTATATATTGTATGTATGTATGGATGTATGTATGTATATATTGTATTGTTGGCAGTGCCGTACCGTAATTGTGAGGGCCTAAGGCGAACTTCTAAATTGGGCCCTCGCATTTTCATTTTTTTTTTCTTTTTTCAACAATGGGGCTAACAAAAGTTGAAATCAACCAAACTAAAGAAGAATTTTAATAACTAAATATATTAATTATTTATATTAATATTTAAAGATGCATATCCTACATCCATAATCCCTGTGTGAACTGCTGATACCATCATAGGCTAAATTGGTAGAAAGAAAGCTGAAGATGCCATCAGTAACTTCGGGTACTCATTCCTAAGTGCCCTGGACAGACATTGCGAGAAGAATCAAGTTCTGGTTTCCATGTAAGTGTTGCAAAAGAAAACGAATATAAAACTCCAATTGTTATAGATAGATTAAAAACATTCTTGACAGTAAATGGGTAAAGAATCCAAACTCGGTTTTTACACATAATACAAAATTCATGATGGATTAGAAGTGAGAATTCAAAGATTATCTGATGAATAATGATGCCCCATGTCTGGAGGTGAGCGCCATACAGTTTGAGAAGGGATGCGGGCGTCTGGCGATGTCGGCAAGCAGGGGAGTTGGGGAGCCAAAAAGAAGTTCGCCACTGTAGTGAAGAGCCAAAAAGAAGTTCGCCACTGTACTGAAGAATCGAAGATGGAAGAAGAACAAGTCGAGGGCTTTTGATTTCAATTTTATTTAGGGTTTTGGGTTGGGATTTAGTTGAGAGATTTGGTATGGAACAATTGGCTTTGGTGTTTTTAATTGGGCTCTAGTTAATTTGCAGCGATGTTTTTTATTGGGCTCCCACCTAAAATCCTTCTTTTTAATAAAATAAAATGATGACCAATTTTGGGCCCAAGGCGGCCTCTACTGGGCCTTGCCTCAAGTTCGAGCCTGATTATAGATATATGTATATGTATGCATGTAGATGTAGATAAATTGTAAATTGTAGAAGATAGATAGATGTAGATGAAGGTTTAATGCAAGTAACTTGTAAATAAAATAGCTGCATTAATTATAAGATTTGTTGAATTAGAAGGTAAATTATTGCTACAGTAAATAGTCTTTTTGGTGTTTTTTATGGTTTTAAAGTGATTTTTAATTTTTATCGATGACATCTTTATCTTTTCTCATTAATGGTGTACCTAGTGCAAATTTAGACCATTGAGGGAGCTTCAACAGTCCAAAATTAGCCCCTGTTTGGTAAAAGTTTTTTCGTTTTTAAACAAAGAATGTGATGTTTTTGAGGTAAAATATGTGGTTGAAAAGTAATTTGAAATTTTTTGTGATTAAAAAGTGTTTTGGGGAAATGTATTATCTACCAAACGGAGGCTTAGTCCATCAAGTGGTTGTCAAGTTGTTAAAGAAATAAATGAGATGTATGGGCCAACTTCAAGTAAGAAAGTTAACATCTTGAAGTTAATTATTACTATAAACTCAAACAATTTTGCTCCCCTTCCCGAGTAAAAAAGTTAACATCTTGAAGTTAACTATTAGTTTCAACTTAAACAATTGTGCTCCCCTCCTCGTGATGGGGAGGGGAGCAAAATTCCCGCCCCCCTCACAAAGGGAGAGAGAGGGGAGCAAAATTTTCAACTCAAATACATCAATCCATATAACAATCAATTTTGGAGCTCTTTGTCTTGGAGCATCTTCAATTGCAAGCCATCTGGACTCCCATATGTGATTGGTTGAAGTAAGAAACGAATCTTCAAAGGAGTTAGAGAAAGGGTGTGGCATAAGATGCAAAGAAATTCTCACCAAGATTGTGAAACAAAAATAATGATCTATACCATGTGAATATTCCAATTGCATAAGGGATTATGTGATAACATGACGAGGCTGATTTCCCCTTTCTTGTGAGGCAAACAAGATGGGAAAAATAAATTACAATGATTATTGATGCTGTAAAAATTCCTAACCTTGACATGGCAAGATCTGAAACTGTTTGATCATTGAAAAAGATTGATTGATTCCCATTTAACGTGCAAGAAAGACGAGGAGGATTCTCTCTATCACCCTTCTAGTGTAAGAAATAATTTTCGGAAGAGAGAAAGTAGAAAGAGATATAAAGCTAGTAATTGTGTTGATAAATCAATGAATTATTTGACCAAAGGAACTGTATTATAGGGCTCAAGCCCGTAACTCTCTCCTAGTAGGAGAAAGAGTCCTTATTGTATAAACTTACCTTGTAATAGAGAAATCTTTATAAGGGTTGAAATTTCCCTCTAGGGGAATTTACCTTATAAAAGGATGTATATGATTTTGGATCCATGACATGGCCGATTTACCAGGACACATAAATAAAAGATAAAATGTGGAAGATAACTTACTTGGGTTCCAAGCATGATAAGGGTTGGGAGAAATCGACTTGAAAGTTTATGAATAAGATCATTGTGTAAAAATCAATTCCGTTGCCCAGTCTTAAAGTGAGGTCAAGCCCGAGCACATAATACGACCTACTGGATATTATTAATAGGAGATGTATGACCATGATTGAGAAAATTGACCGACCTTATTTGAATGGATCGACCTTAAAATAGGTCGATCTTTGCTGAATGGACCGACCTTGGAATAGGCCGACCATAGCTGAGTGGGCCGACCTTGAAATAGTCCAACCTTATTAGGAGACTCGATCTTGATTCTTGGATATATGCTCTTATCTTTGATAATTAAGATAGGGACGTTTCAGACCGATCATTAGCCGATGTACGTCAGAGGTTGGGCTCCAGCCTCTAGAATTATGTCATAATAAGTCTAATTGTTGCTTTGATAAGGTTAAGGCCGTGCCATGAAACATATGTCTCACTTTTAGCTGAATTTAGCATTTATCAAAGCTCGAAAACAACTAAGAGGGGTCTTACATGTCCGACCTCATGAGCTTCATTAATTCACAAGACAAGATCTTGCCCTTTTCTTTGTGAATAATTGTTGATCGGTAGAGGTCATGCCTTAGACCCGATCTCAGCAATTTTATTAATTCGCAAGTAAAGGCCTTTCCTTTATGATTAATTGTTGATCAGTGGAGGTCATTCCTACTGTTGACCTATGGTCAATTTGACCTTATTGTTTTGATTATAACAAACAAGAATTTATTGTGTTGCTAACAAGTGTGCTTCAAGTGTTTCATCTATTGATAAATATTCAAAGCACTCAATGTTCAAATCGTCTCTCAAGGATATAAATCAAAATTATGTGATCGAGCACATGAGACGCAAAGAAGATCATGAAAGAATTGAAGATATTCAAAGATCAAAATTGAGGTTGAAAAGCATGACATGAAGATCAAGAATTCAAGCATACAAGATTAGAGTTGATTTAACATATGTAAAGGTATAACACTCTCAATCTTTAGCGATGAAATTCAACGAGCTCGAAAATGATTTTTATGCATCAAGAAACTTACTTGAAAATTCATCAATTGCATTAAAATGATTTTCGAAACATAACATAAAATAGTTTTTGGAAAAATAAACTTTTCGATGTAAAAATAAAAATTCATGTTTTTCTACTTTCGGTCGACCGAAAGTATACTTGATCGACCGAAAGTCTGGTCGACCGAAATATCTGTTCAACCGAAAGTTTAAACGGCTATAATGTGTAACGGCTATTTTTATGATTCGGTCGACCGAAACTCCAGAACCGGTCGACCGAAACTGGCTGAACTTGAAATTCTTCATCTATAAATAGCCATCACATTTGCATTCAATTTCAATAACTTAGAAAACATTTTATACAAACTTTCTTGTGAAAATTTATTGTTCTTACTTGGTTTATATTCATCTATTATTTTCATAAAACTTTGATTGATCTAAACTTTGTTTTATCAAATTCATCAAAGTTTTTGGAAGAAAGTTTTGTGAAGATTTTTGGTTTTATATTGTTTAAACTTCTTCAACATCTTCACACTATATTGGAATTGAAGTGTAAGTTTCTCTTTGTTCTAAACTTGTTTTAATCTTTTACAAGAGAGAAATTCCAATTGAGGAACTTTGATTATTTGTGCTACAATTTTCATTATCATTTGATTCATCAAAGTTCCATTGCTTAAACACTTTGAGCTTAACTTATTGTTAATTATTCAAGTGTGGCATCTCTTGGTACTTAATTTGATTCAATATTTTAACAAGAGATCATTTGAAAAACTTTGTTTGATTGCATCGAACTTTTCATTATCATTTGCATCAAAGTTTTTCTCTAACACTCGAGCTTAATTCATTGCTATCTATTGAAGTGTTAGCCTAACTCTCTCAATACTTAATTTGAGTATATCATTTGTCAAGAGAGTTATTTCAATTGTAAATTCAATTCATTATATCTTATGGTTTCGAGAGCCTTGTGAAAACTCGATTGTTGGTTTCGAGAGCCGTGTGACAACTTGATTGTAAAGGATAGGCGCTCCTTGTTGTAAGTCGCCTAAGGATTTGGTACTCCTTGTTGTAAGTTACCAAAATAGTGGATTTGGCCTTGCTCGTGACGGAGAGCTCGGTAACGGGGGACGTAGATCACGTTGGTTGATTGAACCTCCATAAATCGCGTTTGCATTCTCTCATTACTTTTACTTACTTACATTGCACTTACTCTATTCTATCAACTCATATTGTGCAACACTATATCTAAGTGTTATACTTGCTTGATCAATTAAGTTTACACATATATAGCACACTACATTGTTAGTTTAGTTACTTGTAACACTAAGTGCTCATAGTTGTACCCATTGGTTTTAAGTTTGAGATTATTTATCGAAAAAGTTTTATAAACCAATTCACCCCCCTCTTGGTTAGTTTACTCTTGGGCTAACACCTACCCGATCCCATCAATTTTATTAAATTACAAGTAGAGGCTTTTCCTTTAACTTTATGAAATTGTTGGTCGGTAGAGGTCATGCCTTCCCGACCACATATATTTCATTAATTAATTCACAAAGAAGGGTCTTTCATTTGACTTTGTGAGTAATTGTTGGTCGGTAGGGGTCATGCCTGTCCGACCTCATATATTTCATTAATTCACAAAGAAGAGTCTTTCCTTTGACTTTGTGTTTTTAGTGAAATAATTTTTAAGGATATGCTATATGGCCAGCCTTATAAATTATTTGTAGAGAGATGGTCGATAGAGGTCATTCCTACCTAACCTTATTAATTCACAAAGAAGGGTATTTCCTTCAACTTTGTGAGTAATAGATGGTTGGTAGGGGGTCATTCCTACCCGACCTTATTAATTCACAAAGAAGGACTTTCCTTTAATTTTATATTTTCAGGGAAATAACTCACAAGGTCATGCTATGTGATTGACCTTGTAAATTATTTGTACAAAGAAAGAATCAAGCCCTTGACTTTGTGTTTTTAGGAATATAATTTGTAAGGTCATGCTATATGGCCCATCTTGTACATCATTTGTACAAAGAATGGATCAAGCCCTTGACTTTGAGTTTTTAGGGAAATAATTTGTAAGGATATGCTGCATGACTGGTCTTGTAAATTATTTGTAGAAAGATGGTCGATAGGGTCATCCTCCCCGACCTTGTTAATTCACAAAGAATGATATTTCCTTCGATTTTGTGAGTAATGGATGGTTGGTAGGGGTCATTCCTACCCGGTCTTATTAATTCACAAAGAAGAGCTTTCCTTCGACTTTGTGAGTAATAGATGGTCAGTAGGGGTCATGCCTACCCGACCTTATTAATTCACAAAGAAGGGATTTCCTTAACTTTGTGTTTTCGGGGAAATAATTTGTAAGCTTTGTGGCTAACCTTGTAAATCATTTGTACAAAGAAGGGATCAAGCCCTTGACTTTGTGTTTTTAGGGAAATCATTTGTAAGGTTGTGCTATATGGCCGACTTTGTAAATTTTTGTTAGAGATATGGTTGGTAGGTTCATGTCTACTCGACCCTATTAATTCACAAAGAAGAGTCTTTCCTTTGAATTTGTGAGTAATAGATGATCGGTAGGGGGTCATGCCTACCCCCACCTTATTAATTCACAAAGAAAGGCTTTCCTTCGACTTTGTATTTTCAAGGAAATAATTTGTTAGGTCATGCTGTGTGGCTGACCTTGTACATTATTTGTACAAAGAAGGGATCAAATCATTGATTTTGTATTTTTAAGGAAATAATTTGTAAGGTTGTACTACATGTCCGACCTTTTAAATTATTTGTAGAGAGATGGTCGATAAAGGTCATGCCTACTCGGCTTTATTAATTCACAAAGAAGGGTTTCCCTTCGACTTTGTGAGTAATAGATGGTCGGTAGGGGTCTTGCCTACCCGACCTTATTAATTCACAAAGAAGGGCTTTCCTTTAACTTTGTGTTTTCAGGAAAATAATTTGTAAGGTCATGCTATGTAGCTGACCTTGTAAATTATTTGTATAAAGAAGGGATGAAGCCCTTAACTTTTTTATTTTTAGGGAAATAATATGTAACGTCATGCTATGTGGCGACCTTGTAAATTATTTATACAAAGAAGGGATAATGTCCATGACTTTGTGTTTTCAGGGAAATAATTTGTAAGGTCATGTTATATGGCCGACTTTGTAAATTATTTGTAGGGAAATAATTTGTAAGATCATAGTACATGACCAACCTTATAAATTATTTGTTAGGAAATAATTTGTAAAGTCGTGCTGCATGGCCGGCCTTATAAATTATTTTTTGGGAAATAATTTATAAACTCGTGCGACATGGTCGACCTTGTAAATTATTTGTAGAGAAATAATTCGTAAGATCGCGTTATATGGCCGACCTTATAAATTATTTGTACAAAGAAGGGGTCAATCCCTTAACTTTGTGTATTTAGGGTGAAAATTTGTAAAGTCGTGTTATGTGATCGACCTTGTAAATTATTCCCATATGGAATGTTGGATCTCTTGCGCTTATGTTTTGGAAGAAACTCTTTTTGATGTGGGACTGAACTGTGGGCCTCATAAAAATCTTACCAGGAAAACCCACTGGAAAAAAATTTGGATAAGAAAAAAGAGTACCTGTCCCCTAACTCTTAAAGCTAATAATTTGGGTGCGCATACCCGACCTTAACGAAAAAGGAAAAATGATGGGCATGCATGTCCGAACTTAATTTTAAATTAAAGTAATGGGCTCGCAAGCCCGACTCTACTATGACTAGACGACTCAATGATAAGCAAGGTGAAGTTGCAGGGGAAAGATGCCTACTTATAATAGGGCTTCATATTTTCGACGTTCGATGGTCGATGAAGGGGTTTAGAGCCCATAGATCGTAGACTGTATGTGTAGCGATCGAGAATTTTAAATAAAATAAAATCATTTATCTCGAAAAACATGTCACTAAGTTTTAATCCCATTTTTAATTTTAAAATGAAAGCTTGTTCGTCTAACCATTATTAAACGAATTAAAATCTATTCCAAATTGAGTCCAAATCTCAAATATTTTAAAGTATCAAATTTCTTATTATTTTTAAATCCAAATTGTAATAATTTTGAGTCCAATTTAATTAAGTCCATTATTTTATTATTTTGGGTCCAAATTTTGATTGTCCAAATTTTGATTATTTTCAGTCCAATCAAGAAAATTCTTGTAGCCCAATTTTTGGCCCACTTATAGCCTAGAAAACAGTGCCCTAAATTACTATTCAAATCACTCAACCCTTAGTCCTCATAGCTTCACGCAGCCTGGGTAAGAATTCTTCCTCCTCTACCATGGCTACTACTCTGTTGAAGTTCCACCTTCACATAAACTGAATCACAATATTCACACACTTAACTTCAAGCACCAAATCAACACCTCAACTTTAATCCACTGCAACACCAAGCATTACCATTCTGCCAAACCCGAACCACCACCACAATCGACCCCCAACCACCTTCTGCATATACCAACATCACCATCAACCGCCACCACTGACTGCCCAACTTCAATCCACATCAATCAACCCAAAATCACCAAAATAAAACCCAAAACCAAGAATAAGACTTAAGCCAAACACATACCTTGGACCGCCGGCCTTCGTTGCCGGAGTTTAGCCTGAAATCACAGTATCAAGTCCTATTTAGAGCTTCTATTCTCACACCCAATCACAACCCAAATCTGCCCAAAGCCTCTCCACCCCGCACTGGCGCCACCACGCGACGGTGGCGTTGATGGCGCCCTTCGACCGGCGGCCTGAAGTCCACCCCTTCTCCCATCGCTCTTTCTCTCTATATTTCTCTGATTTTCGAGAGAGAGAGAGAGAGAGAGAGAGAGAGAGAGAGAGAGAGAGAGAGAGAGAGAGAGAGAGATGTTGTGTGTGTGTGTGTGTGTGTGTGTGTGTGTATTATGATTTTATTAAATGCCTGTTTAGCATCCAAATTTTAAAAGCTCTTATTTTAGTCCCTGTGTTTTGAAAAGCATGCTTGTTTTATCCCTTCAATTTTTAAAACATCTTAAATTCAGTCCCTTCAGTTTTAAAGTTACATATCTCAACTCCTATTTTTAAATTGAGTTATTTCAGTCTCTGATTTTAAAATATCTTATTCAGCCCCTGCAGGTTTAAAATGTTTCTAATCAGCCCCTTTATTTTCAAAAAGCCTATTTCAGTCTCTAAACTTTAAATTTCAATTTTAATAAATTTTCAATTAAGTCCCAAAATTTTATTTTATCATTTTAAAAACCTTAAAGTTTCGAAATACTAATTCAAGGCTTATTTCCTATTTTTGGCTAGACGAAACGTGTGGACGATTGAAAGATTGAGACTACTTCCTGCTCCACCTTTTTACGTGATTCGAGATAAATTAAGGTAGACTCACCCCCACTAATTGATTTATATTATAATTGCACGTGTTATGTGAATTTATGTGATTTATATGCTTATTTGCATGAGAAAAGAATAGAAAATCTCTTATGAGATAAGAAGATAAATTATGTTACGCATGTCATGACTTATATGCTTTATTTGCATAAGATAAGACAAATATATGTTCATATTGCACTCACTACGTGATGCTTATGACTAAGAAGAGAATATCACTATATTATTTGCATAATTACTAGTTCAATTATCTTGTAAATTAATTATTGACGATGAGTCTACTGAGTGTTTCTTTTGAAATACTCACTCCGTTTTTAACAACATTTATAGAGTTCGGAGGCGGTGGCGAATGAGGGGCAGTGACGTCAAGCATTAATTTTAAGTTATTTTTGAAAGTCTAGTTCATTAAACTTTGTTAATTTAAATTGTCGAGATTTAGAATTTTATGGAATGTTTTCAAGTAGATTTATTTAAATTGAGCTACCGTTGCTAATTTTCCAAATGAATGTGATGTTGAAAATTTAGTTTATTTTATCAATATTTTGTTAAATATTTAGTTTTAAATGGATGACGTGGTGACCCGGGTTTTACGGAACTCGGGACGTCACAGTATGAGCCCTTTCCGTCCTTTCGGATAATTTCGAATGGTCCATCTCAGATAGATCTGAGTTTTCCTGATTGATGTCCAGCGGCTTCACTTTGACGTAGGACAAGGTCTCCTACTCTGAAATCCCTCTTTTTGACTCGTATGTTGAACTTCTTTGACATGACCTGTTGGTATGAGGCTATTTTTAGGGCATCGTCTTTCCTAACTTCTTCTACGAGATCGTGACTTTCCCTTTGGCTGTAGAGTGTTCATACAAATAATGCTCTTTCCACATTATACAAGTTTGAGAATGTGAGTCTTGACAGGACGTCGGCTCTGTGATTAGCCGACCTTGGTATCTTCTCTATACAGCATGATTTTAACTTCCTTTGTAGGTCAAGATCTACCATTCTATAAGATGACATCTTCTAGTTTTTTGCTTCAAAATATATTTTTCAGCCCTTCAGAGAAGTTCAGTTACAGTTGCAGGTAGATTCTTGGACAAGGACACTCTGAATTCTTGGCTTCTTATAGCAAGATTTAAAGCTGAAGGTGTTGTTGTAATGTGAAGGTCTAGGATCTGGAGTCTCTCAGTGTTGAAACGGATCATGAACTTCCGTAGCGTCTCGCTAGGCCCGCCTTAGCTGCATAAGGGAAGTGGCAGTTTTCTTTATTCTTTTGCTACTTGCGTTTAAAGCTGTGAACTTGTCGGTAAGATCTCCGAAAGATGAAATCGAACTGGATGGTATTATGGAGAACCAATCCCGATCTGCGTTTGTCAAGGTTTAGGGGAAGGCCTTGCATAGTATTTGGTCGGGAGCATTCTGCATGTCCACGACATCGGTATACGTATTTAGGTGATTGTTGGGATCTGTAGTTCCATCGTATTCCTTTATTCGGGGGTACTTGAATCTTTCTGGTAGGGGGAACGCTGTTATTTCAGGAGTGAAAGGGGTTCTTTTTTTTGAAAGATACCATAGCTTCCTAATTTTGTCTAATTCCATAAGCTATTCCTTCTTGAATAATCCTGGAAATTTCTCGTTGTGTTATGTTGGCAAATCCTTCGGTTATGCGATGGGCCTCCTGAATTCTTAGGGAATTGATATCAACGGGATTGGCTGGCCTTTAATCGTCATTGGTATTTACTTCAGTATTGTTCATCTCCGGTATTGCATGATGTTGTGCTTGCTATTGAAGAACCTAATGGAGGTAGTTCAACTGTCGTTGGAGTTCACTGAAGGCTTCTCGACTAATGGGTTCATCATCGGGCAAGGTCTCTTCATATTGGGCTTCTGGAACATCTTCAAGAGGTGGGGGATTATCCTCTTCAGCTGAGGTAATAGCTAGAAGGGTTGTCACGTGGATGCGGAGGGACGAGTTTGACGTCTGTTAGCCATGGTTGATCGTATCTTTTTCCACGGACGACGCCAATTGATGCTGTAAAAATTTCTAACCTTGATGTGGCAAGATCTGAAACTACTTGATCACTGAAAAAGATGACCGATTCTCCTTTAACCTGTAAAAAAGACGAGGATGATTCTCCCCGTCGCCCCTTCGGTCTAAGAATTAGTTTTTTGGAGAGATAAAGTATAGAGAGATGTAAAGATGGTAATTGTGTTGATAAATCAATGAATTATATGATCAAATGAGCTGTATTTATAGGGCTCAAACCCGTAAACTTCTCCTAGTAGGGGAAGGAGTCCTTGTTATATAAACTTACCTTGTAGTAGAGAAATACTTAAAGGGTTGAACTTTCCCTATTGGGGAATTTAAATTATAAAAGGATGTATATGATTTTGGACCCATGACGTGGCCCATTTACCAGAACCCATAAATAAAAGAAAATATGTGGAAGATAACTTACCTGGGTTCCAAGCATGATCGGGGTCGGGAGGAACCGACCTGGGAGTTTATGAATAAGATCATTGTGTAAAAACCAATTCCATTGCCCAATCTTAAAGTGAGGTCAAGCCCGAGCACATAACCTGGCCTACTGGATATTAATAGGAGATTAATGACCATGATCGAGAAAATTGACCAACCTTATTTGAATGTACCGACCTTGGAATAGGCCGACCACAGCTGAGTGGGCTGACCTTGAAATAGGCCAACCTTATTGGGAAACCCGATCTTGATTCTTGGATATATTCTCTTATCTTTGATAGTTAATATCGGGACTTTTTACACCGATCAATTATATTCGATAGCTTTATGCAAATCAAAATATTTTAGAGACTTGGGCTTTCAGGATTTGACTATATTCAATCAAGATCTTTTGGTTAAACAGTGTTGGCCAATTCTTACACATACTGATTCTCTCTCCTCATATTTTATGAGAGATGCACTTCCGATACGCACTCTTTATGCATGATGTTGTCAAAAGGGAGAGCTCGTACTTATTGTGGAGCATCTTGTTCGCTAAAATCGTATACTACAAGTGTATGGTTCACGTTCAAATAGTAAAGTGATAAAATGTTGTCGTATCAATGAGGATTGTTTGATTTGTATCTAAATTTGTTAATGTCATTTTAAAAAGAAAAGTCAAATGGTACAAAAGATTGGTTTGATGTTGAATTCTTAACTAAGTAACATGACTAAAGACATAATAATACTATAAAAAGCAGTTAACTAAAGCAAATGAATAACAATATAAAAACTAGAATAAAAGCTAATTAACCCAAGTAAAATAATGACAACATAAACTTGGTAATTAGAATGAGTTACATAATATAAGATAAGGTAAATTTAGTTTTCTTAATCACACTAATTTCTTCTTTCAAAAATCACTTATTATTAGTTAATCAATTAACCTAATTACATGAGATAGCCAAAGTTCGACATAACATGTGTAGTAACTTCTAATCACAACACAAAATATTAACAAACATTTGGAAGCTACATAAACATAAAATTACATTACCAGTCATAAATACATCAGGGGCGGACCCATGCACAGTCGAGTGCACGCATATGCCTGCACTCAACTTCAGGGCGAGCCCATTTAATTGACTTAATTTTTATTTATTTATTTATTTATTTTTTTGGAATGGACCAATTTTGCCTGTACTGGTTTTTTTCTGTAAGGCCTTTAAACTTTGAAACCATTTAATCTAAAAGAACAATTGAAATTGATCAAATAATTAGCCCAATTTTAATTTAACTAAATTTGTAATTTACACTAAATTCTCACCAAAAGTTGTAAACGTGAAATGTGAAAGCTGAGATTCAAAATCGTGATTACGACACTCCTGAGGCTTTGGCCCTATTAGTTCAAAAAAAAAATTTTGAGGGTTCCGCCCCTTGAACCTCTGGAAGGTCCACCTCCGCCTACACTGAACAAAAATCTTGGACCCGCCCCTGAAATACATAAACATAAATAATTCATTAACATCACAAAGTGATTAAGTGAAGTTAAGCTAATTCAACATTCCAATAAAATAAAACTACCCATATTAAAATAATAACTAATATTATCATTTCAATACCAAACTAATTTAAAAGATTAGAAACAAGATAATAAAGCCTCTATTTGGCAAACTTATTTTTTACTGCATAATTCCCCAATTCACTTTTTAACCACACACATTTTCTCTCTTCACTTTTTAACCATATATTTTAACTAGAAAACATAAAAAATATGTATTAAAACAAAATATTTTTAACAAACAGAGGAAAACTCCCCTTTTAATTAGGTTTTGAAATAAATGCTCCGAAATTTCTTTACTTTGAATTATATTTCTCCATCATACATTAATATCTCCACAACTCAACACATAATGCATTAAATATATCATAAATGCTATGAATTCTTAGGTAAAAAGTTGTGAAAAACAGCAAACATGAAAACTTCAACATCAATAATAAGCTTGAAATTAAAGAAAGTAAGTAAAAACATAATAACTTAAGAGATTAAATGCATTAAAGACATAAAATTAGAGAGCAAAATGTAAGAAAAATACAAGAAAATTAAAAAGAGGCAAGAATAAAACCTAAACCTAAGTGAAATTCATGCTTGCGTATTTATAATTTCCCCAAAAATCACTCAAAAAGCCCTAAAAACGGCAATATCTACGAAATACAACGTATGGGCCGAACCGAGTCAAACTAATTAGGCCCAAATTTTTTTTCTTCTGAAATTGAAAACCACACAATCGTGCACCTTTACGCTGCGCAATTTGCGCGGTAACTCGGTGATTAGTTTTGCCCAACTTTGTGGCTGGGTCTGCGCACGCACCTTGGTTCGGACCACTCGTTTGCGTGGTTCAGTTAGGGCGTGGTTTTGCAGCGCGGTCCTTTTTTTAATTGCAACGGAGTCCATAATGTCGGTCAATTTGGTCCCCAAATTTTCATTTTTCTTTCAAATAGGTCATTCAAAAATTGCACCTGAGGTCCTTCAACTTTTGGAAACTTATAATTTAGTCCCTCCGTTAATTGCACAGTAGGTTCACAACTTCTTAAAAGTGTCGAATTGGTCCCCAAAGTTCTGATTTCAGCAAAATCTGCATTCCTTTTGTGATTTTTCACCCCAAACTTAAATGTTAACCTATTTAAAAACAAAATATGTCACATCCTAAAGGGTTGGGAGTTGATTCGATATGGTTTGCAGTATATGATTGGGATGGGTTAAGCATTCAAGTTTTCAATAGTCCCTGGATTCCACGACCTTATTCTTTCTTGCCAATATCATCTCATTGAGGGGATCTCCTCATTACCGTGGCATATTTATTTGAAAGAATATGAATATTGGTTTTGATCTCATAAATAAATCAGCGTATATTGCCTTATATTTCTAGGATAAATTGGTTACAACCATATGAGAAGATTTAAATGAGTAAAAAGAGATTTATATGTTTGTCACATAGGATAAAGCAAGATAACACTAAACAAAATAGAACCTATAGAGCTAGAAGTTTAGATCCTTATCATCAATTGTATCATTATCTATCCCCTTAACAGATCCTCGTAAACTGACAATGGGTCACAGACTGGAAGTTGTGGCGAAGATAGAAAAATTGATATGTTGTATGTTCCTTAGTGAAGATGTCAATAGACTGTGTTTTAGTAAATAAAAGCGTATTTTTTGAGGTTTTTCGAACCTACTTTTATACATAGAGGGGCTTTGAGTCGTGTACGGAGGTGTTCAGTAGTCTACGGACGTAGGACGAGATACAGATTTCAGCTTTAATGGGTACCTTTTGGTGTGGTTTATTATATATTTTAGCTTATCAATTTTGTCACAGACGATTATTTCACGATCCTTATGAATAGTTATTTTTAGCACTATGTTTTGATTTTAAGTTGCAAAAGTTTTATGAAATAAATCATATTTTCGCAAATGATTTATAAAATATATTTATTTAGAAATTTTCACTCACTAAGTTAAAAGCTCATATTTTCCCCCCATCTCTTCATTATAGGAACAAGTTAATATTTTGGGCAACGCGGAAGGAGCTTTGAAGCCCCTGTTGAAATTTTAAACGTAGGAATTTTCTTGTCCCATTTTGATAAGCTCTTTAGAAGTTATCTTTTAGGCATATATATAGGATTATACTGTATTTTGTGGAAGTTATGCGTTTTTTTCACTAATGGTCCTGGTGATTATGTATTTTAGATTGTATATTTTTAAAGGATTCGGCCAAGAACTATTATTCTATTACATCAATTGCCATGTTAGGAAGATTTGAAAAGCGCTATAACTATTGATTCATGGTTACTTGAATATTTGTCTTTGTATTACAGGTTGATTGTATCAATATTGTATGGGAGACTCGGCAATTTTTTTATAAATTCATATGGGATCAAATTTATTTAAAAAAAAAAAAAGGATTTTGAAAGATAAGAAAAATCAATGTTACCTTTATGGTGGGTCCAACATCTAGTTGACACTTACCATCAGCACACGTCACGTAATAGGTCTAGTAGGATAATCTAGGACATGTCATGACGACTGGTATCACAGCAAGATCAATGCCTTTCGGCAATATATGATTATTTAGCCTATGTTTCGCAAACTATTTTTAAACAATACATTTTCTCAAACCACTTTTAACCACACATTTTCTCTCTCAACTTTTCAACCACAAATTTTACCTCAAAAATATCACATTCTTTAGTTTTTAAAGAAAAGCTTTTTACAAACAGAGCATTAATCTGCAAGTTTGTATAATTCTTTTTTTGATCTATTAACTTGTAATGCATATTTATAGTTACATGGACGCCAATTGTCAAAGAGAAAATGTTAGGGGATTAAATAAGGCTGAAGAATCTGTCCACCAAATACCAATACAACAGAATCAGAGAAATGCAACCGAGAATGACCCCTTGATTGAGAGAATTGTTGTGGCCAATGCCTCTCTTTTACCAAATTCATTACAGAATACTGCTAGAGATGATGCACTGAAAGAGGAATTAAGCTTTGGGCAAACCTTTTGAAAGCACTGGCAATCCAGGTGATGCTGAGCTTTTGAAGAAGAAATTGGAGAATATCTTTGATGTTGTGGCATGTTTAGATGCTACTAATTGCACCTTGCCAATTTCTTGTTAAAAGGAGTTGCGACGGATTGGTGGAGTACATATCGAGGTCGATATCGTAATCCTTGTACATGAGAATTGAATAACTCTGGGGGAGTAGAGCTTTCTCATGTGGTATCAGAAAAAGACGAGTGCTTTGATTTGCCTAATTAACAAGACACACAAACTTACAATTTATTAAGAGAATCACTAACAGGGAGAGGAAAACTAGAAATAACTCGACTAAGAATTTTAGAGGAGGGATGCCCCATACGACTGTGCCATGTGGATCTCGGAGCCTTAACTCCAATGGTCATGAAAAGAGCATGCAGCTTGGAAGACGAGAGTTGACGTAGGTTTATCAGGTACAATTCATTATCACTCGGCCTCGTCAGAAGCGTGATGTCCGTCAAATTTCCTTCATAGAAAAATTTGAACCAATATGTTCAAACATAACATTAGTACAATGACAAAATTTATTTACGGACAATAGATGAGTAGAAGATTGAGGATAATAGGAAGCATCTTTTAAAGCATAAGTAGAAAATGGTTTTTGAATGGAGGCATTTCCAGCGCTTGAGATGATCAAACTTGCCTCTAGACCTACGCCTACGGAGTCATGGCCTTCATAAGGCTGTGACTATCAATATTAGCAACATTCGAGCTGACATTCACGTTGGTACCACTGTCATCATACCAATCAATAGGAGGATGACGTCTCTGAAAGGTATAGTTCATGCGGTTGAAGATGGTTACCCCGCTTATAGATTTGTAATGGAGATTTTGAGAGATTATCAATGGATTGCGAACGATACTGTGCTGAAGGTGATGGTAAATGAGGTAGTAGGCGTCGAAATTGAGAAGATGAGCTTTATATTTGACTCTGGAAAGGAGCCGAGGAGCGATGCTTGTTAGAGTGAGAGATTTGCGTGTACTAAGTCTAATTAGAGTACAATGAATAGGAACCAGTCTCCGATTAAATGTATTGATTGTGAAATTTCTGCATGATATCAAAATTGAAAATTTGAGAAAGACACTTACTTCCCTCTTGAGAAAAACATATAGATGGTCCGAAGGAGTGAAAAGAGGAGTTGATTCCATTATGGACAAAAAGAACTAAGTTTTAGTCTTCCCAAGGTTTTCCAACTGTAGACAATTCGCTGGAGAGGTTCTTCAATTTGGTCAAGAATTCTTGACAGGAAAGAGATACTTGCTGAATAAACTGAAGCTTCCTCTTGATGAGAGAAATTCTAAATGTAGAATGAGTAGCAAAATGTGAGGCAAGGGCCTGCCAAGTAAGCTAAAGTTCTTAAGACCATGAACAGTGGAGACCTGAGGAGGAGATTAAGAGGAAATTATCCCGCGAAGCACTGTTTGGTCCTAATACTACCAGACCACGTAGGTAGAATTAAGAACACCCAAATCTTTCTGATCATTGATAAGTGTATTTTATACACTTATTTTTATCCTAAAAAGTAGGATTTTTATTGTTTATTTAAGAATATTTGCTATTTATTTTGGTTATATTTGTTTATATTTCAGGAATAACCCAAAGTTGAGAAAACAATGAAATTGAAGCCAAAATCGAACAATTGAATGATAAAGTGTCAAAGTGTTTCAATCAAGAGTTGATGCAGTTAATCAAATGGTCAATTGAAAAAAATCAGAAATTCAGGGGTTAAATTGCAACAATCGGAAGTTAGATGACCAACTATGCAATAAAAGATCAGGGACCAACTTAAACTAAATTAAAGATGAAAATTGCCTAAAATTGGGAAACCGAGCGATTGCAAGCCATTACACTGCAGGGCCGCATGACATGAAAATTTAGCGACTGAAACAGACCTGCAGAAGCATGAATCAGCAACTGTTTAAATCGTGCGGTCGCACGGTTAAAATTTTGGGCCGCAGCTGGGCATTTTGCGTGATTTTCAGCGATTTCTCTTATTTTTGACCTAGACTTAGGGAAAATATATATATATATATATATATATACCAGACTTGAGGCACGAAATTAGGAGTTCCCAATTGTCTTGTTTGATGCCAAAACGCTGCCCAACTGCTAGGGGATCCATTGAAGGCCAAATTCAAGATTGAAGAATAAGGATAAAAAAGATGAACGGGTTGACTTCTATTCATTTTTCTTGTGAATTATCTTTAATCATGTTTCTATACTAGATTTTTATTGTTAGAATTGTGATGAAACATTAATTTATTAATTCCATGTTTTGACTGTATATTTATATTATGCAATTTATGAGTTTGATACAATTAATTATGTTTTTATTATCATCTATGATTGTGGACGCATAATTATTGATGTTTGTGATGGATTTTTATGTTCGAAATAGCAGGAATTTATTAGACCTTGATTAATTGGCACGAAGTCCGACAGGGGATAGAAATATACCCATATACTTCGTGTTATCCTAAAAAGTGTTCATAATTGGTTAATGCTTTTCAACATGTTTGGATTGGTCATAGAAATGTAGGCTCGTCTCTTGTAGGAAAATGTGTTTATGCATCGCTCGAAATTGGACATAAACAACTATAGGAACACGGATTTTCAATACTCATACTTTGTTATTAAATGTTTAAGTCAAATACATGGTTGATATGATTAATGTGGATTTATAATTCTAACATATTCATCAAATCATTTAAAAAAAATAAATTTTCTTGTTTTCTTTTAGTTTAATATTAGTTTAATTTCTAATTCAAAATTCTCAAATTCAAAGTTTTTCTTATTCCGGCTGAGAATTCGTAATCTAAAATACAATTTACAACAATCTCTGTGGAATCGATACTTGGACTCACATCCAATTTATTACTTGCGCGACTCGTGCACTTGCGGAGCGATCAAGTTTTTGGCGTCGTTACCGGGGATTGTAGTTTAAATTTATTTTTAGATTACTTTCACTAATTCGAATTTTTATTTGCTTTTTTTTTTGACTTTTGGTTACCCACCACAATTCTAAGCCATTTTATATTTGGTTATCTTTCGAGGTACATTTGATTTTACCATTGGCTGAGAATGACCAGTTTGATCACGTCGAAACTCATAGTGTTTGGAGAATATTTGAAATGCCGAAAACAAGCGATCGACACGTCGGACTCAAGTCATATGCTCTTTGATGAGTATGTACCGAATGATTGGGATGGGGACATCGTTCTTGTGGGAAATGGTCCTCCACTATGGAGTGAAAAGGTAGTTGCAAAGTACTGTGAGAAGCTAGACAAGTTGGATGAAGATGATATGCTTATGAGAGATACCATGTATTGGAGTGAATTTCCAAAGTGGGGTTATGATCCACTCGTGGGAATTACGAGGAATGACTTGTCATTCCCCATGGATTCAAATATTGAACTGATTATTCAATCCAAGGAGATATCAACTAAAGGAGATGAGTTTAAGGGGAATAACAAGTTAATCACACAAGAATCACATGGAAAAGTGGATATCAATGAGGAAGTGATTAAAACCCATTATCTCAACTTCATTGATTGTAATAAAATAGATTTTGTGATTAAACCATTTGAGGAGGAGCAAGTCTATTTGGTTGAGTTTGAATTGGATGGAATAGGGAAATCTCATGATATTGGATGTGGCAAGGCACAAGCTTGGAGATTAAATGAAGAGTGGAACAAAGTCAAACGAAAGAAGTTGGGAAGGACATCAAAAGCTTTCTTTAGGTTCCCATTGACTCAATGTAAAATCTACCCTCCAAGTATAAAGGGGTCAAGTTATAGCTTAGCAATAATCCATGGTCATTCTTCCTAGGGATTTTATTGGTATAATAATATTGGCTAAATTCAAGTCTTAAACTATGATTTCAAGATTACTTAAATGATAAAAAGAGGATATAATTAAATTGCAATGAAAGAGAAATTTGAGTGGAGTTATTCTTTTACTATCAATTGGGCTTGCAACTAAGATTAATATGAATTTCTTGAGATCGATAAGATGTAAAAATATTAGAGAGAAAATTAATCAATCTATTCTACAGCGTTTTATCAAGCATGTTGTGTGCATATTCAATACATACCACATCAGCGACATTAATCCAAGTAAAATAATTTGAAAATTTAAAACACTCGTTAATTATTATCAATCACAAGAATTCATCCATAATGAATTAAAACATACCCCTTGAAGCTAAGAATAACTCCCCTCAAAAATAACTTAGCCGAACATAATTAAATTAAACGAAATAAAATTCAACCAAAAAAATATCATAACTAAAAAGTTAAATTCAAGTTTGAAACTAAAAACTCAATAACCAAAAATATATCTCAATTCAACAAACCATCAACAATATAAAATTATGTAAATAAACTAAAAATTGAAACAACTAAAAGTTTAAACAAAAGAGGATTGAGTGGCTGCTGTTGGTGAGAAACGAGAGAGACGGAGATGATATTGAAGGTGGGTCGCTAGCTGAGAGTTGAATCCATGAGACAACAGGATTATGGGAGAAGGAGGTTGTGGACGGTTGCTATTGGGGAAGTTGGTTATGGTGGAAGAGTGGTGTATGGGCAGAGGGTGAGAGACCAGGTTGCGGCTGGGTTTTTTTTTTTTTTGTGAGGGAGATGGGAGCTGCGGCTGTGTTGGTGTGTGAAGAGAGAGACGTGAGGTTGGTTTTTTTTTTTTTTTTTTGACAGAAGTTTGCTAATTTATGGGCTTTTTTCGGTCCATTAAATTAGGGATTTCTCTGTTGAAATTGTCCAAAGTATACCTGTAATCAAATAAATGAAATTAATAGCAAATAAAATCAATTTAGAGTTTAAGAATTAAAATGAAATCTTTTATGATTTTTGCTCTAAATAATATAATTCATATCTCAAAATCGCAATTTTTTTATTCATTTATCTATCTAAAATAAGTAAAATTGGATAATAATCACACTTTCCAACTAGCTTTTTGCTAGTATCTAGCAATTCAAGCGAATTAAAAGCATGTATACCTCTATGAAAAACTTCAATTGTAAGGTCAAGAATGAATTTAGATAGTTGAGCACAGTAACTTCTCAAAATCAAGAGATCAAGCATTATATCCAATTTAATCCATAAAAACATTCCCAAAATTGTGTGTGTGTGTGTGTTGTAAGCCGATCCATCAAACCACTAACCCCAACACATACAATGTTGAGTACTCACTCAAGCTAAGCATAAACTCCATATACTCATGGGTATGTGCATTTTGTTTTTGAACTGGTTTGGGGTTACTCATGGAGTTTGAAAATTGATCACTCAAGCATTCAATAAAGGTCATATATATGTGGATGACAACAATACAAATATTGACCTCATGAAAAACTCACAACCATTGGAACTCAACCGTTCTTACCTCAAGCCAACTTAAGATCAAAATGTCAATATCAATGTAAAGGTAATGATGGTGTTATCAAGGGAACTGATAAGGAGTGGTGGAAGAAAATGTTTACATGTTCCAATGATAATAGTAGAACAAGGGATTTTGATGGATGTATAGGATGTATTGGTAGCAGAAATGTTTTTTTTTTTGGTATTGGATAGGATAAGGAAATAAAAGAAGTGAGTAGAAATTGAGGACTTTCAAAATATAAGCGAGGATAATAATTTTCTCTTTTAATCACACTCCAAGCTTACTTTCTTCTTCACATCCTTTACTTTCTTTTCAATATGTCTCCCTTTTCTTTCTCTTTCTCTCAACTTTTTTTTTCTTTCCCATTTTTTTTTGTAACTGAAATCCTCTCAAATAATTCTTCAACATTCTCCTTTAGTCTCAGTGACTATTAAATACTTTCTAACTCCACTTTTCTTTGGTTTCATACACTCAACATTTGTTTCTCAAATATGGAGCAAAAATCATTATCCTCACTTATACTTGAAAGTAGAAACAAGGTTATATATTTATGGAAGCAATGTCTGGATGCAATGTGGTCTTTAATGTGAAATAGATAAAAGAGATTTGTGGCTATGAAAGGGATTTGTGAATATGAATATATTTGTGATGGAAAGAGAAAATGATAAGGTTAGCTTCAAATGATCAAATTTTTATTCGACATTGACCTTCATCGTTTCTTAAGTATAAACCACCAACAATCCACAATGCGTGTAATGATGCCCAATGGAAGTAGCAATATCAAATAAGGGCAATATAAGAAAACCACCAATCACTCAATTCTCATGATGAACAAGTAAAATTACTTAAACTTGAGAGAGCTCTAGTTGTATATGTTGACTATCCATCTTACCACAAGGCTTATATTCGTGCATGAAAATATTTTTAGGAGGGAGGTCTTTACAGAATAACAAAAATATAATTCAAGAATCAAGATGTACTCAATTTTAACGCTCAACGATCACAAAAGAATTAATGCAACACAAGTACATTTGAGTTACTCTCCCCCCAACTAAAATCAGACATTATCCTCAACGACTCAAAGAAAAGAAAAGTGAAAAGTGATTAATAGACACGACTCAAAATTAAATCAAGATAAATGAGAAGAGTGTACCTGAAAGGAGGCCTATGCACATGAGCATTTATTCAAGAATGAAAAACTAAAAAAGTGAAGAAAAGAATAAAATCTGCAAAAATAAAATAAAATATATACATAATAATAATAAGTTAGTTCCAAGAAAATCAGTCGCTGGAATCCGATTCTAGCAGAGGTAGTTCATTAACACCAGCAGAAAAATTATCCAAAAATGATTTCAGACGTTGTTCATTAACTTTAAAAACAGTACCAATTTTTGGATCCAAGATTTCAACCGCTCCATAAGGGTAAACAGTTTGCACAATGTAAGGACCAATCCATTTAGTTCTCAACTTACCAGAAAACAGATGAAGCTTAGAATCATATAACAATACTTTCTGAGAAGGAAAAAATGATTTTCTAAAAATTTTCTTATCATGAAAAACATTCATTTTCTCTTTTGAAATTTTTGCATTCTCATATGCTTCCAAACGTAATTCATCTAACTCATTCAATTTCAGTTTCCTAAACTCACCAACTTGATCTAAATCAAAGTTGAGTGTCTTGATTGCCCAATAAGCTCTATGTTCAATTTCAACCGGCAAATGACAAGGCTTTCCAAATACAATTCTATAAGAAGACATTCCAAGAACAGTTTTAAAAGCAATCCTATAGGCCCATAAAGCATCATCCAATTTTATAGACCAATCTTTTCTATTTGGATTCACTGTTTTTGTCAAAATACCTTTAATTTCTCGGTTGGCTAGTTCAGTTTGACCATTAGCTTAAGGGTGATAGGGAGTGGAAATCTTATGCCTAATGCCATATTTCTTTAGCAAGGTTTCAAAAGGTTTATTACAAAAATGTGTTCCTCCATCGCTAATTATGGCCTTAGGCATACAAAACCTAGAAAAAATATGATCTTTCAAAAATTTGAGCACAACTTTATGGTCATTTATTCTACATGGAATAGCCTCTACCCATTTTGACACATAATCAACAGCAACCAATATGGCTGAGACTACCAAGTTTCTGACAAGCTTCACAAGTTTTATAAAAGGCATGAGCATCCTTAAATAAATTAGGCCAATAAAAACCACATTGAAGTACCTTAGCAGATGTTTTTTTGCGAAGAGAAATGGCCTCCGCAAGCATGAGAATGACAAAAGGTAAGAATATGTTGCATTTCATCATCAGGAACACATCTTCGGATAATCTGATTAGCACAATATTTAAATAAATATGGATCATTATAGAAGAAGTTCCTTGCAATAACTTTCATTCTCATTTTGTCTTGGACACTCCAATTTGAAGGCGTATGACCTGTTACCAGATAATTAACCAAGTCAGCAAACCAAAGAACAATATTCAAGCTAAATAACTGTTCATCTGGAAATGAACCATTTAAAGGGTGAGAAACTTTTGAATTTTCAGAATTTAATCTGGATAAATGATCTGCGACAACATTTTCTATCCCTTTTTTGTCCTTAATTGTAATGTCAAATTCCTGCAATAACAAAATCCATCGAATGAGTCTAGGTTTAGCATCTTTCTTTGTGAACAAATATTTAAGAGCGGAGTGATCAGTAAAGATGGTAACAGGAGTCCCAATAAGATAAGTTCTTAATTTTTCCAGTGCAAAAACTATTGGTACCAGCTCTTTTTCGGTAGTTGTGTAATTCAATTGAGCTTGATTCAAAGTTCTGCTAGCATAGTAGATTACATAAGGTTCCTTGTCTTTCCTCTGGCCAAGCACTGCTCCTACAGCTATATCACTTGCATCACACATTAATTCAAAAGGTAGAGACCAATCAGGTGATCTAACTATGGGTGCAGTGGTGAGTGCCTTTTTTAAATGTTCAAAAGATGCAGTGCATTCATTAGTCCAAACAAATTTTGTATCATGAATCAAAAGTGTAGTCAAAGGTTTTGCTATGACACTAAGTATTTTATAAACCTCCTATAAAAACCTGCATGTCCTAAAAATGATCGAACATCTTTTACAGTTAAAGGAATAGGCAACCTAGAAATTGAATCTACTTTTGCCTTATCTACTTCCATGCCTTCAGCAGAAATTATATGACCTAAAACAATTCCTCTTGTAACCATGAAATAACATTTCTCTCAATTAAGGAGAAGTTGCTTATCCTCACACCTGCATAAAACAGCTTTCAAATTTGTTAGGCAATCATCAAATGAATCACCATACACAGAGAAATCATCCATAAACACTTCCAAAAAATTTTATATCATGTCACTGAATATGCTAAGCATGCATCTTTGAAAGGTTGCTGGTGCATTACAAAGACCAAACGACATTCTTTTAAAATCAAATGTCCCAAAAGGGCAAATAAAAGTAGTTTTTCTCGGTCTTATAATGCTATTTCAATTTGCTGATAGCCTGAAAAATCATCCAAAAAAATAGAATGAATGTCGAGCAACTCTTTCTAGCACTTGATATAAAAATGGTAAAGGGAAGTGATCCTTTCTGGTCATTAAATTCAATTTCCTATAATCTATGCACATTCTCCAACTAATGGGTACCCTTTTAGTTATCATTTCTCCATTTTCATTTTCAACAACAGTAACCCCAGTTTTCTTAGGAACTACTTGAGTAGGACTTACCCACTTGCTGTCTGCAATAGGATAAATGATACCTGCATCAAGTAATTTTAAAACTTCATTTTTAACAGCCTCTTTCATGTTAGGATTTAGCATTCTTTGAGATTCCCTAGAAAGATTAGCATTTTCTTCTAGGAAAATTCTATGAGTGTACACTAAAGGACTAATTCCCTTAATATCTGCTATAGTCCAACCTATTTCAGATCTATAATCATTCAACACTCTCAACAACATATTTTCCTGATCACAAGTAAGAGTAGAGGAGATTACCACAGGGTATGATTCATTAGGTCCCAAAAAGGCATACTTTAGTTCCAATGGAAGAGGTTTAAGTTCTAGAGTTGACATCTTCTCTGTTGATGTTTGCATGGGTGTCTGGCTGACATTTATAGGCTCAATACTCGACTGTCAAGCTCTTATAGCTGCTATTGTTACACTTTTGAAGAGTCTTGAATGCTGTCCAATTCGAGATTCTGCTCAAGATGCTCATCAGGATCTTCTAACTCAATTAGCAGCTCTTCCAGCATATTAACCTCCTGCACTTCATCAAAATCTTTTGGTTGCCTACAAGCATTGAAAATGTTAAGTTCCAAAGACATATTGCCAAAAGTCAACTTTAAAATACCACTCCTACAATTTATTAAAGCATTTGAAGTTGCAAGGAATGGTCTACCAAGAATAACAGGGACTTGGGGGGAAGTTTTAGGTGTACTTTGAACGTCAATAATAACAAAATCAACTGGATAGTAGAATTTATCAACTTGAACCAAAACATCCTCAATTATCCCTCTAGGCATATTAACAGATCTATTTGCTAATTGTAAAATTATGGGAGTGGGCTTAAGTTCACCTAAATCAAGCTGTGTATACACACTAAAAGGCAAAAGATTCATACTTGAACCTAAATCTAGCAAGGCATGACCAATACGAGCGGTTCCTATCATACAAGCAATGGTTGGAGAACCAGGATCTTTAAATTTTTGAGGAGTTTGGCATTGTATGATAGAACTCACTTGTTCAGTCAAAAAGGCCTTATTCTTTACAGCTAGCTTCCTTTTCACTGTACACAAATCCTTAAGAAATTTAGCATAAGAAGGGACTTGTTGAATGGCATCTAACAGAGGAATTTTTACCCTAACTTGCTTAAAAATCTCATGAATTTCTGTTTGATTTTTGATCTTATTACCAGGTTGTAATCTTTGAGGAAAAGGGACGGGGGTGCACCTACTATTTTCCTAGGTGGTTCCTGAACATCATATAGAGATTTTAACATAGTATCATCAACAGGAGGTTCAGCTTGCTTACCCACCAAGTTCTCTTTAGGTTCAAGAACTTGGATTTGCTTACCACTTCTCAAGGTAGTTACTGCTTTCACATGTCTCAGATTGGACTCATCAACCCCATTGTATTGAGTTTGAGGATTAGGCATTGGTTGAGCTGGAAACTTACCTTTTTCTGGTGCACTTGCCTGAGTAGTCAATTTTGTAAGCTGAGATTGGATGTCATTAATGGCCTGAGAGTTTTGATTGTTGATGGCAGCTTGACTTTGCATGAATTGCTGGATTTGATCTTCTAGACTTCTCTTTTGTGGTGGCATATAAGGTGTTGGCTGTGAAGGTCCAACATTGTTGCCAACATTATTACTTCCTCCTTGATCATTCCTTCAACTGAGATTTGGATGATTTCTCCAACCTGGATTAAAAGTACTCGAATATGAATTAGAATAAGGTTTGGAAATCATATTGAAAGCAACAGATTGATCAAAATACATCTCTTTTAGTTGGGAAAGTGTAGGACAATCAGAGGTTAAATGTTGTACATCTTCACAAATTGAACATTTTTCTAAAATAGTGGAAGAGGAATTGACTTCATTCACTTTTTGAGTTTCCAAATTTTCAAGTTTTCGAGTGATGACAGCCAATCGGGCATTTATGTCATCATCTGCTCTAAGTGAATGAATCCCATTTCCAGATGCAATCTTTGGAAATTCAGTTTTTATTGGAACACCCCTATCAAACTCATCAATGTTATCCCAAGATTGGGCATTTTCAGCTAAATCATCAAAAAGTGTAAAAACTTCATTTGGGTCTTTCGCAAAAAAATCACCATTACTCATGGTTTGCACAAATTGTCTCATTTCTGGTCTGAGCCCTTCATAAAAAAATTTAGTTAACATCCATTTCTCATAACCATGATGGGGACAAGATAACAACAAATCCTTGAATCTTTCCCAACTAGTGTAAAAATTTTCATTATTCTTTTGGGAAAAATTCATGATTTGTCTTTGAATAGCGGTAGTTCTTTGTGATGGAAAAAACTTTTTAATGAACTATTTCCGCATATTTACCCAATTTGTAATTGAACCAGACCTTAAAGAGTTAAGCCATGACTTAGCTTTATCTTTTAGTGAAAAAGGGAAAAGCTTGAGTCGAATGACTTCTTCAGTGCAATTTCTTTCAAGAAAAGTAAAACAAACCCCTTCAAATTCCTGGAAGTGGTAGATGATCAATCATTCCCGGTTTAAAGTTGAAGACCGCTGCATTTGCAGGAATCACTATGCATGACGGAGTGCTTGCCATCGTTGGAAAAATGTAATCTCTAAAACTTCAAATGACTGGCACCTCATTTGGATATGCATTATCTGCCATTTCTACCTGCTGATTTTCAAGAATTAAAAATTGGTTAGTGGGTTCCGATCTTACTAATCGCTTAGAATGATCTCGGAACCAAACAAACATAAACAAAGAACAATATCAAAAAAATAGTAGTAGAGAAAAAATAATAATAAAATAAAAATAATTCAGCAAAAATAAATTAACACCAAAATAATTTCCGGCAATTACGCCAAAAACTTAACTCAATGTAAAATCTACCCTCCAAGTATAAAGGGGTCAAGTTATAGTATAGAAATAATCCAGGGTCATTCTTCCTAGGGATTTTATTGGTATAATAATATTTTCTAAATTTAAGTCTTAAACTATGATTTCAAGATTACTTAAATGATAAAAGGAGGATATAATTAAATTGCAATGAAAGAGAAATTTGAGTGGAGTTATTTTTTTGCTATCAATTGGGCTTGTAACTAAGATTATTATGAATTTCTTGAGATCGATAAGATGTAAAATTGTTAGAGAGAAAATTAATCAATCTATTCTACAGCGTTTTATCAAGTATGTTGTGTGCATATTCAATACATACCACACACTAGTACAATAACAGTCAAAGGCGTTGGTTGTAAAGCGGAAAAGGCGTCGGTTGTACAGGAGACGCCTATAGTAGCGACGCTAAAAGTGTATACTTAAGGCGTCGGTTGTAAACCGACGCCTTATCATAACTTAAGGCGTCGGTTGTTAAGTAAAAACCGACGCCTTAAGTTATAAAAAGGCGTCGGTTGTTCTTGAAAACCGACGCCTTTAAGTCACTTAAGGCATCGGTTGTTATTCAACAACCGACGCCTTAAGTGACTTAAAGGCGTCGGTTTTCAAGAACAACCGACGCCTTTTACTATTAATTTTTTTTTTCTAAAGGCCCTCAAGAGTAATGGAGTGGGTTTTAATCCTCCTCCTTTCTCTCTTGTGGGGGGGTTTGGCTTCCCCTACCTTTTTATTAACAAAAAGAAAATGATACACATAATGGAGGAGGGCATGTACCTAGCCTCCAAATGTGATGCCAAATACAAAAAATAATAGAATCCCAACAGATGCATGCAATGAAAGGAGAATCACTCCAATGCAAAAAAGCTATAAATCAAGAGTACTTACTCCCTATACAAGTTAAGAAAGCTTCTGATGATCTAGGCGTGAATCTAAAGTTCCAACCAATTTCAATCCGGATCAATGATGTAGGGTACTTGTCTTTTTTCCATAATCACAATCTGCTGGAATTGTCTAGGAAGATCCTTATTATTATAATACCAAATGATAGTATTAGTGTCAACTCCCTCCTTAGCTAACCAAGAGGCTGCTGTGTTGGTGAATTTCTTTTCCAGCTCAATTTTACAGTTAATGTTCCTCATATACTCTTTCACTTCATCCATCTGATAACACAATGGCCACTGTCCAGCTCCTTTGCAATTAACATTTTGGATAACCTCCTGATGTTCGGTAGCAAATTTGATATTCTCCAGATTGAAATCCACGCAATGCATTATTAAACCCCTTCCCACAAAAATTGAATAAAAATAATACCAGAAAGATAAATGCTACCATAATTTGATCAATAACAATTTTTGAGAATCACAACCTAGAGCAAAGAAAGTTATCGCATATGTAAATTTGCCAACTAATACCATCTCTAATACACCAATTTAAAGCAGTTTTATATAAAAGTCCAAATACCATTGCTGAAACATTTAGTTTCTATCAGAGAAAGTTGCACAGTGTAAGACTCCTTCAAAACTCATTTAAAAGGGGGAAAAATGAGGGTGCCAAAAGCGTACAGTTATTTCTGCATCAGAAAAGTTATGAATCCAGTAAACATGATCTCTAAATCCTAGAAACATCAGACAAATTAACACAATATTAAGCAAATGAATAATCTAAATCTACAATACCAAAAACACCCTAAAAACATATCCTGAAGGCTCTTCATGTGGAAAAATATGAGTACGTTTAATATGTTTTGTATTTTTACATGTAAATGCATCTTTCTTCAGGGAAATTAACACATCACCCAAAAATATTCATGATTTTTAATGCTGCATGTGGAAAACAATTTTTTAATCCGCATTATCACCTTGGAAGGACCAGTACCCTATTCAATAACCGCATTATCATGCCCAATAGATGTCTGCACAGAATCCTTCATCAGAGGCAGAGGGTTGAATGTCTGTTTAGTTCTCTTCCTCCCCATTATGGGAGAGAACACCTCCCAAACACAATCACCAACACCAATCAAACCAACCCAACTCCACCAATCACAACACAACAAGCAATACATTAATAATTGCCGGCAAGGCTGCTGAAATTAGGCCGACAAGGCCACAAGTAAGCAACACTAACCTTATCTGAAGAAAAATTCCAGCAAGGAGGGTGAAGAGATAACCAAAGCTTCACCACTTGCAGAAAACAATTCTGAAAACTGAAGAAGGAGCTCGTATGAACAGTGAAGTTGCAGAAAAGAAGCTATTGCAGTGCTGCAACCTACTCACTCGACCAGGGGGTAGACGTTTCCAGCTGAGGAGACGAAAGCCCAGTAGTTTTTGGGCAAGAAATCACCACAATAATGCTGAATAGTACCACATCAAGCTGTAGCCTGCGAGAAAACCGAACCTAGTTGATGGGGTTTCTCGAAATTCGTTCAAAGTGCTGAAAAGAACCCAGCAAACCACAATTCCAAGCTAGGGTAGAAGAGCCCAGTGAACAAGGAGCAAGAAAATGCTGAAAAGAAGGAGAAATTCCAGCAAGAACTCGAACAGCTAAAATCGCGCACTAGGACAGACCCAGGAGCTGAAATTCTTGAGAACTCTTCCAAAATCCGCCAAATAGCTTGAATAATGTATGATTTGATGGTAGGGGAGGAAAGCCTGGTGGTTAAAAACCATTCTTCCCCACCGAGCTGACGCTCAGAGGCGACTTGGGGATCTCGTATGAACAGTGACCTCAGTTGAACTGAAAATGGTGCGGGAAATGGCTAAAAATCTTGGTAAAACCGGGGAAATGACTGAAATTTTGGTGAAACCGGGAAAATAAAGCGCAAGTATAGGCGTCAGTTCTATATAAGAACCGACGCCTATTATGAAAAAGCGCTGGTTCTTTTTAAGAACCGACGCCTATACTTAATTTATAGGCGTCGGTTCTTATGTAAGAACCGACGCCCATACTTGGGCCGGTTCTTTGGCGTCGGTTGTTTCCTAACAACCGACGCCTTTAATAAACATTTATTTACAATTTTGCCACCGCATTTTTTACAGGCATTTTTTTTTTTTTTTTTTGATAATTTTGTACTAGTGACATCAGCGACATTAATCCAAGTAAAATAATTTAAAATTTTAAAACACTCGTTAATTATTATCAATCACAAGAATTCATCCATAACGAATTAAAACATACCCCTTGAAACTAAGAATAACTCCCCTCAAAAATAACTTAGCTGAACATAATTAAATTAAACGAAATAAAATTCAACCAAAAAAATATCATAACTAAAAATTTAAATTCAAGTTTGAAACTAAAAACTCTATAACCAAAAATATATCTCAATTCAACAAACCATCAACAATATAAAATTATGTAAATAAACTAAAAATTGAAACAACTAAAAGTTTAAACAAAAGAGGATTTTAAACTGGACAAATCACTGAAAACCGGAGGCTGCTGCTTTGGCTGTGTTGGGTGGCTGCTGTGCGTGAGGTTGGAGGCTGGTGCTGGTGAATATTGCGGCCTGTTGAGTAGAGGTTAGGAGGCTGGTTTTAGTGGTTGGAGGATTGAGTGGCTACTGTTGGTGCGAAACGAGAGAGACAGAGATGATATTGAAGGTGGGTAGCTGGCTGAGAGTTGAATCCTTAGCCTTTCTTTGAATCTTTGATGCCACAATACAAGCCACGAATACCTTTTCTTTCGCATTGTCTTTGTTTTGAACCCATAGAGAAGGAATTCGCAAGCTTTTGTTGATTGAGGATTGTGCTATGGTTTAAGTCTAAGAAGTTGGAATGGTTATCTTGTGTTGGGCGATGGTTGTGTAATGGACTGAATTCAGGGGATTGGAATTCTATCTTGTGCCAAGTGGTGACTGCGTAATGATTTGAATAACAGAGAAAAAGTTGCAGTCTATAAAAAAATGACGAGATTCAAGTGTGAATAAAGTTGGGTAGCGAGAAACAATGAAGTTCATATTAAGAATGAAGGAAGTAATTTCATTTCGAATTGACTTAGCTTGCAAAATTCCTTCTCGACTCAGCCTAGATATGTCCTTTTATCCTACCTGACCTGAAGCCCGGCTACAACCAAATAAAGACCTTTGCTTTGTACTTGTGTTATTGTTGGCTCCGGTTATGACATTTAGGCAGTCTGTGGTACTGACTTATCCATGCAGTGAACTGATCAAAAATTCTAACCCTTATACACTTTGTGCGAAGAGAGAAATATCTTGTGAGGGTGTTAACCCCATTACATTTGCTTATGAGTGGTTTGAATTGCTTGGTCTAGGGTTTGTGCTATGACTGTGGTTGGGGATACCGTGTTGACTGAATTCACATTATGAACAACTCGGTTTATCCAAGTGATTTCTTCCGGAGTTGGGCGAAACTATTTTCCTTGTAGTCACTCATAAATGGGTGTGAGGTGAGTGAACACGAGAGGTGGAAGGAAATGAACCATATTGAGCCATGATCGGGATGGGAAATAGAGGGCATTGCATCTCTAGCACACACTAACACAATCCGATCATGCAATTGAACATTCTTGCTAAAGAAAAGTGAGTTGCAACCTCAAGTCCCTGAAATGTAATCTGTTGTTTGAGTCCTATTCTTTTCTTTGTAAATCTTTGTTCGAGGACGAACAATGGTTCAAGTGTGGGGGGATTTGATAAGTGCTATATTAATGTTTATTTTATGCACTTATATCCTTGAATTAGCAATAATGTGATTCTATCTAAGTACTATTAATGCATTCTATATTTTATGTGGTATATGATCATAAAGGAAGAGAAAAGAAGGAAAAATGACCAAAATGCACTCAAAACTGAAGATTGGGGACCTTATGTGCAAATTTAGTTACGGCCATAATGCAATGAAGTCACGGCCGTAAAAGTGTTCAACGCATTAAGAAAAATCAACAGAATGTGAGTTACGGCCGTAAATGGAAAATTCACGACCGTAACCTTCAATGGTGAAAAATTCGCAGAAACACATTTACGGCCGTAAATGGACATGTTACGGCCGTAACTTCAAATTAAGAAAAATATGCAAAAACCGTGTTACGGCCGTAAAGGAAAAGTCACGGCCGTAACTTTCCAGTCAAAAATTTCCTTATTTTAAATCTTTCCATAATTTTGGAATTTCTTGAGCCCAAAGATAGGGCACGAATTTGAGGCTATAAAAAGGGAATTTCATGACAAGAAAAGGTGTGAAATAATTGTTGAAAGAGGAGCGGATTGCTTGGAGATTGGAAGAAGAATTAAGCAACTCGAGAAGGTGAATCAAGAAAGAAAATTCCAGAATTCTTCATGGCTTTAAACGGCTAAGTTCTCCACCTAGTTCAAAGGGGACGTTGTACTTTAATTCCTTTGTTCATCACTTTTCCAAACTAGTAACGTAGTTCTAAATTCTTTACTTTGATTTGTTGGATTTTTTATGCGATTTGAATTCAATCAATGCAATTCTTTATTTGATTAAGGCCTTATCAATTAACTTGTTGTATTGAGATTTGCTATTTTGAATGATTGGATCCGTAATCGTTTTTTTGTTCAAATCATAGTAGCAAGTGGAAATTTAATAATTTCCATAGAGAATTCTAACTTAGGTTAATTGTCACGAGCTTGTGTGATTGATAATCTAATTCACCCTAATTCTTCTCAACCATTATATAGTTTTTGTCTTAAATCTAAAGAGCTTGTTTTAGGTTATTCAATGGCTAATATTTGATTAGAGAGCTTATTCTAATTAAATGCAACTAAGGGAGAATATGAATAGTTAGAGCTTATTAACTATTTACGGGTGATAAATCAAAGAAGAAATTGAACTCGCGTTACTTGGAAGGTGATAACATTGTGATAACATACAACTAAACCTGAGAACTAGGATTTGTCAATAATTGATTTATATTCTATCTAATTTACGTTTTTCTTTTATTTTCAAGTTAATTACAATATTTGAACTCAAAAGCCCCCCATTCCATTCTAATTGATCGAACAACTAAAATTAGTTTTCGTTCCTCGTGGGATCGACCCTTACTCTCGTTACTACATTATTAATTAATATTTAGCGAGTAAGGAATTATTTATTATTTTGGTGCATCGCGACACGCATCAAAACACCTCACTGCAAGACCATTGTAGGCACCATTGCACCATTTCAACTTCACTACACCTACTTTGTCACATCTTTTCATGACCCAAATGAACTTCAAATGTGATAAATTTTTGATTTGTTGTAGACCAAGTTATGTGCTTTCATATGTTCATAACATGTCTCGGGAAATTTTTACTTTTTCGAGGCGATTTCAAGGGCTGAGAATCAGTGGTCGACCACTTTTCAAAAATTCTAAATTTTTTCTAAGTCCTAGTTGGGTGTGTCATGTTGATTTGTTTTAGTTCCTATATGATATTTATACTTCTAATGATCACAAATTCTTGTTTGCAAGGAAAAAAAACACCATGGGACATTTCAAGCTGAACATGGAAAAGGAAGTAAATGGTCATTTCATCCAGCCAAACATTCAAGTCAAAACTTCAAAATGAGAACACCGCCTCTCCAAACCCAGGAAGTACTTGACCCCTCTTGTATTTTGTACTTAATTGTTTATTATTTCTTAAAATAAATTGAGGACAATGTATAGTTCTAGTTTAGAGGTGGAAATCTCATTCGTTTGTTTTTATTTAAACATTCATTCGTTTTTGGGTAGAAAAATCATAAAAATTCAAAAAATTCGAAAAATCATAAAAAGTGAAATTTTTAATTTTTGTTGATTTATTGCTTATGACATGATTTGAATTGACTTTTGTGCTTTAGTTAGAAAATTAGGCAACTTGTGAACTAAATTTTTTTTTAAACATTCATCTATGTAAGACTTTCATCAAATTTGAGCACATAGCCACTTTCGAATTATAACTTGTGTAGGAAGATGCTTGATACTTATGGGGTAAACTTGTGCAGTTGGAACATAGAACTGACTGAAAAATCTCAAACCTTAAAGAATTAGATTCAGACCTAAAATGTAGAACCAAACTGCACAAGAAACAGTTTTGGGGGGGTGGGTGGGAAGGTTAGTATGAGTAGGCATTGATGGATTGAAGATCTGATGTTTTTAATTTTGCATCTTTAGTGAAGGGGTTTTGATCAACAGGTATAAACCATAACCAGCATAAAAACAGAAAAATGTTGAAGGTCTTATTCCACTCTTCAAGTGCCTTTTTGACTCGGGTAATTAAGTCTGAGTGGTTTTCTGAACCTGGTACCCTAAGCTCAACTGTGTTGGGAGCTGCAGACCTAAAGCTCGCTACAGGGGTCAACTAGAAAGCATGTACGAAGAGTGGACTTGCACATAAGACGCTAAAACATCTTTAACTTTTCTGTTTAAACCTTTATGACTCGGGTAATTAAGTCTGAGGGGTTCTCTGAACCTAGTACCCTAAGCTCAACTGAATTGGGAGCTGCCGACTTAAAGCTGGCTATAGGGGTCATATAGAAAGCAAGTATGAAAAGTGGCTACAGGGGTCATATAGAAAGCAAGTATGAAAATTATTTTACAAAGATGATAAAGACAAGAACATTAAAAGAAAAAGTCGTCCAAATAACAGAAAAATGGAATGAAAATAGTATAAGCTTTGTTGATTGAAATCTCTAACGCTTTGTTAATTATTCTTGGTCTGTCGTGCATACTTGTCTAATTCTAATTGCCTTGTGTGAAAAAATGCAATATATACATGTTTAGAAACCATATCAATAGGAACAACCACAGGATATGAGAGAAAAGCAGTAAGGTTGTGATCATCCATGAGAGTGTAAGGAAAATCAAAAGAAAATCATTGTTGATCACATGAGATTCGGGCTTATTTCTGCATAACTAGTCACACGGTGTCAAGTATATTTTTATATGAGTTTGCATTCGATTTTTGGATATTCACACACACACAATGAAGTTGAGCATCCGATGAACGAAAATAATTTTTGTTGTTCATATTTCTTCTCTAAAGTGAATTGTCAATTTGGATTGTTGAAGCACATTGTAAATAAGTTGAAAAAAAAAAAAAAGATATTTTTATTTGCATTTTTATTTTTATAGTTTAGTTTTATTTTTGTTTGAGGACAAACAATAGTTCTAATTTGGGGGTGTTAATAAGTGTATTTTATACACTTATTTATATCCTAAAAATTAGGATTTTTATTGTTTGTTCAAGAATATTTTCTATTTATTTTGTTTGTATTTGTTTATATTTCAAGAATAACCCAAAGTCGAGAAAACAATGAAATTGAATGATAAAAGTGTCAAAGTGTGCCATCAAGAGTTGATGCAGTTATTCAAAGGGCCAATTGGAAGAAATCGGAAATTCAGGGGTTAAATTGCAACAATCGAAAGTTGGAGGGTCAGTTGTGCAATAAAAGATTAGGGATCAACTTAAACTAAATTAAAGATGAAAATTGCCTAAAATCGGGAAACTAAGCGATCGCAAGCCATTACATCGCGCGGCCTCATGACCTGAAAATTTGGTGACTGAAACAGACCTGCAAAAGCATGTGAACGCAACTATTTAAATCGTGCGGTCGCACCACACGATTAAAGTTCTGGGCCGAAGCTGGGCTTTTTGGATGATTTTCAACGGATTTTTCTTATTTTTGACATAGACTTCGGGAGAATCTAGATATACCAGACTTGGGGCACGAAATTAGGGGTTCTCAATTGTCTTGATTGATGCCAAAACACTGTCCAACTGCTAGGGGATCCATTGAAGAACAAGGATCAAGAAGATGAATGGGGTGACTTCTATTCATTTTTCTTGTGAATTATCTTTAATCATGTTTCTAGGCTAGATTTATATTGTTAGAATTGTGATGAAGCATTAATTTATTGATTCCATGTTTTGACTTTATATTTATATTATGCAATTTATGAGTTTGATACAATTAATTATGTTTTTATTATCATCTATGATTGTTGACACATAATTATTGATTTTGTGATAGATTTCTATGTTCGAAAGAGTAGGAATTTATTAGACCTTGATTAATTGCCACGAAATTCAATAGGGGATAAAAATATACTCATATGCTTCGTGTTATCTTAAAAAGTGTTCATAATTGGTTAATGTTTTTCAACATATTTGGATTGGTCATAGAAATATAGGCTCGTCGCTTGTAAGAAAATGTGTTTATGCATCGCTCGAAAGAGGATATAAATAACTATAAGAACACGAATTTTCAATACTCATACTTTGTTTTTAAATGTTTAAGTCAAATACATGGTTGATATAATTAATGTGGATTCATAATTCTAATATATTCATCTCATCGTTTTAACAAATTAAACTTTCTTTTTTTCTTTTAGTTTATTTTTAGCCTAATTTTCAATTCAAAAATTCTCAAATTCAAAGTTTTTCTTGTTCCGGTTAAGGATTTGTAATCTAAAATACAATTTACAACAATATCTGTGGGATCGATACTTGAACTTACGTTCACTTTATTATTTGCACGATCTGTACTCTTTCGGAGCGATCAATCATCGCTGGTAAATTGATGAGGATAGGAATTAGAACCATCAACAATTTCCATCAGCCAAGGATCCGAAAAATCAGTAGTAGTTGGGCACTCAAGGCAAGGTAATTGTCCCATCAGGTTTGATAGAGAACCTACGCAGGTAGGTGAAAAGAAGCTAATGAAAATGTAGAGCTAGTAGCAGCCATAGGGTCACAAATAAGCGTGAGCTTAAAAAGGCTCTAATCCGAGGTGGATCCAAGAATTTTGTTTAGCTCGAGCTATCGATCAGAATTTTTTTCAGCTAAGGCACACATCAGTCAAAAAATTGTATTTTTCGAGTTGCAACCCGAAAAATGCCCAAAAAACTAACAATTTTTTTCGAATGATCCAGCATAGGAAAGTTCAGCTGCTCGCCATGCTATATTTTCTTCCCTAGCTCTGATACCATGAAAGAATATGAATACTGGCTTTGATCTCACAAAAAAATCAGCGTATACTACCTTGTATTTATAAGATAAATTGGTTACAACCGTATGAGAAGATTTATATGATTATAAAGGGATTTACATGTTTGTTACATAGGATAAAGCTAGCTAACAATATTAGGATAAAGCGAGATAACAAAAAACAAAACAAAAACCTGTAGAGCTAGAGTTTAGATCTTTAACATCAGTTGTATCATAATTTATCTCCTTAAAATTATTAACACTGGATGACAATTGGAACACGGAAATTATTCACAATATTTTCCCTAGGATTTTGAATTAATCTCCTCAATGCCAGTAGGCATCCCAGGCGCTAAAGAATTTGCAATGTGGTAATTCGACAATATGGGAATTTATGTGGCGAAGTCTAGCTACCAACTAGCAATATCTCTAAGCAAACAGGACGAACATGCTTAAATCCTCTCTATGGTGGTGGAAATTTATGTGGATCTTGAACATTCCGAGTAATGAAATCTGGAAATTCTTTCATGGAATCCTTCCAACAAAATTCCAATATGAAATACCATCATATCCCATGTATTGGACTGTGCAATAAGAGATGGAAGTATATTACACGCTTTAGTACACTGTGGGTATAGAAGAGGTCTGGAAACATAGCCTTTTTACAAATCTATTGTAGAATTATACCGAGGGAAATGTTGGCAACTTGTTACTAAAGGCTTGAAAATTTATTGGGTTGACTTGATTGAAATTTTGTGCGAATTTATGGTTTTATCGGGGGAGATAGAAATTCAGAGTTGTTTTGTGGCCATCACATCACCGTCAGCCAGATAATATTATCCATGCAACTATGTACTCTCTCCTAGGAGTTCACAGAAGTGATATTGGAAAGTGTGAACGAATTCCTATAAGTCAAACGCGGGCTAAATGACGTGCTTAAAATAAATTGAGCTACTCCACTTAATAGATTAATCTTTTAGGATGAAACCTCAATTCTTTATAAATGGTATTAAAGCTATGGACCAAACTTAATCATATGGACGCACAAGACAGGTCCAAGTTGCATCCGAACGAACGTGGTGGGCTATAATTTGGATCGTTTTGGTAAAAAATATCAATGGCTGACTCTTAAGATGGTTGTGCCTACGTAAGACTATGGTCTTGATTGACGTAGTGAATGAGTTGGAACTTGATAGAACATGAAATTTTTCCTAATTTACGGAAGATAAATAGACTATTAATTGAAGGGGAGGTTATAATGATATGGTACTTCATTCGAAGACGAGTTATTTTGGAAAAGTGCGAACGAATCTCACATTAATTAGACATGAGGTAAATGATGGAAGATCAACTCCCTACAAGGCAGAGGTTGGATGGCAAAGGTATTTTTAATCCTTAGGGTAGCTTACAGGAGAAGAGATGGAAACCGCCACAGGTGGATTCTTTGAAGCTTAACGTTGGCGCTGCTTTGAAAGAAGGCAGTGGTTTCTTTGGTCTGGAAATGACAACGGAAATATGATAGCTACCAGTTCAAAATCCATTAGATGTATCACCTCACCTTGTACTGGAGAATGTATCGAGTATTAGAGAGACTCCAATTCATAGCTGAAAGACTACTAGTGTTATCTTCTTCAGGATCAGATTTTAGCACTGTTGTGGCTGTTGTTCACCAGGCAAGCCTTCATGCACCAGATTGAGCGAATATTCATTCGTTGTATCACGGACTTCAAGTCGAACATGCTCGGAAATCAGATGGAGTGCAAATGGCATTGTTCACATTTGCTAAGCACGCTTTCTCTTTATTTCAGATATATAATAATAATAATAGTAATTTTGCTTAAAATAATAAAATTTTGCTTTATTTTTCATGAAAAATAATGTTAATCAAACAACAGAACTTGAAAAATTCTCAACTTTTCCACATAGAAAATTAAACCAATCAAACACATTAAACTTTCAATTCTCAAGAATATAAGTTCTAATAAATTCAATTCTCTGGAATGAGTTTTCTTTCCACCCAAATTTCGTCATCTTAACCATACGAACTTTCATTCCTAGGAAAATCCTGTTAGTACAAAGAATGCATGGTTATGATCAAGTAATTTCTAGACCTTTAATTCATGTACCTTTGTCCTTATTGTTGTTGTTATCTTTTCATGTTTTGGAAAATGATTGTTGTGGAAACTACATCAAAATATGTTTAGGAATTTTGTTTTCAAATAATTTTATCATCGGAGTCTTCGAGTCATATGTTTTCTTTCTATAACTATAGACACATATTTTCATATATTTAATTTATCAATAGAACACTACAGCATCGAATGTTTTTACTTTCCTGAAATCTTAATACTAGACTAAATCACGACGACATTTCAACTACTTTATCCCAATCAACACCTTTCATTTTTTTAAAATGTGACCCTCCTTTTAATTAAACTAGTACTAAGTATGTGTTTTGCACGTCTTATTTATATGATACATGCTACATTTAATGTCTTTCAGATATTAATATTGTTTTTGAAAGTAGTTGAGAATATTAATATTGTTAAAGAAAAAAATAAAATTGTAAGAAAAACAAATTTAGGAGAAAATTTTTGTAATGAAAAAAAGTTAAATGTTATGTAAGTTTAAACAAAATCTTCAATTATGATTTTTGGTTTTTCAAACAGAGTTTTAAGGGTTTAAGCGTGTTATTGATAAAAGAAAAAATATTTAAATCTATTGTAGATTAATATTAATTATTAATAATTGTTTTTAATGAAAATAAATTAAATATTAAATGTAATATTAAAAAAAAACAATTTAAAGGTATTACATGACAAAAAAGAACAATATTTATTGTAGATTAATATTATTAACTAATAATTATTATATTTAGTGAAGATAAATTAAATGTTAATAATATAAATCGAAAACATAACAATTTTGGGTAAAATGGGAAATCAAGAGTTTTTCACTTATCCACATTTCTAATATATTTTAAATTAATTATTAAATTAAATAAAAATATAATAAAACAACGTCATATCACAACATTTTAAATTATTAGATAATAAATTAATTTAATAATAAATAAATGAGAAAAATAAAATAATATGAAATTTATAAAATTATAAAATTTTGGATAGTAGAATCATATAATGAATTATTTAATGTTATTAAGCAAAGGAAAGTAAAGATATATAGAGTATACAACAAAGTATATAAGAGTAAAATAGGTATTTAAAAGTTTTTTCTTTCATACTCCCTTTTTATAGATGTAGATGTCAAAGATAAATAGATGTAGATATTACAATTCTTAACTGCATCCTAATATAAAATGCTAACTTAAGAGCATCTCCAATGCACTATATGAATTGGGACTGACGTGAAAATAAAATTGACGAACTTCTAGAGAATGTGGATAAATTGACGGAGAAGTATTAAATTTCATCTTCAATGGTTCCGTTTATATTTAAATATTGTTGATTACGTGGCATTTTTTAAAATATAAGATAATAACTTATTCACAAAATAATATTAAACTTTTCGTTATTATAAACTATAAATGTGATTTTCTTGAACTATATCTCATTTTTATATTTTATTTTGATAGTTGAATTTATTATAAGTTTTTTTTAAATTACAGACAAAAAATTATTTATTAATCTTAAATTATTATTTTTTTTTATTTTGTTAAGATATTTCAATGACTAATGTTTTATATAACTTTATTTAGTGGTAAGTTTTAATTGATAAATTAAATTTATTAAAATGTATATATTTTTTTAAAATTATTAATCTTAAATTTAATATAACTATGAAAAATTTGAATGAAAGTATTTAAAAAGTGCTTGATTAGATATAATTTTCAAAGAAAATCTTCATACCATGACGCCCACGTCCCTTTTAATATAGTTAAAATAATTATAAACTAAATTAATGTTGACTCGTTCAGTCAGACGGAGAGTCAATATGTAGACGGAGCACTTAACATTTTTAATTTTTTTTTCAGCCATGCCAGCTTAACATTTGAATTTACATTGTGTATCAGAAAGACATTTTTAACCAATTTCGTCAATTTGCTGACGTGTTAAATCTTTTTTTCTCAATTGACGAAGTGCATTGAAAATGATCTAAACGTTAGACCAAGAGAGGCTGGTGAAAAAAAAAAAAAAAAAAAAAAACTCGAAAATGACCTGAGTGAAACACACACACCCCCTATGGGTCCGATGTCCCTACTTCACGCCAAGAAATAATCACGTGCACGCTCATTTACAATAAGGTGTATTATAGAAAAACTTATGCCAAATAAACAATGTCGAGAAGAAAGTCAAAAAGTTTTATTAAATATAAGTCTACTACCCAAATTGATTGGATTGTGATAGTGATGAAGAAGAGAGTGGTTGTATAGAATTCACTAATTTGTATTTCTGTCCAAGTTAGTCAAGATTGAACTATTGGTGGACTCTATGCTCAAACACCAACTCCTCTCCTTCATAAATGCTCACTATGGCTACAGTAAGATACAATGTAATAAACTAACTTGAAGAAGAGGTCTACACAGATTGGAGAAGTGCTAATTCAGCCCCTGTTTGGTATAGATTAAGCATCCGTTCGACTAGTATTGATTATAATCAACAAAATTTTTCAACATCACTTTCTAACACATCTTTTCTCTCTTCAATTTTTAACCATACATCTTATCTAAAAACACTGACAACACTAATCATGAGGTGTTATAACAGTTGTTGAACACATAGTAAATTTTAATAAAAGTTGATGATATGAATATTTGAAAAGCTTTGAATATCATAAAATGTGTGATTAAAATTAATTATTGACTTGAGAAATAAACTGGGGCTCAATCCCGATGAGCTTCATTACAGAAAGAATGTTGTATCAGTGCAAGAGGATTTCCTTGGAAATTGATAACATTGGAGCAACTTAATGGCACATCGACGAAATGTTTACTAAGCATCCATTTGATAAACCAAATTAACACTTTTATGCCTCCATTTGTTTAACGTTTTATAAATCACACAATTTTTCAAAATATTTTTTAACAACACACATTTTTCTCTTCACTTTTCAACTACACATTTTACTTCAAAATCATAAATAAATCAATTTATAAACCACTATATTATTATCAAATAGAATCTATATTATAAACCAAATAATTTTCCAAACCACTTTTACTAACACATATTCTCTTTCCAATTTTCAACCACTACTTTTTACTCAAAAATATAAATAAACATGTTTATAAACAACACAATATTACCAAACAAAGTCACAAGTCGAGAAGGGTCAAAGTCAAACTATTCACATTTTAGAAGCGTCATCTTCCCTCTATGCTTCCATAGCCGCCCTTTAGCTTTAGGGATAACTAGTTGCACATGCATATTTTTTTTTCAAATAGATTATACATAAATAAATGAAGATCGAAAAAAGAAAATAAAAAAAAAAGAAAGAAAAAGTAATGTTGCAGGTACCAATTAAAAAAAAAAATCATTCTTATGTTGATAATATTACAAATTCTGAATAATTTCCTTATACGCGACATTTGTTATTTTATTTGTTGGCTTCCCGTCTCTATCACGTTAAAAGCTTGATCGAAAATGGACCAATGCTAATCATTAAAAGCTTGAGCATCGTGTTCTAAAAGGCAAAATGTTGTCTATAAATAATGTTATGGACAATGTTAAACGACAAAATATTTATCCTAAGAACGTCATTGACTCCATACGATGTGAGGTTGTCTTTCAAGTTCTAGAGAAGACAATTTTCATTAATAGTGTTGAATGCTATTACTATCAACAAAAGTTAAGGCCAATCGTTGTCGAAAATATTTTCCTTCCAAAAGTTGAAGAATTCATTTGCAATGAAAAAAGGAAAAAATGAGACAATGTTTATTAAAGTTGGAAAATATTTTTCAAGAAAAATTTTTGTAATCATATATTTGCAAAGTTGAAAAATATTAAAAAAATTGCCATATTCCTTGAAAAAATTGCAAAATTAGTGTTAAATTAAGACTTTGTTCAGCGGTCAGACCAATTTATAATTTTGGTTTATTTGAATTTTTTTATTTTTAAGGTAAGATGTGTGGTTAAAAATTAAACAGAAAAAATGTGTGGTTAAAAAATGAAAAAAACGCAGTTGAGAAAAAATGATGTGTTTTTAATTGAATTGGAGATTATTCGAAAATAATGAAAAATATGTGTGAAATTAATGTGGATAAATCAATTTTTTTAAAAAAAAAGTTAACATGAAAATTGGCAGTGGACCATGATATAGATTATCAAGTAGTATTAATTATATATTTGACAATGTTCCAAAAATCTATTAAAAAAAAAAAAAGGATGAAAATGAGATTTTCATTTACACGAAAAAAGTGGAGTCCAAGCTCTATTATATATATAATAATAGACTTGTGTTAGCCTTACGCCCTTACGTTGCAAGACATGAATATGAACACAATGCCTAGTATAGAGCTTGACATGATTGACCAATCGCACAACCATTACAAAATATAGTTCATATGGACCCAAGTCACCCAACAAATTTGATTAAACTACATGAACACCAAATTCCAACAAAATAAAACTACCAAGTTCTGTCGATAATATCCCAACAATGAGTATTAATAATTGTAAGCAAAAATCAATCAGAATCGGGGTAGTGTAAGCCTGATTAATCCTAGTAGCACAATGTATCTATAATTTGAGCTCAAGCTGCTCATCTGCCTTGGAAGAATATGCAGGCTGCAGCTCTTGAATCTGGTTTTGATCCCTTCCAGTCCTGAATCAACAAAAAGGGAAGCAAAAGTGTCAAGTTATAACTCAAATATTAGGTAACGATACGTCCCGACCAGGGCCACCAGATTCGGCCAACGAGCTCCACATGGTTCCACGGTGGGTTGGCTCGTACATGGTTATCTTTTGTATCCCAACTATTCGAACTCAAGAACTCCCTTAAAAGGAGCTTAAGCTCGGGGACGTATTGTTACATATTATTATATCATAGCCTAGAAGTAAAATTATCTATAAGAATTCTTCCCGTCAGAAATTTATTATTTGAAGTTGCTTACCGATCTTTTCTCTTCTCAAGGAACCTGTGAAGTGATGACCTTCTTGCAATTGGCAAATCTGAAACGCCATAACTTCATAAATAATCATAATTGAGACTTTTTTTTTTTTTTTTTTTCCTTCCTTGAAAAAAATGTAATAATTTTATCAAAAGCTATTACCAGAACCGCTGGCTTCAAGTTGTGGTGAAAGGCCTTCTTCTGGCCTAGAGCAAGAGGCCACAGCGCCACCAGTTTTCATTCTCTCTGTCCCTGAATTCAGCAAAATGCCTATAGCCTTATGAGAACCACTAGCTTCGGGTCGGGGCGGGAACCGTTCTTGCGCCTCCTCCGGCGAAACCCGTTTAGCCTTACGAGAAGCCGAGGCCTCAGGTCTTGGAGGAAGGCGTTCTCGTGCAGTTGCAGTCCCCTGGTTTGGTTTTTCTTGAACGTGGTTCGACAATATGCCTTCCGGTTCCTTAGAGCTTTCCTTGCTAGCGAATTCCGCTAGCTCTGTAACTTTCTCAGGTGGATAATCATCAAATACCAAAACTCTACCAGCATAAAAGATAGTCAACTGGGCATTCTTGGACTCCATTGTTGCTGCCTCTCTGCTCAATTCATGAAAATCTTCATTCAAGAAGTGCTGTAAAAGTTTTTTCCTTAATACGAAATTTCAACTTTGCCACTTTTTATTCGATTGATTACTAGAGTCGGTGAAAATATAGCACCCCAAGAGTAAAATAAGTAAAAAAAGTAAAGCCAAAAACCTTGTAACAGCTTTATTTGAGGCATCTTGTATATTACACGATGATCCCGGCATGCCTCGCCGGGGAACAGGATCCATTGACGCGTCTTGTTCAGTCGAACCTTGAACTGGGTTTTCCATATTGGTCACGGATTTCGTTCTTGTAGACACTGCAACTTGAGATTTATCTGCTTTCACTGAAAACAACCAAAACATACAATTATATTTGCTTATTTACATCTCACTCTCTTTAAAGAACAAAAAAAAAAAAAACAGAGAATTTTACCTATGGATTCAAGGCTTTCCACTTTATCACCAATTTCAAAATTCAAATCTCTTAAGCTACCTTTCTCCTTGATAAATTGGCTCAATAGATTGCAAGTATGAACAAAGTTCGATTTCTCCGGCGCCTTACGGGCCCTTTTCCTGTCGGAAAAATCTTGCGAACTCGACATGTTCTATCAAATTTCTCGTGCTATGAATTGGATCAAACTGTGAATTTATGGGGCTATTTTCTTTTTGCTTAATAGGGATTTAGGCACGTTTAGATTGCCTTGGCGTAAATAATGGGAAAAAAAAATGAGGAGAAGTTGAAGAGCATAGTGCTGGTGGACTTCGGGAAATTGGTAGGGTCCTAGATAAAGTACAAAGGTGCAAGAAACACGAGATTCAAATGAGAAAAACACTATGCAAATGTTACTTTATTCTTTTTTTTTTTTTTTTTTTTTTTGATTTTTTTTTTTTTTTTTTACTCTCATTTTTAATCACACATTTATACAATCAAATATTTAACGCTAAAATTCAAATTTTTTTCTACTTTTTAACAATATATTTTTCCAAAAATTTCTATTTAAAAAATCAATTTCTCTATAAATGGCCATTAAAGTTGATTGGTGCACATTACTTGTGCTATCAATTTGAAAGATGATATTTATATATCTCCATAAATAAATACTGTTATACCCAACAAAATTCGTACAACATGTCCAACGGGAGACCTCCAAAAGCCAACAATATTGGTTAAAACTTTGCTATATCGTACTAGCGATTTGAACAATATCGCGTAAAGTAGATTATTATAAAAGCGTAATGTATACAAAGTACAAACTATTGCTTAAATGAGACTCACAACCTCACTTTGTAGCAGAGTACGGTATTAATTATTTGTATCATACAAGTTAGAATAAGTTAAAGTTATACTTATAGATCTATTTTAATCTTTTTCCTTAAAACTTTCGTTTGTTATGTACTTTCATTTGTATATGGTTAAAAAGTGATTTGAGAAATTATGTAATAAAAAATATGTCTAAGAATTAGTTTACCAAACAGACTTGAGAAAAGTCATTCAATAAAATATTTTCTCACTCTTATAACTTTTATTACAAAATTAGAGTGAACAAGTTATGATTCAAACAAATTTGTGCCAAAGTGCTTTCTGCATCCGTGGCACTCGTGTACCGAGTCCTTGCGTGTATCACTACACAATATTAGGAGTAGTCATTATTCAACCAAAATCGTCCAAATCGACCGACTCAATCCAACCCGAATGATTTGGATCAATTTTTTATGAAAAATAATTTGGGTTCGGATTATATTAAATATTTTTTGGTCGGATGGGTCGGGTTGTGGGTTGGAGTCACAAACCCGACCCGACCCAACCCAACCCGATCAAAAATAAATAAATAAAAAAATTGCCCATTTATTTAAATTTAAAAAATTCAAGCCCAATATTTTGCAATGGAAATGAGTGTTTTTGTTACTTTTTTTTTTTTTTTTAATTTGACGTCAACTTATTTAATTGGACTAGTAAATAAAAATGGATGATTTGCAGATTCTTTTTGGGGTATTAACACAAATACTCTTATTTTTTAACCATTTACAAAAATATACTTTTGAGGTTTTCAGGAAGTAAAAATACTTTGTAAATTTTGGGTACCACTTTTTTAATATTTTTGTCACTTTTTTAAAAAAGTGACACAATGTCACTTATTTTTAAAAAATTGATATATACGTTAGTTACTCAATCAAATATAAATTAAAACCTTAGAATAAATTCTTGACTTATTAATTTTATTCAAAATATTTGAAATAATTGTGCCTTTTACATAATTTCATTTTTTTTTTTTCACTTTTTCTTTTAACTAAAAAGTGACAATTTGTCACTTTTTTCTACTTGAATGTCAATTTCAATTTTTTCAATATTTATCATTGGCTAACAAATTACATAAGTTCACAAATATTAATAGATACATTACACAATGCTACTTTTTTTTCCTTATCACTTTTTATTTTAATTCGTCTTCTCTTTTAATTAAAAAGTGATACAATGTCACTTTTTAGTAAAACAAAGTGATGTTTTATTACTTTTTGCTATTTGAATGTTACTTTTTCAATTTTTAATAAAAAGTGACACAAGACATAATATCACTTTTTATCACTTTCTTGATAAAAAAGTGACAATACACAATTCACTTTTTATCATTTTATCACTTTTTTTTAAAAAAAAAGAAAAAGTGATCAAATGTCTTTCTTTTTTTTTTTAACTAAAATGTGATACAATGCCACTTTTTTTAAAGAAAAATTGACAAAATACTACTTTAAAATTAAAAAAAAAAAATTAAAAAAAAAAATCTACTAAATAAGTGACATTGAGTGCCATTTTTTTAAAAGTTTTGTTACATTTTTAATAATTTTATCACTTTTTTAAAAAAAAGTGACGCAATGCCAAATTTTTAAAAAAATGTGACACAATGTCATTTTTTCTTTGAACTAAAAAGTAACACTTTACTACTTTTTTCTACTCGAATGTCACTTTTTCAATTTTTGCAATATTCATTACACTATCTAAAAAAAGTAGTATTGTGTCACTTTTTAGACGAAAAAGTGGCAGGATGTGATTTTTTTTTTTTTAAAAAAAAGTGACAGCATGACTAGGGATGGCAATAATACCCACGAACCCGATACCCGATGAAGACCCGACATAAATGGGCGGGGATTACCCGACTAAATGGTTTCGTGGGTAGGGTATGAAGGTAAATTTTAAAACCCGACATGGGTATGGGTCGGGTGTGGGTTTTACTACAATACCCATACCCGATCCGCATACTCATTAATTTCCTTTAAAAATTATAGAATTTAAAACAAAAGTGATTGTTTAAAAAAAATAAAAAAATAAAAAAAAATAGAACTCAAATATCTATTGACATTGTTATCGTCTAAACCTTAATATGTTTAAACTATTGACTTTGTTAACGTCTAAAAAAATTGTTCAAATTCGCTTGTATAATTTCAATATATAACAAGTTTTTTTTCAACTCAAATTCAAATGAAGCCCAATATTTAATTGATTCAAATTAATCCGAAGCACTTATAACCTATTTATAGCCTAAAAAAATAATAAAAAAATAAATAATTAGTAATGGGTTTTAAATGGGTATAGAAGCAAACCCGCCTCCGACCCGCACCCGACCCGCAATTTTTAAATGGGTATATGGGTAGGGTATGGAGGTTGTAAATATTTAGTGGGTAGGGTATGGGTTTGGCAAACCCGACCCATACCCGACCCATTGCCATCACTAAGCATGACTCTTCTCCAAGGCTTGATGTCAACAAGCACTTTGCATTCACCAACTTCACATGAAAAAGTGGCAGGAATCGACTTCTTTTTTTAAAAAAAAAAAGTGACATAATGACACTTCTCCAATAGTGATGTCAACAATCACCTTACATTGACCAATTCACATGAAAAAGTGGCAGTTTGCGACTTTTTTTTTTTAAAAAGTGACTGAATGGCACTTATCCGATGCTTGATCTTAACAAGCACCTTGCATTCACCAGCTTCACATGAAAAAGTGGTAAGTTGCAACTTTTTTTAAAAAGTGACAAAATGGCATTTCTCGGATGCTTGATGTCAACAAGTACCTTACATTCATTAGCTTCAAATGAAAAGGTGGCAGGTTGCGACTTTTTTCAAAAGTGTTATGACACTTCTCGGATGCTTGATCTCAACAAGCATTTTCCATTTATCAGCTTCACGTGAAAAAGTGTCAGACTGCGACTTTTTTAAAAAAAAAAAGTGTTAGCATAACACTTCTTCGATAACACCTTGTATTCATCAACTTCACATGAAAAAATGACTGGCTACGACTTTTTTGTAAAAAAAGTGATAGAATGGAACTTCTCCAATACTTGATCTCAACAAACAATTTGCATTCATCAGCTTCACTTGAAAAAGTGGCAGGTTGCGACTTTTTTTTAAAAAAAAGTGACAACATGGCACTTCTCCAATATTTGATCTCAACAAGTACTTTGTATTCATTAGATTCACATGAAAAATTGCCATGCTGCGACTTTAAAGAAAAAAGTGACAGCATGACCTTTTTATTAATTTTGTCACTTTTTTTAAACTAAAAGTGGCAATTTGTCACTTTTTCTACTTGAAAGTCAATTTTTCAATTTTTGCAATATCCATCATTGATTAACGAATTACAAAAGTGAACTTTTTAGTAACTTTTTTAATAATAATATCACTTTTTATCACTTTATCATTTTTTTTAAAAAAGTGACACGGTATCACCTTTTTTAAAAAGAGAAAAAGGGACAAAAATGTCACTTTTTCTTATTGACACTTGCTTTTGTCTCGAAGAGAAAAACAGTTTCCATTTCGTTTAGACTATTAATTAATAAATTCGTTATCCATAATCCCCAAAAAAGAAAAAAATACTATTATTCCCTCATGTTATGAACGCCTTTGGTGGCGGTGGGGGTGCGGGTTTAAGTGACTCGATTATGTTCCTCTATATGCTGAAGGAAAGCTTCGTGAGGTGGATTTGCATCCTTTCACATCAATGCATGTATCTCGCAAAAAATGAAATTCTTAGAAATTTTGTAACGGACTGATCACTCCCAATTCAATTGAAAAATAATTGTGGTTGGGCCTCTTCTTTTGAGTTCTGATAAGGTGTATATTCCATTTTTGGCTTGCCACAATCGTTTTCCTAATCTTCTGCTACTTCATCATCCTCTAAGTCTCCATCCTCCTCGAAACCCACCTCATCTTCTTTACCAGTCTCTCCATTATTATCCTCATTAGTCATCATCCTCTCCCTGTTCATGCCCATTAATCTCTCCTTCAACGCTTGTGAACTTTCGTGTACTCGCAGGTTCCCCCTAATCTTCCTTTCTCCCTTCATCATCCTCTCCTCATCCTCCTCATTCACCAGACCACCACATCTTCATCATCATCATCATCATCACCTTCATCGCAAGAAGATACCACAAGAGGCTATAGAATAAATAATTATTACAACAATTGTGGAGGGCATGTCGGCAGTTTCAATGACCCGACACGAGGCCTAAGCAACAGGGGGTTTATGGACGACGCCTCCTCAAACCACCATGAGAATTGCTACATAAATGGTGGCAACCTACTCCAGCAACAAGGAATTAGATGGTGTTTGACTTGTTTTCGCGACAAGAGCTGAAGCATGCACCAGCTTCACCAGCAAGCAGGTATGATTTGGGTTTTTTTTTTTTTTGTTGAAGTGGCATGTGTCTAGATTCATGGAGGGGGTTTGGTTTTTAGTTTTATGATTACACACCGTGTTTTTTGCGGTGTTTAAACATTTTAATTACTTTTAAGTATATTAATGTAAGTAGTTATATTTTTAGAGTATTTTGTGTAATTTGGGGTCTTTGGAGTGATACCTCTCATTGTAACCTGAATTGGACATATGTAAGTTGGTTTCTGGGAAAATGAAAAATAGTATAAAAATAAATAAAAATTTGCATATATGCCTCAGTTACGTGAAGCTTGGGAGATAAGGCATGTAACTTGTAATTTAGGAGTCTCAGTTAATGCAATCAAAATTAGTAACTGAAAATCTATAACATGATTCTCTCCAAAAATGGACTGAAACTGCTCCATCAAAAAAATGGCAAGTATCACTGCAGATTAACAAAATACCAATCTCTGTTATTAATCTTGATCGTATTCTCTGACTAACATTGATAAACTCAGTAACCATCATCAGAAAGGTGGAGTAAGTTATTTCATCCGCTAAGTGCCAAGTTCGATTATCAACTTCAGACTTCGTCATCGGCTGTGGAAGGTAATTTTCTTCAATCTGATACCATTTTTTAAATAGTTACTTTGTCTTTCTTCTTGGTAAACTTCGGCGAACTCAAGACTATATTAATCTTCTGGGGCATTCTATTGGTTGCCATTTGCCACTGTATTCTGATATCATGCATATGTACGTGTAAAATATTGAGAATGGATTTCAGAAAAACGAGATTGCTCTACATAATATTAGAAGACACTACTCTCTACTGATTTAAAATTCTGAATAAGTGAGCTTTTCATATTTAGCTTTTGGTTAATGATTAGTTTATCCCATTTTTTTGTCAGAACTATCCTGAAAAAATAGTAACATCTTTAGGGAAAAAAAAATAATTAAAATTTGATATCCCTCCATAGTCTACATTGTTAATCATACTGAATGTTTCACACAGCAGTTTCAACAATAATTCAACGTCTCTAAAAGTAATTAATAATCAGAAATGATTTTGTAATATCGGTAACGGAAATTTGATCATTCTAATAAATAATATATCTTGAAACTTTGAAATGATCATTGGACAGAGAAATGGGATCAGTTACAGTCTTTGTTTATTTCGATGGGGAATGGGATGAATGTTCCAACTTTTCTGGGTATACTGTGTTTGGGTTGATAGTGCCTCTGGACTCCTCATTTGAAAGTCTTATCGGATTGATTGCTCAACGGATAGACAAAGAACCAGTGAAACACAATTACATTATGCATTATCAGACGAAGTTGCAGGGCAATATGGTACGTATATCAGATGATTATTCGTTGAGCTTTTATCTAGAGTTGAAAAGGGGTGAAACTGATAAAGATATTTATCCCCTGTGTGTTGAAGTCACTGAATTAGAATCATTGTCAGCCGATGACTATATTGCTGAACAAGCTGTGACAGATATTGATGCTTTGCATTCACTTGCATTGGTTCAGCCATCCTCTGTTTTAGGTGAGCATTTTAGTTTGGACTTGATGGATAATAATCCGACCGTGGAAGAAATGGGTAATGAGCTTGCAGATTACATAAAAGTCCCCGCTGAGGACAAAGTTGAAGATTTGAACATGGTGATAACACGGCCCGAAACTAACGAGGTTGCGGTTGGCAAAGTTTTTAGGAAAAAGGAGCTTCTAATCACCACAATCAGTTTATTTGCAATCAAAAAAAGATTTCAGTTCGTTGTGAAGAAATCTGATACAAAAATATACACAATAAAATGCGCTGAAGAATGTTGTGACTGGAAACTTCGAGCATCAGTTAGTGGTTTTTTGGGGAACTTCAAGATAAGAAAGATGGACCATGTACACAAATGTTCCGTTGGCACTGTTTTGGGGATTCACCGGCAGGCCAGTACATTAGTGATTGCTAATTGTATAAAGTACAGGTTCCTATCATCTAGGAGAATATATACCTAGAGACAGAATGCAGGACATCCAAGAAACATATGGCATAACAATAAGCTACGATAAAGCATGGAGATCTCGAGAACGTGCAATAGAAATGATTAGAGGCAACAAAGATGATTCATATGGAAATCTTCCATCTTACATGCATATGATTGAAAATGCGAACCCAGGATCATATACAAGGATAGAAACTGATGATGAGAACAGGTTTTTGTTCAGTTTTGTGGATTTGGGTTCATCAATTGCAGGATGGATGCATTGCAAACCAGTAATCGTAGTTGACGGTACTTTTTTAACAAATAAGTATGGAGGTACACTTTTCACAGCATGCACACAGGATGCTAATAATAACATATTCATCCTTGCATTTGGGGTTGGTGATGGAGAGAATAATAATGCATGGGAATGGTTCTTGTTAAGAGTTCGAGAAGCATTTGGGAATCGAGATGAGTTGTGTATTGTGTCTGACCGTCATAGAAGCATAGCGAATGCAGTTGAGAAGGTGTTCCCAGAAGCTTTGCATGGAGTGTGTACATTTCATTTGCTCCAGAATATAAAGAAAGAATATGGTAAGAAAGTGAAGGGTATCATATTACCTTTTAATGCTGCAGCAAGGGCCTACACGAAACCTGAATTTGAGACACACATGAGGAGGATAGATGCAATCAACGAGCACGTTAGGGGTTACTTGGTATGCATCATCAGTGTGATATTATGTTATGTGTGCTTAATTTTTGTGAAGAAATAATATTTATGAGCTATATTGGATGCAGAAAGGTGTTGGATACGAGAAGTGGTCACGTGCCCACATGACAACAAACAGGTACTCAACCATGACGTCTAATATTGTAGAGTCAGTTAACTCAGCAATCAAACATTCAAAGAATTTCCCAATTGAAGCATTATTTGAGTGCTTGCGGAGCACCATTCATAAGTGGTTCTTCCAAAATCTAAGTGACACAATGTCAACTTTCACACACTTATCAACTCGCTATAATGCTATTTTGAACGAGAAGGTGAAACTTTCAAAGCACATGCAGGTTAGACATCTAACCCTTGTACAACAAAAGCCGTAAAAAAATTTTCCTTCATTATTAATGATAATGTAATCATAATGTTACATAGGTACATCCATCAAGTGACGTTCTATACCAGGTCAACGATGGGATAACTCCTTACGTAGTTAACATGGATGAGAAAACATGTTCTTGCAGGAAGTTTCAACTAGACCATTTACCCTGTCCACATGCAATTGCTGTGATATCATATCGAAGCTACTCACTGGTGGATTACTGTTCATCATACTTTACCAAGGATAAATACATTGAGGCTTATCAAGGAACTATATATGCATTGGGAAACAAGGATGAATGGTATATACCAGAAGCAATTAAGCAAAGGTTAGTACTTCCTCCAGAATCAAAGAGAGGCCCTGGTAGACCCAAGGAGGTGAGATACAAATCTTCATTGGAGTACAAGAAGACTTCCCGTTGTGGGAGATGTGATAGCTATGGACACAATAGTAGGACATGTAGCAATCCAGAACCATTGAAGGAAAGGTGTAACAAGAAGCGAAAGAAAGGTGCTACTAGTGTGATCAAGTTTGTGAGTTATACTTTTTTGCTTAAGAATTAATCCGAAAATTGAAATTCAAATTACATTTTGATCTGATTTATTATGGTATTGGCAGGTGGATGTTGTGCGTGATGAAGATTTAACGCAATGAGGAGTTAGACAAATTAGCAAAATTGGACGAAACTTGGTGAATCTCCACATTTAGAATTTTATTTTCATCTGTTACCAAAAACGTGTCCTTTATTTTTATTGGATATTAGGTAGGAAAATAGATATTGGATCATGTTTTCTTTTTATTTTTATTTAATTACATTTATATGTAATGATGACTGATGGATATGATACTGGATTTTAGAGCAAGATTATAAAATCCAAAAGTATTGATGTTATTGTAGATAATATGCTAGTGTCATGTTTTTAATTTTACAGGATGTATTGATTTGTGCAAACATTCTCTGATACAGGTTGGTAATCTGTGTGGAATATTTTAAAGTAGAATGCTGGGAAAAATCAGCAAAGCAACATACTGATTGCACATTCATGATTGGTTCAGCATATCCATTTACTTATTTGATTTAACAATGGTGTAACTGATATCTGCCCTAATAATCACCAGCCAACACAACAATAATTACAACAAGGATCTACATTGAAATATTAGGTTGAATTTTTAATTCAAATTTCCATCAGTTCGGAATAGCAGCAATTCTGTCTGTTTTTCCTCAGGTCCAATTAAATGCAAATAAACAAATTAACAACTAATTTAATCATAATATTATGCCCCTATTCCATCTTATCTTCTGCGTAAAGAAGTATAAGTGTAATAATAAAAAAATCCAGCCAAGGCAGATTATATGTTACTATCTGATAAACATGATTGGTTCACGTGTGTCCGGATTGGGTGCGTGGTTGGTTAGTGCAAATTTAAATTTAGGGATAGTACCATGTGGATGGCAAAACCTTTGAAATGCAAGCATACTAATTCTGCTGATCCATTTCTGCCTAGCCACGAAAATGGAATTATAAAGATCAGTTATTGAAATGCATGACTGATTCGAACGAAGACAGTGAGAAATTTTATGTGTCAAGTGATGTAAAATTATGAAACTGAAAAGCAATTTCAGACTTTTATCATGAGTGGCATTCAGTATGACGGCGTTCCGCGTTATAATGTAACACCTGGTAGCATAATGGTTTCTAGTTAATGTGTCTAGGGTCTGATTAGGTATTATCTGAACTAGGGTAGTAACAGTACTAGATAGATGTTGCAGCAGGTTTTATGTTCTCTAAATGTTAAACCAAATTGAAAATGTGGTTTACCTGCAGCTTGGGTTTTTTCCAGTATAGCCTTCAATTGAGTTTGCAAACGTATGTAAAAAAGAATAGGAAAAGATCACTTTGATGTGTGTTATGTGTCCAACTAAATCCCCTCAAAGAATCTGTATTTTGTAACAGTTTTATAGTCTCTGGTGTGTGTCAAAATTTCTGCAGTGTATTCAAAATCAGATATTCATCTGAGCAGTACAGTATAATGAGGTTCACACACATGGTATAATGTGGACTTTGTGGTACCTCTCAGCACAATGAAAGAAATGTCCACAGTGTCATGAAATGTTGTTCCTACCTTCCGTAATACACATGTTACTATCTTGGTAAAACGTCCATTTTAAATTTTAACACTAGGTTCAGATTTTCAGAATAAAAAAGCACTCAACCAGTTGAATAAATAAATAAATAAATAATTCAATGGTATTAATGAAAACTAGAAGGTAACCATCAGTATAAAATGGAGGAAATCGTCATTTTATTTCGTTAAATATCCGAAACAAAAATTCACTTAAAATCATTTAATAACAAATATGGGGTACTTCAAGAAAGAAACTTTCACATCGTCTGACATCGAAATTTGTCCCTCCAAAAAAATGGTGAGGATGCTTGAATGCTAGCTCCCAAGCTTTAATCCCCCAGGATGATTACACCATATTATAACAGGCTCCTGAAGAGAATATTTATAAAGTTGTGTGGCGATGTTAGATCGAGCAGTGTTGGTATCAAATAAGCGTGGCATTTCTTCTATACATCCTTCGATCAAATATTCTGCATACTTAATAACAAATATGCCGCAATCACCCCTGTAAGGAATTTTATTGAAAATTAGCATTTGAAGAATAAATAAGTTGAAATAAATAAAATTTTTGCTTCATACTCAATTTACTCACCCATTCATTTGTTGTTGACACTGGTCGATAAGTCTGCACTCCAGGGGAATATCGGGCAAAATGCGAGATTCAGATTTCACGGATCTTGCTAATATGGGGATGGTGAGCACCATTGAACGCACGGCAGCATATATAGTTGCATTTTTCACGATACTTGTGCATGAGTTGTACACATCAAACCTCCAGTTAAGAATATCAAAGTGACCAAGTATCCAATGTTCAGGACTTGCAATCCACATCGGGACAAGAACATGATCTACTTGATCCCACAGAACATTGAATTGAATTTTCCTCCCATTTGCATAAGAGAATAGAGATTCATGTTTATGTATTGCTTTAGTATCATTTGCAATATCATTTGATATTCCCCTGACTTTAACATCAAAGTTACAATCTGTTGATGTTGCCCGTATTTTGTGCCCAGATCTCAGCTTTAACAGCATCCGCATAAAGTAAAATGCGACATCTATGTGCTTAAAAATCGACAAATGAAGAGAGATAATTGACACATGTTTTTGGTTCAAGCATTTAATATATCAGTTGAACATCACTCATACAGGACTTACTGAATCATTTAGTGGCTTAGCAACCTCGCGGAGAGCATGCCACCATTCGTTTGAATCAATTGAGATAGGACCTAGTCTAGTAGATGTCTTCCTATGCAGGGAAGAAACAATTAGAAGATCCACGATTTAAAAATGTTGGAAAGATAAACTAAAATAAAAAATGAAAAAGAACTATTGTAATTCCTACGTACCTATCTTGAAACTTATTGACATCACTGTAGAATTTGTTGAATTTAATGATGTCCATAGTTGTTGGCGAATTCATGCAGGTTTTATAGACAAAGATGTTAACACTGAATGATGAATGGACATTTTCCGTGCCTACAACTTCTTCCCCTGATATCTTGAAATGTATGTCACCATCCACCATGGTTCTTGAATCTTGAAAATTAATAGGTATAGGTGATATCTGCATTGTAAATGTAATGATTATATGGAAGATTGTTTGAATAATAAAAAAAATGCAGTATAAATGAAGACCTTCGTTCGCATGGGTTGTGGCCGCCTTTGTTTTTTGGCTGGGGCACTTTTAGTATTGAGTTTTTCATTTTCAGCCCAATTTGGATAGGTGGAATCAACAAATTTAGTTGTTGGAGCTGAGCATGTACTGTGCGCATCAACCAATTTACGCTTGGCTATGTGTTCTGCAACCCGTTCATTACGGTGCTCCTTGTCACTCCTTGAATGCTACAATAATGAGAATTAATGGTTATGGGATTTATTTAAAAAAAGAAAAAGAAAAAAAAAGATGACTATGAAGACAATGACTATGTATTAATATATTAAGTTTTCGTATGAAGCTATTTACCACTTCTTTCGCTAGATCATCCATTTCAGCAATAAACTCACTAGTCAGCACGATCCCATCGTCCAACACAATGTCCCCGTTCTTTACATCGAATTCCATACCTAGGTTGAAAGAAGGTCCCTCACAATCATAATGATGTATTTCCACAGGTTTGATGAAATCCCTTGAAGGTTTAAGTTGAACCTTGTTAGCATTCGGTACCTAAAAGAATAAGGTTTTAATCAAGATACATGTACAATTCAAATATGCTCAAATAATACGGTATGATACTATTTCCAAATTATTTGGACACAATAATGTTATTCTATCTATTTTCAGATAATTCACCTTATCATGTGGAAGGGGGGGTTTATGATTGTATCCCACATCCATGGCGTTGATGGATGAACTGTTGCCAGACAAGTTCACAGTTGCTGTATAAGGTGAGTTCATCTGTTTTTCCAGAAAATTGTTAAAAAAGATTCAGAATCAAATTAAAATGGTGGTCATTTCGCAGATATTTTAAAGTCAATGGAGGGATTATGTGAATTATGAAAAGAAAAGTAGGAAAAAAAATAATGTAACACATATTTAATTGTTTTCATGAAACACATTACATTGCGTGCGCTTGAAATAGGCTTCGTGTTGCTTCCACATCCGCTACCAGAATCATCCAGTGTGTCATTTTTTAAAACTTTGAACGGGGAGCATGCAAGATGCATTGGAATTTCTGGGTAAGAATGGTATTCGTTTGGACTATGCTTGAATGGAAGTACTTTTCTACAGATTTTGGGCATGAGGAAGTCAGTATCCACTGTGTCGTGTCACCAGTAGAGGTTATATTGTGAATAATAGATATCATAATCACTAATCTTTGAATATAACTCTCAGTCATGTATAAAAAGAATTTTCACCTTGTGTGGAATCTTTCGTGCATCCAATAATTCCGGAGTCCCTTTAGCACTATGTGTATCCTTGTAGGCTGGGGTCGATTTGGTAATATCTTCAGATTTAATACCTTGACATGCTAGTGGAATCTGTATTAAATAGGACAATTTTATGTTAAGTGAGATGCATTAAAAAAGAAAAGGTATTATACCTGAGGATGATAATCATTATTGTCCTGATCTAGTCTTTTTTAAATGTTGAAACATGAAAACCTGAAAATATAAAAGCATCTTCATCCGGCCCTCCCCTCCACCCCCCATTGGTATGCAAAATTAACTGTCAAAAATTAGCAGGTTAGATTCAACATGTCATAATTTGATAATACCTTATGTTTGCTGTCCCATTTATCCAGAAAATTGTTATTCCTGGTGGCATGGTAGCTGATATTAGGTGGTATGTTCTCCTTTCTGTTCTATTCAGATACATTGATGCCACCTGCAATAGTAACCTGTATTCCAATACCAAAGACATCATTTTTAAATGAGATTTCTGATATGTAAATTATCAATCACAAGTTGGTATCACGACATGTACACATATAAGTTTGATCCCAGTAAACCAAGTCATTCAGGCCAGTTACTTTGAATACATAGATGTCCATTATTATCAGATTTAAAAACAATAAATTTTTCGAAAATCCCAATTTATTTTGCTGACGTGTGCATTTGTGCAACCAATAGATTTAATGGGATGAGATTTTGACAAGTCATTATTATTTGAAAGGCAAAGCCGAAGTTTATAATGCGTATGTCTTCTTACTCGTACCTTTCGATGAATGGAAACACCTTGATATTCTGGGCCTTGGTTAGGAAAAGTACTTTGCGAACATAAAACATTTGATCTGATCTTGATACCTTCGAGACTCTCATTGATCATATTCTTGGCAACGGTCATAAGCTCCTCAACTTTCATCTTCAGCATGAACATGTCCACAGCTAGTTTACCATGTTCACGTTCAATCATTTTAAGATGTTCTTTGTACCTTTGAATGTTGAACTTCTAGCCCCAATATCAGAGGAGTATAGTGGGTTAAAAAAAAATCATCAACATCCACATTGGTAACTAAGAAAACATTTTAACACTGCTTCAATTCGCATGCAAATGACCCATGAATAATGAATTTACTGCTGGAAAAATAAATAATTTTGGACAAAATACAGAAATAACAGTCCTGTACCTCATAGTTACTAAACCAGGGTTGGGGTAAGTTTGAAACATGTAATTGAAACACACACTAGCGACGAATCGAAGAAAGAAAAGATTTCAAGTCTATGATCATTGTTTCAGGGAAATATACAAAATTCTGAGGTCTTAATTGTGATCATTCAGTTTTAAATAGGTCTAATTCGTTGATGTACCAATATGTTATTTTCTGCTAAGGAAAAATAGATGTCGTCAACTTAGACTTGGATACATGTGTGTGACAAAAAAAAGGTTCCAACAGTGGGCAAAAAATAAAAAAAAAACAGAGCGAAAAAAATGCAAAAGGGTGAGGAAAAATAATGTTAGTACTGTCATGTATGCAGTACACTTATATGGTAAAAAAAGTGAAGGGGGAAACTGATACTGTGGCTGACTGATTTTACCAGGAGCAACAGATATATCCACGTTTGATACCTTATTCTGGGGACTGATCTCTGTATGTGCAGTCCTAGGGGTGTTCCCATTAACTCCAGCATTCACATCCTTTGGTGAACACGTCTCAAATACTGTCTGAATCCCATTATCCAATCCTTCATGTCCAGTTCCATAATGGTTTGTTGGTCTGCAAACATCCTGGGAAACTAGCAATGATGATGCCATAACAACGTTGCTCTGTTTGGAAGATTCACCTATATGATAATGTGAACCCAATGGATGATGTACAACATCTAATATTTTGCATTCATCGTCGCTATCATCCACGTCATAAACAACATTTCCCATCAGACAAACTGTATTCTTGCAACTGGTCTTCAACAAAGTCATCAGCAGAAACTAATTTTTTGCTATCATCACATCCATCGATTATAGTTGTTGCAGCTGCTACATGATCACCACCATTTGAAGGTTGCCCCCTCTCACTAGTAGTGCGTCTGCTGATATGATTTGCAATTGGTGGTATCACAAAATCATCTTCATCGTTGATGTGGATAGTTGTAGCAGCAATGGGTATTAGACGGTTAGACAACCGAACCAATCTTTTAAGTTCGACATAATTGGGGTCTAGAGCTTCCCCAACTTGTGAGATTAAATTCTGCACACGAATCTGTAGAGGGAAGTAGGAATCTGATGTGACGATTGAATAAATAATTGTTCAAAATTTTTGATAATTAGGTAAACGGATATTAATGATCAATAAAGTAATAAGAGAGTAGTAACTAACGTCGAAACGGCTGAAAATATCAGTTGCTATATTAAGCATCGGTACGTCATCATGAACTTCGGTTGTCCAATTAAGGATCCTTGGACGTTTGAATGTAACTTTAGAGAACAATTTATTATCAAGTACGGGCAAGATCTCACAAATCCAAACTTGGAATGCAATGACAAACCCATTAAGCCTATAGTTCATCATGGGCTTCCCCTCACCCTCCACAGTGGTGCGCTTGTTCCATAAAGCCGATTTCAAAGATGAAATGGTGAGATTGAATATATCCTTACCCCAAGGATATGTGTTGATGTCGAAAGAATCTACTAGTACAAGAAGAGTTTCATCGACATATCTATCATATGTTGTATTGTACATTATTTGCGTGACTAGAAACAAGGTGCCCATAATAACAACATCGCAATTATTGTTATTCGACATTGCAATAAACACGCTGAATATGTCATCATTCGTGATGTGGGTTATATGGCTGAAGTATTCATGTTTCAATCTACAATACTTCCCATCATACCTTTCACGATTAACATCACCAATGCATCGAAGACCAGTTACCAAGTAGAACTCTTCAATGCCGAATTTCACTTTTTTTTCCCCAATTTGAAACCACATCTCTTGATCATTTGGCTGATTTATTTCTCTCAATAACACTTGGTGTATCAACTGTGGATTAACTGCAAATTCGTTCATGTACAGGAAACGGCCAAAACAAGATGATTGAAAGATTCTTTTTTGCTCATCTGTAAGCCGTGACCTCAAGGTATCGAATGCAAGATCCGATGGCTTTACGTTTATCTTCCCAAGAAACCAATTTTCAGGGCTCACTATGAACTCCCAATCCTGCAAAACATTGTTCAAAGTTCATTGGAAAAATCAAACAACTGTAAATGGACATAAAATATATTGATATTATGAATATGGTCATTTAAGTTGCAAACAACTGGTAAAAAATCCTGATTCTGTCCATAGCTTTTCCAGAAAATGATGGTGATTGAAGATATTAGCCTGCCTTGACACTAATTAAGGTAAATTCTGAAATATGATACACTAGTGAAATATCAATAATATTGATATTAATTAAATCTGTACTGCGATAGCAATCAAAAATTAATGTAGAAGTCATAGTTTGGCAGGCCTAATATATGTTGTGATCTGAATGATATAATTATATTTGTTGGTTGTTACATTCCACGCAAGGATAATCTGCATCAACACCTGGCAATCAATACCCCATAAAACCAAATAAATTAACATCAACCATCATTCCTGCAGATCAGTGACTTCATTATGTTTCAAACTGATGGGGAAAACACCATCAACATGCCATGGTGTGGTATCAGCTAACTTGAAGAGATAGCTCGAATAAAGATTACCCCTCTTGCATTTAATTAGGAATCCACAGATTCTGAACATAAGACATGTAACTATTCTGCCTTCTTGATACATCAATTCCTTAAATTGATGAACTCCATTTCATTACTGTGGGTTCTTTGTTGTTGCTTAATAAAAATGTCAATAGGTTGATACATTCCAATTTTCCTTGTTTCATTGTCCATGTAATGAAATCAATGCAAGGTATTGTGGCTGATTAAAAATACTCTCAGTACTATTTTACAATTCCTCCGCTGTACATGTATGAATGTGAGATTTGTCATTAGTTCAGGACTCTAAATATCTGGGAGATGAGTAGTAGTGAATGAATAAAAGTACTCTCAGTTTTTGTGATGCATTGGGATTCAATATTTGTGAAATGACTAGTAGTAAATCCTATTTTGTTGACACAGCTTCACTATAAAATGCGTGATTTTACAAGAAAAAGCAGCATGATATAATTTCACCTCTGACTCAACTGTGTCACAGTTAAGATGATATTTCACATTACCATCAATTTATGATCAATAAAACATTTAGCTTTCAATGAAGATATTGATTTTGAAACAACAGCAATAAACATGGTAGAAACCTTTGTCTGAGTTGGAACAACTTTTATGATTTTTTTTTTCGCGGTGTCCGTTTGCCTTTGAGGTGATTCTTGAATGCATTGAAACCTGATGCCTTCCTTGATAATTTGACTCCAGAGCTCGAATTTTTTCCGGCACGAAACTTGCGCATCGTAATGTTATCTAATATCAAATATTACCATCAACATTCAACTGAATTAATACATAATCCCTTTTAGCATAGGTGAAAATACGTTTTTTTATCAAAATGATTGTCTACTTATAAAAATAGAACTCCATCAAACTGAGGGAATGTGATACGGGCGACCTAACTCAAAAAAATTATTTCTTCCAAATTCAACTCTGAGTAGTTGAAATTTATAAGAAAAGGAAATTGGAAAATAAAATATAGCAAAAATATGAGTAAGATGTCAGTGCAGCTCACCCTTGAAACAGAACTTCTTCGTGAAGAACACAAACTCGTGCTGAGCTGATGCAACCAAGTCCTGACTGTGTTTAGCTTCGAGGAAAAAAAAGTCTGAAATTGAATTCGTTTCTTCAAACGTAATTCTGAGATATCTAGTTCTAAGTATCAAATATGTAATCTTGGATGTTTCTGAGTTAAGAATTGATTAATATTTTGACTTATGAGTACTTCCGGTGAGAATGATGCCACCTGCGTTTATGATGCTGCCGGTGAGAATGATGCCAGTCCGTTGAATATGTTGCTCGTATGCGAAATGGGTAATGTAAGGAAGGTGAAATGAATGATTGAAGATTTTGAATTTCTTGTTGCAGTCCTAATTCATTTTTGATTTGAGGAAGATAAGGGACCGTTACATATTTTGAGCGCGTGAATATCTCTCTTTCAGTTATGAAAAAATCATAATTTAATTTATTATTTACTTTTTTACCTGGTATTTTCTAAATATTCAAATTTAAAATATGAAAGATCTATAATTGCAATACTATTATAAAAACGTTGTAATATTCAGTTTTACAATTATGAATTGGGTGCCAGGCCTAATTTCCTCGTGTAATTTTCCCTTTTTTTTTTTTTTTTTCAATTTAGATCAAAGCCCAAACTGCGAACCCAACCCGACCCGACCGAGACTTTGTAGGTTTGGTTTAAACAGGGTATTGGGTTGAGTTTATTTTTAACGAAACCGACTAAGTCGGGTTGGGTTCGGGTCCAACCCAACCAACGCCCACCTCTACACAATATGGGTTAATTATGCTAACGAACACTGAAATTTTGAAAATTTTTCAAAATAGACACTATAGTTCATTCCTTACGCCAATAAACACTGAATTTACGAACTCTTACTACATTGGACACTTAACAGATTTTTGGATAGTTTGGACCAACTTGCACCAAAATTAATAGTTTGAAATAAAGATGGAGGACCCAAATCTATAGTTTTCTCCAAATCAAAATTGCATCGAAACTGCGAAAAATCGAAATTGGTGCAAAATTGCACCAAAACTGTGATTTTTGCATCAAAACTGGTGTAGTTTTGATTTTGTTTCAATTTTTTCGCACTTTCGATGCAATTTTGATTTGGAGAAAAATTACATTTGAGTCATCAATCTTTATTGCAAACTATCAATTTTGGTGCAAGTTGGTCCAAACTATCGAAAAATCTACTGAGTGTCCAACGTAGTAAGAGACCAAAACTTCAGTGTCCATTGACGTAAGTAATGAATTATAATGTCCATTTTGAAATTTTTTCACAACTTCAATGTTCGTAAGAGTAATTAACCCTATACAATATACATTAAAGTGTGTTTGGTGGGGTTTTTAGAATGTCTAAAACTACTTAGTTAAAAAAATATAGATGTTTGGCTATAATTGAGATTGTTTTAGAGAAGCTCAAATTTATAACTTCTCAAAAAAGTACTTTTACAAAAATCTGAAATATATAACATCATATTATGAAATATTAAAAATTTATTATATTCCATAATTCGTATTAAAATATTATATTTTATTGATTAATAAAAAATTATATTTTATTAATTAATAAAATTTGAAATATGTTGAAAATATATTATTTTTCATAACTCGTATTGAAATATTATATTTTATTGATTAATATAAAGTTATATTTTATTAATTAATAAAATATAATTTATATTAATCAAAATATATATTTTTTTTGTAACTCGTATTGAAATATTATATTTTATTGATTAATATTAAATTATATTTTATTAATTAATAAAATATGAAATTTATTGAGAAAATATTTTTTCTATAACTCTTATGGAAAGTCTATTGAACTATTATAATTCATTAATTAATAAAATATGAAATATTTTGTAAATAAATTGAAAATATGTTTTTCATAATTAGTTAATAAAAATATGAAATATATTAAAAATAGTGAAATATTATATTTTATGAATTATATATATATTTTAATATAGATTCCAACATTGAAATGAAATAATTATTCAATTCTTAGTTAACTATGAGATATAATTTAAGTGTTAGTTTATTTAAAAGTATTTTTTTTATATAATTGTATTGTCAACAATCAATTTAATATTAACATTATCTTCTGAAGTGACAACTAAACAGTTAATTGTTTTTGTTAACACCACAACACTTTTGAAAAAGCTCTACTAATAAAAACTCTATTGTGAAAAACTCTATTCACAACAGCTGTGTCAAACAGGCTCTAAAACAGACAATTGAGGATTACTATTCATTTAGTGTGATGATTTCACACTACTTTTAACAAAAAAAAGTCCAATTTGATAACTTAATTAATTAATTATATTTTATTTTAATTAAAAATCATCCAATCAAGTAGTTCCATTTCACTTGTTGAAAATTGGAAAGTAGTACATGACACTAAAAATGATAATTTAAAACAAATCAAGGTTAAGTGACAAAAAAATTGCAAAAAATACATATCTACCATAGAGAGGTTGATGGAGCCCTAGAGGATAGAGCAAATATGGACCAGCCCGGAGGTCTTACAGGACGTCAACACAGTGTATTGTAGAAAACAGAAAATTGAGGATCAAACAGCCTCTTAGTCTCAAAAGTTATCAATTTTTTATTTACAAGTTGGCATTGGAAAGAAGAAAAGGGTCTCGTGTAAATTAGAGGAAGAAGAGGACTTCTAGGATAACTAAGGAAAAATTTCCTAATTTTATGAAAAGGATTGTTAAATTGGAACTATTTGTGCAATTAGGTTGGCGGTGCTCCAGCCCGGAGGTCTTACGGGACGCCAACACAGCGAATTGTCCACCGTATGGTGTGGATTTGTTCCACGCGAGTCAGCTTAGTGGTATCAGGGAGGCCATTGGAATTCATAAGTTCCACAGGTCCAAGGTTCGAAACCCCCTAGAGACGCGTCCACCTCGTGTGGAACAAATCCACACCAAGCGGTTGACAATTCGCTGTGTTGGCGTCCCATAAGACCTCCGGGCTGGAGCACCGCCAACTACCATCTGTCAACCAATCTTTCGGAAATTCTGTTTCGGACAATGGAACACCATTATAGGTACATTTAATATGCGTATCCCTATTCCATTCCTGTAAATCCTCATACCATTCAAGAAGTTGCAATAGTAGCGTACGTCCAATATTTTTCGCTATTATCAATGAAGGTAATAGAATATATTTTCTAAAAATAGAATGAATTATTAACGTGCAACATCTTACTTCTTGCCCATATGGAGTGGTCTCTCAGGCCTCTGCTATCTCCATTCTCTCGCTCTCCTTCTCTTCTTTTTTGTCCTTCTCTGTTTTTTCTTCTCTTTTTGTTTGCTCTTCTGTATACTCGACAATTTGGAATGCTTGCCATTTCCCTACCCAATTTCTAAAAACTCATTTAATTGGCCCAGAGATATTATGTTGACAGTGCTCTAGCCCGGAGGTCTTATGGGACGTCAACACAGCGAATTGTCCACCGCATGGTGTGGATTTGTTCCAAGCGAGGTGGACGCGTCCCCAGGGGGTTTCAAACCTTGGACCTATGGAACTTATGAATTCCAAAGGCCTCCCTAGTACCACTAAGCTAAGTAAATATTTCATAGTAGCCTCATTAGACCGTACGTCTTTCTTTTAAACCAGATATAAAGATGGCGACTAGGGTGGTTGTTTCCATTATGATTATATGACTCAATATGATAGATTGACCTATTTCCTACTTTTTGAGTACCAAAGATTCAATGGACTCCTGACGTATATGAAGGAGTGCGGTTCGTTCAAGAAATTCCTACCTCTCGATCTATCTCCAAGATGTTTGGATTTTTCAAAACTCCATAGTTTAGCTTAGTGGTACCAGGGAGGCCTTTGAAATTCTTAAGTTACATAGGTCCAAGATTCAAAACCTCTTGGGGACGCGTCCACCTCGCGTGGAACAAATACACACCATGCGGTGGACAATTCGCTGTGTTGGCGTCTAGTAAGTACCTCCGGGCTGGGCACCGTCAACACACAGTTTTAATTACACATTTTAATAATAAAATATTTTACATATAAATTCATATCTTTTCTTCAAATTTTAACCATATAATATTACATCAATCATTATTCAAAATAATTTTTACTCCAAATAACCTACATCAAACAGAGGTAAATAGTGAGCATCAATTATGAAAAATTGATCTACGATCCCCGTTTGTTAAATAGTTTATATACATACCACATTTTTGGCAAATTACATTATAATTACGCACCTTTTTTTAAAATCATTATTCTACCATATATTTTTCTTCGAAAACATAATATTCACTATTTATAAACAAAAAACTTTACTATCTCCGTTTATAAATTAGAATAGCATGAATCTCGTAGATTTTATAAAAGGAGCGGAAACTTTTCTTTAGTAAATGATTTCTCTTATCGAATTTTTTTACTTTTTAGTGCAAATAAACTCTCCAACTAATAATTATTTGTGTAAAGCTTTTAATGATATTAATTATCATATTTATTTAAGGGAAAAAAAAAACGATGTGCAATTGTAATTCCATTTCAAGATACGATTTTTCTTTTATTTCTTGATTTAAATATTTTAAGCTCTGTTTGTTAAAATTTTTGTATTTAAAAATATGTTTTTAATGTTTTCTATATGAAATATGTTGTTGAAAAGTGAAGATAGAAAATATGTGTAGTTAAAAAGTAGTTTAAAAAATTGTGTTATTAAAAACATGTTTATAAATATGGTAATTATACTAACACTACAATTTTTTGTTAAGTGCATCACAATTTAATTGTAATGATAATCCTTAATTTATATTAATTTTTGTACTTATACCTCTTAACTTTTTGTCTTATTTTTATCCTTGATTTCTATTAATTAGTCCAATTTATTGCGCTTATGATGACTAAAGAATTTTTGAGGAGTGAAAGAAAAATTCTTATTTACCTCTTTTATATTTAAATAAGCATGATAAACAATAATTGCAAGAATTCAAAAAATATTTTTTCAATGTAATATAATATTTGAAATAAAACTATCAATAGATAGAGATAAGATATATTAATTAACTAATGATTAAAAATAAGAATACAACAAAAAATAATAAGAGAATAATTATCAAAATAAGCAAAACAATAAATATATTTATTGCAATTAAAATGATGTGTAAATATAATTTTCATAAAAAATACTTTTTGCCACTTTATACATAAATGTACCATTTTGTCCCTTTCAAATTTGGTCAAAATGTGGACGGTATGCCCCGACCTTTGGTCAACTAAACTTGTAAGGAATTAAAAATAGATTTTCTCTCTAGTCAATGTGCAATAACTTTTGATGGTTAAGAAGTAATTGAGTAAATAAGAAAATAAAATAACAATGCAAAATTTGTCAACCATTACAGTTTTTTCACTATATAATAAATTGTTACAATCATAAAGAATTTTATTCATCAAACCCTCCAAATATTACAGGCAAATTATCCAAACTTTGCCACACTACCAATTGCTACTTCTTTTTACAACCTACAATGAAAATCAAAAAAGCAAAGATGATGAACTATAATTTTTCCTCACAAAACTCTCTAATCAATGTGTCTCAATAAAAATAGAATAATATGTATTTCTAGAAAATACATTCCTAAATTCACGTCACTGGGCATCCCAATTCTGCTTGGAATTTCTTTCCTTGGTCAAGTGCTATTCTAATAGTTAATTGCACTTCTAATATTTACCTCAAGTTTCTTCCACTTAAGATACGCAGTTGAAGAATATCATAATTCACTTTCAATTAGGATTTCAATCCTATTCCGATACAAAAATTGAATTGTGAAACTTTTCTCCAATTACAATTTAAGTCCTCCACATTTGACAATTTGAGACAATTATCCAACAAAACTGTCTAGCGATCCTACTTCACGAGAAAAATGAAAGGTTGTGATGCTACAATGAATGAAAGGTTAGTTTAAAAAATACAATAAATTAAGAATTTTGGACCACACCTACAATTATCTCTAAATATAACAAATTGACATCAACATAATAAGTGTACCACAAAGTTTATAATCAATTTCTATTTTTATCTACACATATTATATCATAATTTTTACTTATTTTTATTTACCTATTATTCACATATTTAATAAATATATAACTAAGCTCTTGTTTGAGCCCACTTTGAAGAAGAAAATGAGTTTTTGAATAGTTTTTTTGGAGAATGTATTGTTAAAAAAATACTCCCTCTGTCTCGTTTAAATAAACTTGCTCTTATTTTCACATAGATCAAGAAAATGTCAATTAATATAGTTGAAAATATAAATTTCTTATATTTTACTAATATATCCATACATTAAATAAAATAATAAATATAATTATTTTATACTCCCTTCATTCCGTGCAGATAGACTTGTTCCTATTTTCAAAAAAATTAAGAAAATATCAATTAATGTAGTTGGAATATAAAATTTTCTTACATTTTACTAATATATCACACATTAAATAACTTAATAAATATGATTATTTTATATTTGTTAATTGGATATTAAATAAGACTATATTAGAAAACTTAACAATATGTTGACTTTCGATAACGAAAGTGGCCTTTAATTTGATACAGACTAAGAAAGAGTATAAGTCTATCTTCACGGAACGGAAGAACTAGTTGTTGATAATAATGAATATTAAATAAGAGACTATTATAAAAATTATAAATATGTTAACTTTCAATAAGAAATGTTGTTAGTTTGGGACGGACAAATAGGGAATACAAGTCTATTTTCATGGGACGAAGATAGTAATAATTAAGACTTTTGAATTTACAAGTAATATGTTGACTTTCGATAACGAAAGTGGCATATAATTTGATACAGACAAAGAAAGAGTACAAGTCTATATTCACGGAACGAAAGGACTAGTTGTTGATAATAATGAATATTAAATAAGAGAATATTATAAAACTTAAAAATATGTTAACTTTCAATAAGAAAGGTTGTCAGTTTGGGGCGGACAAATATGGAATACAAGTCTATTTTCACGGGACGAAGATAGTAATAATTAAAACTTTTGAATTTACAAGTAATATTTTTTTATTAGAGAATGTGTATGATTATAAATTGAAAATAGAAAAAAATATTTCCATTTTTATTTATTTTTATTTTTGAAAACAAGTATTTCCATTTTTTTTTACACAAATTTGGAAACTTAAGGATAGAGAGAAGATTCGAACCTAGAATCAAGTCCTCGTAAGAGCATCTCCAGCAGATTCTTTATATTTAGAGAGCATTTTTCACACTTTAGAGAGAATCTATAAATTTAGAGAGCTATTTTTTTAAAATTACTCCAACAGCCTCTTTATCTTTTCCTCTATATTTTTCTTTTTTCAAAGAGCATTAATTTTTTTCCTTCAAATTTTGTTATTCCTCTGGTTCTAAATAAACATCTTCTGTGTCAAGTATTCTCATTTGAGCTATTGTACTAATTTTCATTCCTATCAATTACAAAATTCACGTTGCTGGTTTCTCAAAAAAAAAAAATAAATAAATAAATTTCAAGTTTAAGAAAAATTGCAAACACAGAGAACAAATATACACACATATGAATATAACGTGGACAGTGGATACAAGGGTAGTTGAAAATGTGGTTGATAATTGTGCATGATATTTAATAAAGAAAGAGGGAGGGTATTGAAAAGTGAAATATTTCAATGTATTTAATAATAGAGAGTGAGTTTGACTCTCCAAATTTAGAGAGTCAAACTCACTCTCTAAATTTAAAAGTTAATTTAAAGAGGCTACTGAAATATTATTTTAGGACCTTGCTTTTTAAATTAAAGAAAATTTTAAGTTTAAAGAGATGGTATAAGAATGGATCCTTAATCACTTGGCCAACCCTTGGTCCCAAAGTATTTCCATTTGAATGAGGGTCAACAGGAGAATAAATTCTTACCATTTCTATGCAACATTTGACGAACACGTGTCCTATAATTATGTGTGGAGAATCGTGACTTGTGTCTTTTGAGTTTCTTGAATTCTTCTCTTCACAATTGCCCCATGTCGACGTTTGCTTTGTGGAGCGGCAACTTTTGTCGGCTGGTCAATGAGTAACAGTATGAATTACTTTCTCATCATTTTTCTTGTAATAATGCTACGTGTCTCATAATTGAAATAAATTTTAACTCAGTTGGTACTCTTTTCTCCAATAAATATGTACGAATTGAGTTGAGATTAATCTTAACCTTGAGATAAATAACATTACTCTATTCCTTATATGTACAAATCCAATTTTTTCTTGATGTGTATTCGTAAATGAGGTGAACTAGTTTACACCCATGCGATGAACGATCATTTATTACTCACATATATCGAATTTATATATTAACATATGAAATGAATATTTAATTAAAAATAAGAAACTAAGAAAGACAATTAATTAAAAAAAAGGCACAGTTACACATACCTTCATTTTTACAGATCGTATCTTTACCATTCCAGAAAATTTATGCTTAAACTTTTATTAAAATGAAATGAAAAGGAAAAAGAAAAATAGATCGATGAACTCTCTATTTTATTCTCTTTCAGTTTTTACTTTTAAAGAAAAAATATTTATGTGATACTAACATTTTTATTTTTACGAATTTAAAAAAAGTATAATTGATTTTCATATGTTAACATATGAAATAAATATTTAATTAAGAATGAGAAACGAAGGAAGACAATTAATTACAAAAAATGTACAATTTCGCATACCTTAAATTTTTTTTTTTTAACGGTTTGTATGTTTACCTTCTAGGAATTTTTTTTTAAACATTGTAATTTAAATTGACTTAAAGCTTAAAGTAAGAAAACAAAATTACATTTAAATAGAATTTAAATGATATAATTTAAAATGAACGAAATATTGAGTTTAAAAATATAAAATTTTTTACATATGATCTTTGAGACGATTCTACAGACAATATGTTTATAGTTTGTTCTCACTTGTTAACTTATATTAAACTTCTCATTAAGATCTTCGATTTGACACTTATATTAAATATTTTTCGACTTAAGAGCCCGTTTAGTAACAGGAAAAATTTCAACTTAACTTTTCAAACTTAATCTGAACCATCTATTTTTAGTCTAACCCATAATTTTTGACTTTTTAGAAATTTTTAAACCACACGTCCATAAAAAATAAAAATAAATAAAAAATAAATAAAACTTTTTGATGTCATTAATAGCATAACACGAATTCTAATTTTATGTAACATAATAATTGATAAAATATTTGTTACATTATTATTATTATTATTATTATTATTATTATTATTATTTGCATATTATTTTTTGCATAGATTTTCAGATTTACAAGCACTTTATTTTTATATATGTATGTATAGATAGATAGATAGATAGATAAATATAATAAAATAATTATCAAGTGAATAATAATTATTAGAAAACAAAAAAAAATAGTTTATACATTAAAATAATGTCATTAGTAGTATAACACGAATTTTAAATTTATGTATAATAATAATTGCTAAAATATTTGCTACATATATTTTTTTGCTTATTATTATTATTATAATTTGCATAAATTTGTTGAAGCATAAATTTTAAACTGGGAAATTGTGTAGTTTATAAATTGGTTTATAAATCATTTTATTTTATTTATCAAACGGATGCTAAACGAAATGTAGCGGGAATACAATTTCCCATAATTTTTTTTTTTACCCAAATTCATGTTGAAAAATTAGAAAGAGAAAATTTGTGTATTTAAAAAGTAGTTTGAAAATTGTGTTGTTTATAAATTGGTTAATAAACCAATTTATTTTATTTATCAAACGGATGCTTCATGCAGCAGTAATACAATTTCTCATAATTTTTTCTACCCAAATCCATTTTGAATAGTAAGAAAGTTCAATAATCATTTTTACACATATACAATCAAGTAGACGGAAATATTATCAAAAATGGTGATGTCTTCAAAATCACCATTAATTACCATAAAAATAATAAATAAATTCCATTAATTTACAATATGTGTTCACATCAAACAACTTCCTTACTTTTATATATAGATAGATATATAGATATAGATATAGATTTTTTAATTGTGCATCATGCTAGATATTATATTATGAGTAAAAATATTGATGTTTGTTCAAAATATAAATATATCTATTATAATTTCTGCATTTGCCTTACCTATTTAACTTTTTCTCAATTTTCGTTCAAAAAACACAATAAATTGTAAATATGTGTTTAATCTTAACTCATCAAATATAGACAATTGAACAACATTGAAGATCAAGAAATTATTATATCATATAATCTTTTCAAAATTATTAAAATTAAAAATTATTAAAAAAAATATTAACCATTGTTTTGTATTTAGTATAAAATAATATTTGCGCGCGCACACACACACACACATATAAAAGGCAATAAATGCATTCACACCAATCCACTTTGCATTCACACTAACCCACTATTCTCCCTTTATATATAGTATATATATAGACATTTTCACTGTTTTTAATTTGGTCTATATTTGTAATGTTTATTCGTATATTAGGTGAAGAATTTAATTGTTTTCAATTTGGTCTATATTAGGGGTGTCCTAGGATGGGGGTGCCCCTGTCCTAGAGGTTGTGGAGAATGTAAATCGCATGTTATATCACAAGCTAGTCAGAGTCTAGGTACCATTCACGGAATTGACAAAGTGCCTAGTAAATTCGAACATGTGAGGATTTGAACCTGCGCAGGGTGCCCCTATCGCCCTTATCCTGGAGATTGTGGAAGATGGAAATCACAAGTTATGCCCAAGCTAGTCAGGGTTTGGGTACTACTTACTGGACGACAAAGTGTTTAACAAATTCAAACATGCGACCTCTGCACTGTCAACGTTCTTGAATTCTCAACATTTACCAGCTGAATTGCAACATGGGGCATACATTGCTTTTCTGTTAGTCAAACTAAGGATATAGACCAAATTATAACAAACAATTAAGTTGAATTTATAACCAAGTTTATTTTTAATGACTAACTTAGATGAAATTGAATTCTAACACATGAAGCTTCGTTTTTATTTGAACTTATAATCTTAAGAATGACGGGGTTGTGTTTCCTGTGTCCGTTTTTTTTTTTTTTTTGGTAAGAGATATTAGTTTAACAACGACCTAATTTAACGAGAAAAACACAATTTTGGATTTTGTTTTTGTTTAAACTACAACTAATTAAAGTTAACAATTATGAAAAGATTGAAATCTTCTAATGAAGTGAATGTGTAGGGACTCACCATTATATACTCAAGTTTTCTTTCTAAAATTTATTTGATCGAATTCACAATTATATCTAAGATTCCACTCTCAACTATAAATTAGTTTTATCTAATTAGTTCAACTGCATATCTCTATATTGGGTCAAAATAAGCTCTAATTAAATGCATTCAACAACAAAAATTTAAACAAAGTCATATTAACTACAACCAAGTATCTCTATCTTTTGTTAAATTATTGAAATTTATAAGGTGGTCTAAGTACATAACTCACATGTCGACTCGTTACAACCCACAATTCATCAAATTGGTGATCGAACAATTCATACATTAAATTTAGAAATTAATTCAATACATAAGATTAAAGTATAAAACATGATAATTGAAATTGAAATTGAAATATTTAAATTAAGTTACATCTTTCCTCTGAACTATTAGATTAGTTATACATAACAAAATAGAATAAAACTAATGATGAGAATCATAGCGGGCTTGGGAGGGGTAATTAATTATCCAAGTCAAACAAATTTTGAAGTACATGTTCGAAGAGCTCCAGGTCAATTATGGGCTAATTGGGAAGAAGATTCAAGGCCAAACAAGTGATTAAGCCAAAAGAGGAGTCAATAATCAAGTTTTGGATTCAATTAAAGTTTTAACAAAGATAAATTTCGAAATTGAGGTTCACTATTTCTTGAAGAAATGTAGCCATTTTTGTCTAGCTTCCAAATCATTTTGAATTGCCTCAATCGGACATCGGGATCAAAAGGTATGACCAAAATACCGAAAGTGACATGATCATTTATTTTCGGTCGACCGAAAGTTATCGAGAATTGTATTTTTTCGAGAGTTTTCCCTAGTTTTCGATTTTCTTTTATTTTATAATTACTTGTACTATAAATAGGCACTTCCCAATCCCTAAAAACATAACTTGGTTCATTTTGGAGCTTCTTCTTGTGTGAGTACTTGTGAGGTTAAAATCCTCCTTTTGTCAAGCCTCTTTGAGGTAATATTCTCGACTTCACTTGGAGTATTTTATTTCTTGTGATTGTTGAAAGAAATCTTGAAATTTGTTTGTTTCTTAACCTTTGGGCTATGTTTCTTAACCTTTGAATTTTGATTATATTAAACTTGGGTCAAGGTTTATTTTACCATTTTAGCTTTCTTGGGTTGATTCTAAATTGTTGTGGGAATTTTTGGTCCAAACACCAATGGGGTTCGCATAATTTGGTATCAGAGTCTGGCTCTAAAATTGGTGATTTGCACGTCTTGGGTATTGTTGTTGTTATCATACTTGAGATTGTTGAGGTTTACAATTAATCAAACACTTATAATTCCATGTTATTCAAACTTTTTCTACAAAGAGTTTGATACATTGCCCCAAAGAAAACTTCCATGTTAGAAACTACTCTTCTCAACACCAAACACTTTCCTTATTGATTACTTGTCTTTTATCAATTCCCTTGTGATTTTGAACTCTTGAAACATTGTTACATAAGTCCAAGATGCTCCTTCTTTGTTATAGCAAGTCATAAATTCCACTTTCTATTTGTTTAATCAATTCCTATATCCATTTTTTTTTTATTGTGGTTTCATGCTTCACAAGATTTAATTTTCTTGGTGTAGTTGATTGCATTCCTTGGGGAATTGAGTGAAACACGAGTGAAATGAATTCTTTGTGAAGACGCTCCACACTTGCACAACATGATCCATCCAAATACTCAAAGTGAACAAAACTCCAATGTCCAAACTCAAGACTTGTGTGAGATATTGCCAACTCTTTCAACCAATTTTGCTAGGCATGTAGAAGAGATGAGAGGAAGAATAGGAAGAAGGTTGGATAGATTGGAGGCAAGGAGAGAAATCCCAACACCAAGGAGTAATAGAAAAGTTAGGGATGACTTTGATGATGATGATGGAGGTATGGAACAAAAGTGGAACATGGGTAGAGTTTGATAAGGGGTTTGATCGAGGTCATCTAAGGAAGTATAAGGGTAGGGATGGAATGGATGAATATATTGGTAGTGTTAAAATGAAGATTCCATCATCCCATGGGAAGAACGACCCTATGTTGGACTTTAAGAAGTAAATGAAAATTTTGGAACAAAAGTTCATTGCATGTGATTGTAAATATAAGGTTGGAATGCAAAAGGGGAGTGATAGTGAGGTTGAAGCTAAATTGCAAGAAGTAGCCTGTGATAAGGAAGTTGAGAAGGAGGGAGAGCTAAAAATTGAAGTAGTTGATCAATCTTCGAATTTTGATGTAGAAGATCAAAATACTGACGAGGGGGTGCATGAGCTTACCAATATAGGAGGTTGTTGAGAGTAAAAATGTAGGAGAGTTGATTGAGAATGATAATGTGGAGGAAGTAGTTGAGGATAAAAATTTAGGAGTAGTGATTGAAAGAGGTGAAGAGAAGAGCCTCGTTGTTGAACCTAATGGAGGGGTGATGATTCATCATGAATATAAGGATCCATACCTTGTATTTGGAGAAACTAATGATTCCCACCCCATTTTGCTTAAATCTATTTTGCAGGTTAATTGCATTTTGGTCTTTGAACCACACCACATATGTCGAAATGAGTTCATGATTCGATCCTTCCACATATCCAAAGTTTCAAAGTACTATTGGTTGATCATGAGGCATGGAAGCAAGGATTTCCCTTTTGATCCACGGGCGCAATGAAATATCATGAATAAACCTATGATTCGAAACAAATTATCCTGAAGAAGGAGGGTCTGATGAGAATCATAGCGGGTTTTGGGAGGGAAATTAATTATCCAAGCCAAGCAAATTTTGAAATGCATGTTCGAAGAGCTCCGGGTCAATTATGGGCTAATTGGGAAGAAGATTAAATGTCAAACAAGTGGTTAAGCTAAAAGGTGAGCCAATAATCAATTTTGGATTCAATTAAAGTTTTGATAAAGATAAATTCTGAATTTGAGGTTCACTGTTTTTATTGAATAAATGTAGCCCTTTTTGTCTAGTTTCCAAATCATTTTGAATCGCCTCAATCGGATATCGGGATCAAAAGTTATGACCAAAATACCGAAGGTGGCAGTATCAGTCATTTTCGATCTACTGAAAGTTATCGGTCGACCCAAAGTTTGTAGAAAAACTATGTAGCCTCAGTCACTTTTGGCCAAAAATTACCGAGATAATTTCGATCGACCGAAAATTACAGATAATTGTATTTTTTCGCAAGTCTCCTCTAATTTTTAGTTTTCTTTTCTTTTATAATTATTACTTGTACTATAAATTGGTACTTACCAAGCCCTAAAAACATAACTTGGTTCATTTTGGAGCTTCTTCTTGTGTGAAGACTTGTTTGGTTAAAATCCTCCTTTTATCAAGCTTATTTGAGATAATGTTCTCGACTTCACTTGGAGTATTTTATTTCTTGTGATTGTTGGAAGAAATCTTGGAATTTGTTTATTTCTATCCATTGGGTTAGGTTTCTTAACCTTTGAATTTTGGTTAGATTAAACTTGGGTCAAAGTTTATTTTACCATTTTAGCTTTCTTGGGTTGATTCTAAATTGTTGTAGGAATTTTTGGTCCAAACACCAAAGGGCTTCGCATAAACTAATATGATAAAGAAAGACATAACTAGGTTTTAATAGAGACTCAAGAAGAAGATGAAGATCTTGCATCAAAAATTGATCTTCTTGCTCGAAATTTTCAAAACCTTGAATTCACCATTTGGATTGTTGTGATTCTCTCTCTTTTGTGGTGTATTATGGTCGTAAAAATTAGCCTCTCTCTTGCTACCAATATAGCCACTTATTATGGTGAAACTAGGTCAAAATTAGGTTCGAATTGGGTTCCAAAAGAGTCCTAATCAAATAAGGGAAGTTGCATTCACGTCCTCTCTGCGCAACTGTCAATATTTTTGTCATATCTTTCTCTTATCTTATCCAATTGATGTTATTCAAAGTGTGTTCAAAATATATCTCTATGGGACACAATTATTCTTGAAATACTATTTTTACAATTCGAACTTCTACTGTTCCAAAAATAGGTCTCAAAGTTCAACTAAATATCTTGAACATAACTTGTGTGGTTCCATTTTCACCTTAAGTCATTTTCAAGTGCAACTTTGATCTTTTGGATTTCAATATCATTCAATTGATTCCAAATGTTCTTGAATAATTAATTTGTGGTCTGAATCAACTAATGGATATTTATAATTTGGTCCCCACTTTGACAAATTTGCACAGCCTTCAGACCCATCTAAATTCGAGTTTACATAAAAAAATCAAAATAAGTACACAATTAAGAAATATAAAACTCTCAAATGCTCACAATTGTCTAGATTTAAGGTCAAGATAAAAATTGATGTGAACCCCCTTAATATTTGACCAAAAATTCCCACAACAATTTGAAATTAACCCAAAAAAGCTAAAATTAGTAGAGATAAATCTTGACTCAAGTTTAATCTAATCCAAAACTCAAAGGTTAAGAAACCTAACTCAATGGATATCAAATAAACAAATTTCAAGATGGTGAAAATCTACAACAAAATAAGAATAATATACTTAAGATAAATTTGAAGAACTTTCAAGAAGTTACAAGATAGAAAGGAGGAATGTTTACCTCTCAAAGTGTTTTCAAACACAACACAACAAGCTTTAAAGTTCCATCTAGGGTTTGAGAGGTATTGGGTATTTGTAGCACAATAATTAAAGAAATAAAGAAAATCCAGAATTAAGTAAAATCTCGCAAAATCTGTCTTCAGTTTAACCATGCGAACGCATGGAGTAATGTGATGCGATCGCATGGTAATGGAAAAAAGCATTCTGCTTAAATTTTCAAGGGTCATGTGATCGCATTAAATTTCTACCATGCGATTGCATTGTAGAATTTCCGAATTCTGCATGCTACATCTTCAGTATTTTGGTCATAACTTTTGTTACCGATGTCCAATTGAGATGATTTTAAATGCTTTGAAAACTAAACGAAAAGAGCTACAGTTCTTCAAGAAATAGTGAATCTCAAATTCGAATTTTATATCTGTCAAAAATTTAATTGGATCTCAAACTCATACCAAGTTGATCAATTTAGATCCCTTCCTAACCCATTCTTGTCCGGACTTGATGGTGTCTTCAATTTGGGCTTAATTCCATAATTTTTGAACGAGTCCCACCATCAACTCTTAAACTGCCTTGGCCTTGGACACCATCATGAGCCCCACCGGCACATTAATCGAGATTTGACTTTCTTGGTTCTCATCATCTACTCCCTCTTGAAAATGATTCAATCTCGAATCTTGATTGTAGACATTGTCTTGAAATTCCTTGGCCATTGATCTTGTAATGGGACCTATGGGAAAGTGTAGCGAGACTCGACGTTCTTAATTCTCATCATCCTCTCCTTCTCGAGAAGGATTTGACCTCGAATAATCACCTACAAATAGAAGATAAAATTTAGACACATTACATATAATTGAAATTTTATACTTACCGATTAAGTCTAGTTTGTAGGCGTTGTCTTTGGTTCTTTCAAGAGCTTGAAATGAACCATCATGGTGGGGTTGCAATTTGGATTTAGTTTGATTATTAGACCGCTCTTTCTTCAATCAGAACTACATCCAACCACCCGGATCAAATGTGACATGTCTCCTACCATTGTAGGCGTTGGAAATGTAGTGCTCGTCTTTCTTTACAATTTGAAACTTGTTCCACTCATGAAGGGACTTAACCCTTTTCGCATTTTTCTCCCCACCCAAGTTACCTCTTTCATCAATAAACAAACGAATCAAATCCAAAAGAATTAATGGGTTAGATCATAAATAATCTCAAACAGAGAAAATTTGTGAATAGAATGAACACTTCTATTATAAGCATTTGCATCATAGTTCTTAGAAATATCAATCCAATGGTCGCTAGGAACGTGCAAATATGTGTATAATCCTCGAGATAAAACCTTAGATTCGAGTCCTTGCAAGTGATGTGTATACTAAGACTATGAACAAGTGCAACATCAATTTTCATCTAAGGCAAATAAAAATGCCCACTTAAAATATCTAAGGCTCCTACCATTCCAAATCGTCACATCAAGCAACCAACATGTTCCTCTCTCACTAGCAACACCCGCAAGGCACATTTAGGAACAAACCAAAACAAATATTCATCATGCTTAAGGACCCTATCAAAATCCCATTTACCATATGAAGCATATACGCTGGACAATTTCGGGTCGTTAGCATGCTTGTCCATAATAAATTCAAAACAAAAAGATTAGGCCTTAGGTAGTTTGTAAGCAAAGTAATGTCCTATTAAACCTCCCCCATAGACTTCCCTAACTAACAAATCTTTCATAAGGCAATTAGGCGCATAAAGTTTGTTTTCACAAAATAAGAATCCGCCATGCCTATAGAATTTACCACATGAAACATTTTCATAAGTCAAAATTACACTTGCAAAACTCACATCAAGTACAAAACGTACTTATCAAGTACCAGGTGTCCCCCACCTCCCACATGATTCGAAGATAACGGGGGATGTCAAGCTCCTTCAATCGTCGAACATAATTGTCACGTCACGTCTTCATTTTCAAGTATGTATTCTAGCTGGGTAAGCATGTGCCTCCAATCTCACATTCTGACCCACTGTGGGCATTGAAAATGCACTAGTGGCTGATAGCTTGAGAAAGTTCGATGCAATCATTTTAGGGATGGCAATGGGGCGGGAATACCTTACCCCGTCCCCCCCCCCCCCAAAAATGTCATCCCCGTCCCCGCTTAAACGGGGATGGGGCGGGGCAGGGATGTTAAAATCCCCGTTTTCATTCCCATTTGTTATTTTTTATATATATTTTAATTCTTAATGAGTTGGTACAGTTGTAACTTGTAACATGGGAAAATCATGGAAAACACGACTAGATAAGAACATAATGAGTCAAAAACCATTACTATACTAAATATATAATAGAACTTAATCTAATTAAACAAAAACGTGTCCAAGTAGTTAATCAAGACTTGAAGGGATGTTAAAGTATATCATCAATGTACCTCCAACTATATTAACAACTCAAAATCAAATTAGTCTAAGTTAATTCTTTTTCAAACATCTAATTTGCAAAAGAACCACCAAAACCAAATTGCAACATATGAAATTCTTCAATTAACCGCTTGGAACCTCAAAGCAAGATGGCTCCTACATAACAAAAAAAGAAAGTTATATTATATTTAAGAATTGAGTTTATGTTATTTCTATGATTGAGAAATTTAGATTAATTTAAAAAATAATTTACTTCTTCTTCCATTTCCTCATCTGTATATTGTGAGTTTACGAAGAAGTTGAAGAATTTTTTTTTCAGAAAAAAAAAACAAATAAGTCAACAATACAGGAACTACTTAAATAACACAAAAAACAAATCAGGTACTATATTTAACATACCATGAATCTCTGTCCAAAGCCAATCTTGTGCACACATCAATGCCTCCAAAGTGTTCGGGTGAAGCCTACTTCTATGAGGACTTATGAACCTACCACTTGTACTGCGTGCAGACTCAGAGGCTACTGTGGAAACTAGAATAGCCAAAATATCTCTTGCAACTACATGTAAAAAAGGATATTTGGTTGAATTTTCCTTCCACCATCCCAATAAGTCAAAATCCGTAGATCTAGGCAGTATAGGCTCCTCCAAAAACATATCTAGCTCATTTTTTGTATTTTCAGTACTAGAGTTATTGTAAATAAATTTTTCAAAATCAGCCAAAAGATCAACTTCTTCAAGATTAGATGGTAGGTCAGAATCGTAAGACGGATTTGAATAAGAAAATTGAGTAGTATGACTTGATGTTTTTCTTAAATCATATTCTTTAACTAACTTCTTACAATGTCCAACAATCTTTTTAGTTTCAATACGTGCACCCTCTGGTCCATAAATCCTAGGGAAATAAAACTCAATCAACTTCAACTTGAACTGAGAATCAAGTACAGTCGCTACAGCCAATATATCGTCTATGACAGTCCAATACTTGTCTTTTTTTCAATCATACCTGATGCCATTACTCTAATTTCAGCACAATCCGATGTACTCCAATTACGAAGTGACAATTTTATTTCACAAATATTCAGAAAATAAAGATTACCTGTTGGATACTTAGTCCCAGAAAACACTTGGGTTGCACGATAAAACAACCCCAACCTCTTACAAATCTCTCTTGCTAACCCCAAATCTTCATAACTAGGCAAACACTTATACTAGGCCTCCCTTTGATTCAAACGCGGAAAAACGACCTCATATTCTAACGAGGGAGCCAAAGGTGGAGTAAACGAGGAGAAGACTGGTGATGGAATGGTGAATTAATTTCAACTGTAGAATGTGGCCTGTAGGGTTTGAAACTTCAAGTAAAATATTTGGGCTGGCATGGGATGGGCCTAATATTTTATCTTTGCTTTATGATTAGGGTAAATTACACAAAATCATACTTCTAAATTGAAAATTTTTAAAATCATATAATGATAAACTAATTTATCAAATCACGTATTAATTTAATAAATCTAAACCAAAACCTAACAATTCGACCATTTCTTGCTTCTCGATGTTTTCTCTCTCTTTCCTCTCCCTTCACACCATATCATCGCAGCATTCACTCCCTATATTTGAGCCGGTGAAGACATTGAAAAAATCGAGGTTTGGGTGTATTGTGGGAGGCGTTGCTAGGTGAAGATGATGGAGGAGGGGCAACTTCTTCAGGAAACAGTCGGATTGTGATGCAAGATTTCAAATCGGTGGTGATGGTGTTGGTGATCGGCACCACGATTTGGTCTCCCCTTTTCTTCCTTTTCGGTTCCAATTCATAAATCCAGTCGAACACTCTCTGCGATCTCCAGGGTGAGCCTCGTCGCTGCTAGCGGTGGAATCTTGCGTGGAAATCAGCAATTGATCGTCTTGGCGGTTGGGTGTATGGTGGTCTGCGATGGTTTGTATGTGTAGGCGATTGTTTTGATTTGAGTGTTGTAGGCGACTCAATGGTGGTGGTGATGGTAGAGGTGAAGTGGTTGTGTTGTTGAGGTGGTGGTGGTAATGGTCGAGGTGGTACATATTTACACACATTTAAGTATGAAAATATCTTTTCAAATTCCATATATCTCGATTAAAGGCCCTGAAATATATATTTTTGCTCAGGAACTGGAATCGAAATTAAATCAACTTGCTTCTTCAGAGGAATGAATTCGAAGCCTTATGCTTTGATGTCCCGTGGGTCTTTCCAAATTCTTTCACCACCCATGTTAAATTTCGCTAATACCTTCTGGATCATGTCTGGGCGTTGCATATAGCAATCTGTTCCTCTGGTCAAGAGACAAAGGTTGTACTGAAAATTCATGGGAGCATATCCTTCCATTTTTTTAATATAAAAATAGGATGCAGGGATTGTGATGTAATTGCAGCATTGATTTCATTGTATTTTAATTAAAAATTGAATTTCATTTTACTTTTAAAATTAAATAAATTAGTTAGTTATAAATTGTAATTAATTACAATTGTAATTTCATTTCAATTTTACAAAATTAATGAATTTGTAAAACATGACTTGTTTAATTACTGAAATTATTAGTCACAACTGCAACTTATTTGTAACTTAATTTGATATTACAAGTCACTCGAAAATTTCATTTTTTTAATTAACTGAATTTGTTACAAATTGTATTTAATTAAAATTGCAACTTAATTACATCGTGTTGTGAATTACAGTTTGTAATTAATCACAATGGTAACTTTATTTGAATTTTGTAATTAATTACAATTGTAACTAATTAATTACTATTGTAACTTAATTGTGTATTTTAAGTCCCTTAAAATTTCATTTTTATTTTAAAATTAATTAAATTAGTTACAAATTAATTAAATTAATTAATTATATTGTAACTTAATTATATATCACAAGTCACTCGAGATTTCGTTTTTTTAAAATCAATTGAATTAGTTATATGTTTTATTAATTAATTATAATTGTAACTTAATTGCATTTTATAATGAATTACATTTTACAATTATAACTCTAATTTAATTTTGTAATTAATTATAATTGTAAGTTTTTTAAAATCTTGTAATTAATTACAATTGTAACTTTATTTCAATTTTGTAATTAATTACAATTGTAACTAATAACTTCACTATCAATTCCCAGATGACAAAGCTGCACTTGTAGCATTTAAACACAGTTTCTCAAAACCAAATCAAGATCCAATTCCCACATGGCCCATGGGATCCTAATCTTGATTGTTGTAATTGGGATTGCATCCAATACAATGAGACCACAAACTATGTCATTACTCATTAGCCTATACTTTTCTGATACTCTCAGTGGCACAATCCATAGTGTCGTTGCCAATCTTACCCACTTATGTCGTCTCTCGCTATACGAGATGTCGTATCTTGTCGGAAAATTTCCCAGGCAATCAAAAAATTGAAAATTGTGATTTTTCAAGGATGTCGTATCTTTGGCACTCTCAGTGGCTATACAAGATGCCATGTCCCTTATATACAGAGATCCTTTATTTCTACTACTTTTTGTGGAATAATCCCTAGTTTGATTTCTCAAAGATGGAGTTTATGGACTCATTGGTTATACTGGATATATCACACAACAAGATTTATGGGAGGATTCCATCACACGTAACTGATGACATAATGTCATAGCAGATGAATATTACTTATAACAGACACAAGCCAACAAAAGTCAGAACAGCTGAGTTGAATGGAGTTGATTAAAAGATCCGTAGAGAAGGTCGATCTCTGTAGAGGGTTTTTAGAGAGAGAAAGGCCTGAAAGATTTTTTACGAGAATGACATTCAATATCTCTTTTATAACAGATGCTTGATTTTGTTAAATAGTTTATAATAACATTATTTGTAATAATAAAAATTTATAACCAAGGTTTTGGTTAATTATCCCTTATGATTATATTATTTTATTATTTTAATTTATTTGGACTTTTTTCAATTGAACTTATTAATCAGGGACGGGTCTGGGGCTAGAACCACTATCTCCATCCCCGTCCTTTTCGGGGATTCCTTGCCCCGTTTGAGTCGGGTCGGGTCGGGTCCCTGTCGAGTTCTGATATTTCCCGCCCCGTTGCCATCCCTAAATTGTTTGAGGTGACTATCTCTAATTTGGACATCTACCAGCATATAATGCAAACTACTATCATCAAAGGGCTTGTGTATTTTTTGTTTTTGTTTTTTTTTATAAATTCAAGATTTCAATATTGATGATTTAACATAATGGCCAGTAGTTGACCAATATTGTGTTAATTGTAATTTACTCATTGAATAAATAAATAATTCTTAAGAAATTGGGTTAAAATTTTAATTAGGTTGATCTTTTAAAATAGAACTTCATGTTTTAGAGATGGCAATGGATTAGGTATGGGTCGAGTTTGCCAAACTCATACCCTACCCACTAGAAATTTACAATATCCATACCCTACCCATTACTAGGGATAACAATAATAGCCACAAATCCATACCCGATGGAGATCCGACATAAATGGACGGAGATTACCCGACTAAATGGGTAGGGTATGGAGGTAAACTTTAAAACCCGACGTAGGTATGGGTCGAGTGTGGGTTTTACTACAATACCCATACCCGACCCGCATACCCATTAATTTTCTTAAAAAATTATAGAATTTGAAACAAAAGTGATCGTGTAAAAAAAAAATAATAGAATTCAACTATCTATTGACATTGTTAATATTTAAACCTTAATATGTTTAAACTAATGATTTTGTTAATGTCTAAAAAAATTGTTCAAATTCGCTTATGTAGTTGCAACCTAGAACAAGTTTTTTTTAAGTCAAATTCAAGTGAAACGCAGCATAAATTTAAGTGATTAAAGTTATTCCGAAACACCTCTAACCTATAACATATTTATAGCCCTAAGAAAAATAATAAAAATAAATAAATAAATAGTAATGGTTTCAAATGGTTATAGAAGCATACCCGCCTCCGACTCACACCTGACTCGCCATTCTTAAATGAGTATATGAGTAGGGTATGGATGTTGTAAATCTTTAATGGGTAGAGTATGAGTTTGGCAAACCCTATTCATACCCAACCCATTGCCATACCTATCCATTTAAAAATAGCGAGTCGGGGATGGGTTGGGAGAAGGTATGCTTTTATATCCATTTGAAACCCATTACCTATTTTTTATTTATTTATTTAATTTTTTTAATACACGTGTTGGTGTGACAAACTCTAAAACTATATATATACTTCCATGATTCACGTTGATATATAATGGTCTCTGCAAAAGATTAAAAAATGAAATTTTGACTTTTTTTTCACATGTAGCAACTACTATTGATAAAAAATATAATATTTTATTATAAAAACTATGAAAATCTGATAGAAATTAGCAAAAAATTCGCTACCAGACACGACATATTGAAGATTAGAGAATTTGATCTTACCTATAACACACTTGCACTTATTTTTTAACGATTTTACTATTTCAAAAAATTACATCCCAATGACAATATATGATCATATTTCTCCCTTATTTTTTAAACGGTTTTTTTTTTCACACAATCACTTTTATTTTAAATTCTATAATTCTTTAAGGAAATTAATCGGGTATGAGTTTTGTAGTAAAACTCACACTCTCCTCGTACCCATATCCATGTTGGGTTTTAATATTTACCTTCATAACCGACCCATAAACCTATTTAATCTGGTAATCTCCGTCCTTTTATATTGGGTTTTCAACAAGTATCGGGTCCGCAAATATTACTGTCATCCATATGACTCAATATGACATTAAGTCGAAAAGGTTCAAACAAGCAATTTGGTTCGTTTGAATCTATGACTAACTTTCGGTTTCAAATATTAATGTTTTCAAATGGGTCATTGAAGCTTGATTTACAAAAACCTATTAGTCAACCTGGAGAAGACTTATTCATGGATTAATCTACCTATTTAGATTGATTTATCTAATGATTTACCAATTTCTGTATTGACATAATTATGATGTTTGATTTTAAAGATGATGTGATGGGTAAAGTAATGAATTTCTTTCAAGTATATTATAAGTAAATCAGTCGGTAAATCAATTTTCATTGGAACTATACCTAATATTTGAAAAGTGTGGTGCTTATTATAGGCACGAGTATGCTAGGACCACCACATGAAGGAAAACACGTGCATAAACTGTATTTTCATGTTCAATCCAAGATAGCCCAGGAAATATTGATTGTGGACAACGTGAAAAAATGGACTAATTATACGAACAACGAATTTATGGGTGACGGGAAGTTTTTCAAGTTTCCGTCCCCATGGGAACACTAGAAAGTAGTCCTTAGACGTGAATTGGGTTGAGTCGATTTTTTGTCAAATCCAAACCTAACACATTATGGTCAGATTGATAAAAAATCAATCAAACTCAATTCAAATATGAGTTCAAACCCAACCGAATCAAGTTTCGATTGGGTTGAGTTAGGCGGTTTGGACTTTGACCAAATTGTCAAAAAATTCTAAAAATTTAAAAAATAAGTTCATAAATCAACTATTAATTCAAATCAATTATTTACAATACAATAAGCTCAAATACAATAAATTGAATACTTTCTAATAAAACTAAAATTTGTTCAATCCATATTAAGTTTTATCTAAATTAGAAATGAGTTTGAGATTTTTGAAATTTAAATGAGACTAAATTTTTAAATTTTTTATTGGGTTGGGTTGGATTGTACTCGAACAAAAATATTTATGTATAACTCGAACCCAATTCGATTTTCATCAAAATCGACCCAAACCAATCCGGTTGAGTTGGGCGATTTTGACGGTTTGGATTGGTTAATGCCCACGCTTACTAGACACGATAGTAGTGGCAAAGCTAGAATTTTTAGAATTGTAAACATGCCGAACTATACAACTAAATCTAAAGGGTTAGGAACAAAATAATCTGGTTTTAAAGGTTAGTGATGTACTAAAAAAATTGAACGACAACCTTATGCGCCTTCAGCTAACTTGTCCTGGGCAGTGACGAATCCAGGAATCGAAATTAGTTAAGGCGATCCTTGACTCGTTTACAGTCAAATGTTGAACGTTGACCAGCCAACGATCGTTCCTTGTGAATAAAATTTGTCAAAATATTTTTAATATGTCCGCCAATTATCAAACAAAAGGAAAATCATATAATAGTAAAATTATAATTCGATATAAGTCGTAATAATGCTGAAAAGTGTTTACTAAATTTTTTCCCAACTCAAATTACTCAATCCCAAAATTCCAATTTCCAAGTGTAAGGATTTTAATCGATCGTGTGGGCTTATATGTGAATTATTGTGTATTGAATAAAAGGCTATCAAATTTGGTTAAGCCCGTTTAAAGTGATCTAATAAGGATTTGGTAAATTGGGCTTTAATGCATCTAATTAATGTATGGGCTTTTATGTGTAGATACCAGGCCATTACCTAATTCATGATGGGCCGGATTAGGTTAACTGACAATTCAGTATATAAAGTCGGTTATGGTCCCTGAATCCTACGTACTGTTCATTCCCTTTGACATCCCATCATCAGAGAGAAAATACGGACTACGTATCGATTTAGAAGATCCGACCGTCGAATCGTTTATCGTGAATCACGTTTGATTAAGGTACGCTTCCGCTTCAGTTATTTAATTCTTGATAATTCAGCATGATGATTTATTTTGGATCATAGATAAATAATTTATCTGAACAATAAATTTTCTAACAAGTGGTATCAGAGCCAACATCGTGTTGAATTATCAGATTACTCATACGTGCATATGAGTAATAAATTAAAACTTTTATGATTAGTGTAGTAATTATGGATTAAGATTCAGTGTAGGCATATTGAATTAACGCGTATGGGTTCTTTTCGATTTGGATTTTTTTGCTGTAAGATATTGATGCATATACATATCTGCCATTTTTTTTTTTTCATGAAATCAATTAGTTGATTGTGAATATGTATGTATATGCGAAATCAGAAATTCGATGTTGAGGATTATATATACGGATTGAGGTTGTATATAGAAGCTGTACATTGATTTTGGGCTTATGAACACGCGGTCATTTTTGGTGGATTCAGATTTGTGGTTGGTCGAAATCAGGTTTTGGGGTAATGAAATTTGTCGAGCATCGATATACTGATCTTGAATCTGGTTTTGAGTTGTTGATTGAGGATGGATGAGGGTGGCCGAAGGAGCCACAGCCGAAGTTGGGGTTGGCTGAGTTGCTGCTTCGCTTCGCTGCAGACGCAGCCTCTTGCGGTTGATGGTGGTATGGCGCTGGACTGCGCGCGACGATTGAGATGGATTCAATCACCGGTAATGGGCACCGCGCGAAGGGCTGCAAGGTCTTGGCCGCGCGGGATGGTTTTGGGTTGGATTCCGTTGAGTTGGAAGTCGCCGGGGGTGCGCCGTGTTCTCTCGATTGACAAGCGACGGCGGCGGAAGCTAGGGTTTGCAAACCCTAGCATCTGGAAATCGATTTTTTTTGGGCAAGGGGCTTGCGTTGGAAACTAGGAGTTCAAAAGGACTGTTTTGCAATTCTGGATAATTTTGTTTAATTGCACCTCTGGTCCTCTCTTTTGTTTTGAATTAAATGGTTAAACCTAAAGTTATAAAACCATTTAAGTTGGCCCTTAAAGTTCTGAAATTTATAAATTGAGCCCCTGAAGTTATAAATTTATTTAAGTCAGGACCTTTCAAGTTATGGAATTTTATGATTCAGCCCCTGAAGTTTGAAAATTTTCCAATCCAGCCCCTAATGTTTGAGAATTTTCAAAATTGGTCTCTAAAGCTTGAAAATTCTCTAATTTGGTCCCTTAAAGTTTGAAAATTTTCTAATTCAGTCCCTAAAGTTTGAAAATTTTCTAATACAGCACCTAAAGTTCTGAAATTCTTTAATTTGGTCCCTAAAGTTTGAAAATTTTCTAATTCAGTAACTAAAGTTTGGAAATTTTCAAAATTGGTCCTTAAAGTTTGAACTTTTATTTTAAATTAAGTCCCTAAAGTTTGGAAATTTTCTAAATTGGCTCCTAAAGTTTGAAAATTTTCAAAATCAACCTTTAAAGATTGAAAATTTCCTATTTTGGTCCTCTAAAGTTTGTTTTTCTTTCAAATTAGGACCTAAAGTTTGGAATTTCTCTAAATGACCAATAATGTTTTGGGAAAATTGTAATTTAAGTCCTTCAAACTTAAATTTTTAACAATTGGCCACCAAAAGTTTAAGAATATTGCAATTAGACTCTCGCAACTTAAGGATTGCTTTATTCTAAAGTTTTGAATTCTATAATTCAAATCCTAAAGTCAAATATAGATGCAAATCAATGAATTTCAGTTTCAAATCTTGGTACATCGGAATCTTTTGAGAGATATAATATTCGAAAGTAAGTTAGTTGAAGCAACATGTTGCCAAGCAACATCTCTTGTGGATATTAATTAACTTTGAATATTAGAAGGTATTTGTGTGTGTTATTCATTGCGAATATTGATCGGCCCAAAGGAAGGTCAATATTTGGCTCGAATTTCACATGCACTTGTGGTGATAAACATGTGGCAATTATTTGGTTTGACGTGTGACCAATAAATCGGTCCAAAGAAAGGTTTATTGGTTAACATGTCTTATTGCGAGTGTTTGATCACTGCACTAAGGGAAAATTAGATGTTTGTGTGTTATTTCATGCGGATATTGATCGGCCCAAAGGAAGGTCAATATTTGGCCCGAATTTCACATGAACTTGTGGTGATAAATACGTGACGGTTATTTGGTTTTACGTGTGATCAATAAATCGGTCCAAAGAAAGGTTTGTTAGTTGACATGTCTTACTGTCAGTGTTTGATCACTACACCAAGAGTACCACTTACAAGTCAATATTTCTGTCCAAAGACTAAATATTGATGTTGTGCTAGGTATCTTGTGATGGGCCCTACCATTATTTGAAAGTATGATTTGCATAATAAGTTACTTATGTGAGCTATTTTATTTAAGTGTCCTCTATTCAGTTTCAAATTCTGTTAGTAGTATATCTACAAGCTCAAATTTAATCTCTATATTTATGGAACAAACTTCAAGGATCAAAATAACAACATTAACTTTTCGTTGGCTACATGGATCTAGACCGTGTACTAAGGATTGAGCAACATGCTCCTCTTACGGATGAAAGTTCATCTAATCAAATGAGGAACTTTGAGAAGTGGGATTGCTTAAATTACGTGAGTCTCATGATCATTTAAGTGCGGCATTCTGAAAGCCTTTAGTGGCATAGTATCTAAGGAGGTAAATGATGTCAATGAATTCCTTGCCGAAATTAAGAAATGTTTTGTGAAAAACGATAAGGCTGAAATAAGCACGCTTATGCAAAGCTTGATTTCAATAAAGTATAAAGGCAATGAGAAAATAAGGGAATACATCATGTAGATGTCTCACACTTCTTAAAAACTTAAGGAACTAAAACTCGACTCGTCTAATGACTTGCTCGTGCATTTGGTATTGATATCGCTTCCTGCGCCATATAGTTAATTTAAGGTTAGTTATAACTGTCAAAGTAGAAATAGACTCTCAATGAGATCATTTCATAGTGTGCAAGCTTCTTGCACAATTCAGTCAATTTAAGGTCAGTTGTATCTATCAAAGGGAGAAATGAACTCTAAATGAGCTCATTCTATTTTGTGTGCAAGAGGAAGAAAAGTTGAAGCAAAACAGAACTGAAAGTTTTTTTTTTACTTGGAAAACACCTCTAAAGATAAGGACAAGAAAACAAATAAAGAAAATAAAGTCGTTTAAGGGGCTATAAATTTTATTATCCCACACTTAAGTCAATTTTGAAACGGGAAATGCAACATTTTTGAGGATGTTAAGTTTGGGGGGAGAAATAAGGTTAGAGATATTGTCTTTAAGGAAGAAATTGAGGAAGGATCGGTTTTGATTCCTACTATTGCTTTTGATAATGTGCAAGTTTCTATACATGTCATTGATCAAGAAGCATATTCGGAACCTCAATTAGACAATGTTGAAGAACCTCCCATCCTAAATAAGATCAATTTCAGAAGTACAAACTCAACAACCTCAATAACTAAAGCCATTAAGGAGATCCACGAGAGAAAGGGAAAACAATGATATTCCGGATAATTTAAATAGTATTTTTCCAAGAACATAAGGAAATAATGGAATGGTGGAAGATGGTCCAATCAATTCCATCAGGCCATGCAGGGTTCTAACTCTCAAAAGTGGATTGATGCCATAAATAAGGAGTATAAGCATATGCAAGACAATAAAGTTTGATATCTTGTCCCATTACCATAAGGTACGAAGCCCATTGGTCTTAAATGGATTTTTAAACCAAGAAGGATTCGAAAGGTAATGTGGAAAGATATAAGGTTCGTCTTGTATCTAAGGGCTTTACACAGAATAATGGCATTGATTATAAAGAGATTTTCTCTTTGGTTTCTACAAAAGACTCTTTCAGGAAAGTTAGGTTGTTGCACATTTTGACCTCGAGTTACATCAAATGGATTCTAAGGTGGCGTTTCTCAATGGCGACATTGATGGGACGATCTATTTGGTGCAATCAGAAAACTTTGTGTCAGTAGACCCAAAGCAAATGATTTGCAAATTAAAGAAATACATTTATGTGCTCAAGCCAGCTTCTCGTTAAAGGTAATACAAATTTCATCAAGTAATTATCTCATTTGGTCTTGAGATTAATGTTGTTGATGGTTGTGTGTATTACAAGTTCAGTGGGAGTAAGTATATTTTTCAGGTTTTATATATTGATTATTGCTTGCCACTAATGATATATGTATGTCACATAAAATTATGAGACTTTTTTTTCAAGGAATTTTTGAGATTAAAAATCTTGGTGACGTCTCTTTTGTATTAGGAATTCAGATACACCGGGATTGTTCTCGGGGTATTCTTGAATTGTCACAAAAGGGCTATATCGATAAAGTACTTAAGAGGTTTGGCATGCAAGACAGTAAATCAGGGGACACCCCTATCGCTAAGGGAGATAATTTAGTCTCAACTAATGCCCGAAAAGTTATCTTGATGTTAAAGAAATGCAGAGGCTCCCATATAGTTAAGCTATAGGGAATCTGATATATACTCAAATTTGTATGTGTTCGGATATTGCATACGTTATTGGGATATTAAGGAGATATTTAAGTAACCCTGGGATGGATCATTTGGAAAGCAGCCAAACATGAGTTATAAGGAATTTAAAGAGAACAAAAGATTACATGCTCACATACAGAAAATCGGATCAGTTGGAGATCATATGGTATTATGATTCCGATTTTTACTAGATGCCAAAACAGTAGAAGATCCACATCAGGCTACATCTATCTGCTAGTTGGATGAGCTATTTCCGGATGGAGTGCTTAACAGACACTTTAGCTTCTTTCACTTGGCAGCACAGTTGTAGCAATTTTGGGGGCATCTATTATGGAATATAGCTGCGAAATTTTGTCACTGGGCTGCGTATTCTGTACGGTATAGAAAGACCACTAAAGTTATATTGTGACAATAACTCAGCAGATTTATATTTCAGTAACAACAGGAACTCAACTAAGTCAAAATACATTGACATAAGTTCCTGGTTGTGAAGGATAAGTTCCTGGTTGTGAAGGATACAGTTCAGTGGGAGTTTGTATTTTGGGTGCATTAGACACATTTATTGTCCTTTCGGATACAGTTAAAGTTATTTACAGCTGTAAGGTTTCAGGTTTATTATCTATGAACTCGTTTGAGGATGATCTCACTAAAGTTGGACCAGTTGGAAATAGGCATGTTGAAGATCACATTACATGTAATTTCCATGCTACACATCCATACTTGATCCATGTCATTCAGTTATGTCGATATACGTGACCATTGATAGGTTTAGTTACGATTAATGTAGCGAAAGCCGCTTTGATCCTATGTTGATATGATTGATGGACCGGATTGTTTGGGGATGCATTCAGTAATGATAGCAAAATTCTGAGTACTCATAAGGTTATGATTGATACACAATTGTAAGGTTACACATATAGCCCAAGTGGGAGATTGTAAGGATTTTAATCGATCGTGTGAGCTTATATGTGAATTATTGTGTATTGAATAAAAGGCTATCAAATTTGGTTAAGCCCGTTTAAAGTGATCTAATAAGGATTTGGTAAATTAGGCTTTAATGCATCTAATTAATGTATGGGCTTTTATGTGTAGATACCAGGCCATTACCTAATTTATGATGGGCCGGATTAGGTTAACGACAATTCAGTATATAAAGTCGGTTATGGTCTCTGAATCCTACGTATTGTTCATTCCCTTTGACATCCCATCATCAGAGAGAAAATACGGACTACGTATCGATTTAGAAGATCCGACCGCCGAATCGTTTATCGTGAATCACGTTTGATTAAGGTACGCTTCCGCTTCAGTTATTTAATTCTTGATAATTCAGCATGATGATTTATTTTGGATCATAGATAAATAATTTATCTGTGCAATAAATTTTCTAACACCAAGTCCCAATTAAATCATTTAGGGTGTGTTCGGCAATGATTTAAATTGTAATGATTATTTTAATTTAATTTACAAAATTTTTCATACCACTTTTTAACCATTCACATTTTCTCTCTCCAATTTTTAACCCCACATCTTACCTCGAAAATACAAAATAAATCAACAAATAATTTAAATTCTTTGATTTGACAACAAACATTCGATTTATTTTGCAAATAAAAGATTCCGAACACACCTTTAACAATTAACACAACATCTCTCAAGTCTCAACATTGCTAAATTCTAAGTAATAAAGTAATTGTTCAAATTTCAAAAGCATTTAAATCACACACATTCAACAACAGGCAAGAGCCAACAACAACTTAGCAATGAAAAAATAATTCTTTCATTTTCAAAGAATCAAAGATTCACAATCACAGGCAAGCAAATAAGCAAAGTAGCAAACTAACCTTCAAGTCTCAAGAATTGAATTTCAAAAGACTCAGATTGAGATAATAGCTTGGGCTGGGCGCGGCTGGCTCTGCGTTGCGACTCACTTCGAGACGTGCAAGTGCAGCAGCAGCAACCAAAAGGGACGGGTATGTGCGGTGCAGTGAACGGTGGTCGGTGACCACCGGTGGCCGATGGCAGGTGCGATAGGCAGTGTTGCGCAGCAACAAGCTCCACTACAGTAGTGTCCAATCTGATTAGGATTTAGGGCGAGAGTCAGAGAACACTTTGGCAAATGGTAAGTGAATCTGTGAATGAGCTCTTCAAGTTTTCGTTGGGCTTTATTTGGGCTATAGTGATGGAAATCAGTCTGAAAATTATACAGAAATTAGGCTTTTTGGAATGGGTTGCGGCCCAATTAAAATGATCCATAATCTTTCCTCGCAAATTCAGCACAGGCGCCCACGTCGGCTGGCCATGTTGTCCCTCCGTCCCTGGTCTTGGGGATTCAAGTTAGTGATGTACTAGTTGTAGGTGTAGAAGGTTAAGCATCAATTGTTATTTCATGCGTAATACAAAGAAATATAAGGAAAAAAAATACAAATATTAGTTCTACTTTTTAATTGTGGTGTGTAACAAATTTCAAACGTTAGGCTTACAGGCATGCTAAATTTCATATTTCTATGATAAAAGGACGAGGAGGCACGTAGATTAGAAATCTCACCAACTTTGCAGATGGACAATGGAGTCATTAACGAGTAATGGACCACAAGCAAATTCCAAGCCATACTATCGATTTTGACCTTACATTTCCAACTCAAACGAGTACAATATGTACCTCCCGTTAAAGATTCTCTCTTTATTTTACAGGGGTTGTCACTTTTACATGTAAAATGTCAATTAATATCCACCATATTGTATGGCTTCTAAAGGGAGATACTAGGGAAAATGAAAAAAAGAAAAAAGGCATCGTCATGGTTTAGGCATTGAAAAAGGAATCCATATGAACATGATGGTTGGAAGTAATAATGAGGAGTTGAAATCACAGTTGAAATATAAGAGAGTCGTAGAAACGAAATAAAGAACTTTAGAAATAATATGGTGGCCCCAGTGGGAACCCATATGGGGGCACGTGTCTCCCACTATTTGGGGGTATCAGGCGGGGCCCATCGAGCCCCGTGCAAATGCTCTGTATACATTGTAAATATAATTAATTTGAAATTCAATATCAAAATCGAATCTCAATTCAGGAATTTGGATAAAAAATTATAAGTTTTCTTTTAAGAGAAAAAAATCAAGGAATTATTTAATTGGAGGAAATCAATGATTATATAATTGGAGGAAATGAAGGAATCATATGATTTGAGGAAATCAATGAATCATACTCTACATTGGTACAACTTGATGATTATGATTGTGTGAAAGTGTCGTGAAGCAAGTTGAAAATAAGCAGAAATCACTTTACAGTCGTAAAGGAAAAGTTACGGCCGTAAATCAAAATGTTACGGCCGTAACTCCAATTTAAGGAAATATGCAGAAACTCAATTACGGCCGTAAATCTTCAAGTCAAAAATTTCCTTATTTCAATTATTTCCATAATTTTGGATTTCTTACTCCCAAAGCTAGGGAACGAAATTGAGGCTATAAAAAGGGAGTTTCATGACAAGAAAAAGAGACTTTGATTATTGTGAAAGAGGCTACACATTGAGGAAAATTAAGAGAAAAATATAGAGCATTCTTAGGAGATTTTCAAGCCAAAGAACATCAACAACAATGGAATTCATGAAGCAACTTGAAGAATCTACCACAATCATGCTAGGCTAAATTTCATATCTTGTTCAAAGGGGAAGTTGTGTCAATTCAATTATGTTATTTTATCTTCCTACAAATTAGTAGCGTGAATTTATTCCTTTATTTCAATTGTTGAATTATTATGTTTTAATTGTTCATTGAGTTTATTTAATTAATAGTTTAATTTGGCCAATTGGATTATTGATCTTTGAATTCATGATTATGCTATGTTTAGATTCTTGATCCGTAATTGTCATTGAATCTTTACTTTAGTAGCAAATAAATCTCGTGCAGGTTTAGTAATAATTCGACTTGGATTGTTTAATTCGAGCTTGTGTAATTAACGATCCAATTCAATCCATTCTTCTAAATTTTCATACTAGTCGTGCATTAAATCATATTTTGTTACAATCATATACCCTTGCTACAATTGAATAAACTCATTAAGTTTCTAGTTTTGTATTGATGCAAGGAAATATTTGTTGCGGAACTTTTTGCAAAACTATTTCTAGTTAGAGTTGTGTCTCCTTCTAATTGAGTTAAAGTATCCTACCAATAACCAGCACTTCATCATAACATGAATGTAGCACAATTCACCTTTTCTTCATTAAGCTTATGTGCATTCAAAAACATTCGTTCAATCGTTCTAATCAAATTTTCAACTTTAATGGGATCTTTAGCATCTTCGAATATCGGGGGTTTCAAGCATCAAAATCTTTCTGTAACCACTCCACCATTGCTAAGAATTTGACTTGGTTGACTTTCACCATTATGATTTATCAATTGTTTGATTTGACGAGTTTGATGTTATACCAGTTTAGTTAAATGATACATGGAAGCAGTTGATTTTCTGGGTTGAGATGAACTCATATAAGGAAGTAGAAACTTTTTACGATTTCAATGTATCGATACATATAAGCAATGTATCAATACATGATCGCAAATATATATGGTTTCAATCATTATTTTATGTCATTTTCACGCATACCGCTTTCATTTTCTCCCCAAAATGCCTCAAACGTACTCAAACTTTCATTTCGACATTTTTCCCTTAGAATTTCATCAAAATGAGAATCAAGCAAGCGGCTAAATGTAACAGAAGAGTTCTTCTTGATGAATCTAAATCTATAATCAAATTAGTAGAGGAAAACAATGACTCTTCTATTGATTCTGAGTCTACAGAAGAGGAAGTCCCATATTTTGAGCCGAGGACAAAACGTCGTCATGATTCAATCCCAGGGCCTCCAAAACATGCAAGACGGGTGGTTTCTCGAGGTAGAGCTTCTTCTTCTTCTTCTTCTAGGGGTAGAGATAGGGGTAAGGAAAAATTAGTGAAATAAAGTGATTCGGGTGATGGTGAATTTGAATTAACCACATTTCCAAACACTTTCTTTTTAAGTACGGAGAGTCAATATCGATCCTTGCAATCAAGAAATTATCAATTGTACCGGGAAGAGTGTTAAAAATTTCTTTCCTTAATTCGTTTCATTTTGAGTATTTATCATATTTTGAATGCTTTAGTTAGTCTAAGATTTTTGAGATTGGGAAGAAAGTATGTGATAGATTGATTCAAATGTTTTATGCCAATGCTAAGGTGAAAATGGGGTGTGATGTGATGAAGAAATCGGAAGTGAGCGAGTGGCTCGAGGTAATGGAGTTTTTAAGACAATGGTGAAGGGGAAGGCCTTTTGGATAAGTCCTTCAAAGATTCGAGAGATTTTTTAGATGTACAAGGGCGGGGAGACTTATGATTCTTTGTTCGAGAGAGTAAGTGCATGTAGGTTTGTTTTGATAATCCTACACTTATGGATGTTTCCTATCACGCACCATTTCTACCTTTTTATAGGATGTTTCTACGCCTCATGTTCACATACTTGATTAAGCCTTGTGGCTACAAGCATTCGAGTCGAATGCTTGTAGCCACAATTTGACGCTGTAGGCCGAGGACTTATGGTTTTTGGAGAGGGTTTACATGGGGAGACTGGTTGATTTGGCGGACCCTGTCTTGGATGGATTGTTCGAGAGTTTGAGCACCCGTAGTAGTAGGTTTTTATATGGGTAGGTGGTGATGGCGATCTTGCACAATAAGGGAGTTAGTTTCAGGGAAAAGTATATAACTACACAGTTAAAACTATCACTTTTTAAACCTAACGAACTTAAGGATTTTCTTTTTTAGAAATAAGGTGCAAATTAGTAATTAATAAATATAATATTATATATAACATAAAAATACTTATCACTTAATGTTAAATTAAAACTAATACAATATTAAATAAATAAAAAAACTTAAACAATATATTACAATAAATCCCTTCCTGGTATCCAACCTCCCAACACCCACCCCACCCTCACCCTACCCACCCCATCAGGTCACAGTTGGTCACACTAAGTTACATTTTAGTAATAATTACAAATTTATTCACAAATTTCACCCCCACCTCACCCCATCCTACACCACACCACCCCACCTCACCTACCCCGCAAAGTCACAATTTGTCATATAAGGTCACATTTTGTCACAATTACAAATCTATCGCAAATTTCACCCCGCTCCAACCCGACTCGACCCGCCCGCAAAGTTACAGTTAATCACACAGTCACATTTCAGTTACAATTACAAATTAGAAAAAATTACATAATTATACAACTAAAACTATTACTTTTTAAACCTAACAAACTTTTTTTTGTTTGTTTTTTTTTTAAATCAGGTGTTAAATATTAATAAATAAATATATTGTATTATATGTAATATAAAATAATTGTTTGTTATATTTTAAATTGAATCTAATATAATTATAGATATAAAATCTCAAACAATACCACCAATTTCCGTCCCACCCTACCCCACTTAAGTCACAGTTTAATCACAAATACAAATTTAAATGCAAAATTCACCCCGCCCTCGACCACCCCACAGTTGGTCACACAAAGTCAAATTCGGTCACATGTATAAATTTAATCTCAAATTCAACGCCTCATCCCACTCCCATTCGCACCCACACCCCACCTCACACAAAGTCACAGTTGGTCACACTAAGTTACATTTTGGTAACAATTACAAATTTATTCACAAATTTCACCCAACTCCACCCTAATACCCCACCCCACCCCACTTCACCTCACCTCACCTTACCTCACATCAGTCACAGTTAGTCACAAATTACGATTCAACCACATATTCAAATTTAATGGCATATTTAATCCTCCATCCCACCTACTCCGCAAAGTCACAGTTTGTCATACAAAGTCACATTTTGTCACAATTACAAATTTATCGCAAATTCCACCCCGCTCCGACCTGCCCGCAAAATCACAGTTGATCAAATAGTCACATTTAAGTCACAATTACAAATTAGAAAAAATTACATAATTACACAACTATAATTATTACTTTTTAAACCGAACAAACTTAAGTTTTTTTTTTTTTTTAAATCAGGTGTTAAATATTAATAAATAAATATTGTATTATATGTAATATAAAAATAATTGTTTATTATATTTTAAATTGAAACTAATATAATTGTAGATATAAAATCTTAAACAATTCCACTAATTTCCACCCCACCCCACCCCACCCCACCCCACCCCACTTAAGTCACAGTTTAATCACAAATACAAATTTAAATGCAAAATTCACCCCACCCTTGACCACCCCACAGTTGGCCACACAAAGTCAAATTCGGTTACATATATAAATTTATTCGTAGATTCAACACCTCATCCCACCCGTACCCCACCCCCACCCCACACAAAGTCACAGTTCGTCATAATTATAAATTTATCGCAAATTCCACCCCACCCCACCCCACCCCATTCTAACCTGCAGAGTCATAGTTGGTTACACAAAATCACATTTTAGTCACAATTACAAATTTAATAGCAAAATCTATCTCAACCCCACCCCCACCCGAAAAAGTCACCGTTGGTCACACAATTACAAATTTATTTGCAAGATTTACCCCACTTCACCCTACCCGCAAACTCAGTTGATCACACAAAGGCATATGGTCACAAATTTCAACGTTTACCTCACTACACCCACCCACCCCAACCCATCAGCGAAGTCACAGTTGGTCACACAAAGTCGCAGTCTAGTAACAATTACAAATTAGTTGCAAATTCACCCCCACACCCATCCCACCTACAATGTTACAATTTGATCACAAAAAGTCGTAGTTCGATTACAAATCGATCACATGAGGTCACCCCACACCCATCCCACCCCCACCTCACTCATCCAAACCCACCTACCCACCCACCCTACAACTCCACCTCACAAAGTCACAGTTGGTCATATAAAGTCACAATTACAAATTTACTAGCATATTTAACCCCACTTACCCTAACCCCACCCCACATACTATCCCTACCCCCACGCAGTCACAGTTAGTCACAATTCGGTCACATATACAAATTTAACCCTCCACTCCACCACGCAAAGCCACTCTCGGTCACACAAAGTCACAGTTCGTCACAATTACAAATTTATTGCAATTCCACCTCGCTCTCACCCTACCCCTATCCACAAAGCCATAGTTGGTCATACAAAGTCACAGTTCAGCCACATTTATAGCAATTCCACCCTCAGTCACCCCACCCCACCTTGCAAAGTCACAGCTTGTCACACGAAGTCACAGTTCGGCTACACTTACAAATTTACCCCACTTACAAACTCACAGTTGGTCACACACAAAATCACATTTCAATCACAATTGCAAATTTGGTTGCAAATTTCAATGCAAACTCACCCCCACACACCCTACCCCATCAGCAAAGTTAGAGTTGGTTACACAAAATCGTAGTTGAGTGATAATTACAAATTTAGCTACAAAATTCACCACACCTACCTCACCCGCAGAGTCACAATTGGTCACACAAAGTCACAGTTTAGTTACACAAGGTTATAGTTCGGTCACATAAAGTCGCAGTTCAGTCACATAAAGTCATAGTTCGATCACAGGAGGTCATAGTTCGATCACATGAAGTCATAGTTCGGTTACACGGTCATATTTGATATAACTATATGTCACATCACGTCCTCGTCCAATAGTCATACAAAGTCACAGTTGATCATAATCTCTAAATATAATTGGTTACAATCATTTATAATTGGTCATATATAATTTATTTATTTGTCACAACTTACCCGTTTATTGATCACGGTCTATCAATATTTTTTGTCACAATTCCCTAATAACTGGTCACAATCGTCCATGAATTGATCACATATCATTTATTTATTGGTCACAGCTCACTCGTCTTTTTGGTCACGTCCGCACTTATCACAAGTCGCACAAAGTCATAATTAGTCAATATTGTGACACATTTACCTAATGAATGGTCACATTACATACTTATTACAAGTCCCATAAAGTCACAAATTAATCAATATTTTATCACAATTACAAATTTAGTTGCATATCTGAATAATTTATAACTTTAGGGGGCTTAGTTATAAGTTCCATAATATTTAAGGATTAAAATCAATTCTTAATAAGATTTGAAAAACCTGAGATGCAAATAAACCAAATAACACCGAAATTGCACCTCAAGTCCCGTCTCCAACCAAAATTCCAGGGTTTGGAAACCCAACTGCCACCGCCCACGAGATCTGCAGAGGTGACGTCGAAACTAAAAGCCGTCGGAATACGCAGCGCTGTTCGGTGCTACAAATCGTGATACCATCTTGACCGCCACCACAACCGCCTCCAAACCATCTCATTGGCATCAACTCGTCACCAAACAATAGATCTCCTACTGCTATAACATAAAAACTTTGTTCTAAGAGTTTAGTGTATAATATAAAAACTTTGTTCTAAGAGTTCCGATGCTGCATGCATCGATACATTCAACTCAGTTTGCAACTATAAAGTGTGATACTTGTTTTCCAATTTTGTAAGTGAATCACCTACTTTAAAACATAAAAACATTAGAGATCAATTAATGGGCATTCCATGATTATATTAAAAATGAATAATTCTAAATATATTTACTGCATGTATCAATACCTATGTATAGATACATGTTGAACTGATTAAAGTCTGAAAGTAGAATTATTAATATAATTAACTTATGCATGGTTTAATGATAATCATCTATTTCATTAATTTGACTCATAAAAGATGTGAATTAACTTTTACAATAAAACATTACTTAATTACTTAAATCATACTATAGTCTTACGTATCAATTTTACTTGGGAATTTAGATAAATGATAAAAAGCTGTGTATACTTGAAACACGGATCTTAGTTGCTTTGTATTTTTTCTATTTCAAACCAGAAACTGGAATTTAACCAAGTACTCTGTATGTATCGATACATGTAAATCAGTGATTAATTCCTGTATTCTTAAAATTGGCACCCAAGTTCTTTAATATAACTATATCATATGTATTGATACATATATAAAAAACAGCTTATATAACACACATAATTCACATAGATACTTAGTTTTACATAAATTATACAGAATTTTATATTGTCCAAAACTAATCTCGTACCTTTATTCAAACATACTTATATATTAGTAAATTTTTAACTATCAGTACACAAAAGTTCAAAAGTGCGGGCATCGAAAAACTCCAATTTAACCTTGGTATACTCGTAGCAGTAAAGGGTTGGACACTCGGGTGGGTAAATCCAAATCTCGGTATCAGTGATATGCATATACGTCGATTCATCTTCTGAATGTTTCCACCCAGTCGATGTTACTTTAAAGATCTTACATTCGAGCATCTGCAAGTTTTTAAACATGAAAACAGGAATAGAAATTATTCAGCAAGTAATAAGTTTTCTTTTTAGAATATGATTTCATGAGGGCTTGTATTACAGAAGTTTTTAAAGTGTGAGCTGGGTGCAGGAAGGTCCTTCTTTATATATGCACTAACTCAAGCCAAAAATAAGATAATCTCCAATTAAAAAACTGATTTCTAGCCTAATAATTGCCCTAATCTAGATTGAAGAGTAAGAGAGGATATAAGCAGGTGTCATAACTTTGCATGAAGTCTGTGACGACCCGAATTCTCGACCATTCGAGTGCCACTAAAAGTGACTCATATCATATTATCGAGACTTAAATAGAAATGTAAAATTATTCAAAAGAATAATTTGAATCCCATAATTTTATTTGTGAATAAAAATAGAACATAATTTTCTTACATAAAGTTCAACATAATTATCTCATCAATCTTAACCACTTTTGCCACTTCCATGTTGACCGCCTCGAACCTTCAATTATCTGAAAATGGTAAATATCGTGGAGTGAGATTTATAAAATCCCAGTAAGTATACCAAGCATAAATTTTCTTTTGAAAGCATATGGATCATTTTCATAACATAGGATAGGATCGAAATCCTCATAAACATAGAGAGACACAAGAATTTTACCGAACTTAGATGACAAGAATTCTTATGTGTAGCGCTACTAAACTCCGGTCCCCTTAGCATAATCATAAACATATCATATGGGACCAATAGCAATCTTGTGAGATTGATTTCATAGCAATGATCCAAACATTTTCGTAAAAACATAAGGTATATCTAATTTTCATAAAAACATACTTACTTTTCTTAAAAATATAAGGTATTTTACTTTTCATAAAAACATACTTACTTTTCTTAAAAACATAAGGTGTATTTACCTTTCATAAAAACATACTTACTTTTCATAAAAATATAAGGTAATACCTTTCATAAAAACATACGTACTTTTCATAAAAACTTAAAGTATATTTACATTTCATAACAACATACTTAATTTTCATAAAAACATAAGATATACTTACATTTCATAAAAACATACTTACTTTACATAAAAACATAAGATATACTTACATTTCATAAAAACATACTTACTTTACATAAAAACATAAGATATACTTACATTTTAAAAGATTAAAATGAAGTGTAGTAGTAAATGGACCAAAACTTTCTTGACCACCTTGAATTTCTCTTACTTGTGAATTTTGTCAAGAGATTGGAAATAAGTGTATATGTGTAGAGTTGTGTGTAAAAGAGATGGGTTTAAATAGATGTATAAAGTTGACATATTGTAAACATAATCATTCAATTCTATTAATTTTAACACATCCTTTTCTTAAAATAAAGCACCATTCATATACTTTTCCATATTTATACAAATATTATGCTCTTCATGATTACATATAATGGAGTCTTATCAACCATTCATATACTTTTCCATATTTATACAAATATTATGCTCTTCATGATTACATATAATGGAGTCTTATCAACCATTCATATACTTTTCCATATTTATACAAATATTATGCTCTTCATGATTACATATAATGGAATCTTATCAACCATTCATATACTTTTCCATATTTATACAAATATTATGCTCTTCATGATTACATATAATGGAGTCTATAATTCATTCATATACTTTTCCATATTTATACAAATATTATGCTCTTCATGATTACATATAATGGAGTATATAATTCATTCATATACTTTTCCATATTTATACAAATATTATGCTCTTCATGATTACATATAATGGAGTATATAATTCATTCATATACTTTTCCATATTTATTAAATTAAGATTCTCATAATTATTATATATAATGGAACCTCTCATGCTTGCATATATTTTCTTAATTTCAATAATAAAAATAATTTTTGTATAAATAAATATTGGGATAACATTGAATTAAGTACTTGGACTTAATATACTTTAAATCAAGAGAATGGAGATATTTTTAGAAATTCGGAATTTAATTTAAAATCGAACGATCTCGATTATTTCTTGACTTGGCTATACGAATACGTCGTGGCGTTAACTTAATAAAAATGGGTGAAATAGTAGCGACACGATTTTCTATTAAAATAATTATTAATCGCGTAAAAATTCTTGGTCGCTACAAACTTACCCCCTTAAAATAATTTCGTCCTCGAAATTAAACTTACTTAATCTTATGATTTCTGAACACTTAATCAGAATCTCTTCTTCTTCTTCTTATGTAGCATCATCGCTACCATATTTAACCCAACCATATTTAACCCACTGGACTTTGACTAAATGCATCAATTTGTTTTCTTAAGACATGAACTTTTCTATCAATAATAGACATATGTCTACTCATAAATTCTTCTGAATCAAAATGAAAATTCCCAATCGTATGTGATATTTCATCATATCTTGTAGTACTCATGTAACCTGTCACTTATCATCGTATCATGTAACCTCAAATATTCGTATTAATATCTCTAAAATTTCAATAAATCTTTACTAACATATCATACCATAATAATTTGTCATTTCTTCTTATCACCAAATATCCCAAAATAATTAAAACGATTACCTGAATATTCTCTATGTAATATACCCAAACATGTTATTCACATATCAACATAATCATCAGTTTATCTTTCCAATATTTGTAACCCAAAATTTCTGCAAAATTCAATAAACAAATATCTCCCAAATAATTAAAATTCTTAACTCAAATATCATAACATTTCCCGTAAGGTATTCCTTTCACTTGCACAAACTTATTAATCCTGATTCAATACAGTCCTTATTTCACTTTCACGTATCCCCGTATTATTTCTATACCTTGATTATTATATCAAAATATCAGTACCCAAAATCCAAGAAAATATTCCATATCTCAAATCCCGTCATTATCAAATCTTCCTTTTATCAAGAAAGTAAACGGCGCATAACTCTTGTTCCCTCTTTTCCATTATTCTATTCCGCGCTTTCTTGCTGGAATCAATATCACGCGGATTTCCTCCGATCCTTAATGCTTTTAAATAGTTCATGCTGGGAAGAGGTTAGATCCATCAAAACATGGATATCATTCTTACAAACATTCGCAAGTATTATTCCAGTCTTCCAATGAATGATCTGAGGAAAATTTATCGAATAAGACTCGAAAGATTGAGGTTGCTGATGGCTCATGGTGTTTCAGAAGATGTTCGCTGGTTGATCGAAGCAAAGGTTCGACTATCTGGTGAATTACCTATGACATTTCCAAAGCACATGCCTGGTTTAGGCAAAAGCACCTTCGCAAAGAAACGAAGAGCAAAAAGGCTGAATGGTTGCTACAAATGTGCTCGTTGGAACTGTGATACTCGTTGCAAAACAGTAGGATATTCTTCTACTAATCGGGATGATAAAATCAAATTCATAAAGGGTGGACTGAGTAAGGAGTCTTTGGATGATATTCGACTGACTCTTGAGACGCACCCAAGTGGTTATGTGCAACGTGAACTTCTCTCCTTATACGCTCAGTTTAACGAGGACAAAAATCGTTATAGTCTCCAAAATATAATAGCAAAAGATCCTGTTTGCCAGTCTGTTTTACAAAATGAGGCTTCTGGCAGTTCATCAATGATATAAGGTAAATCTCTTGATACACATTTAAAATATTTTGCTGTTTTCTTTCACGCGTTTTGGAAATAAAATATATTTTCCTTTCTCGAGTTTTGATAAAGCTGGAAATAAATATATTTTCCTTTCTCGAGGTTTGATAAAGCTGGAAATAAATCACCGAAAGGTGATATCTTTGGTAAAACAGTCAAAAGTTGGCCGATTTTGTCAAAAGTAAATCTTTACTTTTTCAGAATCAATCAAAAACAGTAAGTTTTTCCGACTTTAAATAGCCAAACATATTTCATAGTTCAGGCATCCCAAAATCACATCTTCTTCGTAAGTTTTCTCTTCTATACTATCAAAGATGGAAGCACCAAAACTTCGACAGATCAAAACTATTTGTGTATTTTGTGGATCAAAAGTGGGGAAAGGCTTCAGTTATCTAGAAGCGGCCGTAGATCTTGGAAAGAAACTGGGGGAAAAAGGTATCACTCTTGTGTATGGGGGTGGTAGCAGTGGTCTAATGGGTTGTGTTTCCCAATCTGCTCTTGCAGAGAAATCAAAAGTAATCGGTGTCATACCTGTCCCTTTGGTAGATGTTGCAGGAAAAACACGAGGGCATGAAGTTCAAACCTTATCCATCCATGAACGCATAACTTGTATGCTATATGGTTCTGATGCCTTTATAGCCCTGCCCGGAGGTTTTGGTACCTTAGAAGAAATCTTTAACATTACCTCGTGGGCTCAACTAGATCTCCATACTAAGCCTATTGGGCTTCTGAATGTTAACAATTTCTTTGATGGCTTGTCAACCTTTCTTGATTATGTTGTGGAACAGGGATTCATCTCTCCATTTTCCAGAAGGCTCCTTATTTCTGCTCCTACTATTGATGAACTACTGGATAAGCTGCAGTCATATATCTCAATACAAGATCCAGCAGGGGTTAAGATAGATTGGTCACAAGGAAGGGGAATCAAGCGAAAATGGAGTCCGGTTAATGTAAACTTAACTTTATGAATCTTAGAATAGGTGGGGATAGAGTACGGAGTATTCTTACTCTCGAGACACCCCTCTAATTTCCTAGGATTTCCTTAATGTTTAAATCTTGTGTGTACCTCAAAGGTTCCAGGTGGTAGATTACGGAGTATTCTTACTCTCGAAACACACCTCTTTGAAGGTTTCTTTATTTCCTCAAAAGGTCAGAGGTGGTAGGATACGGCTACTCCGGAAACACATCTCTCAATTTGAGGAATTTCCCATGTTGCTTTCTTTTGCTTTTGCGTGTTTCATGTATTTCTTTCCAGTGTGACTCTTGTGTGTTCTCCTTACGAGAAAATAATAATATCTCTGTTATCATCTACTAAATCTCGTTTGTGATGTAAATGAATTTGCATGTCTAACCTCAATTCTCTTAGTGATTGCATACCATACTATGCTCTTAATTCCAAACGATAAAATTCTAGGCAGAGTTTCCTTTGAAATTTGGACTTATTCAAACCGTAAGCATACTTCATAACTCACAATAATAAATAATTCCACATTTGATCACAACGATCTAAAAATTGACCACAATTTCATCAAACTTCAATATCATAAAAAAATATTCCAGAAAATCAATTCATAATTCCTCAACATAGAAATTTCAAATCATAGTCGTCAATATCACAATATCACTTCCTTCAATACCTTAATTGGCTCAAAAGATTACTCATACTTATATTTATAAGTCATAAATCATATTCCCAAAATTTAATCACAAGGCCAAAGTTCATAATAAATTTCTCTTCAATATAGAGGCATAATTCACTTACTCAACATAATAGCCATTACTTAATTCCCAATAACCAAATCTTTAAATCTCTAACTTCATAATGCTTCTCATAAAAGTCTCATTAAAATCATATCACTTATAATCTTAACATCTCATAAAACTTCATAAAATTGGCTCGCTATTTCTCATTAAATCTAAATGATAGATAATCTGAACATATTTCTAATCATTTCTGTTGACTTCTTATACTTAGTGCCATGTCTAAAATCAATTATGCAAAGTCCATTTAAGGTTCATCATTTCTAAACTTGACGACAAAGATTATTTTGAAAATCATTCGTAAATCATATTTTTTTTTTTTTTTTTTCAAAATTGAAACTTGAAGAGTGGTACCAATAATCATCCACAGTTTTTCCTTGCTTTTAAGCAAAGGTAGTGATAAAGGGATAAATTATTGAACCGAAAATTGAAACTTGAAGAGTGGTACCAATAATCATCCACAGTTTTTCCTTGCTTTTAAGCAAAGGTAGTGATAAAGGGATAAATTATTGAACCGAAAATTGAAACTTGAAGAGGAAGTACTAATAACCATCCACAGTTTTTCCCTTGTTTTTACACAAAGGTAGTGATAAAGGGATAAATTATTGTACAATTCATTATCAATTTTGTTTGTTTAATATATTATTCCATATATTTTGGGCCAAAGTTACAACCCAACTTAATTTCTAATTGAGTCAATCTTACTAAGCTTAATATGAACCAAAATTCATATCAATATCCTCTATGTCTCATGATTCTACATTAAAATGAATAAATTAAAATTTAGGCTTCTATCAATTCATATCATACTCAACATGTATATTTCACTTAAAGATTCATAACATATGAATATTTCATACTTAACATGTCTTAATAAAATCGTAAATGACTTGCAAAGCATATAACATACCTGGTTCGAGGAGTCAATACGTGGAGAGTGACATAGTAGAGTGATGAGTTAAAATATTTTTAAAAAAAAATTATTATTAATCATTTCGCATCTTTACATAAGATTGGGCCTAATTAACCCAAATAAAATTTTATCGTCAAATCTTATTTTCCTTTAGTCCCCGAACTTCTAGAAATTTATCAAAGACATCAATATAAACATCATATCACTAACTAATTATATTCCATAAAATCTTCAGAACATTACAAACTCCCTTGCTTAAAATGAATTTTGTCCTTGAAATTCGCACATCAAATTTCATCATACTTTTCAAAATCATAACCATACTTGACATGTGAAAATTCAAATTTTTTTTTTTTTTTTTTTAAGAAATAAAATTTCAAAAATCTACAGAATCGTTTTTAAAACTCTTGGCTCTGATACCAACTGTGACGACCCGAATTCTCGACCATTCGAGTGCCACTAAAAGTGACTCATATCATATTATCGAGACTTAAATAGAAATGTAAAATTATTCAAAAGAATAATTTGAATCCCATAATTTTATTTGTGAATAAAAATAGAACATAATTTTCTTACATAAAGTTCAACATAATTATCTCATCAATCTTAACCACTTTTGCCACTTCCATGTTGACCGCCTCGAACCTTCAATTATCTGAAAATGGTAAATATCGTGGAGTGAGATTTATAAAATCCCAGTAAGTATACCAAGCATAAATTTTCTTTTGAAAGCATATGGATCATTTTCATAACATAGGATAGGATCGAAATCCTCATAAACATAGAGAGACACAAGAATTTTACCGAACTTAGATGACAAGAATTCTTATGTGTAGCGCTACTAAACTCCGGTCCCCTTAGCATAATCATAAACATATCATATGGGACCAATAGCAATCTTGTGAGATTGATTTCATAGCAATGATCCAAACATTTTCGTAAAAACATAAGGTATATCTAATTTTCATAAAAACATACTTACTTTTCTTAAAAATATAAGGTATTTTACTTTTCATAAAAACATACTTACTTTTCTTAAAAACATAAGGTGTATTTACCTTTCATAAAAACATACTTACTTTTCATAAAAACATAAGGTAATACCTTTCATAAAAACATACGTACTTTTCATAAAAACTTAAAGTATATTTACATTTCATAACAACATACTTAATTTTCATAAAAACATAAGATATACTTACATTTCATAAAAACATACTTACTTTACATAAAAACATAAGATATACTTACATTTCATAAAAACATACTTACTTTACATAAAAACATAAGATATACTTACATTTTAAAAGATTAAAATGAAGTGTAGTAGTAAATGGACCAAAACTTTCTTGACCACCTTGAATTTCTCTTACTTGTGAATTTTGTCAAGAGATTGGAAATAAGTGTATATGTGTAGAGTTGTGTGTAAAAGAGATGGGTTTAAATAGATGTATAAAGTTGACATATTGTAAACATAATCATTCAATTCTATTAATTTTAACACATCCTTTTCTTAAAATAAAGCACCATTCATATACTTTTCCATATTTATACAAATATTATGCTCTTCATGATTACATATAATGGAGTCTTATCAACCATTCATATACTTTTCCATATTTATACAAATATTATGCTCTTCATGATTACATATAATGGAGTCTTATCAACCATTCATATACTTTTCCATATTTATACAAATATTATGCTCTTCATGATTACATATAATGGAATCTTATCAACCATTCATATACTTTTCCATATTTATACAAATATTATGCTCTTCATGATTACATATAATGGAGTCTATAATTCATTCATATACTTTTCCATATTTATACAAATATTATGCTCTTCATGATTACATATAATGGAGTATATAATTCATTCATATACTTTTCCATATTTATACAAATATTATGCTCTTCATGATTACATATAATGGAGTATATAATTCATTCATATACTTTTCCATATTTATTAAATTAAGATTCTCATAATTATTATATATAATGGAACCTCTCATGCTTGCATATATTTTCTTAATTTCAATAATAAAAATAATTTTTGTATAAATAAATATTGGGATAACATTGAATTAAGTACTTGGACTTAATATACTTTAAATCAAGAGAATGGAGATATTTTTAGAAATTCGGAATTTAATTTAAAATCGAACGATCTCGATTATTTCTTGACTTGGCTATACGAATACGTCGTGGCGTTAACTTAATAAAAATGGGTGAAATAGTAGCGACACGATTTTCTATTAAAATAATTATTAATCGCGTAAAAATTCTTGGTCGCTACAAAGTCGCCTTCTTCATGTATGACATGTGGCACCACTTGGTTTGATAAAATCCAACAAATCGTAACTCAAACATGTGTAAACCCTAACTGGGGTTTCTGCATGTATCCACATGTATCAATACATGAATTAGTGTTTTCAAAATAATTATTTCTTGAAAATTGGGGGAAAAATGGACAGTTACAATCGAGGTTAGGTCATTTGTGCACATCTAGGATTTCTCACGTCTATCTTGAAACAAATATCGCATCTTGTATCGAATGTGTTCAATAATTGCGAGAATTGGTAACTTCCGATCCTTTTTAAATAATGCATTGAGAGACTACACGTTATTTGATGCCATCATTTATCTATTAAATATTCCAAGGAGCAGGATTTATTAAACTCTTCAAAATTATTAGTCTCTCCAGCTCTCTTAAACAATGTAATGATCTCACTGCCCCGATACTTGGTCTTGAAAATGCCTTGTATATGGTACATGTAGTAACCATGATATGCCTAAGAAAAAACTTCAGATACAAAAGTAAGGTTGTAAACATCCCGAAGTACTTCCCTTATCTTTTGAGAAAAATCATTTCGTCGCTAGATCATTCTTACTATTCACTATGCCAAACGTAAGAGGGTAAATTTGATGTTGGCATCTTGACATATAGTAATAACCAAATTCTTTCACATCTATCTTTTAGTGAAGTATCGTCTACTAGAATTAGGCATTGCATCGAATTACGTAATCCCCGTATGCATTGTTCGGAGCCATGAAAAAATAATTGAAGCAATGGTCATTATCAGCCTCAATAAAGAATGCTAACGTTGTGGAAATACCTGACCAATATATCATAGCTTCCTCGGGCGAACCCATTAAGTCCCCGATATCTCATTATTTAACCTTCCAAGATTTCTGGTAGCCTATGGTCTCCTCTAAATCTCGATGCACTTTGTTAATGATGTCTCTATGTCTGTGAATCGTCCTTGAATCCTAAAACTTGTGCTTTATTTATCGGCCGATAAACCATGATTGGGCTTGTCTTTGATCATTTCGAAGAATACTAACTTGGTAAGTATGTTCTCGTGCATACTTACAAACCATAAAAACTCATTTGTGTCCATCTTCGTTGCTCGAAAATTCCCACTACAATTTTCGGTTATATAGATAATTGTATAGGTACTCATGCCCGAATTTTTCACTTTAATCTCGAAGTTGTGCTTCAATGCAATAATGTGCACAACTTCTTGGATATCTTTATTGGTCTCAAATATTTGTTGGACTTGTAAATCTTCATCATCGAGAACCACATGCAAACAATAGATGACTGTGAACTCAAGTCATTATGTTATTTCCCACTCTGGTCATGTCTATATCTGGATAAAGTAATTAGATCATCATTTGTAAATTAAATTTCCTTCTAATTATCTTCGACTACCTGGTGAGCTCTATGAAGGACAATGGAATCATGGGATATAACAACTGTCTCAAGAATAAATACACCATCTTTACAAGCTACCTCCACTATGTCCCAAAAATTATTCACATTTCAGTCCCCACCACCGAATTCTTTGTGTTTACTATTGTGGATATCTTTCATTACTATAGTTACTCAAAGAGGAGTATATCGCGATTTTTTGTTCATTTCAATTAATTGCATAATCTCATCTTCGGAAATAACCTTTACAAGTGGAAGCGGAAATGGAGAATGCAAGCTAAACAGAAATCCCAAATTCATATTGTATTGAGAAGAATCAATGTTGATTTTTTCTTGTAATTGATGACAGAAGTTTGTAAGAAATGTATCTGGTCTTATCAAAATTTTAGTAACGACCCTTCCATCACTTGTTCATTTCAGCGACCATCGCTCATTTTCATCCACGTGAAATTCACAAAGTAACAAATTGGGACGAGTGTTGATCTTGGATTCATAAATGCATTAAAAATCATAAAAAAAGTTAAGAAAATGAGATAGAAAATGTTACCGAAAGAAAGGGGAAAAATTTGTCTAGGTCGTACGTAGACAAATGGCCCAGATTCATCTAAGTCGTCCGTAACAAACGCCTTAGACTAATCTGGGCCGTTTGTCTTGTCTGGGCCCAGACGAACTTGGCCATCTGCCAACAGATGACCCAGATTCGTGTGTGTCAATTGTCATGGACGACCCAGACTGGATCCTCCTTAACAGTCGCATGTCTGCTTCAACAGGCTGTTCAGCGATTAACAAATAAATTTCTCATTTTTGTTTTTTGCCCAATAAATTTATAGATATGTCGAATAAATTTAATCCTATTTCTGCTTAACGAGTCAAAATATTTAATGAAACCTAAATCAATAATAGATGAGTTTTTTTTATAGGTTTGTTGAATAAATTTAAACAACACATAAGTCATTTAGATAAGCAAATATGAAAACAAGGTTAAAAATATTTGTATAACCATTTAACGAGAAAGAAACGAAATTTACGAAAAAATACTTACTGATATGAAGCGACGAATAAAATCTTTCAGTTGAGCATATGATATTTTTCAGAGATGAAGAAGATGAAAAAAAACGAGAGAGTATTCATTTGTTTTTAAAAAAGATAAAGAAAGTGATTTTTTTAAAAAATTCTCTAAGTAAGAATTGTTTGCTTTTGTTTTGTATGTGTAAGGGTATTATGGACTTTTAAACATAATTTTATTTTTGCAGTTTAGCTGCGACTTGTCTCCCATTAAATAAGGAAAAAGATGTTTGAATAGTAATTTTTTTGGAGAACGAATAGTTGAAAGTATTGGAAATTTAGGTTTACATGCATAATATTTTATTATGTAAATGTATGGTAGAAAATGAGTTTCAGAAAATAAGGATAAAAAAAGAGAGAAAAAGATGGGAAACAGAGGGTTAATACCCTTAGAGTCTGTTTGACACAGTTGTTGTGAATGGAGCTTTTTACAGTAGAGTTTTTATTAAAAGTATTGTTAACAAAAAAAGATAATTGTTTGGTTATCATTTAGAAAATAATGTTAATATTAAATTGGTTGTTTAACAGCATAATTATTAAAGTGATTTTGTATAAACTAACACTTAAAATTACATCTCATAGTTAATAATTATTTCATCTCAGTGTTGAAATCTATACTGTTAAAAAAAAAAAAAAAAAAAAAAAAAACTAATTCATAAATATATTTCACTATTTTCAAAATATTCCATATTTTTATTAATTAATTATGAAAAAATACATTTTCAATTTATTTTCAAAATATTTCAATAGTTTTTCAATAAGAGTTATAGAAAAAATATTTTGTCAATAAATTTCATATTTTATTAATTAATAAAATATAATTTCATATTAATCTATAAAATATAATATTTTAATACGAATTATGAAAATTTATATATTTTCACTAGATTTCATAATACGATATTATATTTCAGCTTTTTATAAAAGTGTTTTTTGAAGAAACTGTAAATTTAAGTTTCTTTATAACAGCTTAAAAAATGTTTATTCAGTCAAAAAGTACTTTCTCAATTACACTTAAACAATTATATATATATATATATATATATATATATATATATATATATATATATATATATATTTTTACTAAAAGTACTTATACTTTCCAAAAGTCCTACCAAACACAAAAGTATCTATGTTTTTTTTTTTTTAAATTGAGAAGACTATTGTGATGAATCAATTTTAAGTTGGGTATTATAAATTATCTCCCTTTTGACCTGGGTAGTTCGAAAATTCCACTGTGTATGGCGTTTCTTCAAAATAATAATAAAAATAATAATAATTTAATATAATAAATAAATAAATAAATAAATATGCAACTCTTTTTCACACTCCCTTTTCCCTCTCCCACGCAGTTTACCAAATAGATTCTAGACCCAGGATGTATTACGGCAAGAATAAAGTTGTTGGAACACATTTGATGACCGAATTTTTCACGGAATCCATAAGTGACGAAATATAAAAATATTTTGCAAGAACACGATATTCTCCAAAATAAATTAGAACGGTTAGATTTTTCCTTCCCTACACCCGCCATTTCCAAACCTGCCATTCCCTTCGAGCTTCAAACTCCTTTGAACCCATCTCTCTATTCTTTAAATCTCCAAAAATCTGTGAACCCAACCCCTCCATTCTCCAAAGATGGACAAAATATTGCACAAGAAGGAAGATTCCTCAATTATTTGAAGAACGGTAAGATTTAGCCCACCGAATTTAAGAATGAGTGACCAAGGTAAATGTTTTCCCCTTTTTTTCTTATTTCATTTGGGCATCAGTTCTTGGAGCTGGGTTTTATGACCATTAATTGCTGAATTTTTGAACCATTTATTGATGATTTTTTTGTCCAATTTAGGATATGTATTGTTGGTTTTTTTTTTTCATTTTATTGTTGAATATATGACCCATTTTATGATATCTATTACAGAATTTTTTATCAATTTATTGATGAATTTTTTTTGTTCATTTTACTGCCAACAACTTTTTAGTCATGAAATATGCTCCTTCTTTTTGGTAGAATAAAGCTATAAAAGATAGTAATTGGTAGATTTTCAGTTTTTATGTCAATGCTAATATTTTCATTCTTGTTATAATGGTTTAGAGTATTAATTGTTATGTTATACGTTACCAGGAACTCGAACTACATATTTCGACGATGACGAAAGCCTGGAAGCGGAAGATGAGATAATATTGGAAAATAATGATGGGTTGAATGATGAGATGGTGGGAGAAGATGATGCAATTGTGCCCAAGGTAGGGATGAAGTTTCCGAACGAAGGTGCAATATATGCATTTTATAAAAAAAAAAATATGCTTATCATGAGGGGTTTCCAGTTAGAAAAAGAAATTCAAAGAAGGGTGAGGACGGGGTTGTAAGATATCGATCATTTGTGTGCAGCCGAGAAGGCCAAAAAAGTAGTATTGGAGGTAATTCTTTGAAGCCTCAACCTACCATTAAAGTAGGGTGTAAGGCAAGGATTACAGCATGTTCGGAGATTACTGGAAGTTGGTGAGTTAACAAAGTTCATCTTGAACATAATCATAAAGTGATTCCATCGAAATCTAGGTTGTATCGGTGTAATCGAGAAATCAGTTCCCTGGTTAAACGAAAAGCTAGAAGTAAACGACGTAGCAGGAATTCTGTTGCACAAAAGTTTTAACTCGGTCGTTGTTGAAGCAAGTGGATATGATCACCTAACTTATGTGGAAAAGGATTGTAGAAACTATGTTGAGAAAGTTAGAAGGCTACGGCTTGGGGAAGGTGATGCTGCTGCATTGCAGGCTTATTTTTCAAGAATGCAAGCAAAATGTCTCGGATTTTACTTCACTATGGATTTGGACGACGAGGGTTGATTGAAGAACGTATTTTGGGCAGATAATAGGTACAGACAGGCATACAAAGAATTTGGCGATTTTGTCACCTTTGACACCACATACTTGACTAATAATATGACATGCTGTTTGCCCTGTTTGTTGGTGTGAATCACCATGGTCAGAGTACATTACTTGGATGTGGCTTAGTCTCCAATGAGGATACCAACACCTTCGTGTGGTTGTTCAGGACTTGGTTTCAGTGCAAGCAAGATCAGGCTCCTATAGGAATTATAACTGATCAGGATAAGGTGATGCAGAATGCAATTCAGATAGTATTTCCAAATACTAGACATCGATGGTGTTTGTGGCATATTTTGAAAAAGCTACCTGTAAAATTTGGGCACCATATTCATAAGGCTTTGATACTTTCAGCTGTCCACGAGGTAGTTTACGAATCCAAATATCCCGATGAATTCGACCAAGGTTGGACTTCGATGATTGATAAGTACATGTTGCATGATAATGATTGGTTATCCGGACTTTACGAAGAGAGATGTCGTTGGATTCCATGTTTCTTGGAAAGTACTTTTTGGGCCGGGATGTCGACAACTCAGCGCAGTGAGAGTGTGAATTCTTTTTTTGATGGATTCGTCCATGTAAAAACCTTGCTAAAGCAGTTTGTCGAACAATATGAGCGAGCATTAAAATGTAAAGTAGAGAAGGAGTTCCAAGCTAATTTTAGGTCCTTTTCGAAAATGGTCCCTTGTGCAACAAAGTTTGAAATAGAGAAGCAATTTCAAGAAGTATACACAATCTCAAAATTCAGAGAATTTCAGGAAGAATTAACTGGAATAATGTATTGTCAAGTTGTGTCTACCGAGGATGGATGTTTTGGAACGAGTTATTTGATTCGCGAAAACGCGTACTTCGATGGAGGTATGAAAAAGAAGACATTTATAGTTTCGTTCTAGAAAGAAATTTTCCAAATTCATTGTAGCTGTCAATTGTTCGAATTCAGGGTATACTTTGCAGACATTCTATCTCAGTCTTGAACAAGAGTGATGTCGAGTCACATCCAGAAACGTATATCTTGAGGAGATGGAGGAGGGATGTTAATAGAGCAGACACGAGGGTCGCAGTTAGTGATGATAGTTGGGCATGCACTCCTGGGCAGCTTAGATATGATCAAATGTGTAAAGAATTTGCGAAGGTAGCTGACTCCGTAGTAGAAGATGAAAAAGAAACCCAAGCAGTGATGCAATGGATTCAACATAGGTTGTTGACATCTAAAATGAGACATAGATGTAGAATTAACCTCCATTCTCAACAAAATGTTCTAGTAGCCTCCGACTGTGGGGGCACGAAAAAGAGTACAAACGAGGCCGTTCTCGATCCCAAATACGTTGAACGCAAAGGAGCACCAAGGAAGTCTCATATAAAGAGTGCGCTGGAGCGAAAAGTGAAGAAACCGAAGGTTAATTCTTACTTGTATTTTAAATTGAATCACAGTGTCATTTTTTTTTAACATTTCGATTTCATTCTACACACTTTTGAAACTATACAGGTACCGAAAATATCGTAGAAAGGTGTGAATAAGAACCAATTTTGTCCTAGTGTCGATGTTACCTTCACTCCGCCATTACAAAAAGCACAATACCATGTGCTAACTCCGCTATCTTACTCACAGCACATAATGGTAATTAGTTTTAAACTATAAATAAGAGTGTTACATTAGCATATATTGATGTTTTTCATGTATGTTGTAGGGTGTTCAACCTCGAAATTTGAGTCAGGGGATGCAATATGAACATCCAATGCAAGAAGAAGGGACCAGTGTACCAAAGTGATAGCGCTTTAGGATTTTGAGTAATAGTTCGTAGCTTACCTCCTGGAATATGGGAAATACTAGAAATTTGATTTTGAAAATTGATATGGGTGAGTGAATGATGGTTCGAGAGGATATTTTTTGTGGAAAATGCTTTTAAAGCTTAAATGGTCTATTATTGTGCCTACTGGTAATTCTTTTGAGGGCATTGTAATTGAACTTTTTTGCACATATATTTATCAATCCATGAAATTATAAAGAGTTATGCTTCTTGTTGTTTTTTCTTTAAATGTGTCAAGTTGGATAAAAGTATTCATCCTCAGGGTTTGTTGCTTCATTTCGGACATTAATGGTTTTATTCCATATATGTATATATATTATTCTTTATATAATATAATATTTATATTTATATATATAAATAAAAGGAGGGAAGTCCATGCACAATTTGAAGTGAAAAGCTGTTTTTTCCTTCATTTTTGCCGTTCCCAACACAAGCTGCAATTACTGGTTTAAGTAGGGACAAGTTGGTCATTTCAGGATAAGGTGTAAAGTTTTCTGTGATTGGTTATGTCTCAGTAGCAGCATCGATTACGGCAATTTTCTGACACAATTTTTCTAATCTGTACACATAAATATGCAAAAATTTATGAATTTTTAGCTGCACTTTCTAATTAAAGGTTCAGTCGCAACCTTGACAGCCCCACCTGTCATGTCCTGAGCATTGGTGAAGGATGTAAATCGTAGGTTATGCCTCCAAGGGTACATGGTGAAAGGTTGCTTGTACACTTGCACTTACCTAAGGGTCAAATTCATATTCCAAGATCCGAACCCTTGACACCGCATCCTCAAGCAAAGCTGGAGTTTTTTCACCTTTCCCTTTTTTCACTTGGAGATGTGCCCTGAGAATTGCACTTTCTAATTAATTTATTGGATGCATGAATCTCAATATTGCTTCTGCTTTATGCAAATGACTCCATGCAAGTATAAAATGCCTTCATTTGGCATATGAGATTTTGTGATGTAAAGCGTGTTTAATTTTCCTTTTGCTCCTTTAAAATGCTAAAATCCTTTTTACTTGTATGTTTATAGTTTTGAAAAATAAACACTAATTTGTTTTTGCTATTTTCGGTGTCGAATGTTGATATTTGATTATGTATTAAGCTTGCATATTTGGTGTCTCCCAAAAAATCTTTCAACATAGGAAAAGTAAAATAAAAAGAAAGAAAAAGCCCCACATTTTCAGTTGCAGGTTAAATTAAGCATATGTTGAGAATTAGAAACTGCAATAATTTTGACATTAATGAAGATTTGTTAAGAGTAGAAGATGGGAATATACTTCATTAATCTTAATAGAATGGTATACTACTATTGTATGTTGTGAGGTTCAATAAGAAATCCATTCAACCAATTTAAGCATTTAACATGAATTAAAAGGAGAATGAAATTTTGAATAAAATCTTAAATTAAAGAAATCATAATCACAAGTTCAAATACTCTATATACGGTCCGGTTTATGTCCCATTCATGTTTTATTTCATTTCTGTTTAGTTATTCATTCACATCGACTCTCAGTTATTGACCTCCAAAGATTGAAATCATAATCATAAGTTCTCTTCAACAATTAATTGCACTATCCAGAGAAAAAAAACAAGTAAATCTATTGAAGTTTTGATGAAGCCAGTTTCAAATAATAAACTTCATAACAATTACACTAGCAATGTTGTTTGAAGAAAGATTTTATCGTCAATAAATTGTTCTTAATCAATTAGCCATAATAGAAACTTCATTATTGTTGCTTGTGAATATGTGTAAATTGATCTCTTTATTGTTGTTTGATCACTAGGAAGACAAATGAAGATTGTCATAACATTGTTAGCACATATCAATATACTTTAATTAAATTCGCTACACTCTCAAAAATATTTAATGAAACCTAAATCAATAATAGATGATTTTTTTTTTTTTTTTGAATCATTTGTATCATTTTTTTTTTACTACATGAGAATGTTTACAGTATATTAAAAATTTAAAATTTTCAATTTGTTCATATGGACAGATTTTTTTATTCGAACTGTATATCGAATTTGAACCCCTGTGTCTATATCTAGCTCCTTACGGTGTCAAACATCCAGTGTTCTAAAATGCGCGAAAATGCATCGCCTACGCGCGATGCGTAGCTAAAACGCGTCAAATAAATGGTATGCACGTAAAAATGCGATCAACTTTTTTTTTGACCGCCCAGGCGCTGCCTAATCCCATCTAGGCACCGCCTAATCCCCCCCCCCCCCTTTTTTTAAGGGTAAAAAATTTATTTTTTTATATAAAAATATATTTAATGTCTTAAAATAATTAAAATAATATTAAAAATATGAAACACATTATGACGCTTATTTTTCGCATTGACACGCCTAAACTTGTGATTCTTGATTCTCGACCTCAACACATCGCAACACATTACACATTTTAGAACATTGCAAACGTCTAATAGGAGAATAGTTGTAAGATAGCTTTTGGGAAATTTTAAGTTTTTGAGAAAATGCATATTTAAAATTAAAAGTGATTTAAAAGTTTAAAATGTGGTGAGTCACTAGAAATGTGTGACAAGATATTTAATTGAGGAAAAAGTCGAAAAAATAATTAATGATTCATCAAATATCTTGAAAAGATGTGGTCCAAACACAGTAGCTATTTGTGGAAGGATCAAGCGCCAGTGACAGTAAAGTAGATTTTTATTATTATTTTTGAATAACTTTATTTTTACAATGTGGTCTACAATGTAGATCACAATCACACTCACATGAAGGTGGAGGTCATAAAATATTGTGACTATAGAATTATTGATATTTTTTTTGCTTTTTTCCTTTTCTGGAAGGATCTAGGTCCTAGTGTAGGGTCCTTAAGCATTAGAGGCATGTGAATTTTTCTGAAAATTTCTCCATCACTAGTGAATAATGGACCACACTATACTGCTGAACTTGTCCTATAAGCTGTCGCGCAAATTGATGCCATTGATTCTGACTTGCATTTAAAGAGTTCAAGTCAACAAATCAAACTCTTTGAACAAAAAATAATAAGAAAATAATAAAAGAAAAAAGGAAAAATATATTAACAGCATAAATCTTAATCTTTTTCTTTATATATATATAAACAGAAGTGCAGTCAAAAAAATTTTCCCGCCTATTTACAGTTTCTATTTTTGGAATTTTTTTTTTCAATTGATTTTTTTTTAACTTTTGTATTAATTATTTATTTTGATTATTTAAAAATATGAGAGATAAATAAGTGTTTTTTTTTCAATTGAATTTCCGGAATTGGGAAATGAGTTGTTGACAATTAATGAGACATTTAATGTGGGAAAGTGTGTAATGCATTGTAAATAGGCACTTGATTACATGTATTGAATGTTAATAGGTTGTCTATATATATATATATATATATATATATATATATATATATATATATATATATAATATTATTTTAGGGAACTATATTCATACAACACATTTTTTAAAATTTACACCATAGTTTAATTGTAAGATAGATCTTCGGTGTTTGTTTAGTTTTGCTTTTATATCCTTAACTTTTTTTAATCGCATTTTTATTTATAACATTCAATTAATTAATAAATTTTATTTCTAATCGCAATTTCTATTCAAATATTCTGCTAATTTGCATTGAAAGGATGTGCAAATATTTTTTTTAACTTTTGTATTAATTATTTATTTTGATTATTTAAAAATATGAGAAATAAATAAGTGTTTTTCGCCAACAAAACAAATATATTGAACAAAAATCGTCTCAAAAGACAAGATGTAGAAATTAATAAAGAGTTGATGATAAAAAAATTATAAAATTTTTTAATATAAGTATTATAATTTGAAGTAGTTTTATTGTTTGTAAAATTTTAATAATTATTTTAATATAATATTATTTTTTATGCATTTTGTATACTGGATAAATTATGTATAAGTATTAAAAATTAACAAGCACTTATCAAAATTCATATTGTTAAATTGCAACTTCCGTACATCATTTTTGTTTTCCGGTCTAAAATACTTTCCAAAAATTGAAATGCATTAATATTCATCATTAATTGCTTTATAAAAAATAAATTTTATAAAGAAATTAATACATTTGGAAAACTACACATTAACTTTGAAAAACAAAAATAGCTTTACTTTTTCTTACATTTTTTGTGCATTAATTAGATTAATATTTTATTAAACTTTAATATTTGTTCTTTTTTATAGGTGAAAATATAATTTTATTGGTCAAATGCAAATATTTGTGGGTTAAGATTCAGCACGCTTTTATAATTATTATGATTCTTATTTTTGAGTGAAAAATTTAAAGCTTAAATACGAGAGGAGAATGCATAAACCATTAGAAATATATTAATACATTCCACACAATCAATATTGTATCCATAATATTAAATAAAAAACATGATACACCATTAAATAAACTACTAAATTTGGATTTTCTTTGAAGTTGACAATAACTCATAAAAATTATTGAAATTAACAATCATTTTTATTGGTCAAATACAAATATTTGCTCTTAAGATTAAACAAAAGCTTATAATTACTGTGATTGATGTTTCTGAAAGAAATTTAGATAAAATGTTAAATACGTGAGGAAATTGCAAAAATTGTGGTTAAAAGCGAATAATATTCTTTTAATCATTCTTAATTTTAATAGTTAAGTGAAGATTATATGGTATACCATTTTTGTTATAATTTTTTTGTCACCAACGTAGCATTTTGTCATATCATGATAATTGCTAAATTTATGTAATTATTATTTTGACTACTTGATTTTATAATTAAAAATATATTTTTATTGGTTAAATACAAATATTTGTGGGTTTAAGATTAAGCAAACATTTATAATTATTGTGATTTATATTTTTGAATCAAAATTGGAAAAACATAAATACGAGATGCATAAATCATGAGAAATAATTGATACATTCCACAATATATTTATATTTGGCGAATACTTTAGTATTATTTACCAATGTATTAAGTAAAATACTAAAGTATTCGACAAACATAGCATCCTCAATATCTCACTTATTTTTATTTATGTATTAAAATGGTGTAGTATTGAATTTATAATGCTTATACTAAACTTAAAAGAAAAGTGTTGACATATTTTATTACAAATCAAATTTGTATTTTCAATTGGAAAATTGCATTCGTACAGGGCCTGTACCTGTAGGATTACTCTTTTCAATATACCAAAATTATTCACTAATTTTACAATATATTTTGTACGATACAATATCCGTGCATCGCACGGGTGATGCACTAGTATATATATAAACAGAAGTGCAGTCAAAAAAATTTTCCCGCCTATTTACAGTTTCTATTTTTGGAATTTTTTTTTTCAATTGAATTTCCGGAATTGGAAAATAGGTTGTTGACAATTAATGAGACATTTAATGTGGGAAAGTGTGTAATGCCTTGTAAATAGGCACTTATTAATCCATCCAAATTTGTAATTATTTTAACACCAGCGAGTCATTCCATTGTACGTGTTTTTCATATTTTGAAAATCAAGCTAATTATATTTAGGGAACTATATTCATACAACACATTTTTTTAAATTTACACCATTGTTTAATTGCAAGATAGATCTTCAGTGTTTGTTTAGTTTTGCTTTTATATCCTTAACTTTTTTTAATTGCATTGTTATTTATAACATTCAATTAATTAATAAATTTTATTTCTAATCGCAATTTCTATTCATATATTCTGCTAATTTGCATTGAAATGATGTGCAAATATTTTTTTTAACTTTTGTATTAATTATTTATTTTGATTATTTAAAAATATGAGAGATAAATAAGTATTTTTTGCCAACAAAACAAATATATTGAACGAGAATCGTCTCAAAAGACAAGATGTGGAAATTAATAAAGAGTTGATGATAAAAAAATTATAAAATTTTTTAATATAACTATTATAATTTGAAGTAGTTTTATTGTTTGTAAAATTTTAATATAATATTATTTTTTATGCATTTTGTATACAGGAGAAATTATGTATAAGCATTAAAAATTAACAAGCACTTATCAAAATTCATATTGTTAAATTGCAACTTCCATATATCATTTTTGTTTTCCACTCTAAAATACTTTCCAAAAATTGGAATGCATTAATATTCATCATTAATTGCTTTATAAAAAATAAATTTTATAAAGAAATTAATACATTTGGAAAACTACACATTAACTTTGAAAAACAAAAATAGCTTTACTTTTTCGTGCACTATTTGTTCATTAATTAGATTAATATTTTATTAAACTTTAATATTTGTTCCTTTTTGTTTAGTTAAAAATATTAGTGACAAATAAGTTTATTTACACTTCTTAATAGATTTTTTTTTCCAGAAAGAAGTAATTTTTTTTTAGAAAACGGTAACTATTCATTTTTTTTTAATTATTTGAATTAAACTTGCTTGCATCAACCTAAGAGGTACTGATGATAATTAATAATTTATTGAAACTAAAACTAATTATTATGTCATCATATTGATATACATTTGAATGGTATTATGGAAATCATTTTACATAGTGAAATTAATTACTATGTTATGGATGACGTGTTGACTGCATTTGATCCCTGTTTGAGACCCATTATTTGGAATAATGTGGTTTGAAATAGTAAATTTTTTGGAGAATGTGTAGTTAAAAATTGGAGAATATTTTTGGACTTATGTGTAGATTATTTTATTGGTATAATGTGTGGTTGAAAATGAGTTTTTAAAAGATGAAATTTAAAAATAATAGGTACCAAACAGGGGCTTGATGATGGTTTAGTGCAATGGGAAATTAAATTGAAAAGTTCAATACAATCAAACAAAGTTTTTTCAAATAATCTCTTGTTAAAATATTGAATCAAATTAAGTATCAAGAGATACCACACTTGAATAATTAACAATGAGTTAAGCTCAAAGTGTTTAGGCAATGGAACTTTGATGAATCAAATGATAATGAAAAATGTAGTACAAATAATCAAAGTTCCTTAATTGGAATTTCTCTCTTTTAAAAGATTAAAACAAGTTTAGAACAAAGAGAGACTTATACTTCAATTTCAATATAGTGTGAAGATGTTGAAGAAGTTTAAACAATATAAAACCAAGAATCTTCACAAAACTTTCTTCCAAAAACTTTGATGAATTTGATAAAACAAAGTTTAAATCAATCAAAGTTTTATAATAATAATAGATGAATATAAACCAAGTAAGAACAATGAATTTTCACAAGAAAGTTTCTATAAAATCTTTTCTATGTTGTTAAAAATGAATGTAAATGAGATGGCTATTTATAGATCAAGATATTCAAATTCAGCAACTTTCGGTTGACCATTTTTGGAGTTTCGGTCGACCGAAACATGCATATAGCCGTTACACATTTTCAACCGTTGAACTTTCGGTTGACCAATTTCGGTTGACCAAAAGTTGACTTTCGGTTGACCGAAAATTGACTTTTGAAAAACATAAAAATTTAGGATTTTTAGGTTTCTAACTTGTTTTTCAAAGTGGTTTAACATAGTATAATTATGATTTAAGATCAAATAACATATGAAAAGCAATATTGACTTAGATAAAAATATTTTATGCAAGTGATGAATTTGCAAGTAAGTTTCTTGATGCATAAAAATAATTTTCGAGCTCGTTGAATGTCATCGCTAAAGATTGAGAGTGTTATACCTTTACATAGGTTAAATCAACTCTTGAACTTGAACTCTAATCTTGTATGTTTGAATTCTTGATCTTCATGTCATGCTTTTCAACTTCAATTTTGATCTTTGAATATCTTCAATTCTTTAATGATCTTCTTTGCGTTTCATGTGCTTGATCACATAGTTTTGATTTATATCATTGAGAGACGATTTGAGCATAGAGTGCTTTGAATATTTATCATTACATGAAACACTTGTAGCACACTTGTTAATAACACAATATATTCTTGTTTGTTATGATTAAAACAATAAGGTTAACTTAACCATAGGTCAACAGTGCGAAGATTATATGGTATACCATTTTCGTTATAATTTTTTTGTCACCAACATAGCATGTTGTCATATCATGATAATTGCTAAATTTATGTAATTATTATTTTGACTACTTGATTTTATAATTAAAAATATAGTTTTATTGGTTAAATACAAATATTTGTGAGTTTAAGATTAAGCACACATTTATAATTATTGTGATTTATATTTTTGAATGAAAATTGGAAAAACTTAAATACGAGAGGCATAAATCATGAGAAATAATTGATACCTTCCACAAAATTAATATTGTATTCATTATATTACATAAAACATTGATATACCATTAAATAAACTTTTAAATTTGCCATTTCTTTAAATTTAATAATAACTCATAAAAATTATTAAAATTAACAGTCGTTTATTACTTAACTAAATAAATTGACTTTTACCATTCAAAGAAACTATTATAATTTGAATTAGTTATATTTTTTTATTAATTTTTAATAGTTATATATAATATTATTTTTCATGCATTTTGAAAATAAGTGTTTGAATTTTTTTGGTAAGATATGTCCAATAATCACTTTTTTATATAGAGATATGAGCATATATATATATATATATATATATATATATATATATGTCTAATTAACGAGTTTGGTTATAATGTTTAACATTTTTTGTTAGATAATTTCGCAATATTTTTTGGGGGGGATTGTATAACTATTTAAAATCACGTGATTGATTAATAAGATTATTAATTTATATTTGGAGAATACTTTAGGATTATTTACTAATGTATTAAGTAAAATACTAAAGTATTCGACAAACATAGCATCCTCAATATCTCACTTATTTTTATTTATGGATTAAAATGGTGTAGTATTGAATTTATAATGCTTATACTAAACTTAAAAGAAAAGTGTTGACATATTTTATTACAAATCTAATTTGTATTTTCAATTGAAAAATTGCATTCGTACAGGGCCCTGTACCTGTAGGATTACTCTTTTCAATATAACAAAACTATTTACTAATTTTACAATATATTTTGTACGATACAATATCCGTGCATCGCACGGGTGATGCACTAGTATATATAAGAGTAGAAGTGATGAGAGAGAGTCATTAATCCTCACTTCTACTTTTATTTTTAAAAAAATATAAATAAATAAATAAAGAAAAGATAAATATTTTGTAGGAGAATTTATTATTTATTACATATTTAGTGAGAGTTGTAATAAATGTACTATGAGTAAATGTGTTACGTTGAAAATGAAAAAATTAGATCGATATATCTGAATATAAATAAATGTGATATCTATGTCTTTATTATTATTATTATCTGTATAATATATAAAAGTAGTTGAGTCAACCCCAGTCAACTTCACTGTTTCCCTCCAAAACTCTTGTATTATGTGCAGATTTTATTTATTTATTTATTTATTTTCAATTTTTTGGGACTTCAATATTTATCATGTCCACACTACTCATATCCCCCTTCCAATAATCAACTTCAAAACCCACTTCAAAAATAGTTGGGCCTTCAATATTTATTTATTATTTTCAAAATTGCTGACGTCTACTTACAGTCTTCAATATTTATCGTGTTTACATGACTTCTATTTCCCGTCGCTTAATTACACTGGAAAGCCAGTTATTATTTTTTTTTCCTTTTTCGCTTTTTCAGAATTTGTTTCATTTTTTTCCATTTTTCAAAATCCGTTTATTCATTTTTGTTTTCTATATCTTTTTTTTTTCCTTTTTCCTATATACAACCGCTTTCATTTCTTTTATATATAATTATTATGAAGATATATACAATAATAAAAGATTCAATTAAAGGGTTATTTTTTTGAAAAAAATGTGTACTGTTTAACATGAGCGCTCCACTCCACCTTCTATTATGATTCAAAATTTCTGGTGCGGTGGTAATGCTTATTAGTTATTAATATTACAAACCAGTTGAAAATAAAAAATCGTAAATTATTTTTTGAAAAAGTAAAAATGATTGGCACTACTCTTATTTTCAAGACCTGTGATATTTTGAGTCGTTGAACATAAATTTGGATTTCTGACAAAAAAGAAAATATATTAAAATAATAATATTGTAGAGAAAGCTTCGAAAACAATATAGAGTGCAAAATTATTTTGAACTAATAAGAGGATTTGTTAATAATCTATTTATATTATGTTCTAGATTTCTCTGTTGAGGTTGCAATGTGTTAACTAATGTTTGGTTATTTAGAATAGTTTTGGGTTGGATAGATATGTTAATGGTTTCGACCGTTGAGTGAAGAAAAAACATATTATTCATGAGTCAATATATATATTTGATGAAATTGTATATCACATTGTATAAAAAATAATAAAAACAAGAAACTAGAATTATTATTTTTTTAAAATTTGCTTTTACCGATAAGTTGTTTTTTATTTTTTATGATATAAGAACGATAATTTGTTTGATTTTACTTATTTATATTTGACTTTTTTGTGTCAAAACCTCTCTTTTCATAAAAAAAAATGTGTTATTCTAACGTTTTCAATCTTACAAATAAATATTTGTGTTCAGTTAAACAAATCCAAAGTAAAATTTTCAATTAAGAATTATGTCGAAATTTTATTAATAGATAATACTCTCTCCGTCCTACAAAGATAGTCCAGCATTTCTTTTTTGTCCGTCTCAAAAAGATAGTCTACTTTATTTTTTAAGAGTGAAATTAATATTTTATATTCCATTTTGTCCTTAATCTGTGTGAAAATGAGTAGGGGACTATCTTTATGGGACGGAGTGAGTACTAAATTATAAATCACATCATACATATAGTTTTTTTTTTATAAATAATCTTATTTTTAGTTATTTAGTACATCTAAAAATTGAAGCTCTTTTTTATAGCGTATTATTAAATTATTAAATATTTTTATAGATAATTACATTTAATATGTAATTAATTTCTTATAATAATTGTGATATTTTATTGGTCTTAATTTTATGGATAAATATTTGGTTCATTCATACAAATTCTCAATTAAAATTATATCTAAAATTTATACATATTCGTATTTTTATAAATCACGGTGTATTGAAATTTTTATAACTAAATTCTATTTTTAAGTTATTTATTACATATACATATTAAAGTTATTTCCTATATTGCATTATTTATCAAAACTATTTCAATGACAATTACATTTAATTTTTAATTAATTTTTTATTCCAAAAAGTCTCATATCACATTTTTTAACATTAATGGTTAAAAAATGTATCTATATTGTTTGAAATGATATAGTTATTAATGGTTTTTGTCCTAACTGTTAATTTTAAAATTTCAAAAAGTAATTAACCATACCAAGATATTCTTTGTTATATTTTAATTCAAATTTTATGATATTTTTTCACAATAATATATAAATTGTCTCCCAGTTTACTTAACTAAAAATTGAGATGATCAATACTAAATTATAATTTCAATCAGAAAATAATTACGTTGTATAAATATTGAAAACCTAAAATATCATAAATTTGATGCAATATCTTTGTCAATCTCGCAATTTTTTTTTAATTATTATTATTATTATTATTATTATTATTATTATTATTATTATTATTATTATTATTATTATTATTATTCATTGTCAATGGTCAAAATATTGAATTTTATCTTTTATATGCATGATTTCTATTATTTACTTTTTCATCTATTATTTGAATATTCAGAGTATATGAATACTGGAGATCCTACATTTAAATGTTCATTTTGCAAGGCAAATTTTTGGTTCCAGGAGATAGTGAATAATCGTTACAAAACTTGACGATTATATTCTATAAAGTCAAATTCTATCTGACAGTAATGCAGGACACAAGTTTTTTATTCCAAGGATATCGTTGAGTCATTCAAATTTTAGGATACTTATTAAATTTCAAAAATAATAATTTTCATTGATGGTGCCATATGCCATGAGGTCCATGACTATCAATAAGAGTCGGACACAATCATTTTCAGATGTATGACTTCTCCCTAAAAGGTTGATGTTTATACATGAAAATAATAAATGATGAATTAATCTCTTATTTGTGAATGTTATTTATTTTGTTTAACGATTCATTTAATTTTGAATATGATTATTTTTATATAGACGTTTCTTCCCGTGCATCGCACGGGATGATACACTAGTTATTATTATTATTATTATTATTATTATTATTATTATTATTATTATTATTATTATTATTATATATATATAAAAGTAGAAGTGAGGAGAGAGAGAGAGTCATTTTGGAGGAAAAATTGCATTTAATGACTCTATTTCCCCACTTCTACTTTTATATTTAAAAAAAATATAAATAAATAAATAAATAAAAGATAAATATTTTTGTAGGAGAATTTATTATTTATTACATATTTAGTGAGAGTTGTAATAAATGTACTATGTGTAAATGTGTTACGTTGAAAATGAAAAAAATAGATTAATATATTTAAATATAAATAATGTGATATCTATGTAAATGTGTTATGTAGCAAATGAAAAAATTGGATTGATATATCTGAATATAAATAAATGTGATATCTATGTAAATGTGTTATGTAGGAAATGAAAAAATTGTATTAATATATTTGAATATAAATAAATGTCATATCTATGTAAATGTGCTATATTGAAAATGAAAAATTTGGATTAATATATTTAAAAATAAATAAATAAATTCTATATAAATTTGTTAACATAGAAATGAAAATTGTAAATCAATATATTTTGAAAATAAATAAATAAAATCATTGAAGTTTTATTTCCTAATATGTTAATAAATGAGTAGGTTCTTTAATAAGCATATTACAAAAATAAATAATTATTTGCTATCAAATTTTTACCATCAATGATAAATTGGTGGAAAATTTAATGATTTCATCATTTTTGACAAAAAATTGTATGTTTAAAAAATAAGGAAAAATAAAATATATTAATTAATATATTGGATTTCGAATAAAATATATGTAAGCAACATATTAAAAAATAAAGTTAATTAAAAATTAAAATATATTAAAAGGAAAATAGGTGATAAGGTGGGCAAATTTTTAAAGAAAAACCTAAATAAAAGTTAAAAGAAATTTTATATAAAAAAATTGATTAAGTGTCAAATTTTGAGCGGCGCGGTACACTAATTGTACATACAGAATTTTTTATTTTGATTAGTTTTTTTTTTTTTTTTTTTTTTTTTTTTTAAAGTTTCAAATTCAATAACACGTCTTATGTAGGAAATGAAAAAATTGGATTAATATATTTGAAAATAAATAAATAAATGTCATATCATATCTATGTAAATGTGTTACATTGAAAATGAAAAAAAGAATTAATATATTTTAAGATAAATAAATATATGCAATATAAATTTGTTAAGTTAGAAATAAAAAAATTGAATTCATATATGTTGAAAATAAATAAATAAAATTATTGAAATTTTACTTCCTAATATGTCATGAAATGAGTAGGCTCTTCAATATACATGTTACAAAAATAATTAATTATTTTCTATCAACTTTTTAACCACACATATTTTTTCTCTCTAATTTTCAGCCATTACTATTTACCTCAAAATCATAAATAAACAAGTTTATAAATCGAACATTATTACCAAACGGAGGCTTAATCATTTCATCATTTTGACAAAAATTGACATGTTTAAAAAACAAGGAAAAATTAAATATATTAATTAATATATTGGATTTCAAATAAAATATATGTAAGCAACACATTAAAAGATACAGTTAATAAAAAATTATAACATATTAAAAGGAAAATAGGTGATGAGGTGAGCAAATTTTCAAAGAAAAACGTAAAAAAAAAAATTCAAAAAAAAATTAAATGAATGTCAAATTTTGAGTAGCGCGGTATACTTAGTATACATGTAGCATTTTTTTATTTTGAATAGTTTTATCTTTTTTAAAGTTTTAAATTCAACAACATTTTGTACTGAAATTTTATTTAAATTATGTTTTTTATTTGATATGATTGAATCAAGATATTTTCAAAATTATAATTTAAAAAATTTATATATTCCGTGCATCGCACGGGTGGACAACTAATACATATAAAAGTAGAATAGTCGTCACCAAAATACACACATAGTTTCCCGGCAAAAAAATTTCTAAATTTGGAATTTTTTTGCTAAAAAATAGTATATTAAATATTTTAACAATTATTATTTTACAAGTGTCATTAATTACGTTGACATCCGTGCTATGCTATTAATAACATAAAAATGTTATTTTTTCTATTTTATTATTATTCTTTTAATAATTATTGTATTATTTTGAAATCAAAAAATATGTAATATGAGTGTCAAGTTAAAGATCACAGTGAGAAGTTTAATACAAAATAACAAGTGAGAGCAAATTGTAAATATATTGTTCGTAAAATCATATAAAAAAACTAAAGGTATATTTTTATTTTTTATTTTTCCTCAATATCTAATTCATTTAAATTATATCATTTAAGTCCTAAAATATTATCTATAATTAGTTAACTAAATTCATTTAAGTCATAGATGATAATGTTCTGATTTTTTCTCATCAAATTAAAATAAATAATAACTATACGAATTTTTAAGGCAAATTAAATTAAGTTGGGTTAATTTTACAAAATTAAGATTTCTTCAATTCATTCATCATTTTCACATAATTTTATTTATTTACTGATTCTGTTCATTTTTATATTTTTCATTAATAATTTTTTATTGGCATATAATTAAATATGCATTTAATTATGTTCAATTAAATACATTGTATTTAAAAATTAAAAATTATTATTTCTATTAACGTTAGTAAAAAATATTTGTACGAAATTTTTTATTTATTCTATACAACATATATTTGAAAAATTGCATTATTTAATTTAAATTTGAGCAATTGTTAAATATGTTTTCTTTATAGCAACTTTCGTGTATCACACGGGTGTGAGCAATTACAAACTATACAAACAATGTATTATTTAAATAGGTTTTCCAAAATTGATGAGAATTGTAATTTATTTCTATTTTGAACATTCGTTTACAATTGCATCATTAATCAAAGCAAATTATGTGTTCAATTTTTTTTCCTATTTTGTAATGATATTTTTAGTAAAATTATTTCATATTGTTCTTCCGTTCAACATACGAATGTGATACTAGTTATAATACATTACATTCTATTTATACAACTAATAAAATATTTTTTTTTATAACTACACCACACTACAAAAACAATACACCCCTTATCTAATTATAAAAAAAACAAAAAATGATACAATCAGTACACCTTATCTAATTATAAACAAACAAAAAATGATACAATCAGTAGACCACAATTGTATCTTGGGTTCCCTTTCTCTCAACTCATTCCCTTCTCTCAACCCCAGCCACGGAGCTAGCCAAGGTACCCACTGAAAAAAAAAAAAAAAAATTGAGTCCCAAAAAAAAAAAAAAAAAAAAAAAAAAAGAAGAAGAAGAAGAAGAATTGGCAACTTAAGTTTATTTCCTTTGATCTTAATTATCTTTCTACAATCATTATATTTATGTAAGAAGTAGATATAATGCTCATTAATAGTATCATCCACCTTGAAAGTTTACATTTACTTTTCAGTTATAGGTCTTTTCTTTTGTGAATTACTACTTTACACTGGTTAGTTGTTACTTATTAGTTAATTTAGTTTATTTTTTTGTTTATTACTTCGTCGTTTCAATCATTTTGGTTCAAAAAAATTTCGAGGACAACCCCCGGGAGGAGGCATCCGCCTCCCACCATTTGAAAATTTTGGCCCCCACTTACTCGAAATTCTGGCTCCGTCCTTGCTCAACCCCATCCTACCACCAACTGTAAATCTATCATTGAGTTCACCATTTTTCTGTCCCTCAGCCCATCCAACCAAAATTTTCAACTCCCTGCCCATCCCTCCCAAACTCGACGCTCTTGACGTTCCATCGGGGAATGAAAAAAATAATAAATAATTTTCTCAATTACTTAGTGATGAGTATAAATTTTATTCACACTCGAGCATTTACAAAAGCCTCAAGCCCGAGTTATTTGACAAAGTATAGTCTCCTAATCAAATGTGTAACCCCGAAGACCACCATGAACCCGATGAGGACTTCAAACCCGACCACATGAATATCACCCTATAATATATTTTCTATCCCCGAGGAAGACCTCAACCTCGACCACCATAAATCCTATGATGACCTCGAGCCCGAACACATGAATATTATCCTATATTACATCTTGATACCCCCGAGGAGGACTTCAACCCCGACAATCATTTATATCCCGAGCATATCCTTTGTCCTCATCCCCGAGCACTTGAATATTTAGCCAGTCATATCTTGGTACCCCCGAGCAACATATGAACATCGAGGCCGAGCACTACATTACACCATACACCATATTGAGAACCCCGAGGACTTGAACAACCCCGAGGAGAATATAACCCCGATCACACTTAAAATGCCCTTGGCGAAAACGTTGCCCCGACCACTCATAATACCCCCCCGAGGATAGAGTACCCCGAGTACATATATCTCACCAAAAAGGTGCATGATGTGCTCGGGGCACATGATGCTCGGGTCACGTCTCTCATTGATCGGACATGACTTGATCTGATACGTGAAGTCTACAACCTCCTAATTCCAATAGAACTCATATTCCAACAGAATCCTATTTGGGTTTTACAACATCATCCCTAAAAAATAGGAGGATGATTCCTAACAGGACTCGTGCAATGCAGGTATTTCAATCCTATCATAATTCGTCCACATATCACTATAAATACATGGCACTGAATCATAATTCAGGTACACAATTATCTCTACAATTTATAGCCTATTGCATAAATTTTCTCCTTCCTCTTTACTGACTTAAGGATCGGAGGGGCGACGAGGACACACCTCCTCGCCTTTATTGCAGGTATTCGGAGATCCAGTTCGTGCTAGTTTATTGCTCAAGCTCGAAATATTCCAGGTGCGATTTTTAGCATCATCATTGGCGCCGTCTGTGGGAACCATTACTAGAAGCCATGGTTAATACACGTTCTGGACTTCCACAAGCAACATTACCTGCTCATGATCATCCTGTTGTGGGGGAGCAGGTGCCCCCAACGTTACCAGAAAACCCTACTACATTACTAGGAAATCAGACACCACACCCCCAACCTTCTGTTGATACCCAGGCAGCATTGGAGGAACTTCGTCAACAAGTCGCTGCATTGACTCAGTTGCTCACGCAGCATAACCAGCGTACGCCAACACCTGAGGAAGGGAATGCTTCACGGGTCCAACCACCGAACCATACTGCTAGGGCAAGTACCTCGGGACTACTCCCTCACCACCGAACATGACAAGTTCAAGAACATTCGCCATGCCCCCTGTCGAGCTTGCGAGAATTATCCAGGAGGGAATAGTAGTTGGTATACGACAAAATACTCAGGTCCTAGCAGGTTTCACCCCGAACACTCCATTCACACCAGAGGTTTTAGCCTTTCCCTTACCAGAAAGGTTCAAGTTCCCTAGGATAAAGGAGTACGATGGTACAACCGACCCCGTAAATCATCTCAATGTGTACACTGACATCATGAATTTGCAAGTTTCCCCCGATCAGGTCATGTGCAAGGCGTTCCCCCAAACCTTGACCAGTGCTGCTAGGGATTGGTTCTCAACTCTTGAACCAAACTCAATTTCGATATTCGCAGATCTTGCCAATAAGTTCTTGATTTTCTTTGCGAGTAGTAAGCGCATAAGGAAAACGGCTGCCTCGCTTATGAGACTCAGTCAAGGACAAAATGAAATACTGCGTGAATTCATGACCAGGTTCAATGCTGAAAGAATACAGATCCCTGATCTTCATATCTCTGCCGCTGTATCTGCTCTTACTCATGCTGTAAGATGCGAGTCTTTTAAGATCTCTCTATCAAAAACACCACCAAATTCAGTGACCGAGCTCCTTACTCGAGGAGTGAAGTACATCAATATGGAAGAAACAATGTACCCCAGGAAAAATAGCCCGAGCACTGAAAATTTAGATCATATAGAAAGTAAGCCAAAACACAAGAGACAAAATGACCATGGTACATGGAAAAATCAGGCTCGGAGCAAGCAAGAGCACGACCCTCCTACACCCTTCACACGTCTGAACGCCACAAGGGAAAGTATCCTCATGGAAATCAAGGATCTGGAGGAGTTGAAGTGGCCATCAAGAATCAAGTCTCATCCGGACACGCGAGATAAGAGCAAGTATTGCGAATTTCATCATGACCATGGGCATACCACCGAGGAGTGCCATGCATTACAGCGAGAGATTGAATCCTTAATAAAAAAGGGGTTTTTAAAATCTTACATCAGTACTGAAAAACGCCCAAGGAATGACCACGTTCAATGAAAGTCCGAGGATGAAAAAAACCCATGGCCTAAACAGTAAACGTCGTCGTTGGTAGGACAACATCAGGGAGAGACTCACACAACATCAGCCCAAGCCTTGCTAGCTACTGAACACGCGTTATTTTATAAGTTGTATGAGTTTTCATACCCTAGTCTTTACCATTTTTTTCATTATTTCGTTTTTCTTTTCTTACATATATCATCAGGAGCCTACGTGCCTACCTTTAATTTCACAGTAGATGGGTTTGTCTATATAGGCGTTAGGGGATGTCATCCCCAAAAAATTAAAATTGCTCCTTCATCGATGAATATACAAAGCCTTTCCCCGAGCAAGCACTCAAAGCCTTGCCCCGTGCAAGCACACAAAGCCTTGCCCCGAGCAAGCACTCAAAGCCTTGCCCGGCGCAAGCACACAAAGCCTTGCCCCGCGCAAGCACTAAAAGCCTTGCCCCGCGCAAGCACACAAAGCCTTGCCCCGCGCAAGCACTCAAAGCCTTGCCCCGCACAAGCACTCAAAGCCTTGCCCCGAGCAAGCACTCAAAGCCTTGCCCCGCGCAAGCACTCAAAGCCTTGCCCCGCGCAAGCACACAAAGCCTTGCCCCATGTAAGCCCTCAAAGTCTTGCCCCGCGCAAGCACATAAAGCCTTACCCCGCGCAAGCACTCAAAGCCTTGCCCTGAGCAAGCCCTCAAAGTCTTGCCCCACGCAATCACACAAAGACTTGCCTTGCGCAAGCACTCAAAGCCTTGCCCATGCGCAAGCACACAAAGTCTTGCCCCGTGCAAGCAAAAGTCTTGCCCCGTGCAAGTAAATAAAGTCTTGTCCCGCACAAGCATACAAAATACTTGCCTGCGCAAGCACACACGGCTACCCCGAGCAATCAAGTAATCAAATTGATATAATTAAGTCCTCGGGTCTACATAAGCTCAGGCTTATTCCTTGCTTAACATAAGCTCTTGTCTATTTCTACTTAACATAATCATCGCATCATGATACCTCACTATTACACATCCATCTCTCCCCTAAACTCGATAATGGATGTGCGGGGGCCTATGATGAGTATAAACTTTATTCACACCCGAGCATTTACAAAAGCCTCAAGCCCGAGCTATTTGACAAAGTATAGTCTCCTAATCAAATGTGTAACCCCGATGACCACCATGAACCCGAGGAGGACCTCAAACCCGACCACATGAATATCACCCTATAATATATTTTCTATCCCCGAGGAAGACCTCAACGTCGACCACCCTAAATCCGAGGATGACCTCGAGCCCGAACACATGAATATTATCCCATATTACATCTTGATACCCCCGAGGAGGACTTCAACCCCGACAATCATTTATATCCCGAGCATATCATTTGTCCTCATCCCAGAGCACTTGAATATTTAGCCAGTCATATCTTGGTACCCCCGAGCAACATATGAACATCGAGGCCGAGCACTACATTACACCATACCCCATATTGAGAACCCCGAGGAGAATATAACCCCCGATCACACTTAAAATGCCCGTGACGAAAACGTTGCCCCGACCACTCATAATACCCCCCCCCCCGAGGATAGAATACCCCGAGTACATATATCTCACCAAAAAGGTGCATGATGTGCTCGGGACACATGATGCGGGTCACATCTCTCATTGATCGGGCATGACTTGATCTGATACGTGGAGTCTACAACTTCCTAATTTCAATAGAACTCATCTTCCAACAGAATCCTATTTGGGTTTTACAACATCATCCCTAAAAAATAGGAGGATGATTCCTAACAGGACTCATGCAATGCAGGTATTTCAATCCTATCATAATTCGTCCATATATCACTATAAATACATGGCACTGAATCATAATTTAGGTACACAATTATCTCTACAATTTATAGCTTATTGCATAAATTTTCTCCGTCCTCTTTACTGACTTAAGCATCGGAGGGGCGACTAGGACACACCTCCTTGTTTTTATTGCAGGTATTCGGAGATCCAGTTCGTGCTAGTTTATTGTTCAAGCTCGGAATATTCCAGGTACGATTTTTAGCATCATCACTTAGGAATATATGATTTTATACATTTGCATCCTGCATACTGTAAACTTGTGTCTGATGCTGTCAAAGAAGCATGTTATATACATGTTTCTGTATTGAAAATTTCAAAATTTCCACCTTTACCAACATGTAGTGAACGCTAATAAATGGACAGATTGCTCACTCTTAATTTCTCTTACTTTAAGGTGCGTTGGGATGAAACATCCACAATTTCCCAACCAGAGAGGGTATCCCCCTTAAAAGGCACTTTTGCAGAGAGAAAATATCATTTAATGATTGGGTAGTGACAGAAAATTAAAAAGATATATCTATGTAATTTTATTTATGTCTATTTTTGTAAACAAAGGAAATATTTAAATTGTGATGTAGAAAATAAATTTTATGATAACAATATAGCCAGCCAAGAAAAAAATTGAGATGGAAGGGCTAATTGACCTATTGCATTGTTTTTACTTTTTCAGAAATGCCAGATTTCCCACTACATTTGATGACTCTATTTCACAACCTATATTAGAAGACATAAATGCCATTAAGTGCACATGGAAAAGATAGTAAAATTCATAATATATCCTGTAGTATTTTATATTTTATACTAAAACTTTATTCTGCACGACTAACTATTTCCAACATTTAAGTTTATTTGATGCTGTATGATTATATGATATTTTATATCATTATTTGATTTTATTCGATTTTTGTGTGCTATTAGTAGCACCCCCTCAATTTGGTATCATAGCCATAAAGGCCATGGAAATTAAAATTTCACAAATAAATAAATGTTATAAATTAGAAGAGAAAGAAGGATGTTATACATTTTTAGAACCTATTCCTAATAGATTAAAAATAATAACATTAATTATAATTAAAAATATTGCCTAGAGAAATAAAAGAGCAAATCATGAAAGAACTTATAATAGAAACAATAAAAGATGGATATATATACAAAAAATTATCGAAGAATTTGAAAAAGAAGAAGATCTTTTATATTATAAAGAAATATGAATTATCATAGAAATTGGTCATTAATAAATACAAGTTTACCAGAAGACGTTAAAATTTAAAATACAATTCGATAAAAATTTAGAAACTAGAGAAAGTATAATAAGAGATATAACAGATATATGGTTACAACCAGAGCAATATATACGAAAAAAAATAACTCATAAAAGAATTAAAAGGAAAATGATTATATTTAATAAGAAAATATTATTATGAAATGATAATAAAATATTTAGAAAACATAACTATTAAAGACTTAGATAACTTCACAGAAAAAGAAAAAGATAATTTTAAAATAAAATTAAAAAGAAAACAAATAAGAAATTTAATAAATCATCTAAAAGCAGAAAAATAAATAAATGAAGATAACATGTGTAGAGCATATTCTTATACAACAACATTAAAAGAAATTAGAAAAGGGTTATAGAAATAGATTATCATAGAACAGACCATTTATTAGTTAAATAAGTAGACATTGAAACAAATGAAAAATTAGATTTAATAATTGAACAAAGAAGAAATTTAATGAATAAGATTAGAGAAGAATGAAATATAAAAAATAAAAATAAAAAAATCCTAAGATTAAGATCACGAGAGAAAGAAAAAAAAAAGAGAATGTTTTGGTAAAATTTTAAAACAATTACCTAAAATACAAATTATTCTAGATAAAAAAGAAAGAATCAATAAAGATATTTATGATAAAATAAGAAAAATGGAAAACTATATAAAATATTTTAGAACAAAACAAAGAAAACTGATGATAAGATCAATATAAGAATTTTGTGAATATCAAATAATGAAATATAAAGAAGCAAAATATGAATCGAAATTTATTCTAGAAATAGAAAATATAAAAGGAAGATATTAATGACAGAATTTCCAAAACTAAAATTTGAAAAACAAGTAATAGAAAATCTTAGACTTTTAGTATGATCTTTTTTTAATAAGAGAAGACAATACAACTATGTTTTAACCATTAAACTTCTTGAAGGTTGAAATATAAATATTCCAAGTCAGCAAGGAAATAGATGAATGTCAGTTATGTAATGCAAAATTGAATGTGAAAGAGGTGAATTTAGGGATGGTAAAACGGCTCGTCGGCTCGAGCCGCTCGGGCTCGGCTCGAAAAAAGCTCGGGCTAAGCTCAGTTCGCGGGTCGAGATTTCGATCCAAAGCTCGAGCCGAGCTTTTTTTAAGAGACGGGCTTTGGCTCGGCTCGGCTCGAGCCAAAAAAAGTCCGCTAAAAAAAGCTTGATCAATGAATTTCGACCACGAGCTTGACTCAACTTGCTATATATATACATTTTCAATAAAAATTTATGAATTTTTGCTATAAAAATAAAATAAAATTAAAAGCTCGGGACTTGACTCAGCTATGAAAAAGCTCGAGTTAAAGCTCGGGTCGAGCCTTATTTTTGGGGACTAGCTTTAGCTCGGCTCGACTGGAGCCTAAAAAAGCTCGACTCCTAAAAGCTCGAGCCAAGCTCGAGCCTTGATCTTCGGCTCGCGAGCCGGCTCGGCTCGGCTCGGCTCGTTGACATCCCTAGGTGAATCCCAGGTCGGAATGGATGACCTGAACTTCACATATGATCTTATATATATATATATATATATATATATATATATATATATATATATATATATATATATATATATATATATATTTGGCTTTAAATAGCTAAAGTTCTGTCCCTTTTGTGAGCTACCCTCTCCTATATTTATAAGGAGAAAGGGGTGAGCTAGTTTATTACAATATCTGACTGTCTGACATTAAGAAATAACTAAATTACTTGGACTCTTACATAGTACAAAGGCGTTGACTTTTATCCATTCTAACTACTTTCATGTCTGAATAATCAGTTTAACTGTCATGTAAGAAACTAATATGGTCTTTTTCAATCTTCACAAGTCAACGGCCGACCTGACCTCTCCAGGTTGGATTATAGTTTGTACCTCAATCTTTTCACCACAGGAGGTGATAACGTATGTTTCGACCTGACACATCCAAGTTGACACACGTGAATTCTGTTGATTTGATCTGATCTGACACCTCTAGGTTGGGTACGTCATCAAACGCCGTCTCTCGTTATCCAGGTCGTATCGCCCATCAACAAAACGCATGTGGAGAATCTGGTGGGATGGATTTCTCAATATACATTTAAATTGGATAAGTGCATTCTTATGGAAAACTTATAAAAACATAAATTCACAAAATAAAATAGCTATTGAAGAATTACAACAGTTAAATGTACAAGATAAAAATGTTAAAGAAAAATTACAAGGTATCCAAAATAAATGAACAATACAATTTAAGGAGTTAAAAGACATGATAAGAGATGTCAAAAACATAGATGGAGATATTCTAAAAGAATTTCAAAGAAAATTAGGAGAATTAATTAATCAAAATAAAATTGAAATTATTATAGAAAAAATAGAAAAATTAAATGAAAAATTAGGGTAAGAAGAAAATAAAAGAATCATATCAATAGAAGAAAGAGTCAAAAAAATTAGAAACAAAAATAAATGAAATATATGACAGATTATTTAAAGTACAAAAAAGCCAGAATACTAAATCAAGAATTTAAATGTCAATAAGTGAATATATTGAAGATATAAAAATATCAATAAAATCATTAATAAGTGATGTTCAAGAAGTAAAAAAATAAATTAAAAGAAGCAAAAAATGATATAAATATATTAAAATTAGAAATTAGAGAGTTAAAAAGAAAATAATAAAAATGAAGAAAAAAATAGATAAAAAAACATATAAAAAAAGAAATGCTTAGAATATGAAACCATTGAACAAGAAAAAATTGTGATAGAAGCAGAAAGTATAGATGATGAATTTTAGAAAATCAATAGAAAAAACATTAGGGAAAATAAAAGTTAAAGGAAAACAAAATAGTGAAGAAGTTGAAGGAAAAATAATAATAATAATGAATGAAGAACTAGACTTGCTTATAGAAAATCTCGATCAATTAAGCCTAGACAATATAAGTAATTATGAAGTTTTAATGAATATTGGAGGAGTACCTAATCTTACTCCAATAGGAACTTTTAAACAAAAATTACCAAATGTAGATGAAAGTTATGCACCTCAAACCATATGGACAATATTGTGATTGAGTTAGAGATAGAAAGCCACCGAAATAAAATAAATATAAAGATAGATTTGAACCAAATGATAATTATGATAAACTTATTAATCATGGATGAGCAAAATTAGATTTAGATTGTAAAATAGTTACTAAAAAAACCGTACTAACATGGGCAGATTCAACGATACTATTCTTTTTATATAATATAGATGATACATTAGAAAGTACAGAAAGAAGAATAAATTTCTTAATAGCATATTTTGAAGGAAATGTTAGAAATTGGTGGAAAGGAATGGGTAATGATACAAAATATTAATGAAAAAAAATGTACAAAAAGAAATAATAAAACCAGATAAAGAAGATATATAAAGATTAGTAGAATACATTGCACATGAATTTATAGGAGAAAATTGAATAAGTAATGCTGAAGCAGAAACAACAAGAGAAAAAAATAATGTTAGGGTCAGATTGATAAATTTAACAATGTGTGATATGTGTCAAATTAAAGAATACACTTGCGAATTTAAAAATTATTATTATGTTCAATTCAATTAAATAGTAATGAAAATAAAAAAAGTATACAAAGAAATGTATTATAATATATTATTAGTATTCGCACCCGTGCGAGATGCATGGAACAAAAAATTATAATTATTGAACAACTAAATAAACATATTCATTATTTAACAAAAATGTGAGGAAATAGATAAAAAAAAAAAACAACAACAACAATTAAGTTTATATATTATAGGAAATAATCTGAAGAAAATAATAGATAGTCAATAACATATCTCAATGTAAATTTTGAAGTACTTCTTTGAAAGCAAGATTTGCGATTGATTTGATTTATGCATCATCTTTATCACAAATCATGATCTTTAAACCCATGCCCGAATCCGACCACCATATGAAAACACATAATGAAATAAATCTAGAAATATTTCTTAGTTTTAGAGCCTGTTTAGTAAAACAATAATTCTAGGGTAACATTATTTATAGATATTTTTTGGGGACGTTGTGATGTGACATACGTTCATTAGTTGATGAAAGTAATTATCCCACCAATTATTTTTTCATCAATCAATGAGTGTGCGCTACATCATAATGTTCCATATAAATGTCCATAACTAATGTCTCCCTAGAATTACTGTTAGTCAAATGATTTTTTAACCTCAACTTTTCAAATTCAATCTCAATCATCAATTCTTAATCAAGTCCACAATTTTTTACATTTTAAACATTTTTAAATTACACATTCATAAAAAAAAATCACAAAAATTTCTAAAAATAACATTACCAAACAGGCTCTTAACTTATGTTTTGTCTTATTCTAAAAAAAAAAAAATTATTTTTTTAGTCAGCCTATATAAATTACAACTAAACATTATGGGTCCATTCAAAAATTAAAACTAAATTTATTACTATTGAAATTTATTATTAATGAATATTTTCGAAGTTTATCATCTTCATTATTTTAACTGAATGTGAGATTTGAAAGCATTTTTTCCAAACAATGTTGCTTATTTAATTAACTTATTTATAAACAGTGCTTATGAGCCAACTATATAGCAAAAAGCATATTTATCAAACAATTATTTATAAGTATTTATAAAAATTATTTACGACTAAACATTACGGTCCGTACAAATTTATTACTACTAACTTTTTTTTTTTTTATCTGAACTTGAAATTTGAGATTTGAAAAAAAAAAAAATTATTTTTTTTGAATTTGAAAATTAAAACCAAAAATTAAGCTTCCGTTTGGTAACTAAAATAAACTGATTTATAAACTAAAATTTTCAAACTAATTTTTAACCACAAACAATTTTTCTCCGATTTTCAATCACTACTTTTTACCCCAAAATCATAGATAAATCAGTTTATAAATCAAACAGGATTACCAAACAAATGTTAAAATGTTTTTTTTTACTGAATTCCATAATTCATCTTTTTATCTTCCCAATTTCTTCCTTTATATGCTATTTACAATTGACTATGTATGATTCGGTAGTTTATCCTTCAAATCCAAAAACATAATTTCCGGGCGCATTCAATAGCCATTAAACATACTTAATGATCAAATTAAGTGTGCATGTATTTAATACTTATTATTAGAGTAAATGTGATTACACAATTTTAAGTACAAGTACAGTTGGAAATTAAAGTAGCAATTATACCAACTCCATGGACAAATGTGCAGATAAACAACATAAAAAAAATTCACTGTTTAGGTGGGAAAAGAAGCCCAACTTTGTTATATATATATATATATATATAGACTAGGTTCATGGAGAATATATTTTAAGATAGAATTTGAAAAATTTGTTAGAGATTATAACCCTGAAATACCTAGAACTTTAGAATTATGAATAAAATTTCTATTTAAAAGACTAGCATATATATATATATGTGTGTGTGTGTGTGTGTTTGATCTCGGGACTACCCACTCATTTGATAGTCCCACAATGAAAAATTGATTTATATATCTCCGTAACTAGAGGCCAAGTTTATATTGTTATCGCCAATTGTAGAACTGTTGAACTCAAGCTATGTATTGAGAGACTATCCAATAGTAGTGAATGGGCATGATTGGTTGGCAGATCTTATAGTGCTTGATATTCACGATTTTGACGTCATACTGGGCATGGATTGGTTATCACGGTATTATGGTTTAATAGATTGTCATGAGAAGAAGGTGGTGTTTGAGCCTCCAAATAAAACTCCTTTTTGATTTGTTGGGGTTGAGGTGAAGCCTTCTATTCCATTAGTATCAGCGATGAAAGCCCGTCAGTTGATGAATAAGGGCTGTAGGGCTTGCTGCAATAGTCGAGGTACCTAAAGCAGACCCCTCTCTTGAACAAATTGCAATCGTTCGAGAATATCCGGACGTTTTTCCAGACGATCTTTTTGACCTACCACCTGAAAGAGAGATTGACTTCGTTATCGATTTGGTGCCTGGAACAGCCCCAATATCTAAAGCACCGTATCGGATGGCTCCTGCGGAACTTAAAGAGCTCAAGGAGCAACTACAAGATCTCATGGATAAGGGCTTTGTTCGACCTAGTTTCTCTCCATGGGGTGCTACTGTGTTATTCGTGAAGAAGAAGGACGGTTCTATGAGACTTTGTATAGATTACTGAGAATTGAACAAAGTAACAATAAAGAATAAATATCCTTTGCCGAGAATTGAGGATCTATTCGACCAGCTTCAAGGTGCAGGGTATTTTTCAAAGATCGATTTACGATCTGGTTACCATCAGTTGAGGATTAAAGAAGAGGACATCCCAAAGACAGCCTTCCGTACCAGATATGAGCATTATGAATTTTTGGTGATGTCATTTGGGTTAACAAATGCACCTGCGGCATTTATGGACCTGCTGCATCGAGTCTTTAAAGAATACCTGGATCAATTTGTTATAGTCTTCATTGACGATATATTGATCTATTCGAGGTCTGAAGAGGAACACGAAAGGCATTTGAGAATAGTGTTTCAGAAACTTAGAGAAGAGAAATTATTTGCAAAGTTCAAGAAGTGTGAATTCTGGCTGGAAGGAGTGCCGTTCTTGGGGCATATTTTATCAAAGGAAGGCATTGAGGTTGACCCGAGTAAAATTGAGGCAGTTCGTAATTGGCCGACACCAACTAATGTGAAAGAGGTCCGCAGCTTTCTTGGATTAGCTAGTTACTATCGGAGATTCGTGGAAGGATTTTCCAAGATTGTCTCGCCTTTGACTAAGCTGACCAGAAAGGATACAAAATTTCAGTGAAATTCGGATTGTGAACAGAGTTTTGAGGAGTTAAAAACGCGGTTGACAACTGCGCCAATTTTAGCTATTCCATAGGGAAATGAAGGATTGGTCATTTACAGTGATGCCTCATTAAAGGGGGCTTGGTTGTGTTCTTATGTAACACGGCAAGGTAATTGCCTACGCTTCAAGACAATTGAAAGAGTACGAGAAGAATTACCCAACTCACGATCTTGAGTTGGCAGCCGTCGTATTTGCATTAAAGATATGGAGGCACTATCTCTACGGGGTTAGATGTGAGATATACATCGATCATAAAAGTCTTAAATATTTCTTCACACAGAAAGAACTAAACATGCGACAGCGCAGATGGTTGGAACTTGTCAAGGATTATGATTGTGTTATTAATTATCATCATGGCAAGGCTAATGCCGTAGCTGATGCTCTTAGCTGAAAAAGTCATGGAACAATGAATGCCTTGCAAGTTGTCCAAAAACAGTTACTAATTGATATCCAAGGGTTAGAGTTGGAGATCGTTCCAAAAAGCAAGACAAGTTATCTTGCTAACATAACATTGGAATCGACATTGTTGGAGAAAATCAAGGCTCTACAGTTAGAAGACCCCAATACTTCAAGGGTCCACACTGAAGTAATTGATGGGAAACGCACTGATTTTGTTATCTCCACAGATGGTGCCCTTCGGCAGGGTAATAAACTTGTAGTCCCCAATAATAAGGAATTGAAGCAAGAAATTATGAGGGAAGCTCATAACACTCCTTACTCAATCCACCCTGGAAGTACTAAGATGGCTCGGGATTTGAGGCAGCATTTTTGGTGGATTGGCATGAGTAGGGATGTGGCGGAGTATGTTCAACGTTGTCTCACCTGCCAGCAAGTTAAGGCCGAACATCAGCGACCTTCTGGCCTATTACAACCTCTTATGATTCCGGAGTGGAAGTGGGAACGAATAGGCATGGACTTTATTGCTGGCTTACCAAAGACGAAGAAGGGTTATAACTCCATATGGGTGATTGTTGATCGTCTTACCAAGTCGGCACACTTTCTGCTGGTAAAGACTACTTATAATATGGAGAAGTATGCAGAGTTATATGTGGCAGAAATTGTAAGGCTTCATGGGATTCCCCTATACATTGTGTCTGATCGTGACCCAAAATTTACTTCTTCATTTTGGAAAAGTCTACATAAGGCCATGGGTACTCAATTGAGATTCAGCACGGCCGTTCACCCTTAGACAGATGGACAGTCAGAGAGAACGATTCAAACCCTGGAAGATATGTTGAGAGCTTGTATTATCGATTTTCCAGGTACTTGGGACGAATTTCTCCCATTAGTTGAGTTCTCCTATAACAATAACTATCAAGCCTCCATTCACATGGCTCCATATGAGGCGCTATACGGGAGGAAGTGTAGATCTCCGGTTCACTGGGATGAAGTAGGGGAACGAAAATTACTAGGTCCAGAAATGGTGCAGCAGACATCAGAAATTGTTGAGAAGATTCGTCAACGGATGAGAACTACACAGAGTAGACAGAAAAGTTATGCAGGAAAAAGAAGGAAACCATTGGAATTCGCTACAGGTGATATGATCTTCTTGAAGGTCGCTCCTATGAAAGAAGTTATGAGATTCGGGAAGAAGAGAAAGCTAACTCCGCGATTTGTTGGCCCCTTTGAGATACTTGAAAGGGTGGGTGACCTAGCTTATCGGGTTGCATTGCCACCGGCACTATCTGGGGTTCATAACGTATTTCACGTGTCGATGTTGAGGAAATATATTTCAGAGCCTTCTCATATCCTCAGTTATGAGTCGTTAGATCTTCGTGAGGATCTAACTTACGAGGAATCACCTGTGAGGATCCTACTGAAGGCAGATAAGGAACTTAGGAGGAAGAAGATAACTCTAGTTAAAGTTCTTTGGAGGAATCATGCAGTAGAAGAGGCTACTTGGGAACGCGAGGACGAAATGTGTGCCAAGTATCCACAACTTTTTGGTAAGTTTTAATTTCGATGACGAAATTTCTTTTAGGGGGTAAGGTATTGTAAGACCGCTTTTCATTTTTACGTGCAATTTTAAATTTCACGTAATATTCTTGTGAATGTTATTATAAATTATAAATTTATGATCTCTAATGTCTATAATTGAAATTATTTTGCAGTGGAAGGACTTGGACGCCGTCTCAATCAATGTACCAATTTGAAAGTTTATAAATTGGTTATTTTAATTATTTACGTGCAATTCTATGTGATTAATTGTTTTATTATCTAAGCATGTTATTTTCTATTTTATTATGCTAATTTGAAACTTGGGGGGGGGGGGGGAAGTTTAGTGACAATCGAGGGTAAATAGAACTCATAGACTTACTTAAACAAAAGAGGAGATTTGAGGGACTGATTTGCAAATTCCAAAAGATTAAAACTTAACCCTAACCTAATTAAATCTCACTCACAGTCTCTCTCTCACACCCGACATCTCTCTCTCTCTCTCTCTCTCTCTCTCTCTCTCTCTCTCTTCACGTCGCAGCCTCACCTCCCTTACTCTCACCTCTCGCCTCTCGGTCTCTCCCTCGCGCAGCCTTCGACCGCCGACCGCCACCCCATCGGCGTTAAGGCTCATTTTTCCCCTTCCCCTCTCACACGGACACACACACGAAACCGGGCACACACACACACACACGGGTTCACACACTTCCATGCACACACACATACATATTTCGATATACACATGTGTATATATATTGATGTATATGTGTAAGTTTCTGTGTATATATATGTATGTAGGTGTGTGTACTTTTCAGAATTTTTATGGATTCAAAAAAAAAAAAAAAAAAAATTAATTACTTTAGTGAAATTTCTAGCTTAATTGCAATTGTATTGTAAATTTCAGATTTGATTAATCTACACCACTTTAAAAGTGTAGATAAAGGAAAATCTTTGACTTCACGATTTTGTCCTCAAATATTTTGCTTTAAACCAACTATGTCCTCTTATATTGGTTAATTATTTAAGTTCAAAAAATGAAGAGACTTATTTTGTGCACCCCCATATTCTATTTTTTACAATATATAAAAAATTGGGATTTAGGAGAAACTTTTAATTACCAATTTTTATTCATGTAATTAAATATTTTATTTCATTATAATCTTTCAATTATTTATTATTAAAATATTTTTATTTTCTAACAATTCACAATGTTATAATATAATTTTAAATTATTATACTTTCTCATAATATTATACTACCGCATTTATTTAGTATTAAAAAAATTATGTTTTAATTTTTATTTAGACCTAATTTCAAAAATTGAATTGTCTACACAAATTCCATAGTTTACACTATATATATTATAAATGTATAATCTTATGATGTTCAATTCAAAAGTTTACAATTTCATTAATCCGTGAATTTAATGTCATATGTTACACGTGAAAAAAAATATACTGTACAAATTTAATTCAAATTTACCTCTTTTTTATTCTTTTATTATTTGTGTCATTTTTTCAATAATTTTTAGAATTTTTAATGATTTGTTGTTAGAGTTGAAGGGAGTGATTTTGTACATCCCTCATATTTTATTACAATATATAAAAAATTGGGATTTAGAAGAAACTTTTGATTACAAATTTTTTATTCATACCATTAAATATTTTATTTCATTATAATCTATCATTTATTTATTATTAAAATATTATACTATCTAACAATTTACAATGTTATAAAATTTTGCGTTATTATACTTTATTATATTATTATACTCTCGCGTTTATTAAGTATTAAAAAAATTATTTGTTGTTAGGGTTCGTATTTCTGATTTATAAGAAAAAATATCTTATAATTTTTACAACGTCCTTCAATAATAATATATTCATCATTTTCATTCACAGTGGTTTCATTTCATGTGTATTCTATTTAATAATTTTAATATTAACAATATCATTCATAATATACATAAGTTGTGCAATGCACATAATAATAATAATAATAATAATAATAATAATAATAATCATCATCATCATCATATATCTATATAATATCAATATAGAATTCACATAAATCCGCTCATAATTTTCTGTTTATTTTTATTTTAGGTAATTTCGAATTTTATCAACTTATTTTAATAATTGGAATAGGGGAGTTTAATTAAAGCAAAATCAATTTATATGTGACCTATAGTAAATTATTTATGGATTTATGAAAAAGAAAATATCTATAAAGTCAAATCATAGATTATTTTTATTCTTTTGTTAATTATTGCATTATTCTCTTTTGTCAATAACACTTTAAAATTGTTAGGTTTTTTGTCAATATTATCTTGAATCTTTTTTTTCTTTTATTAGTCCGTAATATTAATCTACAATACATGTAAATATTCTGTAATAATTTTCTTTATAAGGGTTGGATATGTGTGTTTGAAGTTATTGAAATTAAAGAGAAATATGACTAAAATGAGTAGTAAATAAGCTTTATCACAATTTTTGTGATCATCCAATTTGCATAAAGCGTGTGTTATGGTAAACTTTTTTCTTACATTATCTTTTCTCAATTCAAAACATGGAATTTAACAATCAATAGTTTATGAAATTTATTGAAAAATCTGCATTTTTGAATTTTCCTTACAAATTTCCAATTATTAATCAAATGATAAAAAAAGAAAAATATGATTGAAATTTGAATAGTTTTGTAACTTCATATTATTCAATAACCTATTTTCATATTCAATAGTATCTAAATTCTTACATATGTTTGCAAATTCATTGAAGAAATAATATGCTTTATTATTATACAAAACTTACAACATGTCATCGGTATTTTTTCCAAATTAGTTTTCGAACACGCTACTTACTATTTTTTTGTTCAAATTTACATGGTTTTTTTATTTTCATTTTCGACTGATTACTTCTCACATTGAAATTTATTACCTCAACAACTTTCAAAAAATGGTTTTACTTCTGTGAAGATATTATGCATCACATTCATTATATACGTAAGACGTGCAACACATGTGCTTATTACTAGGGTATATAAATGTATGTATAGATTGTGTTATAACTCTAATTTATGAAAGTGGTAGCTTAGTTAACTATTTGGTTAAAAGTTTGAATTATAATAATAATCTTTTTTCAGATTTGAGAATTTCGAAATTATGAAATTTATTAATCGTTTAAACATTAACTTTTGGGTTAAAAACTTTATGATTTCAAAATTTAAGAGTTTATCTTGAACTTTAAGTTGGAATTTCAATTTTAGGTTTTATTAATGCAGTTGTTTTGATTAATTTTAGTTAAATTGAGACTTCGATTACAATCTTACATTCTTATGCATTTTAGGGATTTAGAATGTAAAGTTTTGGGAATTGGAAGCATGAAAGACTCTTTCTTGTTTTATGTGCTTTAACCTAAACGTAAAGTCACGTTGAAGTTTTAACTTTGGTTAAGAGTTTTAAATATGAATTGGAACTAAAAGTTATATTTTATACAATGAATGATTATAGACTTTTGGTACATTGACGTCACGGACATTCGAGACTTTTCCACTTGCAAATTCAGAAACGGTAAATATTAAGAACTTCAGGTAAGTAAACTTCCCCCTATTTTTATCAAAGTTGAATGTAAAGGTGAAATTTATGAGTAAACGACTGTATTACAACTTACTTGCTTTGATGAATTTCGTTTACCTTTATGAAAGTGTATGTTATTAAGAAAAATGTTCAATCATGCACGTTACATGTCATTGCATCATCAAGCATGCATTGACATCGAAATGGGAAAGTCAAATGTTTTAATGAAAGGAATATGTCAAAGTGCAATTTTTGTCAAAAGTTATGTATCCCAAGTTTTTCAAGAAAGAATGAGTGTACTTCTATGTCATGAAAGATGCGAGTGGGAAATGGGGGGCGGGGGACCGGCGTACCCGAATTTAATGAGCCGGTTTGCCGTGGAATGAAGTGAATGAGCCGCTTTGCGGTGGAAATGTGAAAGTTAATCTGGTTCCAAATAAGAATTGCCCACTGTTATCTGATTGACTAGAAGTTACATCAAGTGAGCTCACGATAGAAATGAAGTGAAAGTTTTGAAATGTTAAGTGAAAGTTTGAAAAGTTTGAATGTTCTGGAAAGTAAAGTAAAAAGGGGATACATATATGGAATTTTTAAAGCATTCATGTCATAAGCATACATTCATGCATAAAGTTTATTTACTGGGCTTTAGCTCACCCCAATCCCTCCTCATATTTCAGGTGATGAAAGTTAGATGATTAGAGGAGAGCACTTGGCGGCTGACTCAGACAGTACCCGCTGTCGCCATTCTTTAATAAAGTTAAATTTATTTAAGATATCATTTAAATTATTTCTTAATTCATTTATCATTGATGATTGTTTGGTTGGAGTTAGTTTTGATTAAGTATGGGTGACGTATTAGAGGTTAAATTACCTCTTATTTCATTTGTCAATGTCTATTGATATATTTGGAAAATTTTATGCTTGAGGAGTTTGTGGATTGAATGAATTGGTTTTTGGCGATGATGAATGTGGTTGAGATGTGATTGATGTTTTAAATTTCTATGTGGGTTATGTTGTTTCTCTACAGGTTGGTTAAGTCCAATTTATAGAGGAGACTCTGCCGAAATTTCTGTAAAATTTTATAATAGATAAATGAAAATTTTAAATGTGTAAACGATTTAATTCCGCATATAATGTGAATTGAAGTTAACACGCATAGGTTTTAGATTTTGAAACTTGTCAACGAAGACAATTATTAAAAAAAAATAGAAAATTAACTAGGATATGTTGTGAAGACATGGAAAAACCTACCCAATGAGGATGTAACCCTAAAGAAAAAAATACTAAGAAAAAAATATAAAAATAGAAAGTTCAAAAAATTTAGAAATCTCAAGAAAAAATGTTAAAAGCCTAAGAGAAGATATTATAAAAGAAAACATAATCCAAATAAGCAATAGAAAAATAAACCTTATAAAAAGATAAAAGTCAATGTAAATGTTGAAATTGTGGAGAAATAGGTCATATAAGCTCTGATTGTAAAAATAAAAAGTTAAAATATTACAAAAAGAATATATAAAATAGAAAATAAATAAAGTGAAATATATGATAGACTGATATTGAAGAATATTGTGATCAAGAAGTTTATATAAGCGAAACAGATTCAGGAAGCAATGAATCAAAATCTGAATAAAGAAATAGAAAGCAATAATATAGATATACAAGAATATGAAGGAATAGATGGTTATGATTAACCTTTAATAATAATAAGTTTAAGAAAATACAAAAATTATTATTATATTTGAAAATAGGAAAATGAGAAATTTTAGATAAAAATTGGAGAAGAGAAAGAATAATAATAAATGAATATCATAAAATTGAAAAATCAATAATTGTTATAACAACTCAAGTAACACATAAATTAAATCTTTTAACAAAAAATACAGTTATAGATTTATTAGCAGAGATTAGCAAAAAACAATGTGAAAAGATTCAATATGTTTATTTAGGAAAACTATAAATAATGTTTAAATTTTTATTTAGAGAATGGAGAGATTCACCCTTAAGTGTAGTCTACATTATGGAAGAATAATAAATTTGATAAACAGTCATTTAGGGACAATAGAAGAAAACCTTGCATATCTAAAACTAATATTTACAAGCTACCCAAAATATTGTATTTCATTGAAAGATAGAAACTGTAATGAAGTTTTAGGTTTACACTTCAAACTACATAGAAATGACATAATGCAACCCGGAGATCAAATTATAACTATAGAATATAAGCATTATATACATTAACTAATTACTAATTCTAACTATGAAAATATTTACTCTAAAAAACCATATATTGAAGTTCATAAAGAATGTAAAGACATTATTAAGATTGTGGAACCAAATAAGCAGATAAATTTAGTCCCTGAAAATTATGAACTTGGCATAAAAAAAAATAAACCTGAAATAATAGAATTAAGAGAGGAGGATACCTTGATAATAAAATAACAATCGAAGATGGAAGATTAATTAGAAGATCAAAAAGTCTTAATTTACCTAATAGAAAAGAATTAGGAGACATTAGTAAAACTAGAGAAATAAAACCTCATAGAAATGCAGAAAATATGAAAATAGATGGTGGATATTTTAATGAAAAAGAGCATATAAAAGAATCAAATAGATTAATAAATATAGAAGCTAGTGAATGTCATATAACTTCAAATAAAAACAAAGGATTAATAACTCATAGAACTTAACCATATAGATATATAAATTTTGATGGACAATTTACATACTATTGAATTAGAAGTTAAAGTATCAATACAAATAGGAGGAATTAATCTTTTAGTACCATGTTATATAAGCAATAGTATGGATATAGACCCTCATATATTAATACGTAATGAGTTTCTTAAATGTATTATAAGATTATAGTATAAAAAGAAAATGATTATATATAACCCATAATGGTCAAATTATATTATGTAAAAAGGTTGAATGAATAATCAAATAAATTTTTCATTAACTGTTTATACACAAGTTACCATTGTAGAAACAAATATAACAACTTGTGCCTTAGTTGATATAGGAAGTTATATAACAATATTTAAAAGCTTCTTAATAAAATCATGGGATACCAATAATAAAATAAAAATAACAGGAGTAACAAGAAAAGTACTCAGATAATTAATATTGTTGATAAAGTCAATATAATATTTGGAAGTAAATAAATAGAAATAAACAAAATATATTGTTATGATAAATTAGAATGTAACATATTATTTGGAAATGACTTTATTTATCAATTTCAATATTACAAACAAAATAATTACATGATAAAGTTACAAATACCGTGTGCACATTTATTAAAAATTCCAAGAGAATTGAGACCTTATAGAGTTCAACCATTCCATCGTGGTGATAAATGGAAGAAAAACCAATTACACAAAATGAAATAAAAGAATAATATACTAAAAGGTCCTATAAACAGAAATATAATCAAGTATAGAAAAAATAATTGAATAATCAGAAAAATTTATGAAGAAAATTTATTATTATTTTGGAAACCACATCATCCTAGAGTCAAAATAGAACTAACAGAAAATTTCATTATAAGAGTAAGACCAATTATGTATACCATACAAGATACACAAGAATTTAAAATCCAAATAAAAGAATTGTTTGATAAAAAATTAATAAGACCTAGTAATGGACCCTATAGTAGTCCAGCTTTTATGATTATTTGTTGGTGTGAAAATCGCAAGTGCACGATATAGTTAACAAGTAATAAAAGTGGACTTTTTAAGTCCGGATTGTCGATCCCACGAGGACTATTTATTTGCTATCGATTTACTTTGATAAAGAGAATTACTAGATTAAAGCAAACACTAACTAAGAAAATAAAATGCAAACGATTCCAAAAAGACAATAAATTGAGAGATTAATAAAACTAACAATTTCAAAAACTAAGAAATAGAAAATTAAACTGAAAGCAACTAAATTAAATTATAGAAACGAGAAATTGAACGGTGAGTTTTCCTAATAATAAAGAACTATTGTGACTAATGATTTCGAAATAATATTATATCTTAATTTCGCATCTCAAGTTGTTTTCTAAAATTGTATTTGATCGAATTCACACATGTATCTAATTTACATCCATCGAGTTCAAATTAGGTCTATTTAACTAAGTCAACCATGTATCTTTATAGCGGGTAAGAGTTTTTCTTAACTAAATGAATTAAATTACCTAGAAATTCATAAATGATCACAAGCAACCACAAATTCATATCTATATCTTTTTGTTGAAATTGTCGAATTTTACTACACAATCTAATTGTTAACTAACCTATCGGATTATGAAAACAACAATTTTCCGTTTGGTAAAAGCATATTTTTGGTTTATAAACCAATTTATAAACCACACAATTCCCCAAATCACTTTTTAACCACATACATTTTCTCTCACCAATTTTTAACCACTACTTTTTACCTTAAAATCATAAATACAACAGTTTATAAATCAAATAGTGTTACCAACCAGTTAATTCAAGCATTAAAAACATAGTAAAATCAATACTTGAAAATAATAAAATCCCCAACTTGAGAATTGAAATTAAAACTAGAAATATTAAATTTTCATCATCAATCCCAATATTAAATTTAGCTACTCGTGTTCTTGAGACTAAAAATAGCAACAAATAATGAAAGTAAAACTCAAAATTTGAATAGTTGAAGTCCAAGCATCGTCAATTAATTCCAGCCTTGTGATTCTCTTTTTTTAATCGCCCAGTAATGCACCTTCTATTATTCTCAATTCCCAGACTAAATCTTTGTTTTGCCCGAAGCTGCCTCTTTTCCTCCAATACACAACCGACCTCCACTTTTAATTTTGCAACAGCAGCCGCCTTTATAATATGTAGCCGATTGTGTCCCTTAAAACCAAGAATAATCCCAGTATTGCTCTCCAATTGGCTGCCAACCTCTACCAAGATTCTCCAACTAAAACTCTCTAGTCGTCCACTCAAGCACAAACCTGCCGACTCTCTCCTTTTTTGTAGCAGCTGACTTCTTCAATCAATGTTTTATTTCAAGACAAACTCTCTAGTTTTTTTTTTTTTCTTTCATGTCCTTATCTTTTACCATCTTTGTACAATACTTTTCTTATTTGTTTTCCACGTGACCTCTGTAGAGAACTTTAGGTCGGTGACTCCCAAGCCAGACGATTTTAGGCCACTAGGTTTGAAAGACCCCCCCCAAACTTAATTGTTCGAGTAAAAAAGGTTTTTGAAGAGTAGAATAAGACCTTCAGCATTTTTCTGTTTTTATGCTGGCTATGGTTTATATCCGTTGACCAAACCGTTTTAATTAAAGTGCAAAATCAAGAACCACAGACCTCCATCCCATTAATACATACATATTTTAAACATTCTACCCCCAAACTTGTCTTTTGAGCACGTTTGATTATATTTTAGGGACAAAAAATCTAATGATGTAAATGTTAGGGATAAACAATCATTCATAGTTCAAAGCACATGATATTGTCCCACATATATCAAGCATATTCCTACACAAGTATTAATTAAATATGGCTATGTGCTCAATTTAGTCAAATCTAGCATGGATAAGTAAACTCAATTTCAAATGATGTCCAACAATCTAATTCATAGTACCAAATCAATTCAAACTACGTCATTGGCGATAAATAAATCAACATGATTTTTCATTTTTTTTTTCAAAATTTTATTTATTTATTTTTTTCATCTTTTTTTTTTTTTTGTGAATCCCAAAAATAAGGTATCGAATGAACAAAAATGAAGAAATGAGATATCACTCCCCCAAACTAGAAAGTTATATTATCCTCAATGTAAAAAAAAAAAGGTATATTAACTAATAAAAATACATAAAAGATAAGTTAGGTACTTCTCAGGTTTAGAGAAACGATGTGATAACTTGAAGCTTTGTTTTGATCTCACTTGGATGATATGACCCGTTTCTTGTATTTTCATGCTTGGTTGGAAGTGTTACAAATTGTGTGTTCCTCGCAAGTAAAAGATAAACATCATTAAAATCATACACACAATTAATAAATTGAATTAGATCAACACCAACAATCCAAACTAAAACTTAGCAAAAATTTAAATTTTCAAACATGGTCGACAATCAAGAACATTACAATCATCATGCATAATTCCTCAAAGTGTGCAAAATCATAACTATGATTTGCTTTTGATGTGATAAGAGAAATGAAAAACAACGTGATGCAAAATTGTAAACTCATGGAGAATGTATGAACTAAAACTAAAAAATGCACTTGAAGTTCAATTCAAAGTTGGTTGGTGCTAGGGATGCTAACTACAAAAACTCCAAGAAATAAAAAAATACAAATACTACCTAAAAATCTAAATGTAAAGCTGTAAATAAAGCAAAATAAATAAAAAAGATAGAAAATTGGGTTGCCTCCCAATAAGCACTCCGTTTATAGTCTAAAACTCGACTTTTTGGAAACTTTCTTATGGTGGCTTAAAAGATTCTCTTGATGCCCTGCACTCCATGTAATTTCATGTCTTGCATCTCCCAACTTTTTTGCGCACTTTCTTGAATTCTTGATTGCTGATATGAGTCCCACCTAGTTTTTCTTCTCGCTTCAAATTATTACCAAGTTCTTGTACCATTTTCTCCAGTTTGAAGCAACTTTCTGTCTGATAATATTTGTTCGGGTGTTGAGTGACACTGAAAGTCACTTGATTATCCTGAACCCTTAAGATCATCTCCCCCCTTTCAAAATCTATCAAAGCTCGTCCCGTAGCCAGGAAGGGTCTACCAAAGATAAGTGACATTCGATTGTCCTCTTCAATATCCAAAATCATGAAATCCACTGGAAATATGAATTTATCCACTTTAACTAAATTGTCTTCAATGAGACAATGACACCATATGGATGCTTCACAGATTTTTCAGCCAGTTGTAATATGATTTTCGTGGGTTTGGGTTTCCCCAATCCAAGTTTCTTGCAAACTGAGAGTGGCATCAAATTGATACTTGCCTCCAAATCACATAAACTCTATCAAATTTGAAATTGCCAATATCACAAGGGATAGAGAAACTTCCTGGATTTTTGAGTTTTGGAGGCAATTTATTTCGTAGAATCACACTGCACTCCTTAGTTAAGGACACATTCTCAAATTCCCTCAACTTCCTCTTTTAGAAATAACTTCTTTCATAAACTTGAGGTAAGCTGACATCTGGGCCAAAACATCTGCAAATGGTATGTTGATATGCAGTTTCTTAAATACTTCCAAAAATTTACTGAACTGCTTATCCATTTTTTGATTACAGACGTTGGTGGAATGGGATTGGTGGGACATAGGTCTTGATAGGCGATTGAGATTCTTCCTTTGATTTTTCAACATCATTTTGACAATTTGAATTTGATATCTCATTCGTCTCCATATCCTTGTTTTCATTTCCCGTTTGCTTTTCCCTCTATTCATGCATATTCTCAAGTATTTCAGGAAATTGCACACCACTTTTGGTAGTGATAGCCTGAACATCCTTCTGTACCCACTTTTTAGGAGTTTATGAGGGAAAGGGATTGGAGGTACATATTTTCATTTGGTGGAAAATATCCCTCTGCGGGAATGTATGATTCATCCTCAACAGTTACCTCAGAAGTTGGAGTACAGATTTTTCCCATCTCTACTGTAGAGATCATGTCGACTTGCTCCCTTGGATTTTTAACTGTATTACTTGGGAGTGTTCCAGTTGCTTGCTCAGACATTTGTTGAGCGATTTGACTTATCTGATTTTCAAGCCCTTTAAGTGCAGCAGAATGATTTTGTATGGTTGTTTGATGTAGATCAAACATTTTATCAGTCTTCTGCATGTGTTGTTTAAACATTTTCCCCAAACTTGGTCTTCTCTCCTGCATTGGTTGGTTAAACTCATTTTGATTTTGTATGGTTGTTTGAAGTTTGGGTGTTGTCTCTAACCAGGGTTGTTAGTAGGAGCATAGAGGTCATTCTGTTGTTAATGGTTGTTTTGCACAAAATTAACCTGCTCATCTTTCAAAGACAACAACATGCAATTTTTGGTTGAATGGTTTGCGCTACAATTCTCATACACTACTGGTGATTGAACAGCCTGAACTCCTTAATGATGTAAACCAACATGTCAACCTTTTTTGTTAGCGCATCAAGTTGCGCATTTGTACTGGTCAGTGCATCTACATCATGCACTCCAGCAACTCTCTTGTGCACTACTCTTTTAGATGGGAACGGAACATGGTGTGTTTTTTGCAATGAGTTCCACCAAGTCCCAGCTTGGTTGACCATTTTATTGGTAATGGACCCACCAGCTGATGAGTCTACTATGGATTTGTATTGTGGTGACAACCCAGAGTAAAAGTACTGAACTTGAAGGTCTTTATTAAATCCATGATATGGACATTTTCTAAGGAGATCCTTAAATCTACCCCAAGATTCATGAAAAATCTCACCGTCTATTTGTTGAAAAGTAGATATCTCCAATTTTAATTTAGCAACTTTAGCAGGTGAGAAATATCTGTTACAAAATTTTCTGACTAGGTCATCCCATGTTGCTATACTAAATTCAGGCTCAGAATCAAGCCACTCCAATGCACTATCTCTTAAAGTGTAAGGAAATAGTCGCAAACGAATGGCATTATCGTTTATGCCTTGAAATTGAGAATTTTGACACATTCTCCTAAATCTTGCAACATGTGTGTTGAGATCCTCATGTGCTTTTCCAAAGAATTGGAGATTATTATGGAAGAGATTTATTAAATCTGCTCTTAATTGAAAAACATTCCTTCCAAAAAGCGGATATAATATGCTAGAACGGTTAGCAGTTGCAAAACGGTCAAGAATTGACCCATAGAAAGGTGTCCTACGTTGTCATCTTGTACATATCTGTTGGTTGTTTTGATTGATTTGTAATGCTGCATTTTGACCAGGAGGTAATGCAGCTGCATTCGGGTTTAGTTCAATGTGTTCCAAAGGATTGATTGGATTGACCATTTGGTTTAGATTTTGTTGTTCCTTAAGTCATCATCTAAAGATTTTTTAATTTCAGGTTCGAAAGGTAGAAGATTTCCCCTTTGCGAACGGAGCATATAAGGATAAGAAGAAAATTTTTTGAATTATATTTTATTTTATTGAGAATTTTTGTTGTTTTTGTTTATTATGAATCAAAATACTAAAAATTAAAGGTAAACTAAATCTAAAAGCTAAGAATAGTAAAAATCAAAAATAAATAAATAACAAATTAAAATAGTCCCCGGCAACGGTATCAAAAACTTGTTGGTGTGAAAATCGCAAGTGCACGATATCGTTAACAAGTAGTAAAAGTGGACTTCTTGAGTCCGAATTGTCGATCTCACGAGAACTATTTACTTGCTTTCGATTTACTTTAATAAAGAAAATTCCTAGACTAAAGCAAACATTAACTAAGAAAATAAAATGCAAACGAATCCAAAAAAGACAATAAATTGAGAGATTAATAAAACTAACAATTCCAAAAACTAAGAAATAGAAAATTAAACTAAAAGCAACTAAATTAAACTATAAAAACGAGAAATTGAACGATGAGTTTTCCTAACAATAAAGAACTATTGTGACTAATGATTTCGAAATAATATTCTATCTTAATTTCGCATCTCAAGTTGTTTTCTAAAATTGTATTTGAATTAAATTAAACAACAACTAAAACATGAAATTCGAAAATTAAAGTTTCATCACAATTTTAACATAATCTAAACTAGCCTAGAAATATGATTAAAGATAAATAATAAAAAATTATATTGGAATTCATCACCTAAATAATGTTCTTGTTGTAGAGATTTTCAGTCTTTCTTCATATGCCAATTTGTTCTCTCAAGAAATTGGTATAGTTTTAGTATGGAATTATGTGGTAGAGGAACCCTAACCTCCTGCAATACAAGTCCTATATATAGTTGATGACAAACTCTAGTTGAATTAGGAATGAAATTAGTCGAAATCGTGTTTTAAGGAGGAAAATTCGACCCGGTCAAAAATTCACACGACAGCATAGGCAAAGAAGCCGTGATTGTGTGCTTATGTGGTTTTGGCTATTGTATGGTTCGGATGCAACCTTGCATCTAAGCTAGTGTCCAGCACGCGATCGCATGGTTGAATCGATTCCTACAATTTTCTTCTCTTGTTTTCTTGTAAGTTGGCCCCTTTCTTTAATTGTGTGGCAAGTCCTTCATCTTCTGATTTAATCAATTTAGTCCCTGGACTTCTGGATTCCTTTCTTCTTCCTTCACTTTAGCTCCACTTTGATCTTCAATTGGTTATCAACTTCCAATGTGTACAATTTAGCTCCAATTGTCATCTAATTGACCTTTATTGACTTAAAGTCTTTCATTTTCTAGACTTTGGGATAGTTTTTGAAATAATAACAAATAACAACGAAATCAATGTCATTTATTCTAAACGAAAATATAATATCCTAATTTTAGCATTTATCTATTCTACAATTCTCCTCTTTTCAGGTATTTTAGTGATTTTGTAAAATGTGAAAGTGGGGGGGGGGGGGGGGGGATTCACTAGTGAACAATAATTATTTATGCTTGTTTTTACTTTTTAGTTAATAGTTAAAGAAAATTGTAAAGAACTGGAGTTTAGGGTTGTGTTCTCTTACTGTAATTTGAACACTGATATGTATTTTCACGGTTGTGTTAGTAAATTTTTGAAAAACATATTAAACAGGTATTTCATAGTTGTGCCTCAAAACACTGTTTTCATGTTTTAGGCTCAAGTGTGTGATAATGATCACGATAAATGACTTAATAAACAAAAATGCAATTAAATATCAAAGATGTGAATCAAATATGTATGCTAACCTAAAATTATGTGTAAAGCAATAAACAAAGTATAATAATAATAAATAAAAGTGATTGAAAATTGGGCCGCCTCCCAATAAGCGCTTAATTTATAATTTAGAGCTTGACTTTTTTGCAGACATTGTCAAGATGGCTAGAAACAGGCTGTTGAGGCTTTGCACCGTTTGCAATTTCCAGCCCTGCAACTTCATTCTTCTTCCATATTTTTGTGAGACCTCGAACATTTGGTTGACCTTTGAGTTTGTCATTTGATTTCATATTGTACTCAAAAACTTTCACCATGTTGTATGGCACCTCTTCTATTTTGCAACAACTTTCAGGAGACAGATTTTGATTTTTTTTTGTTGATCCATATTGAAAGTTACCTACTCCCCATCCACTATAAATTTTATCTCTCCTTTTTCCATATCAATTAATGCTCATTCAGTGGTAAGAAAAGGCCAACCTATTATTAGTGGCATCTTTCTATCCTCTTCCATGTCTAAGATCACAAAATCAGCTGGAAAAATAAATTTGTCCACTTTCACCAGACATCTTCAATGATCCCATATATGGCTGTCAGATTGAACGATCATCCAGCTGCAGTGTAAGTATAGTGGGTTTGGATTCTCCTAATCCAAGTTTCTTGTGAACAGAGATTCATTAAGATTGTACTTGTACCAAGATCACATCATACTTTATTGAATCTTAAATCACCGATAATGCAAGATATAGAAAAACTCCATGGGTCTTTAAGTTTATGTGGCAACTTATTTTGCAATATTGTGCTACATTTATCAGTTAAACTATTTCGAACTTCTCAAGCCTCCTCTTTAGGATATCATGTCCTTCAAGAACTTCGAGTAGTTAGGAATTTTCCTCATTGCATAAATGAAAGGTATGTTTATGTACAATCTTCTTTTGGAACTTGTTAAACCGCTCCTCTTTGCTTTTCTTTAGCCTTTATGGGAAATGAATAGTGGTCTCAGAAGTTTAATTATTGATTTTTCCTTACATATCTCTTTCGTTATTTTAGATTCCTTTTCTAGTTCTTCTTCATGGTCTTTCTCGGTAGCAGGTCTTTTGACATGAATTTTTGGTAGTTGAACCCCACTGAGCGTTGTAATTCCATTGATCATTTCCCATCTTCCCACTTTCGAAGTCTTTGGGGAAAAGGAATAGGAGGTATATATATTCTATCACATGGAGAAAATTTGATTCAAGACTTGTAGTCCATATCCTCCTCCAAAGCTTTGATAGTTAGCACCCGTTCTTTAGGATTTACCTCTGTATACTAGACAGTATATCAGGTTCTCTGCTTTGCTAAAACATGTGCCATCTGCCCCATCCGCGTCTCCTAATTCTTGATTGAGGCTTGCTGATGTTTTAGGGTAGTCTCTGTTTTCCTAATGAATTGATCAGTCATAACCATGTATTTTTCAGTCTTTTCCATGAATCTACCGAATGTGTCTTCCAGTGAGGACTTTTCTATTCATGTTGATACTAAGGTACTTGTGGCCTTGTGCTGTTCTGGTTGTCCCTTCATGAGAAATTCGGGTGATTGCGTCAACCCGGATTATAAGTATTTGAATATGAGTTTTTATGTTGACGTTGTCCCCTTTGAATGAAATTAACATGCTTTGGTGGATTTCACAATATAGGACAATCTGCAACGTGATGATTGGCTCTACATTCACAGCTCAGTCTTGAATTTTTCGTTGTATTAGGGAACCGAGACATGCTCTCTACTTTCGTGACCACATATTCCATCTTTGCAGATTGTGTAGTGTAACGGTCTACCTTATAAAATCCTACAGGTTTCATTAATTCGCCCGATCAGATACCCACATGGCGTTTGTAGTTGCTATCTTCTCAAATAGTTCCAGTGCTCCATCGACAGTTTTGGTAAATAATGAACCATTAGATAAAGAGTCTACCATGATTTTACATTAAGTGATGAGACACATAAAAATAATGTACTTGAACGCCTCTGCTGATTCCATGATGAGGATATTTTTTCAGCAAATTCTTGAACTTGTTCCACGCCTTATCAAATGTTTTTGAGTCTTGTTGGTGAAATATGAATGTCATGTTTGAGCTTGACAATCTTAACTGGTGGAAAGAATATGGTGCAGAATTTTTGGGCAAAGTCATTCTAAGTGGCGATACTTGTAGTGAGACGAACCATTATAGTGTTCTGTCTTGTAGAGTGTGGAAATAAGCAAAGCTGAATAGCATCGTCTGAAACCTCCTGATATTTAAAGTTTTGGCACACCTCTAAAAATTTAGGGATGTGTATGTGAATTTTCATTAGGTCTGCCATAAAACTGATGTCCATTTTGAAATAGGTAGATGACATTAGTCTTCAATAGAAATTTAGGTTGACCAAAGGGTGGATAAACTATGCTTGACCGATTTCAACTAATTTTCGAAATCATGAAGTCATCCACAAATATGTTTCCTTCATCATCCCCTTGTACCACTTGATTAATTTGTCAATCTATCACGTCTTTTTGTTTTTGGTATTTTTCATTTTCCTGCTTCTTCTGCTACTCCTTATCTACGATGGAATCTTCGTTTGATTTTCGGATCAACTGCTGATAGATCAATGTGTCTCGAACTTCACATACACAAACCTGAGAAGAAACAAAAGAAATAGTGAATTAATTGAAATAAAATAAAAATAACAATAGTAAAAATAAAAGTCTGAATTAGTGAAACTAATCTAAAAATAAATTAAACTACAATCCCCTGCAAGCTGCATCGACGCCAAAAACTTTTTGCATTTTCCACCACAAATGTACGGATTGCACAAGTAATATAGTGAACAAAGATTCTGTTTATCGTACCTACAAGGATTGAGATAATTTATGTTTTTAAATTACTAACCTTAACCAAAACAAGAAAAATTAATTTGATATTTTTAAATTAAAAATCTAAACTAACAATTAAAATCCACTGTAAAATATCCAAATAAAGCAATCAATTTTTGATAGATTTTTTTTATTATTATTTATAAATGAGAGAAATATGCTAGGACCTAGAATCCATTTTTATTTTTTATTTTTCATCTTTCATATCTTGATTTAAATGTTTAATGACAATTCATGAGTTATAAAAATCAATATTCGTAAATTATTTAAAAACCTCTTTTAAACAGTGAATTAAAACATATCCGTAAATATAACTCGCATATATTTCTATGACGAATATAAACAAATAGGAAAACATTAATGATTCATAAACAATTAAAAATTACATAAAGTATAGAGATATATTTCTATCATCTATCGGACTTTATAGCAATTAAAATAAATCTAACGAATTCATTGTCTTTCGAACTTGAAAACACGTCACAAAATGAATACAGTATTTGGGCAAATAATTATATAAACATGAAATATGAAATTAATTGTTTAAATCCATAAAATGTATTAAATTAAATAAAAATCAAAACATAAAATTCGGAAAATCAAAGCTTCATCATGATCCTAACACAAATTAAACTAACCTAGATACATAACTGAAGATAATGAATAAGAAGATTTTATGAAATTCATTACTCGAATGTAAGAATTAATATTCTTGAAGTATAAGTCTTGAATCTTGACTTAAACTTATTTCTCTCAACAAGTGAGAAAAGCCTAGAATTTAAAGGAACACATCCCCTATATATAGGTGGAAAGACTCTTTGTTCAATTGGAAAGAATCTTATGAAATCCATGTTGCAGAAGGAACTGAATCTGGCCGTACGAATAAGCAAACGATCGCTTGGAACAAAGGGTCACGAACCTATCTTCATCTTAATGATTTGTTTGGTAAAGGTGCCTCATATCATACAAGGAAACTGTGTTATGAATGGTCGAAATATTCAAGATTTTTACAGTTTTGACATTTTTCATTTTCCAAATCTGTCACATTGTAATTATTTAGATTGTTATTAATCCCACCTCGATTAGATAGAACTCAAAAAAATTTCTCCTTGCCTGTTCAGAAATAAAGTCTTCCCAATTTTTAAGATTTTCTTGGGTAACTTTTTGTAGCATCACTCGGACCCATTAAAATGAGTCAATCATTAGTAAGTTTGGAGGTCAATGTATTTGAACCAAATGGGAATTTATTGGAGAATTGAGAATTTTCCTTTCAATATTGGGCTCATTTCGAAACTTGTAATATATAACACATTATGTACTCGAGAAAAGTAAATTTGGATAAACCAATCTCGAGTTGTAACGCATTGAAGTACGCTACTTGATGTGTAATAGTTTCCAAAGTAAACCATGTTATCGTAATAATATTGGACTCATTGTTCATAATTGATCATGTATGTTAAACTCGAACTAATTAGAACCGATCAAAAATTTATTATTAAATGATTTTTTAAATAATTTATTCTCTTATGGTAATGAGAAAAATGTGTAGCCCACATCTTGAAAGCCTTAATAATTATGATATTTAGTTATGTACGTTTTACCTTTATGTGCATGTACATATATTATGTATTGTGATTACCTTGGTTTGTCTCTACACATTTGACTGCTATTTGGACTAAATTGTACAATGAAGAAGTTGATGAAGTCAATCGAGAATCACAATTGGAGCTAAATTGAAAGAAGTTAGGAATTTAAGGACTTAATTGAAGAAATCAAGAGATGTGGCTTAATTGAAGACATTCAAAACTCAAAATGTTGATTTGTACAAATCAGGTGACAAATGGACCAAGCAATTGTGCCTAACCTATAGGCATGTGATCGCGTATAATGAAGGCAGAACTGTACTTGGTCCTTGCAGGTGATCGTGAATGCAGCTCGATAAATCTAGGAGGAGGAAACTAATAATTTTTCATAATTTGTTTGAATACTGAAAAACAAGAGACATAAGAGGAACAAGCCCGCGATAATATTTGCGGAATTCTTGGCATGAGCTTTGAGCAAACTGCAATATGGATGTCACAAACATGAACATCAATCCATATCGAGGAAATCCATCCTCTTATGCATAGTGCCCTTGAGTTCAGAAGCTTCCATTTCTACTTTCTGCGCCTGATAAACGTAAACAACACATGTAGCTAAGAACAGTATTTCAATAAACACATTTACATACATAAAGTTGCATAGCAGACATCTGCTGTTTTTTTTTTTTTTTTTTTAAATTAAAAAAATCAATAATACAGAATATTGAGATTGCCCTCTTAAGACTATATATTAATCTACTACAATGGTTTATTGTCCAGAGAAGAGGTTTCAAAATAAGGGTTCACAAAATACAAGCCTTATGAACTTGTCCACCTTTTGAGGAGTTGTATCTTTTTGAGTAAAAAAGGATAAATTAGGGCTGGGGGAGCTGGGCTCCTCCAGCTTTCACATGGTGTTGTTATGAGTCCCTCACCTTTTCAAATTAGTGAATTTGGGTCCCCAAATAACCAAAAACATCAATATGGACATTAAAATCGTTCGCATGATCCACAGCTAGAGGGCAAAACTTGAGAAAGTGAATGTGAAAGAAGAAAAAATAGAAAGAAAAGGATTTTTTTAATTGCACTCATCTAACTGAAACCACATGCAATTTGAATGTTCAAATTGACAGATTTTCATCACATGAGGACCCAAGTTCACATATTCAAATAGGTTAAGGACCCATAACCACACCACTAGAAAGTTGGGAAGCCAAGCCTTAATTAACCCCAGGAAAATTCAGACTTGAAAACCAAGAATACAGTAAAAATCACCAGGTTCCATACATCAACAGATGCTTCCATCATCTCAGAAAGCACGAACAAACAACATCATGATGATACAGGCAAGTGCAAATGTAAACAAAGGAGTTGGGGTTCAAATAAAAACATAAGATAAGCTGAGGTTGAAGGACCTTGAGAGTTTTATAAGTGGAGCATGATAAATGCAAGAGTCAACATGTCGAGGCAACATGACTTCTCTTCTGAATAATAAGGAATTCACTTGACAGAATATATTTCACCACCACATTAACATTTTGTTGGCATCGATAAGTTCTTAGTTTATTTCTTAGCATATGTTTCGCAAGTATTTACAAATAGTTTAATTTATAAACAGATAGAAATAAGGGGTGAATAAGCCCTCATTTGAGCCCCATTCTTTAAAATTATATTTTCTCAAACTCAATTTCATTCACACATTCTCTACTAAAATAATTTTACAATCAAACAGAACTTTTCCCGAATTCTCAACCACATTGTTCAAAAGAATCACTTTTTACTAAATCTACTCTCAACAAATGAGGCCACAAACAGGGGCTAAGTGGATAATATTTATGGGTCTCACAAAATATGTTGATAAAAGTGGAACACTTGCCAAACATATGCATTTTAAAGGCTCGTAACAAAATTGCTAAACAATTTGTTACACCTGCACACACAAATATTTCAAAAGGCATGGTCTAAGATTGAAGTTGATGTAAATCCACAAACAAAAATCATGCTCCAAGTTTCTAATTACCCTTATAACACAACCATTCTAAATTATAGTTTGCTCAGTGTAGAACACTATAAATAATTACCCTTTTTATCTCTGCTTCTGATACTCGAGTCATATGTGAAGGAAGTTCCTCTTTCTCCGTATCCTAATCAATCACAATCAATTCATATAAAGCAAAAGGAAGCAAGATAGATACTGCAGAAATATAACAATACATACCAGTTCGCCAATCAAGACAACATTTTCCCCACGGATTACGTATAGACCTAATAAGATGTCACAGTAAAGATCACCAACAATAACACGCTCACATGCACCTTCTAGAACAGCATTGGCTACGAATGATATAATCAAACTTTCGTTAGTCAGACGATAATAAATTGCATAAGGAAAAAGATACAACACACATAAATGTCAAAATAATTACCAAATTGATCAAAAGATCGAAGAGTCCCCAATAATTTCCTTCCATCTCTTAGCAATACAAGGAGTTTCTCTGGGGAAGAAAACAGAAGTTTCAATGCCTAAAAGAGAGGGAAAAAAGAGAAGAAAAAAGAAAACTTTTTGACTTGCCCATGCTTAACATCATTCAGGATAAAATATAAACTAGTAAGCTAATACGATAATAACATGCAGAAATAAAATAACCTGCTCAAGTATTAAAGTATTTCCAGTTGAAAACCTTGAAGTGCCTTAGTAAACATACAATAAACAAATAAAAAATATCAAAGCATATACGCCAAAGACAAAGGCAGTACTAATGCAGGTTTCATTTCTTGGACTGTAAGTAGTAACCGACTTGTGGCATCCATTTCGAAGTGGTACAAAAGGATAAAACAGAAACAAAAGATGGAAGTAATTGAAATTTTATCACTTCATTAAGAAAGAAAGAGCTTGTGTCTCATCCAATTATCGGTATTCCGAACCAAAAAAAATATAATTCAGTATTCTAGTCTGAGTCGTCAAGTCGTCCATTCTCATCTATCTGTCTGTTTGTTAAAGTCAATTCATAATAAGGTCATTAAAATTTCCAAAACAACAGGTCAACATCCATTAAGGTAGATGACATAATCAATAAACAGTACATATTCAAAAGGTAAAGTTCATATTTTGATGGCTTCCTGCTCATGGAATGAAGCATATCCTTCTATTACTTCATAAAGCAACCACTTTTATCTCACAAACAAAATTTAGGTGTTTAATATTAAACAATCCTACAGGAGTTACTCTTGAAAACTCATGTATAATGCATCATACTGAAGGATGATCAAGGGCAAAGTAAGAACAATATCTTCTTAACAGCTTTAAATCAAAACAATAAAGCATAAAAGGTCAAACAATCCGAAAACCCTGTAAGCAACTAATCCATAACATGAATAAGTTAACATTAACATATAAGATTGCAAAGACGTACAATTGCAATTCGCATCCGCTCCATGTGTCAAAATCTCCATTAGGGGCAAAACCCCAGTACACGCAAAAAAAGAAAAAACTAAAATTCAATTCCATAACACAAATATGGATGAGTTGCAAAATCCCACAAACATTCTACTGACTTCAAGAACAGTTGGCACAGTAAACCAATAAAATAAAAATTTCAAGAACCTAAAAAGATAAAAAATCTCGATTCAAATATCAAGAAATATCCAATTACCAAGCCAACGTTGCAACATAACAAACATTAAAAAAGTACTAAATAAAAGAAACTCACTATCGAGGTAGCTGGCAAGAGAAGTAGAGAGGTAAATATCTTCCGGGCCTGCCCAAGACATTGATGAGCTCAAAACAAGAATTCAACCCTTTCGGTTTCCCAAGAAACCCACACAAATACCCAACAATTTCAATGAATCAAATTGCATTGGCAGCTCAGATTTCTCCAATTGTATTGCCTTCAATACCCCCACTTCACCACTTGTTCAAGTTCAAGAAAAAAATTTGAGAAGTTAGTATGAAACCTCAATTCAAGAAAAAAGAGTAAGGGGATTTGTTTTGACTTTTTGTCGAAGTTCAGATTGGAAAACCCTAAATTCTGGTATGGGCATAGGCCCATCCGCAATCGAAGAGGACTTGAGTATGGATGCACAAAATATTCTAGCCTGTGTGCGTAAAAAATAGGAGCGTTTGCAAAAGTGAAAATTAAACCCTCCCATGCTTATTAAGTTGTAATTTCATAATTTAAATTTTGTCCATATCTTTTCAAAAATCAGTTTTTTTTTTTTTTAAAAAAACTTTTACTTAGATAATTTTTATTCAGGACTTTTTATTCGGGGGTATCTATCATAAACGTTCACTTTGAAACCGCCATATGTGAGCAACCCTGTCTCCCCACGTCGCTCAGCGTTCAACCTCACGTCGCTCGCCATTATTTTCGACCTCAGTACCAGAAATTTAGACATTGTAGAAGTTTGATTGTGAAACATATTTTACAGTAAAAAATCTATAAAATGGTTCGATCAAGGACTGTTGATCAGTTGAAGAAGGAGGACGAGCATGGGAAAAGAAGAGATAACAGGAAGAGGCCTATAATGCATGAAGAAACTTCATCAAAAAAACCGAAATCTGCTGTGTCGGGATTGATATTGTCGAAGAAGGTATTTCTATTTATTTTTGAATGAGGGTGTTTAGGAATTGATTCTATTTGATTTTTGAAATGATTATTGTTTGTAGTTTTGATTTTGTGACCTCCAAATTACCTTCTGGGACTCGTCACTTTATAAATTTGTGACCAATCACAGACAAAATTATGACCAATGTTCATGTTTCTTGCCATTCACAGTCACAAATAATTTACAGTAATCTTTTGATAAAAATGTGACTAATGTTCATGTTTCTTGCCATTCACAAGTTTGTGACCAATCTGTCATTTGATTTGAGATAGTTGTGACGTTTGTTGAGTTGTATTTTTGTTTTTGTGACCTCCAATTTACCTTATGTGACTCGTCACTGTATAAATTTGTGACCAATCACAGTCACAATATTTTAAGCATAGGATGTGTGTTTAGAAACTGATCATGTCTTATTATAGGATTGAACATTGTTATAGTTTTGATCTTGTGACATTTCGATATTATGGTGTTGTGAGTAATCATTTCATAAAAATGTGACTAATGTTCACGTTTCTTGTCATTCACAAATTTGTGACCAATCTGTCATTTGATTTGAGATAGTTGTGACCTCTTTTGATTTGAGATAGTTGTGACCTTTTTTTATTTGAGATAGTTTGTGATCAATCTGTCATTTGATTTGTGTATTTCTAGACTTTAATATACAATTTATGTTTTAAAATAATGCAACATTGGAAGTTCATTATACCTCCAGACCTTTGGTTTCCAGGGAAGATTACAACGAATTTCACAAAGGGGGTACTAACAAATATTGTAACAAAATTCAGTGATGCCCAACAAGAGATATTCTCGAGGACTTGTTTCTCGCACTTCATGCACACTCATGAAATTGTGGTTCAACCACAATTAATACACTATTTTTTGCTGAGGCGGGTCAATTATCCCGATGAAGATGAGATGTGGTTCAACATTTCCGGACGATTTGTTAGGTTTTCATTGTCGGAGTTTTGTTTAGTCACTGGTCTTGGACAAGTCGGTAATGATGATAGAAAGAAATTTGAATCCATTCCATCAAAATTGAAGGAAACATATTTCAGCAAGTTCAAAGTTGTGACCAACGAAGACGTTCGAGATGTGTTCATTACAGCTCCTGCTATTCCAGATATAGATATCGTTAGACTTGGGATTTTGTACTTCATTACGTCTTTTTTGGTATCGACATCATACAAAAAGGTCATTGACCATTACCTGTTTGTTCTTGTTGAAGATTTTGATTTGATGAACAATTTCTCTTGAGCCAAGCACTTGTTTAAGAGCACCGTAACTTCTTTGAGGGAAGGTTTGGTGAAAATGAATAGTCATTATAGATTAAAAGGCCTCCTCGTTGCATTTCAAGTGTGGATTTATGAGACTATTCCTTGTCTTGATGGAGTTGTGGTTAAAAAGATGTGTAGTAAGTACCCCCGCATATTGAATTGGAAAGCAGATGAGCAACCCTTAGCTGCTAAATTGGAAGGAACAGAATTATTATCCAATCCTAATGTAAGGATTGATATTCACTTTTGTGACTATTTTGTTTCATAATGTCTTATATAATATATGTAGCTTTTGTTCATATTTTTATCATTTAATGTGTATTAGCAGATTCAAGTAAACGATTTGGATCCTTCTGCTACGGAAATGATGATGTTTTATATGAGTGGGGTGCCATACAACAAACCAGTGCAACCAAGGCTTGCGCATGATACAGGAACAAGTTCAGAGGGAGTTCAGAAGAAAAAATCTCCTGGTCACAAGGACAAATCTTCTAGTCACTAGGAAAAATCTTCTGGTCACAAGGACGGGTCTTCTTGTCACAGGTTAAGATCATCAGATCACAAGACAGGATCATCTGGTCACAAGTCAGAATCACATGGTCACAAGTTAGGATCAGATGGTCACAAGCCAGGACCAGATGGTCACAAGTCAGGATCGGGAGATCACAATAAATCTTCTTCTGGTCACAAGGCAGATATTGGACAGCCTATTCCACATGACGATGATGATTTCGTTGATCCTCCATCAAGATTTGTTCCTACATCAAGTGCTGAAGATTCTCTAAAGGAAGGGCTCACAACACACCCACCTAAATGTTCTTGTGTCGATGTAAGTTATTGACAATTATTTTATAATTATAATTTGATTAGAGCATAATACCTATCTAATTTTTCCATGTGGCAGATATGTGACAAACTGAAAAGTGATATGAGTTCCCAGCTATGTGACTTGCAGGCGAAGAATGAAATACTGACATCAGAAGTTGTGTCTTTGAGGGCAAACTTGAGTGCACTGAGGTCACAGAACACTCCCTCAGACACAAAAAAACAGATTGATGACATTCTACGCAATCGAAAGGAGATAAAAGGTGATATATTTGAAATCAAATCGAAAATGAGCACGTTCATGGAAGGTGTGAACCAGTTGGTATCAAAAGCAATGGAAGACTTGCAGAAAAAGATGGGTGAATCATCTAAACAACATATTCCAATACCATCAGAAGTTGAGAATCCAAAAGGAAAAAGCAAGGTGGAAGATGATAGTGGTGGAACAGATTCCTATTTTGAACAATTTCTGCCACCTTCATTTGATCTCGGTGTTGGGTCAACCCAGTTACAGGAACACCAACAACCTGATGTATTCTGTGACCCAACGTTGCAGAAAAAAGTTGATGATGTAATTGCAGATGTTTTGGAATCAACAGAACCTGACAATATTGAGGTAAATTTAACAATTTTCATCATATATGTGACCAAATCATACATCCCTGACCAACTGTATGCGAACCCTTGCTGTCTGTGACCTGTTGCAATGTATGTGACCCTTTGCTGTCTGTGACCTGTGTTTAATAATATATATGACCTGTTTGAATACATGTCTTAATAATATATGTGACCTGTGTTTTAACCCCTGACCAACTGAACTCAATGTCTGTGACCCCTTGCTGTATGTGACCTGTTTCATTGCTTCTGTGACCTAGCTGAAGAATATATTACGTTCTGTGACCTAGATGATGAACATATTATGTCCTGCGACCTGTGATGTTTTATTTCATTGTTGTAGGTATCACCACTTGCTACACCAACTACAGGGGAGGAGGAAGATAAATCATCTGGACTGCCCGTGAAAAGGGCTCCTAAACCAACAAGGATTCTTAAATCGCCCTTTATTGTTGAGGAAGGAAAACAATCAAAGTGTGTTGACAGTGCACCAATTTTTGCGAAGTATAACGTGCATGTGGAAGATGCCGATATTGTCACATATCAAAATTGGTTTAATAGGGGTTTCAAACCCAAAAACAAGTAGTATTCATTGGTCACAAACTATGTGTATTTAATTTTTTATGTGCTGCAAATAATATATAAGTATTTGTTGTTTTGTTTATAGGAATAAGTTCAACAAAGAAGACGACATCATAGATCCTGCTTTTGTATTTGGAACCATCCCTGTAGGTTACAAAACTTGGTGGCATCAGTTGAGTGATCCAGAGTCATCATTGTGTAGCACGGTATGATTTCACTTAGACTATCACTGCTGTATTATATAATTGTGACTTTCTAATTGTGTACTTTCATGTCAACTGTAATAGCACATGGATGTATGTTTTTACTACATACGTCAACTTGCCAGTTTTGGAGACAATGTCAAGATCAAAGCCACGACAACAGACTCTCTATTCCAAGCCAAGATGAAAAATATTTATCCCCACTTTCAGAAAGATCCAAACTTGATTATGTCTGATTCAAACCTTATAGATTACGTTACTGGACATTTGCCATTGAGTAGTCCTTGGGCCGATGTTGACCATGTCTTTATTCCGATAATACCTAGTAATCGTGCTCATTGGATTCTGGGAAAACTCGATGTAAAAAACTGTGAAATATACGTATACAATTCTAGCAGCAGGACTTACAGGGAAAATCTAGTACTTGACGGGATGCAACCATTTGCTCAAATTATCACACATTTAATGAAAGTTGTTGGTATTTGGAAGGGAAGATCTGGTGATTGTCGTGAAGAACAAACAAATTTGAATATAAGAATTGTCAGGAACATTTCGAAACAGCAAAATGGGTAAGTTTGTGACTTGATTTGTCAACTACATACATGTTATTGTGACCTGCATAAGTACTAATATATTATCATGTGATTATTTTTTCAGCCATGACTATGGAGTTTTTGTGATTAAATATGCGGAGTACCTACTGCATGATGATCTCGGAAATATGCCGATGACTTTTGATGCTTCTAGAGCTAGACTTGACATGGCTTCATTGCTGTTTAAACACCGGCAAATTATGCAGGTCACAAAGCGTGGATAACAAAAGGGATATAACATCTTGTTAGAGTGATAGTTGAAGCTATATGATGTATTTTCCAATGAAGAATAGTTCTTGTTTTTTCCAAAAAACTTGTAATGAACATGACCGTGATCTACTTTTGACCATATAGTTCAGTTCTGGGGTTTTGTTTTTTTTTTTATTTGAATAATGTGATTGTCGTTTGTCACAATTCATCCTATTTGGTCACAGGTAATATGCTGACAGGTCACAATGTAATTTTCAGAGGTCACAATTCAACATATGCTTTATATGTTCCCAGGTCACACATTATATCAGAAACTGATAATAGGTCACAGTCCCACTGGTTATAGTTCATTGTTAACAATCCAGGCTAATACAAAGGTTATAGATTATATGGTAACAGGTCACATTTCAGACTTTTACCTGCTTTATATGGTCACAGATTATAACAAATTATGTATTGACAGCATGTCACTGATCAGACTTCAATTATTAAAGGTCACAGTTTCACATAGAGTAAGTCACAAATCGTGTAATGGATTTGATAACAGGTCACAAGACATAAATGCAATGAATGGAATAACGATAAAAAAAAGAATCTGTTAGTAATTTTTGTCCCTGATCATTTCTTCAGTTGCCTATCTTTTATGATCTTCAGTTTTGACTGGCCATGGCTTAATGGAACCAAGCTGCTGCACGATCTTCGATTGTGACCATGTTCTCCACAGCGTCCACATTTCACAATTTGTTCTCTCTCCAAACACGATCTTCTCCTCTTTTCGGTTGGCCTTCCGGAACTCCTTTTTTGCTTTGGAGCCAATACAATCTTGTCAAGTACTTCTTCAGACGTTGTCCACTGGTTTTCATTTCCCACCGGGAATACAGTTTCTTTGTAAGCATTGATGTAGGCCTCTCGTGTGTAATAGTATGAACAATATTCATATGGATCCATCTTTCGATTTGCAAGCACGGCTAGTGTGTGAGGACATGGTAATTGATCTACTTGAAGCATTCTACATGTACAAGTACGTTGATTTATATCAACCACAAATGATTTGCTATCATCACTAACTGAGAAAATGGTTTGATTGGCAGTACACACCTGCACATAATGATGAGAAGTATTTGGTCACAAAAAAGCTTACTCATACTTCAGGTCACACAGGCAAGGTTTCAGGTCACACAGCTCAATAAATAACATTCCAAGTAATATAATTTAAATAATTATATATCAGGTCACAGAGATAAGATTTCAGGTCACAGAATAAGATATTAGCTTACAAAATTTAAATGCAATCAAATTCATAAATTCTTTAAATAAGATTTCAGGTCACACAAATAAGATTTCACGTCACACAGGTCATAGAGAAGATTTCAGGTCACAGAATAAGATATTAGGTCACAGAATTTATATGCAATCAAATTCTTTAAATAAGATTTCAAGTCACACAGGCCACAGAATAACATTTCAAGTCACAGGATAGGATGTTACCCTCATATTCCTCAATTCTATGCTCATCTCTCTCATCTGCTTCTCATATTTGGTCGCGAGCCTTGTGAAGGTGCCATGTGCATTATCTCTGTTTTTACAAAACCATGTTTGTATAGTTTTCCTCAATGACTCCAGCAAAGCTACAACAGGGTAGTTTTTGGCTGCCTTTGTGACCGCATTCACTAATTCCACTATATTAGACGTCATTGTTGAGTATCTGTTTGTTGGCATATGGAATCGTGACCACCTCTCCGGTCCAACTTCTTTCTACGAAGAGAAAACATTAGAATAAGTAATAAGTTACTACAATTGAAATGATATAGCCGTCAAATTTAATTGAGAATTCTACATTACCAGGTACTCTGTAATACCCGCATCCACTGCATGTAGCTGTCTCATGTTGTGTTCAAAATCTAATAATGTATAAGCTCGGACAGCTGAATTGAATACTTGAGTAATATTTTGTCCAGATTTACCAAAATGTTTCTTCAAATTTTGTAGCAGGTGATATGAACAAATTCCATGACATGTTCCCGGATACACAACTTCAATTGCCTTCCTTATACTGTCATGTCGATCAGAGACAAAACATAGTCCCTTCCTTTCCTTTTAAGCCTTCTTCAAGTTGGCAAGAAACCATGCCCATGATTTGTCATTCTCGCTATCTCCAATTCCAAATGCGAGTATGAATATGTTATTATTCGCATCTTGTGTACAAGCAGTGAATAGAGTACCACCATAGTGACCATTTAGGTATGTACCATCTACCACGATCACAGGTCTACAATGTTCCCATCCAACGATCGATGCACCTAGTGCCATAAAGCAATAAATGAACCTATTGTGACCATCCAACTTTATACCTGTGACCGAGCCAGGATTTGTATGTTCAAGCATGAAGAAATAATTTGGTAATGTTTTGACAGACTCTGTTGGATCACCCCTAATCATTTTCAAAGTTTGCTCACGAGATCTCCAAGCCTTTACGTAGTTCAATGAAACTCCATATATATGCAACATGTCGTTACGTATATCATTCGGAGTATATATAGTACGCGATGAGGAATACTTATACTTGATGCATGATGATACAACAGAAGTTGAGACTTGCCTATGAGATCCTAAGACAATGTTCGATGTACATGTGTGGCCATCAACCAACTTTCTAATTTTGAATAACTCTGTTTTCCCCAATCTGGATGATCTGCAAATCCATCTGCACTCATCATGTAAACACTTGACAAGATACTCCTTTTTGTCCGATCGAACAACCATATACTCAAACATGTTCTGTATTGCAAAAAATGACAAGCTCAATTTTAGAATTTCTTTGTTATGAAAAACTTTTCCTTCTGATACGTCTCTCGCATCAGCAATGGATACAATTGTGACCATATCATTAGGAATGTGACATGTTTCTTCAATTGTTGCCTCACATATTTCCGATGCTATCTTCTCCAACGAATATAATTCTCTACATGAATTTTCATGCATTGGTACTGGCTCCATATATGGAAAAATATCACCTGCTTGTCCACTGACTGCTAATGTGACATCAATGTCTATGGGATATTTGGAAGGGTCAGAATCTATACTTTTGAGCTTCAAATTAGACATCACATTTTTATCATTCAGTATTCTGACAGGAGGCAAGTTGCTACTCAATACGTAATTCATTGAAACTGCGACTTTCAAAGGATTCAACGTGAATTCGGACATCACAATTTGAACGAGCTTCATATAAACACAATTATTTTCAACTAAAACTAATGACGAGTGCGCTCCATATACCAAACAAACATGAAAGTGATCCATACCCCGCAAATATATCACAAATGTTAATATTTTGGTGATTAAATTTAGCTACAGGTTACAAATTGATATGACAAAATTTTGCTACAGGTCACAGACTAAGTGCGGGGGTCACATATTTTAATACCAGGTCACTAAACAAAACAAGGGGTCACAAGGCTTAGTTACAAGTCACAGATTTTAATGTGTCGGTAATATAGTTTGACTACAGGTCATGTGAGTTAATGTGTAGGTCACACAACAAATCCACAGGTCACTAGGCTTTGTTCCTGGCCACAGGAATTTTAAGTGCGGGTCACATGATGCAAACAGAGGTCACAAATATTAAATTAAACAGATCACACCATTCAGATGCAGGTCACATAATTAACCGCGTTGGTCACAGGAACATCTGCATTGGTCACAAGATTAAGCCACGGGTCACAAGGCTTAGTTGAAGGCCACAGGGTTTAGTTGCAAGTCACATGGCTTAGTTACAGGTCACAGGGTTTAAGTGTAGGTCACAGAACAAAGCAACAAGTGACATGGCTTAATTGCAGGTCACAAAGCAGCTGTTGCAAGTCACAGGGTTTAAGCCGCCGCAGGTCACAAGGCATAACTACAGGTCACAGGAGTTAATGTGTAGGTCACACAACAAATCCACGGGTCACAAGGCTTTGTTCCAGGCCACAGGATTTTAAGTGCAGGTCACATGATGCAAACAGAGGTCACAAATATTAAATTAAACTGATCACACCATTCAGATGCAGGTCACATAATTAATTGCGTTGGTCACAGGAACATCTGCGTTGGTCACAAGATTAAGCCACGGGTCACAAGGCTTAGTTGAAGGCCACATGGTTTAGTTGCAAGTCACATGGCTTAGTTACAGGTCACAGGGTTTAAGTGTAGGTCACAGAACAAAGCAACAGGTGACATGGCTTAATTGCAGGTCACAAAGCAGCCGTTGCAAGTCACAGGGTTTAAGCCGCCGCAGGTCACAAGGCTTAACGACAGGTCACAGGAGTTAATGTGTAGGTCACACAACAAATCCACAGGTCACTAGGCTTTATTCCAGGCCACAGGATTTGAAGTGCAGGTCACATGATGCAAACAGAGGTCACAAATATAAAATTAAACTGATCACACCATTCAGATGCAGGTCACATAATTAACTGCGTTGGTCACAGGAACATCTGCGTTGGTCACAAGATTAAGCCACGGGTTACAAGGCTTAGTTGAAGGCCACAGGGTTTAGTTGCAAGTCACATGGCTTAGTTACAGGTCATAGGGTTTAAGTGTAGGTCACAGAACAAAGCAACAGGTGACATGGCTTAATTGCAGGTCACAAAGCAGCCGTTGCAAGTCACTGGGTTTAAGCCGCCGCAGGTCACAAGGCATAACGACAGGTCACAGGAGTTAATGTGTAGGTCACACAACAAATCCACAGGTCATAAGGCTTTGTTCCAGGCCACAGGATTTTAAGTGCAGGTCACATGATGCAAACAGAGGTCACAAATATTAAATTAAACTGATCACACCATTCAGATGCAGGTCACATAATTAACTGCGTTGGTCACAGGAACATCTGCGTTGGTCACAAGATTAAGCCACGGGTTACAAGGCTTAGTTGAAGGCCACAGGGTTTAGTTGCAAGTCACATGGCTTAGTTACAGGTCATAGGGTTTAAGTGTAGGTCACAGAACAAAGCAACAGGTGACATGGCTTAATTGCAGGTCACAAAGCAGCCGTTGCAAGTCACAGGGTTTAAGCCGCCGCAGGTCACAAGGCTTAACGACAGGTCACAGGAGTTAATGTGTAGGTCACACAACAAATCCACAGGTCACAAGGCTTTGTTCCAGGCCACAGGATTTGAAGTGCAGGTCACATGATGCAAACAGAGGTCACAAATATTTAATTAAACAGATCACACCATTCAGATGCAGGTCACATAATTAATTGCGTTGGTCACAGGAACAAAGCCACGGGTCAGAAGGCTTAGTTGCAGGTCACAAGGTTTAATTGCAGGTCAGATAGCTTAGTTGAAGGCCACATGATGTGTAGGTCACAGAACAAAGCCACAGGTCACAACATTTAGTTCCAGGCCACAGGGGTTTAAGTGCAGGTCACATCATGCAAACAGAACTGAAAAACATCGACGTTGAAAAAGATCGACGCCGGGGAAGGACAATTGCTGTTGTTTTGATGTAGATTATAGAAATTGAATTCAATTTAAAACACTTACGCTCTATTATTGAACAATTCGATGATTCTAGGTGCAAATAGGAAGACGTTGGAGATTAATTTCAGTGATGGCGATTACAAACCTGTGACCGATTTCAGCAATAGGCACCAGTTCGAATGTCGATTTTACTTGAGAGATTCAGCTTCGTCGTTGATGGCAGAGGAAAATTTATGGGAAGTATCTCTATTTTCAGCGTGATTCTGTGGAGTTTATGTTTGATATGGAATGTATATTACTGTATTTTTTTTTTTATAAATAGTTTCTATTTAACCTGATTTTTGAAACTTGGGACACGAGATTGTCAAAGATGAATTGGTATCTTTAAAATGCCTTATACGCATATTTTCCCCTTTGCAAAAATACCCAATTTTTAATATCATATTTGAAATTTACTTTATTTTTGACAATCACTCAAAAATACTTTAAAACTTTTTTTACTGAAAAATATTGTTTCATCACAAGTATCAGGTTGTGATACTTTAAAGGTATCTCATGATACTTTAAAAAAGTATCATGAGATACTTCTAAAGTTTCATGACATGATTCTTAATTTTCGGTATCATAATATGAAATTTTATCAAATTTTTATGATACTTACAGCGAAATTTAAAAAAGTATCATGAGATACTTCTAAAGTTTCACAACATGATTCTTAATTTTTGGTATCATAATATGAAATTTTATCAAACTTTTATGATACTTACGGCGAAATTTTAGCATCACATCATGATACTTTACAAAATTTTATGATACTTTATCTAAAATATAAAATCAAACACTTTTCATGCACTATTCTCACATTTTCCACATTTTTCAGGTATGATAATCACAACCACTGCGAAGAATACATCCACAAAATTCACCCGTCTTTATATAACCAAGAAATGCTATGTATTGAATTTCTGGGTTTGAATTCTTGATGTAGAACTTCTAGTACTTCGTTGATGATGAAGCAGCTGTGGGTTGGGTTCTTGCAATCACGAAGGACATGTCGGCCATGGCTTTTTACCGTCGAACAGCAACTTTGAGGCTGTTATTGTGGGTTTACAAGTTGCGGTCTTTTGAACGATGGTTTATAATACAGCCACTAGGTAACTTCTGATTCCAGCAAAATCAGTTGACAATTTCTATGTATTATTGAGATCCAGCTGGCTCCAGTGATGATGAAGACGTGTTTCGATGGTGGTTTGGTGGTGGTGGTAGTGGTGGCGTAGTGCTGTGGTTGTGGTTGTTGTTTTGTGGGGGAAGAAGACGAGTAGCAGTAAGGAAAGTAGTCGGGGAAGAAAGTGGCGTGGTGCTGCGGTGGTGGCGATTCAGTGGGGGAAGAAGACGATCTCGCGACCAGTAGCAATGGAAGCTGTGTGGGGAAGAAACAACGTATATTTCATTTTTTTCTTAATATAGTAATTTTTGTAATTGATCTAAAAAAGAGAGTATAGGGTGCAATTATCCCTAAAAAATATTTAAAAACATGTTTTTACGCTGCTGTACTACTACCCGCTGGAGGGTAGTAGGTTATCCTACCCTCCAGCACAATTTCCAAGAGGCTGTAGCCTCTTGTCCTTTTTTTATTTTTTTATTTTTTTTTGTTTTTTTTTTTTTTTACGTTACTTGAAAGCAATTTTCCTTTTTTTTTTCTTTCTTTCTTTCCGATTTTGTTACGTCTTCTTCACAAATTTTTTTTTTCTTGAAAAAACAATTTACCTAATTTCAAAAATCAAATCTAATATAAAGATAGAAAATTTGTATTATAATATCACTTCATCTTATTTTAAAAAAAAATACATCATCATGTTATAACGTAAAATATATCGTCAATTTGACAATAATTAACACACTACCATCAAATAACATTAAATTAATCGTACTTAAATCATAGTTGTCTTCACCGTCCTCGTCGTTACCCGCGAACCCATAGTTTTGAAATGCCGTCGTTTCTGTTTGACTGTGGTGAAATTGTGGGTAGTACGTATTTTCTTCTACGTTCATTCCAGGTGCCTCAGTGTAATTAGAGTAGAGTTGCGGGTAGCATGTGTTTTGTTCGACGTTCATCGTATTACTGTTGTACAATTAACATGTGTCAATATCGTTATTTGAATATTAACGAGTGAAGAAAAAATACGAATTTAATTGGAAAGAAAGGATACCTTGAAATAAATTGTGGACATGTTCTTCTATTGTGACCTGTTCTGGAGCAGTGACCTCGCTGTCATTGTGATTGGGTCATACCCTTCTCCTTGGCAGATTTCAAGTCTTTTCCACATCTTTTAGCCCTTATGGGTTGTGGATCCATTATTGTACCATTGGTGCCGTGAGACCTCCCCCTAGCCTCAAAGCGTGGTGGGATGCTCCCCTCAACCTCGTTATTCTCTCTGACCGTGATTCTCATTTCTCTCATTCCTTTGAGTACGTAATTTCTTGAAATTTGCATTAATAACGCCTCCTCATTAGGTCATTAGACTCATGTCTCAAAGTGCGAAGTCGTGAAGCAGCTGAGACTTCCTCAGGGAATGTCTCCATGGGGTCAAACACTGAATTCGCTTTCGCATTCTTGGTCCACCTGGGCATAACGTACATTTGAGGCAGAAGCATTATATCTTTTTTTCTTAACAGGCAAAGAATGTGAGACATGGGTAGCCCGAAAACTCGAACAACATGCAACTACAAGTCAAGAATTCCATTTGATGATGGTAAACAACGTCCCTTTGACGATCGTAATCCCCACCTGACGTTTTACGTTGCACTGCATAAACCTTCATGTGTTCGTTGTTTGATCTCCTCATTGTAGCGTAGTGCGTACTTTCAACGAGTTCTTCCTGGATGAGTCGGAGAACTGCTTTCGTATAAACCTGGGACATTTGCACTTCCATATCGACCCATGTAATCATTCGTGGCCGTTGATACAAATCTGTATGAGTTGCCATTAGTTCCTCACGCCTTTGGTGATCAACCGCTCCCACAAATTTGGAAATAAAATCCATCAACCCATTTCACCTATCCACATAACGCTTAAAGAAAGTGTGGTTACTCTCGATACGTTGACTACTATACATTCTCGCTGCAAATATGTGTTTCACGTAAGCCAGCACCCATTTTTGTCTAATTTCGTAAATAGTTGGTAATCACTCATTGGAACCCAAACTGGTGTTATGCATAAGAACTGCCCAACGTTGCTCAAACTCTTGTGCCGTCTTGGAATGCCGAATGATGTGCTTCAAGTCCCCACCATGTGCATTGTAAATAATCGGTCCTAGCTTTTCCGGAAACTTGTACGTGATGTGCCACAAACAAAGTCGATGGAATGACGTTAGGAAGATATTTCTAACAGCTCGACCAATAGCTTGATCCTGATCAGTGATAATTACTCTCAGGGCTACATGTGTTGACATCGCCTTCATGAACTCTGAAAACAACCACTCGAACGACTCAATCCTCTCGTCGCTGAGAAAATCACATCCAAATAATATTGTTTGACGGTGGTGATTGACTCCAACAAAAGGAGCAAAAATCATTGAGTAATTGTTCGTGTTGTAGGTAGTATCAAACACAATAGCATCACCAAAAAATGCGTAGTTGTTTCTCGAAATAGAATTTGCCCAAAAACAACGGGCGAAAACATCATTCTCAAGCTCATGCGAAAAATAAAAATTCTCATCACTTCGTTTTTCATGCGCCATATGTTGTACGAAAGACTCCGCGTCACGTCCAATAAGTTCCATGTGCTGATCTCTTTGATGATTTCTTAAATCTCTGTCGGTGTGACCCAGAGATGATGGACCACCAGACTCGATCTCAAATAAATGCATCTGCTTCCAAGTCAGAATATTTGCTTGAGCAAACTGTTCGAAAAATGATTTTTTTGAAGCAGAGACACTATGATGGGAGCGTAGCAAGTGAACTTTGCTCGGTGTAGTGAGAGGATGATTGGAAGGTTCAACGAAATGGCTAACTTGCCACGTATCACCCAAACGATTTACGACTGACATCTTAGCCTCACACCCATCGTGTGTGGTCTCGACTGCATTCTCCGGACCTCTGTTTGGAGTACTTTATTTCGTTCTGGTACTTTTCATCTGTTTTTCCCTCCTTCGAACATGTGAAAACCTTCCAGTAAAGCTTATTGGTGTCCTTTCTTCGCTTCGAATTATGAATGCGAGTGCTGAAACCCGCCTCTTTCGCATAAGCATTGTAAGAAATTTTAGCATCTTCTGCCGATTCAAATTCTTAGCCAACGACTGGAATAAAAATCTCGGATACTTAAGGCGCAAATATATCATCATTCATTTCCATCACCGTATTAATTTATGAAAACAAATTAGAAAAAAAAAAATCATATTTGAAATAAAAAAAATTTGACAAAATTAAATTTTAAAAAAATATAAAAGAAATTAAACAATTTACCTAACTCAAATATGTAGTAATCTTTAGAAAATTATGTAATTGACACTTGCCAAATTGCCTAAATCACTGTATTAATATATGAAAACAAATTAGCAAAAAAATCATATTTAAAATAAAAATATTTGACAAAATTAAATTTATAAAAAAATGAAAAAAAATTAAAAAACTTACCCAACTCAAATATGTAGTAATCTTCAAAAAATTATGTAACTGACACTTGTCGAAATTGCTTGTTAGTATGCACACTACTTTTTTTTTTATTTTTTTTATTTCTAACAATTCTTATATTGAATTTTGAATGACGTTATGAAAATAGTATTGATTCTATTGGCTTATATAGAACAAAATATTGGAATGTTTTATTTTTTTTGGACCCCTTTTTATGCAATTGTACCGTTATAATTCAACGGTACAATTGCAATGCAATGGTTAATTCTTCATATATTAAAAAAAAAAAAAAAATTAAACAATGGTCAAAGCTGTGTAGCCAAAGAAGAAAAACTACAAAAATAAAAATAAAAAAGGACAAGAGGCTGCAGCGTTTCTTGAAAATTATTCTGGAGGGTAGGATAACCTACCCTTCAACGGGTAGTAGAACAGCAACACATGTTTTTAATGGAATAATTCTTCATATAACTTTTTAATTATATATATTTTCTCATTTTAATTTTTAACTACATGTTTTATCTAAAAATTATAAAAAATATATATATTTTTAAACACAAAAGTTTTATATAATAATCACCATAAAAACAGCTTCTATTTCCTCTTCAAATCTACGAAGGAAATCCTCAAACCTTATTCCACCTACGAGATGCCTCCAACTTACGCTTTGGGACAATCCTTGAGCTTTGTGAAAGTAACATAGAAATCCTATCATGTTATAAAAAATTACATTTACCTCCCCTATTTCTGATTTTGAGTATCACATACTTTTTGATCATACCTATATCTATTTACGCTAATTCTAAAAGTTCCTTAAAGGAAAAAATTCTTTTTTAAACGATAATACCTTCAACAATAATTTATAATTACTTATTTGTCCTTAAAATTAATTTTATTTTAATTATTATGTTTTATAATTAATATAATATTTTCTAATTTAATGATGATCGTTATCTCTTCAAATTCCATTGATTTATATTTATATCTTTACTATTTTTAAAATAACTTGAATTGAGAAATATTTTGGATCATAATACTCTAGAAAATAATTTATAAATTATTATTTATCCTTCAATTAATTTTATTTTAATTATAGCATTTTATAATTAAAAATAAAAATTTCTAATTAAATGCGTTCTCTTCAAATTTCATTAATCTATATTTATATCTATCATACTACTTCTAAACACCTTGAATGGAGAAATATTTTGGATCATAATACTTTCGAAAATAATTTATAATTTCTTATTTATCCTTCAATTAATTTTATTTTAATTATAATATTTTATAATTAAAAATAAATTTCACATTTATTTACGCATGTAATGGTCCTGTTTTTTTTTTAAAAAAAAATGACATTACTAATAAATATTAACCAACAAATATTTTACTAATATGCCACTGTAAAAATGTGATATCATTTTTGTTATTTATTATTAATCTCTTCCAAATTCGTCTATATTTTAAGGTAAAATGTCAAGCGACATGCATGCTTTTAAGTGGTTCAATACTTTTTCAAAGCTATTATTATTTTGGATTCAAGTCTCGACTTCAATTATTTATAAAAATTGCACGCAACAAGTATTTGAGGAAGTAATACATTAAAAAATCATTTAGTTGACAATAGTTTTGAAAAAATAAATATGTTAAAGTTATGTACTTGATATATACCTTGTTTCACCTGAACGCAAGCTCGAGTTTTAAACAAAATTATCTTTAATTTAGTGAAATTAAGTCAATCAATTTCAATTTGTTAGCAAGTTTGGTCTCTTTTTCAGTTGTTATTTTGATGAAAATACTGACTCAATAATCTAATAGATAATCAACATGTAAATAAATTCTTTTAATTTATACAATTTTTAGAAAAAATATTTTAAAAATAGTTTATGTGCATTAAGAAGATATTCAATTCAAGTCATTCAAATATATTTCATAATATCATTGCAAATCCACGAGCAACGCACGTGCTACTGCCTAGTATCATAAATAAGTTAATAATATCTAAAATATCGTTCAAGAAAATGATAAAAATTCTAAAATTAATTGTTTTTAAGTACTCAAGTGACGACCCCATGACAACTAGCTAAGTACAAAGGTTACACAAGTAGAAGGCCACTTAAGTTCAGCAGTCTACTCTATATCGCCTATGTCGTCAAAAGTTGACATGAATAATAATAAAATAAAAACAAAATAGAAATGTAGAAAGAAAATGAAGCAAGGTATGTCAAAGTGAGTCTCCTGAAGACATATTTCGCCTCTACAAATATACCAACAAGATTGAGGGACGTCTGTCTCCTAAGACACAATACTTCTTCCAAAGTTGGTATAGCATTTTACCCACCTTATCGGTTGAATCGGAGTTTGACTTATACTCTTCTATGATGGAATGAAAATAAAACTTTTAGAAAAATCTAGGTAGAATTTTGTGTGTGTGTGTGAAAGAGAGAGAGAGAGAGAGAGAGAGTAAATTGGAATTGATTTCGTGTGAAAATTTTTTGAAGTATCCTTTGGAATGGATATGTGCCTGTTTTGAATGAGTGTACCAATTGTTGTTGTGTTGGCAAAAAAACATGAGCTTTTTTGCAAAAAATATTCAGTTGGTAAAAAACATTACAAAAAATATAGAATCCCCAATAATATAAACATGGGTTATTTTGATTCTATGTATGAGGTTAGATCAGTAAACTCTACATTTGAGGTGATCATTCAAAAAATGACTTGAACATGGACTCTATGTATGATTATTTTGGCTTTGGGCCATTTGCATTCATTTTGTTGAGTCAAACTCTTTGCGTGGTTATTTTGTTTACATAAACTCATGTTTAATTGTGACTTGAACAATTTCAAAAAAAATAAAATAAAATTGTGACTTGAACATGAATGTGGCAACAATAATTAGATAAGCTAATTTCTTACATTATTTTTGGGACTTGATCATTAATGGATTTATCTATTTTTATAATACTTTCTAGTGATTATTAAATCAGTCCAATAAAAATTAGATAAGCTAATTTCTTATAATAGAAATTAAATATTCAAAAGACATTTTATTTATTTTTATTATTTAACCCACAAGTAAATTAATTACAAATAGTCAAAGTAGCATATTTAAAAAGGGGAAATGAAAATAAAAAATTTAAAAATAAAAACTGAAAATGAAATACAAACAGAACCCAACCTAAGTTTTTCCTTATGTCTGAAACATGCACCACTTTGTTCTGCTTCAGTTATTTCCCGAATGTGAATTTCAAAATTATTTTTCCAATCATTTAATTTTAGATGCAACAAAATTTCCCATGTAAAAATGTTCATTATGTTTCACTTTCTTGTACTCTAAGAGTCATTTGTCTGCATAAATATGATGAGTGGCTCCAGTGTCGACCCACCAATCATTCGCATTTGATACCAAGTTAACTTCAGAAACAACTGTAGACAGGTTCATGTCAGCAACATCTGTAGAAATGCTATCTACTTTAGATATATTGGCTTGGGGAATTTTTTTCTTTTGATTATCTTTCATTTTTTTGATAATCCTTCGTAAGATGCCCTGATTTTTAAAGTTAAAACAATTTCTTTAAACCTCTTTCCAGTTGCTTTTCTCTGTCCTTAGAAGAGCTTGGATGCTTCATTTTCTTATTTATATACCTGAAGTCTTCCACCATGTTAGCTTTTGCTTCCACGTTACGCACAAAAATTTTCTTTTCTGCAGTCATATTATCTTCTTCAATGCAAAGTCGAACAATAAAATTCTCTATTGACATCTCCTTATACTTGTGCTTGAGATAATTTCTGAAATCTTTCTACTGTGGAGGCAACTTCTCTATCATAGCAGCAATTTGGAAAGACTCACTCAATGTCATGCCTTTTGCCTCAGTATCATGGAGAATAACCTGCATCTCTTGAACCTGATTCATTACCGTCTTTGAGTCAATCATCCTGAAATTCAAAAATTTTCCGACGATTAATTTCTTGGTCCTGACATCTTCCGTTTTCCCTTTTTTCTCAAGAGATTCCCATAATTTCTTGGCCTTCTTATAGGAAACAATATATATTGTACAATGTGTTATCTAACTCGTCGAGAATGTAGTTGCGGTGAAATAAATCTGCATGTTTCCATGCTTTAATAGCCAACTGCATGTTCTTGTTAGTAGCATTCTGCTCTATTGTTGTAGGGCATTCTTCATGCAAGAACCTGACAAGATTTAATGTTATTAGATAAAATAACATTATCTGTTGCCAACGCTTGAAATATGTGTCTTCGAATTTTTCTGACTTTTCATGTTGAGATGTTGGTGACATGATGATAAGTATATTTTATACACTTATTTCTATCCTAAAAGTAGGATTTTATTTGTTTATTTGAGAATATTTGCTATTCATTTTGCTATTATTTGTTTATATTTCAAAAATAGTCCCAAAGTTGAGAAAACAAATGAATTAGAGCAAAATCAAGTCAATTGGATGATAAAAGTACTAAGCCCTTGTTTGATTCCACTATAATCTTATAAAAAATACTACTTTTTCTACAGTAATCAATCTCAACCATCCAAAAAAGTCAAGCCCACAATTTTTTACTTTTCAAATCACTTTTTTAACCATTAGATTTCCAAAACCCAACTCTTTTTCAAAAGCTATGTTTATCAAATAAGGGATAAATTGTGCAAAGGAAGAGTCGATGAAGTCAATCATGGTGCAAAATTGAAATAAAAGTTAAAGAAAGAATCAAATTGGAAGAAATTAGAAGTTCAAGGACTAAAATATACAAATCAAATGAAGAAGGACCAAATTGCGAATGCGCAATGATTGATTCGGACCATGATACGATACTTGAAGATTGCTAGGAGTCAATTGGATGCAATTAGAATTAAAAAAAGGAATGAAATGTGATAAGAATATTACCATAAATTGATTTCAATTATACAAGATTTTCAGACAGATTTTTAGTTGGACTTTAAGACCAAATTTTGAGGTAGTAAACGTTTGAATTGAGAAAATATTATTTCATGAATAATTGTAGCTCTTTAAGTTAAATTTATAAATCGCTTTGAATCACCTCAATATGATAAGGAAATAGAAAGATATGATAAAAATACTGAATGTTGTGCAGTGAAAAAAAGATCTCCTGTGAAGGTAACTTTTCTTGTTTGATTGTAACTTATTTGGAAGGCAATTTGGATGTGATTTTTAGCTACTTTTCAACTTCTAAAAATAAAAAACAGAAAAAATACAATAGGGGTTCCCAACTTGTGAAATTCATGCTAAAATGCTATCGAATTGCTGAGGGATCCATGCATAGGCAAGAGCACAATTGAAGACCAATGATCATGGACATAAATTGGGTGACATCTCTTCATACTTGTGATTTATATGCAATTGTGTATCTAGGCTAGATTATTAATGTTAGAATTGTGATGAAGGATTAATTTTCGGATTTTATTTATTACTTTATCGTTTAATTTATTTAATTCATGGGATTTGAGCAATTGATTTATACTTTTATTATCATATGATTATTTGACCAATTATTATATGATTGTTATGGTTTTTTTCTAAATTCAAAAGATTAGGAAATCATTAGACAAATTTCAATTGCTATAAAGTCCGATAAGGGATAGAAATATGTCCCTATACTTTGTGATATCTACAGAAATATTCACAAATCTTTTAATATTTTTCTATACATTCACATTCGACATAGAAATATGGTCTAGTCATATGTAGGAAAATGTGTTAATTCTTTTCTGAAAGAGAGTTTTAATAATATTAAGAATATGGGTTTTCAAAACCCTGTGAATTATCGTCAAACACTTGAATTAATGCATAATTGATGGAATTAATGTAGATTCTCAATTCTAACATTTCTTTCATAGTTTTTACTAATCAAATTTTCTTGCTTTTCTATTTTAATTATTAATTTAATTTTAATTCAAAATTCTCAAAATCAAAGCTTTCTCTTGTTCCGGTCAAGGTTCGTAGTCAAAAATATAATTTGCTTACTCCCTATGGGTACGATATTCAGACTCATTGTCCATTCTATTACTTGTGCGAGCCGTACACTTGCGTTTAGCAAACACATGACAAATTAATTGGACTAAAACTTTGTCCAATAGCACCATTAGTATTTCCCGCAATACTTGTCATTTTTCTTTAAAACAAAATTACAGAAAACAAAGATTAAAACACACAATTAAATTACGTAACAGAAATAGCTTAATAAAATCTGTCTTTAGATTGTTGTCAAAAGTTGACAGAAATAATAAAATAAAAATAAAATAAAACAGAAACGTAGAAGGGAGATGAAGCGAGGTATGCTAAAGCAAATCTCCTTAAGATATATTCCATCTCCTTCAAAGGTGCTAACTGGATCAAAGGACGTCTATCTCTCAAGATACAATGCTTCTTCCAAAGTTGGTACTGCACTATATCCACCTTGTCAGTTGAACCAGAATCTGACTTGTATTCTTTTAGGATGGAATGAAAATCGAGCTTTTAGAAAATTCTATAAACTGGTTCTACAGAAATTTGTTAAAGTAGAGTTCCGAGAGAGATAGATAGAGTGTATATAAATCAGAATTGATTTGGTAAGAAAATAAGAAAAAAAATCAAATATGGGGTACCCTATTTATAGGATTCAAAGTGTCCTTTGGAATGACTGTGTGCCTGCTCTGAATATGTGCACCAATTGGTTTGAATCATCCTAAGACATTGGATCAAGATCTGACAATCTAGATTATGTCCTGCAATGATTGTGTCCCTTCATCTCCCCATAAACCTATTCACTAAGCCATGCAGAAAGTGCATTTCTAAAGCTCCCAATGCGAACTTTGCAACATGCACAGGCTGGTGTTGGACGAGGGTTGGGGTCGTGGGAGCAGGCACGGACGCGGACGGAGGCACGGGTGGTGTATAGCACCACCTTGAGGTGACTAGCTAAAGGTAGTCATGTAAAAGACTAGCCATGCTGTATGTGGACTAGTTGTCTGAATTTACAATTTAAAATAATGTCCCAATGTATAAACAAGTATTTTTTTTTCTTGTAAGGTTCATATGTGGGATATACATTCCATAAATAAGACACTTAAAATGGACTTTTAATACAATGAGCCTTTTATTGGAGATTTTTCCAATTCACCTAATTAATTAATTATATGTCCCATGTTATTAAATATATATACATTTAATAGCTCAACTTATTATATCATTTAATTCCCCATTAATACATTAATTCCAACAACCTTTTCCATAGACCCTTACTAGGGATGTGACCATGCCTTGATACGCCTCTCCACGAACTTAATTTATCATTTGTACCATTTTCGATGTGATTGTGAAATGTCTCCTTAGACATGCCGCGTGTGAAAGTTGTTATCAGGTGATATATTATCTCTTAGGTGTAGTGCATATCCAAAGGTCATTGACATATGATATAAGTCACATCTCGGCTAAGTTGAAGAAAGTACGTTGTATAGAGTATTTGATGTGATATTTATACAGTGACACTGCTTTAGTTTTATCATAGCTTCTCGTCTATACTCAAACTATGAGAACCACAAATATATATATGATGGCTGTAAATTGATAGAACTCAACTTAGCAAATGAACCATTAGAATGATATCACGTGTCAAGCATCAAATGGGCCTTGATCACAAGCCTATAATGCAATAGATTGACACAATGGAGCTTGATTAGTAAAACGCTAAGATTAGGGCATGTGTCAAGCATTCAATAGACTATGACTAATCTTTAGCTATAAATACTAAAATAGCGACATATGAAGAAATGAGTAAATGCAATTGCAATTTTAGTAACTTTCTCTTAAACTCAACACACGCACTTTTGTTCATTGGGTCTTATCTCACACTCAAATATATTCTTCATTGTCCGACTTGATTAGAATAGTACGTCAAAACTGTGTGAGAAGTTGGTAGATTCAGTTGATGATATCTGACTCTGAGATCTCGAAACGAAAGAGGCTCCCTACAAAGCAAAAAAGAAGAATGTGTAAGTACAATATTGAACATTCACTACTAGAGAAACATTGAGGCACAGTTACGCTAAGAAAGGCGTCTCTTTCCACTAGCTACTATAGTTTTGAACCTAAAACCTAGTTTCTTTCCAAAATTTTATCGACGTGGGAAGGCCTAGGATGGATGGGAACCCTAGGAAATGATGTAGTAAAACCTTTGTTGTTTCCATATCTTTGGATTCAGTTTCTTAGCTAACTGACTAATTTGTGGCTAGCTGAGTCAAAGTCAAGTCTATGACCTAAAAAAGGAGATGAAACAATGTGTACATGGAAATGAACAGTCCAGCTCAGCGAACAACATCACTTACAGTCGTCCATTCTCTCTTCCCTCAAGCATTATCATTTATATTGCATTCGAAATCCTAAAAAATAATGTAAGTAACGGAGCATAGCCTTCATTATGATCGAGTCTACATCGTAGGCCTTCCATCTAACCGAGGTATCATCTACTTCGTTCGAATCTTCCTATAATGACCCCAAACCTAAATTTCTAGACACTTTCACCCGAAAACTACCCAAGGAATGTCTTGCATATGCTCTATAAACATTAGATTTACAATTGTTTCATTTTTCTGTTGGTCGAAATATGATGCTATTGTTGGTTGAGATATGTTTGTAAAAGAATGAAATGAAATGAAAAGAGGAAGAATATGAAGCAAAAGGACAAGAAAACACCAAAAAGAAAGCTTGGTTGTTAAAGTTTGATCGAAATCTGATAGAACTTTTCTGGAACAATAATGTTTCACCGAAAATTCTGTGAAAATATTGAGTGTATAGAAGACAAAAGAAACTTGTAAAATAAAATGTGCCCCCTTTCATAGATGAACATGCCTCGACCACAATCATTATATCAAATGGTCTAAAATTGAAGTTGCATTCGTAATTTGAGCCCTAGAGAGGAAAAGATGTCCATTAAAAATTCAAACAAACGACTAAGATGTAATCATGCAATTCGCATGTGGAGGCGCATCAACTTGAAATAATAAGAGCTTGCATGCCCCTTAGGTCAGTATTGTCTATAAACTCCGCGTGTGTTGAAAACATCCAGCTGCCATGTGCATTTAAAGCACACAACCCTACATTAAATTGGCATGGGTTCCAAATTTCTATGTCATTTCGAGAAACATGCAATGTTCTATCACCTCACAAACACAGACTTCACCACCAACTCTTCATTTCAAATTTATCGCCTCTACAAAACTACATCAACCTTGAAATGGGACTTCACTTTAAAAAAGGAGCATTATGCCTGAAAAAGTGAGACCTCACTTTAGAGATATCACCTGAGAGTAATAACCTCATCTATTACTCAAAGTCCTTGCCTTACGTATAATTATTCATGCTTGAATTAGGGGGGACTATTCATACTCACGTAGTTTCACCTTGGAATGGCTCATCCATATCTCGGATGCAATTCGAAAGTCCTCACCTATTTAGGATTAACTCATACTTCAGGGGAAGATCGTAAGTCCTTGTTTGGTTGATAAATATTTTGAATATCAGACGTTGCCTCTAAGATTCATGTATTATTATCCCTTGCTTTGTTCCTCCTTCTGTGAGTTGCCTCGTCATGTAAGATGATTGTTCTACTTATTCCTCGAACGGCTAAGCTAAACATCCCAAATGGGACTTGCCTCCTTCAACTTGCATGAGCTAAATCTACTCAAAGACCTAATGAGGGATTTGGGGACCTGCTGAGGCCATCCTAGTTAACTCGTTGATAAAACTTAATGGTCCAATGCCTAACATGAATGATAGCTCAAACTTGGGAACTACTGTTATGCTTCTGCTCAAGTGTTATACCATGTGACAACCGAGCAAATATCCATGCAGAAAGCTACGTGAGCAAAAAGCCATCCAAGATAAGAAATCTCCTTTATATCGCCTCTTCCATAGGCCCTTTTGGAGACCCCTATTACATATTTTTTTAGATTCCTACTTCCTAGCATGGAACAACTATTATCTGAGATAGTGGATCCCCTCTCCAATATGGTGTAGGGGTGCAAACTGTTCAATTTAGGTGATTTGTGCCATATTTTCAACTCAACCTATTTCATTTTGTTTAGACTTTTTTTCAAACCAAACCAAACCATATTATTTTCAAATTAAACCAAATCAAACCGTTATTTGCGGTTTGATTTGGTTTTAATCCGTGGTTTATCCATCGATTTTATAACAGTATTTTTAAAATAAGATAATGTATCTTTAAATAAGAACTAAATACAAATAAGAAGATTGTCTAGTAAGTATGGAACGTCCATCATCCAAACGTAAGTCTTAAGCCAAGTACTATGATGAATAAAAGTAAAACACACGCATATAAAGAAAGCTAAACGAAACATTGATGGCATTCACATCCTCTAAAACAATCTAATAGTCGAATAACCGATAACATAATTTTTCTTTCAAAAACTCTCTAAAACAATCTACTAGTGGAATAACTGATAACATAATTTTTCCTTCAAAAATCATCATAATGCAACATTTCCAACTTCATATATGTAGCACTTGATTTAATAAAATTAATTTTTAATTCCTTTCTTTTCTTTATAATTTAATAAAATTAATTTTAACTTAAAAATTTAAAAATCGGTTAGTTCGATTTTTTGCGATTTTCGAAGATTAAAACCTAAACCAAATCATTTTGAAACAATTTGGTTCGATTTGAGGAAAAGAAAATCACAAGTCCAAACAGTCTCAAACCAACGATTTCAAATCAATGGGGTTTCAAACCAATGAGTTCGATTTGGTTTGGAGTTTTACAATTTTTTTGTGCACCCCTACTAGGTATAGTTTGTGGAGATCGACATCCACTGCAAGTCTCACCTCGACTAAGTTGCACAAAGTGATTTGATGTGACAACTTCTTCAATTAGATCACACATTTTCTACCTCTGTTCAAGCTATGAGAGCCACATACCTATGATAGCTATGGGATAACACAATCCAACTTGACTATTGAGCCATGAGTTCCTTTCTAGTGCCAACCTTGGCACTTGTTATGGTGCCATTGTATGTATCTCCGTTGGCACCATAACAAGTGCCAACGATTGACACTTGATCATTTTCAATTGAGCCATTAGGATGATATCATGCATCAGGCATCTAATGAGAAAGCATCCACAGAGCCTCGATTGCGAGCCTACAATGGCTATGAATTGACACAAATAAGCTTGACTAGTCAACTATTGGGACGAGGTCACAAGTCAAGCATCCAAAAGACTT